>OY829326.1:147404889-149811799 GCA_963691655.1 Toxonevra muliebris | reverse complement strand
CACCAACAATTTTTTTTTTTCAATAAATTTTGACAAATTCCACTTCTAAGTCCCTTGAAAAATACCATCAAATTTTAAATTTGTTTTTTAAAAAAAAGTTTCAACTTCGGATTTGGTTGAATACAAATTTTTTTTAATGAGTTTTTAATAATAAATTTCTGGAATAAATATTTCCTTGGCAACTAAAAATTATCAGCAAAAATTACATTGAAAATCATTTTTCTATATAAAAATACTTAATGCAAGCACTTCTGGCATTGGATATCGTTAAAGCGCCGCTCACTTCTGCAATCACAATTTGGAAAAAAAAAACTATACGTAGAATTTATGGCTCTAGAGTTAAATGGGCCGAATTCTAATTTTCGGAATTATGATGTTCAAACTATCTGGCCAGTTGTACCCCAGTTCTTTTTTCTTCTTCCAATGAGTGTCTCACATTGCAGGAAAGTGAGTTTTAGCGTCAAGTTTTCTTTTGGATAAGAATTACAGGTGCTGTTCTATCCTATGTCAAGACTTTTCAGGTATTACCCTTTTAATATCTTGAAAGGACAAAAGTTCGGACCTATGTGATTTTTGGCAGCTATCCTTCTTGCTATAAGTATATTGGTATCACATTTCCATATATTTCTGTGTGCTCAAGTACCCAGAATATGGTTACTTTGTTTTCCTTACCTACTTCATTCTGTAGATCTAGGCATTCCCAGCTTAAATTTGAGAATATCTGAAAGGCGCTCTAATTACGGCTTCACTGTTTTGAAAATCTTATAATAATTTGGTCTTTACACCTACGTTTGAGGTTGAGTTGTTTACATAGACATAAACAAGAATAAAGGCTTGTAAAATGCTTGGAGTGTTCTCCATAGGCTCAAGTATCTGGTTTTTGGCCTCGTCAGTGAAAGCTGTAAGAACTAAGGCACTCTCTATAAAACGGAAATAACAACCACTCATTGCTCATCGGATTTAGGTATAATATTTAGGTGTGTTCGATTTGTCAGTATCATTGGCCGCTATATTCCCGACTTGTTTGATGTATTTTCTTACAAATGTAAAAAATAAGCTATTTGAATCTAGTAGGTAGTAGCTAATTCAATGTAATTTATAGGTTTAGGCTTTCTACAACAAATTTTTTCACTCAATATGGCATCTCTGTTAATAGTTCTTGGTTCACATGTAACCACATACCGCTCGATAAACAATTGTGCGACAGTTGTGCAAATTATGAACGGAAGCTTGTTAAGATTTCAACAGCATGTGGTTCAAATATATGTATGTTAAATATGTTTGCTTTAAATATTAACACAAACATGGGTAAAAAGTAAATATTTTACAGCAAATTTATCTATAACTGCAGGAGAGAGAGTCAATGCTACTTCAATGATAAAACTGAAACCTTTTCATGTAAATTTTCGAAAAATTCTCATGCACACATTTCATCACTCGCATTTGCAAGATTCTACAAAAAGATAATAACAACAACAAGAAAAGAAATAACTACACATGAACTTATCTATTTTGGTTTAGGAGAGACTATTTACATATGGGCGTTTGGAAAAAAAAAACAACAGAGCAACATGCGTGCTAAATGTCAACTCTTTCGACTTTAAGTCACTTAACAGGGAACATCCTACAAAAACATTCAAGTGAAAAAGAAACCAAAAAGAAAGAAGATATGTATGAAAGTATATACATAGCTACACTTCTGTACAACTGAGATGAAGCCAAGGATAAGTGTCATTTGTAAGTTGAATTTATTGCAAATGCACGCGCCAAACTGACAAAAATATGCCAGTACATATATTTAAAAAAAAATAAATAAATGAAAGGATTCAAGTGAAAGAAAATAATAATAATAATAGTAATCATCATAACAAACAAAAAAAAAACGAATATTCTGAAGATCATCATTCATGTCATTCATGTACTTTTGAGACAACATTCAAATATGTCTGTCATTTTGTGGTTTCGTTTGGCTTCATTCATTTACGAGTTTATTTTATTATTCTTTTGTAGAAAACCCTTAATTTTAACGGGAAAAGGAAATTAGACAAAACGGAAGTAAATCCTCCTTTTCTCTCTTTTTGCCTCTGTGTTGGCAAAAGGATTACTTTTAAATAAGCAAGCCTTGCTTTTATTATTTTAAAAATTGTACCCATAGAACATGCGTTCATATCTAATCAAAATAAACATCATCGATCATCTATTGATGATCAGTTCCTAGTAAAAAAAAATTATAAGAGAAAATACGCGTATTCATATGAAATATGAGTAATTTTTTTTTCAGGAATACTGAAATGACCAATCATTTCATTGAATGGTCAAATATTCTTAATAATAAAAATAATAATAACAACACTAAATCCCTGCTTTGTTTGGACAGCTCGTGTCTGGGGAAAGAGCAATTACATTTTTCATTGGTATGGAATATTTGTTGTCCGATGTTCACTATACAAAATGTTTAGTGATTTTATTTGATTTTTTTTTTGTTGGAATAATAATATGAATATTTTTTTCTTAAAGGTTCGATATTATAATATAATAAATATTTGAAACTCATTTCAATTAAGCTTCAGTGATTGACAGTAAGCAGAAGATTACACATGGCTTAAAACACATAATGGAGCAGATATTTAAATATTTAATTTTTTTCAGGTAACTAAGGTTTTGCGCACGATGAAACTAGTGCATACGTTTTTACTCATAGTGTTTTCCTAGTTTAAATTTCAAATTTTTTTCACATCAAAGTAGCTTTGTTAAACATGTCTCAGCTCTCATATCACATTTTGAGATCATTCGATAGTTTGTGGCTTCAAAATAAGCAGCGAAATAGAAGTGCGTGAAAAAATTATTAGACTGCGCAATGAAAATCCAAATTTGACTATCAAAGCAATTGCTCGAAAAGCACGGGTTTCGCGAAATACCGTTTCGTGTGTTATTACAGTAAAAAAGAACGCCTGTCCATTAATAGGATGCATGGAAGTGGCAAAAAGAAGGGGTTTAATAGCCCTGCTATGGCTAAGAAGGTGATAGATCTTAAAAAAAAATACCAATACATCAGGCAGGAAAGTGGCTGAAAAACTAGGATGCTCTGAAACTTTTGTTAGAAAAGTTAAGAGGGAGGAAGGGCTGAAGTCATACAAGGTCTAAAAAGTTCCAGACAGAAATTTGAAGAAGAACAGCGAGGCAAAAGAGCGAGCTAAAATATTGCAACGTGATTTCATAAGGAATTTTCATTGCTGCATTATGGACAATAAGACCTACAGTGTCGGTCATATCTTATGCAACCAAAATCACTTGTACTTTAAATGACTTCGTAAGCTCACTAAAATAATTTTTATCAAAAATCTTTTTTATACAAAACAAAGTGTATTTATTGCCATTTATTATAAAAAAATAAAAGTACAAAATTATGTTGCAAATATGAAAAGAAAGAAATAATATTACATTAAAGTCTGAATTGAAGAGGTCAAAACATTTGCAACTAGAAAAAGTTAATGTGAAAATTTAAGAAAAATCGAAAAAGTTTTCAAAACTTTGTCGCACATCCATTATTAGCGATCACTGCTGCACGTCTACGTGGAATTGGCTCTATAAAATGGTTTGTCTGCTCCATCCGAACTCGCTTCCATTTCTTTTGAACATCCTCATACAGATCCTCCAGTTTCTTAAACGTATTCGTGCCAATTTTTTGCTTCACGAACATCCAATGGTCCTTAATTGGGCTTCGATTAAAAGGGATAGAAATAGTTTATCTCAAAAAGAAATTAAAAAAAAATATCCAATACGCAAGTCGACGATTTCGCGAATTGTTAACAGCTGTATCGTTGATCTGCGTCATAGAGGTGGAAGACCTCGCAAAGAAACTTGTAGAAAAACTAAGGAAATCACAAAATTGATAAAAGCGAATCAGAAAGTGGAACTGAGAGAAATAAAAAATGCACTTCAATTGACCCTCAAGCGATGACCCAGAAAAAGTGGATTAAGCGTATACAATATTGCCGAAAAATCGATTACTCGTTCAACTCATTTAAAATCCCCTCATAAATACAAAACCTGGAATTTTTAACAGTTGTAAAACGTTTTGTTGTTAGATGAGAGCAAAATTAACATGTGCGGTTCTGACGGAAAACGATTTGTTAGAAGGCCACACAGTAAAAGAACCAACCCTAGACATACACTTGGTACGATAAAGCACAAAGGAGGTTGTATTGTGGTCTTGGGCTGCTTTCCAGCTAATAGTATGGGTCCAACGGGGAATTATGAAATACAACGATTATAAAAACATTTTAAGAGACATTATACTTCAGTAGGCTAGCTTGGAAAGAACGCCTGATTAGACGTTCTCACAGGATCATCACCCAAAGCGCACGATTAAATTGGTAAAAGCTTGCCTTGCCTCAAAATAATGTACAACTTCTCATTCGTCCAGTACAGTCACCCGACCTAAACTCAATTGAGAGCCATTGGATGCTCGTGAAGCGAAAAATTGGCACGAATACGTTTAGGAAAATGGAGGATCTGTATGAGGATGTTCAAAAGTAATGGAAGCGAGTTCGAATCGATCAGACGAAACATTTAATAGAGCCAATGCCACGTAGACGTGCAACAGTGATCGCTAATAATTTATGTGCGACAAAGTTTTGAAAACTTTTTCGATTTTTCTTTAATTTTCACATTAACTTTTTCTGGTTGCAAATGTTTTGACCTCTTCAATTCAGACTTTATTTTAATATTACTTCTTTCTTTTTATATTTGCAACATAATTTTGTACTTTTACTTTTTTATAATAAATGGCAATAAATACACTTTGTTTTGTATAAAAAAGATTTTTGATAAAAATTATTTTAGTGAACTTACGAAGTCATTTAAAGTACAAGTGATTTTGGTTGCAAATGATTTGATCGGCACTGTGTGTACTGGGTGACTTTTCACAGCTTTCAAGTATGGATTTTTATGTTAAAAACCGTAGAGGAAATGTCAAGGGGCAGTATAAGACCCAGAAGAAGTCTGAATTCGCCAAGAAGTTTATGGTCGGGCAGGCAACCTGTAGCTGTAGTAGACGAAGCAGTTCATTTGTAACAACTACCCAGAGCGTAGACCAATAGAAAGATATGGGGCTTTGGTAAAAAGGACCATGAAGGGCCCAAAACAAAAAATGGCTTCATCAAGTAAAAAAATTTCTGAAAAACTATTAAAAGCTTTATAAAAGGCATTCCGGAAAGAATCAAAATTTTTATTAAATACAAGAAAAGTGTAAAATAAATTTTTTCAAATCGGAAAACTTTCCACAATCCCACAAAAAAGGTCAAAACTGAGAAAAAACTTAGGATTTTTTTCAAATTTGTCGCCCTTTGGTAAATGTGAAATTGAAAAATAATGTAAAGCAAGTATTTTTAGTTGGATTACAGGTCATGGCAAATGAGAGGGAGCTTAAAGTAGTTTAACTCTCCCATGGATTTTGTCTTCATACTAAGACAATAGTTTTAAAATTTGCCAAAAATATTTAGATTAAAAGCTTTTCGATTTAAAACTCCAACATTTTTCTATCGTTTCACAAAGTTTTATGCATTTTAGTCATTTTTTTGTCAACATTTTGAATATAAAAGTAAAGTCAGTAGTTTTTGAGGAGTTTAAAATATTTAGTTTTGGTATCCAAAAATTCCAGCATTAACAGGAAAATAATCATTATATGTCGCTACATGTAGCCCTTACATCAAATTATTCAAAATTAAATTTGTTATCGAAAATGCTCTCTGAATTACCAACTATTTAAAATCTAATAGTTAAACTTTGTGAACGACATAACCCGTTACTATTTCGACTATAAACTTATGAACAACGCTCGATCGTGGCGGACGGGAGTGAACCTCACTGGAAATCCTCATAAAAGAAACTATAGAAAACTTTCCGCTTTGCCGTTTTATGTTTTCATAACGTCACGTTTCTCAAATTTTCCCAATTTGGGCGTGAGATACAATAAAATATTCTTTTCCACTAGTGCATAAAATTTTACAGTAGTCATCTACCGTAAAGAAAAACAATTAATTAAAATTCGAAAACAAATTTTAATGAGGAGCTACAAGCCATTTCAGTTCTGGCAACGATTTTTGCCATACCATAACTGAAATGGCGTTGTTACTCCAATGAATTAAATTTTATAGTAAAACACAAGCAGAAAAAGTTGTGAACGATACTGAATCAGACAACAGTTCGTAAATCAAATAACCTCAAGAAATGGCGAAGGCATGAATATGTGCTTGAATGAGTCTTCAATTAATGGAATATTTCAATTTTTGTGTTTAATTAATTACAACTCATAATTCGTAACTCGAAGCAAAAACGTAAAATCAATAAACAGGAAATCGTTTAAAAAAACACACGCTTAAAATGCAACTAATTAAATTTGGGCCTAATTTTCGTTTGTTTCACGACTTCTTTTTTCACTTGCGGCTGTCAGATTAATTTCGACGTGCAGTGTATCTACATATTAAATGTGTTGCAGTGCAATTAATTAAATTTATTGCTTTAATTGCTATAAAAATATACTAAAGTAAACATATTTTTTTTTTTTAAGATTTACTTGTTGAAGTTCATCACATAAAAGTGTGATGTTTCATAAACACATGACCGTAATGAATGACGATTGCTGCTCACGATACATGAAAAATTATTGATTCATAAAAATAACATTCAATGTATTGAAGGATACTTTCAATAATATGTTGAAAGCAAAGATTTAATGAGTTCATAATTCCAGCTAATATAATGAATTCGTCCAGTAGCAGCAACTTGTTGGTATTTAAAGATCTTAAAAATTATGTGTCTGCAGGCACTCACAGTACACCCAGAAAAATACCCATCTCTAAAACAAAGAAAAAGTTTCCTCAATTTGAATCCTCGAAAATTTCTCTCGTTTAAGTAAATTTTCCCCAAAATGGTGCTCAATTTGAAGTAAGTTATTTCTTCATTTTTACAAATTTAGTTGTATAGAAAATGTAAGAAAGAGACGAATATACCCAAAATGTTCTCCATACAAAATTTTAGTATACACAAAAACTAGCTTTACTCTTCTGGCCTTAGCAGACAATCGCGTTCGCTTTGTTTTTCTTTTGAATTTTTTAGCTGGCGTCTCTATTTCAAGCGAAGCGGTTGTGTTTGTGGCTGTTGATATATTTTGTGAAAAAATAAATAAAATATATTAAAAAAATATAAATTTCAACAAACTTCAATTTATAATTTTTTGATAGCCATAAGGAACTTTTGATCATTTCAAGGCGACGATGCCTGTAGTGTATGTAAAAATACGTATGAATGTAAACCTTAATACTTATTAAAAACAAAATAATAAATGAATACAAGTAAAAAAAAAATGATTTCTATGCCTTTTAATTAAAACAAAATTGTAGAAAATATTCCATAAATTGAGGATTTTTTTTTCTAAAAAGGTAGTAAATTGACTTCAGTTTATGAAAAATTATTCCTCAAACTGAGGAAAATTGTACCTAAATTATATACAATTTCTCATAATGAAATAAAATATTATTCATTTGAAAAACGCAATTTCTACAAATTGAAGACATATTTCTTGAATTTATAGAAAACTTCCTTCTTTCATAGAAATTTTTCTCTAAAATAAAAAAAAAAAATATTTCCTAATTCAAAGAAATTTTTTACATCTAAATTCCCATTTTTCCTCAATAGCCGTTTTTCTTCAAACGAGGTAAGTATTTCTCTGGGTGTAGAAGTGAAACTTTGTTGTTTATTTAAAAATTATTTGAAAACTTTTATAACAAATTCTGTTGAAGTTTTTGCAGTACTCTTCTCTTTGTTTTGTTGTTGCTTTTCTTCTGTCTATACTCTATACTCTTATCGGCACAAACACGACGTAGTATTCGTATATAACACAAGAGAGGAAAGTTCATATATGCAATCAAGCAGAGGGAACTAGGTCGACTCTCACACTAAATCACATGAGATAAAACTGCCAGAAGTCGACCCTCTGGTTGATTGTATGTAGCTGAATAACAACTGCATAACTTCGTTTCTTACTGGTTTTGTATGAGTGCAACAAAAACGCGATTTTTCACGTAGCTGTTGTACACGACGTAGTACACGTATATAACACATGAGAGGAAAGCAGCTATATGGAAAATCAAGCTCTCTAACTAAAGCACATGAGATAAAACTCGGAGAAGTTGACTCTCTGCATGATTGTATGTATGTATTGTATGTTGTATGACCTCTTTCACTAAACACTAACAACAGCATAACTTTGTTTCTTATTAGTTTCGTATGTGTGCAACAACAACGCGATTTTCGTTGCAAAATTTTCGATTTGCCCTCGCTGAAGAAGTTTCACTCAACAAATTTTCATTGGAAAATAACATTTATTGGAAATATATATTAAAACGATTCTTTCAGACGTATTTATGCTAGAATTTTAAATGGGAGAAAAGGTTTTCGCTAGCAATGTAAAGATTCCCTTCTTTTCGATCGGAACGATTTTTCCATTTGAAGAGTTGGCAAGCAAAAGAATATAACGCGGTGAGATCGATTATATAAGATGCGCAAAAAGCTAAAATACAAGACTCATTGTGATATTGAAATTTGGAAATTATTTATAATGATTTTTTGAAAATGATTTCTAGATCACTGATTAATTGGCAAATTTGCGTTACACTTACGAATCTTAAATCATTTAAAAAGATTTATCTGTGGTAAAAGTATTAAATTTTGTATCAGAGAAAGATGGCTTTGACAGAAATCAGAAGCTATTCCTTTATTTTTGTGGGGGTTTTAAATCATATTGGTAAACATACATTGTGCCAATTCATTGGCGTTACGATTAAAACAATAAACCCGATTTTAAAAAAGAAAGTTAGATCATTCGTTAATCCCTCAGTTAAAATATATTCCATATTTATTATGAAAATGTTAGACACCATTATAGAATTTTTAAGTGGATTTCTTAAATACATATATTTGAAAATATTGCAACATTGTACATCTGATTATGAGTCTACGCTGCGAATATTTAAAAATGTTGAAAAGTTTTAAACGATGAATCGTTAGTGCGATGAAAAAACGATTGTTTCCATGCAAAAACTTAAAGCTGGTATGCTTCTTTCCGTTCCTAGCGATGGTACTTTATTAAAAAAAAAAACAAACAAATTGGTCAATTGGCAAGGTCTTAAGATTAGAAAGTAAAAACGGATCTTTCAGACTTCAAACTTGGTAGAAAAAATAAAGTTCCCACTCAAATAATAGCTTTACCAATCTTCTGACCATCGCTTTCCAATCTACATCGGGTAATCGCTTGCATCGCATTACATTTAAGTCTGAATTTTGTTTGAAATTTCAGATTTTTTTTATTATTAAAATTTGGTCCTTTTCTGGATTGCTTTTGGGTACAATTTCGGTATGAATTTCACTAGATTTATGAAATGGATTTTGGTTTACTTAATTATGGGACTGAGAATTATCCTATATCTTAGTAAAATCAGCCTTCTCCGAACCCAAACCCCAGATCCGCTACTGACTTTCGGGGAAAATCTGAAAATGATATCATCCTCCCGGTTACTCGCAGAAGAATCATGCAGAATTGAAAAATTAAGCTATTTGTAGAGATTCTTGGTATGGTTTCTAGGATTAAATACCTTTAAATTAGGTGTAGGCCACCCCTTATTATAGCACTGCGCACTAGTGGATCCAAAAAAAAATCGCATACATTTTAATCGCTGTTCATGAAACCTTTTAGGGGAGAGAAAATTTATAGCCCCCCTTGAGATACACCTGGATCCACTAATGGTGCCACGTAAAGTGAAGTAAATAAAGAAGATAAGTTTTATTACAAGCCAATCAAGGCAAGGTCTTAAATTTTCGCTGAAATCATAGTGAATGTCTAGCAGCAGAGCCGTAGCCAGAATTTTTTTTCGGGGGGGTTTTCATTCGACGAAAATATTCATATAAAATTTTTATGAAACTGATGTTTAAATGCAATAAATTAAGTAGGATGATGCATTTGATGGACCTTATCAGAGTAGGGAGAAAAGTGCATAAATGTCTTAAAGCTTTAGGAAAAATTTTTGTTTCCGAATTTTCTTAATCTTAACCTAAAAAAAATGGCCGAAAATGACAAAAAAAGTTCACAGAATAATCAATTTGAATTTTTTCAAATAAATGTTATTCAATGTGGATTCCAATACATTTTTTATCGTGAAAGACATAATTTCGATAACTCATTGACTCGCCATTACTGATAATGAATCCAACCTCAAAAAAATGATCAAAAATGCCAAAAATAGTCGGAGACTAATTTTTTTCAAATGATTATAAGTGACAATTTGGGCCATTATCAATGATGAGAAGCCCGGATGAGGTTGGCATATATTCCCTAAATTCGTGCAGTCACAGCATTGAAATCTTCCGAGTCGGGTGCTCTGAGTAATAATGGGTTAAAGGATTAATTTTATTTTAAGTTTAAGAACTTTGAAGCTTATTCAATAACACTGTCCTGCATGGGTTTGGTGAATTGTTCCTAGTGTTTGCGAATGAATTTTTCATGTTGAACACGAATCTGAGGTCAAAAACTTCCCATTACGTCACGCTTTAGTAAAATGGGGTTGAAATCCCTGAAAATACCGTTTTTGGCCTTGTGGCACAACTTCGTACGATTTCAATTCAAATTAATTTTTAAAATTTTTTATTTTATTTGACTTTTTAGAAAGAAACCGATATCAAAAATTAGGAAAAAGTTTTCACATTTCGGGGGGGGGGGGGGGGGCGGCGGGGTGGTCACAACCCCCAAAATCTCCCCCTAAATACGGCCTTGACTACCAGAAATCGAATACTTAGAGGTATGTACAGGATTTTTCATTAAGATCCGATATTTTAAATTCAGCGCCTTTTTTCACGTGTTAAAATGTCGGCTAACTATATCTGTGGTTAAAAGCAATAATCGCTTAAGTAGGCTTTTATCAGAATTGGGTTATAAATGCTATCGTATTCTTCTTATTCCAATGCACATGTACGGAAAATCCCCGAAACTCTACGTTTTTAAAAACAAAAGTTATAAAGCAGGAAACGTATTCGCTTATATAGAGTGGCAACAAATCACATTAACTTCAAACCGTGTTAACTCGAAATGAAATTTTCAGACTCAAGTGATTACTGCTTTTGACCACTGATATGGTTAGCGAAAATGGAACGGTATGCACTTGAAAAAGTGGAAATACTCTTCAAAAACAATAAAAATTTCGAAGAAACAGTGAGGGGTCCGCACGGTCAATAATCCTAAATTTATATAATGTATAACAGGCTTAAGGAACGTATATATGTAGTCATCCAGTAACGGGCAAATCAGACGGTCGTTTCCGAATCCGCCACGATTCCTCATCAGTCATCTTAGTGATAGTTCTTAATCTTTCAATATCCTATATAAGCTACTAATATTTTAAATCGTAAACCAGAATTGCAGATTTGATTCCAAATATCTTCACTGAATAGAGATATTGAAAGAAAACTACCACTACCGTTCTGTATACTTATTTGCTGTTGTGTTTTTCTCATCACTACTAGTCTGCATAACAGTTCGTCATTTTAAAGTCTAGTAAATTTGATCAACAAATTCCAACGCTTCTGGCAGGTTAGGTATGTGAAAACACCTACTCGTGTTCCTTCAGCAATGTCAACTCACAATATAGCCGCCGTTGCAGCAATTGTGGTAGAAACCACTGGTGTATCTATTCGAAAAATTTCACTGGACCTTGGGGGCTATCGATTTTTTTGGCCTGGAGTGGATGCCTTGGATGTGAACAAACTTTATTTTCAACAGTACAAGTTGTGAAACAATTACATTTTTACGAAAATAGATGCGACGGCATTACACTTTTTCCTTTGGGGCTAAGCTAAAGTTGTATTCCGTTATTAATCGTAGAGTTTATACTTTTCATAGAAATAAAAAAATGATAATTTCTTCAAAAAAATTAAACGTTTTTTCACTAACTAAAAAATGACAGCTCTTAATGGAAAACTCTGTACATAAATGTAAATATTTATCATAATTATAAATTATAACTCGCGCACTTCCTTGTAAACATTCACAAATATAAATATATGATAAAACCAAAGGTCAAGTGTTCATAACACGAATGTAAAGGGTTTATCAATACATTGTATGTACATAAAAGTAAATTTAATTTGAATTTCTCAACACTTCATTTATGACATGTGCCTATGCTAATTCCTAATGAATCGATTTTTTTATGTTAAGTGTAGGTACATAAAATAAAACTGACATGTCTGTCTAACAAAATATCTAAATATCCATTACTTGCCATGCGAGATAAGCACGTGTTCGCTGTCAATAAACAGTCTTTAACTCATTTTCTAAGAATTAGAACACGCATTTGAAGAGTAAGGTAAGGTAATCAAGCAATGAACGCGAGCCAAAGATTAACTACATGATGAAAAAACGTAAAAAAAAAGTAAATTAAAGGCTTTGATTTTGTTCTTTTTAAAAAATCATATCCGAATGGCGAAGGCAATAAAGATAAGATTTATATATATTATTTTTAAATACAGTAGAATCCCAATTATTCGGATCTATTGAGAGCAGGGCAAAAATATACTTTAAAAAAAATACGAAGAACAAAGATGTATCCTAGAAAATAATAATAAATAATTTGTTATTGACCTTTGACGTAATCAATCACATCTTTTCATTGTAGCCAAGTCCCTGATCCGCTTTAGCTGTAACAACTGTATAGGATCCGATTGATCCTGTCTTTCAAACAAATAAATGCAACGTCTATGGCTAGGGTTATGAGTTGGGATGTCCGGATAATCGGGATTCTACTGTAAGAATATTTACAAATTGTAATGAAAGAGTATGAAGTAGGCACGAACAAATTTTCTAGTACTCAAGCACTTAGAATTAGTTTCATAAATTTTTATATAAATTTGAAAAATATTTATATATCAATATTTTTCGGTAGATTTTTACCTTTAATTAGATTAGAATATAAAAAAGTATAGTGTCATTTTAAACATTTAGTAAATTATTTGCTGCCTTTCCATAAATGAATGTAACCATTAAATGCTACCTTTTTCGCTTGAGTAAAAAGACACCGACACAGCAGTAGCCTGTGAAAGTAGGTTGTCCTTAATGCATCCTTCCTTTTTTTTTTTTGTTGGTAGAGAGAAAATTGCTTTGATCTCTAATCGTATTAAAGCAATTTAGTTGAATGAAAATGCAAAAGGACCTGCTATAGTTTGCACTTGTCTGTTCGAATATATCATCAGCATTTTATTAGAGTAGAAGTTTGTAGGTATTTTTTCAGTGAACTCATTGTTCTAAATTTCTAAATTATTAAAGGAAAATATTTAATTTTAGCCAATTAAATGGCGTCTTTTTAGTCTCGTTTTAAATTGCTCTAAGGATATGTGTGGAATGAAAAATTTTGTTATTATTTAGAAATATTTTTATAGGCGTCTTACGCGCATTTAATTTATTAGTTTTTATTATAATCGGTTACAGTTGCGGTTACTTTGATGCTGGCATTCAATTCAATTGCATATACTCGTACTACGGAAGTTATAGGTTTTGTAGGTGTTTATAGATTATTCTTAAAGTTGATACACAATAATTGTTCACGCCTTTTCATCTTAGATTGAGCGTGCGTTTTTGATTTTGAATCACCGACCGAAGCAGTGCCTTAAGTCATAAATATTATGCATAATTATTGGGTGAATTTCCGATGTTTCTAATTTATGAATGAATTAATTTTTGAGTGTATGGAAAATCTAGAAAATCGAATGTTGGAGAAAGGAAAATTTAAGCATTTCATGGGGGTGTACTTAAATTTCAAGGTGGTAGGTAAATAGTTTTCTTATATTTGAGTTTTCTTTTGTGTTTTAGAGAAATATTGACTTAAATGAAATAAAATTTGAAATTCTAAAATATTCATAATGCCTATAGTCGCTATAATGGCTGAATGCCTAAAATTGTATTTCTATTCTTCTACCGATAGATAGCGCTGTATGCAGTCTTCATGAAATCTTCTGTGGAACTTAAGGAACAGTTCCACGACTTGTATATTTGGCGCTAAGTTCAAGCTTTAGATTTCAGAGAATGGCGCCAAAGAAAAATTTCCCCCGTGCTTCTGGCTGGGGCAAAACATGAGCGACAATAAAATTTGAAAAGGCAAAAAATTGCAACCTCCGGATTCAGGCAAGCTCTGAATCCGCTAGTCAGCCTGCTATTGTTTGTGTTACCTACCGAGTGCATACAGTAGCCCTGTAGTCGCACCGAGAATACATTAAACTTAAGGGGAGGTGCTTTAAAATTTTTTCGAAATTTTTTTTTTTTTTTTAAAATGAAAGCTACATAATTTGGAGAATATGTATGATGAAGGATTTTTCAATACAATACATATTTAGCGAATTAGAGGGTCTCGAACGCACCTACCTCGCACCAGATCTCTTATCTTAACTAATTCGAAACATTCCACGAAAACCTTTATATAAACATTTTGGTTCAAATTGAAACGTTTTTTTTTATCTGCCATATTAGATCCGCCATCTTGAGTTTTGTCAATTTGACTTCACATTCGTAATCACCGATCTCAAAACCTTATAAAAAGTCATAATTGTCGTGATAACTGATCAAGTAATAAAATTATTTCACGGCAAAAACTTTCTAAAAACTTTAAACGCGATTTACTCGAAATCATGTTTTTCATCTGAATTTCGAGCACAGGTCTTGATCTATTATTCCGATTCTCTGCTCAGAAAAAGATAGTTTTTTGTATGGCTTCAACCTAAAATGAGCATGAAAAATTGTAAAATTATAATTTTTAAGCCAGGTCCAAGTAAAAAAAAAGGGGGAAAATGTTTTTTCAACTATCCATAATTTGGTTAATTTTTTGTCAAAATTCATTCTAATTAAGTTTAAGCCATAGAGAATTTCATAACTTTAATAAATAAAATTTTTTACTTATTTCAGTTCACTACAAGAGACTGGAGATTTGAAGTTCGGTGACGACGAACAGCCATTTTGCAGCAGCCATTTTGAATTTTGTCTTCATGGAAATTCACACTCATTATACAATAATAAACAAATTTAGCAATCAAACTCGGAAGTTCGTATGTCTTTTCATTATTCCACAAAGGATTCTCAAACTTTGCCTTATTTTCGATCAAATTTGAAAGAGCCTCCCCTTAAGTAGCCGAACTTTCAGGCTAGTGATCAATATTGTAACGCCATATCATTCAACTTAAATAGAGCCGCACTGGCTTTTCTGATTCGATTCATAATGCTCTCCTCAGTTCCACCACCACATCCACTACTTTGAGTCCAAGATATTCCATTCAATTTTTATTTATTTGCAAATTTGTTTGTCAGTAAAACTATCCAGCAACTTGGTGGATTGACCAGCAACCTAAGCTGGATCACAGTTACCGTTAATTAAGCTTAAAGCTATCCTTTTTTTTGTATATTATTTTCAATTGTGAAGTTGGCGCCTTCGTGTTTAATAAATCACAAATACGTCGCACCGTGCCACAAGTAGGCAGATGTCGTCAATTTGGTCAATATACTGCAAAAAACTTATCGTCGCACATGTCAAAACGCTGTCGGGTAGTGGACAAGAAGCGATATCCAATAACTAAAAGAAATAGGATTTTAAACAATGCACAGCTTTGGCGGTGACCACTAAGGACTTCAAATAACTTTCGTAAAATCAAATTTTTTGAAGTCTGAGTAATTATGTAGTCTGTCCACTCATCTGTGAAGCGTCCCAAGTGAGACTGATAAATGGGTCTAGCATATCAACTGCAATTCTAGGGTGCCCTTTATAGAACTTCGCTGGTACCGTCGAACCCAGATACTTTGTTGTTGATTTGCGACAGATATAGCGCAGATAACTTACTAATACTGGATTAATTTAGATATTGAAGCTATATTAGCCCAGCCAAACGCGAAGGTTGGTTAGTCATTCAGCACCGACGAATAATCCTTCCATCTGACCAACTACTCATCATCCGAATACAGAAGCCGATCATTATTATTCCCCACAAAATGTAAGATCGTGAGGCGGATGTGCTGTGTTCTAAACGGCGTTTTTCCCACCATGAAAAGCACCCACTTCTGCTTGACGAGCTCAATCGTCTATTAATTTTTCTTGTCAAACTTTTACTATACTTTTAACACATTTTTGATACTGGAACTGAAACTCGTTACAAATTTCATCGGAAATGGCTGCTCTTATGTTGGTTTCTGATCCTAACGTACACTACCCAATGTTTAATACTACAGACATGGCATATTATATCACAATTTAAGTATTTCCTATAGCCAATTATCTTAATAGCAACGGAAGTGAAAGTAAGAGAGAATCGCATCAAAAATTAGCTACACTCGACACTACGCATTTAAACTGCTACTGAGCGTTTAAACATGAGCACGTGACTTAAGTAAGATTTTAAAATAACCAATTAGAGGCTCAAAATAAACCGAACAAAAAAAAAGGACCACCAAAATGTTGGTATTAAAATGAAATTTTATAATTTTATTAATTGATTATGAAAGTAATTTCATAGTTCCAACGAAGCAAATCCTTGAAGAAATATATGAAAAAAGTCAAAATTAAGCCGATTAGAATATTTAGTAAAAATAGAATAAAAAATAAAAAAAAAAAATTCTGAAAAAACTAATTTGTAATTTTTGTGTGGCTTCAGGCAATTTGAGAAATTTCACACTTAGAATATACGCCCTTAAACTTTGATGCTCTTAAGAATTAGAGATCTCTATTAAATTCTGCAAATGCTTATATATTCACATTGTGTCACGCAGGTTTTCATTTATAAATTATAAGTGAAATGTGAGTTTTCTAGCTATGTTTATTTTCCAAATGATTTTATTGAGAAAAAAAGAAAGAAGAAAGGTTCTGCTGGTATGTATGCAGTTGGCATTGAAGCTGCTTCCTTTTGTGGTTAGTTGGTTGACACCCTCTCGCTGTATGCGTTGGTGGCATTAAATTTCCAAATTATTTTTTTCTTTCTTATCCGCGTGAAAATATAATTATATGCTTTGTGAAATTTCATTATTTCTCCTCAAATTTATTTCCATTTTTAAAGAATTTTTTTGCTTAATCATATTTTTTACGGACGCGTACCGATTGCTTGCAATTTAATCTTTTGGAGGAAATATCTTAATTTTTATATCCTGTCTTTACAAAATTTATTTGATAAATACGTTTAGTCATGTTATTGAATTTTTTTGTGTTAAAAACTCAGCGCCCGAATGCTTCCTAAACTTATTGAATTTTCATATTTTTAAATTTTAGAAATTTTATTATTAAATGAGGAGCGTGAGATTCGGTAATCTATACCTCCCAGTTCTGCCATTTTTTCGTAGTTTCAATTTAAGTAGCCGGTTTTTATTAAATAATTATAACTAGCTTTCCAGCAGTCAGGCTCGAAGTTAAATTTAAGTAACTCAAAAGTTTTGAGGACTAAGGGAAGATCAAACCAGATATCAACATCCAAAAATTGAACTATTGTTTATAGTGTCTGTAGTTTATAAAGCTGTTTCGTTTGAAAGATTGTCATTCTAGCGCTTTGTTTTCAATTTTGTTTGATTTGATCAGTTCAATGTCCCTGCGACTCAAATTCAGACGCACCTATATTAAAATATCTCTCTAAAAGATACAAACTGGAGGCATTGAAAATTTAGGATCTGATTATACCATATTCAAAAAAAAAAATTAGTTTTCATTCTTCAATTTTGAGCGTTTTTTAAGAAATGCATAGCATAATTTGAGTTTTGGGAACTCAAAAATTACCAATTCCGTAAGTTTGCCTGAATCTCGCTTTAAGTGGCTAGATTTCTATCGAAGCTTTCATTTGAATTATATAAATTTTTGGTAAAACCATTTTTTGATGCCTTAGATGGTCGAAAATTAAATCGAAAAAAAGGGTCTATCTCATAGGAAATTTTATCTTCCATAACTTTCTCCCAGGCACTTTTCCAATATTTTCACGAAAAATTGGTGAGTTTTACACTTTTATGAAGGTCTCTTTTTTATCATTTTCCCCATGGTGGGGTAAATTTGCATGGGGTAAAACGATAAATCGTGTCTTAAAAAACCCATTTTCAGAGATGTATAAAGCTGTAAATGCAAAAAAGAACGCAAACAGATGAATTTAATTTGATTATTGGTAAAAAATGTTTATTGGCCATTTACCAATTTGAATCTGGGCGACGCTTTTTCTCCTCTAGGGGAGGCCTCTGTTGGCTTCTCAATTCGTCCATGGACGTTGAATCAGTCAAAATGATCGTTGAACGGTGTTTTTTGCCGCGGCGAGAAGGTTTGCGCGCAGAAGCCTTCGGATAAGGACGAATAGGGTCAAGAGTCTTTTTTAAATGGTTCTATTGCTCCGCCTCCGATTCAATCAGAGTCGACGAGGCTCACTCGGATCCAAAGGCCTCATCCAAGTTATCCATTGCTTCTTCTTCTTCTCGTTCTGCTACTAAGATCGCCGAAGTTCTTTCGCCCGGATCAACCTCTCCACTTTTTCAAATGGGCCAAACACTGTGCTATCGAGCAGTTGCAGCCGATGGCTGAAATGAGACGGGAGTAAGAGCACAACAATGCCATTATCGACACAAAATTGCAAATCATCGATAGATACATGCAATTTATGATTGTCCAGAATGAGTAAAACTTGTTTATCTTTGCAGGCGCTAGTATGTCGTTGAAAATGTTGAAAAAAAACTGCATACGTCCAACCTGCAAAAAAATACATTGAATTAACAACACTGTAAATTTTTTTGCCTGATAGATCAGCTGATGAAAATTCTCTTTAAATTTGGCTCGCGGAAAGACAAAAAATGGTGGTACAACATTTCCGACCGCATTCACGGCCAAAACCATTGTCACGAGCGTGCCACGTTCGGTAGAAGTTTCGCGACCAACCTTTTTTTGCCCTTTGCGGCTGATGACACGATCAGGCGTTTGAACTGTTGTCACTCCAGTCTCATCCATATTGTGAACACTTGCCACCTCAAAGTTAAACCGCTGATAAATCGACTTCACATCGCGTGGCGGTACAAATCAGAACACTTTAACAAATATTCAACCAGCACATTTTCTTGTTGTACAGAAAATACTGTGGAACGGCCGGCGTCCTTTAAAACGGGCAATGAGCCACGAATACCGCAAAATCTTGACGATTTTCGTGTTCAGCGCACTAAAATTAGCTATTGTACTCACTTTTACGAAGAAACCGCAACAAAAAAATCCACAAAAAGTCACACAAACATGAACGTTTGTTCCTCGCACGAGAAAATTTCATCTCTGTAGCTTTTACCGTTCGTTCGATAATACGGATTCTGACAGTTTACCTTTTTATCCCAGTCTCCCCTACTTCCATAAATAATTACATTTTTATATTTTCAAACCTTGTGTTGAAATTTGAGTTTTGGTGATTCATAATTCTGAAGGTTTGTTTTAGTCTGAGCTAAAGTAGTCAGTTCTTTACTAAATCTTTAATTTGAATCGTTTTAATTTAAAATAGAGCTTGAGAGAAAGTTGTTACTAGCTTTCAAATACATTGATCTCAAACCTGAAATCAAGACTGTAAGCCCCCAAAGCTCTGACTTTCTGTTCCTGAAAGTTCAAGCTTATCAAAAATTATTTTAACTTTGTCTCCTGCTATAAAGTAAACTCATTTTTTAGTGTACTGCAGTTGATGAATGGAATATAGAGAAACTAGGTGCGTAAAGTGGTCGTGGAAAAACTAAGTCCGAAGGATTTTAATACAAAATACCGACTCGAGCGTACAGAATTTACAGTGTCATTTCAAAGACAATATGACGTCTATATTTCAAAAATTTTGTTTCAATGACTACTTTTTCAATTGTTTTCTCTTTCATTTGAAAAAGCATAGATTTCGTTAAGTATGATTTGAGAATTTCTCAAAAAAGTGCCAGTAATTAAATTCTTGGCGCGTTCGTAAAAATATACAACGATTTTTCTACATATAAAACATAACACTAATGCATTACTCAAACTGTGAAAAACTATGCATTTAACGCCCATAAAATTACACTTACTTTGAAAACTAGTACCGGAAAGCAAAAAAAAAGAGCAAAAAAGAGCAACAAACAAAGAAAATTGTTATATTTTAAATAAAATTTATAGTAAGTATTTTGCTTAGACTGTATGTATGTGCAAGAAGTAGGCGTATCCATGGCAAACCGCTTTATAGAAATTTCTAAATTATTTACTTTTGCAAAAAGTAACCAAAAAACCTAAAACGAAACCGGCAAAACATCAGAGGAGCGAGTTATATACATTTTTCAGGTAGGAGTAGACGACAGACAGACTGACAGACAGACCGAAAAAAGAAAAGATGAAAACCAATAAAAAGTTTTAAAGCAACCACAAAATTCATTCAAGCATTCAAGAAGCTAACAAATTCGTATAGAAGACTCTTACATAAGATTTACCAGATTATACCATAAGCGAAATCTTTATGATACTGTCAACACTAATCAAAAACAAAAGCATACATCGATCTAGAACAGTGGATGTTTGGCGTGACAGAGCCACCACAGGATACATATTCAAGACAATATCTCTCTCTCTAATGTTAACTTCCTACTGTGCGTGGTTTTTCTAATTCTGAATTTGCTCATTTTTGTATTTTTTTTTTATGCATAAAGCAAAAAATGGAGATTTTTAGGATTTGTATTTTGGATTTCTTTTACTTTGTGATATTGATTTGATCATTTGCTAAAAATAAAAATAAGATAGAAAAATATATAGGTAATAAAAGAATATAAGCAAACACACAAAAGGATGATGTATCTCATAATGTTCTTACAATGGTGACAATTTTACGTTCTAATGCACATCAATGTGCGTGAAAAAATGCCGCCTTCTTTTGATACTCTGTATAAAATAAACTCACAATCAGAATTTTCTTGTTTTCTGAACCTTCCTTCTATTGATTCAAAATATTTTTGCGGCTTTGTGAACTTGTTGTTCCATATCAAGCAGCAGTAGAAGGAACATTTTCATTTTTATGCATGACACAAATAAATAATTGCATGAACATAATCAAGAAGCGTATAGATTTGGATTGATAAATCGATTATTGGCTTTAAAAACAAGCAAAAGAAACTCATCCATATGAATGACAAAAACCGAACAGAAAAAAAGATGAAAATCAGTTTTTTCACCTCACCAGTTTTTGTGTGTTTGCTGGTAACCTGCCGCATTAAAAATTGACATTTGTGATCATGGTCATACCGAATCAGCGTTCAGTGCCGTTTCAAAGGCAATTTGGTGTTCCCTGAAGGAATACTTCTTTGAGTTTTCTGATTCTGAAAGTCATCGAGTAGTGGTTTAAATTTAAGTCCTGCAGTAAACTAAACCCGATATTGGGCGTTCATCCATTGAATGTTACGTGGCCTACTGAGGTGACAAGCAAACTCGTCCTGAAACTGTTAGTAGGAAGACAAAGTCAGTGGAGCTTGAATTCAAAATACCGACTCAAATTTATAAAGTGACGTTTCCGATGTCTTTTCTGAAGGAACCTTTAACAGGTTTTTTAAGACATAAAGGCATTATCTATTGAGATCTTAACTTTCAGGAGCATACCTCAGTAGGTTTCACTAGATTTAATTCCACAATGGCAATATACAAAAAAATAGTTTACTCTATTGCAGAAGAAAAAATCAAAGCACAGCTTGATAAGCTTAGGCTTTTAGAAATAGAAAGTCAGAACACTGCGGTTTTCACTTTAGATAATGTCGTTTTGATTTTCATCAGGTAAATTTAATAGTACCTTTCCCTACTGAGAAAGTAATTGTATTGTCGCCTTGCTTTCCTCAATTGAGTTGAAACGCCTCTGACACTTTCACGACTAAACAGAACTACAACTTTTTGTCACATGGCTATTTGAGGTCGTTGGTTGCGCGCTTCACTTTGAACTTCAGTATGAATATCTGGTAGGTTACTTACGCTTGACTGCATGCGGGCGTATCTCTCTTTCTTTAGGTTTTATGATTTTTGATGTCGTTTTTTTTTTTTTTGCTCTACATATCGCACGCTTTGTGTACATATATATATATATGTATATCCTTTGAATATAGATTGCTAAGCCATTTATATATAGCTTCAATATATTTGCTTTTTGTCTGTACTGATTTTGATTTAGATTTTTTTTCTGATTATTGCGGTTACTGTCGTTACGCAAGCGCGCGTATTTTTGTTTTAAGAGATTAGCCGGTGTACGAGTATGTTTATACTATAAATTTACTTTTGGGTTGTTTTTAATACCCTTATTTTTATTATGCGCCTTGCTTTAAGTCGGTGTATTAATTTTCACCGTGAAATTACCTTGTATGTGACTTGAAGTAAGGCAAAAAATATTTATCATATGAAGCATTTCATGTGAAGCGGACAACGAAAAAAAGTAAGGTTCTGAAATTTGTTGAAATTCGGCCTAATTAAACTTGTAGAAAATATAAATGTAGAGACATAATTTTTTTTTGTATGAAGCTTATTTGCCAAGTTCTGGGGTTTTAAAGAATTTACCTAATTGAAATATGGATTTTTAAAAATAATTTTTAGAATTAAGCAAATTTACAATAAAATATTGAACATGGTAATTTAATTAAGTAATTTATTGTTATTTTCAACTATGGAATCAGACCGGAAATTCAAATTTTTTTTATGCGCCAAACCGGAAGTAAAAGTTTAAAATCAGAATTTTAATAACTTCAACCATTTAAAAAAAAATTTATTTTTCTAAATTTAGCTTTAAGTATTTAAATAATACACTTAAAGTTTAAAATTGGGATCTGCATTAGTTTAGGAGATACATGAATTAAAGTATATAGCTACCACGTTCAGTGCGACACCTATGTATCTATCTCCTAAATTAATGTAGATCCCATTTTGAAATTTAAAAGACATTATTTAAAGCTGAAAGTACTAAGCTAAATTTTGAAAAATGTTTTTTTTTTTTTGAATGGTCGAAGTTATTTAAATTCTATTTTTAAACTTTTACTTCCGGTTTGGTGCACAAAAAAAAATTTTAATTTCCGGTCTAATTCCATAATTGAAAAAAAAACAGTAAATTTCCTATTTAAATTACCATGTTCAATATTTTATAGTAAAATTGTGTGTCCACATTCATATTTTCAAGAAGTTCAATTAGGCCAAATTTCAAAACATCACATTTTTTCACATGAAATGCCTCACATATTTATTTTTCAAAATCCTTTGATTTGAAATTTCTGAAAAGTCAGTTGTTATATTTTCGCTTTTCAAATCCTTGACATTCTTTAGTTATTGTTCCAAATTGTTTGAAAGCATTCACCATCGATACGAAGAATATTTAATTTTATTTACGAATATCGTTCCAAAAAAATATATGATTTCATACCCAGGTTTTTTGCCGAATTGGTCGGCATGATGACAAAGGCCTGATTTTTTGAGATTTAAGAACAAACAGTAATAATTTTTCATTGAAGGTTTGATTCAAAATCCAACCACACAGAATTATTTATCAACGCAAAATTTAGAGATTTTGGCCACAAAAATGGACAAGTATTTTAAAAACATTTGGCTCGCTCAAAAATCGGACTAAAAGCAGAATACAGTCCAGACCAAAACTCATATTATAAATTGGATAAAACTTTGACAAAAAAATCAGACTAAAACTGAAACTAAAAACCAGAGCAAATATCAAATCAAAACTTGGATTAAAAGCGGGGCTGAAATTAAATAAAATGTGCACAAAAAGCGGATCAAGATTCATTCCAATAATTAGATAAAGTTCAGACCAAATTTTCGACCAAACTTCAATTCAGAAAATGAGCTAAAATTTGATCCAATGATTTGCGTCAATGAGTTCAATGTTCGGATCTAAAAGAAACAGAAGTTAGACCAAAGCTCTGACCAAAAATTAGAGAAAAGTTTAATTAAAAATCAATCTAAAAACAGATAAAAATTTAGACCAAAATGCATACCAAAAAGTGGCATATATTAAAGTCAAACCAAAATTCAGAACAAAACTCAAATTTAAAGCGGACTCAAAATAAAATAAAATTCAGACTGAAATAAGGTTTTTTTTTGTACCAAATAGTCTCACAAATTATGATTGTTGCTTTTAAATCGGATTTTTTGAAAGGAAAAATTAACCCCCTCTCCCATCCGCCGCAATACTGTATCTATATACTATTATCTCTAATTTCATATGTCTACATTTAAGTAAGTGTGTAGCTCAATAAAAATTGACGTCTTGTTGACAGTTGTACAAACCGCAAAAATTAATAGGCATCAATCAAAATGAGCTCGTCCACTCAGTTCAACTATCACACGTGGCAATAACATCGAATGAATTTTATTGAATAAAGATTTCTTTGAATTTTCCATTTTCCATTATAAAAGGTTAGCTCGATTTTTTATAAATGCATGAAAACATTTTTAGTGATATCATTTTAATTTATAAAACAAGCAAACAAAAAAATTGACTGCTATTCATTCAACCTGAATTCACATTTCATTCTTTTAAAAATTTATTTCATTTTTATGTATGTACATAGTTTGATTTTTAACCTTTACGTGCATAGGTACGCAGAATATCCTTGATGTCAGTTACGTCATTTCATTTTTTTCTTAAATTCTTTTCACAAATTTCCTCCTTCTACGTCTATAAAATTTGGAAGCTAATAAAACTTTTGTTCTATTTTTTGTTGTGCGCGCATGACTGTCATAAACTTTTTAAGTCGCTTTGTCAAAATTTGCTCCCCTATTTTATATATAAGGGAGAATTTTTTTTTTTTTTTAACAGAATTCAGAAAAAATCGCTGCTGCGTAGGAGCCTGTATTGTTCTATATTTTTTTGATATCCTTTGAATTCAACAACAACAGTCTAGAAAACAATCTTCTTCAATTCACTTTTACCTTCTTTTGTTAGCCTCGGTATTCATATATTTTAGATATTGTGGATAGATATTGTTGATGAAATATTAAAGCGTAGATTCATATGCAATTCATAAAAATCATAAACAAGTAGTTTATGGAATACTATTTTTGATATATGCTATTTTTCTTTAGTTACTTTAGGTTTAAGGGTACGTTGTATTTGTTATCTACACAAATGATGTATATCTTTTATAATGAATGAATATGTGAAAAATATTTATTATTATTATCATTTATGTTAGTTCTCTTCTTTTTTGTTTTTTTAAGACAACATATATATGTATGAATTTAGGGCACATTAAAGTTGTTCGTAAAATTTCTCAGACTATTAAAATTGTCGTAAAATGATAACCCCAATTCAGGAAGATTTATTTTATTTTGTGATTTCTTAGAGTACAATAGTGTTTCAGTTTTTGGAAAGAACATTTAAGAAATCCTCTAAAAAAAAAACTAAGAAATTCGTATACAAATAGCAGCTCATAATTTAGCACATAGTATATGCTATCGAGAGAAACTAAAAAAAAAAAAAAACTGAGACTTGAGTTGAATACTACAACTAACTAATATTCTCTAAAAAATGTTTTTTTATACCCCTTAAAAATTCAGTACAAAAATAAAATAATGTTTTCACATCTCAACTCGCACAAAAATTAAACAAACCCGAAAAGTTTTGTACTATACCATAGCCATGAATTAAATAAGAAATTTCCATAGAATTTTTGAACTTTAAGACTTCTGCCAGATTTCTACAAATATTCTACAAAGTAAGTACATTTATTTCCAGGTCTTAATCAAATTAATCACAACGAAAAGGTTTTTTAAAGAGAGGGAGAAGGAGTGGATGTTTGGGAGTATCCTCAAGCTCACCTACTCTCCCTCTCCTTGATAAACAGCTTTCGAAATAAAACATTTTTGAAGAAACGAAAAAAACGTGAAGTATAGTCCAAATTCTCTAAGCTAGCTGATATATAGATGAATACCTAACCGAATCGAAGATAACATAGCTCGTCGTATCAATGAATATTAGGAATTTTTTATCTTATTTCTGATCAATCAAAAGCCCGCAAATTAAGCCTAATCAGAGCTGCTTTAAGGTTAAGGTTTAAGGGAGGAAATGCAGCAATGAGATTCTTTCATTCTTTTCTGTCTTATGCAAAGTTTTTAATCACTTTTCAGTTTATACTTCTCGATTATATTTTGGCATTAAGGAGTCATCTCTAGGTATTCACTGGGTTTCTCTTCCCATGACGGTCCTACCGATTCCAGTCGATGACGGTTCTGGGGATGCCGTCTTTCGATCTATGCGAATTATCACTGATCGTAGAAGAGAGCATGGATGTATGCAATTTTTTAATATACACAAAATTAGTTCATGTTCACAAAAGACCACATAAAGCGCACTGGAAAAGTGTGATAAGTGCCAATATCGCAATTATATATCAGAACTAAAAAACGTTTGCATTCCAAAAAAAAAAACTTTTTGAGTTCATTTTTATGGTATATAAAGAGAATTTGTTTAAGTGTTTTGTTTTTAGAAAGGGAAACACTTTTTCGAGCATCAGCTGTTCAGTTTGGTTTACCATTTAATCATGAATAGACTTACGCCAGCACAACACTTGCAAACTGTGCAAATTTTTTTCAAAAATTATGGTTTAATTTGCGAAACTTACCATTCGCTACGTCCATGTCACGACCGACATAATCGTTCACCCGTACTAGTAATTCGAATAACTATGACTCGTTTATGCACCAAATTGGTAAACGCATCCGCAACGTTGTACAGTGCGCACCGCGGAAGTTGTTGTTGTTGTAGAGCATAGTATTGAGAAGGATTCGAATGAGTTGTAAGCTGTATTCATCCAATTTATTCAAGATTTACAGAAAAAATTTTGGCTTATGCACTTAGGAGATCCTGCATTTGTAGGAGTTGAAGTTGTTTGACCGTCGCATCCATCATACGTTCAATGAATGGACTGAAAACGAGATTGCTTGTAATCTTTATTTTCAATCCACAATTTTGTTCAGCGATGAGAAACACTTTTGATTGAATGGCTATGTCAATAAAGAAAATTGCCAAATTGAGATGATTGATGACTCAGAAGTCAACATTTGCCTTATTATCGCTTCAGTGGGTCGGAAAAGTGGTAAAAATTAGACTTCCGGCAGCCGCGGGGTCATATGCTGTTCCCTCCTCTCCCTATTCACAAGGTAATATTTATTTCTCGAAGTTTCTCATAACTTAAATGAGGGTAATTCGGATCAATGTATATAATTCGGATCGATTTTGTTTAGGTAATAACTTTTCTTTGGTATTTTTTAAAATTACGTTCTTTTTTCGAAACAAACGAGAATTATTTCCCCTTTCTAATGGTATGCAACAGTTATTTCAATTATTTCAAATTAATCAGTTGTGAGCGAAGAAACAAAGAGTGAGCTTATTTTCATACAAAGCCTTTGCAAATAATATAAGAAACCCACAAATTTTACAACGATTATAACTTTTGTGCTGGTAAGTATATTTATATTATTTATATAATTTATTTAGGGTTTTGTTCACTAAATATTCTACTATAGTTCGATAAAAATAAGTATCGTTTTAGAAAACATACTAAGAAAAAAATTGTCATCGATCCGAATTACCAGCATGCGTTTTTCTACTTGCACTTAATTCGGATTGATGATCCGAATTATCAGCAAATGAGGTGTTTGCATAATTACAAAATTTAGAAAAACTATATAGTTTTAATTAATGAAAGTTTTTTAGTTATGATTTAGAAATAATAGGTGATGTTTGGAGGTAATTCGGATCCACCCTTTATTTAGAGAGTTTTTGTGGAATTTGAGTTCAAAGTTTAGATAAACTTGAAAAATATTTTGAATTTTAGTCAAAAATTTTCCATTTTAAAATCAAAAATATTTTGTTTTTTTTTTTAAATATTAATTGAAATTAATAGCATTTCTTAGAGTTGTACCAATTTTGAAACTAACAAGTAATTTTTAGTCAAATTCAATATGAAATATATTTTTAAGAACTAGTTTGTTTTAAATGATTAGTATTTTTTTTATTCCAGACCACAATTTAATTTTTGATTATGTCAATATACTTATAAATTTTAATTCAGAAAATTCTTAGAACTCTAAAAAAAAGTTATGTTTTTTTTTTGTTAGTTAACAACTTTAAAAGAGGAAAAAATAGGCTTTAATTTTGTATTAAAACATTTTTTTTTCATAAATCTTACTTTTAGCGCTCAAAGTTTCCCTTGCAAAGATCAATCCGAATTACCTACACTTACGTTACTTAAGTTTCACATATATAATCGAAAAGCTTTCTTATCGGCAACTGTGAAAATGTATTCGTGTAGTTAAATATTTAAAAAAACGTTATTCAATTCAAAAAGTTATAAAAATTCAGTTTGGCTTCCCAATGCTGCCATCTCCATGCTCCATCTCACCTACTGGATTATAAAAATCACTTTTAATTTTAGACGCTGAGAAAAAAAGTGGTATAAATTCTACGTTCAGAAAAAAGTGGAATAATATTACTTAAGAGCAAAAGCAAAACGAAATGTGTTCAGAGCAAAAGTGAAACGAAATATGTTCAGAGCGAAAACGGAATAAAAAACTATGCTGCTCTTGCTCTGAAAGAATTGTTATACCATTTTTGTACTTACTTTGAAGGCGTTTCATTTTCACTCTAAACCGTATTACTTATGCCATTCTTGCACTGACACACTAAATTATTTCACTTTTGCTCTTATATAAATTTTAGCTCGCTTTTCCTCTCAGCCTGCCATTTATCATTCGAAAATGATATAAAACCGAATCGTCCTCATTTAAGAGGCTGAGAGCAAAAGTGGTATAACTTCTAACTTCAGAAAAAAGTGGAATAATTTTAGTTAAGAGCAAAAGCAAAACGAAATGTGTTCAGAGCAAAAGTGAAACGAAATATGTTCAGAGCGAAAACGGAATAAAAAACTATGCTGCTCTTGCTCTGAAAGAATTGTTATACCATTTTTGTACTTACTTTTAAGGCGTTTTATTTTCACTCTAAACCGTATTACTTATGCCATTCTCGCACTGACACTCTAAATTATTTCACTTTTGCTCTTATATAAATTTTAGCCCGCTTTTCCTCTCAGCCTGTCATTTATTGTACTATCATTTTAAATACTTTTTTCATTCAAATGGTCCCGTTTCAAGTTTTTCCTATGGCTCATACATAATTCGAAAGGGAAAGGGCAAACTCTAAATCCGCTAGTGCTTACTTCTAATCCAAATGCTTTTTATTCTACTAATTTAGTTAATTCTTAATCTTTAGTACATCTAGCAGGATATAATAATTTAGCTACTTGTACATTCAAAAGCAAGTTTGTTAAAATGTAAAACTACTTTGTACATAATAAGTAAGTAAGAAAGTATGTGAATAGAAATAGTAAGAGTTACTTTAATAACAATCTATCTACTCGTACTAGTCTGACAACCTTACAGGCATAAAGATTGATTAGCTGAGGCAAATTTTAAATGTATGTAGCTCAAATGTATTTGACAGTTTATATGTACAACTGGATACTTTGAAGCATAAGTTTTTGTTCTCTCTAAGGAGCAATTATGCTTTGAGCATTTGCGGCATAGAATAGCTAAATACATACACTATGTATGCAAGTAAGTGCCTACATATTAAATATATACCGATTAAATTAGCAATTTATTTAAACCAGATTTTCTTATGTCATAATTAAATTTAGTATAAGATTATAGTAGAGCATCCTACACATATAAATGCAAGTTAGAAGCAATGAAAATGCGATTAAATATACTATTAAAATCGACTTTATATTTTATAAATACAAAAATTATGCAAATTTTATAGATTTAAAATCAATTTAAGTTTATAAATTAGTTAGTAAAATGAGCAGCTATATTATTTAATATTTGCATTAGTTTGAAGAAATTTCTGTAGTTTTTATATATGTACATATCTTAAGCTATTACTCTAAATGTTATATGCTTGTCTTAAAGTACTGGCGCCAAATGATTTATGGAAATTTTATTAGGTGTTTAGTATTAATTTTTACTATCTAACACTTTTAGTGTCATTATGAAAAATATACTATTTTTCGGCGGAAAAACTACTTGAGTTTTTAATGGCACACTTCAAATATAATACTCTCTTCGAAAAGGAGGAGCAGCAAAATAGATTACTCACATAGAACCGACTCAACCCCTCAAAACGCACTTGACCATACACAAGTGTAAGTGTCAAAATTCACAGAATTTTATTTAACTGCTTTATTGTCAAAATCATATATATTTTGACATATGCGCACATATGTCAAATATTGTAGGTTCGATTTTTACATATATATACTATATAAATATAATAAATCTCAAGTACAGTGACAGTGGGCGTCTTAAGTAAACTCACTTTAATAAATGTATTTAAGATTTATATGACTTGAAAAGAAAATATTTAGTTACATATGTAAGTATTTTAGTATTTCATTGTCAATGCCTAAGATTTTGTAAATTAACATTTTACAGAAGAATATTTTATTACCAGAAATAAAAGAAAACAAAAATATTTCTTATTATAACCCAATAAACCATTAGCAATGAGGCTTGAAAAAAAATTTCAATTTCCATTTGGGAATTTTAACAAACTTGACCAACTTTGAGATTTAAATATCCTATAAGTCCTCGAAGTTCAGTGGTAGGTAGGGTAGTAATTATATCGATTTTGATCGTTGTTGCAGAAAATAATTTATAACATACTATATCCAATTTCGTTGTATCTTTATTAATATTCCCCTGGAAGATTTTACTTTGAAGAGTTTACTTGTATGTAAATGAGGTAGGCGTGGTTTTTACCTGATACTGACAATTTTTACAACAGTTATTCTAGAAGTTTTTTCAACGAAGTGTACCGAATCTGGTTTAATTTGTTTTAGTACTACTTTCAATATCATTTTCTGTCAATTTATATTGCATTTATGAATTAGACCAGTTTCTGACTATAAGGAATAACACCAAATTGGGTTGAGATCTCTCTGAGACTGAGAGTGTGTTGGGTTTCAATATCCGACAAATTAAAACCATCCATGCCCTCCTTTTTCCAGATAAGTAGTAAAATTGTGTTGTTGAAAAATTGTTAAAAATATCCAGGCAAAATTAATGAGTTGTCATTATAACATATGCTTCTTTTCTCTCAGTTAACTGAATGATTTCAGCAATGGCTTCTTGACAACCCTCAGATAGGAAGAGCCAAAAATTATTAGCTTGAGAACCGTAGTAATGGTTAGCTATACAAAATTCTGACGACCTAAATAAAATGTATTCAACCAAATAATAATGTCCTTAAGAATCTCTAGTTATCTGGTTTCTTGAATCACTTTCCAATAATGCTCCATAAATCTTTTTCTCTTGAGAGTGAGTGTCTCGTGGTACTGACATCTTTCCAGATGTTTTACTTCTTTGAAGCGACATGTCTATTCTATGTGTGGCAAAGTTTTTCCTATGCTTCCCCAATTTTTTGTGATCTGAAGAGAAATCCGTAATTATTGTTAAGCGGTTTTTCCTTAGCTTGAGGCATAGTTCCGCTAGACTTGATGTAAAGCCCCATTTAGCAGTATTGACATTCTAAACTTAAGGATCAGAACCAGTAGGATGATATACAGTCCTTCTCTTATCTCTTTTACTCATCTCTAATAGAGTGAGTTTTTGCTTATAGAAAAATGTTTCGTATACCCAGGAATCCAGAATATGGTCACTTATCTAGTTCATTCAGTAGCTCTAGGCAGTATCATACTAAATTTGAAGATATCTTAAGAGTCCATTGCTTTAAAGGTGGATTAATTTCTGAGAAATTATAATATTTGATGTAAAATCGAGCAATGGGGTTTAAAAAAATAAACTCAAAACTAAAAAAAAAAGGGAAGTTTGTCTTTGTGCGATTTTTAAAAAACTTGGTACCTCAAGATTTTGTAAGTCATTTAATCCAAATATGATATCAGAATTTCCAATTCAATGGAACAACTCGATTGTTATAAAACTTGGTACCCCGAGGTTTTTGGGTCATCGAATATTTGGATATCATAATTTCCAAATTAAAAATAGTGGCCGTTTTATATCAAATTTCTACCATTTCATTTTTGCATCGTAATCTTCAAAGTTGATAAATTGTATTGAGTCGAGAAGAGTGTATAACGCGTTGACGGCGTTCCGACGGTGAAGTTTACTTACTACCTACCGTCCCGCATCTGAGATAAGTTCACTTGACATCAGCTATGCTTCAATTCCATCATCACCTTAATTAACTGCCGAAGAATTTTTAGAAAAATCCTTAAAGAAAAATGAAAAAAAAATTCTTCAGCAAAGTTATATGTACAAACGCTAAGATGATTGGTAAGTAGAGGGTTTTCCATTAAGGACATAAAAATTTTATCTATTAATAAAACACAGAATTTTTTGAGATATTGAGTTCAAATTTATTGTGGGTGTAGTGCAAGCATTACATTTTATGAATTAAATTCGATTTCGGTCATATGACCACCACGAGACCGTTTACAGCGATCGATTCTTTGGACCCAATTTTTCACCACTCTCGCACACTATTCGAATGGAATGTTGGCAATTTGAGCTCGTCTAAAGTTGCTGGCTTGTTGGCATAGACCAGCGACTTGATATCACCCCATAAAAAGAAATCCAATGGCGTTAGATCGCATGAACGAGGCGGCCATTCCACCGGACTATTTCTCGAGATAACCCGTTCACCGAATTTGCCTTTCAATAAATCGATTGTGACGCGTGTTGTGGGGCTAGTGGCACCTTCTTGTTGAAATGACATATCGTTGATGTCAAGTTCATGCAATTCTAGCCACAAATAATCTTCCAACATAACACGATAGCGCTCTCCATTGACGGCAATATGATGGTATTACGACCGGAAATTGGAGTAAGCGCTCTTAAAGTGGCGACCACCGACTCAGAATTTCGGTAGTAATTTTTAATAATTTCCAAACGTTGCTGGTTCGTGAACTTAACCATGATCAAAATGTTGACCTTAACTAACCTTTTGACATTGACATTGCAAGGATTCTTTTAGAAAGTAAACTTAGACTGAGATACTCCAGTCTGCAAACTGCATTTGGTTCTTTAAAATCTAATGCTGTACTGCTCAATTTTGGCCTGAGTGCAAATATTTCGCTTCAGCTTTGCTCACACTGGATTTAAATAAATTTCCTGAGAATCAAGAATGCTCTTCTCTTTTCCATAATGCTGAATTTAAAATACTTACTATACACTATAGCGATATAAACTTAATAAAGCTCTCATCTGATTTGCCATATCATAATTCGGTAGGGCTGGTATTAAGCGTAACTTATTCCTATTCGCCAGATACCATCAGGAAACCTTTTAAACTACTTTATTCCACAGGCTTGTGCTATTCAGTAAATGTTTACTGGGCAGTTTTAATATGAAGACTGTTTCTTTGAACTACAAGTATGCAGTAGTCAGTTATAAAAAAAATAACATTAGTATCAAATTACATAAATACGTACTCGTACTACAAACATATTGTAAAAAAAAAAAAAAAAAAAAAAATGTACATAAAAATTTGTGTAACAGGCACTTATATGCATTCTGCTGTGACGGCGAAAGGACAATGCAAAATAAATATGAACTTCCGTGACAAAAAGAAGGACGACGACAACGACGAGAACGTTTCCAAAAAAATACCTAAATAAATGAGAAAATCAACGAAAAACTACAAAAATAATGAAAACAAGTAGTTTCCTGGCACGCTACATTTCACTCAACACAAAATATAACTAAGCAAAATCTACTGCAACGATCTCTCAAATATCCGTAGCCTCGAGAGATCAACGTTAGATTTTTGTATAATTATTGCAATTGGGTAGCAAAAAAAACGAAAAATATTACATCATTGGCTTAGCTCAAATTTTGACACCTACTGCATACACCCCTGCAGACTGTAGTTTTTGAATTAAAGTAAGTAAGAAAATTTGCTACTGCTGCTTTTGTTATTCGTTTGCTTGTTTCGTAGTGCTTAGCTTCTTTGATATCCGGTTACAATAAGAAGAAATCTTTAAATATGTCCGTTTTAAGCTGACATAAATATTTAATTTCAACATTTGCTATCAGAATGAAGACGAAGAACATTTTTTATTTTTTGACAATTATCGCAAATTTAGCATCAATTTTTATTCTTTTTTTTTTCTTTAGTTGAAATTTTTTTCTTAATCCATCCCTATTTTATTTTGGTGCTTCCTGTACTTCCTCTTGTTCCTTTCTTATTTTTTGTCTTGTACTCTTTTGAATAAGAAGCACTGAATTTTTCGTATAGTTTATATTCAAGTTGGTAGATTGTTACCCTTGAGGGGCAATGCATTATTTAGCGAAGAGAATAATGTATATTGGACCTTAATTGTTGTGTATTTTGCATTGAAGGTTTGGCATAGGTATGTGCAAAAAAGTAGAAACAGGCAGTGGCGATTTCAGAGAAAGGGAGAGGGGCGTCGGTTAGGATTATGAAGGCTACAGTCTTTCCCAAAAAATTTAAATTTTAATCTTAATTTTTGTCAGATTTTAGGAATGAGTTTCGATATGAATTTAGTTTGAGTTTTGATCGGAATTTAGGTAGGTGATGGTCTGCTTTTGGTCTGAGTTTTGTTCTGGCATTTTGAGTGAACTTAAGGATGAATTTTGGTCTGAATATCTGCCTGAGTTCGCGACTAAATTTTGACCTATTGTTGGTCTGAATATCGGTTAGATTTGTAGTTTCAGTTTAGTCCAAATTTTGCGTTGAATTCCGGCCAAAAATTTAATCTGCTTCTTGGTTTCATTTTTTTCAGAATTTTAGGCTGATTTTTTGTCGTTTTTTTGGTCTGAATTTGATTTAAATTTTGTTTTTTATTTTTGTTTGGTTTTAAACTGAATTTTGTCTGAGTTGTATCCGAATATTGGTTTAAGTTTTGAGTGCTTTTTAATCTGAGTTTTAGTCTGAAATTTGCATAGAATTCAATTTGATTTGTGCATTGGTTTTGCTCTGAATGCAAGCCTGAATTTTGTTCTGTGATTAGTTTGATTTTAGGTCTGAACTTTAGACTGATTTTTGTTCTGAACTTTGGTCTCAATTTGGTCTGAGCTTGGTTTCCTTTTGGGGCTGAGTTTGGTTTGATTTCTGGCCTCAGTTTTGGTTTGATTTTGGTCTCAATTTGGTCTGAGCTTTATTTCGAGTTTAAGTCTGAATTTTGGTCAGAATTTCATATGATTTGTGTTCTTTTATTTGTTTATTTTGGTAAAAGTTTTAGTCTGATTTTTGGTCTGAAAGTCAGTCTGAGTTTTTGTCTGTGTTTAATCTGATTGTTGGTCTGGGTTTAAATCTCATTTTAATCTGAATTTTTACCAGAGTAAAAAGGACTATATTTTTACAGAGAATGAATTGAATGTGTGTTACAACTTATTGGAAGTCTACCTGCTGTTTCTATTGAAAACAATGGACGACCTGCAAAGCTTAGAGAAGATGATGCCTAAAGAGTGAATTGTAATAGTTTAAACGAAGTCTATGCCTAAAGAATAAATTGTAATAGTTTAAGCGAAGTCAGAGCTATGAAGTATAACTATCTCTGGGTGATCAAAATTGTTCCACTTGATCAATCTGAGGTCCTGTCTGTAAACGTTTCATTAAGTTTAACAAAAACATTCATGAATCAATTAAATTCTTATTTACAAAAAATATTCCAGAAATTCCAAACAGCATGATCAGCTAAAAAGGTTTTAAAAAATAAAATAAATAATATTGCACAATAATTAAATGCAAATGATTGAATGGGTGAGCAAATCGCACGCGTTCTAAGTGTGTAAGAAAAACAGAAAAACCGGATATCATAAAATTATAATAAATACAGAAACACAAAGCCTGAGAGAGAGACATACAACGGAAGTAGCCAGTCACGCCTCATAGATACAAACAAGGACCACGTGTGAGCGACCGAACGATCCAGTAAGCAGCAACAAACTAAACTAAAATTGTATACAAAAAGTTGTCCAACAAAAAGCGTTTGGGTTTCGGCAAATAATTTGCTTACTAATGCATTTCCGGTAGTAGGAACGGGGAGAGACATATTCACTATTAAAACAGCAGCAGCTACCCCTACCAGAAAAAAATCAACCAAACCAACCAGCCAAACAACAAACAATTTAGAAGCGTGTGCCAAGCAGGACATAAATATACACCCTGTCAAGAAAAGAAAAACCAACAACAAAAACACATTAAACTGTAAGTGCAAAAAAATACAAAGAATAGGTACATTAAATATGCGCAAGAATGTCTGTAATAATAAAAAAAAAAAATTCTCGTTTCAATGATAAGTGAAATCAACACCCAACCTTAAGACGACAAAAAATATACATACATACACGCATTACAAGAATGTCCTTCTCATATTGTCTCCTTGATTTAGGTGTATGGAAGTTATGTTATATTGCATATGCGTATAATTCCACACCCCTCAACAAAATTCATTTGTGTCACAAAGAAAAAAATCCAAATCGAAATTCTTTTGGTTTCTTTGAATTTCTGGTTTTCTTTTAAGGTAATAATTGAATGTATATAGTTATGTAAGTAACACGATCGTTCTTTCAATTATGCAAAATATGTTTGCACACAAGTGTTATAGATTTTCATGCTTTATGCTTAGAGATTTTTATTGCAATACGCGCACGCGTTTTACCGGATATAGCTGACGTTCAAACAGTACAGTCATATAATATATGCAAAATCTAAATAGAACGGTATAGGAATAGCAAGAAATGAATGTTTCTAAACAAAAATGTAAAGTGAAGACAGCAGACTTTGAATTATACAAGATGTACTGATAATAAAATACTTGACAAACAAATACAAGATCTACAACTTTTTGAATAAGTGAACTATTTGAAAAAGTATAAGAGAAAACTGTTTCACAGTTCAGTTATTTTTAGGAACTGCAGAATCATTAACTGGCTGCTCTGTTCTATGCATGATGTGAATAAAAAAGCAACAGATTTTATTTGCTACAACTGAGAAGTGGAAAAAGGAAGTAAAAACTTTCCTATATTTTCATATTGAAAATTTTGGCATAACTTTCAGGGTACAGATTGGCAAATGAAGCAAGACAAAATGGTAAATGAATGCTTCAAATTACATATCAATTAGATGGTGTCTAAGCCATCTACTATTTCTATTCTATTCTACTCCTTTCTATGTTTGGGCCCTTTCCCAATACTCCTTTTTTTCTATTTCTATTTCTTCCTTTTTCTCTCCTTACTCTATTTTCACCGCTCTATTCTGCTCTTTTCTTTATCCTTATTACTATTCTTATGAATATTTTCCAACCGTTCGGTCGCTCTTTCCATATTCAATTCCATTTTCAAAATTCTATTGCATTACAGTAAACTTCATAAATTTACAACCGAATTCTCTCTACCGTGTTTTTCTCTCAAAAATCTATAGTTGAAAAAATATAATTCATTCCCGAATTACACAGATGGCAAAAAACGAAAATTACGGACCATTTTAAGAGCATTTGCCGAAGAAACCATAGGTCAAAAGTGAAGACTCCCAATTATTCAAAAAATGTATTTTTCATAAAAAATACTCTATTTTGTAGATAAATGGCTATAAAATTTTTAAAATACCATGGATATATTTGTTCACTGTGTGAAAATTGGAAAAGTTTTTTGGATTTGGGTTTATTTTTACTAAAATCAACATAACAGATTTTTGTTGTTTAGTGACCTATAGTAAAAGATTTTTAAAATAGGTGCCAAAAACCACTGGCTTATATATAAAATCCTAAAATCGATAGTTTATTTTTAATTAGTTCTGGCAAATATAAAATAATATATTACTTATATAAATTCATAACAATTTTTAGACGCAGATCTTCGAAATATCGTCGTTATCTACAGGTTCTAGAGGAGCCGTGGTTATTTAGGAGAAGGTGAAAACAAATAATAGAAGTAACCGAATTAACCGAAGTAACTCAGCTTTTATTTCAATTTGAAATAATCACCATAACGAAAATGGTCAAAATTTAAGATGTATTTCAAGTAAACAACTGATGTTCCTTCGCTTCCAATTCGAACATTTACCGGTCGACGGATCTAAGTTACTGATCGGCTTTGCTTTGAAACTTTTAACACCAGTTCTGAATGTGTCTAAACGTTTGCATTTTAGTATCAGAGAATCTCCAGAAAGTCTTTAATGAAACCTGTCTCTTCTTACAATATTAAATTTTCAGTTTGGTTTGAAGCCATTTTCTAATAATAGGTTTTCATTACCTGAAATTGTACCCAATCCGTAATTTCATCGATTCTTTCATTGATCATTGATTTGTTTTGACTTTAAGCCTTTGGAGTAGAATATGAGAATTTTTGCTTTGATTACTCTCTTTTCTAAAGTCAATGGAATAAATCTGATCCAACAAATACTAAAATGCAGATGCTCTGTTCAATCTCGATACTTAGGTAATTACTTTCTCAAATACATAGTTTGTCGATCGAGGATTTTCGCGGTGGGAGGACATTAAAATATCTCAACTGTCACTTTTTGAATTTTTTTTTCTAAATTTAAGTATAACTAAACTATCTCATGAAAGAACGTTTAAGCTGTTAGTAAAAATACTTCACAATTCTGAAATCGCAGCCTTTTAGCCTCAATTAATCCCCTGAAAGAATTTCATGATGACCATCTCTTCTACTAATATTTTCAGTAATACTTTCAGCAATACTTTCAAGTAATACTTTCAATCAGCAACTAGAGATTGAATTTCACTCTGTTGTTGTTTCCAATTTGAATAATGGTCGATCATTGATCGAATTTTTAAGGTTGAGCTGAAGAATCTTGACTGGTCAATCACCTTCATGAAGTCGGTGTGATTTTGAACTGATTTATAAATTCGATCTAGCATTAGATACACTGATACCTACGTAATCTACAATTTATTCTACAATTATTCTTTAAGCTTTTGAGGAAAGGCTCAAATTCTAACTACTGCTCCAAAATCAATAATTTTTCAATCGATAATGTTAATTGTTCCTCAGGAAGATCGGTCAGTAATCTTTGGTGATACTTTTACCTGTTTTGAAAAACAAATTCATTACCAACGAGAATGATCTTCTAGTATTTTTGCAACAATGGTCATTCACTCTTAACTCATTAAGTGCTAATGATGCGTAGACGCACAACAAAGAAGTATATTTTAATGCAGATAAAAAAAAGTTATCAGAACACGTAATTGCTATCACAGTTGTTCTAACATGGAGAGAAAAACTTTAGAAAAAAAAAAAAAAATTCGATAATACAATTTGCTGTTTGAATTTGTAACGATAAAGGCGTGTGATTGAAGATTTTTTGTTTTTCGACGGGTTCACTCTCGGACGTAATGAATTAATTCAGAAGATCTCTACGCCAAAAGTATACAATGTTTCAGTCAAATAGAAAACACACCAGAAATTTAAATGTTATGTATATCAAATATATTTATTTATTGATTGATTTCACACAGTTAATCAATTTTACTTAATGCTATTTTAGAGTCCTCCATGTTTGTTTAACTTAATCTAAAAATAAATATAACTTATAACTAAAATAATTATAAATCATTGTCTTCCATTGTAAGTAAGTAGTTGGTATAAACTTAAAATTAATTAATACTTAAGGCACTTAAATTAAAAATTACATACACATGTATTAAGTAGTTAGGAAATTATAAATTAACACCTTGACTAGTTTTCAACGCAAATGAAATTCGTTGAAACAGGAACAAAATGAATATCTACTAGCCAGAGTAAAATTGTGAAAAGGCGGGTGGATAAATTATGCGTTAGTTGTTGTTGTTGTTAGTTATTGTTGCTGCCACAGTGAAATAAAATCAAGCACTTCCTCATCATCAGGATTTTCATCGTCAAGTGGTAATTGCTGATAGTTTTGGAATTGTGTAGCAAATTTGTATTCAGTTTCATCTTGGTGGTGCTGTTGCTGTTGTTGTTGATTCTGTTGAGGTTCAATTTCCAATTTTAATGGCTGAAAGTAATGCAAGCCACCAGTAGAAAGATCTGAATCACTGTAGGATGGTGTAGGTGATGTAGAAGCTTCAGAGTGTGCAGGCTGATGAAATTCTTGAGCATCATCGTTAGCATCAATAAAATCATAATTGCTATCTTCATTGCTGGAATCATCATAAACTCTACGCAGATTTGTTGTCGAATTGGATGCTGAGGATTCATTTTTATCTAACAACTGCTGAAGACCACGTATATATTCGACTGCTATGCGTAGTGTATCTACCTTGGACAATTTTTTACTGGCACCACGTCCACCATTTGACAGTGAATTGATTACTGTTTGCGGGATATGCTGGCGGAGATTTGAGTAACCATTGTTCACTTGTTTCACTCGATTACGCTCACGTTGATTGCGACGTTCCACTGAAGCTAGTGGCTGATGACCGTAGGGCAACGCTGTATAGGTGTATTTCTTTTTGGGTAACACCAACATTCCAACGCTAGGTGGTTGCACATTTTGGAGATTACTGTTACCTAAGATTTTTGTTTTTGGTGCTGCTGGCGCAATTAATTGATGATGTTGACGCTGCTGCTGTTGGAGCAACATCATTTGATAATGATTTTGTTGTTGGAAATTTCTTTGAGATATGCAAACACTAGACATTTTAATTTTTGTTTGTTTTTTAGAGTCAAACACACAAAGTTTATTTTATATTAAAAAAAAGTTCTCTCTTTTTTTTATTGTTTTTAGAGTTTTATGCACACTGTTCGCGTAAAATTCTTAATAATTTAAATTTTTTGTAAGTATTTATTTTGTTGCTTACAACTTGAAATCAAATTTCAGAATGATTCCCTTCGTCCTCTGTCAGGCCCTTAAGTATGCTCTGTGCTACAATTTGTGTCTATGTACGTGTGTTGTTTGCATATGTGTAGGGTATAACAACCATTGCTGTTACACGCTGTTGCTCTGGTTATTGTTGTTGCTATTGTGCTCTACTTGCAGGTAGAGCGAGCAGGCGAGCGCCTTTCATAACACAGAGGGTTAAATTTTCATCGTGCCACAAGTGATCGTTCGAGTGATGGTGGATGAGAGCGCATTAAATTTAACAGCGGTATGTAATGCGCATACGTGTGTGCCTGTGATAGCGTCAATAAGTGAATTGGGAAGAGAGCGCATTAAACAGGTTCGTTTTAACAGAAACTAACAGTAAATGAGATTTTTATGTTAAGGAAGTGTGTGTGAAAGAGAATCTTAAAGTGAAATTCAGGTAGTTCCAAATTCTTATGCATCGGGTCAAGTTGTTAGATAAAAATTTGATTATTTATACATATATTTATTTGTTTCTATACTTAATCAATTACATCAACAAAAACGCATCTCAACCTGTATTGAAATATTCGAAATTCCCTACTAAGTACTTACTTTGGAATGCCATGTACAGCTCAGGTGACTTAGTGGCAGCGTGCTACACTATCATCTTAAGGGTTCCTTTCTTTCCTTTCTTCAACATATTCATTATCTATCAATTCTAATTTTAGTGGCTTTAACAATTCAATATCTCAAAAGCAAATATCAATTGCAAAAAAAAGGGACTCCAAATTTTGAATCAATTTTGTTGAATTTCTTGTAAGTGAAACCAGAAGCCGGATTGGTTTTATTAGGTATTCCTCTTCTCTTTGCTTTGAGTTTTCATTGTAATGAAATTTTGATTAGTATTATTCAAACGCCGAAACCGTCGTCAAGTGACTATGGCACGGGAAAATAAAGTCTCAATATGAAATGAAGAGGCACATGTGAATCAAATTTAACATACTCTATTTCTATCTCGTGTTCTTCAAGTACAGAATAACCGAAATAAATCCATTAGTTTAATCAAAATCAAAGCGTTGGAATTTATTAATTAGTGTTTTCAATTCATTGACGATCAAGCTTGAAACTTTGAAGATCTAGTCAAGTATATGAAAAAGATTTCGTGATAATAATTTAATCTGCCATGTTAATATGTGCATATTTCACTTTATTTTCTGATCATTTGAGAATATTATTTGTACCTCGAATTTTTCCAAACGAAATCTAATACATTTAAATCAATTTTAATGAATACCACCTGGATCAAAAAGTTCCCGGAATTTATTCCGAAAATTAAAAATACAAGTTTATTCATCGAAATCTATATTGTTCCCTTCAAAGTAATCCCCATCGACTGCTACACACTTATGACAGCGCTTGATCCAATCCTCGAAACATTTTTTGTATTCGGTTTTCGGTATGTCTATCAATACTTCCTGCAATTTTTCCATTACTTCCTCTCGGCTGCTGAAACGCGTTCCCCGTAATGGTTTTTTAAGTCGATTGAACAGAAAGAAGTCACAGGGAGCCAAATCAGGTGAATTCGGTGGCTGTTTGTTGAATTTTTCGTCAAAAAATTACGAATAATGATGGCACTGTGCGACGGTACGTTACCATAGTGCAAAATCCACGAGTTTTCTGTCCACAATTTTGGTCTCTTTCAGCGAATTGCTTCACGCAAACGTCTCATAACGCCCAAATAATACTCTTTGTTTACTGTCTGGCCTTCTGGCGAAAATTCATGATGCACTACACCGTTGTAATCCATGATAACCGTGAGCCTTGCCTTCTTTTTTTGACTGAAAACGACGTGGTTTTTTTGGTTTCGGCTCATTTGGTGAACGCCATTTACTTGCCTGATGTCTGGATTGCGTGTCGTACTCATAAGCCCACGTCTTGTCTCCAGTAATGATCCTTTTGATGAATGTAGGATCGGGTTCATATCGAATTTAATACAAGTTCGTTGTTGCAAATTTAAATCCATTTCTAAAATTGTAAAAAATCGTCAACACACACAGAGATAGATGTACTCTTGGCTACGTCACTTTTGCAAATGTCAAGCTATGACGCTAAGATTTAGAGGGAATATCAACAACAGATGTATCAACTTAACAAAAAAAAAACAGAACTCAAATCGGAACGATGGGAGCGCTCCACGATGGATATTCCGGGAACTTTTTGATCCAGGTGGTATATCAATGCATTTTGGGAATATTATTTTATTGTATAATTCTGGCGTTTATGGCATTCTAACTAACCAAGCAACGCTGCTGGTTATGATCTTGTACCTTTAGTTCGTAGTGAATAAACTCTCAACCTATTTGTGGGACCAACCAAGCAATGATACGAAATAGTTACTACGAAATGTATGTGGGCGTGGTGAAGTTTCGCACACCCATAGCAGAGCGAGTTGAAAGCCGACAGCTGTGGATTATAAACGTGGAATTGGTGATCGGTCGAGTTATATTCAATTTAAAATCTAAACCTCTTTTTCTCAAAATACTTTAATATTTTTTTCGAACATTAACTTATAATATTAAATTGTTCTTTATTATATTTATTATACTATAATAAATACTATACTCGAATTTAATTTGAATTGTTTCACTAAATAAAAGATCCCACATGTATAGGTATCGATATGGTTAAATTTTAGCCGTGGTCTAAAATCAAATTTCTTTTCATTCCGCATCCTTCATGTATCTGTACCCAATATCTATCAAACACAGGCCTTCTAAAAATATTCATACTAATATAATAATCTATTAAATTTAGTATTTCTAAACGCTTAACTTAAAGTTAATATTTAAAAAGTTTATATAATACTCAAAATTCATCCCCACTTTAATTAAATCATGCAAAGTCGCGTGCCATTAATGTTAATTTTCCAAACTTCAACCTTCACCTTTGAACATGAATAAATACCTGCTGCTTCAGCCTGCTGCTATTTGCTCTATGCATATTCAATGGTAACTCTGTTAAGTTAACAGCGCACTGTTATTTAAAATACATTTTCTAAGAATGTATGTAAAAATTGTGCTCTCTCATAAATTTTCTTATGCTCTTTAATTTTCTCATATTATTTAAATGTTACATAGAAATTCTGCACAAATTTTACTACTCAGTAGATTTTCTCACAATCTTCTTTACTATTAAATATTATGCTATTCAAAGATTTCATTTATTTTCTACTTCTTCTTTTTTTTTTTACTTCCAATCAAAAGAAGAAGAACTGCACTATTATTTTCTTTATTTTCTTTTTCATTGTTATTGTTGTCTTTTCATTCTTTTTCATATAGGCATAAGAAAATCTTAAGTCTTATGCACATAAATATATGAATCTATACATGTGCACATACTTAGTTAGATATACTCTTGGTCCATACATATACATAGAAATATACTAGTTATGTACATTTGTAGTAGTGTTTCTATAGCGTAGTATACAATAGCCTGTGTACATTTTATAGTATAGCTCAGTATACATAGTTGACATAAAAAGGATATCTGATCCTTGTCATAAAATTTCTTCTTTTTTTTTCTCAGTTAAGAAAACTATTTTTTGGTACAATTTTTTTGTTTTGAAGTCCTTTTATTTTACATTTTATAGAAAGCAAAACTGAAATCGTTTTTATTTTTTTTATTTTTTTGTATTGCATAGAAACTATAAATTTTTTTTTTTTGAGTCCTTGCAAGTGTTTTTCATTTAAGTATTTTCAGTACGAATTCTAACTTTGATGAGGAAGGTGACTGGCTTTGATTTGTAATTCTGTTACAGGTTGATATATATTTGAAAATTACGACAGCAAATTTTAGTTGAAAATTTGTTTTTATACAGATGTATCTACTACATAGATAAAATAAAAAATATGTGTGTACAGATTAAAGATTAAACATTTGGCTAACTAGTATCACTTATAAGTTCATAAAATTTTAATGAAAAATTAGTAAATTTAGGGCAAATGATAGAAAATGTGAACAAATATGATGAGCTGTGAACGACCTACTTAGGCTACCTTTACACTAGCTGCCCATCCAGCTGGCATAGAAAAAAGTCGAACATTTTTTTCAACTGATAGATTTAAATTAATTTAATTACATTTCTTAATTAAATTTGATCGCTGAGAAATTTGTTTTTTGATTTGTTTCGACTGCTGACTTAAGTTAGGAGACAAATCAGCCATTTTAAAGCAATTTTATTAAATTGAAAATGTAAAAACTTTAACAATTTCAATTTAATAATTAATTGTTGAGGAATTTTTGTTTCTTTTGAAAAATGAGTAGAAAGTGCAGATAAGAATATTTTATTTAAATTTTTTATTAAAAAAAAATTGTACTTACCTTCATGCGAAAGAATGTTATACTGGTAAGCAGATCTACTGTGGATTTCAGATCCATTAACTTTTCGGTATGTGTGGCCTGAAAATTATTCCGATACATTGATAAGTCAATACGAAGCGAACTATGTAATTGGTCCAATAATTTCACAAATTGGATTTAAATTATTTACATCTTCAGCTACTGAGGTATTAATTGTAAAAAATATCAATCCATTCGGATTGCATGCAGCAAAGTACTACAAGAATCCCCACCATTAAACTTACATATATGAATCCAATTTTAATATATTCAACCTCTGAAATGGTTCAAATTAAACTCAGTTTTATGCCAAATATTTAAGAAGATTTATTTCTGTGGTCGCTTCTTGAGTTCATTACTCCCAGAAATATAAAATTGGATGAAGTAGAGTAAACAAATTAATTTTCTAATACTGCGGGAAAATCACACAATTTTGCAAATAAATTAATAATATTTTAAAAAATGTTTAGGCCAAAGTAGAGACTTTAAACCTAGCAGAAATTTTGAGTAAATAAAATATATATATTTTTTTTAATTTGCTTGTAATTTAAAAGTGCTTATTAATAATTTATAATAAACACATTTCTGAAATCGCAATAAGTTTCAGATGCAACATTTTAATGATGACGCATTTTGACGTCGCGTTTAATCCATTCAAGCGAGTGTGGCAGCCGCCACTGCGGTCTTGCAGCTGTGACCACATTGACACTGACCATGCGCAACAATATTAAAATTCAGAATCAGGCAAAAAACACATAATCAAAATCAAAAAGCTTGAATTCGATATATTTATAAAAATATTTAAAATAAGAAAATCAAATCGAAAAATTCACAAACGACTACTTGCTTGTATGAATGAGGCGTATGAACACACATACACTCACACGTGCCTCCATATATACATACAAGTAGAAATATAACTCTTATAGTTAGGCAATTGCAGCTGTCCCCTATATATTTGTTTGTGATGACGGCGGCGATGATGATGACGACGTTTTGTCGATGTTTATTCTTAAATAGTGGCGTTATTTTTGTTGTTCTTATTTTGAAAGTTGTGGACACGCACGCGCTGCAAATATGGTGGCACACACATACACATTAATGCATGCATGCGCCACAAGCCAAAAGTCACACCAGTCAGTCATATCGTCATAATCATCGTCTTTTTTTGTACATTTCACATTCAGTCGCCAAAATCCAAATTTTTTTTTTTTTTTTTATGATTTGTTGTCAATAAGCAAAATTGTTGTCTAGAAATTGCGAGCGAGCGCACTTGCATATCTTTTTGTCTGTCCATCGTATGTGCCTGCCTGAAGAAGTCAACCCAAAGTAATTCGGCGATTATGTTGCACTTTGTAATGCTAATTTCATTTTAGGATATGCCCATTTGTGTGCGAATGCGTAGAGAAGACTTTGTATGTTTGATCATTTGTAGGAACTTGTCATTTGTAAAGTTGCCAGTAGCGCGTGCATTGTAATGATTTCAGTGCTCATGATTGTTTGACATATGGTATGTATGATGTGCGGGCGTAGGGGAGTGTCCATGTATATGTATGTATGTTTGTCAGTATGTATGAATGGTTGGCTCATTGTTTGCTTGCAACTTTTCATTCTTGCACATATGAATTCACAATTTGTAAATATGCAAATTGTTTGTATTTATTTGAATCCGTTGTTTTGTGATAGGAAGCACGTGTCAAATGTGGACAGTTAATGCAACACTTTTCTTAAGTTATTTCCTCCGTTTTTGTGCGCTCTGCGTTGAAGTCAAGGACAAGGTTATGTATGAGTCCGTTGTTTGATTAAGAGTTTCATGAATCAAATTATAAATTCGTACGTGATTACTGATTATACAGGGTGTGGCTTTAAGATATTTAAATTACATTGAAAAAGATTTTTTTTTGTTTATTACATCTTTTCTGAAGCCTAATTTGACTGAACCCCGTATCATTTCGTTTCTGTTAATTTCGACGATCTTAGTGCCTCTAAGCGATTTTTTTGCGTAACAACTTTTTTGAATACCCTATCTATTCAGTCTCTGAATAGATTATTCTCCCGGTTTTTACTCTTGCAGCTTTTGGAACGCTGTTGGGATAATCTATAACATATATTTCTATAGTCCAATAGGGTCTTACACCACCAACTAAAGGTAGTATTTGATAGTATTAATCTAGAGGTTAATTTTCAAAGTCATGACTTAAGTTCAGTTTAATTTCGTTATTTGAAGTTATATATAAACAGGCTTAATGTAGTCATCGCAACAACAATGAATGTAGAGACGGGCAAATCAGACGGTCCTTTCGGATTTCGCCAAAATTAATCATCAGTGATCTTAGTGATAATTCTTGATCTTTCAATATCCTATATAAGCTACTAATATTTGAAATCGTAACCCAGAATTACAGATTTAATTCCAAATATCTTCACTGAATAGAGAAACTACCTCTACCGTTCTATATATTTATGTTGTTGTTTTTTCCCCACTGTAGTTAGTCTGCATAACAGTTATTGTAGGTTTCTCATGATATTGATGAAAGGTACTTATTAGGGAATTTAAGAAAGAATGAGAAGACTTCAATATAAATATTTCACCCATATGATCGTTGCTCTTGTATTAATACTTTTTAAATGAACAAATGATTTTTTCTGTACCCAGTATTTTCTTAGTACCAAAGGTTCTGATCCTTGTTTAGGTCTTCGTTATTTAATAATTTATTTTTTCTGTTCAGGTATAATATTCTGTATATTATTCCAGATGTTTTACTTATGAGGACCTGAAGGTTTTGAATGTTAAAATTCGAGACAAAGTAGATTTTAGTTCGCTATTCAAAAGGTGATTGCATGTGTGAGTTTTATTCCGATTTTCCTAAGATCACTGCGCTTCTTCATACTCAGGACTATTGTGAACAAATTTTCACGTGAAAAGTTTCACTTGTCGGTAATCTAAAATTTATTAATGGCAAGTAAAAACGTTCAAGTACAAATTTGTTCACGATGGGCCTGACTGATTGGCTTTTGTCGTTTTACGATCGACCTAGATCGTGTTTGTGTTCTGTGAAGCAGTCCATGAAGTGTATATGTGGTAAAATGCTGTTATGTCTTCTTTCAATTGGCAATCAAAACTTTTGCGATTATTTGCGAATCACTGAGAAAAATTGTTTTTTTCAGAATCAATTAAGCTCCAGAATGAAGTAATTTTTAATGCGTGGTTAGAGAATGGAAGAGACCTCATCACAATTACAGTGAAGCAAATGATCGGTTAAAAAGAAAACTTGATTTGGAAATTCGGAAACAACAAAGTAACACGCAGTTACTGGTTCATGTCCTATACCTTGTCAGTCCAAACTTCAAATGAGCCAGATATGAGGTATGTTATAAAAGAAACTATGACTTCTCCGACAAAACGACAAAAAATAAGAAAGGTTGACATCTGAACCCCAAATCCTTTATCCTCCCTAGAAGGTTTATTATCTCTATTAGAAAGTGATCATTCCTATAAAATTAAGTGTTTTTTATAATTTTTGTTCTACAGGAGGTGGCGTGGTAGTACAGTGATCACGTCTATTTTTGTTTTTAAATTAACTGTATAACATCAGAAGCAAGTGAGCGAACTTTCAGCGACATATCTGCCGTTTTTGACTTTATGCCAAAAAAAAGTGACCTTCAGGCTCATAGTGCAATGGTGAGACCGGGACCCAGAGCTTCGTTGATCCCCCTCTGATCATATTTTCTTTATAAATAGGTTCTTAATAGGGACATTATTTTTTTATTAAAATACAAAAAAAAAACACCCTTATATTTTTTTTTTAATCTGGCATTGTCAAAACGCCATTCAAGGTTTACATTTTTATCATGGTGAAGTTCACGAACGAGCAATTATTAAAAATTACTACCGAAATTCTGAATTGGTGATTGTTACTTTAAGAGCGCTTATTCGAATTTTCGATAGTGATAATCGTTCCACCAGACAGGCTGTGCGTGCTATAGTGGATAAATTCGAGTTAACCTATTTACTGTTGAATGTTCCTGTGCCAGTGAGACAACGAACCGGTTGAAAGTACCGAAAATATTGCAGCCCTAAGTGCTTTAGTTCAAAATGATCCAAATCGGTCGATAGCCGTTCACAGGAATTGGGAATCCCTCAGTCCAAATCGTGGCGAATTTTGCGTAAAGATATTGGCCTACACCCTTACAAGACCAAATTAACACTAGAAATGAATTCTCGGGTTTTTTTGAAAAGCCGAATCTACTCGTTTTTTTTTTGAAAAGCCGAATCTACTCCGTTTGGGCTCTGTAAAAGTTGGAAGAAAATCCGTTTAACGCCGTTAGTTAATGCAAACAAGCCAAAAACGTTAGAAAAGCTCAAGAATAATATCCAACACGAAATTCCCAACGTTCCGGCCGATTTGTATTTAAGTTTTGTGGAATATTGGCTTCAAAGAATTGATCGCTGCAAACGTGCTCGCGGTTGTCATATGAGCTATATCGAATTCCATACCTAAATGTAATATGTGTGCTACACCTGAAATAAATTTCAACCCGATAACTCAGTTATTCTGTGTTTTGTTTAAATACAAAATTGTTATGTTCCTATTGAAACCCCCTTTATATAGTTCACATTACAATTTAGAATGAAATCGCAGTTCGCTTTTAATTGGTTTCATATTGTAAGTCTTGATGATATTGTTATTCTGAATATGTTTCAGATCCAACTTTTCAAAATTATAGAATTTTAAAAACGTCTCATAAATTCTAAAAATTTTTAAAGTTTTTCATGGACTCCCTTTCAAAATAACCTAATTTTAACTAACTATTCAAATATTATTCAGGAACCTTGTATGTTTTTTCTTTTATAGAAATAAATATAACTAGTCGGTAAGACCCCAGTAACTGGGGCTATTGTTTTGAGGAAGAAATCTCTTTATGAAAAAACAAATATCAAAAGAGAACCAAACTACTCGTTGGTGTTTGTTTTGTTATTTGTGTACGCAGATAATTCGTTAGATAATTCTGAGAGATGCCGTTACTCATGTCTTCTCTCTCTCTCTCATTTGTTATTTACTCCCGCTTAAGCAATGATTTTTACAACGATGAATGCAATTCTTTGTTCAATGAGTGAATTTTAAAGAACTTCCGACGCTAATATTTTGAAATTGGCTAAACCGATTTTAAATCTGATAATTTTTGGCTAACCTACTCGTCAAGCTCTTTAAATTTGATAGTGTAGCACTTCTGGAATAAAATTGCAGTTACACTAATAAATGTATAGATTGCACACCAAAAATATTATTTGTTTTTAAATCATAAACATCTGCTGCTTTCTTTGACTTTTTAGCTAAAATATATAATTATTTCTTACGGGTATTAAAATTAGTACAATTTATGAAAGAAATGAAATATAAAATTAAATTTTAATGTATTTCTGATGGTTTTTCTGTTATTTCTTTCTTTCATTTCAATAATAATTTTTCAATTAAAATCCTTTTAAAAAGAACTTTCTGTACAGAAATACTTTGCGTCATCACTGCAACACCTACAAATTAAATGCATTTTTATAAATATAGTTGCATGTATAGTGGTGCATGCTACAAAAATTAAAAAACCCTTTTTCATTCATTCAATTCACCTACTATGCAGCTAATCAATACTATATGCGCCGTAATCCTTTCTCTTTACTCATATACCATTTAAATGCTGATTTTTGTAGGTGTTTTCCTAAGTAAATTGATTTTTTCTATAACTACCAATGAACTATAAACTGCTTGAATATGCAGCAATTTTATATCCTTTTCATTAATTGATTTTTTTCGGCGGTTTTGTTTTCCTTTTTAAATAACTACAAGTTAACTCAAAAATCAACTACCGTTTTGTATTACATACAAACTACTGTTCAATCAACATATTTTTGAATTTTAAATTTTTTCATTAATCATAAGCAAAGAAAAAAATAAAAAAGAGATTTTCTTGTGTATATCCTTTAAATTTTCTACAGGTAGTCTTTTTTTTTGTTGCTTTTTTTTTTTTTTTTTTGGTACACGCAGAAGTGAGACTATAGATGTCTCTTTCTTTTATTTCTTAAGGGATATTTTGGTTTGTCTTTAAGTTGTTCAAGGGTATTTTTACTACAGGATGTTTCTTTTACCTTTATAAAAAATTGATCAAGGATATTTTAAGGGATGTTTTTAACTTGATGATAGCATATGTACGTCTCGAAGGACTTTTTGTAATACTCTTATTAGATTATTATATTTTTGTAGAAAAGGATATATGCTTGTTTCCAATAAGACACACAACATGCCATCTGGTGCGAAAAAAGTGAAACTTTTAACTAGTTTTTTTTTTCTGATTAAGGGTAGTTTTCAAAAATGACGCTGTAACGTAGGGAATGGTTCTGATCATATATAACTAAATATTTCTTACTAGAATAACTACAGGATGTTCTTGGATCGTAAGCAAAAAGTAAAATACTGTGGTAAGAAGTGCTACTGATGAGTTTAAGATTCTGCAAAAGTTTGCAATGAAATCAGAAATTTATGTGTTGAAAATTTTCAACTTTAAATTACTTATCTCTTAAATCAGCTCGAATGAAAATTGCTGAGCCAAAGGACTTTTTGAATTTCAGAATCCAAAATAACGTGAAAAAACTATTTGAAAGTTATAGTTCATGACTTCAAAATTTCTAAATTTTTACTAAAAATTTCTCAAAATTGCCCAATTGGAAAAATGTTAAATTTTGTTTTTTTGAGCTGGCCCTAGTTAGTCTATATATATGATAAACTAGATTGGTAAACTTATTTAAAAACTACGATAGTGAAGTTCTAACGAAGGTTTGGTTAGAAAACCTCTGGCAAAAACTAACCAAATAATTAATAAATCGTTTCATAGAAAAAGTCGGATTCCATTATGCATTATCTGAAGTAATTCCTGGGGCGAAAGATCGTTATGATAAAATGTAGTCGAGAACTCATCAAATTCTAAAAATACTTTGAAGAGGAGACGAGAAAAAAAGAACAATAAAATAATGTATGCCTTTATGAGGGCAAAGTTTACTGCTATCATAGAGACCCCCACCCATTTTTCTGATTCCCCCTCGACAGATCCTCGCCAGCGGCAGTATAAACATAGCTGAGGCCTCGGAAGTAAGTGGATAATTTTTTCTAAGCGAGCGAGTTCTTATCCATAAAATATCCTAGAATTTTTCTGAGAACTTTCTCAAACTACTATAATCGGTTCCATCTGACAAATTTTAAAATAACTGTATCAAAGCTGGTAATACTGTTTAAGACCTCAAAAGGGTCAAAGTTTGGAAAAAATTTACGAATTTTTTAAATTAAGCATTGGTGGGGCAAAAAGGGGAATTGCGATGAGAACCATAGAACTTACATCTCTCCCCCTGATAAGAATGTGAACTTTATCAGATCTTTTATTATCTAAACTCAAATTTCAAATTTAAGGGTCAGCTTACAGTGATTTTACTTTTAAGAAAATTAATAGTTTTTTTCTACCTCTGGAACTCAATTTTTTCTGCTTTTGTTCTGAAATCTAGTCTGAGTTTTAAACAGAGCTTTGCCTACTTTTTGCTTTGAATTTGGTTTGCTTTTTGGTATGCATTTTGGTATGAGATCAGACGATCTCAATTTTGGTCAGATTTTTTATGAAAATTTTGGTCTTTATATGGTTCGAGTTTTCTTCTGAATAGTATTCTGAATATGGTTTGATTTTTGTTCTGAGTATGTTCTGAATTTTATTCTGAATTTCAATCTGAGTTTTAGCCTGAATTTTGGTCTGAGTTTTACTATGAATACGTTATGAGTTTCAGACTGATATTTAAATTTTGACATACTTTTGAATTTTAGTCCAATTTTTTGGACTGAATTTTGATTTGAAACTTGATATCAATTTTGATCTGAAATCTAGACTGAGTTTTAGTTAAGATTTTTGTTTGAATTTCGCTCTGATTCCTGGACTGAGTTTGGTATGAATTTTGATCCGATTTCTGGTCAGAATTCAGGTCTGGGCTATGATTAAGTTTTGGTCTGATTTGCGGTATAATTTTTGGTCCGAAACTTGGACTGCGTTCTGATCAGAATTGCGGTTTAAATTTCAGACAACATAAATTTTCTTTTTCGTCAGGATTTTTAGAAATTCTAACTTAAAAATAAAACATTCTGTATTTCAATAATTTCCAATGTTTCCAATTCCCTTCAATTGATGCGACCATCAATTCTAACAATGACAAAAGTCGATTAATTCAATATTTTATGAGCCTTCATTACTACTACTAGCTACTGAATGAATATTAAAAATAAAGCGACAAGTGTAAAACCAGATTCATTACTTATAAAGCCAGTTACATAGGCATCGATGTAAACGGAAGAAATATTTGGTGGTAGCAGATCACGTAATTTACCCTTGAAAAAAAGCGCTGCCTATGCGTTTAAATTGTTGGTAACGTAAACGTGATTTAATAGGCCATCTTGATCAAACCTTATCTTGAAAAAAAAACTTCTTAGAGGTGCTTGACAAAAATACGAGCATGAAATTTTCGATATTGCGGTTGCACACATTCTCCTCTATCATAAAAAAGAAATCTAATCTAAAAAAAAAACAACAAAAAAATAAGGATACAATTGAATAAGAAAAGGATATTTGATATTGTACGCTGATAGCTAGAAGGACAAATTCTATGACAGCTCATTTATTAACTATTTTATGGGTGTTCCGCAGATCAAGGCCAGAAAAATTTGGCTTTCCCTTGAAGCAGAAATCTTTTCAAAACCGAAAAAGTAAAAGTTTCTCATCAAACCGGCATGTAGCAGTGAAACTTTATAATCATATGATTCCCTATCAAAAAATTTAAATGTCAACTACATAATTGACACACCCATTTTTAACACCTCAAAGATACAAATCACATGCAAGTGAATATACTTGAATACACTACACAAGTGTAACTTAATATTACTGATAAAATGCATTTTAATAATTTTTGTTTTTCATATAATTTTTCCCCCTTACATAAAAGAGAGAAAATATTTAACATTGAGTTCAGATGTACCCCAAAACATGAAAATTAACTACAATCACAATACACAGCAGCGGCGTATAGCAAGTAAAAAATTCGCACGATCACACATAATAACGGTAATTTACGCGCGTGGCGATAATTGCGTCAATATGATGTAAAGAATCGCTTTATCATAATTCCGAATACTCCGACTATGTCTGGCTGACACCTTCAAAAACCAACCAAAATACAAAAAATCAACTCAAAAATGAAAAAACCGAAAAATCTGAAATGATGAAGTTTAGTTGTGAAAGAAATTAAAGCGCCAAAGTGCTGACAGGATACGCAGGATCCGAAAGTGTACAAAAACAACATAACAAAGTTTGCTGATGAATTTCTGCAGATATCTTTACCAATACAAAGTTGCAAAGAAATAGGTATACATTCATAATACAAAAATACAGCAAGGAGAAAAAAAAAAACGTGCGTGGTAAGTACACGCGCGGCGTACGTACCACGCCACCACCAAATTAGAAGCTACGAAGTGCGAAAAAATATTGTCGAGGTGCGAAAATAACTGGAGAATGTTTAAACGTGCCCCCGAGCAACGATGATGGTGATGATGATGATCATGCGGCTGTTGGTACTTAATACGCACTCACCGTTGCTGAGGCTGCTGCTGTTGATCAGTGATCGTGCCGCTTATGCCGCTGCCTGCTGTCTTGACCACCACACAGAAGGTGTTGAAAGCTTTCTAAGAAGCGCGTTGATGTGATTTTTGCATTTAGAGATAGGTATCTCTTTTGTTTTTGTTTCGTTTCGTTTGGCTTATTTTTGTTGTTTTTTTTTTATTATTATTTTTGGCAAGTGTGATGATATTTGTCGATGGTGTCGAGGTGTTAAAATTACCCCTGAGGTACATAATAATTACCTTAAATTGCAACAGTCAGCGAAATAAATTTTAAAAAGATACAAAACTCGAAATGAAAATTGTATGCCGCCGACAAATGAAATTGAAGAACAAAAACCAGAAGAAGATGGTTCGGCCTGTTGGTTATTGAACAACGTTCGTTGCGTGGCTTATTAAATGTCAATTTGGTTCGAATAAAAAATAATAAAAAAAAAGAAAAGGGCTTCGAACAGTGTTGCCATTATAGCACAAATATAATTTATTCGAAACGTCAGATCAGAATTTGTTTTCAATATGATCAATATGATTTTTGAAACATGAAAGTCCCTCTCTATGATCTGAGATCGGGGCTTAATGTTTCATAAATTTTGTAGTCTCTGTATAAATATAATTCATACAACATGAATGGATGCGAAAAGCTCGGCCTTGGCCCTCCATGGGCTGGTGTGTCATAATAGTAGTAGTAGTAGTCCCTGATAGTGAAGTCTGGAATCATCTTTCTCATTCACAATTCGACTTTCGATAGCGACCTCAGTAGAGCAAAATTTCACTTCCCGTGTACTCCGTTACTTTTTTCATTTTGAACCGAACATTTTCAAATTTCAAAATTTTTGTGTGAAAGATTTTGAACTAAAATTTCCATTTTAAGGGGTTATATACGTTTTCATGAGTCAAAAAATCGAAAAAATGTCTATGACTTATTTCGAACAAACATACTTTCAAGAGTTTATGTTCAAAATTTCAAGTCAATCCGAGCAGTAGATCATAAGTAGTAACTCGATTTGTAGCGCGCTACTGTTCATGAATAAAGTGCACTCAAAACTTTAAACGTGATTTTCTCAGAATGATGTTTGTTGAAAAATGCCTTTGCGGTGACAGCGATATCTCAAAAACTACTTGACCAATTTATCTAATTCTTTTTAAATTTTTTTCCTTGTACTTGAACGATAATTTTTTCATGTGCAGTATTTGTCTTAATTAGTAATTTTTTTTAAATATATTTTTGAGACTCAAAAAATCGACATTTTTTTCCATCCTGGTTTCCGTATGAGAAAAATGTTTTTTTTTTCAAAAATTTTTCGTTAAAGTACTCGGCGCTAACATAACTGTAAATTTTTTGTCTTTTTGATTACAGTTGAGTTGTTGGCATTCAATCGCGGTCACCGCCAGACTCTGCAGAAAAAACGCGCATCAGGACAAGAGCTACAACTTCTACAATTTTCAGTATTTTTTCATATCCGACCGTTCTTTTTTTTTTGTAAGAATATGTATTATGTAAACCTGTTATGCTAGTTTCAAATAAATTATTTCAAATAGTCAAAAAAAAAAAATCACAAATATTCCCTAAGTTTCCCGTACCAAAACGTATATAACCCCTTAAGAAAATTTGCCAGTGGGAATTCCAACAAATTATGAACAACAGGCGCATCATATGCACGCTTTAAAAATAACCATAGTTGCTGATCAGCTATATTGGAGATAGTTTGTGGGATTACAATAATTTATTTAGCTTACTAGGGAACACGGGATATAGTACAATGGACGTAAAACTTGTCTGAGTGCTGTATTCTTGAATACTTCTTTTGTCTGTTCCAACAAAAAAAAAAAAATAAATTTTTGCTGCATATTTTAGTTGTAGTTATATGGCAACTCTAAATATTTTTTGTAACAATTCTACTATAATATGTGTGAATGTAATTTTATTTTTAATTCTTTAATATCATTCTAAAATATGCGTGCTCTCCACCATACTTTAATAGTTGTTTTTTATAATATTACTATAGAGCCTGTATGAATAATCCTTAAAGTTCTATAGAAGTAAAAATATAATTATTTTACATTAATGCACTGAGACACGAAAGAATGTAGTTATGGAGAGTGTGAATAATGAAGATATGCCAATATTGTAGTTCTTACAAAATTTTTACTTAGTTTTATACAGATATTTGAGGAACAAAAATCCAAAATTTTCTTTCAGTTTCTGCGACACAAAAAGCCCGAACAGTTCAACTCTGCTGAGGTATTTTTGAATAGTTTTTACAAACAGAGATTGTTCCTTTAAATTTATAGTGATTTTTGAGTATTACACCTTTTGGTGTCTTCAAAAAGTTTATTTTTATCGGAAGATAGGGTTTGTTCCCAACCCTCTCCCCGTTCTTGGATTCAATAGTAATTGACTCTGACATATTTTTAACTATACTTTTACCGAGTGGCAAATATAAAATTTGGATTTGAGTAGAGCTGATTTTATTGAATTTTAGAATAGTTATCAGCTCGAAAACTAAACCAAATTTCAGTCCAAAGACCTGACAACAAATTTAATAAAAAACCAGGTCAAACCCCCCGCCATATATCCGATCATATACAGTCCAAAAATCAGACCAAAACGAAACCAAATTTAAACAAAAAATTTCCTCAATATAAGGAAAAAAACTAAAACCAAAAGTCACATAAAAAATTTGGAACAAAATTTAATCCAAATCCAGACCAAAAATAAATACAAAATTTAGACAAAATTCAAACCAAAAATCAAATATAACTCAGTTAAAAATTAAATCAAACAAAAGCAAATTTCTAACCAAAAATCAGAACAGAACTCAAAACCATAAAAATTAATTCTGAACAAAAATACCAAATTTAGATACTAAATTACTAGACATCAAAGCAAAAGTAAAACTAAAACTCAGATCAAAAACATGTAAAATTTAGGCCAAACATCAGACCAGAAGCAAATAGATCCTAACTCAGATTATATTCAGACTAAATTCAACCAAAAATAAATTAAAAAGTTGGCCAAAATTCAGAACAAAATTCATACGGAAATTTTGACGGAAAGCCAGGCCAAGGTTCAAACCAAATTCAGGCCAAAACTTAGACCACAAACTGACCAAATTCAAACCAAAATTTAGACAAAATTCAAACCTTAAAACAAACCAAAAAAAAAAAAATCAAAAATTAAAACAAACCAATTTTTAAGAGATTAAATTCGAAGAAGAAATCAAACCAAAACATAGAATAAAATTCGGATTTAATTTAGTCCAGAATTAAATTTAGAATTATTCTCAGATGGAAATTCAGACCAGAAATTCAGGCCCAAAGTCAAATCATATTAGACCAGAAATCAGAACAAAACTGAGAACAAAATTCAGATCGAACTCAGATTGGACTAAAATTAAGATTAAATCTCAGACCAAAATTTAGACCAGAAATCAGACTGAAATTCAGACTAAAATAAAATTAAGTGTAGATATACTTAATAGGTGATGTTTGGAGGTAATTCGGATCGACTCTTTGTTCAGAGCAGGGCTTTGGAGCAGCCAAATTATTGGGGTTGCTCCGCTCCAACTCCGCTTCAACCTCTTAAGTATAGCTCCGCTCCGTGCTCCGCTCCGTGCTCCGCTCCGAGCTCCAACTACATATAGTTTTCCTAATAAAAATATTTTTTTTTATTTTAAATTCATATGTATGTATCGCTATGTTAATTTACCCTAACACCCATTATGTATTCGAATTTGGAGAACTATTTCCTGAAATTTTAATTTAAGGAACAAATTTTGGGTTCATGACTACAAAACTTTCGACAAGGCGTTATCTTGGCGCAAAATCGTTTTGGCTCAAAACTCGACATCTTTATCATACGAAAAAAATATGATACTAACTCGTACAACAACTATAAAGTTTTGAATGCTGAATGGCGTCTTTTGAAAAAATTAATTATTATTTACCGTCACACCTGGTAATTATACATTTCAATCATCTTTGTAAATATGTAAAGAACTAAACTACTTTAATGATGATTTCTCTTGCCATAACCATTAATGACAATGTAATATTTCAATTACCATTTTCATTACAGCAATGGAAATGACAATGAAGAGTTCAAAAACAATGAATTGTTAACGAACAATAGGTAGTTGGAAAAATTACTGATCGGAGCAGCGGAGCGGTTACATTTTTATTGCTCCAGCTCTAGTTCCGGTCAAAACAGTGTGCTCCTTGGTCCATCTCCAAGCTTCGCTCCAGAGAGTTTTTGTGGAATTTGAGTCAAAGTTTAGATAAACTTGAAAAATATTTTGAGTTTTAGTCAAAAATTTTGCATTTTAAAATCAAAAAATATTTTTTTTATTGAAATATTAGTTGAAGTTAATAGCGTTTCTTAGAGTTATACCAATTTTGAAACTAACAAGTAGTTTTAAGTCAAATTCAATGTGAAATATACTTTTAAAAATTAGTTTGTGTTAAATGATTAGTATTTTTTTTTATTCCAAACCACATATTAATTTTTGATTATAAATTTTAATTTTTTAATTAAATTTTAATTCAGAAATTTCTTAGAATGATTCGAAGAAATTATTTTTTATATATTTCATTGTTCATCAGCACACGGGCGTGGTCACCGATTAGCGGATCCAGAGATTTATCTTAAGGGGGTTAACATTTGTTTATCCATTTAAATTTTTTTTTTTATTTGTGACCAGCGATCAAATATATCAGATTCTTATCAGTAAGGAAGGGGCGAGTTAGGGAGGCGTTTGGGGGAGGAGTTGGGAGGGGGTGGCTAGGGTGGAGTTTGGGGGAGGTTAGAGGCAAGTTGGGAGGGAGGCCAGGGGTATTTAATACCAAAACTTTGCCCCTTTCCTACGACCTTTAGATCCGCTATTGCTCCTACGTAAGATTGCACAGTCTTATACTTTTGTTTTTAATATATTCGCATCTATCGCCCAGCCACAGCCTGTTCCTCTAATTTTGATACGCCCATGAGTAGGCCCATAATTGGGAATTTGTTCGGTGTGGAACAAGTAAGTCTCCATATCAAATTTTATTAATTTGACTCGATATGATATTCGAAGATATTGGATTTTTGCGAAAATGCCACGCCCACTTTGAGATACGGTCGAATTTTATAGCCCACAACTGGACATACACACAAATGCATCTCTACACCAAATTTCATTAAGATCGGACAAACGGTATATGATTACATAAGGAAAATACAATTTTTATGTATGTGTGTGTATGTATTTACGCATACATACATAAATTTTTATATATATATATATTTTCCCTAAACACCATATTTATCTTTTGCATCTAAATAAACCTCAAATTAAGAATAATTTGCTATAAATTTTTGCTGATCCGAATTACATGCAATCCATTTTTTTCGAGGTGATGTTACTTAAGTAACTATTAAAAAAAAAGTTATGTTTTGTTTTTTTTTTGGTACTTAACAACTTTAAAATATAAAGAAATATGCTTTAATTTTGTATCAAAACATTTTTTTTTCATAATTCTGTAATCCTTATTTTTAGCGCTCAAAAGTTCCCTTGCAAAAATCGATCCGAATTATCTACATTTACGTTAGTAGGACATCTATAAACTGACCCTGAAATTTCAATATAGTCCAAGTGTATATGTATTGGGAGAGACCGCTGCATCTGAAAACACATTGTCCTGGTATTTTTAATATTTTGTTAAATTTACGTTCTGTCACCAATCACGGTTACTTTAAATATTTGGTAGTGTGTATATTAAGTTAGTTTGGAGTGGCTGCATTATTTATGAAATAATATCACAAGTGTGCTCTGGTGCACAAGATCCCGGAATAGCCTGTAACTGCACCGTTTGTCTAAATAGTATCAAAATCGGTGGAGCTAAAACTTATGCAGTATAATATATGATAAAATACGGGCATAATTTAAAAAAATATTTTGTCTGTATTTCAATTTTTATTTTTTTTATTTTTTTTATTTACTGCATGAAAACATAGTGTTTATTGCATAAAAAGTATACAGTATTTTTAACTAAATTATTTGATTACAATTATTCTCTTAGCAAATATGATCTTAATCTTAAGCCATTTATAATATAATAATACAACAGTTTCATAGAGTGCATATCAGCACAATTAGCAATTAAAATTGGGTTAATGCAGTAAAAGAGTATCAGTCGGCTTAAATACTGTTCTCTAAATGCAAGGTATACAGGGCAATCGAAAAGAAAGTGTTGAAGCGTTTCATATGCATTTAAATTGCATAGCGTACACATAATGCTCTGGTCGATTTAATATATTAGAACCTTGATGCAGAATCTTAGGGTATATTTAGTTGAAAGACGCAGCTGTGCTATGATTTTGGCCATATGGAAGCATAGAGAATAGTTTAGATAACGTGCCGATTTTTCTTCCATCGTCCTTAATATCTTACAGTTTAGAGAGGACCCGTTTTCACAAAAAAGAACATCATTAAATTTTAGGTGTCGGTCAAAACGCTCAAATGCTGACTTTTTTAGGCTATTCCAAAGAATGGGATCTGGGGTTTGTCATAGATGTGACATATTCATTTTTTTCTAAGAAACTGTTAAATTGTGAAACCCAGTTAAATTTGATTGGCATGTTCGTTTCTGGGTGAAAATGAATTCAACGAAGGAGATACATTTTTGGTACCCTCCTGTTGTTCATTTGTAAAATTCTAGTAATGTAATTCCAGGCTAGTTTAAATATCTTGGACACTAGTTTGACCAGTCCCATCTCTAATCTCAGCTGTGCGTTTGGTGTGGATCTTGGTAGAGCAAGTAAACGCTTGAAGTAGGTGGATTGGACAATCTCTATTTGTATAAAAGCTCTATTCTATAAAAGCTCAACGTAGTGCCGATAATATTATTAAACTAAAAAATCTCGTAAATCAGAACTGAATTTGAATTTAGAGCTCTCAACAACCTAACTATAAACAATACAGAAATTTTTTTTCCTTGTACTATTGTACTACGATGTCTTCAAAAATTTATTGTTTTTTTTCTCTTTTTTTCTGAAGTACACTTCACATTTCGCACCTTTTGTTTTTCTCTTATTTTTAGTAAATGACACAAGTTGTCGATGAATTGTCATTGCATCATTCAAAACTAATGACAGTTGTGTTATGTAAAGTGCAGCAAATGCATAAATTACGCAGGACGAGCTACCTACCTACTTCCTTCAATGCTAAAACCAAAAAAAAAAAAAAAAAATTAAAGAAAAGAATCTTAAAAAAAAAAAAAAAATCGCAAATCATTTCAACACATTTCTCATGTCCCCAACGTTATTTAGTGACACTAAATGCAGCATTTACCAAACCAACGATACTCAGTTGCTGCTCACATGCTATTGCTGCTGCTGCTGCTGTTGCTGATACATTATTATGCAAATGGTACAAACTTGCTGCAATAACAACACTATCCAAGTGGACACATGAAACACGAACGAACACACCGCCACCGCTACTTTTGTTGGGTTTTCTTTTTGTTTTTGGGAGGCGTATAACTAATGTTGGTCATAATTAAACTGGCGGCACACACTATAGTTACCTATATAGACTATGTATTGCTGCTGCTCTTGAGGATGTAAACCGAAAATAAATGATGTTCAAAATGCCTAAATTGTTACTCTTTCTTTGGCTCTCTGTCTATTTAATTAATTGCTAACAAGCAGCAGTTACAGCTAAGCACAGTGCAAATTGCATAAAGTGATTTTTTTTTTTTTTTGGATTTTGGTGCTGTTTTTAGCAATAGCAGCTACCTCTCTGATATTGAAATTGCTGAATTTGGTTGCTTCTGCCGTTGGTGCTGCTGGTTGCTGGCTTCTTCTTCAACTTTTGCAACCAAAATCGTTAAGTGAAAAAAAGACATGCCAATGATAATTGTAAAGCTTGTTACTGTTTGTTGTTTTTATTGATGTGTGTGTGTATATGTATGTGCTGTTTGCAAGTGTAGACGATAAAAATGCTGTTTAACATTTTTTATGTTCAGAAAAATTTTTTTTGCAATAATAAATACCTATACCTTACCGTAGTACTGTACTCTACCTTACAGTTTGTTATACCTTCAAGTATGTGTGAAAAAGTAAAAACGAAAATGTTTATCAGTGAAAAATGAGTTGTTGAAGCAATTATCATTAAAGGGAACATGCGACATTCTTTTTTTTTTTTTTTTTGGAGAGATTGCAATTTTTCTTAACTCACTGAATGGCTAAAAATGATATTGAAATTAACCCCTTAGCTTCAAGGTGAATAGTTTTTATTTTTTTTTTTTTTTACATAAAATTTAACTTTTTTATATTTTAATCACATACAGTTGAGTCGAAACTATTTTGCCACTGTCCTAAAGATTTGTTTAGAACACCCATAAAATGCTTGATAAATTACCAACCTTCAATGTAATAAAGTGTTGGCACAATTTTCATAGCTATACCGCCATTGAGATTTTTCATGTGACTGAGGCACACGTTTCAAGGAAATGTATGAGTTCGTAGTAAATACAGGACTAATTTTACAAGTACACAGTTATATATGTGAATATTTGTGCATACCATCATGATTTTTGGTGTCTTTATCTTGTGATTTTATCACGATCATCTACAACACATTTGGGTTACTGTATTAGAAAAGTGTGTTAGGAGTTCAAAGGAATTTAATAAGATTTTAGTCTATTACGTTTTCTTTCTCATTAATAATAATAAGAATGAAGTAGGTAAAACCATCTTCATGAAAGAATGCCCAATATTTTGTATGGAATAATGTTATGTGTTTCCGATTCTTACTAATCACTTTGGTAAGCCGCGAAAATTGAAAACATAAAATTAATAATCTGAGTTTTGATGAAATCGTTTTTATTTTTATTCGAAAGTCTGACAGTATCACTCATTATATTGGGAGTATGAATGCATAAACTCGTAATTGTGACTAACTTCATATCTATCATACGCGCCATTTTTTGACATTGACAGCTATTCTATCTCGAAGAGCGCCAAAAATACTATAAGCATTGATCTGTCAAATAATTTTCATAATTTTACAAAAGGGTTTTACTATAGCTGAAAATGTCGAATTTCGTGCCAGCAAAACAACATTTGCGGGAAGTTTTCATTTGCTTCTTCCATTTAAAGAAAAACGCAACTGAAGCACATCGTTTACTCACTGAAGCTTATCCTGACTGTGCTATAGACGTTAGAATGTGTCAGGTGTGGTATACCCGTTTCAAAAGTGGTGATTTTGATGTTAAAGACAGGGAACGTTCAGGCGGCCCGAAAAAGTTCGAAGATGAAGAATTGAAGGCATTACTCGAAGAAGATTCATGTCAAACGCAAGAAGAAGTTGCAGAATCTTTAGGAGTTGATCAATCAACCATTTCTAAACGATTAAAAGCATTGGGAATGATTCAAAAGCAAGGAAATTGGGTGCCGTACGAATTGAAGCCGAGAGACGTCGAACGACGATTTTTCACATGTGAACTGCTGATTGAACGACAGAAAAGAAAGGGTTTTCTGCATCGTATTGTGACTGGCGATGAAAAGTGGATACGTTACGATAACCCAAACCGTAAAAAATCATGGGGACCGCCCGGACATGCATTAACATCAACGGCAAAGCCGAACATCCATGGATCCAAGCTATTGCTGTGTATTTGGTGGGATATGAAAGGTGTCGTGTATTATGAGCTGTTGAAACCGAATGAAACGATCACTGGCGACCGCTACCGACTACAATTGATGCGTTTGAGCCGAGAATTAAAGGATAAGAGGCCAGAATATGAGAATAGACACGACGAAGTTATTCTTCAGCACGACAATGCTCGGCCGCATGTTGCAAGGCAAGTAAAAACATACTTGGAAATGCTGAAATGGGAAGTGCTACCCCACCGGCCGTATTCTCCAGATATTTCTCCTTCTGATTACCACTTGTTCCGATCGATGACACATGGCCTGGCTGAACAGCACTTCCGTTCTTTCGAAGAACTCAAAAAATGGGTCGATTCGTGGATAGCCTCAAAAGATGAGGAGTTCTTTCGACGCGGAATCCGTATGCTACCAGAAAGATGGGAAAAGTTGTGGCTAACAATGGACAAAACTTAAAGAATAAATTTATAATCACTTTTTCACAATAAATGTCCAAATTACGAAAAAAAATAACGAGTTTATACATTTATACTCCCAATATATAAAAAATAACTATTAGTTTCTACTTTTATCAGTCTTAATAAAGGGTGATTTTTTAGGAGTTTGATTTTTAATTTTCAAAAAAGAAAAAAAAAACATAAAGAGTAGGAAGTTTTCATTTGAGCCGATAAATCAATACTTGCCACTTACCATAGTTTAATATTGAAAGAGGATATTATGCTCAACATTTTTGCTCTAGAAAATTATAGTCCAACAATTCATATTTGTTTATCTGTAATTCAAGGTCTGAAAAACCATGCGTCTATAACACTGACACTGGAATACTGTGAAAATATAACATGAACCAAAGTATGTTTTTTAAACTAATTCGAGGTCGCTGAACACGAAAATCACATTAATTTTTTTTTTCTAAGGGTAAGTTTTTGAGATTTGACAAAATAAGGGTTTTTCAGGTTGCAGTTTCACTTACAGGATAATATCTCATTACCTATAGTTTTTACCGATCTAAGTAAAGCAACATACTTAGGGGGCCACAATATTATTAACGATGCACCAAATCATTATTTCGCCTCTCCACATCATGTTTGGTCTCATCAAGAATTTCGTTAGAGCGTTGAATAATAACGCTAGCGCAATGAAATCATTACAAAGAGGGTTTTCGAAATTCTCATTACAAAAAATCAAATCGGTCGTATTCGTTGAACCTCGAATCCGCAAATTGTTCAACGATACTGGATTACTGAATGTTTGAGTGAGTCAAAACGAAAAGCATGGGAAGCATTTGCGAATGTTGTTCAAAAATTTTTCAGAAATTATAAAAGTGACAATCATGCCCAACTCAATGACGTAATGTGGGAAAAATACTATGATATTGGTAAGTTTGATTTATTCAACGATAAATAAATTTAATTCCGAAAATTCAGGTGCGTATATGCCTCCCAAGATGCAATTTTTATTCAACCATTTCGACTTCTTTCCATCAAATCTGGGGGCAGAAAATGACGAGCAGGGCGAACGGTTCTACCAAGATATGGCTGAAATCGAAAGACGATATCAAAGTTTCAGGAATGAGGGCATGATGGCTGACTACTGCTGGTTCTTGATCACGGAAGACGCGACAGCGAAAAATTCCAAAATTTCAAGTGGTGGCTAATCATTTTCTACAGCAGAATGAATTTTGAGAAAAATTTCGAATTTTCGAGAATATTTTATTTTTACTCAATCCTTGATTACTTTGTCATTTTTGATCCGATTGCTATCGTTTTATACTTAAAATTTTTGTAATAAAATGGTCTATCGACCATTTTGGATTTTGTGATTACTTTTTATAAGAAAGATAACTTAGCCCACGACCTGTGTGAAAATTTCTCAAAAATCACACCAAAATTGAACTTCCAACATCTATATCTCAGTCATTTATAATCTGATTTTAACAAATTTAGACGCTTAATATAATTATAATTCCTATGATATACAACTTGGATCGGTCGATGCTATAGGTAAATAAATATTAGCCTGTAAGTGAAACTGTAACCTGAAAAACCGTTATTTTGTCATATCTCGAAAACTTACCCATAGAAAGAAAAAAATGAAGATGATTTTCGTGTTTAGCGTCTTCGATTTAGTTTAGAAAACATTCTTTGGTTCATGTTATATTTTTAAAGTGAAATTTTGTATACCAGTGTAAACAATGAAGGGATATACAATCTACAATAGCTGGAAGTTTAATGTCTGAGACAAAAATATTCCACATGATTATATAAAAATTTGGTTTTTACGTAAACCTCCACCTCAGTTTCTTACTCCCGTTTTCAGAGTTTTTAAATAAGTTTTAGAGAACAAATTTTTCAAATGAAATATTATAAAGTCTTGTTATTTTTTTTTTTTTTTTTGTATAAAATTTTTTAAAAATTTCCTGAATGAAGAGGAGGTGAAGAGTTGATGTGGAAAAATATTTACCTTTTCATCAGATTCAATTTTGTCTCAGACATGAAACCTATAGTTCCTCAAAAGTATTTGGATTTAGGTAGCATTTTGTCTTAAAATTTATATTGATATAAATCATTACGTGCTGAACTAAAACTTTCTTTAGCAAAAATCCTCACCAGAATATCCTCTTTCAGAATTATACCATAGGACCATTCAGAACTCCATATTCCAGACCATATCATTTCAGAACTCCCATACAATAAAAATAGTTTTTACTTATTGGACTGGAATATCGGTCCATGATTTGTCTGCTTATTTTACTAATGTCAAAGTCGTGAATGTAAGCATCTTCCTTTATCTCACTGACTTTTGCGCCATCTCGTATATGGGCAACTACCAGCGAAAAAAGGAAGTGGATGTTAAAGTTTTCGTTCTTTCAAAAAAAAAAAAAAAAAATTTAATTCAGGAGTAACAAACATTTTTTTTTTTATTTTTTTTTTTTATTTAAAACAATATTCTTTCAATGCTATTCTTTTTTTACATTGCAACTAGTTATTAATAATAAAACTAACGAGCAATTCGCTTCCAACTTATAAAATAAAATATCAGTTTATATATTTGATGTAACTTATTATTAAAGTTCAACAAAAAGAAATCATTTCTATTGGTCAGTGATATCTCCTACCAATTCGAAAGGCTTTGTTCGAAGTAATCTTCGTGTTAACCCATCAGTGTTAAGGAGCACATGTGCTTCTTCATTAACGTGCTGTTGGAGTCGGTTGGCGTCTGTTTTAGCTATTATTTTTATTGCTTCACGAACTGGGACTATACCCAAGTCCCTGTGAATGTCAGTGTTTCTAACATACCAAAGCGCATTGACTATGTTCCTAAGGACCTTATTCTGAAATCGTTGAATTATGTCAATGACTTAAGGTTTGGCGCAGCCCCAAAGTTGGATGCCGTAGGTCCGGACAGGTTTGAAGGTTTGTCGGTATATAATTAATTTATTGTGGAGAGACAGTGATTTACTGTTCATTAGCCAATGCATTTGTCTATATTTCAACTCGAGTTCTTCTTTTTTCTTTTTGACATGTACTTTCCAACGAAGCTTAGCGTCTAACGTCATGCCGAGATATTTCGCGGAATTAGAATATGGGATTTGTGTATTAAAAATTGTCACTGGAAAGTGTGTAATCTTTTTGTTTGTAAAATCCACATGAACAGATTTAGTGTTGTTTAATTTAAGTTTCCATTTATTTGTCTATGTTGCTATTTCATTAATAGCATTTTGAAGTTTTTCAACTGACTTTTCAGCTACATTATCTACAAATAAAATCGCTGTATCATCTGCAAATGTGGCTATTGTGCATGTAGGTGGTGTTGGTAAGTCGTACGTGTAAAGCAGATACAGTATCGATCCAAGAACACTACCTTGGGGTACTCCAGCAGTAATTGGTTTGAGGTCGGTGTGTTCATCACAGTGTTGTATTTGGAAGTAACGGCAAGTTAAGTATGAGTGTACGGTTTCACAATAATTATGTGGAAGGATAGCTCTTAGTTTATAAAGTAGCCCTTTGTGCCACACTTTGTCGAAAGCCTGGGACACGTCGACAAATATGGCTGAGCAAACTTGTTTATTTTCAAGTGACTTTTCTATTGTATCTGTAATTCTGTGTACTTGGTCTATTGTCGAATGGCTATTTCGAAAACCAAATTGATGGCTAGGTATAGTATTTTGAGTTTCTAGTATTGGTTTTATTCTTTTTAACAAAAGTCGTTCAAACAACTTAGACATTTGTGGTAGTAGTGAGATAGACCTGTAAGAAGTTACTGAACAAACTTGCTTACCAGGCTTTGGAATCATCTTAATTATCGCGACTTTCTATAAGCTTGGAACTTGTTGTAGACGCAAACAGGCATTCATTATTTTGCATACATTTTCTAGTGTTGTTTGCGGTAGGTGTCTAAGAACTTCAGTGATTATTTGATCAAACCCTGGAGCTTTGCCAAGTTTCATACCCGAGTTAATCTCCATTCGTTTTTCATTTAATGAAATGATAGATATTTCCGTTTCATCTAAATTTGTTGTTTCAGGAAGATCTTCTGTGTTAGTACTATCTATAGTAAATATCTTTAGGAGATAATCTGCAAAAACATGTGCTTTTCCAGCATCGGTTTTGGCCTGCTGACCATCATTCTTTTTTATTGGTGGTTGCTGTGTGATAAGTGTTTTATGATTTTTCACAGCTTTCCATAAGGAGTAGTTAGTACCTCAGTTAACTTGCTCAGGTATTTATGTGTAGTTTCATTTTTCCTATTTTGTATTTCTTTTTTTAGGTTTTGACATATTCGATTCAAGTTAGTTTTATCAAGAGGTGACTTGGTTTTTTTTTTGACATTTTATTAATTATGAAAAAGTCTAAAAGATCCGGAGTTTTGTTTAAATCAGTGGGCCAGTAAGTCGGCTTTCCAGTTGAGAGAAATTCATATCTCGTATCATGCGCCGCTCTTAGGAGCTCTCGTCTTTTTGTAGCTATAAGTCTAGATCCCCAATGCGTATGCTTAGCATTGAAATCTCCACCAATAATGCTTTTGTTTTTATGTTTTAATATGAGATCTTTATACTGTTGTGAAGTTATTTTATAGCGCGGGGGACTGTACACAGCAGTTAATAGTATTGGTTGTCTGTTGGTCATAACGGTGATAGTTGTAATTTGAAATTCTTCAGTACTGATTTTTTCCTCCTCATAATGGAGTAACAATCATGTTGGCTAATAGATTAAAGCACAAGGAAGAGGTTCATCTCTAAAACTCCACCCGCATACTCAAAGTACCCTAACAGCTCTTTGAACCTATCAAAATCAGGGCCGTAGCCAGAAATTTTTTTCGAGGGGGGTTTTCATTCGAAGAAAATACTCATAAATAATTTTTATCAAACTGATTTTTAAATACAATAAATTAAATCGGTGATACATTTGATGGACCCTATAAAATTAAAATTTTAGGAAAAATTTTCCGATTTTTTTTTAATCTTAACCTCAAAAAAAATGGCCAAAAGTGATAAAAAATTCCCAGAATAATCAAATTAAATTTTTTCAAATAAATATTATTCAATATGCATTCTAATGCATTTTTTTTTTAATCGTGAGGGACATAATTTCATTAACTCATTGACTTCACACTACTGATGATGTACCCAACCTCAAAAAAATTACCAAAAATAGTAGAGGCTCATTTTTTTCAAATGATCGTTATTGGGAATTTGAGCCATTATCAATGATAAGGAACCCGGATGAGGTTGGCTTATATTCCCTAAATTCGTGAAGTCACAGCATTGAAAGAGATCTTTCTAGTCGTGGTGCTCTGAGCAATAATGCGTTAAAAAATTAATTTTAAGATGGGTTTTGCTAATAAGATGGAGTTTTTACGAAAGAATTTTTCACATTGAACACAAATCTGAGGTCAAAAACTTCCCATCAGGAAAAAAATGGGGTTCAAGCAGGTCTTATTTCTAGTCGTGGTGCTCTGAGCAATAATGCGTTAAAAAATTAATTTTAAGATGGGTTTTGCTAATAAGATGGAGTTTTTGCGAAAGAATTTTTCACATTGAACACAAATCTGAGGTCAAAAACTTCCCATCACGTCACGTTTTAGGAAAAAAATGTGGTTCAAGCAGGTCTTATTTTACATGGAACCAATAATTTTTTGTATTTTCATTAATTTTTAAACTTTTCAAACTGATTCAGGACGAAACCTGAAATCAAAAACAGTTACTGACCTAGAAAAACTATGAATGCAGGAGTGCTCACCCTCACCCTCTCTTTTAGAATCCGTAGTCAAACCTCATGTCGAAGAAAACAAATCGGATTTGATCGCATAGTGTAACTAAGATTTAAAATTTATTTTTTATATTTGACTTTTTAGAAAACAAAACCGGTGGAAGTAAAAAATATCGTTAAATAGATTTAATTTTGACTTTTTTTCCATCCATTGGCAATTAATCTCAAAAATTAGAATAAAGTTTCCACATTTCGCGGGGGGGGGGGGAGGGGTCAGAACCCCCAAAACCTCCCCCTAAATACGGCCTTGATCAAAATCAACGCTTCCTTACTATATTTTTAATAATTTTTAAATATTTGAGAAAGACCTCAAACTAGCCCTACTGTATAATGTTTCTTCTTTCGAACAATAGGAATTGCATTATATTATTCACAAGTTTCAGCTGCCAATAGCATCTATGCAATTTAGCCTTTCTCTAATCCTCAAGAAGCAGTTACTTCTATTATGGTTATTAACAAAAGAAACCCATTATTATAATATTTGCTTACATTTGGCATGCGTTACTTGCAATTGAGTTGTAATCATTTACATCTCTTTTTAAAGATTACGGTAAAAATATATGGAAATCTCTTACCTTGGCAGAAGTTATGACACGCGTTTAAAATAACGCTAGATTTTAATTGTAACCACTTCAAGAAGTTTCTTTTTAATATATTCATAAAAATAGAAAAAAAAAGAAAAAGGAAAACCAGTTTCACATCCTTGAAAATTATAAACACAACTATACATTTATAGCACCTGCCGCTGTTGCCATCCTTTAACAAATAAACATAATACATAATTATAATTATTTTGAGAATTTTGAGACCATTCAATGCATAGCGGAATCACGCGTTTAAGGAAATTTGATGTTTTGTCACCATAGAAAATTATGAGTAGATACCTACGAGTGTGTAGGTAAAGGGGTTGAAAATGCCGGCGATTACCTTTTTGTAACCTAAGTTAAAAATCTCTCTCACTCTTTCTCTCTCTCTCTCTGTAAGCATAATGGGCAGCGAAATCGGCGGCATGCAACAGTGGCAGAAGTGAAGGCAGCATTGGAATTTGATATTAGTGATTTTGTTGCTAGTATTGTTATTGTTGTTGCTGTTTTAATCAAAGGTAACATATAAAAGGGTGACAAATGCAGGAACCAAAGGGCATCTGTTTTTCGTTTTCTAAAAGTTTCTTAATTTCTTTCTTTTGTTGTTTTTGGAAAAAAGGAAACGCAGAAAATGTGGAATTGCAGATGGTTTTCAAATTAAGATTTTTTGTTTATGGAATTTTGAATAATAAATTCTAAAAATCAAGGATTTTTTATAAGATTTGAAAGAATCGGAAATGATTTTCAAGAGATTTTTAAATCCCTATTTCTGAAATGCATGTGGTACTTGGACAAACGGGACAACTGCTATATAATCTTTAAAAATGAAAGCGGCTTCAAAAAAAAAAATACCAGATTCTTCTAAGATAAGTTCAATATTAGTGTACAACATTAAAATTAATCATTTTCATTACAAACTTCCAAAATTTTTCAAAGACAAAGACAAAGTAATTTGTAATTGAAAAATCAATATAAAATCATAAACTAAACGCCCAACTGTGAGACAAGTGTGCGCCCTTAATGACAACGCTAAAATCACAAGAAACTACTCCAGAAACTATTCCCTCTAATTGTAATTAATTATCAGAAAAACATGAGGAGCAATAGCTACCCTTAGCGCCAATGCTTCAAACTGCAGCATTTGTAAACAGAAAATATATAGGAATTTCAAAGGAAATATTAATGAAACTGTAGCGCATATTGCCGCCACCACAGGGTGAAATATTTATATTGATATAAGTATTCCCAGGGGCATGATCATGTGGTGATATTATGCAAAATCGAAAAGAAAAACAAATAACTGATGCCCATATAAATTATAATCATTGATCTTGTGAACAGTATCTATATGATCTTACATAAAAAAATTACTAAACTATAGTAAGAAGCAAGGCCGTATTTAGGGGGAGGTTTTGGGGGTTCTGACCTCCCCCCCGAAATCTGAATACTTTATTCTAATTTTAGAGATTAATTGCCAATGGATGGAAAAAAAGTCAAAATAAAATCTATTTAACGATATTTTTTACTTCCATCGGTTTTTTTTTCTAAAAAGTCATATATAAAAGAAATAAATTTGAAATCTTAGTTACACTATGCGATCAAATCAGATTTGTTTTCTTCGACATGAGGTTTGACTACGGATTCAAAAAGAGAAGGTGATGCTGAGCAATCCTGCATTCATAGTTTTTCTAGGTCAGTAACTGTTTTTGATTTAAAGTTTCGTCCTGAATCAGTTTGAAAAGATGAAAAATTAATAAAAATAGAAAAAATTATCGGATCCTTGTAAAATTAGACTTGCTTGAACCCCATTTTTCCTAAAACGTGACGTGATGGGAAGTTTTTGACCTCAGATTCGTATTCAACGTGAAAAATTCTTTCGCAAAAACTCCTTCTTATTAGCAAAACCCATGCAGTTTAGGAGGCAATCTCAAAATACAATTAATTTTTTAACGCATTATTGGTCAGAGCACCACGAAAGATCTCAACCTCATTCGGGTTCCTTATCATTGATAATGGTCCGAATTCCCAATGATGATCATTTGAAAAAAATGAGCCTCTACTATTTTTGGTAATTTTTTTGAGGTTGAGTACATCATCAGTAGTGGGAAGTCAATGAGTTAATGAAATTATGTCCTTCACGATAAAAAAAAGCATTAGAATCCACATTGAATATTTACTTGAAAAAATTTAATTTGATTATTCAGTGAATTTTTTGTCACTTTTGTCCATTTTTTTGAGGTTAAGATTAAAAAAATCGGAAAATTTTTCCTGAAATTTTAATTTTATAAAAATTATTTATGAATATTTTCTTCGAATAAAAACCCACCCCTCCCCGAAAAAAATTTCTGGCTACGGCCCTGGTAAGAAGATTGATTTGAAAATGTTATGATCGTTTGCGATCATCATCAAAAAACAAACAAAATCAACACAATTTTTACTAAAGAAGCAAATGAGAAATGATTTTGTGGTCGCATAACCGAAACCCAAAACAGCATGAATTATTAGCTTGCAAGATTTATTGGCAGTAGCAAGGATATTTACACACATATTTCGCAGAATATTGTAACGATCTTGCTATAGTTTCAAAAAATAATATCATATTTTTTTTTTTATTTTTGTTTATTACAAAATATGCAGCAATTAATCTAATTCCAATTACAAAATTTTCTACAATTTCATTTATTGAAATCAATACTTTCTGTATTTATATCTGAGTTTATAGCGTTTGCGTTCATTTGCTCTCAGATTCATTGGTTTTTTCTGTTGCCTTTGGCATAAAGATCACATTTCTCATGTGCACTAACAAGATGAACGAAGTGTCTAAATTGGTGTTGAACAATATTACCACAAAAAGCCTGAAGGGAAACAATTGATATATAAAAAAAAGAAAAGAAATTGAAAGAAAATGTACGTTTTGTTTTGCTCTTATTGGATATTTCTTTTGGTTGTATCTTTTTCTTGCAGTTTTTAGTATGAATTGTGTAAAGGGACTTCAGTATTTTGCATTCGTAAATGGAAAATGAAACACTGTACGATAAATACAAGAAATTTTTGATTTTCGTTTCCATCATTTGTTAGTTAAGAACTGCATTTGAAAAAACTGTTCATTACAAAATTCAAAAACTCTGCAGAAATAGTAGTTCAATTTTAAAATAGAAAAAATTAAACTCATTTTATAATCGTGTTTTTACTAAGAATATAAATATATATTTATTAATTTTTTATTATTTTTATTTTATAAAGTTTTTTAATTTTTCTTAAAACTCTTCTATGAACGATTATTGTTTTTATCTAAAACCTTTCGAGCAGCTGAAGCCCACTTTCCTCAAAATCTTCGGCATCCTTTGTTCACTTTTTACGTTACCTTGATTTCTTTTTTGACCAAAGCCCAGTATCGTTCAATTGGTATGATTTCTTGACAGTTTTGAGGATTTACTTCTCGAAGCACCAAAAGCGCATTATACTTTGAATACTACTCCAAGTCCACTTTACTGGCGAGAGCATAGGTCAGGCACCATACTGGTTTAAAAAACGCTTTGGTTTTTATAATAATATAAATTTTTGAATTTATTGTTCCCATTGCTCTTTTCGCCACAACTGCAGATAGCTTCCCATACCACGAATTTTCGTAGAAATTTGGCCTACTTTTTGATTTAAAACTTTGTTCATACTTCCCGCGATTCTACAGTGCGAAATTCTGGGCCTGAATGTTGCGAAAAATCAGCAACAACATACGTCTCGTCGTACATGATACAGCAACTGAATTTGAAATGAAAAAGAAAATTTTAGTTTTTGAACACGCTGTTTTCCGTCCATATTCTTTACAGCGTTCCTGTCTGGATCTATTTGCATTTTAAACGTCCAGCGTCATTTTTGAACATACGTAAAAAAGTTTGGAATACTCCACTTTTTGAGTCGAGTAAAAAACTGCCCGAAATATTGGAGCCTTTCTTCAACATGGTGACATGAACACAGATGGCTTTATTCCTTCCAGAACCTGCGACTTGAGAGGCGGCCAAGCCCTAACTTGTTTTTTTTTAGATGTCTTCTGAGGGTGGTCTTGAAAAGTTTTCTCAATGATCTTATGTGCTTCCGATTCGCTTGCCAAATTCAAAAAAATAAAAAAATTTGATTTTTGACAAAGCTTACTATGGAAAAAATTTTCAGATTGAGCGATTTTCCAAAAAATTATTGCATAAAATGTTTCTGCTAAAAATTACTGAAGCTTATTATGTCCTAGTACTCATTGTTCTTTTCCAATATTTTTACTAATTTTTCTTGGCCACATTTTCAGACTTAGCCCAATTGAACTTTACTAAAGCACACAAACAATTTCATTGCAATAAAATTTTTGTTCTTTATTCTCGAAGTGGCCAATGCACCCCGGTGCACATATGCATGAGATGTACAGTATTTCGAGCCGACAGACTTACCACAATCTTGTCAAAAGGATGGCCAAAAGGAGAATCGTTTGGTTTCGTTAAAAATATCTAAAAACAATCAGAGATGAGAAGAGACAATAAGAAGTAGCCAGAAGTGAAAACCAGTGGGACGTCAGAAAGCAAATATACAACAGAGATAATATGAAGAGTTCTGAAAGATTCCCTCCGATCCAAATGTCTTACATATCTAGCCTGGGGTATTGAAGTTATCCCGATCTAGGAGAGAAAGGCAGGCAATAGCACTGGATATAACATCGAAAATGAATGAGGAAGATAGAATTGAGGCAGTTTGAAACTATCTCAAAGATCATAGGGGTAATCTGTAAAATTTAAAAGCAGCCAGCAGGATTGATCCAAAGGCAAATATTGAGACTTGACAGCAATAAGGAGTAATCAGAAATAGTCAGATGTAATCAAAGGCTATAAAGGGTAGTTAAAGGGAATACTTTGCAGTCGGGCGAAGGTAATCAAAGGTAGTCAGAGATAATCCGAGAAAGTCGAAACTTATTAAAGGCAATATGATACAATAAGATGCAGTCTCAAGCAATAACGAATAGAATAAGTAATCAAACGACTTTTGTAATTGAATCATCTCAGAACACGAACCCGCCTAACTTTTTATGACCAAACATACAAAAATATGATAGTAAATTGCACGCAATCATTGTTTAATACTGTAACTGTAGTTGAAATTCAAAAATCAGCTACAACAATTATCTTTTTTTTTCAAATTCAACTGTTCAATTTTATAACCGAAACAAAAGTGATCTGCCAACTTCCCCCACAGTCCCCTATATGTATATCACGGCCTTTCCTTTTGATCCGCCGGATGTATTAAATTGGTATGGTAAAAAAGCGTTCATACAACAATTTTTAGAAGAGAAAAGAAGAAATGAACCTATTGAACTTCAAAGTATATTTTGTTATATATTTAAAGTAAGACATAGTACATCATAAAACCAAAACTTTTATTCATATTCATAATACTTAGGGTATAATGAAAATAAATATAAGGTAATTTTATTTTTGGTATGAATTTTTGTTTAGATTTTCGTATAAATTTTTGAATGATTTTTGATTAGTTAGAAAACGGTTTAGAGTAGAGTTTAAAAATGAAAATGGGCACTCGTACTATTAACTTTTGCATTAATTTTTCTAGACCCCAGAATGGACGTTGTCTTCCCATATTTATTAGGCCGTATTCCATTAGGAACATAGGCTGTTTACATAGAATCTCCATCTATTTCTATCTAAAGCTATAAATCTAAGTTCATTAAAAGATTTGCCCGTTTCATTGTTTACTGTCCTTCGCCAAGGAATGCGGGGTCGTCCACGTCTTCGATAGCCTTGCGGGTTCTACTGCAGGGTTGCATGACAGTTTTCGTCGTATGGCTTTCTGAGAGTATGCCCCAGCCAGTTGTATTTACGTCGCTTAATTTGGTTGCTAATGTTTTCTTGGTTGGCAAGTTGCAGCAAGTCCACGTTGGTAACTGTGCGGGGCCACCATATTCTGAATATATTACGTAAGCATCTGTTGCAGCAAGCGAGATATTTCAGTGTTCACCAGCCATGTTTCAGACCCATATAGTAGCACCGATTTAACACAGGCATTATACACGTTCACTTTTGTTGTTGGTGATAGTTCGCTAGAGTTCCAGATGTTTATTTATTTTATTTATTCTGCTGCGTACATCGTTCAGAGCACCACCTGCTAGTGTTATTATGCTGCCAAGATAGCAGAAGTCTTCAACATTTTCTATGGCGATATTATTTACCGTGAAAGAGGGCGTTTGATCCGACTTGACTGCGCAAGCTTTAGTTTTCGCAATATTGATACGAAGGCCAACAAGCTCATCTGTAGATGTTAGCGTGTCAATTTTTGCCTGCATGTGCTCCTTATTCGAGGCTAGGAAAACCAAGTCATCGGCGTAATCAAGATCCTCGAGATGCTGATTAACTCTCCATAATATACCTCTTTTCTCCCTGGTGGCTCTTTCTAACACAGCATCGAGTGTAATAGCAAAAAGTAGGGGTGACAATAAGCAGCCTTGTTTAACACCGGTTAAAGACGGGAACGGCTCGCTAACATTGCCGCAATGCACCACTCTCGCATTAGTGTTGCAGTATTGTGCTCTGATAAGTTTAATGATTTTTCCGGGAACACCTATAATTTCCAGAGCAGACCAGATGGCGTTGCGATCAATTGAGTCGAAAGCTTTTTCGAAGTCAATGAATACTAAAAACAATGTAGTATTATATTCATTACTCTGTTCTATAATCAAGCCTAAGCTATTAATGTGGTCGACACACGACCTGTTGGGGCGAAAACCTGCCTGTTGTTTTCGAAGTTGACAATCAGTTGGCTCCAGGATACGGTTAAGTATGATTTTATTAAATATCTTGCAGACGGCAGGCATAAGAGTAATACCACGCCAGTTGTTGCAGTCTTTCTTATCACCTTTTTTTGGTACTTTAACTATTAGACTTTCTTTCCACTCTTGTGGTATTACTTCACGGTTTCAAATTTCCCTGAAAAGTGGTTTTAGAGATTCAGCAAGAACTGTAGGATCGGTTTTATATAGTTCAGCAGGAAGGTTATCTATCCCCGCGGCCTTGCCATTTTTCAACAGTATTATTGCTTCAACAATTTCGTCTCTATCAGGATGATTGGTAGGTATGGATCTTAATGGACGAGTACGTGTAGATGTAAACAAAGGATTGAACGAAGATGCGTTAGAGGATTGTTTTAGCGTTTCTTGGAAGTGTTCTCGCCAGCGTTCCATCTGTGCGTCTACACTGGTCAAAAGTATACCATTTTTGTCTTTGATGGGCGCATTAATGAAATCTTGTTTATCCGTGAGCTTTCGTGTGACATCAAACACTGTTTTCATGTCGCCGCTAAAGCTACCTGCTTCAACTTTAGCGGCAAGGTTATTTATATAGCTGCGTTTATCATTTCTAGCCTGGCGCTTGACTCTTTTTACTAGTGTTTGATATGTAGTTTGCGCGGAAGTTCTCTGCTCAATATCGTTTGCATTCAGCAGTCGCGTTTTTGCAAGACGTCTGTCTTCAACAAGGCTCCAGAAACTTTGAGTCAGCCATTCCTTGCTCTCTCGCTCAGCCACACCAATCACCTCGTCGGCTGTAGCGCTCAGCGTATGCTTGATGGTTTTCCACATCTCATTTATGTCAGCTGTGAATGTTGCATTATTTTGTTGCCGTTTACCTACAATATTACTGACAAAAGTTTTTTTGATGGTGGCACAAGAGAGGCGCGCGACATTAAATCTTTTTCTCTTTATTGCTGATGCTTGGTATTGTCTCTTTCTCAAAGCAAGTTTCATCTCAGCGACTAGCATGAAGTGGTAGAAGCAATTTCAGCACTGCGCAGCACGCGCACATCTTGCAAACACTTGAACCATTTCCTACTGATGCAGATATGATCGATTTGGCTTTCAATAATTGCTCGGATATCTCGAGAGCGCCACGTAATTTTGTGGATTTTTTTATGTGGGAAGAAAGAGCCTCCAATAGCAAAGTCATATTTAGCGCAGGTTTCCAGCAATAGTTCGCCATTTTCATTAAGATCTCCAAGGCAATGCGTACCCATAATACGCTCGAAACCCTCATTTTCACTACCTACGAGTGCATTCATATCACCCATTAATATTATTATATCGTTCTGATTGTCGTCCCATAAATATAACCAAAAAATTGCCCTATATTAATCATTTAAATTAGAAACAAACAAAATAAACCGAAGATATCGAAGAATATTTCATTCCAAAAAGTTTCTATAACCTCTTACTTAATCCAAGTGGATATCTAAAATTGGGTATAGTCTTTGAAACAAAGTTTACTTTTATTAACCACCTCAATAGCACGGTTTCCATATATGCTTTATACTTGCATTTGTTCGTCGTAATTGTTTAGATTTTCTTGATACTTAAGCTTTAATTGCATTATTGCATATTACTTTTTTTCGCTCGGTCTTAGAGTATGCTCTCCTTTATTTGGAGACCATATCATGTTTATATTACAAATCACCTTGAACGCATTAAACCCTGAATCTGGAATTTCTAGGAAAAACTCCTCTTCTACTATTTCATTTATAAACCGTGCAGAGTGGAAAATCAATTCTATCTTTGTCATTCATTTTCGATGCCTTTCTCTCCTAGAGCGGCTTAACTTCAATACCCCAGCTAGAGATCTCAGACTTTTCGATTGGATATTTGCCGCTATAGAACAAATAAACGCATCTCTTGTTATCTGTATCTGAAATTCTGCAGATATTAAGTAACAGGATGATGATCTCAATATTAATGAAAATTAAGTTCAAAATTTGTGTGTTGCAAATAAAACTAAACACTTTTTAAGAGAATATTTATTTTTAAGCTTTAATATAACTTATTTGTTGAAATAAATATTCTTTTTACCATTTCTATATGGAATTAGGTCATTATTTGACCCATTGGCCGAGAAGGCAGCTAACGGACGAGTGCCTGCCTGACAATTTTCACCACATCCTCCCCTAATTGTTGAGATTCTTTCCTTGTAGCACTGTCTGGTAATTCCGCAAAAATTAAGGGGAGGATGTGTTTAACGATATGATGCCATATTTTACCTAAAACACCGTGTTTATGCATATGACGGACAGTCCTCCTAAGACTCTAGATTAAAAAAGTTTACCAAATGATATTGTGCCAAAGACTTACAGTTTTAAATTATATACATATATATATACATACCACTATTAATGGATGTAAAGAATATGGATCTTGGCCCGGTTCATTTTGGACAGCTTCAGCAATGCGACAATATTGCAACACCGATATCAAAACTAATAACAAAAATAAATTTATTCTCAAAACACTCATCTTACTTTTACAGTTTTGTTTGTTTAACTGAATACCCATTGCATTTCAGCTCGGCCTTTTATTGTAAGAATTTTGATATTATATAATACGTGCCTAATGCGAAAATGATGCATTTGATTCCCTGCGATTCGTCGATTATGGGTGAAATTTCACGCTGACTGGTGTGCAAATTTATACCTATAAACAACATAAAAGCGAATGTTTGCTTGTATGTGCGTCTATACTACCTAAACTTAAAATTTGCACACGTGCGAAACTTGCTTGATTGAGAAATTGGACACGTCATAGAGGTTATCCAAGATGTTTTGGACAAATGGGAGTATGACCTCTCAAACAATGCTTGATATCTGGGTCGCCATAAGAAAGAAACAGAATAACATTTTGCGTCTGATTGTTATTGGACTGGTTTTGGGTATTTTGTCGATAAATGGGCGTAGTACCATCTTCCCTCCTCCGTACATAGGAAATACTGGGAACGACACCATTGGACCTGCTTTTTAGGACACTCCCTTAAATCCCCTTGCTTGCCTATTGCTATACTACATACTTTTAAAGTAGTAACTTTTCCTTATTTTTTGTTTTTAAGTGGTTGTCCCAGATACACTCAGGCAAGAACGGGCCATTATTATAGCACATAGTGGGATTTACAGTTAAATGCCGGTTCCGAACGGCGTTGTGGAAATTTGTTTTTACTTGCTGGTTTTGTCATTGCCTGCCAAGAGATATTCTTGTACACATTCTAATAATTCTCATTCAATTTTAGAATTAATCACCACACCATGACGGTATTCGAGCCCGCAACCTCTCGGATGAAAGTCTGGTGCATTGATATTGTAATTTTGAGACCAAATTTTCCAACCTACATATTTCTTCCTCATTTAATCCTCGGATTAGTGGTAAAATTTTTCCGATAAAAAAGTCATAGGGTCCATAGGGACCTATGAGCAATTGTATGGAAATTTCGAATGACTACATTAATTTATGCTCATTTAAAGCACTCAAATCATTGGGTACTATTGAAATTATCAATAAAGAGACGAATATTTTTGTTCGTTTATTGTGTTTATTTATACATTATTTTATTGAAAGAAAATTATATTTTAAAATGAATTGTTATTCTTGTTGCTCTATACTTGGGGTTAAAGTACAAGTTTTCAACCTATGCCATTGTTTTGAAAGTTTAATACAAACTTTTTTCACAATTACAGCAGAAAGCTCAGGTTTTTCGTTGATGATTGTTCTGTTCCCGACACAAGTTGCATGAAGTTCTATTGGACCGCTCTGCAAATTAAGGTGCACGCTTTTGTACTTGCTGTTTGCTTGTGATAACTACTCCAAAAGGCATCATAGTATTTCTAATGTGAGGAAAACGTGTTATGCGAGCGTTCGTGGCCCGGTTTTCAATTTTTTTTTTTTGGCAAATTGCGTGATAAATAAATGCAGGAAATCAAATAATATGTAATGGCCCTGCGTGGTTCCTGATAAATTTTGTGATTCATTATATATATAGGCTCAATATTGCTTAATTTTATAATTTTGGGGCATAATTGACCGGTTTAACCCATTAAAGACGAGTGAGAACCAAAGTAGATAGATCAAGAAAGTAACATGAGAAAAAAAAATATTTTTGAACCTGGCTCAGGAACGGCTCAGCGACAAGGTCCCATATGGTACCGCTAGGCATTACTGGATTAAGTTGATTTTTAAGGATTACCTATGTTCAGCAAAATTGTAGCCAGGTAAAAGAAGAACATGTTTATTGTTTACACTCAAACCAATTTGCAATTTGCCTCAAATTTCATACCCTGTGTTAACTTTTTGCTACTAGAATGCTTTGCAATATTATAGAGCTTTTTTTGAGTATCCAATTTTTCCGAAAACATCAATACGAAACTCCTTGTAGTTTATGAGTTAAGCGAATTTATATTTATGACCTCTATTGCAGACTTTGACCTTGAAAAAATCGCTTATTTGACCTAAAGTCAAGCTATTAGAAACCGTTGAGATTTTTGGATTCATATTATTGGTTTCGCACAGTGTTATGATCGGTTCCAGCGGACCTTATCACTAATCTGCGCCCTTAACACATAAAAACTGCCATAAAATCTGAAATCTAAATGGCTTTAAACGAAGCATAATAACATATTCTTGGAATACATTATCGGTTCATGGTACCTCAACTTGGCCGGAATATAAGCAATTTTCAATTAAAAACCAAAAAGGTCCCCAGGGGCCTTACCACTGATCCGTGGGTTAAAGAAATTCAGCTAACGACAAGAGTCAAGCAGTTTTACTGACTTTAGCTCCTCCAATATTAATTTTTCTAATTTTGGCTACAACGCCAATTCGCAAAAAATTTTCCGTCTCTTCAATCCGAATTCTCAGCTCTGGCCGACATTTTCTATTGATCAGATTATGATAAAAACTTTGCTTCTGAACCGAAAACAATAAACCACTACTGCTTAAGTTATTTCGATTACGTTTATAAAAGTTGAAGTCTTAAACCATCAAAGAAATTCAAAATCATGCAAAAAAAAAGTTTTCCACGTTGTTGACTAGTGTAATTTAAAAGAAAACAAAACAACGAAAAGAATTATTACACTTTAAAGCATATGCAAATAAATTTGGTTTAACGCTTATAGTATTTTGGTTTAGTGAAGGAGAGTTAACTCTGAAAGCTAAACATATGTGTGCATTTTATTAGGTTAATATAATTTGTGAGAAATATTGTCCGACCTTTTTAAATGGTTACCCGGTTTTTTTTGTCAATACTCGAATCACTTCAACGCAGTTAGTTACAAAAATTCAAATAAAATAAAATCGTACACTCTTGTTGAGTTTTAAAACTTGTTCACTGTTAAAGACCACTACCATCATTTGCCATTTGATAATAATCTGATAATATTTATGTTCAACCAATTAATTCGTTTTAAATGCTCTAGGAAAGTGTCATTTAATAACACATAACTATAAAGAAAAAACTTAAATAAATAAATGCACACAAATCGGTTTAACTCAAGAAAATATAATCAAGTATAAGTTTCTTTTTATTATTAATATTCATATTGTTTGCGCCCTCATAGTCTTTATGAAAAAACGAAAGAAGAAACGCACGAAAACCAATAAAAAAGGATTTAAAAGTAATTCTAAAAAAGGATCCATTGAAAGCGATCATTGATTTTAACCAAGGATAAAGTCATAGAAATTTATGAGTTATTTTTTTGTAGCTGTTTTTAACAACTCAATCTTATATAGTGACACTGCATTTTTTGTTTGTTTTTTTTTTGATTTTGTGAAGGTTGAGATGCGTAAGTATCTAGGTAGAATATATCCTTGTGGTTTTGATACTTTAATAATTTTATATTTGATTGGTCATTGTAGTTTCAGGAATTATATATTTTTTTTTAATACTTCATATTTTTGTAGTATATGTTTTTTTTTTTTGAGAGTCAGCGTGGCATTGCCGCTAATATCATATTTATGCCGGTATTAATGTCAGTGCTGCTTATAATGAAATTGATTTTAGTTTTCCTTAAAGATAAAGATCATGTTTGAGTTTGAGTATATTTATGGATGCATACTGATTTTACTTAGAAATTATGAATTCGAATTATATCTGTGGCAGTAAGGAATAACAGCTAAACTCAAAAATCGACTAAAAACCTGTTGCGTATTTTTCATTATAAAACCCAAAATATTGAAAGTTCTTAAATAATTATTGGAGTCTAATTAATAAATTGGAAACAATTTTTGAAAACTTTAAACATTTTGGGATTTATATTATAAAATACGCAGCAGGTTTTTATTCGACTTTTGAGTTTAGCAGTTATTCCTTATTGCCACAGATATTAGGCTCTTATTATGAGCTGCTTTCGACGTTCGATCTTCGCTGGTTATCGAAAATCGAATATCGAATGTAAAATTCGTATTATGAGCAGTGCAACCCTGTCGAAATTTTCGTTGCGCATCGAATTTTCTGTCGAACGCAATTTTGCTTTCGATACGGTGCCATGCTGAGTAATAATTGTTAAAAAATTTATGTATTTTGCTATGTCTTTTTGCTTTCTGAAGACTAAAAACTAATTTTAAACAGTTTTTGTTAATTTTTTTGCAGGTTTAAAGTGGTAAGCAACACATTGCAGTTATAGAGACTTGTGCCATTGTTGGAAAGCAAATCCTGTGATTGCAAAGGGTATTTCCCCAAAAAGTTCTGGCGACTAAGAAAGAACTAAATGGTTTCGGACCAACCAATAATTCCCTGCATTCCGGTTTTATTACCAAAATATACTTTTGCTTGTATAATTGAATTTTAATCATCTCTGGCAAATACAATTTTCCAGGACATCTAAAGCCTCTGATAATACCACAGACACCCTGAGCTATGCAAGTCCAAGAGTATTCTCTTTCTCAATGCTTAGTTGGAGTGATCTCTAAGCACAAAATCGCAGAACTGCTGCGAATTTTAATATTTTTGGAATTGATCTTGCTCAACTGCATTGCTTGAGCAGTTCATCTATAGTAGTCATCAAGTCCACAAACGCCTCCTTGGACAGTCGAAAGTTCTGTAGAAATCTGAACACGAATTTTGTAGATGCCAAAACTTTTTCGAAAGGCTGCAATTAATCGTTTTCTATTTCTGGCCAGTTCCATCAAGCTCTCATCCTCATAACTATTTTTTCCTTATTTTTTCTACTTCATTTTTAGACAAATCGTATTTATTTTTCAAAATGACGATCAGCTGATAGAAACATACTACCTTTAACAACCCAAAATGAGCGAAATTCACAATAACGCTATTCTCTGTCATAATACCAAACTCAAATTCGTTCGATCAGAGCATTCGACTACAGTCGCAGATCGAACGAAGTTCATAATAAGGGCCATTAGTTTTAGTGAGGGTGCAATCAATATGAACCTAAATACTTTATAAGAAGCATTCGTTACCAGTATAATCTACTGAAGTTAGTACTAAGATTTATGCTATTACAATATTGGAGAGCAATGCTAAGCTCACGAAGTATCATGATTTTATATATTCAAATTCTTATAAATTTACTTGGATCAGTTAGTCTTCCTCTTGGTTAAAACTACATCGCTTTTTGATTTTGTTTTTTATATTCATAAAATAAAAATTATTTGTTCATCTCACAAAGCTGTATCAAAGTTATTGCAAAAATTTACCTGTAACTTTTTTTGTAGTTTATTTTAGATACTAATATATTTTTTGTTTGTTTGTATAATATGTATAAAAAAATTCGTTTTTCTTCAGTTTTTGTTTTTGATAAAGTTTTCTTTATCACAAAATATATGGCATTTAATTTGCAAAATTAAACACGCAATCCAATGTGCGCCACCATTTCAACACAATAACTCATCAACACGAATGGAAGATTCATATACGAAAGTATGAGTCAAAACAGTATGGCAAAATGCATAGAAGTGCGACAAAATTATTTCAGGTTGGCAAAATCCTATCAAAATGCTATCAGTAAAGGTTACAGATTTCACTGTGCAAGACAATTTTCTAACGGAGAATCGACCAATATGGGTCGATTGTACTAGTCTAGAGTAACAAAACCCTAAAAGGGTTTTGAAAAGTTAGCTCGCTTTTAAAAGATATAGGCATCCAAAAATTACATCTTGCTTATTTTTTAAAAATGAGTGCTCATTTTTTATTACTTCTTTGAGCGAAATAAAAACAAAAACAATTTTGACATTATGTAATTTTCCATAGTAAGAAGTTTAAACTTTCCATTATACGACTTTTACAACAAATAAGCAATAAAACTAAATATTAACAAAAATGTATAGAATTTAATAATGTTTGAGTTTTCTATTTTTTTTTATTATAAACAGAAAATAGAGCTGAAAATACACAAAAACAGCTCAATTTTGAAAACCTATAACATATAAAAGCGAGCTAACTTTTTGAAACCCTCTTAGGGTTTTGGTACTCTCGACCAGTACTACCGACCTGTGTGACCAACGCTTCTCCGTTAGATTCCATAAACCTAAAATTGTTGCACAGTATTTTTAGGGTGGTGTAGCCTTATTTTGTATAAAAATTGGTGTCCCAAAATATGAAGCTGGGGAATAAACGCGTCGCTTCTGGAACACAGACACTGTCAGTTGTATTAAGTCGTCATATTGAATCTGCCTCATGGGAAGTGTTACGCCATTTCTCAGAGAGTACTCTAGACAAACAAATAGGCACTTTTATTTATATCGACATCCACATTGTCAAAGTTATCTACGTATTCTACGCAATTGACATTTTTTGCATATTACTATTTTACTACTATACTATTGGGAGTATGAATGTATAAACTCGTAATTGAGACTAACTTCATATCTATCATACGCGCCATTTTTTTTGACATTGACAGCTATTCTATCTCGAAGAGCGCCAAAAATACTATAAGAATTGATCTGTCAAATAATTTTCATAATTTTACAAAAGTGTTTTACTATAGCTGAAAATGTCGAATTTCGTGCCAGCAAAACAACATTTGCGGGAAGTTTTCATTTGCTTCTTCCATTTAAAGAAAAACGCAACTGAAGCACATCGTTTACTCACTGAAGCTTGTTCTGACTGTGCTATAGACGTTAGAATGTGTCAGGTGTGAAGATGTTGAAGACAGGGAACGCTCAGGCGGCCCGAAAAAGTTCGAAGATGAAGAATTGAAGGCATTACTCGAAGAAGATTCATGTCAAACGCAACAAGAACTTGCAGAATCTTTAGGAATTGATCAATCAACCATTTCAAAACGATTAAAAGCATTGGGAATGATTCAAAAGCAAGGAAATTGGCCGAATTGAAGCCGAGAGACGTCGAACGACGATTTTTCACATGTGAACTGCTGATGGAACGACAGAAAAGAAAGGGTTTTCTGCATCGTATTGTGACTGGCGATGAAAAGTGGATACGTTACGATAACCCAAAGCGTAAAAAATCATGGGGACCGCCTCAACATCATGCATCAACATCAACGGCAAAGCCGAACACCCATGGATCCAAGCTCATGCTGTGTTTTTGGTGAAATATGAAAGGTGTCGTGTATTGTGAGCTGTTGAAACCGAATGAAACAATCACTGGCGACCGCTACCGACTACAATTGATGCGTTTGGGCCGAGCATTAAAGGATAAGAGACCAGAATATGAGAATAGACACGACGAAGTTATTCTTCAGCACGACAATGCTCGGCCGAATGTTGCAAGGCAAGTAAAAACATACTTGGAAACGCTGAAATGGGAAGTGCTACCCAAACCGCCGTATTCTCCAGACATTGCTCCTTCTGATTACCACTTGTTCCGATCGATGACACATGGCCTGGCTGAACAGCACTTCCGTTCTTTTGAAGAACTCAAAAAAATGGGTCGATTCGTGGATAGCCTCAAAAGATGAGGAGTTCTTTCGACGCGGAATCCGTATGCTACCAGAAAGATGGGAAAAAGTTGTGGCTAACGATGGACAAAACTTTAAAGAATAAATTTATAATCACTTTTTCACAATAAATGTCCAAATTACGAAAAAAATACGAGTTTATACATTCATACTCCAATATTACGATTTTTCGTAACTCTGTGCAAGGATGTGTGATTCTAATGTTCTGAGAATTTCAACCGATTTCTGAAAAATTTTTCCATTCTTGATTTTTACCATGTCTTGAATAAATTCTAAAAATTTTTAAACGAAATTCAGATTTGGATTCAAATACAAAAAATATATGATATAGACAGATCATCATCAGACCACTAAAAGCAAACAAATCTTTGTACCCACTCATGGGTCTTTAACGATGAAAACACAGGAGTGAATAAGAATAAAGTACAGAGACCAGATTTAATTAGGCAGAAGAGGGTAGCGTGAATGGAAACAGCTACAAGAATCGGGCAAGAAGATCGACAAACATGCTAATTCTTCCAAAGCTATGACCAACGCACCAACTACCGTCCTTCGAGTTGATTCTTCAAAAGATTGAACTCAAAAAACTATTTCCCCCCCTCCCACCATTACTTGAGGGTATCATCCGGGAACATGAAAATAAGACACAGGCCAATCGAAAGCTATTGCTAAACGGTAACAGTCTAAAGGCAAGACAAATAAGAATGAGTCGAAGCTGACCAAGGTCTTTTTCCAAATTTCAAAATTATTGGCACAGAGCAAAGTTTATATAAAGAAAAATATCTTGCCTTCTGCTTTGACCCTAACCCTCCCAAAAAAATTGTAGTTCAGGCTACAACCAAATTCGGTTTTTTTTTTACTAATTTAGCTCAGAAATAAAAGTCACCAGTCTACTTTCTTTACATTAGTAGTGCTGGTTCAATGTTCAATTCTCCTAGTAATGCTGGTTCAGGCTCCTGGGGTTCTTAGTGACCTGACTCTAATACTAGGATCGCCGAGAATTCTAGAATATTTAGAGTAAACCCTTAGATCGATTATTCCAAAATGAATCTCTTTTGTCGAATTCTTTTATCCAAAAAAGTTGCTGAGATGACCGGCGTGCATTGAATTAAGGTGAGAGTTGCGAAGTTTCGTTTCGTGTACCAGTTCATGCCAAAGTACACCCCCTTCGCTCTCTGTGGCACAGTAGTAGTAGCAACACGAAAGACGATTGAGTGGTCTAGAGTTAGCGAACACTATTTGTAGTCCTGGTATATTTAGTAAACACGAACGTAAACGGTTAAAATCGGAGGCGAAAACGATCCAGAAAGTTAAAATGGTCTGAAAGTAACTATCTCAACCACTAGTTATTTTATCCCAGACGGGGGAGATAGGTTACACATCTTCCCGATATTCGATGGTATTTTAATCATTGTCCTTAATTTTTTGGCAGAAACGAAAACACTAAAACCTTCCCCCCCACAACTTCTAGATTCACTAGTGCCCTAAATTATACACGATAGCCAGCCGCGTGTATAATGACGTCCTATGTCTGTCGTGTGGAATTATGGCGAAACTATTGTATTTAATACGTTTTAGTAAAATAAAGGTAACCATAGATTCTTTCTATTTTATGCTTCTGCTTACTATAATTCATGAACTTTTCAACTTATCTGAATCCCCTAACATGAAATTATGTCAGTCTCATCATAATCAATTTATTGGTTACTGTCTTAGTCCACATCTTTAACATTTCGTCACACTGTACACATGAAACCAAACAGCTCGAAACCAACCAAAACTCTGCAGTTGAAGAGCTAAAGTCAATGCAATCGAAATATCATTTACTTAATACAGATTTGATTTTAATTTCCTGCTACCAAAATGTAACATTATTAACAACATTAGCAACCATAGCAGTCACTAAAAACAAACAACAACATCTTCAATACGAGTACCAATATCGAAAAATACACACATAACTATATATAGTATATGGTGTTGATAGCAACTGATACAATTTTAATGACTTCATTCATTTTTGTTTGAACATCAACAGCAATGGACAGCAACAGAACAATAATTATATGTAAGTAGGTACTCGTATCGTATAAAATATACGGGGAATATGCTGTGGCAGCTGGCAAAAGGATACGAATTGCGTGCCGCCACTTCTACTACAACTACCACTACCGCTGTCGACATTTCAATCCTTAACTTTTTTTTTTTTTCTTTCGCCCAGATGAAAGTTACCAAGTTCCTCTTCTTGTATTTAATCGTTAACAGCACCAACTATAAATTGCATTTTAAGCGTTTGTTTTGTAATTTTAATGATTTGAATGATTGGATATAAAATTGTAACATCCGCCGTTCACAAATTGACTATAGCAAAGAAATTAGGAAAAGATTTTATTATTATTTATGTACATTGGATTTATGCTGATGATGAAAAGTGTTGAGGGTAATTAAAAAAGGAAATAATGATTTATTATATTTTTTAATGCAGTACTGCGCAAGTATGCAATTTCACTTTTTTTAGTATTTATAAAAATTTCATTCAAACATAAACAACAAAATTTAGAGTAAGAAAACAAAAGACTTAAGAAACATACTACTTTACTGTTTCGTTTGTTGAATGAATTTTTGTTGATTTTTTCATTGCACGCTCAGAGATCCTTCTACGAATAGTTAATCTTCACTAGCCTCAGAGATTTCCCTCATATCATATATAATATATCAAGTTCGTTACTTAAGTCTTTTGTTCTTAAAGCAGTAACTTGAACTCATTTTAAATTTAGTCGTTACTTTTAACGATTGAAATAACCACCTCCACAAATAAATCCAGATACACATCCTTGCTGCTTTTTCTGGTTACAGTGATCGAAAAGCGATCATGCTTTAGCACTGGCATTGTGAATTCAACACGATAATTGCTCGAAGCGCATTTGGGTGGGCTTCGATTGCACATCAATTTTTGCAATGAGCAATGAGCAGCAGTGAGCAATGAGCAGTGAATAATATGTGATACCACAAATGAAGCGAGCATCACATCCATATTGCAACACACACATATCCACACTCATATACAAGTCCAAGCCAATTATCAAAATAAATAGCAATCAATTTATTAGAGATCGATTGCGTATGCGCGTGTATAAAGTACAACAAAACAAAAACGAACATCGAAGAGGCAATAAAACTACCAGCAAAATAAAAAAAATCATTTTCCGCATAAAATCTTTTATTTTCTCTGCAGCGCAGCAGTGATATGAAATTTGATATTTATTAGCTTTAGAAAAAAAAAAAACAAAGTATTGTAAGTTCGTTTGAGGCAATATGAGTTGGTTGTCGTTGCTTCTTTTGGAGCGGTCGAATTTGTAATACAATATGATGATATTGAATTGGATATGGTAGCAATGCTCAAAAATGCAGTTTTTTGGCAAATTGCTTTTTAAATCTCCTCCACTTCTATTTATATTTTTAAATGTTTTTCACTAATTGTTACCATTGTATCTTTTAGTATAGAAAGTTTAGGATTCATAGAAATTTTATGCCATTTATTGTTTGTTTGTGTTTAACAAAAGACAGTAGCACTTTTGCTATGGATCATAAAAGTAAATGAGTTTTTCTTTTATGCAACTTGACAATTTGCTACTGTAGAAAATGAATAAATTGTTGGGTACAGTACTAGAATATAAAATAGTAGCGTTTCAAAAGTTTAAAGATTAGTCAAAGCAGATACAAAGTATAGGTAATTCATAGAAGTTAGGGTCAAAAAATATGACAAAAAATAAGTGTTTGGATATTAATGGAAATATTGATCAACATAAAATTAGTGAGGATTGAATTTTAATCGTTGCCAATTTTCTATCAGTTACCTGAAAGTAATATCCACTACGAATGTGATTGAATGAGGATTAAAATATTTGAGACAAAGATTAAGTTTCTTTTATTTGACAATATTTCTTTTATTTGAAAATATATTCAGGCAACAATAACAGAGTTAAAAAAAATATTAAAATAAAGGATGCATATGAATCGAATTATTAATCAATAAAGTAAGGAAAAATTACAATTGATGAAAATAATCGAACTACTACTTTCATTTAGTTGTCAGTTTAACTTAAAATTGTATGCTATAAAATATGAAAAAGCTACGTAAGCTAAAGAAAGAAAAACCAAAATTGATTCGTTTCAATCTTTTTGCAATGACTTTTTATCTATTACTAGAAAAAAACAATCACTGTTTGCTGTGATATATGTGATTATGACTGACAATAGAATTGGAAAAGAATCAAAATTAATTAACTTTGAATAGCAGCATACATAGGTAGCTGCAATTATGTATCAGTAACATGAAAGTAGCAATCATTGGTTGCTTCAAAATATTTGGATACGACTAGTTGCAGATTCTATAAAATATTCGAAAAAAAATGAATGAGAATGAACTGAATTATAGGTGACAGTGATTTTGTAACTGTTACTTGAAAGAAGCAATCACTAGCTGCTACCCTACCCAATGTGCATAAGAAAACGACAAGTACCTGTGTAAAATAAAATAGAATTAAATGGAATATATTAGTAGCAGGAATTTTTTAACTATCTGGTATAAAATATATAATATAAGGATCCGATTTTAAACTGACGCCATGGAGTTTACGTATGAGTTAATTGTACAAAATAATTAAATGCTAAAATAATCAAATTAAAGATTTTAGAGGGCGTGATTTTGCATTTAAATGTTATTGAAAAAGTCAATCACTGAGTGATAAAAATAATGTAAATGTGACTTGAAATGGAGTTAAAACAAAGCTGAAATGATTGGGTATGGACGAAAATATTGATAACCGAAGTTTTGTAAATTTAATGGGAAACTATCAATCACTGATGATGACAAAATTTATTTATGTGACTAGTTCAGAGTTAGAAAAATTAGAAAATGTGAAATTTTAAATACAACCAATTTCAGTCCTAAAAAATGTAAGAAAAAGTATAAATATGGAGCCAAATATTGGTCAACAAAACAGAAAAATAATCACTGCCACTTTAAAGAAGTTTGCTTTTAGTATTAGGTTCAAAATATATCGAAACGATTAATAGGAGAGTCAAAAGTGTAGCATATAACGATCAAATGTATGTATATATAGGCAAGGTTCGTTTAGGTGACAGCAGATGCACGTATAGTTCCAGCTCTGGCTCGTCGGCAATTGGGGTGGAGTCCTTGCTGCAAATCACCTAATGCTAACATGTCTACAGCAGTAACATTTTAATTTACGTGCATAACAAGGGAGTATAGAAGGACAGGATAGAGAAAGAATAGAAAAAGAAAGAGAGGGGAGCTAGTGTTCCAATATTCAATCGAGAATATTGTTGTTGTTGTGTTGCATGTTGATGTTGCAACATTGCCCTCCCAACCATGATCCAAAAAAAACCCACTAAATAGATCTGCATGAGGATCCCACATCACAAACACACAACGACCTAGATACTACTAGAAATCAAAAAAAAGAATTTAAATCATTAAAATATATATTTTATTTAAAGTAAAAATAAGGGTAATCGAATTCATTTGCATCTTAATATTAGTTAAAGATAAAATTAGGAAAAACTTAAGTATAAAAGAAAATAAATATTCATGTATGAACATAAAAAAATAAAAATAATTTAATAGTTATATTCAATCCACAACTAATTATTATTAAATGAAAATTCGAAGAAAAAAAAATCAGCAAGAGAATGTAAAAATTAGCATACGAAAGCTTTATCCGAAACAAAATGCGTTTGCGTGAAAAAATGGTTCATGAGGTTATTCGAATAAAGTTAAAGTTCAAAAAGTAAACAAACATTCTCCTCTTTTAGCAACAACAAATACACATAAATATAAATCAAACTCACTCAAGTCCCACGATGAAAGATCTTTCAAAGAGCGACTGCTTCATAGCAACGGAGATTGCTAAGAAAATTTTATTATTGTTGTTCTAAATTGAGAGAGCTTTGAGAGAGAGGCAAGGTCGTATCCCCATGCTTAGAAAATAATGCATAGATACAAAAACTAATTAGGACCAAAAATATTTTAACTTCTATCTTTATTGTAGACACTAGTGGTGAAAATTATAGAACCCGCAAATTGAATCATGTGAACGTAAAAAGAAAATTTCACCATTTATAAATAATCAAAAACACTGCAATAAATTCAGATTTATCGCATGCGATAAATTTGCATTTGGATATTTGTGTGTATGAGCGTACTGTGCTCTTTGTTTTCTAATTATAATTAACAAATTTAATCTTTATTTAAACACATGCTTCAAATCACTTGCTCAAATCTTCAATGTCACCATGGCACAATAATGATAATTAACAATTTTTAAACTTTTCTTTTCTTTCTCTCACACACTATTTTTGATTTCAGGTACTTTTATTATACTTATTTTTCTTTTAATGTCAACTTTATATGCAATTTTTAATTCTTACTTAATTTTCATGCTTTATCGGTATATCGGTTTAATTGGGGTAAAAATAACTAATTTTGCCCTATAGGGTCTTTTCCAATAATTTCACTATAACTTTAACTTAACTATGATTTGTTCTTCATGTAGGTATTGTCTTAATTTGTTTTTGTTTTTCTTCTGTTCATATACAACATGTATATATGCATGTATATATATATATATCATACAATATTTTTATTAATCATTTTAACTATGCTTATTAACTTTTTTATGTATTTTTAGCCATTTTTAACCACTTTTAATTTAATCTTTGTTTATTTTAATTACTATTTATCACTTTTCTAGCTTTTATTACTTAATTATAATGCATTTAGCTACTTGTTATTTTATCACTATATGACCGCATGCACCAACTTCTATCAACTGATATAACGGGACTTCGCCTGGTTATCTGGTATCAAATTCGCCGCAAATTTTTGATTTTCAACCTTAGGTATTACAATGCATAGGTTTATCATCATATGTTTTTAGGTATATATATGCATGATATTAGGTATTAAGTAACCTTAGGTATTGTATATATATATGCATATTTTGCCTATACATATATATGGTTTTGAACATACATATGTTTTTATTCATATATATGATTTGAAACCCCTATATGTTTTTAAGCATATATTAAGCATATATATATGGTGTCAAATCTAAATAAAAGAAATATACAAATTTCCCATTAGATTTGAGTAAAACAAGAGAAATAAAAATGAAAAGAAATTATTTCGAAATTTTTATTGAAATTACCCTTTTTGGATATGACACCATTGAATTGAAAATGATCTCGTCCAGATTGCCGTAATATGACCAGGAATTTAATGTTGAACAAGTAGATATCTATTGAAATGTTGGCCTCTCTATGAATTTATGTAGGCTGATTTCTATAAAGTAATTATAAAAATGTATTTGCATATAGGTATACATATATGTATGAAAAATGAATAGATATTAAGTTACTTGTATATACTTAGACTGAGGTACAGTCTTTTAGAGCAAAATGATTTAAAACAAATCAAAAGATGTATCCTGGTGAAGAGCTGGATCGTGAAAAGATCGAGACAGTTCTTCATTCTAAGCAAGTAAGCTCGTATTCACATAGTGAATCAGCGAAATTGAATTTCTAACATGATTTTTCCATGAGAGCCATATTAGAATTTGGAGATAGATACGAAAAAAAAAGAAAAAGGATTTTGTTTTTCTCTTATGAATTTGACCGCTAGATGGCGCTACATATGAATGAACAGATACTTACAGTGAAGGACACTGAATATCAAAAAAAATTTATAGCAAAAAAATAGAACAAAATAGGTTTTGACTACAAGCGCCACTACAAAAGTGCAAACTTGGTAGTATTAAGGCCAAAAATTTTATAAGTGTGATTTTATATAACTGTATGATTTGAAAGTAGCAATCACTGAATGCTACAAAATATGTCAGTGTGGCTAGTGGCAGAAAAGTGAGAAGTGATTATGGATTATAATCTTGAACTTGAAAGTAGCACTATATAATAATATATAAATATAAATATAAAATTTATAAATGTACTTCAAATAATATTTTAAATATAATTGAATGAGTGTGAACTGTGTGATTATTGATGGCAGTGGTTTTGTAACTGACAATTTAAAGTGGAAGTCATTGCCTTAAATAGCAGAAATTTTGTAACTGTTATTTAAAAGTAGTAATCACTGACTGGTACAAAATATTTGAATGGATTTAGGAACAGATTCAAAAAAATGATGTGAGATTGTGAACTGAAATATTAGTAGCAGCAATCACTGTTTATTTCAAAATGCATAAAGGAATACGGCTAGTAGTAGATTCCAAAAAAAAATATTCAAAACAAAAAAGTTAATGACTGTGAGCTGAAATATTGATGGCAGTGATTTTGTAAATCTTACTTTAAAGTATCAATTACTGGCTGCTGCGAAGCACATACCTATATGAACATGATTCTGGATTACAGCAAAACCAAAAATATAATAGAAGTGATTTGATATGGACCTAAGTGGTAGGAATTTTGTAACTGTTAATTGAAAGCAGTAAACAATGTGGGGCAGATTCAAGAAAATGATGAGAAAAATATTAATAATAGCGATTTTTTGCCTTTAGCTTGAAAGTAGCAATCACTAGTCATAAAAATACAATATATGTGAATACCACTTGAAGCAGAATCAAAAACTGAAGTTATTTTAATTACAGTGAAAGTAGCAATCACTGGCAGGCACGAAATATATGGCATGGCATTGGTAGTAAGTTTTAATAATTTGTTAGGTCTCAGTTATAGCTGTTCGCTATAAAATATACTGATGCGACTAGAAGCGGAAAAGTAGAAATGCTGGTCGTTATGAAATATGGGAATGCGATTACACAGTGCAGCAAAAATTCTATGCGCGAGATTTTCCAATGGTAATTTACAGTCGTTGATCACGACTGCGTACCCATTTTTTTCCATTACATCCGGTTCTCCCACAATATGGGCCTGAAGTTGGAAAAATGGGGTCTTCAGAGGCTAATAAGAAATTTCTTTATTTCAACAGATACAAATTTGATGGCTGAAGCAAAGTTGTTAAACACAAAGAGATGAACAATTTTTGTCTATAAGCTTTTCCTCCATCTCGTACCCTTCCTCTTGAAAATGGGGTTTAAACCCCTTTTTCTGATAAATAGCGGATAAAACAAAAACCGCTGTGAAAACTGTTACATTGTTTTTGAAGAAAATGTTCCTTGTAAAAAATTATAGGGGGTTCCAGAACATCGGAATAACCTATGAGGTAAACTTTTTCCAGAATAATGCAAAATCGGAATTTTTCGCATTAGGATCGAGCCACAAAGTAAATAATGGAATAGCTTGTTGTTGTAATTGTATTAGACTTCCATGCGGAGCCAACAAAATTAAAAAAAAAATAAATTTAATTGAAAAAAATGTTTGTGGAGCCACCACATGGGATTGAACCACGGGTCAAAAAACTCTTTTTTTTTAAATCAATTAAATAATGTTTTTTAATTTTTGTTGACTCCACATGGAAGCCTTATGTAATTACAACAAACGGTTCCATTATTTACTTACGTAGTGCGAGTGGCTCGATTCTTAAGCAAAAAAGTCAGATTTGCATTATTCTGGAAAAAGTGTACCTCACTGGTTATTGCGATGTTCTGAAACCACCTATAATTTTTAACAAGGAACAGTATAATAGTTTTCTCAAACGGTTTTTGTTTTATCCGCTATTAATCGAACAAGGTGGTTTAAGCCCCCATTTTCAAGAGGAAGGGTAGGAGATGGAGGAAAAGCGTGTGCACAAAAATTCTTTATCTGTTTATCGCTTTGTGCTTAACAACTTTGCTTCAGACATCAAATTCGTATCTGTTGAAATAAAGAAATTTCTTAATACCTCCTGAAGACCCCATTTTTCAGACTTCAGGCGAATATTGTGGGCCTAAAGTCGCGCATAAGACAAAAGTTGAATTTTTGTTGCACTGTGTTATTAGCAGAGTCAAAAAACAAAAGCTGATATAATTGAGTATGGACTGAACTATCGGTGGCAGCAGTTTGTTTTTGTGATTAGAAATTTCTAGTCTCAGATGGAAATGTTAGGCATAAGAACCAAGTACTAGCAGATCACTTTAAGTAGCAGGTTTACAGTGATTTTTAGATAAAATAGAAAACTCCGTTAACATCAGAAAATTTCAAAATTTATGGAATTTTTTTGGAGATGGACAAATAAATTAGTAGGACCGCTGGATTCTGAAGAAGTTGCGGATAACCCGCCCTCTCTTTCTCCCCCATTTCAAAGAATATCTTAGACATTAAAAATACATTTTTATGGGACGAAAAAATTAAAACTTTTTCTTCGGAAATCTATGGATCCGCTAGTTATTGGTAACATCCTTTGGTGTTTAAGCTAAAGATATCTGGTTTAAATCATTTAAAATTTAAGGTGACATGGAATTGGTAGTAAATTAAATATCTTCAAAAATAATAGTTGTGTGTAGTAGAAATGAGCGTGAAAATAGCAGGTTCGTCACAAACTTTTGCATTGCGGATATATACATAAAAAATAAAAAAACATATGCGTATACTTTAAGACTTTTTACTTAACACAATATAAATGCAAAATTTCGACAGTTTCCAGAAGCAGAAAACGACTCACAAGAACCTAGTCACACATTAAATAATGACATTGGCCAAAGAAAAACTTTTGTTCTTACAATTTATATATATAAAATTCAAGCATTGCTTTAATTCACCCCATTTTAAATCAAAGTTTCGCATCAACCTCACAACTGTCATGTCACAAAAGAAGCGCACACAAGTGCTTCATTCATTTTTTACGAGGTACAATGCAACAAATCTTCAAAAGCAAATTCATTCACATCGAATGCATTTCACAATGAGAAAAAAAAAATGCACTCATTCGTATAGAATACTGTCAAATAAATACATCCGTTGCTCCTTTTTTTTCACTACTTACTTCACTATACGTCACTGCTAAGACGACAACTTGTTCTCAGATATTTTGCAAGACGCACCATGTGAGTGAGTGAATATGTGGGAAGCAACAGCAGGCAGCAATATTGCAAGTTTCAAGTTGCGTGTGTACGATTTCATTCATAAATTTAGCAAACAAATGTCAGTCCCAAGATTTCTGCACACCAAACGAAGAAGAAGAAGAAGAAGTAGGGCGATAAAGCACCAAGCGACAAGCAACTACTATAAGTTCTTATTTTGCTAGTATGCATTTTAGGCATGGATTTCTTTATGTTTACTGCGTATCAACGGCGGAAATTGTTATTCAATGAAAGGAGAAAAAAAGTAGCATCAGCATCAAAAAAATCACCGTTAAAAATGCTTGGCCTAAAGGAAGAAGCCAAACATAAAAAAGCATACAAAAATCTAGAAAATGATTTAACCGTGATAAATTGATATACCATAAATAACTAGAGATATGAATTGTATAGAGTCGAAAGTGTAAATTAAAATACACACAGATGTTTTTAAGAAAATAAAACTAAAGCGGAAGTTGATATTGTATAAAAAGAATATTGACCTTCAAAAATCAGCAAAATCAATTCACAACAGGTATCTACTTAATATCAACTTCTAATGTGACCTCAGTGTGATATTTATATGTCCACTGTTTTGTGCTAGAACAAGTGTCAGCATATCAATATGTCTGCTGTGCATGAGTTCGGCGGCATTTAGTCTGGCATAAAGTAGAAACTGCGAAACTGATGTGGGAAATTTTTCCATAGCTAAAGTTATTGTTTAGTTTAATAACCTTGAGTTTTTGTGTGTGCAAAAAAGGATATATTTTGAGCATTGTTAACTTTGATTAGTAAAAAGGAAATAATTTGCTAGTCTTTAACTTTTATTAAACAGTTTTTTCGTTTCCCTCATCTGAGATGAATCAAAAGAAAAAAAAAATTTTAACTAATACCTTATTTTAAAGCTTTTAAATCTTCTGAAGTCATCAATCAAAAGACATGCCATAAAAGTTTTTAAAACATTTTTCTGAATTGCCCTGATACTTTTAGAGATTGCTTTTGAAAATAAATTCATTGAGATTTGAATTTTTCGCTTTGAATTCGCAATTATTGACATATGATTAAGAGACTGTAATCTTTTATGAAGCGTTGATTTGAATTTTTTTATTTTCAATACACAGTTTTTTTAAGTGATGATACACAGTTTTTTGAAATAACGATAACAATTGATTTTTACAATTTTTATTCTTAACCCTCTAGTTCCCAAGCGTGTCTCTAGACAGCCTTCATTAAAACTGTTGTAATTACCTAGCTGTGAGTACCTAAAATCAAAATGCTAAAAAGTTCATTCAGCAACAAATACTTTTAGTCATTCAACCTTTCCGGCTTCATTAAATTTTTTTTAAAGCTTTGAGATCAGATTTATGCTTTTTACATAAAGATTTATTAATCCCAAATTTTTTTTAAATCAATCGAAAATTTGATAACTAGAGGTTTAGATTGGATAAAGAGCGGGATCTGGTCACCTAGTCACCGAAGCCTCAAATGGGCTTATTGTGACAAACTCTATAGATTACAAGTCATCCCTGAGTCTAGTATTCGTTAGGAATTCTAAGACATTCTCGGGTGATTTGTCCGCAATTCTTGGCGGTTCTAGGTAGTAGTCACCTAAGCAACGAAGACGGGTCCATATTAGACAATTACAATGGCACAATAAGTGTTCAGCTGTTTCCTCTTCTTCGTTACATAACCTAAATAGATCGTTCTGACTTAAGTTCATATTATATAGGTGCTTGTTTACTCTACAATGTCCAGTTAGGAGGCCTGAGACAATGCGAATACCTGTTCTTGTTAATCCAAGAATATCTATAGTTCTCTTTTTAGAGGTTTAATATTTCTTTGAAAGATTACAATTTACATCATTTTAATACACAGTAGTTTGTGCATTTATATCTTCGAGAATATAATCGCTTTCAATCGTCGTAGTTCATTTCGCTTTATGCAGAATGCACCACGTGAAGCAAACTTTGCATCGTGCAGTCGGTTAAAACACTTATAATTTAATCAATTCTTAGACTGTATAGGAAATTTCTGGAATGCAGTTTTTTTTATTTGATTAGACCTACAATATGACTTTGTGTAGTGCTCAGTGCTGGGCAAAAGTTAATCTAACTAATGAGTAAAAAGCAATGACTAAAACAATCAATCGTCAATCCCAAGGTTAAGTTAGAGTGTAAGGCATATTTGGGTCAGTGCGCCCAGTTATGCTAATCATCAATCCCAAACTAATAACTAATTTTTATTAATCATTTAGTCACGTATCGTTGATTAAGTTGTTAGGTTTTAGCACTTGGTGAGAAATGCGAAATCTCATTATTATTTTTATAATCGCAAAAATTTCCTATATCGAAACTACTGATTTATGTATTTATAGCGAATAGTTAAACATTAAATTCGGGTATTGTCAAAACAATACTTCTGCACGTTCGTGGTTTTGTCATATACCCGACTACTTACATACCAAAAACTAAAAAAAAAAAACGTTTATCGCCCATTTGTGGAGAGTATATTACTTTTACGCTGAAATTAAGGCAATTTTCTTTTCTGGCAAATGAAAAAACGTTTCTGCTAAACGAGAGTCCACAACTATCTTCTCTTTTTATTTTCGTTTTCCTCTCATTTCTCTCTCGTCGCAAAAAGAAGCAGCAGCGACGCTTACATTCAAACTCCACACAACAACAAATCAACACAACATAACGGGAAGTATCATTTGTCAACGCATTATTGAAGAATTTTAATTGTGCATTGAAATTATTTCATCACATTTCTTTTTGTCTATAAAAAAGTGCGTGGTGTTTATAAAAAACAAATAAAAGTGTGTGATTTATAATAAATAATACAAAAATTGTAACAATATAATTTTATGTAAATTTCATACACTTTTTCTAGTTTTTAATCAGAAAATTTTATTTGAGCAAAACCACAATAAAATGCCAATGTATATATGAAAATTGTTTTTGCTTTCTTTTTTATATTTTTCAGGGAAATATTGCATTTTATTGCAAACGTTCTTAGTTAATCGTAAAAGAATTAAACCGTTTATGATGAATAAATCTTCGTTCGTGGCGACCAAATACAGTCGTTTATGATAAATAAATGTCCGTTCATCATGAGAACATTCCATGAATGAAATTCGTTTAGGCAGATGTTACACGGTCAATGTTTTGCTGTCAGTGTTTTCTGTTTTTACTCTCTTTTCATCGTTTAGTTTGATGCCCTGTTACACTATCAGTTTTGAGCTGAATGTTATTTTTTAATACTTTTATCTGCAACTATGTTTTTTCAAGTAAAAAATATTTAATTATATTTCGGAGTGAATGAAAATTCAACAATTAGAATGGAATTGGATGGAAAATAATTATAATGACAATATAAGATAATGTTGGTGGAAATAACAACAAATTATACAAAAAATATTGCATTTATATATGAAAAACGCAGAAAAATAATCTTTAAAATTTGCGAACAATTAAAATAAGTTCTGCCACTTTGTTACTTGGCCATTGAATTAAGATGTTTTTATAAAAATTATTAAGTAATTTATTAAACAGTACACATTTTTATAAACAAACAAGAGCCAAACAACGCAAAGGGTGGCAAAGAAAAAAAATTATTCAAAAGTTAGTAAAAAGTCTAGTATTTTTCATAAAATATTAGTATTTCCAATAAAATGCAACAGTGCATCTTCAGCAACCCCATTTTATTTGAAGTGATGCAGGTTTTTTTCGTCAGCTAAAAAATTTGAAGTGAAATGTATTCACCCTCTCTTTTGCTCAGTGTTCATTTTTCAAAGCAACAACAATTTCATTATTTGACAGCAAAACATTGATAGTGTAATATCGCCCTTAGTGAAAATTTCGTTTCTGAGAAACGAATTTTATCTTTGCGTGTGTGTGTATATAGAGCATTCTAAGCCAAATTTAACTTCTTTTTTATTTGGTTGAAGCTTGGTTATTTCTATATTCTGTACGAAAAACTTTATTGATTCTTATCAAATATTTTTTATAGTTTTTTGCAAATTTTTGTAATTTTTTTTCTTAAATGTTTATAACCCTCTCAAATCAAAATCTCTGAAGATCCATATTCCCATTTAAAAAATTGTTTAGAATTTTCAAAACAGCTGATTTATATATCTGATTAAGTTAATTGGCCTAGAAATAGGAAAACCAAATTCTACTTAACAAATTTTTTAATTTTGTTGTTTTTTTTTTTTTGGATTAATGAAGGCAAGGGAGGGCGCGGGAAGGGTTATTATTAATTTATTTTGAATTTTATCTGTTGGGTTATAGCTTTAAAAATCGTCTACTCTTTAAAGCTTTTATTTTTCATATGCTATAGATCACAACTTTTTCTTATTCTCTTTTGCTCAGAGAAAAAATAGTTCAAATCCCGCTGTTTTACGGTACGCTAACCTGTGAGGGTTTTCGCTTTTTATTCAAACAAAAACAAACTAATGTCTGATATTATTGTTGTCATTACAGGGTGACAATTGTAAAGTGACGCAAGTTTAATACTCGGCAGCAAGCTTTGCCATTTACCGTTACTTTAATTTAAAAAGCAAATTCATTCATCATTGGCTTTGCTTTTAATTTCATTTGAATTTTTGCTATTACATTTTGAAATTTCCATAAAAATGGACAAGGAAAATATTCGTCGTGATATTATGAAATTTCATTTGGCAAATTATAGTAGCCGTCAAATTGCAAAGGCTTTAAATTTGTCAAGTCGTACGGTAGACCGAGCTATTATTCGATATAATGAAACTGGGGGTTTTGGAGATAGAGACCGGGGAAAATTTTCAACAGTTGCCACTACTGGTTTAACAGAAAAAATTCGTAAACGAATCAAGCGAAATGCAAGGCACTCAATGAGAAAAATCGCTAAGGAAGTGGGAGTAAGTGCGAATCATTGCAAAATCAAAGCTTAATCTTAAGCCGTACAAGCTCCGAAAAGCTCAAGATCTGACACAAAAAAAGAAAGATTTGCGACTGCAAAGATGCAAGGCGTTGCTACGCTCCTACGTATTAAAAAATGTTGAAAATATCTTGTTTACAGATGAAAAACAACAACATTTCAATGCGCAAAATGACCGAATGTGGCTAACATCATCATCGCAACAAAATAGGCCTGTTGGCCGAGTTCAAAAGCCAGCTTCCGTTATGGTATGGGCTGGAGTTTCCGCTAATGCCAGAACCCCTCTAATATTCGTTGAAGAGGGTGTTAAAATTGACCAGGTTGTTTATCGGAGCATTTTAAATGAACATGTTCTTCCCTGGGCCCAAGATACATTTGGAAATGAAAACTGGACTTTCCAGCAAGATTCAGCACCTTCCCACATGGCAAAATTAACGCAAACATGGATAAAAGACAATTTTTCTGGATTCATAACATCTCAAGAATGGCCACCATACTCCCCAGACTTGAATCCATTGGACTACTCTATTTGGAGTATTTTAGAGAGTAAGGCTTGTGCATCTCAACACCACAGTCTGGAGTCGCTGACAAATTCATTAGAGAAAGCCTGGACTGAAATTGATCAGGAAGTCCTGCGGCGAACAGTCCTACGGTTTCCGGATCGATTGAAGGCAAGTGTGCAGGCTAAAGGAGGTTATATTGAATGAGGTGGGGTTCAAATGAATGCTTATATATTCAGCAATGTAACACTTAATTGTACTTAATGGAAGTACGTCCTTTTGAAAATAACTGCTGAAATGTGTGCGTCACTTTACGATTGTCACTGTATGACTAATTTTTTATTTGGGATTGAAAGGGTTAAACAATTTATCTTTTCCGTGAGCGAAACTCAATGAAAAATACCAAAAATTTGACTCAATTCAAATTCTCCTAATAGTAATAAATTCAATTCAATTTTATTGTTCATATTTTGAAATTTTTGCCAATATATACATAAACATTACTTATAATTTGAAAATTAATACGACTTTGACAATTGCCGTCAGTCGATAATATTAATATTTTAACCCAGATATGACCAATGATCTACATATATGTAAGTATACGTTATACTGCAGAAATGTTTGATTTTGATTATTTGAGAACATATTCAATCAAAATCAAAACTTTCAGAAGCATACTACATATAAGTCATTGGACATATTCCGCTTAAATTCAATAGAAACCAATTGAATTACTTAGAAATGCTTTTTAATAACTGTAATAATATTGTATTGAATTTTCATAATTTTTCAAGATCAAATTCATTTATTCACCTGAAAAAAATATTTATGGCCAACCATATCTATGATGTTAATAGCCTGTAGCATACATCACTTTATCCTGTAACAATAATGCAATGTAATGACATAAAATGTTTTCTGCCTTTTAAAAATAAAATCTAATAAAATCGCGGTAAAAGGATTAAAAATAAACAATAGATCAAACGAAGCGTAAAAATATTTTTTCGAAGAAATGAAATCCTTTTTTCAAATGTTTACTTTCTTTACACTCAACTAATCAAAACATAATCAAATAATATCCATTGACATAATGTAAATAAATAAGGACAATAGCGCCAACATGTAAAACGAATTGTGAATAACATTTGAAGGACCATGTCTAAATTCTAATACAATTATATTTTTTTAAAGCTGTCATGTTGTATGGTGATAAGCTCAATGGAAACCAAATATATTCATTGTCATTTAAAGAGTGGCTGCAATTTTTATGGATTCGGTTTTCAAAAACCAGCAAACAATTAATGTTTAATCGAAGGACAATGAAAACTGTTGGGTCATCGTAAATAGAGAAAACACTCAAACATGTTCAAGTAACATTCATTTTCATAATATTATGCCAACTGAGTTGAATAGATGAGCTATGCAAATAATCCTTTTAACACATACAATCAAAACAAATAAAAAGAAAGGATACAGAAACTGAAAAGCGGGTGCATTATTTGATTACATGCTGCATTGCATGTATATGTATATGTAAGTGCTGCAGAATTACGTGCTGCTTATTTGGTCTTCCTCTCTCTATGTCTATTTGTGCCTTTTGTATTTGTACACGTAGCATGTGTGTGCTGCGTGCCGATCATCATCATTTATCCACTTTTGACCATTATAAAACTAATAAACCTTTAATGCTGAGTAGTTACTTTTATTGTAAATTCATCCTTATGTATTTTTGACGCTTCTTCTTTACCGCCAAAGCAAAACAAATTCGATTATTTAAATTACTCTCAAGTCCAACTCAACAATACGAGCGTCGAAGTAAAAAAAAAAGTTGCACTTTAAGTTCCTGTTTAATTTTTTACGCTGATTTGCTGCGATTGCTTGCGCTACTGCCAGTTGCTGGGAATTTTCTTGCTGGTCTTATTTCCAATTTTATAAAACTTTGTTTACTTCTCTTATTTTGGCAGCGAAAACCGCAAAAGTCTTGGCAGGTTTTTTTTTTTGCATTACTTCTTCTTCAGCCTTATTTTATTTTGTTTACCGGTGCGTTATGCTCTCTTTCTGCATGTACTAGGTATGTTTGAGATTCGATTTATATAAATTTTCAGGGGCGGATTTTCACTAACAGTCATACCAAAATTGTCAGTATCATTTATCTGACCAAATTCTTTATTTTTAAATGTGCACGAGATCATTTTTGCAGATAAATGATACTAAAGCTCTAAATTTGGACAGAGCGTTAAGAATTGAAGTTGGCTGCAAGAAAGCGAAGAGGGAAAGAAGATGCAAAAATGGCGCTCCAAATTAGATATGACTGACAGTTCTAGCCTTTCTTTTTCAAATCCTTTATAAAAATTTAAAATCAAGTAAACTCTATTAAAATTATAGGTAAAAATAAACCTCTGGAAATCGGTTTTTGGTCCTAAGTTCAGATTTTGAGGGTGTATTGAAAATACCTAGTGTGGAATATATTTTTATTTTACTAGACCTGCACTATTTGTCCCACTAAGTTATTTTTCACGGTAACGTATTGTTGAAAACAGAACCGAGAGAAGCATTATTTGCTTTATATTTGCAAAAATCAGTGGCGTCTCACATTTTTTCCTAATGGTTGGTTAAAGAGGAGTGCTCAGAAAATTTGTCTGGTTTTAGGGTGTTAATCGGCAAAAAAGGCAAAAGTCAAAAATCTTCCAAAAATTTTTTAAATATATGCATAAAAATTTTAGTGAAATGATTATACTCAATGTTTCCCTTCTTTAAATTTGCTAAAAGTTTCAATAGTACAAGTTTTGGTTTTATTTTTTAACAAATTCTAAATGCATGTAATTGCCTTGAATATTTTAAGAATAGTACAAGTTTTGTTTTTATTTTTTAACAAATTCTAAGTGCATGTAATCCTTGAATATTTTTTTAATACGGCCCTGAATTTTATTCCTGATTACACGCGTGTAATGTAAATATGTAATTTATGCATAAATTAAAGATGAAAACGCTTAAAAATATATATTTTTCTTTGCAATATTTGTTGTTCTTTGCTGTTGTTGATAATAAATCATCAGAAATAGCTCTTTTTTAGGCTTTTATAAGTGATAAGCACCAAAAGTTCTTTACGAACAGTGGGTAAACTATTAAACTAACTAAAGTAAATCTTATTCTAGTAAATTATTGAATTTTAATTTTGAAAAAAAATTTAAAACATTCTTTGACTTCTAGAGTCATGCTGTGAGCAAACATGCAATTGAACTAACCAAACACTGAAGGCAATCATGCATAACAGACAAGCTACTTCTCTGCATTGTGTCATCAAAAACGACCTAAATAGTTCTAGAATAAATAGAACAAACCCAAACAATTTCCACGTCTTAATATTGTTCGGGTTCGGGCATTGTTAATGAAGTCATTTTTAAAACTACTGACTAATTCTGGTTCGTATAACAGAAACCAGACTTAAGCGTCCGCTGACCCTTGTTGGTTGGATCTTTTAGTAGTCTAGTTTTTCAGACACTTGAGCTATCTACTTTAAGATCTGAACCAATAGTATAAATCAGGTTTAAGCTTCCACTGGCTTTTGATCGTTTCACATACCTATTAACCAATTTTGTATTTATATCAAATTCTTGAGTGAGCTACTTGAAAGCATCAGGTATAAAAAATAAAGCAATACAACTTTTTTTGAGACTGTCAGGTTCGCTAATGAGGTTAAGGTTTAAAAAATAATTCCTTATGACTACTGATCCATTGATTTTTGGATCAGTTTATTACTTTAGATTATTATTTGAAGGAAGGACGACTCGAAAGTCAGGCCCTGCTACCTATAAGATCCATTGTACCAAAGACCCAAGTTATGAAAGAAAGAAAGGAAGAGAGAAAGAAAGATAGATAAAAAACATGCCCAAGCCGCGAACCAAACTCAGGCCTCCAGAGGCAAGAGTCTGGCACTCTGTTACTAGACCACAGTGGCGATGGTAGGACCTACAGTTTAACGCCGATTCCGAACAGCTGTGTGGAAATTTTTTAGCAGCTCGGTGGTTTTGCCATTACCAACCAAGGTGTGTACTTTTTACACGAAAACTCTGCCTCGTTTTATGTGGTTTCGATTTGCACGATTTTTGGACGAACGTAACATATCATCCATGTAAATCGATGGGCAGGTGTATACACAATTAGTTAGAGTGAACAAATGGCGGGCACTCTCATTCAAAAACAGCTAAACCGATCTTGATAAAGTTTTGATAAACTAATATAAAAAAACCAATTAAATTAATTATTGGGAGTATGAGTGTATAAACTCGTAATTGTGACTAACTTCATATCTATCGTACGCGCCATTTTTTTGACATTGACAGCTATTTAATCTCGAAGAGCGCCAAAAATACTATAAGAATTGATCTGTCAAATAATTTTCATAATTTTACAAAAGTGTTTTACTATAGCTGAAAATGTGGAATTTCGTGCCAACCAAACAACATTTGCGGGAAGTTTTCATTTGCTTCTTCCAGTTAAAGAAAAACGCAACTGAAGCACATCGTTTACTCACTGAAGCTTATCCAGACTGTGCTGTAGACGGTAGAATGTGTCAGGTGTGGTATGACCGTTTCAAAACTGGTGATTCTGGTGTTGAAGACAGGGAACGTTGAGGCGGCCCGAAATAGTTCGAAGATGAAGAATTGAAGGCATTACTCGAAGAAGATTCATGTCAAACGCAACAAGAACTTGCAGAGTCTTTAGGAGTTGATCAATCAACCATTTCTAAACGATTAAAAGCATTGGGAATGATTCAAAAGCAAGGAAATTGGGTGCCGTTCGAATTGAAGCCGAGAGACGTCGAACGACGATTTTTCACATGTCAACTGCTGATTAAACGACAGAAAAGAAAGAGTTTTCTGCATCGTATTGTGACTGGCGATGAAAAATGGATACGTTACGATAACCCAAAGCGTAAAAAATCATGGGGACCGCCCGGACATGCAGCAACATCAACGGCAAAGCCGAACATCCATGGATCCAAGCTCATGCTGTGTATTTGGTGGGATATGAAAGGTGTCGTGTATTATGAGCTGTTGAAACCGAATGAAACAATCACTGGCAACCGCTACCGACTACAATTGATGCGTTTGAGCCGAGCATTAAAGGATAAGAGGCCAGAATATGACACGACGAAGCTATTCTTCAGCACGACAATGCTCGGCCGCATGTTGCAAGGCAAGTAAAAACATACTTGGAAACGTTGAAATGGGAAGTGCTACCCCACCCGCAGTATTCTCCAGACATTGCTCCTTCTGATTACCATTTGTTCCGATCGATGACACATGGCCTGGCTGAACAGCACTTTCTTCTTTCGAAGAACTCAAAAAATGGGGGGATTCGTGGATAGCCTCAAAAGATGAGGAGTTCTTCCGACGCTGAATCCGTATGCTACCAGAAAGTTGGGAAAAGGTTGTGGCTAACGATGGGCAATACTTTAAAGAATAAATTTATAATCACTTTTTCACAATAAATGTCCAAATTACGAAAAAAATACGAGTTTGTACATTCATACTCCCAATACAAAATTTTTTTTTTATTGCAAAAAAAAATAAATGTCATGGTCTCATTCTTTCTACCCGAAAATCAGCCATTTTTTAACCTTTTCGTGTATCTTCATTAGCTCTCTTAGTTCACAATGATTTGTGATATTTAGCTCCAAATTTCTTCATTTCTTTGCTCTGCGTTCCACTGTACTTCCTCCATCTAGAACTGTTTTAGTATTCACCAGTGTAAAATTTTACACCCCCTTCTTCGATTTATGTATAAAAAATAAAATGTACTTAAAGTCATCAGCTGCACGCGTTATTTTCTTATTGTTAGTTCCTTTTTGCGTTATTGTTGTTGTTGTTTCGTTTGTCTGTTATATGCCAATGGGTAATTACAGTTCATGATTTATTATTGTAGCGCGCATAAAGTTCTTGAGCACTTGCGCCACTGCTTTCGAACTAAAAGTGAATAACAAATTTACTGTTTGTAGTACATATACTTTTACAACAACAACAATCGATCGATCAGTTTGGTTATGCTGCCGCCCATTTTTATCCATCTTCATATTCAGTGCACAGAAAGCGCTAGCTTTTTCTTTTTTGAAATGAATCAAACATGGGTTAATGCTAATAAATTTATGCAAATAATAATAAATTTTATATTTTTTGTTTGTTTTTTTTTTCTTGACAAAAAACATGTGTTTTCTTAAGTGCTCGCACTCGTTCGCACTTTTAACATTGCTTTGAGTATTTATGTATGTATGTAGTTGATATGAGTTGATGATGTCTTATTTGACGGCATTTCTTTTCTTTATATGTATATAAAATCGTATGTCTATCCTGACAATGGTTACAATAAAATTAATTTAAGTTTTTTTTTATGTGCAAAATCCACATAATCCATCAAATAACATCTCAGACGTTGTCTACGTGTCTGTGAATTTCAATTGGGGATTTTTGTTTATTTTTTTTCGACTATGTGTGCAAGTAGAACCAAAGAGTATATCTTTGAGGTAGATTTTTGAGGTGTTTAAATTTGCCAAAACGTGTGCCAAATCAAAAGATTTGAAGGGGTAAGATAATTTTAAAATTTTGTTTAAGGTTTGCCAATTTCATAGAAAATATTATAATAAAGTGACGGAAACTTTTTTATAGTTTTATGTAAAGTGTTAAACATATTTGTAATAACAAGGCAAAATTCGACTAACTGTCTGGGCTTTAAAGTTTGACTTCAGATACTGAAAGATAAATTACTATTGATCAATTCTGCATTCAAAGTTTTTTCTTTTTTTTTGATGATTTTAAAATTGTTTCCATAGCATGACTGAGTTTGAAAAGTTTAAAAATTAATCAAAAGTATAAAGCATTATCGAATCTTAGTAAATTTATGTTTACATATTGGAAAGGTAAAAAGTCAAAAATTTTGATCAGTATGTTTTAGAATTTTCTTTTTACCACCAGATGACGGGCTCGAATTACAAAGAGATTAAAAAAAGAAGGTACTGATAAAGAAGAAGAAAAAAGGACTTTCATTAAAACAACTCTCCAAAATTTCATTTTGATAAGAGTGTCCCTCTGATTTCAAATTGAATTTTTTAAAACGAAGTGGAACTTTTAAAAATGAGAAAAATAGAGAATATTTTATTTAATTTTTTAAAACTCGATTTAAAATCGAAAAGAATATTCTTTTTAAGACGAAATTTTCCAATAGTATTAATCAGATTATGAAGAAATTTTTATGGGTAGCACTTTAATAACCTAAAAACAGGTTAACTCAGTAGAACTTCCCTTTTGTCTTTAAACCGGAAATTCGCAAAGAAAATGAAATACTGTTTCTTTTTCCTCCAGATATTTACAGCTACGGCAAAAGGTTTTGACCGCCTGCTAAGCAATAGGCCAGAAGACAGTAATGCCTGCCGTCAGTCTTGAGATCTCTCTCCGGTTTTTGTAAATTTTGAATACTATTCATCCTGAGATTTATGCAAGGACAGGGTCTTTTCGGTCCAGTTCGTCTAGTTTTTCGTTATCCTCTATGTTCCGATGTCAGGGAGCCCATATTAGAGCAACGTTGTTCATTCAAACTCATCCTGTATGCTTTTCTTGCACTTATTTACTACATTAAATCTTGTGACAGTCGAATCAAACTCGTCCTGTAGGCTTTTCATGCACTTATTTACTACATTTAATCTTGTGACAGTCGAATCAAGCCCCATGATTTTAGTCTGGCTATCTGATAGGATACCATTATTTATTTTAAACGTAGGATCTCGTGGATCATGCATGTTTCTCTAATTGCTAACATTTCTGAATGAAATACACTTGTTGAATTAGACAGCTAAACTGTTCGATTAATCCCCAGTCTCTCCGAGATAAATCCTGCTCAAAGGCCACAGTCCATTTTGGATCCGTCTAAGAATACTATGATGTCAAAGTTATTTATAATCATGGCCCTGTTCCATTATTTTCTAGAAGACAAGTGTACGGTGAAATTAATGTTGAGGGCCCGATTCGTTGGCTATAAATCACAATAAGCAGGCTACCATGGCTTCTATAAACCTTACCGCGCTCATGGTTGACGATTGCTCGACAAAGAGATCTATTAGGAGCAGGTCTTAATTAGTTAGGGTATAGTTCATGCTGAAGTCTTTCCAACACACCAAGGCTCTATATGTTAAAATTGGACGAACAATTGCTTTGAAAACCCGCAAGGTTATTTTTGGTTGGAGGATTTATTTCCTACCAAATATTCTTTTGCAGCCATAGAATACTGCATACCGCCTCTGTGCCCTCAGAGTATGCTGCGCTTTTTGTACGGTATCGAATGATGCAGCCCTGGTGATTGCGGCTATGGTACCAATCAACTTGATTGCTCTGTAGGCATACGATCAAAGCAGGCGCGAACCGGAGGAAGCGTTTCGGGCACATATAAGAGTAGCAGCAGCTCACTGATGTCTTGATACATGGCAGAACAAATGGCTCACCGCTATCAAAGGCCGCTGGACATACCGGCTGATACCTGACGTTCGAGTATGGTGCAATAGGAAGCATGGCGTAGTCGATTTTTTATATCACGCAAGTTCTCAACGGACATGGGTGTTTCCGTACGTATCTACATCGTTTTAACCGCGAAATAGACCCATTCTGTACATGGTGTAATGATGTGCCTGAGGATGCAGAGCGCATGTTTTCAATTGTCCTCGGTTCTCTTCAGAACGCGAACAACTGACGAACTTATTCGGCGAAAGAATTACACCATGGCGAAATTATAACAGGTGATAGCAGCGTCAGCTCTTTCTGCTTCTTCTCTATTTTTTTTTATATGAAGATAATCTTAACTATCAAAATCTTTGTTTTTTTTTTTTTTTGTTTTCCATGCATTTGTTCTTGTGCTTTTGACAAATTACGATTTTTAGCAACAACAAAGTAGCGTGTTGTTATTGTTACGTTGTACTTGTTGTAATGCTGCTACCACCATGTTAAATCCGCCTTGAATTACACCAATCAATTTGGTTAAACATATGCCGGCGTGAACACAAGGATGGAACAGCATTTGCAGCATGGCTGCTACTGTGATTCAAGAACTGCGACGCCTTGAACGGCTAAGACGGCAAAACGAACAAGTCCGTAATTAACGATGCACAGCTTAAGCTGATCCAGCCCCGCGAAGTAATACTTAGAGGTAGTCCCGCGGGGAGAGTGGAAGAAGGTGGTAGGAATCCAACATAACCGTAGAACTGGAGTTCTGCGGTATCTATGCAAAATTCCACCTGCCAACGTACAAAAATAAAAAACAAAAAAAAGCCATAGAATACTATTCTTATTTTTTCCACACGATTTTTAGTCTCTCAGAATCAGGGATAACTCCTAAGTAGCTAGTGGAGAGAGAAAGTTTACTCATTGAGCTACGGACGGTGAAAACTGAGTTTCAAAAACATCAGTTCAATTTTACTTTGGCTTTTTTTTTTTTTTTTTTTGTTTGAACAGACAAAAGAAGTTTTACGTCCATTGTACTATATCCTGTGTTCCCTTTTGCTATTCTTTAAATCTACCAGATTTATTAATAAATCTTAGCAGATCCTGCGGTGTTAGAGAGCTCAGGTGTTCGTCTCCCAACACTCCAGTACCAAATATGCTTACTCTGATCCGACAGAAAGCGGGGTAGACACGAAGAAAGTGATCCGCCGTCTCTTCACATTCTTCCTCCAAACCACAGACGGCACTAGCTCCCAGGCCAATCATATGCATATGTTTGGCCCAAGAGAAATGACCTGTATATAATCCCACCAGCTGCCTACCCATATCAACAGCAGGCTATTGTGTTTTCCAACACAATCAAGCCTGGATTTGCAATGCATAACCAGTTTAGACTTGGTTAGAGGATTAAGCAAGGATTTAAGCGCAGCCTGACTCTCACTAAATACACAGATACACAGAAAAGCTCCCGTACAGCAAATGGCCACAGTCCTCTGAAGTCTGGCAAGAGCTTTCCTAACGGTGTCAACATTAAGTCTGCTCCACCAGACTGTGGATGCATAGGTGATGATGGGTCGAATCATAGCCTTATAAAGCTATAAGACTTTATAATGCGATAAGCCCCATGTTTTGCCAAAAATAACCTTACATTGGCAAAAAGCTGCCAATGCCTTGGATACCTTTAGCTCAACATGAGAACGCCAAAGAAGTTTGGTATCTAGAATGACTCCTACATATTTCACTTCTTGGGATAGCTGAATAGTGATTCCTCTGAGTACTGGTAAAACGAGACCATCCACTTTCCTTCTCCTGGTGAAAAGAATAACACCAGTTTTAAGAGGGTTAACCGATAGCCCGTTTGAGCAACACCAAGAGTTTACTTTGGCTTACGCCAAGCCTACAGTATTTGGCCCGGAAACTGAGTTCACCCTCTTTGCATGATTCTACTGATTATGTTTTGGCCATGAGCCCTGATACCATCAGAGTCGCGTCACGTCATATGCTACAACTTCAACACCTTCCCTGTTCAACCTGACCAGGTTACCGTGTTTCTCATATAGTTAAAGCAGGAGTGGAATAATCTCTCCTTGCGAGATTCCTCTACGGACGTGTTTCGCAAGATGTGTACTTCCCAGGTTTGCACTGATATTCCTTGCCTTGTAACTTAGACAACCTCAAAAAACTATGTAGTTTTTGTTTAATTTTACTCTACTGGAAAGTATTTGAATAAAGCAATAAGTTCCATTAAACTTTTTAATGAACACAACAATTTATTGGCATTTTTTAGCATGCATACATTTTATTTCATACTACAATATTTAAGAATTTGTTCTTTAATATGTATTTCTGAAAACCAAAACTCCCACACTGTCATGCCTTCCTATTCAGGATGTTTATTTTGCTAAAACATTTATCGTGCTGCTTTTTATCATTTTGCAGTTATCCTTTTTACCAGTATTTACAGCTAGTTGAGTATTTCATGTTGAAAAAGTATTAAGTTTATCTAATGGCTGGAATTTACAATTTGCTTTCAACACCGCACGATCTTCACATAAGAACAGAATCATTCAAGCGTAAAATTTAGGTTTTTTTATATAACTTTTAAGCAAATTTTCAATTTAGTTTAATATTTATTTAAGCGTATCATATGGCACGCTATATCCTGTGAATATTTTTATACAGTTTTTGATGAACAGGAAATGAATACTAAATGGCATGAGAAAATAATGTTAAAGTAAAGATGAAGTTTTTTTTCAAACAAAACACAAAAAATAAAAAGTGATGGCAATTTGTTTCTAGTTTGTTTAGGGTATTGTTAAGGATTTTATTATCATTTTAACTATTTATTAAAAACGCATTAAGAACAAACAAACAAATAACTTGATACAATTTTTTAGACAATGACTTCTCAAAAAAGTATCTTTATTTTAAAAAAACTAAACACTCCTTTAAGAAGTAAAACACTTTCAATTCTATGTCCCTGACCGTGAATTTCTTCAATTCTCCTGCAATAAATCATTGCATTATAAAAGATTCACTCCACATTCTGACATTTTGAGAGTACACACAGAAATGAAAACAAAAGCAAAGATTCTTCAGTACTATTCACACCGTGCTGCTGCTATTGTAATCATTTACAATCTCACTTACAGGGAAGGTGTTTCTCAGCCTATTGTAATGTAAAAATGATAACTCAATTTAACAAAGAAATATGTCAAAGATTGAGCAAAAAAAAAAAAAAAAAAAATAGGAGAAGATTCTCCCTGTGTGAGAAATAGTAGGCAAGGATTAAGGCGCTTCACAATTTACCTATCTTGAAAAAAAAAGAAGAAAATTCAAAAGAAAAATTTTAATAATAACAATAATAAAAGTATAAAGACATAAAATAATAAACACATATAAACTTATGCGGAAGCAAAACTTTCACCTTCGTTCTCATAGATTATAATTTCAAAAATATTCTTTTTTTATATACATGGTTCTATTATTTGTTAATCAAATTTTAAGTTGACAGCTTAAAGAATTTTTTTTTGTAAAAGTAAAAAAAAAACTATAGAATAAAGAATATGCTGCTCTTGCTGCTATTCCTGATGCTACATTTGACATGTCACACTGTACATACACATGCAGCAAACAATGCAATAGTTGTTTATTTGTTTTGACAGGTTGATTGCGAGCATACAATAAAAGATAATTGTTATATATATAGTATGTATGTATGTATTTTTGTTATTGTTAGTTCTTGTGTTTTAAAATGTGTGAAAGTAAAAATTTGTTTGTTTATGTATAGTAGTTATAATTTCTAAGGCAAAATATTTCTTTTAAATCATTAAAAAAAAAATATGCTTTAAGAATAATATGAAAAAGGAGAGTCAGCAACGAAGTATTCAATGCACGTTTCACATGCAGGCAGGATATTTTCAGTAATACCCACTACGAACTAAACCTTACTCCTATGAGCGCCAACCACTATCCCCGCGGTACTGCAGTTAGATATTACTTTGAGGGGCTGGTTTGCGTTTTGGTTGTCTTCATCGAGTCTTTTCTCTTCAGATCAATTCTCCTTGTGCGATTTTGCACTTTTATGATAAACACACTTATTTTAGACTAATCTTACTCCATGTTGAATATTTGTTGGCCTGAAACGCAAGCAGTTAAAATTAGCTTGTTGCACTATTCAGATACAATAGAACAGAGAGGAGAATCGTAATACCTCAATCTATGTAGATACTTTATGTATCCTCCGTGAAACAACAAAGCATATAGAATATCCTGTTTGTTTCAGAAAGCGTCAATGTTCCTCATCAATGCTTATATGAGATTTATGGACAAGTTACTGATATTTCTAAAAAATCTCTCAGAACTCAGGTGAAAAAAAAAAGTTAAAAAATCACTTAGATCCTTTCAATATAAATAATTTTCAACCCTTGAATGGTTATGAGGTGTAGTTTTCCAAAATGAAAATCAATAAAGTATGCGCCTCTGATCAAATACCAGTTGAGACATGGAAAATAACCGGTGTGCGCTGTTGCCGTAAATCACCAAAACACTGTGCTTCAGTTGTCTAGTGGATCTGATTCACATGTTTCAAATGGTTGGGAGATTGATAACACAGTGCAACAAAATTTCAACTTTTGCTTTGTCTTTTTCCGACAGTATTAGGAAATTTTTAGTGCCCTAATCACGAACCTGAAGTTATTCTTTCTCCATTATGTCTAGTTCTCACACAATCTGGTATTGCCGTCGGAAGATTGGAGTCTTCAAGGACTGAAGAAAAAATACTTAACATAATAAATATGAATTTCACGCCTTAAAAGGACAGAGGGCGCGCCACGGCAAATTTGCCGCCAACTATTTAATTTGTGTTTTTCAAATACAAATCATAGTAGCTAGTCACTGCCACCCAAATTACGTTGTAAGTTTTGAGATGCAGCTTATTATTTTACTTTAATGATTTCATGCTAAAAAAAAGGAAAAGTTGCAGTAGATGCTATCAAATTTACCTTGCGGCCAAATTGCCGAGGCGCGCCCTCTCGTGTAAATTTTCAGAGCGTGCCCTCTGAAGGGTTAACCAAAGTTGTTCAGCACAATAAGCTAACAAATTTTTGTAATGACACCGTTCCTCTACCTCTGAACCCTCTTTTCAAAAAATTCAGCAGTTTTACAGACCCATTTTCCAAAAATAACACTATTCAACACCCAAAATCGGACTGGCGATTTCACATATAGTTTAGAGTAATTTGTTGCCGCTGAGCTGGAATCTGAAGACCATTTTACTCCCTAACGTTTATCTTTGTGAGGTAATTTTTCCAAAAATAAGGGGGTGAAGGGTGTTTTTATGTTCTAGGACCCCCATACCTTTTGATAAGCAGACTTTTTTCCAAACACACCATAATACTTTTATCATTCCTTTAGCCTGTAGGCAATATTGTTTTAAGCTTAGATGGAGAATTCTTGAGTTCACACAAAATGTACTCCTTTTTCTATTAAATAACTTTTCTATAGACATCAAAAACGATAAGACATAAATTAAAAATGTCCTGGTACAGTCTTAATAAAGCCTTTTTCATGATGTCATGTACCGTTATCTCAAAAACCTGACGTGATGGAGCAAAATGGCTCAGATTTGAGCTCAGCGACTCCAAATTACTTATAACTATATGTCAAATTGCCAGTCCGATGGAAGAAGCTCAATTTTGTGGCACAGTGTAATAATAATCCATTCATACTGTTATCGCAGAAAATGTTCCTTGTTAATAATTAGAATGGGTGCTGGAATATCAGAATTTTCTCAGGGGCAAACATTCCCCACAAATTTTTGAAAACTGTCAAGATATAAAACTAAGTCCCTTTTAAGTTTAGCAATTTTTGCCAAAAATTATTATTGTTTCTTGAATTTGAAGTTATAGAGAGGGAAGTAAATGATCGAATATGAAATTTGGGTGAAATATCATCCACTGGTTCTGTGTTTGTTGGGTCAGAATTTGTTAGAAGAGAACTACAGATACAACAGGGTCCATCCGAATGTTACGTGAAAAACAAAAGATGTCGTAGCCTGAGAATTGATTTGGCGTATGTGTATAAGTATTCCTATACCTATACGCCAAATCAATACTCAGGCGACGATGTGTCTATACATACATGGTCCTTGCTGACCCAAAATAAGTTTGTAATACGGTGCTGAAACCACTACGTTGGAAAGCAGTTTTTTAAATTGAAAAACATCAGTGAGTAATATGATAATTAGATTCAAAGTAAGTACCATAAACACCTTGCTGCCAAATACGTGTACGGGATGTGTACGGCCGTTCACCAAGTTTCCATATTTCGCTGCTGTTTAACATTATTCAGGACCTCCCATTCAAGATAGTAGTTCCTGGAAACCAGATGGACATTGCTTTTCTGATTTCAACTGGAACCCCAATAGCAGTGCCCAATAGAGGCCCACAATCAAAAATAACTTGGGAATGCTCTGAGCAATCTCGACGCAATTTTGCTGGCTTAACTAAAAATCGCGATTTGATAAGTTTTACACTCAAAATAAGAATTACTGGAAGTAGACCTTGTATGTTGCACAAAGTACACTTAACTGGCATGGGAATACAAGAATATTTTTAAACATTGAAGAATAACCAAAGGCAGGAGAAAGTTGGTTTACAACGTAGGATAGAAAATTTTGGCAGCTTATGCTAAGGCGGTTCCGTTACCCCTCATAGGGACAAGTCGAAAAGCAAGATTAGTTTTTTATTAGGACACTAATCTTAAGCTAATCTTCTTCAAGGACTTCCTAACCTCAAAGTATATAACATGTGTTGTTGAAAATGAAGGAAAGTGGTGACCCAAAGAAAACCTTATACAATAGAACTAAAAATAAATAATTATTGGGAGTATGAATGTATAAACTCGTATTTTTTTCGTAATTTGGACATTTATTGTGAAAAAGTGATTATAAATTTATTCTTTAAAGTATTGTCCATCGTTAGCCACAACCTGTTCCCATCTTTCTGGTAGCATACGGATTCCGCGTCGAAAGAACTCCTCATCTTTTGAGGCTATCCACGAATCGACCCATTTTTTGAGTTTTTCGAAAGAACGGAAGTGCTGTTCAGCCAGGCCTTGTGTCATCGATCGGAACAAGTGATAATCAGAAGGAGCAATGTCTGGAGAATACGGCGGGTGGGGTAGCACTTCCCATTTCAGCGTTTCCAAGTATGTTTTTACTTTCCTTGCAACATGCGGCCGGGCATTGTCGTGCTTAAGAATAACTTCGTCGTGTCTATTCTCATATTCTGGTCTCTTATCCTTTAATGCTCGGCTCGAACGCATCAATTGTAGTCGGTAGCGGTTGCCAGTGATCGTTTCATTTGGTTTCAACAGCTCATAATACACGACACCGTTCATATCCCACCAAATACACGGCATGAGCTTGGATCCATGGATGTTCAGCTTTGCCGTTGATGTTGATGCATGTCCGGGCGGTCCCCATGATTTTTTACGCTTTGGGTTATCGTAACGTATCCACTTTTCATGGCCAGTCACAATACGATGCATAAAACTCTTTCTTTTCTGTCGTTCAATCAGCAGTTCACATGTGAAAACTCGTCGTTCGACGTCTCTCGGTTTCAATTCGTACGGCACCCAATTTCCTTGCTTTTGAATCATTCCCAATGCTTTTAATCGTTTAGAAATGGTTGATTGATCAAGTCCTAAAGATTCTGCAAGTTCTTGTTGCGTTTGACATGAATCTTCTTCGAGTAATGCCTTCAATTCTTCATCTTCGAACTTTTTCGGGCCGCCTGAACGTTCCCTGTCTTCAACATCAAAATCACCACTTTTGAAACGGGCATACCACACCTGACACATTCTAACGTCTATAGCACAGTCAGGATAAGCTTCAGTGAGTAAACGATGTGCTTCAGTTGCGTTTTTCTGTAAATGGAAGAAGCAAATTAAAACTTCCCGCAAATGTTGTTTTGCTGGCACGAAATTCGACATTTTCAGCTATAGTAAAACACTTTTGTAAAATTAGGAAAATTATTTGACAGCTCAATTCTTATGGTGTTTTTGGCGCTCTTCGAGATAGAATAGCTGTCAATGTCAAAAAAATGGCGGGTATGATGGATATGAAGTTAGTCACAATTTGTTTAGTTTAGTTTATACATTCATACTCCCAATAACTAAGATGTCTGAGTCAGCATATTAGATGTTCGGCAAAGTTGAGAGTTGCACTAATTTTGCGTTGTTTTAACATTGTTTACCTTTCTTTATGCGTAGTTTACGTCAGAATGTAAACAATTCAAAGCATTGTAATTTACGTGGAAAATTTCAACAATTGATGCAATAGTTTAAGAGCTACTTAAGAGCTTAAGCTTAAAGCAACATTTGATACTTAGTATTACAACAGTACTCAATGAGGATGTCCAGCAGGAGTTTAGAGACATATTTTTCAAAGAACTTGATTTTTAGTTGTATCATTGTTTACGACACAATTGCTCGAAAAATGCTGAGGCTCCCTGAAGCGTTAATTAGAAAAACTTTTACTTCAGTAAAGTTCTTTGCCTTCCAAATTATTATTGCCAATAATAATTTGCAAGATATATAACAATTTAAAAAATTTAATTTTTCAGTTTTCTACTCAAAATTTGTATATAAGCACTCATAAAAATCTTACATAAATCATATACGAAATTTTGGCAAATTATAGGCTTTTAACTTTTGTTAAACAGTGTTAAATATAAGCAGATTGATGTGTTTCACATACTGATTAGCCAACATTGGACAGTGGTTTTTGGCAAACAATTTAAAAATTTTTATTTTTTGTTGAAGAAATTAGTTTAACACCTCAGGCGTGAACTCTTTGATTTTGGCGGTAGAATGCCGCTGCCATCCATGCTATCGCCACCAGAATCCGATTTTCAAAACTGTTTTCAAAAACAGAAAAAAAAAAAAAACTTTTATGTTTATTTGAATATCAATAAGGCACCAACAAACGACCAGTGTGGCATATGCTGAGCCATAACTTTACTGCGAGGATATGTCGGCATTTTAGGCTTTAATCTTAAGCTGGCGCGCGCGCCCTCAAAACAAGGTTCTAACGCATATTAGCGTGTGTTTCCAGCAACAGCAAGTAGGCGTTATTAATTAGACTTATGAATTATTGATATACATGCATTTATTTTTTCCTAAAACTTAAGTAGTAGGTAGTATGTATTTAGTGTTTTAAAATGTTCTAGCATACTTATTATTATTATATGCTTAAAAGGGTTAAGAATTTATTAATATTTTTTAAAGTTATTTCAGGTTTTTCTTTTCCTGTTGTATCTAGGAGAAGGTAATGAGTTTTTGAGTAAAAATAAAGTTAAACTCTAGTAAAATTGTATTCCATACTTCTTCAGTAAATTGATAATTCAGTTCAAGTTTGTTCCAAAGATGGAGTTAATTTTTTTTATATCAGTTACAATCTGATCCTCGCATATGATATTTTATGTAGTACCTCCAAAACTTCAACGATTACATACTTATATTTTTGTAAGAAACGCATTATTTTGATAAATAAAATGATAACTTAATCAACCACAAACAACACACGGGATGCATAAATCCCCATCAAATTTACGAACTTCACGTTCCGCTTCCAATACTCGAACTAAACTCACGTGCAACAAAATGTCACAGTGCCTTGTCGAATGCAGAAAATATGTTCCAATTAGTGAAAGAAAATATGACAGATTAAGGCAAAGCACTGAGTAACTTGTTGTGGTAAGCGTAGATACACGCAGATACGAAAAAAAAGAAGAAGTTAATGTTGCACCAACGCCGCCGCCGCCGCCGCAGACAAGATTGCAACAACAGCAACCACAGCAACATTCCGGCACAGTCGTTTTGAAGTTCATTTATTTCACTACCTACAACTCCTCGTCTGTATTTGAGTTGTCATATAAAAAATGTGTGATAAATGAAGTTGCATACACAAAGTGATAACTTTATTTTCATTTCATTAATACATGAACAATTTTTAGGTTTTATATAAATTGAAAATTGAGTTTAAATATTTGTTTGCTTTTTTGCAGTATTGCAGTTGGTAAAAATAACAAAACACTATAGTGTTAAATTAAAATTGAATTTACTGAGAAATCATCTTCAAAGGTATGTAATTTAGTTTTTGAGTTTATGTTTCTCTTTTAAAACTCAAGTGATTTCGTAACACTAGTAGGAAAAATTGTAGAAAAATAATGCAAAAGTGATTTTGATAATTTCCTGGGCGGATATACATGTATTTTTTTAAGCTAGCGCCAGTCTAATTGTGTGTGTTTATTTTTTGAAAATTATTTTTTGAAAGAAAAAAAGAAAAATTTGTAGTTTTAAGTCATTCTAGGTATTTGATGACATCCTATTGAAACTAAAATTAAATGAGGAACAATAGACAATGTGATACAAATAAGCTGAGTGTATTTTTTGTCCTCTGCAAATCTAAGTAGATTTTTGTCCTTCACTGTAAATATGCCGTTGAATAAAATAGATATTTGTAAAACGATGCTAAACAGTGTTGTTGGTTCTAGGCCCAAATTTGTATGTTGTATTGGAAATTGCAATTTTCACTGTAAAGTCGTGATATTGGTCAATTTTAATACCGACTTTTTAAGATTAACCTTTCCCTGCACTTATTATAAAAGTATAAAAACGAAATAGTAGGCGTGAATCGTAGAAATAACCAAACTAACTGAGCACAATACAACATGTGGGCGGGCACTTGTGGTATGAACAAATGTGAACGAATATATATGAAAATTGATATATACTTTTGCTTTTGTTGTATATCGCCAGAAAAAAACTCTTTCAAAATTTATATTTTTAGAACACACCTGAAATTGAGTATGTGCACAAAATTTGCGCACATGTTGTATCGTCTATATCAGTGTTTTCAAACGAATAATTTAGCGACACAAATTCAACAATGACATTATAATGAAATAACTCCAAAAAAAATGAAACTTATTTCATTTTTCGTTTACGATTTATTTCACTTTCTTCGGGATTTATTTCATTTTTCTTTTTGGAACTTTTTTAAAACAAAGTTTTTTTAAAACTGAGATTATTTTCTATTTTTCTACTATTGTTTATTTATTGGGGAAGGAATGCACTGTGACCTATGATTTATTGTGCCCATTCACCCACTTTCTGTCAGTGTGGCCAATTTCTTTTTTCAAAATCCGCTAAAATGAAGAGTAAACGCGTATTTTCTTAAAAAAAAGCGTTAAATTTTTTTCCTTATAAAAGTGCGAGAAAACTCAATACATTTAAACTTTTTCACTAATACAGGCACACATCTGATACTTCTAGTCAATGAAAATCTCTTAGAATTTTCAAAGATATTTTAAATTGAAAAAACGTGCAGAGCGCTAAATCACTTTTTTCCGCGTTTTAATTTTCAAAAAGCACTAAAATCAGCGGGAAAAGCGCTGAGTTGGCCACACTGCTTACAGTACTTACAGTAAGTCCAACCTCCGCCAAAAATTTTAGTATTTACCCTAGTTTAATGGAGTACATATTGGCGTCTGGTATTTAATGGTCGTCCTGATGGCTTCTTCGAGTATGGATAAGTGCAATGCACTGTCCTAAGTTATGCTTTGCGTATTCCTTATCTTCTCTGCAAGCCCAACATGAGTCATTAGAAAAGATTCCCAGTGATAATTCAACCTAAAGTGTCCTGTGAGAATTGAAGAAATGATTTTCATTGAAATAATTAAGTTCCAATTTCGCTGCCGAAATTCACCATTTTTTAATTTCTTAAAAAATGTCCAAATGGATTGTTCTAATAAAATGAGTCACTTAGTTCTTAAAATTTTTACTATTGGAGTCGTTAAACCTTAAAAGTTCGTAGCTAGGACATTCCCATAATTGATCGTGATTAATATTTTTCATATACTTTGATTTATTTTTGTCTTTCTCTCCACGCTTTATTCTGTTGGGTCGTCCAAACAAATACTTACTTAAAATACCCAAAACTGAGGGGATATGGAATTGACCTTACTTCCTGAACGGAATTGAATTCCTTACAGCACGTAAAGGATTTTAAAATTTTAAAACGATTAACTTTCTCTCAGACGCGAAACATTTTATGTTTAAAATTAATAATATTTCAGGATGATTTGCTTCCAGAATAAGGAGTGAGATTGAAAAAATCTTAACACACGTTTTACCTAATAATTTTTTTTGGGTGTAAAATTTAAAAATTTCTTTGATCTAGTTATCTTTGAAAAATATGACAAACATGTTGATTTATTGTGAGTTTGATCAAGATGAGTGAAGAAAAAGAAGTACGTCTTAAAATTATTAAAAATTTTCAAAAAAATCCAAATTGGTCCTACAAAAAATTGGCCAAAGAATTAAGGGTCTGCCGTCAAACTGTTTCCAGTGTTATTAAACAGTTTCAGGAGAATTTGGCCATCAATAGGAAACCTGGTTCGGGAAGAAAACCAGGACCATATGATATTAGGAAAGCCAAGAAAATAGGAAGCATATTGAAAAGATCTCCAAACATATCTGGTAGAAAAGCTGCCCGGTTAGCCCAGTGCTTTGACTATTTGGTGTGAAAAGTTAAAGCCAATGCAGGTTTGAAAACATACAAAGTCCAAAAAGTTCCAGACAGGAATGCTGCAAAAAATTTAGACTTTAGACGCCAAAAGTAGGGCTCGGAAATTAAAATCGAATTTCTTACAAAAATATTCATGTTGTATAATGGACGACGAAACGTATGTACTGGTGGATTTTACGCAGCTTCCGGGTCAAAATTTTTATGTTGCTGATGCTCGAGGAAATGTCGAAGAACAATTTACAATCCAAAAGTAGACAAAATTTCCTTAAAAATTCCTGGTATGGCAAGCTATATGCAGTTGCGGCAAAAGAAGCAAGTTATTTGTTACAGTGGGCTCTATAAATACCGAAATATACATCAAAGAATGTTGGAAAAAAAAGACTTCTTCCTTTCATAAGAGAGCAGAATATGTCCACATATTTTTGGCCCGATTTGGTATCATGTCACTACGGCAAGAAAGCTCTGGAGTGGTACCAAAGTAATAACATAGTTTTTGTACCAAGAGAGGCCAATCTCAATCCTCCCAATTGTCCAGAGCTAAGACCAGTGGAGAGATATTGGGCTTTTGTGAAAAGAAACTTAAAGAGAAAACGTGTCTCAAAATATCGAAGATTTTAAAAGGAGATGGGCAAACTGTTCAAAAAAGGTGTCTGTAACAACTATCAAATCTCTAATGGAAGGATTACCAAAAGAGGTCAACGAGTTCATAAATAGTGGTTAGAACTATAAAAGTTATATTTTTCAGTAATTTATAAAATATTATCAATTAAATATAAAAAAAAAATCAAAACTCTAAGATCAATCGTTTAAACATTTTTGAATTTTTTGTATGTTAAAATTTTTTCGATCTCACTCCTTATATCCTACTTTAATATAAAATATTTTTCAAACGTTGTTTTCAAACAAAATAATGGTAATTGGCAAACTAAAAACAATCTGGAACACTTCTTGAAATCCCATCTGGGCGAGATGAATTATGAGTATTACAAAATTCGTAACTTGATCAAATTCAATTTCAAGGGAACTATTATTATATTGGTATCAAAAATCTAGTATTAAAAAATCAATTATTCAAAACTTATCCAATTTTGCACAATTGGGTGCACAAAAAAAATAAAAATAAAACTCAGTTACATGTTCGAAATGGCATTAAATTAAAACATCGCGTCTAATATTTATTTATCAAGTACAAACGAAAGAAAAAAATTACCAAGGAAATATCTATGAGATAGTGATGCAATAACTACGACGATAAAATTAACAGGCTACAGAAAAATTGACAAAAAACAAGACTTGAACTAGTTTTCATCGACATCGTCACCGATGAAACAGCAAAAGAACAACACAGAACAAGAGTGATTGAAAACTAGGGCCAAATGCAAAAATTAAAGCCAAAGACAACAGGAAAGAAGAAAGCAAAGAACACGAACAGAAAAGATGCAAAAAAAAATTAAAAATATTGGTTAAATGCAGATGAAGATGATGATGCTGACGATGATGTTGATGCCAACGATGATGTTGATGCCAATGCTGATGTTGTTGTTGATGATTTTCTGGCAAAACATTAAAAAATCAGTGCAAACAGCAAATCTACAATATAAAAAAAAAAACAACGGAGCAGCATTGGAAGCTGAAGGAAAGGAGTCAAGAAGAAGCAGAGAGGATGATGGCAATTGCGGTGGCTCGAGTTTGAGTTGCTGGTTGATGACGATAATGATGATGAGTCGCTCGCGATACAAATATTGCATGGCAAGGCTTGGCTGAAAGTGATGTTGGGAATGAGTGTGTGTGTATGTGTGTGTTGCCACAAATTTCACTGACGATCCAGCGGTGATCGCATACGTCTTACATATGTATGTTTGTATTCACATATGCATATATAAAGCAGTGAATGAATTCATGCATACACAGGCGTACGACGTTCATATAATTTGAGGAACCACGCGACCTGATGGGAGCCAAATCCTGTTTGATATGATTTGATAGCTTGCGTTGTTGTTTTTGTTAAAGTAAAATTTTATTTAAAGTTACATTTTCTTTTTTTTTTGCTGATTTTATTTAGCTCTTGTTGTTGTTGTTTTGGATGCAACTAGTACTCTACACCAGCATTGTGTAATTATTAATTTATTAACAGCATACCGCGTATAGACATTTGATTTTTGTTGTTTTTAGTTGTTGTTGTAATATTATACAGTGTTCGCATTGCATAATTAAGATCAATTGACTTTACTCTAAAAGAAAAACGAAATTCTGATAAATGGCATATTTTGTAATGAAGAATGCTATAAGCAATAATGTATGCTAGCAGCGCAGTGATAGCCAGCAGCCGCATCTAAACTACAGCAATCTATTTGATAATTTAGTTAGGTATCTAGGTAGAATGTTAGTTACTTGATTTGACTGAGGACTGACTTTAGTTAAGTATAAGGTATTTCTGCCGCACTTGTAGTCATTCATGTATATCTACATTTCGTATGGACTTAAGTAATTGGTGATGAAATTAATCAACTTAAGTAATAAATAACAGCGCATGACAAGTTTTATGTGATATTGTTCAGAGATATGAATCAATATATTTCGTCTTCATAACGAACTATGTTTTCAAAAGTTTTGAAATTGTTATCTTTTCTAAATAAGTGCTAAAAAAGTTACGATTAAAATTCAATATGTGTAGATATTTTTACTAGTACATGATTTGTTTTATCTTTACGGTTTAATCTTACAGAAGAAATGCAAATACTTCGATTTAAGAGAATTTTTGTATTTTATCAAAAATGAGAAAATGCAAAATTGGGGAAATGCTTGCCAAAAATGGAAAAATATTTGCTAAAAATGGGAGATGTTTGTCAAAAAGAAATACTTGTCAAAAAATGGAGAAATTCTTCTTAAAAATAGGTAAATGCTTCTCAAATGGGGCAAAATGCTTGGCAAAAATAATGAGGCCAAATTTTTTGTTATTTACCCTTTATGAAAATTGAGTCTATGGTCGTGATTTCCCTCGAACCCAAATATTATATTTAATTTATATTTAAAATATATGATTTAAATTATTTGTAATTTCTGAATACACAGTCCAACTGCATTTTCGCAAAGAATAGGCAACCTATAAAGCTCATTTTTGTGAAATAAACTTATAGTCTAGCATGTCTGACTTTTTTTTTACAGTGGGTCAGAGTTTTTTGTTCGAAGGGAACAGGATACTAAGTGGAGAAAGTTTTATGAGTTGATGTTTAACAAAAATCTTACTGCCACTGCCAAAGCTTTAATTTTGAATTTTACGAGGATCATTTCTCTAGAACATCTTAACTCTTTAGTTTTTTTTTGAGAAAAATCTGAAAATTTATTTTAAAAGGAACTTTTAAGAATTTAAATGTTCCACAAAAATAGACCTCTTTATTGAGCAAACGGCAACCATGAGCATCATAAGGTTAAGATAAGCTGAATGAGTGAAAATAGAATTTACGGACATGGAATAGAACTTACGGACATGCAAGTCTGCTAATGTCGCATGGGTGAAAAATAGCCAACAACTCGGACTACATCATATCTACTATGCTCTTCAAAAAGAGTTTCACAGCAATTCTTCCCTCTCTGAATAACTTCTGTACCACAATCTTAACGAATGGTTCCAAAACGGGCTGCGGTTTTCTCAGAAAAGTGGAGTATTAAAAAATCTGTTCGTCTCCCTAATTCAGCTAGCATATTTAAGGCGGAAGTGTTAGCTATAAGCGAGCAGTGTACAGCCAGAGAAATACTTACTTGGTTCGAAGAAAAACGGCTATAAAATTGAGGAAAAATGGGAATGATTTGGCGCCATAGAAGCGGTTTCCTCATTTAGATATATAAAATTTCTTTGAGTTGAGGAAATATTTTTCAAATATGAGAAATTATATATAATTTAGGTAAAATTTTCCTCAGTTTGAGGAATAATTTTCCATAGACTAAAGTCAATTTACTTTTTGGAAAAGAAATCCTCAATTTACGGAATATTTTCTACAATGTTGTTTTAATTAAAAGGCATAGAAATCATGTTTTTTTTTACTTTTATTCATTTATTATTTTATTTTTAATAATAATTAAGGTTTACATTCATATGTATTTTTACAAACACTACAGGCATCGTCGCCTTGAAATGATCAAAAGATCCTTATGGCCACCAAAAAATTATAAATTGAACTTTATTGAAATTTATATCTTTTGAATATATTTTATTTTTACAAAATATTTTTTTTTCAAAAATTATATCAATAGCCACAAACCAGTTCGCTTGAAATAGAGACGCCGACTTGAAAATTCAAAAGAAAACCAAAGCGTACGCGATTATTTGCTAAGGCCAAAAGAGTAAAGCTAGTTTTTTTAATATACAAAAATTTTGTATGGAGAACATTTTTGGTATATTCGTCTCTTTCTTACATTTTCATTTTTTATGCAAAAATAGTATGCAAGTTTAATTACCTTATTTTATTCTAAATAAAGTAATTTGTTCTGTTATGGTATTTTGATACTTTTGTTTTGCAGCCAAATGGTGCTTTAATTTGTATATGCTGGTGCGACTAAATTTTGGAAAAAACAGGTTTATGGAAACGTCCATTGTTCCATGCGCATTTATGTTAACAATAGACCAAGTAATTCATAAAAGCTCTTGAGTTAAAATTTTATGCAGAGACGCGTTGTAAGGACTAAGTTTTAGAAAAAAATTATATTTAAAGATGCCCATTTACCACACCCATATTTTCTTGTGTTTTATTTTTTTTTTTTTATCTTACTTTTCTTTAATTTTAGTTTTAACAATTTTATTGAAACTTGGGATTTGATTTCAATTGGTGGGCAGCACCGCAATTAAATTTCCAAAAATGAAGAAAAAACTTACTTCAAATTGAACACCAAGGTTGCATGAAAGGAGCACATTTTTCTTCATTTTGAGGAAAATTTACATAAACGAGAGAAATTTTCGTGGATTTAAATTGAGAAAACTTTTTCTTTGTTCTAGAGATGGGTATTTTTCTGGGTGTAGGTTACTGGAAATAGATCATACCTATAAAATCAGTATAACTATCCTGTCAGATAGTTAGGCCGCGATTACAGCACTCAACTCGGTCATAACAACCTCAAATCTTCTAAATCATTGCAGAGAAAGTCTCATAGCAATAGCTCGTCATCATAGGGTTACCTTGATCTGGATACCGGGACATCGGAATATTAAAGGCAAGGAAATAGCTGAAGAGCTGGCGCTATAGGGATTTTCACTGACCGAATCTTAGGCTGAATTAATAATAATACCACTAAGTACAGTCAACAGCGAAATCGCAAACCTCCGAAAACTTAATTGTAGGTGAATTTGGTTAACGAAATGAAGGATCAGCAAAACGTTATGGTCGGACTAAAATTGTAAGAAAACAAAACTACTCATCAACAAAAATTGTAGGAAGGGCTAGTGGCAGTCATCACTGGCTTCTGGTATATTGGAGTGTAAGCAGCTAAAATGGGCATTCCTCACAACATTTTCCGCTGGAGCTACAAACAACCAGACAAAAAAGATAATACCCTGCCTCTGTGAATGCCCAATCTTATGCAAAGGAAAGTTGAGCACCCTGGGCAAACCACTGTTGAACAACTCCGGAAATCTATTCGAAACTAACATCAACGATCATCACAAATACCTAAACCAAACAAAATAGATGTAGACAATTGTTTGAACCTACCCAAAAATAACTATAAAACGGCGCGATAGAGCTAATCAGGTTTGTATATCGAACCACCACTTCAAACAAACAAACTTCTTAAATACATTTCTCTCAGAATTAGAGTGTTTTTCATCGCTCTTAACGTACTCCATTGCATTGCTGCTTTTACTTCCACTTAAACAAAATAGTTTTGAAAGAACTTCACCGCCAATATTAATTAGACACTCAGATTTTTATTCTGGTTAATTCATTTTCTAACTCCTAGACATATTTCTATAAACTTTTATTTATTTTTTTATAAATCTTTGATAAAAGAAATAAACCATGCGATATTCAGTTTTAAGTAGTTTGTTTTTTTTTTTTAATATATTTTAGAGATATAAAATAAATCTTAAACATTAATTAACATTTCGTTTCACTTACTTATAAAATACTCATATATTTTACTCAAACAAGACACTTAAAGAATATTATGTTAAATTTTATATCTTACAGTAGTGGTATGATAAATTTAATCATTGTCTTCCTTAAACAGTTTAAAATTAAACTTAGCCAAGCATCTAAAACAGAAATACTAATTTCTTTTAAATATTAAAACTATTTTTTAGTTAAAGGCACAATTATTTATTTTCCTTCTTTTTTTCTGCTTGCAATGAAAACAAATTAACTATAATATTTGGACTAGAGTACAAAAATTAAAAAAAAAAAAAACTAAAATAAATATTTACAAATAAGTATTTAAATGAGCCGTTTAGCTTTTAAAGTAGAACAACTACAAAAACTAATGAAATTAAGTTTTAAATTTTTTTTAAACATATTTCCCAAATAAAATGGAATTTTCAGTTGCACCTCTCCGAAACTAAACACAACACAGTTGCCTATTTAAAAATCAGTTGGCCTAAAATCCCTGAAAGTCTGCGACAAGTCCGCCACTCTCTCTCTGCTAATCGTGCTGTTATTGCTCTTGCCACATTGAAATGTAATCGAGTATTTCTTCATCATCGGGAGCACAATCTTCCTCTTGCAAATTGAAAGTATCATAAGGTTCGTATTTCAATTGTAAATGAGCGTTAACGTGATGTGGTGTATCGGCAACACTGCGGGCTGTAGGGGTGTTGTGTGTGGGCGATAAACGTTGCTGGCGCTGAAGTTGTTGCTGTTCAGCTGGGGTAGCTTCAAAAGTACCCGAATCAAAGGACATGCTGGAGTTGAATGATGAGGTTGGTGAGATAGGGCAACCACTAGCAACACCAGCGCCAATGCGACTGTCTCCACAACCGTTACCAGTAGTAGTTGAAGTAGAATATAATTGAGTTTGTGGCGGAGAATATGAATGCAGGGAAACAGGTGTAAGCAATGCTGTGATTGGCACAAATTCTGGTGGTTGCTGTTGTTGTTGCTGTGTTTGATGTTTGTGCAGCGTTTGTTGAAATGAAGGTAAAGCATTCAAAGGAATACTACTGTAGTATAAAGCTGATGCTGTTGTGGCTGATGAAGTTTGTGATACCACTGCCGACGCTATTGCTGTGGAGGCAGGTGACGGTGTTGTTGGTGCGGGTGATGGTGATGGCGTTCCCGATAATGAGCTCCCCGAATTCAAGAAACTTCCAAATGAACTATTACTTGCGGTATCAATATTTTTATAATCTATGCTAATGTAATTACTACTGCTACCGTTCGAATCACGCTTGCAATCGGAAAGCAAATCGTGTAAGCGGCGTATGTACTCGACAGCTATACGTAACGTATCAACTTTACTTATTTTCTTGTGAGGGCCACGTCCACCACCTTTTGTTAAATCTGCAATAATCGTTTGCGGTATACGTTGGCGTAGGCGAGCAAAACTATTATTCACCTCTTTGACGCGGTTGCGTTCGCGCGCATTGCGTCGCTGCACTGACTGGGTTTGATCGACACTGAATGGAGCACCACCACGTGATGCTAAATATTTACGCATTTTACTTTCATATGCCAATTTCTGACTTTGACTGTCAAATGTTGAGGGTGCCTGCGGTGGCGCTGGTGATTCTGCTGGTGCGGGAGCGATATTTTGATATTTCTGCATTGTAGTGGTTGATTTTTTTATACTTGGCTTATATAGTTTAAATGTTTGTTTTTTTTTTTTTATTCTTAAATTTTTCACACACAATTTCTCTATGTTTCTAATTTTCGTATTTGTATTTTTTTTTTTAGTTCGAAAATTTACACATGTCTTTGTTATTTTTCATTATCTTCAATTTCGAACTTGATCCTACGACACTTTACACAGGAATGAGTCCCTTCGTCCTAAACCTTTGCATTTTGTACCTTAGAATGCGTATGTGGTTGGTTGCTAAGGTTTCCTGCTCACGTTTTCGTATATAACTGAGAAACAGAGAGAGCGAGAGTGAGAGAGCAACTGGTATAAACACACAAACATTTACCTGTGTTCAACATACGCTCTTTTTCTCACTCACTTTAAAGAACAGGTATGGCTCTTCATTAAATTATAACTTAAATTCAATGAAAAGTAAATAGAGAAAATTATTTGGAGAGCGTATGAGAGTGTAACATTGCGAGTTATGAAAAATGCGTGAGCGCACTGTACTTACTGTAAAATACAGAAAATATTAATGCAACTGATCGCGCTCACTTTGACTCTCAGCTTTTCAATCTCTCGATCTCTCAGTCTCTCATTTCCTAAGTTGATTGTGCTGCTCTCATAAATTATGCTTATCAGTTATGATTTTAAACAGGTAACTATAAAATCCTTTTGCATTTTAGTATTGTAGCTTCAAAAGCAGAACTGTTCCCAGTTCTTTGGTTTCTGTATTTCTCCTTCAATATTTCTGCAAAGACGCTTACTCTTCTTATCGATCGTCGTCTTTGCTTTTTAATTTTTTGAGGGTATTGTTTTGATTTTAACAATTCTCTGGATTCAGTTTGCATTTGGCTCTTTGTGACTGAGCATGTGGTTGTTTTATAAAAAGCTATTTTTCTTCTTTTTTCTTTGAGCTCAGATGAATGCAATTTTACGTCATCATGTAGGAGACTTGCGTACACAGTTATAGCATTGCCCTAGTTGCGCTAAAAAAAATCGGTTAACTCAGACTGAAATTTAAATAAGGTTATTTTGTCGTTGAATTTGCTACACTACATTGCTGGCTATATTTTTATTTGGTCATGAAGATCAGGATTGATGAAGAGGTTTGATTAGAGAATTTAATTAGATCATTGTCAGCCTGGAACTTACGACTTACAAACACTTTAATAATTGCATTATTTAATCACAACCAACTCTTCTGTTTCCTAGTTCAAATCAAATTTTGAAACTTTCGCTGCAAACAACTATTTTTTTTATAGACGTAACCAAAATTTATAAAAATTTGTAACATGTTTTATTGGTGACCGAGCAGTAAAGGATCGATGATTTCAGCTTAAATGGCTATCAAGTCTAGATTATAACGTTAGATATAGAACAGACTCTGTTTCACATAATTATTGATTTTAAAATTAAAAAACTAGTTGACAATGGACGGGACCAGTGCTGAACCTAGAGTTTGGGATTGAAGGGCAGACTTTTCCAATACGTTGTATCAAAAAAATAATAAAAACGCAGGCGAATTGGGTCTATTTCTTACATGGTGGATCTCAAACATGACTTCAATCGTTTTCGAACTGAAGCGTCATTCTGCAGATATCAGATATAATAGCAGATATCCGAAACAATATAAATTTTCTAAAACAATTCCAACAAAAATGAAAATTCGGAATTATTTTCTGAAATACAAAGTTAGGAAAGGAACAGGAAACGTATAGAATAAATAAAATGCTCCTAAAAACTGAATATGAAATCAGATAATAAATCAAGTAAAAGTTAAACCGATAATCAGACTAAAATTGAAAAAAAAAAGTGCAGACTATAATTTGGATTAACTTATGACTAAAACTTGGACCGAAAGCCAGACCGAGACTCGGCCAATTGAAATCACAATTCAAACCAGGGGGGTTACTCTGTAGTTCGATTCGAAAGGCAGTTCTTTTCGAATGCCAAATTTGATCCGAAAAAGCACAAAATTAAGTCTGAACAACGAACAAATATTATTCGAAAATGTTTTCTAGAGTACCAATCGTTCGAATTCGAGTAAATTTTCTTTCGAATCGAACTACAGAGTAACCCCACAGGAGCAGCCCGAAAATCAGATTGAAATTCGAAACAAAATTCAGACCTGGGAACTAGATAGTAAACCAGGTAAAGTTTATATCAGTAAGTAGGCTGAAATATGGATATAACGCAGATCAAAATTCAGACAACAGTTCAGAATATATTGTGATCAAAACTCTCACAAAAACATAAGCCAAAACTCTGACCAAACGCAAACCAAAATTCATACTAAAATTGAGAGGAAAACTTAGTCCGATAGCCAGACCAAAACTCAAATAATTCAAACCAAAACCAGTACCAAAATCAAACCGAAATTCAACAGATAATAAGCCAGTCAAAGCTTAGTTCAATAACCAAACTAAAATGAGAACCAAACGCTAACCAAAATTCAATAAGTAGTTCAGACTAAATTCAGACAAAAATTCAAACCAAAGACTAGGCCTTAAATGAGAAAAATAAATAAATATGATATACGTAGTGTATATGATCTACAGTTATACTGTATACTTTATGTGTGCTCATATTTTTGGAATAAGATATATTCATCTCGCCAAATTTTAGTTTACTTAAAGCCAATTATTTCCAACAAAGATATCACTAATCAAAGACGTAAAGTAATATTAACTCTTTTAGGTTTTAATCGACCTGTAACAGTTAGACCAAGCACAGTTTTCTCATATTCACTTTTGGTATTTTAGTTGCCTACAAATGGGGAGACAAATTTCATAGGTACGCAGTGTAAATTGGGTTTACTTCAAACGATGAGCCTGGAAATGAATCGGACCGATTCTATAAGGAGACCTGGATTTGGTAGGTGCTTACAAATACTTCTACATTTTCAGTCAATTCACGTCTCTTAAATGGGTGGTAAGATCACAATAAACATCCATCAGTAGTCACTAAAGTAGTTTTTGGTATGACTAAGAAAATGATGAGCGTAGGGCCTGGAAATCGCAATCTAAGAAAAAAGAAGAGAAACATCAACAATATAAGCATATTCTAAGCAAAATTTTAATTTAACTGCTACAACAAAAGGATGGTTTTTTTGAGAATGTGGTAATACTGTATCCATTGAGATCAAAATTTATCATTCATTTAAGATATCAGATCAATAAGACCATTGACCCCGGAACCAATCATCGGCATCAGTTTGGCAGGAACTATGCAGTAGATTGATGAGTTTATTAATTACACAGGCCGGCAAAATTTGACGAACGCTCTTACCCAGAAACCAGACTATACTTTTCCGAATGATTTTGACGCACTGAACTCGAATCTCGAATCAAAATTGTATTTACTTGCAACGAGATCAATAGACTGTATAATGTGTATGAATTCTCAAACGTAGAAAAATCCACGTACATAAAAATTTCAAAATGCGATATCTCAGCGAAAAAAAAGAAGATATTTGAGCAAACTCAACATTATTTTGAAGAGGAAATAGCTACATAACCTTAAAAATGTGCAAAAATGGTATTTTTGCACTTCTAGGTTAGGATATGTCAAAATCCTGACGTGAAAGAGCAATTTTGAGGCCAGATTCGAATTCAGCACGCCAAAATTCTTTGAATAAGTATAGTCTGGTTTATGAGTACAAATTTTGTCGGCCTGTGTTATGTTCTCAGAGAAAAATAGTCCTGAGTCAGTGGAATGTTGCAAATTTTATCTCCATCTAGAGAAAAGTAATCTTCACATTCTAGTAGATTTGGCCACATTAGAGTGCCATTACAGAACATTATCTGGGAACATTTGAGAGACGCCTGCTAGGTAGGAAGAATAAGTTCCGCTGATTTTTTCCCTCTAATTGAATATCTGATGTTCCTTAAAAATATTTCGTAAAAAGCTCGCTTGCTTTTTGCTTTGCCAAATATTTTGCCTTCCGCATACGCTTTTATCTATAAAATATTCTTTTCTTAACTATCTGACCAAAGTAAAATGGTCTAATTTTCTGAGTGTTATAGAAGATCTTTGGGTCTCAAGCCAATCTATTCATTGCAGTACAATTTTCGATTCCCCGGCACCTTTTCACATCAACGTATTTATTGTTGTTCTTCTTTCTATCTTGATAAAAAAAAGTAACTCTTTAAAACAAATGGGATATTTGAAAACCTAAAACGAAGTCAATGATATTTATATTCATTCCACAAAGTCACTCAGTAAAGTAGCATCGGATAAAACCCTCAATTCCTTGCGATACGTCACTGATCACGCTCTCATTTTATGACTTTATCCATTTCTGTTTGCACTTAAAAAACTACGACGCAAATCGAAATGATAACAAGAAGTTTTTTAAACTCCGATCACATGCTATATGAGTTCAGGCTTGGAGAAGGATAAGCAAACCAAGACACCAAGACACCATAACATAGCGTCATAGCCTGGCGGCTACCTTAAGTATAAATGATCTTTTTACGAGCTTAAAATTGTATTTTAATTTTAAATGCAAAAATGAAAATTTTCATCAACAAAGTAGTGCAAAATATGTATACAATTTTGATAAATAAAATCAACAGAATGCGAAAAAAAAACACAAATTGAACAGAAATAAAATTGCTACAAATTGAAAAAAAAAAAAATTAAAGAAAAAAAAAAATGAGATCATCAAGTGCTATTTTATTAAAGAGCTGCCACCTAGGTGGTGTCTTTATGTTTGCAACATTTGCAAGCACAGTGGGAGTTAATAAATTTGTATACCTCTTAAGATAACAAAATTTTATGCTTTTTAAATTTGAATAATAAAAATCGCAACAATGTCTGAAGTGCGGTTTGTATGTCAGAAAAAAAAAGAAGAAAAAAAAATATTTAACAGCTTATCAACAGTTAATTACTTTTTAATTAAAACATATGCCATAAAAATGAAACGAACCGAACAACAGCAGCAAAAAAGCAACATTTAATATAAAACTTTTAGTTGCTACTACTTCTTCTTTTACTTTTGTAGATTCTATACATTATGACATTTATAATTTCATTAAAATATCTCACATTTTTAGGCGATCTCTTATAGTATTTGAAAGCAGAATATGCCACTTTGTGTTAATTAAATTTAAAGTTTTGTCTGTTTTTTTTTTTTGTTTTGTGTGAAAATTCTACTCACGATCGCCCCTATTCATTAGCACCGCGCTCTTCTTTTTGCAGTAGGAACCAGTAGCATGCAACATTTTAATATAAAAATTCCATGTCAATTCAACTGCATCATCAACGGCAATAGCAGAAGTAGTAATCACAAATGTCAATTTATATTGACAATCAAGTTGATCGTATACACTTTGGCATGCGCTCATCAGTCTTACTATATGTATAGCGTTCGATTGCTGGTTACTGGTGGGTGCTTGAAAGTCTGCCTGACTGCTTAACTGCCTGCCTACCTGTTTAAATATGCAACACCATTCACACAGTTAGGTGTTCAAACAATTTCACTTATTTTTCTAATTAAACAATCAACAAGATCAAAAGTTCTTATGTTTTTTTTTTTTTTGTGGAAGTAGTTTCTTTATTTGCCACACAGCATAAGTTTGGCTGATTGTATGATTTTCAGAAAGCGAAAGCATAAAGCGCATGCGCCGATGCTTTTACACTAACTGAAAAAAGATGGAGTAAATAAAACTTAAAGTTGGTGAAATCAAGGCGTTAATATATTATACTCTGAATGTAATGTATGTAATTTTTCAACGAATTTTAAGAAGAACCGGATTGAGTGTAAGTAGTTTTTTATCGACAGACTTTTCCTTATACCTTGTAATTCCTTGATAATTTATTTCCTTCTAGTTTAGGCGCGCTATACAAAAGAACTAGCGAAAATTTTTGTTGTGAGACCAAAATCTTCATCAGAGAAAAGTAAATGGAGAAAAATAATGAATTGGGTATTCATTTATTAGATATTTTACCTTTATTAGTTTATGTTCACTTGTTGTAAGTCATATAAGGCAATTATTCGTCGAATCATGGAACAGATCCCTACCGTCTTGGCCTCATTGGAACAGGGCCTGATTATAGTCAATATAAACTATAAGTATGTTTTATGTTTGTACTTACTTTTAGGCAATTTTCTTTCCGGCAAAATGGACCGTGGAACAGACTCATATCATCTGAGCCTCAACAAGATATTTCTATATTCTATTTAATAATATTAGGCAATTCTCCTTCCGTCTAGTCGAATCATAAAAAGTCATTCCACCTAAGCTAATAAAGACAGGGTCTACTAATACATATTACTTTGTATGTTGCTGATTTCGTTCACTTTTATCAAATAATATTAAAATTCAATTCTGTTAAGGATCAGTATTCTCATGTTGGCAGCTGGCACTGGTAGCTTTTCGCCAATGTAAGTTTTTTTTGGGAAAACATGAGGCCCATCACCTTATATATATATCTTTTAGCTCTATAAGGCTTTGATTAGACCCAACATCACCTATGCATCCATAGTCTGGTAGAGCAGACTTAATGGTGACAGCTTTAGGATTACTCTAACCAAACTTGAAAGGACCATCTATAGACCTAAACGCAATGGGCATTGGTATGGCACTTGGTGTGATATTAAAGACCTTGTTGAACTGCTTTTGACCCAACAGTTCCATCTGTGCCATATGATGCATATCCAACGATTCCAATTTTAAAACAGTGCTGAATAATATAAATTCCAAAAGCACAAGCCCGGTTTTTGCCAGGGTCTTGGACTGAAATCAATTGTAAGGGTATTTCCACTGACGGCTCCAAAATAGAAAACGCTTCGAGTTCTGGGGTCTTCATTAAAAATTTTCATATCTCTCTGGGAATGCATACTTCTGGTTTTGAAGCAGAATTTCGTACAATCATTAAGACAGTGAACAATGTTTTTGATGGCGATTGGAGAGAAAGAAAAATTTGTATACTTAATGGCAGTAGTCAGGCTATGCTTAAATCCCTGCTTAATCCTCTAACTACGTCTAAACTGATTCTGCATTGTAAATTTTGGCTCGTTAATATGAGTTGCTGGATATTCACGAATCTCAGTAAGTGAATCCACTGATCTCCTGGCCAGAAAGGGTTCCGATACTGATTTCTTGGGCCCGGAATCCACACTCCTTTTGTCGTCTACAGTCATCAAGACCAGCATTAATGAGTAGATCGATTTTACCCACAATCGTAAATGGAAGGAGCTGAGGAGCTGTAAACAGACAAAGATTATGTTACCAGTCATCTTGAAGCTTCTGGCAGACTTTTAGTTTTCACTTAACAGAAAGAGCTGTAGACAGCTGATGGGGTTATACACAGGTCACTTCTATTGGGCTAAACATTTAAATATGATTAGACTGGGAGCCTTCTGAGCTGCCTGTGATTGGGAAGAAGAATGTGAATAGAGGGCTGACCACTTTCTCATTGTCTGTCCCGCTTTCTGTCAGATCATATTTAGCATATTTGGCACTGGAGTGTTGAGAGACGAACACTTGAGCTTTTTAACACCAGGTTCTGGTTCTACGGAGGTTTATTTAGAGAATAGCAAAAGGGAACACAAAAGTGCTATATTCTTGAACACTTCTTTTTGCCGTTCAATAACAAACAAAAAACTACACTCACTTCTATAAAATAATAATAGCTCTGTTCCCGTACTACAACGCAGGTGAACGCGTTCGCGTACTCAAAAAACTTGCAAATGAGAGCAGAGATGAGAGAGTAATTGTCTTCTGCTTTTTGCACGAAATAGCGCACACTTTTTCTTCGGGTAAAAATGTTAAAAGTGTCAAACAGTCAGCTGTTTTGTATTTATCAGCTGTTTTGCTTTTGTGAAAATATATTGAAAATTTTAAATGAATAAATAAATAAAGAATTTTTTGAAAAATAAGTGATATTTAAAATGGAAAATGTTTAAAAGACATTTAAAAATTAAGTAATAGTATATTAGTTAATTTTTAAATACATTCTAAATACAAGTTAATGACGTAATTGTCTGTTCAACTTCTGACGCTGTAGAAGCTTCTGCCATTTCTGAATAATACAAGTGGTGATTGTGAACCCGAAGATTCTACAAAAGTAGACAGGCGAAAAATTTATGTATAATTTTTTCATTATTTATTAACAATTTTTATTTTATTAAATATCATAGAAACTTTATTTTTTGAATTTAACTGTCGTTAAAATTTGACGTTTTGTTTCGTGCAAGAAAAGTGGTTTTGTGCGTTCCCGTACTTTTGTGCATTTTTGTGTATCAGAGAGAGCATTTTTCGTTTACTCTCATTTTAACAGACTTTACCCAAAAAGTACGGGAACGGACCTAATATTAGACAATTTTCCGATGACTAGTTCGATTATTAAAAAAAAAAATAATTTATATCGTCTAAGCCCCATCAATACAGAGCTGGATTATAATAGTTTATATGTCGATTTTATATTTCTGTGTTAAGACACATACTAACGATACAACGATGAAACCTATGCCCTCATAAAATAAGCACGGCAAAGACTTGCATTACGTCGGTCTCATTAAAAACAGGTCAGGTTCTCAAGCAACCGTTAATTTTATTCAATCTTGTGAAGTTCAAAAATATTGTTGAAAAAATAATACATTCTCTTCTCCCATGAATAGTGGCAACTTAGGCCTGCGGTTTTTTTTTCTTAGCTTTTATTATACTCAGTGGAATTTAAATACGATTATCAAGGGCTATTTATAAGAAAGAGCTAGAAAAAAATAATTTTGGAAAGTTGCAGGGGTTTAGCACTTAAATCTGATGAAAATCTCATTGATTTTGATCATTTTGGTCATGATGTAAAAAAAGTTTAAAGGGACGAAAAAATTAAAATTCCCTCTTAGGGAATCTTTGGAATCATTACTGGGTATATGTGTGTGCATATTTATGAATAATCAATACTTAGGTATGTATCTTAAATATTTTTTTGAAACTATAAGCTCTCCATTCCGCAACTGTACGAAACGTTTTCTTTGAGTATACAAGTGTATGCTTAATTGTTGGAATTTCTGCAGTTCCAATACTATGGAATTTTGATGAGTGAATGGATGAAGAAGCTGATGATTGAAACAGAATGTTTTATTGACAGAGAGAACTTCTTGTCAACAAAAAAAAAATTAAAAACCAAATCAAGCTATACCAGCAAGTAAGCGCATCAGAATACCATGCTGCAAAACGCAACTGCATACAATTGATTTGATTTGATTTGTTTTTTTTTTTTGACAGCATGAAGATTTGAGCAAGAAATTAAAATGAGGGAGAAAAAATCCTTTTTTGCATTTCCGTTGCAATTGCATTTACTTAACAAAAATCCTTTCCTTTCCCTTTTCTTTTGATATACTTACATACATACATATTGATGCATATTAATGACACCAAAAAAAAAAAAAAAAAGAAAAAACAAAACAAGAAAAGATCCAGGTGTTTTTCTTTTATCGGTTTATTTTTCGCATTTTATAGAGGAAATTCATTTCAATCATTGATTTTTATGCACAAAACCCGTGTCAATTTTTAGTTCTTTATTTCTTTTTTGCTTTCGTTGGCACTTTTGAAATAATATCAATCTCAAAATGTCATGACATTCATGAATCCTTTCGTTTTATATTTTTGCAAAACAATTTTTCATATTTACAATGCTGAGCTGTGTATATCCTTTTTTTTTCCTCGATTTTGTTCTTTTTTTTTGGCATCATTAACACTTTTATTGTTTGCATGTAGAGTCCTTTTCTTTTCTATTTTTGGTTGAGTTTTGTGAAAATTCATTGTCCTTTCTTATATTTTCTGGCTATACAAATATTTAAATAAGCTGCTGCCACCAGTGGCAGAATTTTGTGGTTTCACATTTTCATGTTGTTTCTGTAATTGAAAACGCTTTGAACGACGCGAAGCCTTTTAGACTATGACTATGAAAAACAATGAGGTATACTCAAAGGATCATCATTTATATGTACAAGGCTGCATTTTATATACATTTCGTTACCTTTATTTTGAATAAATAAATATCCTCACACATACTTGAATTGAGTGTTTCAAAAATGTCTGAATTTGGAGAGAAATTATGATTTGGTTTGCATTTTTCAAATACATAAGAATTAAAAGTAAATATGGAATTATGGAAGAATATTCTGTGCTTCGATGGGAATTGTCTAACATTGTCTGCTATGGAATGAGCTCTCGCGAAATCTAATTATGCTAGTCTTGCAATTCGAAGGAGAAGTTTTTTTCATAATTCTATATGCTTACAGGAGCTAGTTATTATTGCTATTAGTTAAATGAGGAAAACTCAATAGTCAGGCACTAAAATATCTTTTGTGTCAACTCCCTGATTAGAACAAAAGACGGTCACATACTACCTTAATAAAGGCTAGAACTTATTTTGCAGACGAAGGAGGCTTATTGAAAATTCCGCTTCTTTGCTAAGTCAGTGCTGGACATTCAAATAGAATTTTCTCACATAGAATTCGTTGAATCGTCTCGTCATATTTCATCATGTCGTCTATAGACGAGACCTTGACTTTTTGCACAGGCTTAACTATTACTCAGTTATCATCTAAATATATCAATTTCTAAACATATAGCCCGCTAACAGTCTGACGTCTGCTGTGGTTTAGCCAATGAACCTACTATGGGCGTAGGAAATAGCATGTCTTTTAGGTAGTTGAAGGCCTGGAATAAGGTCACATTATGTAAGCTATTGTTTTTTGCCAACCCTCAAACGAAAAGATCAAGCCAAATAAGCCCTTCCTAGCTTGTTCAGCGACCAGATGCTCAAAACAGCGTAAATTATGTACACGTTGAAATGCACTGCAGAAACACAAGTATGAAACACAAGTATTTTAGAAATTTTTAAGCACGTTCAGGGGACGGGATACCGGAAAAGGTAGAACTCTTTGGATTATATTCATTCCTACACATTTTTACACGATGTTTGAAGAAAAAACTGAAAATACGTTTCCATTGGTTTCTTTCTAATCCAAATTTTTTGTATTACTACTTCTACTATTATGGCTCAACAACTCATCGAGCCTAGATCGAGCTTTACACATCCATAGATGAGGTGTGCGTTATATTTATACACGAATGGAAAGGACCTACGGTTTTATGCCGAAACCGAACAGCGAAGTGAAAAGATTTTCTTAGGCAAATACTATTTTTCGAGGTTTGCCATTTGCAATTTTTAGTTTCCATTTTGGACTGTTCTGAGCACTGAGTCCGGGAACCTCTGAGTAGTATTTCAACACACTAACCATTAGGCTACGGTGGTCACCGTACTTCTGTATTAATTATCAATTTTACATTTTTGGGCTGTCTATATATCAATTAAACCTCTCAGGATTTTCGTACACATATATGAGAGGCTGAGAGGAAAAGTGGTATAACTTCTACGTTCAGAAAAAAGTGGAATAATTTTACATAAGAACAAAAACAAAACTAAATATGTTGAGAGCAAAAGTGAAACGAAATATGTTGAGAGCAAAAGTGAAACGAAATATGTTCAGAGCGAAAACGGAATAAAAAACTATGCTGTTCTTTGTCTGAAAGAATTATTATACCATTACTTTTAGAGTATTTAATTTTCACTCCAAACCGTATTACTTGTGCCGTTCTTGCACAGAGATATTAAATTATTTCACTTTTGCTCTCATATAAATTTTAGCCCGCTTTTCCTCTGGGCCTGTGATTTAACATTCTAAAGTGAATTAATGCCGAATCGTCCTCATTTCACACTAAATAATAAAAATAAATTTCATTTTCCGGTCCACTTTTCCGATTATTTTTAATGAATCTGCCGACCAACACCTCAAATAAAGATTATGATTTTGCCAGCGTCAACATCGACGACAAGCAATAATTTGATTTGTCAAAAAAAAGTGGAATAATTTTACTTAAGAGCAAAAGCGACACAAATATTGTTCAGCGCAAAAGCGGGACGAAATATGTTCAGAGCGAAAGTGAAACGAAATATATTCAGAGCGGAAACGGAATAAAAAACTATGCTGTTTTTTCTCTGAAAGAATTGTTATACCATTTTTGCTCTTACTTTTAAGTCGTTTCATTTTCACTCCAAGCCGTATTACTTGTGCCATTCTTGCACTGAGATACTGAATTATTTCACTTTTGCTCTTATATTAATTTAAGCCCACTTTTTCTCTCAGCCTGTCATGTGTACATCGCGTATGGCTAAACCTGGATATCTAAAAATTCGTGAATAGCCTTTTTTGACTATTTGGAGCTTCTAAACACGGAAATCAACATCCCGATTTTTTCTTACCACTGGAAGTGCATTTTCTCCTCAGACGGTTAAGAGCAAATGAACCGAAACTAGGACATTAGCTAATTCAATCAGATCTAGCGGGATGTGAAATACTGGATATTCTACCAAAGAACCATGTAACTGACATAATAAAAGCCAGAAAATCATCTTGGGAGTAAGACCCCAAATCTTTCTAAAGAGATATCTCTAGTTCCTTTTGTCAGGACATTAAGGGGTGAGCACGAAAAAATTGTAGCTCAGTTTTTATTTAACATATCATCGTCTTTAGTTTTAAAGATAGATGAATCCAAAAAAAAATTGTTTTCATTTCCACAAAAGTATTAACTAAAAATGGATACTCAAGCCAAATCTCGAAAAATCATTTTGAAAGTCACTTACAAATTGGCAAAACTGCCGTCAAACTATTAGCCGTGTTTGTAAACACTTTAATGGCAATCTAAACATTGATTGAGAGGTGGGATCTAACAAATAAAAGTGGATCGGTAGACCTACACAAAACTAAACGTGACAACGACCTTTTTCATAAAAATCCAAATGCTTCGGGCAGAAAAGTAGCTCAAAATGCAGTTACTTTAAATCATTTTTCCGCAAAGTGAACAGGGAAGTAAGCCTTAAATCGTACAAAGTTCAGAAAGTCCCTGATCGGAATGATACGAAAAGCATTGACGTAAAAAATAGAACAAAAGAATGCAAGAATGTAAGAAAATTTCACTATTACATTAAGGGTGACGAAAAATATGTATTGGCGGACTTTTCACAGCTTCCTGGGGACAACTTTTACGTAGTCGATCAGCAGAGAAATTTACGGTTTACTTGATTTTTTTATATTAAAATTTTTTCGTGAGCACTCCTTATTCGTATGAATATTACATTTTAGTCTTTTGTCAGGTATAATACTCGAGTATATGGCATCTTCAGAATATTTAAAAATGTTTTGAACTTAAAGTAGGTTAAGGCCCAATTTATACGTTTTAGTGAAGGGAACAAGAACAGCTTTGTTAGGGATGATCAATAGGTCTTCTATGACGTTCCAATCTAAACCCAATTGAATAGCTGATTTCATTGCCTTTGTAATAGTTGATCCAAACTTTCTAGCTACAATTATCTCTAGATCATCTGCATATTTGCCGACTAACAGGAAAATTTTGTAACCCTCATTATGGTATTATTTACCAAACCCCCTTAGGAATATTTTTTAAATCAAAATAGAGTCAGAAAATTGATTTCTTGGCCCAAAAAACCCTGGTGCAAAAAATTCAATAAAAACGGTCGGCCTATAGATGGCGCTTAGATGATGCATTTTTAAGCTTTCTCGCCAAATTCATCTAGTTTGCTGCTGACGGTTACTACCATATGGATAGCATATGGATACTCCATGAATCTTACGAAGTCAAGGCAATGCTGATATTGTCAGATGAATAAAAAGAAAAACGATTCGAAAGCCAACATTATCTAGCAAGCAATAAGTAACTAGAAATTTGTTTGTCTTGTAAAAAACATACCATACCTGTTACAAGAATGCTAAATAAAATAGAATTTCATTTGATTTATAGTTAATTTTATTCAATATATATATATATATATATAAACATCCCCTTCATTCCTGCACCCTGTCCCGAAGATAACTCGATGCAAATTTCTTCGCTTATTATATGAAGCATAGTTCCGGACGCGTGCTTGCAGCGTCACGCTTGTCCTTTCAGCAAATGATAACAACAACAACAACAATAAAAACAAAAATAATGAAAATAATAATAGCTGCAGCTAGTAGCCACAAACAGAAACTTGTTGTTGCTCCTTGCTATTAATACTACAAAAGCCCAGTTTAAAAACCAAAAGTAGTCGAATTTAAAATTAATGTTTATTGAAACAAGTTCAGGACCCCTCTCATATGTGCATATGTGTGAGTAAGTATCTGTGTGCGGTTTTAACATACAAGTTGTTGCTGTTAGCTGTAGTTAGTTGTTTTCGTTAACGCTATAGTGTTTTTATTTTTTTATACATACATACTTAATATTTTAATTAAATGCAGAGACCAAGTTCAAAAGCGTAACTCACAACTCTTGACTGTGTTGAGTACTGCTCTGTTGAACTATAATCGGATGCGAATGACGCGAGTATATGAATGCGGTAGTAGCAGTGGACGACGGTAACGGCGATAGTGACGTGGTTGGCGTAGCGAGCGGCGCGTGGCAGGTGTATTTACGAGATACGTGCGCGTCGATATGAAACAAAAAACAAAAAAATGTAATAACAACAGGAATTAAAACAAAAACACAAAACAGAAAAATGAGAAAAAAAAATGTATATTCAACGTTGCTAGGGGATGCATTTTAATAGAGGTCCTTTTCTTAATACTCGTGCTGCTTAGGCTACACTCGCGTGTTCCCTCTCCTTGTTTTAGTGTGTGGGGGAAAATTTCAGCTGGTAGCTTGTATTTGTTTTTTTTTGGATATAAAATAACAATTTCTACAATGTACACTAAACAATTAAACAATAAAGTTTAATAAACTTTAAATTTAAATATTTTAATAGTAGCTATTCGTACTTGCTTTTTTTTTTTTTGTATACTTTCTTTCAAAGTCAAGGTTTCTTATAACTTTGTTTTATGTCTTAGTTCCCCTAAATTGTTTTTTATTTAGTGTTTTTTCCCCCAAAACCTAAAACACGCTGATAACTATCATTACCGCAAGCCAAAGTCAAAGTCTCAAGTCTCTTGTGTATATTCCTAATATTGCTTTCATTGTCTGGTTAGGTTTGGATGATTTGGTTTATCTCTTTCGTTGTTGTTGTTGGTTGTTGATTCTTTCTTTTATTTTGTATAGGGATCAAGCGAAAAACAAAAAACCCCTCACTCTCAATTCAGTGGCACAGGCCATTAGATGCGGTCAAGTTAAATAAAACATCTGCTCTTTTGTTTGATCGGTTTTCAATGATTTTTGCTTTTTTTCTATTTTCTTCTTCATTATTGATTTCAGTTTAGTTTTTCTAAAAGTATTTAAAAGTTTCTTAGTGTAACCAATGGACATTTGATATCATTTGTAAAATTGCAATATTTTAAGCAAATATTTATTACATTTTTTTTGTAATATTTAATTTTGAGTTTTTCTTCCCTGATAATTTCTAATATTTATATTTTATTTGAGTCTATAGAAGATTTTATCGGGTAGTTAATATAAACTATTTAATGCTTCACTTCATTAATTGGTGATATGATGTAGTCAGTTCTGCCTATCCAGGAACAATACGGAGTTACCCTAATATTTTTCTGCGTTCCTTTAGAACTGTATTTTGAACATGCTTTTCTTCCGAAAACTCCAAAGGACGCAATTATATCTGGAACTTGGTGATCACAAAGCGGTTTCAAACTGTAAAAGGTACAGAAAGATATTTGGAATCAACTATTTTGCCGCATATCTTCAAATCTTGCACATTCGTTAGGCGCTTCGATCATGAAGGTTCGTTTTAAAATTCAAGGAATTATTTAGAGACTTATATTGAAAGTTCACAGCCAGTACTGTAAAATTTCTAGTACAAGCATTTGTACAGGTCTGCCCCAATCAGTGGCGTGCCTAGCATTTACTGATGAGGCAAGCCCAGTAAATTTTTTTTACTAAACCAAAAAGGCTAAAATTGGCAATGAGGATGGAATGTTCTAGATCCCGTTTGAAGCATTAAAGAAGGAAAGTGGAAGCTCTGTCTGGGCTTTACCAACGTTTTTCGACATGCTAAAATATTAACATTAACGTAGAAAGGACATTTTTGGACTAAAATCGTTGAGATATATACTATTTTTGAAACTCAACGATAATTTCTCTTATTATAAACCGTATTAATAAAAATGCAAAATTATCAAATATAAGAAAAATGTCAACAGAATGAAAAAATGCAAATTGCAAAGTTAATAAATGTATGTAAATAAGTAAAACTATTATTTGAAAAACCTTGTTTTGCTTCACTTTTATTTGAACCTAAACCGGACCACACCTGAATCTGAACACCCAAATTTAACCGGTTCGAAACTCTGCTAAAATCTAATGGCACAAAAATATAGGAGTAAAAGAAAGTGGAGCAAATACTTTCCAAATGGCAAACAAAAACTGAAAGCCAGCTTTTAAGTTCTATATAAAATCATACATAGTAGTAGAAAATTGGTATGCTGCTACTTTTTTTGGAACTGCACATACTAAAAAAGCTATTGAACTTCCAATTAGAATAAGCGAGAGTATGTTGTGAAAACATACATTTTCAAATTTTAAAAGCCATGTGAAAGCCAACTTGATGAACTGCGATAACGTGAATGCTTGTGTGTATTCTCTATAATCCACTTTTAATTTTTTATTAGTACATATACGAGCTATTGAAAAACAGGGTAATACAAATAAAAAATTTTAAAAGAAAATTATTCTTTCAGTTAAAACAAAGGTAGTAATTTTGTAAGTACATATTATACAAATTTTCAGTTACCAATTCTTAGGCAAGCCCGGCTTTTGGGCTTATATGGACGTACGGCCACTGGCCCCAATCAAGGTTAAAAAAATTCCTTCTTGATTCATTAATCAAAATGGGAGAGAATATGTATGATATATTAAGTGACATCCAGAAGAGATAGAAAAATATATGTATCCTCAATAAACTCCAATATACCAACTCTAGAATGCAGTAGAATGCCAATGAATATAACTGGTTTATGAAAAGATAAAGAATTCGATTGCCATGTAGATTCAATTTCGAAACCGATCATGGCGTGATCATGTGACAAAATAACTCCATTAATAAAAATCGAAATGGATCTGATTTGATACTTTTTTTTAATTATGTGATCTTTAAAAGACACTAATCTAGGTTTTGATCATTCATTTGTTTTGAAGTTGTATTTTTTTAAGCGATTTTTTTTTTAATCTAAAGCTGTTAGTTAAGATTTTACTATTTTATTTTTTGTAAGGTTAGGTTAGAGTGGTTGTCTTATCATAATAGGACCTACTTAGGCCTATAAGGCCCGTTGTAATACCACGTGGCTTATCCACAATTCTCTAATCTTACATTGAACTTTGGGGTTCTCTAAACTGTAGAATCCGTGCTGCCAGCAGATTCACAGTAAGCTAGGAAACTCAAGTAGAGCTAAACCATTTTGTGGTTTTAATAAACCTATCTAAGTCTCCGATATCAGAAGATTCGAGGTCAGCAAAATTGCTGTAGAAGGGTTGACCAAAAGATTTTAGTCTACATGTGGCAAGCGCTGGACAGTTGCAGAGAAAGTGGAGAGTAGTTTCCTCCTCTTCCTAGCTTAGGCAACTTCTGCAGAAGTCATTTGATGGTAGCCCCAATCTGCTGGCATGTCTGCCGATCAGACAATGTCCAGTGATTACTGCTACAGTATTGCTAATAGAAGGTCTATTTAGCAAAGCTTGAGAATTTGACCTTTTTGGGTTGTAGGAGGGCCAAATTAATTTTGTGTGAGAGCACGTGTACGTTTCTCTCCACCTTTTGTTAGCTATGTTAATCATTTGGCTATATATGTTCATTTAGCAGGTTGCCATAGGCATCCCTGGGTCTACACGAGGAGTAGGGAATTTTTTGCCTAGCCTTGCTAGCTCATCGGCTTTACAATTACCTGGAATGCCACCATGACCTGGTACCCAATACAGGTGTACCTTGAAATGCTCAGATATCTCATTTAGAGATTGTCGGCATTTGGAGACTACTTTGGAGGTAGTAATTACACTATTAAGTGATTTAATTTTCCGTGAAGTCAATTGACTTCAAATGACTTCAAATGCTGAGACTTTTATGATTATTATAGGGCTCTTTTTTTTTGGTTATATTTTTGGGATTACACCGGCCGTTCTGAGATCTCGAAAAATTAATGCAAAAGTTATCAGAACGAATGCCTATTTTAATTTTTAAACTCTATTCTAAACCATTTTCTAACTAATCAAATATCAATCCAAAATTTAGATGTAAATCCAAATAAAAATTCAAACCAAAACTTAGATAAAAATTAAGACCAATTTCAGATCAAAAATCAATTCAAAATTTGGACGAAAATTTAAACAAAAATTCCGACCTAAAATTACGACGAAAATTAGGACAAAACTCAAATCAAAAATCAATTCAAAATTTGAAGGAAAATCAAAACGAAAATTCTGACCCAAAATGAAATCAAAGCTCTAACTAAAATCCAGACCAAATTCATAGTAACTCTCATGCCAAATTTGGACCAGATCATAAATCAATTTAAAAGTTATGCTAAAATCACAACAAAAATTCAGATTAATATCAAACTAAAATTCAGACCAAAACTAAACCAAAAATAAACAAAAACTAAACCAAAATTCAAACCAAAAATCAAATAAAAAATAACAATCAAATTTGAATTAATGTTCAGACGAAAATTCAGGCCAAAACTCACAACAAATTCAGATCACAATCCATTTATACCAAAAATAATACTGAAATCCATACCAAAAGCGTTATATAACTCATAAAAAAAATTCAGACCAGTGTTGGCCAAAATTAAACTAAAATACAAACCAAAATTCATACAAAACTTTAATTTAATTCAGGCAATAATTTTGACAAAAAATTTAAACTAAATTCATTCAAAAAACAAAACTAAAATTGAGACGCCAAAGCAAATACTAAAATTCAGACCAACGCTACACCAAAATTCAAATCCAAATTTAAACCTAAATTCAGAAAAAATATTTCATATCTTTCACATGTCAGCAAAATACATTCAATTCACGCGAGAATTAATATATAAACGCAATATCCAAATCGATATCGAGATATGTTGACGCTGAAGATGTTGATGACGATGATGTAAGCTTTTTTCTACTCAATGTTTAAAGCATATCCATATTCTACCACTAACATCCCGCCCTTAGATACACAATTTAATTGCGTGCCTTGCTTTGAAATCGCAACATAAGAATATAAATGTCATAACTTCCAAAATGAAAATTTTCAGGTTATGATTGAACCTAATGTATTTTTAACAGATCTTTTCAATAGTACACTGCCGAAACTTTCATCTCTTACCATTTAAACGCTATTTAGTCAAAAACATTTTACCACCCATTAAACATCACACTATTACAATGTTTGAAATGCGATTATCTCAAAACTATGTTTTGCAAGTTATGACACTTTTATTCTCATGGTGCGATATGTCGTTCCAAGTATTTCCTTTGTATAGAGGGGGTAAGGAGGGAGAAGGGGTACCACGCCCATTTACCAGTAACAACCACTGACATCTCGCTCTCCGACGCAAAATGTTATGGCTACCCAGATATCAAGCATTGTTTGAGAGGTGTTACTCCCATTTATCCAAAACCTCTATGACGTGTCCGATTTCTCAATCGTGCAAGTTTCGCACGTGTGCAAGTTTTAAGTTTAGATAGTATAGCCGCATATACAAACAAACATAGATTTGCACGCCAGTCAGCGTGAAATTTCACCCATAAAATCGACGAATCACAGCGATTCAAATGCATCAATTTCGCATTATGCACGTATTATATAACATCAAAATTCTTACAATAAAAGACCGAGCTGAAATGCAATTGGTATTCAGTTAAACAATCAAAACTGTAAAAGAAAGATGAATATTTTGAGAATAAATTTATTTTTATTATTAGTTTTGATATCGGTGTTGCAATATTGTCGCATTGCTGAATTGGGCCAAAATTAACCAGGCCAAGATCAATTATTTTTAAAACCATTCTTAAAGGTATGCACATATATATATAAATTAAAAATTGTAAATCTTTGGTGCAATATCATTTGGTATCCCGACCTCACATACACAATTGAATTCCCTACCTTGCTGTGATAACATAAGAATAGAAGTGTCATAGCTTCCAAAACGAAAATTTTCAGGTTATTATTGAATCGAATGTATTTTTAACAGCTCTTTTCAATAGAACACTACGAAACTTCCTTTTCTTACCGCTTAAACGCTATTTAGCCAAAAACATTTACCACCTCATGAAACATCACACAATTATAATGTTTGAAATGCGATTGTTTAAGATCCCCTTAAGCAGTCTCTGATGTGGTTAGATTCGTGCTCCCGTCACGAATCATCATTATCACCATCCCCCGTATCATCATCTCGCAAACGATATATTAAACTATTTACAATTGTATTATAATGAACTGTTACTATATCTCTTTTTCTCTTTTGTTTGTAAATACCACTCGGGTATTTAGTTTGGTATAATACGTTATATACATATATGTACACTAGATGGCTTATTTGCTCCATACATTTTGCTAAAGTATTTCAGATCTTCCTTGCGACAGCAAAATATGAAAAGAAGGTGCTTAAAACCAAACAAAAACTGGTTGCGCTACTCCGAAAAGCGTGATTTAAAAGGATGTTTTATAATGGGTTTGGGATCTTGTATGGAAAAAATATTTATTTTGCACATAAAAGAATTCCAGATATCTACTCCTATTTAAAATAGGCCGCTTAAGCGAATGGCGTACCCAGTTTTTTGATACAACTGAACAACTGAAAGCCATCCCTAGCGTCTAAATTGACCATTTAGTAATTTTTTTTTACGAATTTTTAAATTCACACGTTAGGACTTTGAAGATAGCGGTAATTTTTTTAAAATTAAAGTACGTAGGACTGTAGGTAATTCAATTTAGTTTATTAAAAAGAAAATTTTTGAAATCGGGTTATATTTAAACTAGTAAATTAACTTTTAGTGAATCCATGTCGAGTACAATCAAGTTTACCTTTGACAAATGTCGTCAAAAAATTGCACAAAAAAACAAAGCAGGAGTCGAAAAAATTTTCTTATCGTGGAAATTTGTAATCTTTATTTTCGTCTGTCAATTGCATTATTATATTATGTACAGGTTTCCCACGTACAACACGGCACTCGTAGAGCACGATTTCGCTCCAACACGATTTGTGAATAGCTGAATTCCTCTTATAACACGATTAGTGAAAATAATTTAGAAATTCAAATCGCTTTTTGAATTTGTTAATAAGCTATTTAGCTATAACTCTAATTTTTATTTGTTAAATTTGTCAAATTCCACTTCACTATGTGTTCAAACTTCATTATCATTTTTGCTTGTTAAATATTAATTTTTGATGTGTAAACATTTTTGCTCACGGTATGGGCAAAATTTCAAATGTGTAAAATGCAAGAATAACTGTATCGTAAGATGTAAGATAACTGTAACGTCCAGTTCCTCTCTCGCTCACACTACTGCGCGGCATGACTGTGCTACTCTAACCAACAAAGAAAAGATAAAAAGAGAGGGAGAAATTAAAATACGAGCGGAGTTTGTTTATTTATGTTTCGATCAATTTACTCACACATGTACATACGAAAACAAAATGTGTGTGTACATTTATTCGTGGCAGAATTATTTGTTGGTGTTAAACGTGTGGAGATCGACTATACCATACAAGCAGATAGGTCGCCGTAGCAAACAGGCGTTTAATAGGTTTTGCATTCGGTTTGTTAGATTGAATTAAAATTAAATATTTTTTAAAATATAAAAACAATACAAAATGATAATAATAAAGAATCTAGGTTTCAATAAATGTATAAACAAAATGTAGTAATAATGATAGCAAACCACGGCATTATAAAAATTTTGCTTTGTACATTAACCTTAGAAAGGCAACACTTTTTTATCTATGTAAATAGCAAAAATGTTAAACAGAAAAAATCAAACTTATTTATTATAAAATCACTTATTTACTTCAAAGAAAATACATTGTTTCTTATTTTTATTAAATGCAGTTAAGGCAAATCTCTTTGCGGTGCTTTTAAAAAGTAGTGGGGTGACTGGTCACCCCTGTTGCCTTTCCAAGGTTAAATGCGGAAAGCACTTATCGTCGCCTGAGAATTGATTTGGCGTATGTGTGTACAAATTCATATACCTATACGCCAAATCAATTCTCAGGCGACGTTATGTAAAATTTGCACGTCTAATAAAATTTCAAATCGACAGGAAGAAAAACTTAAAGCGCGGAAAAAAAGATGCAATTGCAGTTGCGTATATGCGAGCATATCGTGCCCGATGCATTGAGTAAAAGAAAAATTCAACTACAACATATCAGCCCCATTCACGATTTGGTGCAAATGCAAAATATTTCTGCTATCACAACAACAAATACATGCGATATGGAACAAAAATTTGCATTGATGCAAGGCCATTTGCAATTTATAGTGGATTGGGCTATTACATATATATAAAAGATAATGATATCTAATAAATTTTTGACTTTATAAAAGAATTCTTCTAATTTGAATTATTTACCTAAGCATATAGATTATACATCGAATCCCTATAAATGGCTATACATATGTGAGCTTATGTTTATGGCATTCAGTTGGTTTAACTGTTTACACATCAAATATCTTGCGTGCCTTGCACGCATCCATTGTTTTTTTTTTTTTACTTTTTACAAGCAAAAATAAAAACTTTAATTTACTTATAAAAGGGAGAAAATGTATCAAACTGTACAAAAAGTTAAAATATACATGAACCAAATGAATGTCCCTGAATGTGACAGCTCGAACGAGCACTTATCCCAAAAAGTTGTTTTTTAAACTCTTGGGACATAACCCTATTTTTGGACTACTTGCTTGTCCCGTATATAACACGGCAGATTTTTAAATTCTTGGAGCCTAACTCCGCTTTTTATACTACTTCCTTCTTCCGTATAACACGAATTCTCACAACACGATGTTTTTTTGTAACCAAACTATCGTGTTATACGGGGGACACCTACGATTTAGTATGGAGAAAATGTTAAAAGTTAGTAGTTACTTCTTAATTGGTAACTTTCATTAATTTAAGGCAATTTTTTCAACGCCTGCTTTGTTTTTGCAATTTTTTGTCGACATTTGCAAAGGTGAACTTGACATGAAAATTAGAAAAAAAAAGTGCCAAATGACCATTTTAAGCGCTACGGGTGGCTTTCTGTTCAGCTGTATCAAAAAACTGGGTACGCCATTCGCTTAAGCGGCCTATTTTAAATAGGAGTAGATATCTGAAATTCTTTTATGTGCAAAATAAATATTTATTCCATACAAGATCCCAAACCCATTGTAAAACATACTTTTAAATCACGCTTTTCAGAGTAGCGCAATCAGTTTTCGCAAATTTAAAATTTTTTTTTTCATTTTGTTTGGCTTTTAGCACCCTATTTTCATATTCTGCTGTCGCAAGGAAGATCTGAAATACTTTAGCAAAATAACCCATCTAATGTACACTCTGTACATATTTACACTTTGTAATGGATTTCCTTGACCCATAGGAATTTATACCAGTTGCCATACGGTATAAATTTCTATGGCTTCAGAACATTCTATGCCAATTATCGAGCAACTCGTGCTCCTAAAATATTGGAAACCGGTAGGTCACAAGCAACTCCAGCTAGAATAACATAAAACTCATTTCAATAAAATTCACATCTCGTGTGATTCATTCATAATTTTAAAACCGAAACTGGTGCGTTTTATTTATATTTATCTCCAACGATTTGGTTCAGCGATTATCTCAAAACTAGAGGGGGTGCCACTCCCATTTATAAAAAAATAACCAAAACCAGCCCAAAAACAACTGCTGACATCTCGCTCTCAAACGCAAAATGCTATTCTGTTTCTTTTCTATGGCTACCCAGATATCAAGCATTGCTTGAGAGGTGCTACTCCCATTTGTCCAAAATATCTTGCATAACCTCTATGGCGTGTCTGATTTCTTCATCGTGCAAGTTTTAAGTTTTGATAGTATAGATGCACACACAAACAAACATTCGGTTTTAGGTTGTATATAGGTATAAACTTGCACGCCAGTCAGCGTGAAATTTCACCCATAATCGACGAATCGCAGGGAATCAAATGCATCAATTTCGCATTAGGCACGTATTATATAATATCAAAATTCTTCCAATAAATAGCTTAGTTGAAATGCAATTGGTATTCAGCTAAACAAATAAAACCGTGAAAGAAAAATGAATATTTTGAGAATAAATTTATTTTTATTATTAGTTTTGATATCGGTGTTGCAATATTGTCGCAGTACTGAATTGGCCCACAAAGAACCGAGTCAAACTGAATCTCTTTTAAAACTAGTAGTAAAGGTATGTATATGTAATTTAAAATTTTGCAAATCCTTGGTATAATATCATTTGGTAAAATTTTTTAATCCAGGCTTTAGCGGAGGTTTCGCGTGATTTAACTCATGAAGATTTTCAAAAATCAATATGTTCTGGGCTACAAAAAATCATCAACTTAATTGGGTCGGAAATACCAGACAGCGCTTTAAGAAAAGACGTTCAACAACTTGGGGGGCATATAATCAAACTTCTTTTCAAGAAACCACGCATCCATTAAATTACTTCTCGCCCAATTGGTCAAATAATTACCTAATTTTAAATGGAAATGGTAAAAGGAATATTTCAATAAATAAGTTATATTAGAGCTTAAAAATAAATATTATCTTAAAAAGTGTTGAGTTTTATTTGCAACACATACCAGTAATGCATAGTGGTGCCATATGGCATCTTGACACTAAGCAGTTTCTGAGCCAGATTCAAAAACAATTTTTTTCTCAAGTTACTTTCTTGATCCGCTCGTCCTTAATGGGTTAAAATTGAGGTTATCATCCTGCAACTCAATATCTGCAGAATTTCAGATACAGTTCAATTCATCTAACGGTCTAACAAAATATGCGTTTATTTGTTCTATAGCGGCATATATCCAATCGAAATGTCTTAGATCTCTAGCGGTTTGAAATTAACCCGCTCTAGGAGAGAAATAGCACTGTAGATAAAATCGAAAATGAATGACGAAGAATTGATCTTCTACTCTGCACAATTTATAAATTTAATAGCCGAAAAGGAGTTTTCCGATAAATTCAAGGTTCAGGATTGAATGCTTTCAAGGTGATTTATATTATAAACATGATATGGTCTCCAAATAAAAGGGAGCATACTCTAAGAGCGGGCGTAAGAAAGTAATCTACAATAATTTAAAATGTAAGGATCAGAAAAATCTAAACGATTGCGGTTTAGAGTGAAAATGAAACGCCATAAAAGTAAAAACCAAAATGGTATAACAATTCTTTCAGAGTAAGAACAGCATAGTTTTTTATTCCGTTTTCGCTCTGAACTTATTTCGTTACACTTTTGCTCTGAACATATTTCGTTTTGCTTTTGCTCTTAAGTAAAATTATTTCACTTTTTTCTGAACTTATACGTTACGTATACCACTTTTCTTCTTAGCGTCTCATTTGTCCACCAACAATTTGCAACTAATAATTACATCCAATTTCCAGTAATTCATAAATATTTTACACACTCATAATTGCTGCTACAAAACACCATCAAACAACAACAACAACAAAAAATCGTGGGTGTGTCTCAATGAACATGAGCATATTATGTATACATACATGCATATATCTTTTTAAATACATATATCTCTCAGTATACATAGCACATATTTAGGCGCCATAGCATGCGGTGGACATTGCGTGCCTAAAAATTTACTGCACAAAATAAATTATGTTTTGGCACCTTTTTGAACACCTTTTTTCATTTTCTTGTTGAAAACACATGTGAATGAAATTCATAGAAATACAGAAACAAAAAAAAAAAAAAAAATAAATAAATGTGTGAAGTTGTTCGCACCTTTTTTTCTCTTTGTTGCAATAATTTGGCATTAAACTGAAGCTTGCTGCCCCACTGTTAGCACTACACCTTCAGCAAAAGAAAAAATATCCTTTAAAAAACCTACGTTTAAATTTTTCTCGTTTTTTTTACATTTTAAAACATAGTTAAGCGAGTGATTAATGGTTTTTTAAGAGACTCACTCGACTCGCCACTCTGCACATTTTATAAACTTTTTTTTTTTAGTATTTAATTGGAATGGAATATATTTATACTTTGCCAGTAAGCGTAAATCTGCTTAAAATTGGCACTAATAGGATTAGATTGGCATGTTGTGAATATTCTACATAGCCACAGTTTGTTCCTTCATTTCATATCTGTACTTTGCGGTTCATTGGTGCTGTTCTTTATTCCTTCTCTCTTTCTGAAAGGTGTGAAGGTAATACGACACCACCTAGTTTTCATTAATTAAAGGCAGCTCGATATTGGCGTCTGTTGCTATTGTTTTTGTTTTTTGATAGGTATTGAAAATAAAAAGTAGGTCCTTCAACTTTTTGTCCATCAATCAGTAAATTTATTGCATAAGTAAAATTTGTTAAAATGAACACCTATGTCCGGTTGAATTTGATGACTTGAAGATTGATGGCATCTGTAAATATTTGATATTCATTGAGTTTTGCTAAAAACTTAACTATTAGAACGGATTCTTGGAATTTGCGAGCGCTGTGAGTGTGAGTTATTTTAAAAATTTTATTTCAATGGAATTTGTTATACTAGTGCTGTAGTATTAAATTTGTGTGAAGTCAGGAGCAAATTATAAGCATGTTTTGCCAGTAGCTGGGATTTATAATACCTCTTCAAGAGAGTTCTGGATTGATCACTTAGTGCAACGTATCTGGCTTTTGTTAAATTTAATGCCAGATTAGCTTTCGCCTGTTTCCCAAAGTAGGTACTAGAGACGCATAGAGCGAGGATCCCACACGGTGTTAATAAACTCTTTTCTTCATGTTTTTATAATTTCACTTCGCAAATTCTTTCATCCATTAATTTTTCGGCTCACAAAAAAGGCAGAAACTTACACTTATATTAGGTCACAATGTTTTCTCGCCCACTAAGGTTAAAAAGTGGAAAGTTGAGTGATTTTCTATACACTGATTAGGCACGTAATCTGAATATCAGTTAGAAATATTAAACTATCTAAGACAAAACTATTTAAATACAATTTTTCGTGTGTTAATAAGAGACAGATACTCGTATCGAAGAAAAGTTAGTTTCCTGTTATTTTTCGTTGCTACACCCAGCGGTTTTTCAGACAAGTGCTTGCAAGTTGCACCATTTCAACCGGAAATTGCAAAGCAACCATGCGAACAACAAATTTATTTTTCTATTGAGTAATAAAAACGAGTATCGTTCAGCGAGACGCTACGAAATATTGACTGAGCGAGAAACAAAGCGAGTTAGTTTTAACGCAACAGCGAAGTAAAGTGGTTGTGAAATTTCACTTAAAGTGTGGGTGTTTTTTTTATTTCTTTTTTGCAATTGTTTTATAAAATATATATATTTGTATATATTGGTTTAAAACAAACAAAAGAAAAGAATACAATAAAATGACGTAGCAATGAAAAATTATGAATGCATGAATCGATACTCGATATTTTTTCTCTCTCCTCTCTTTCTCAACTAAAGTAAGCACGAAGCAGCGAATGAATGAGAGGAAGTGCCTATCTAACGCATTCTTTCTTGCGCTTGTTTAGCGCTAAAAGAACTGCACTAAACAAGTGCTTGTCTCCTAGGACATGCAATGTTAAAATTTATATGGAACACATGTGCTTGTAGTGCACTTAAGTGCTTGCAATCAAGCACTTGTTTAGCGCTATTCTAGTGCTTCCATTTACCGCTGGGCAGCTTCAGCAATAATCCCTATATGGAAGACCCAGTCTTCCTGAGTGTCTTGGAATAACCAAATATTTTGTAATTACCTAAATCACTATTCCGGCTTTTTATTATATAGGATATTTATCAGAATAATAACTATAACACAATCTAAACCAAAATCATATTGAAAAAAAAAACTTGATCACAATTCGCGCAATAATTCTTTTTAAAAGCGGAACTAAATTCAGACTAAACTAACACCAAATTTAAACCAAAGACAAAGATCAATCAAAAAATTAGATTCGAATGCAGACGAAAATTCACACCTAAATTCAGGCAAAGAGATTAAATTTTTATCAAAAATTCAAACTTAATTCAGACCAAAATTCAGAACAAAATTCAGACCCAATTCAATCCAAAAATCAGACTACAAAGAGACCAAGTTCAGACCAGACAACAAAGAGTCCTTTTTCGTACCAGACCACAATTTAGAAAAAAATTATAACCAAATATCACAGTCAAAGTGCAATACATAAAATTCAGATCAAAGTGACACACAAAATCTAAATAAAAATCAGACGAACACTCAGACAAAATTCAGTCACAAACCACAAAGAGACAAAAATTCAGACCAAACTCAGCACAAAATTCAAATTAAATTCACACAAAAATTTAATCAAAACTTAGACCAAAAACTCAAATCAAAATTCCGAACTAATTCAGACCAAAAATTAAATCCAAAAATCAAACCTGATTTACCAAAAACTAGACAATGCTCACACTAAGGTCAGACAAAAATACAAATCAAAATTCAGACCACATTAAGACTACAAAGAGACCAAATTCAGAGCAAAATTTAGACTTAATTCACTAAAAAGATCACATGAAGAACAAATTCGGAACAAAAATTAGGTCAAAATTCAGATCAAACGCCAAACCTAGAATCTGATTATAAATCAAACCGAAAATTCAGACTGAAATTCAGACCAAAAAAAAGACAATATTGAGGCCAAACTTGAGCCTCACACTCAAACCAAAAATTAGGATAAAATTTAGACCACTTAAGGACAAGATTGAGACTGAAAATCAAATCAAGACCTCAGACAAAAAATCAAATCAAAATCTAAAACAAAAAATTATATCACTAGGAAACCAAATTTTCACCACATTTAGGCTAGACCAAAACTGAACTAAAAATCAGAACGAAAATCCAAAGACCAAAACTAGATTTAAAAACAGATAAAAAAAAGTAGACGAAAACCATTTTCAAGCTCTGCAAAAGCAGGATATTTATGAACTGATCCTGCCATTTCAAATTTAGTATAGTTACACTGCAAAAAGGTTTTTTTTAGGAGAGCCTGTAGCAGTTGCGTATTTAGAGGGGGGGGGGAGGGGAATATAGGGACTTAAGCCCCCCCAGAACCCAACAATCTTATAATAAACAGTCATTTATGAGAAATCAAAAATATTTAGATTTTTCCAAAAAAAAAGAAGCCATCAGCAGTGAAAAGTATATGATCAAAAGTTCCCGGAATAACCACCGTCTGGCGCTCCTATAGTTCCGATTTGAGTTCTGTTTTTTTCTGTTAAGTTGGTACATTTGTTGTTGATATTCCCTTTAAGTCTTAGCGTCATAGCTTGACATTTGCAAAATTTACGTAGCCAAGAGTACATCTATTTCTGTGTGTGTTGGCGATTTTTTACAATTTTATTAAATTGTATTGTATTAAATTTTGCGTAAAAAACGGATTAAATGGTGCGCGAACGTTGGAAATGTTGGAAAAGTGTTTCGGCAACGCTTCTCTAAAGAAAACGGTGTCAATCGAAGATGATGAACGCAGTGGCAGATCATCGACGACGAAAACATTGATAAAGTAAAAGAAATTTTGGTTAATAATCGCAAATCAACCATCAGAGAGTATTATTTGGGCGTTATGAGACGTTTGCGTGAAGCAATTCGCTGAAAGAGACCAAAATTGTGGACAGAAAACTCGTGGATTTTGCACTATGGTAACGTACCGTCGCACAGTGCCATCATTATTCGTAATTTTTTGACGAAAAATTCAACAAATACCATCCAACAGCCACCGAATTCACCTGATTTGGCTTCCTGTGATTTCTTTCTGTTTAATCGAGTTAAAAAACCATTACGGGGAACGCGTTTCAGCAGCCGAGAGGAAGTAATGGAAAAATTGCAGGAAGTATTGATAGACATACCGAAAACCGAATACAAAAAAATGTTTCGAGGATTGGATCAATCGCTGGCATAAGTGTGTTGCAGTCGATGGGGATTACTTTGAAGGGAACAATATACAAGATTTAGATGAATAAACTTGTATTTTTAATTTTTTAAATAAATTCCGGGAACTTTTTGATCAAGGTGGTACTTTCAACAAACGAAAAACTTTAGGATTTAAAATGTTATTTTATATTATATTTTATTTTAATAATAATATATATAAATAAATATATAAATATTAAAATGGGGTCGGCTATTTGAATCAATTCTGATTAGCCGCCATGCTGGGCATGCCAATAGAATGCACGTTACAGTGCAACTGGTTATTAAATACATTCAGACTACATTAAATCTAAAATTGTAACGCCAGCTTATAAATGTCTTACTTTTAGAAAGCTTGATAATGGTCTAGTTTTTGGATTTAATTTTGTACTGAATTTTAGTCTGATATTGGTTTAACTTTTCCGTTTTTGCCCGTTTTTAATCTGAATTCTGGTTTGATTGTAAGTCAGAATTTTGTTTTATTTTTGTACGAATTTTAATATGAATTTGGTTTGAGTTTTAATCCATGTTTGGTCTAAATTTTAATTTGCTTTCCAGCGTTTGTAGACCAGCGTTTGATCTGATTTCTGGTCTAAATTTTGGTTTGCTTTTAATTTGTATTTGGCGTCTTTTTAGCCTCAGTTTTAATTTAACTTTTAGTTTGAGTTGTGGTTAATATTTTCGTCTGAATTGGATTGATTTTGATACTATTTTGGTCTGAATTTCGGTCCGAAATCGGTCTGAATTTTGTTTTAAAATTTGGTCTAGTTTTTGTTTAATTTAAGTTCAAATTTTTTGATGTAAATATTTATCAGATATTCCCACTAGTTTTTGTCTGAATTTTAAGTTGCTTTCGTTCAGTATTAGGTCCTTTGACCTATAGTTTTGTCTAACTATTGGTCTGAGTTGCGGTCTAAATTTTTTTGAATTTTGGAATGAATTTTAAAACTGATTTTGGTTTGGATTCGGTCTGAATTTTGGGTTTTGAGTCTGAGTTTTGACCTGAATTCGATCTAATTTTGATTGATTTTTGTTGGAAATTTTGTCCTATTCGTGGTCGGAACACTGTTTTTTTTTTTAACCGGTTGTTGCCCGGTACCCGAAAGCGCATACGGATCTCGTCAAAGTTTAAAATATAATGGTTTTTTGGTCAAATTAAGATATATTTACATTTTAAATAATGTATAACAGTCTTAAAGAGCGTAGTTAATTTTTCATAAAAATGAAGTGCTTGGTTATGGAGTTGTGAGATCGTAAACTCACCACCAGGCCGATATTAATAGTGATATCGATGCTAAGAGAGATAAAAATATATATTTTAAAAATTCGTTTAAAGTACTATCCAAATCAACTGTTATCTTAATTAAATTTTTTTCGCGTTTTTGTTTCGACCAAAAATGAGTCAAAAAATAGAGATGTACCAAATTGTTTCATCAAAATGTTTTCTCAAAGGAAATTAAAATTTCCTTCAAATTGTTTTCTCAAAATAGATCATTTAACAATATAAATCCATTAGAAAAGTCATAATCAAGATTTTGATCTGAATTTGGTCTCATTTTGATCTAGATTTTTGATCTGAATTTGGTTCTTTTCTTGGTTTGAATTTCGATCTGTAAAAAGTATTTGAATTTTAGTTTGAAATTTGGTCGGAATTCCCGCATAAATTTCAATCCGATTTTAGTTTGAGTCTTGGTCTCAGTTTTGTTCCAGTTATTTTTTAATTTTCGGCCTGTATTTGATAAAATTTTTGTACCAGTTTTTGGTCTAGGTCTGGGTTTGAGTCGATAGTGAGTCTGATATTTATCTTTTAATTTAGTAAAATCAGCCGCCCCCCCAAACCCAAATCGCCTAGAACCACCACTGGCCTGTAGTTCCTACATCTCCCTCTGCATCCACTGCACTGCCAATTTTAAATCAAATAATTCTTGTTATTTTGTATGCGATTTCTAATAACCGTCATTTTCTGTTTGTTTTATTGCATCAGTAATTAAATAGTAGTTGATATGTTGAAACTCTTTGTTTCAGGAGTAAGCCTTTTCACTCAGATCAAGCACAAATTAGTCTCATTGAAAATCTGAATATAGGTACATATTTATTCGTTTTCTTTTTAGCTTGGATTTACATAGCAAGCTATCTTCTGGTATTCGGGAGGACTCTAGTCAACAGAAGTCTTTGAAATGTTATCATATTATCCATGCAAAACGTGGCCACCTCAGCCTCACTTGATTTTTGGTTTCTATAGTACCACTCGATTTTTCAGTGCCCTGTTTCACAAATCGGAACTTGAGATTTCGTCCAGCCAAAATATTTATAATATGATAAGACACCGGTTTATGAAAATGCTCAGGGCATGCAAGCCCGGTGCTGCTGTCCTCCATGGTTCACAGCCGTAAGGGTCGTAGGGTTATTTTAAAGAGGTACTTAAAAAGTGAACAGGAATTTCATAGTTACTTAGCTACTCGTAAATAATATAATTCCAGTATGAACTCTGAACAAGCTAATTCCACGAAAATTTTAATTCAATTAAATATAGCTCAAGATTGATTATTTTAGTTATTAACTAAATAATTTAATGGTGCCTTAAAATATTACACTTTTCAGCGTTTGAAATTTCACAAAAACGGCACGAGCCAAATCAACAAAAAACGTAAAAGCCAAACAAACAAAAATTGTAGGTACTTGAAATGCAACACCAAACTAAAGCTGAATAAATACAAAATAAAAAATGTGAATGTATACAACAGACAAATACATATGTAAATACTTTAAAACACAAAAATATATATGTAACTGCAACTGAATTCCTTTGGAGTTAAAAATGATAAGAAATTTCAATAACTAAAATCAAATATCCTTAGAAATTGAAGGTGCATATCTATTTAATTCTAAGAGTGCCTAGCTAAAGAACTTTCTGGCCTTTCCCTATATTCCAACAGCTGTCAATTGACATTTTTTTTTCTATAAAAAAAAAATCTTCTTTTTTTCTCTCTAACATTTTTACCATAATAAAAAAAAAAAGAGCAATAAAATATATTGAAATTTTTTTTTTTAGCTTAAGTATTGGGGAATTTTCTATCTATCTCCAAATTTGAGGCGTGTGTGATTAATTCTAAAGCAAATGCATCTGCTGCTACGCAAAAAATATAAACACTCCTACGCATATGTAACTATATGAATTTAGATGGGTGTATATATGTATATGTGAATGTGTAACCGTGCGTGTGTTTGAATGTTTAATATACAAATATTAGCACAACCCATTAGAATATTATGTAGTATTAATATAAAAATAGTGGAATGGTGCACGACAACATTTATAGGCATTTCCTTTCTAGCAAGAGCAGCGAAAGACATGTGCAAAATTATGTTTAAAATGTTGCACCTTTTGCTAGGATTGGAATCGTATGGAATTTGATGCGTTTTGATTGTATGCACAATATGACATTAGTCTATGTCTGCTGCTTCTGGTCCCAATTTCTATTTTCATTGATAATACATACGTGCATTTAAAAGGATATACATATATACAACATGCAAACACAAGCAGGCAGCAAACCCCTTTCGTTTTGTTTGCCAATAAAAGGTTCGATCTCTAGTGAATAATAAAAAGAAAACACCTTTTAAGGCTCAAGCCTTTTGCTGCTGTAAAATATGACATGCTGCCTTATATTTTTTTCCACCTGTGCTGTCTGTGCTCTCTGAAGTAGATGAAGAGTTTGGTAATTAAATTCAATGTAGAGCAATATTTTTACATTCAATTCATTAAAAAAGATTGGAACAAAAAGGTAAGAAATTAGTTTTCGTTACCATAAACTAACCATAACATTCAAATTTGCATAAATTTATGTTATTTACTATTTTTTGTTTATGTGTGTGGATACCTAAAAAAAAGTATAAAGAAGAAGGTATGAAAATTTTAACGAAAATAAATTTTATATTCATTCAGTCATACCTCAATTTTTTTTTACCCTATATCTATGTCAGAGCTGGAAAGATAGAGGAACTTGCGTCCTAGGTTTGATATTGGAAAACCCACTTTAGTGAATTTAGCATATGTATTTTCCACCAAGGTTTATTTACTTTTAACTATTTTACAAAGAAAATATTACACTCCCTACTCCCTCCTGAAAAAACGCATTTGAACAATAGCAAAACTTCAGCATTTTATCAAAGTCAAACTAAAGAGATTTTAGCCCTCTTTGGCAATCTTAATTATAATTTAGTTTTTTTTTTTCTTGGCGGAACCGATTTCATCGAGCTTGAGTCCATCTGACTATTTTGACTTGATTTCATTTGGCTTAAATTTATCAGTCTTTATTTCATCTGGAATGAAATCATCTGACTTGATTCCATTCCGCATTTTGATTTTATCTGACATTTTTTTTTATTTTGGTTTGATCTCTTTTGATTTGATTTCATCTGACTTGATGTTATCTGACATTTTGAACTGATTTACATTTTGACTTGATTTCAGCTAGATTGCATCTGATATTTTGGTGTGATTTAATTTGTTTTATCTGACTAGATTTTATATGAAATTTTGACTTTTGTTTAATCTGAAATTAATTCATCTGACTTGATTCTATTTCGCATTTTGACTTGATCTCATCTGACTTTATTTTATCTGGCATTTTGAGTTGAATTCGTTCGACCTTATTTTGTCTGAAATTTTGGATTGATTTCATTTGATTTGATTTCATCTGACTTATTTTATTTGTTTTGCCATCGTCTGTCTTAATTCCATTTGATTTTTTTATAGAAATAATTTCATTTTATTTGATATCGTCTGATCTGAATTCATTTTAATTTATTTTAACCGAATTTCAACTGATGTTTTTTATCTGAATTGATGTTATCCGATTTAATTCCATCTGACTTGATTTCATCTGATTTGATTTTATCTGAATGGGTTTTATTTTAATTGATTTTATCTCACTCGATTTCATCTGAGTTGATTTCATCTCTCATAATTTAATCAGAATTAATTTCGAATGATTTCATCAAAATTAATTTCGACTAATTTCATCAGAATTAATTACATCTGAATTGCTATCATTAAAAATTCGTCTGAATTGACTTCATTTGTAACTTTTTTATCTGAATCTATTTTAATTGATTTGATTATATCGGAATTCAGTTTACTTGAATCGATTTCATCAAAATTGATTTCGCATTTGTTAATTCAGAGCTGATTTAAGTCCAACCGAGTTAATTCCATTCGATTTCCTCTAAAATGATTTCATTTGACGATTCTTCTAAAGGGTTTTTTTTGTAGAAGTGTGGTTTTCAAGAAGAAATAAAATGCATATAATTTGATGTTATGGTTAAGAATTTAGATTTATTATAAAGATAAGGGTCCGCCATTATGTTTTAAATATGATTTCGGGCAAGTGGCCGCCGCGGCTGGCTTGAATAAATTCCAGCCGAGAGGCTCAATTTTCGATCACTTTTTGCAGCAATTCTCTTCCAAGGCGTCAATCATCTCGGGCTTATTTGCGTAGACAAGCGACTTCACATAACCCCACAAAAAATATTCCAGCGGTGTTAAATCGCACGATCTTGGAGGCCACGCCACAGGCCCACGACGCGAGATAATGCGGTCACCAAAACTTTACTTCAATAAATTGATTGTTTCGTTGGCTGTATGGCATGTTGCGCCGTCTTGTTGGAACCAAAGGTCGTCCACATCAACATCCTCCAATTCAGGCACGAAAAAGTCATTAATCATGGCTCTATAGCGTTCCCCATTGACTGTAACATTATGACCGGCTTCATCTTTGAAGAAATATGGACCAATGATTCCCTTTGCCCATAGAGCACACCAAACAGTGACTTTTTGAGGATGTAACGGCGTCTCAACAATGGCTTGTGGATTATCATCACTCCAAATGCGTAAATTTTGCTTATTACCGTACCCATTCAATCAAAAGTGAGCTTTATCGCTGAACAAAATTTTCTTGTGAAAATCGGGATCGGTGGCCATCTCGTTTTGGGCCCATTCACAGAACGTGCGACGCGCTTGATGGTCGTTCGTTTTCAATTCTTGCACAAGTTGGATTTTGTAAGCCCGCAAACCAAGATCCTTCCGCAAAATCTTCCATAAAGTGGATGGGCACAGCTCCAATTGTTGCGCGCGATGGCGGATGGACTCATTCGGGTCTTCTTCGATACTCTGCTCCACAGCAGCAATAGCGTCGTCGGTGGATGCGCATTATTCACTAGAGTAAACGTGGTGTGAAACCGATCCATGGTTGCTCGAATTACCGACTCTGCTGGGCGATTATGTCGACCGAATATTGGTCGCAGCGCGCGATTTGTCGCGCGAACCGAACCATTATTTTGGTACGATTTGCAAACGTTGTTCAGGAGTAAGTCCGAATCATCGACATTTTTAAGTGAATTCTTTGTACGCAAATTTATCCGGTTCCAAATAAAAGCGAGGGTCTATTATTAGACTTCATAGATGTTTATAATAACTGATCATATCATCCAATAATGTAGGGTATTCTAAACAACAACAAGTAAATATCTTAGTGGCATATTAAAATTACATATTCGAGAGCTATCGTAAAAGCGCAAAACTATCAACTCGTTAACTCATTAGAACTATGAGATACAATGTTGCTGCCGCATATTTTCCTGCTGTCAAAGCTTTGCTGCTGTACTAAAATGCCAAGCATAAAACTTTTTTAACAATCAAAAAAACAAATTAAGTTATTTAGAGCATCGTTAAAATTTTTTTATAATGTCTACAAGTATATATCATCAATGTCGTTACAATAAACATTTATGAGAAGAAGAGCACACATTGGATATGTTGCAACTGCAATATGCAATATGCGAGTAGTAGCAACTGAAGCATATTATCATACGATACGGAAAACGCTTCTTTTTTTATCTAAAAGTAGACATAGAAAATAGATAAAAGAGAAATTAAATTCAAATTTAATTGAAGCTAACAAAGATATCAGTATTGACTACTGTGCTGCAATGCATGTTGTTGTTACTGCCGCAATTGATGGCTTCTGCAACCATTAAAAATTTGCATTACAATTACAATTAACTACACAGACATTGAGAGAGAGCAAGCAGACACAAATAGAAATGTTATGATATTTACTGCTTTCTTTTCTTCTTATAATTTTATTTTACCTTCTTTACCAAATGATAATTAAAATTCAATTTCATGGCATACACCTTAAAGAAAACTGAAGATTGAAAGACCCAAACAATGTTCCTAAAAATTATGCAAATTTACTATACATACAAACAAACAATTTTCTAAGAATCTTTGAACCAACTTCAAAGATTATCAGCATTGATAATTTTAAATCTTTCTTACTCACACAAAGAAACCACAAAATCTGTAAAACATTACAAGGTATTCTCATACTAATCTTTTGTAACTATATCTACGTAATGCGATTTCATTGTATTCTTGGAGTTTGAGTAATTCTCGATTACTTGCGGTCAAAGAAACCGAATTAAATTTTATGCGCACCTTACAGCTCACAAAACTCACTTTGTATTTCGCATGTAAGGCGTGATTTATCCTATTTTTTTTCTATGGAAACCTTAAATTTATTTGTATATTTTCTTTTGATACTTATTTTTGGCGACTTTGCGGCGCACAGCAGCGTCTCGGTTAAACTTCCTGTATTTACATTGAGATTAGTTGAATACTTATTTGCATTGTACTCAATAGGGGAATTACTTAGAAACAATAGCCGCTGCAGGAGTCAGTAGAAAACTGCCAAGGATATATGTGTATGTCATGTTTTATTTAGTAAACATTGCAGTGCCATTATGGAATATTCTCCCACTGGGAGAGATTTGATGCATGTTTCATTTGAAGACTAACGAAGCATACACTTGCAGACGCCATGAGAATTTCCGGGAAGCATTTATTTTTTGCGAAAATTTATATTTTTATATCGAAAGTCACATCAGAAAATCGATGAAATAAAGTGAAGTAAAAATCGGAATAGTCGAATTGAAAGTAAATCTAAATAAAATCGAGATAGATGAAAGACAGGAAAAATTGCACCAAATAAAGTTACGACATGGAAAGTTTATCAGATATAGTTAAAACTAATGAAACCAAGTCAATTGAAATCAAGCTATAGAGCTATAGTTGAAATCTAGTCAGATGAACTCAAGTCAGATGCAATCAAGTTAATGGAAATCAAACCAGATGAAATAAAATTAGTTGGAATCAAGTCATATTAAATCGAATCAGTTGAAATGAAGTCACATCAGTCAAATCAGTTCAAATCAAGGAAGATGAAATTAACTCAGATGAAATCAAGACAAATTAAAAGCGAAATCAGTTGCCATCGAATAAGATGAACCTAAAAACGATGAAATTAAATTAGAAGAAATAAATCTGAGAAAAGTAAATCAGTCGAAATGAGTTGCAACCAAATCCGATGAAAACAAATCAGTTCAAATAAAGGTAAATAAAATGAAATCAGTTCAATTCTTGATAGATGAGATCAAATCATTTGAAATCATATCAAAGAAGAGCACTAAGCGCGCATCATATGTGCGCTTAGTGATTTTGTCGAATTTCAGTTCAAAGCGCTAGATCTGTGTGTAAGTAGAACATAACCATATTTATATTTTATGTATTCGTTTATTCGTGCCTTATAAAAACAAACTACTCCCTGCGAACGAAGTCTACCGAAACAAATTTTTATCCGCTGGGTTTCAACTAACCACATGTGTGGATTTTTTCGTATGTTTAGGCATGTGTGTTTTATGTGAAATATGATCCATTTCATTAATTTTTGTTTGATGTTTTTGCGCTGTGAATTCGTGTTAAAGTTAAAATTTTCTCTCATTGTTTCCTAAGTAAATAATAACCAAATTTTTGATAACATTCGTAAATGAAAATATGCGGAAATGCGAATTTTAAAGAGAATTTAAAACTTTTTTTTTTTATTATTATTGATGTTTGTTTTTTTTTTAAATTAAACATGAACTTATTCATAACTATAAACACTAATAACTCATTTTCATAGTCTCCAAAAATAAACACAAAATAGACAAAAATTCTATTTCAAGTTAATACCGGATAAAATTAATTTCATTAATTTTTTTGCCAAATTTGTTGTCGTAACTCTCATTTATTGTAAATCCTGCTCCTCCTTTACTACTTCATCACAAAATTTTAACCACATTAGTATAGCTAATAAAAGAGTTACAACTTGTAGTAAATTGCTTCAAATACAAGAGCTTTCATTATGAACAGGGGTACAAAGTTTATACTGTGGGAATTATTAGTCATTCCGTCTACGTTTCGCTTTGAATACTTAACATTTCATTTGGAATGAAAATTTTTATTCCGATCAAAATGATATCTTTCCGATTCTTTAAATCAAGTTTCAAAAAATCAAAGGTTCATTTTATATCATCATTTTCTTTTTATTCTTTTATGCCACAACAGCCATGAGGTTCATGTCATATTGCTGGAATAAATTAAAAAACTATGTTTTTTGGAGTCTTTCGAGAACTAAAAGTTTAAAGCACGAGCTCTTTAAAAAAATGTATAGAACAAAAACTTCTTAAAATGAATCATAAAATATGCTATAATTTTTTCAGAATTTTTTGAAAAAGTTTTGATATTTTTTAAAATTTCATAATTTTTAAAAATTAAAAAAGTCGATCGAAAACTCTAAAAAAAATTATAACGTTGTTTCAGAGTTTCAGACACCTTTTTGGAACAGTTTGTCCATCTCCTTTTAAAATCTTTGATATTTTGGGACACCTTTTTTGTGCTCTTTAAGTTTCTTTTCACAAGAGCCCAATATCTCTCCACTGGTCTTAGCTCCGGACAATTTGAAGGATTTGCCTCTCTTGGTACAAAAACTATGTTATTACTTTGATAGCACTCCAGAGCTTTCTTGCCGTAGTGACATGATGCCAAATCGGGCCAAAAATATGTGGACACATTCTGCTCTCTTATGAAGGGAAGAAGTCTTTTTTCCAACATTCTTTGATGTATATTTCGGTATTTATAGAGCCCACTGTAATAAATGACTTGCTTCTTTTGCCGCAACTGCATATAGCTTGCCATACCAGGAATTTTTTAGGAAATTTTGTCTGCTTTTGTATTCTTAATTGTTCTCCGACATTCCCTCGAGCATCAGCAACATAAAAATTTTGACCTGGAAGCTGCGTAAAATCTGTTAGTACATACGTTTCGTCGTCCATTATGCAACATGAATATTTTTGTATGAAATTTGATTTTAGTTTCCGAGCCCTACTTTTGGCGTGTACATTTTTTTGCAGCATTCCTGTCTGGAACTTTTTGGACTTTGTATGTTTTCAAACCTGCATTGGCTTTTAACTTTTCGCACCAAATAGTCAGAGCACTGGGCTAACCGGGCATCTTTTCTACCAGATGTGTTTGGAGATCTTTTCAATATGCTTTCTATTTTCTTGGCTTTCTCAATATCATGTGATCCTTGTTTTCTTCCCGAACCAGGTTTCCTATCGATGGTCAAATTCTCCTGAAACTGTTTAATAAGATTGGAAACAGTTTGACGGTAGACCTTCCATTCTTTGGCCAATTTTTTGTAGGACCAATTCGAATTTTTTTGAAAATGTTTATTAATTTTAAGACGTATTTCTTTTTCTTCACTCATTTTGATCAAACTTACAATAAATCAACATGTTTGTCATTAAAAATAACAACTGACATATTTTTCAAAGATAACTAGATCAAAGAAATTTTTAGATTTTACACCCAACAAAAATTATTAGGAAATACGTGTGTTAAGATTTTTTCAATCTCACTACCTAGTTGAATTCTAAAATTTTTTTAACATATTGCCGTGTTATCATTTCTGAATTTTAGTTAAAGAAAAATTTGTTTCTTCTTATTTATAGTCTGAAAATCTTAGGTATAATTAGTTTTACCGATTTTTACAAAGTTAACACTTTATAAGTTATGTTTGGTTAACCCTCTAGTTCCCAAATTTTTGATTGACTTTAAGTAAATTGAGATTGATAAATTTGGTTTTTGTTCTAATTCCTAGCTACTCACAGCTAGTTTTTTTTATCTGGCTAGTATGACGAGAAGTACTTAATTTTTTGTTTTTTATTTTTATCTCAAATTTAATCAAAATAGTTAATTTTTTTGTTTTTCAGAAATTTTTGACTTTGACCGTAACTTTTTTAAAAAGCTTGCGAAATTCCATAAACAATATGATAAAATGTAGCAACAAAAAACTATTATGGTGGTAATTACACCCGTTTTGATGAAGGCTGTCTAGAGACACACTTGGGAACTAGAGGGTTAAATTGTCTTTGAGGCCACACAGGACATAATAAGCAATAAATGCTTGGGTGTATAAGTTAATCTTCTGGGACTGCCGGAGACTTGCGCATATTCGTGCCATATTCCACAATCCTTTTCTTGTTCTAGGTAGAATCAAAAATATTCTCATAAAAACTTGAGGTGTGACAATACTATTAAATAGAATTAGGGCATTACGCTTTGCAACAAAAATAAACTTTCGAGGAGGAAATATTCCGGACTAATTTCAAGTCACTGATCACGAATCTGAGATAGATTTTTTCAAAACTACTCGCGTTTTCTGAATATCGTTCCATCAAGTTTCATAATTCCGGAAAGAAAATCTTTCCAAAACAATTTTGATGGTAAATATTACATAACTGAAGCCTGAGAGTAAGCAATTTGTTATGAAATTCTGTATATTTTTTATCCCTACACCACTGACTCCACTAACACTATTTTCCCTAATGTTGGGGGTTTTTTTTAATAAACATAGATTTAGAATGAACAATCAAAACTTCTTAGGAAATGGTATTCCTTTAGGGTTAAACCTCACAAAAGAGCCTGAAAAATGGTTTATAGCTTTTACTCTGGTATACCTTTCTGTACAATATTTCTTTTTTCTAGCTATTTATAATAAAGAACGGAAATTCGAGACATTGACATTTTATATTTCGAATTACATTTTATCGCCAAGCTGGTAATTCAGACAAAAGCTTAACAGGGCAAGTTCTTGATCCAGTTTTTCAATATTTTTTTTTATGTAATATTTCTGAAAAAAAATTGGTTTAAAATGTGAAAAAATAACACTTATTTAGAACATTCAGAGTTTTAATCACAATTATTTAAAAGTATTTTTGTTGCAGAACTCAAAAAATTTTAGCGGGTCGGCTTTCGAAGCATGATACATTTACTTTTTTCAATTTTTGGTTTTGAATTAGAATTTACTTCAGTCCAAACAAGAAATATACATTTCTTAATTGTTGTTGTGTTCGAAGTTTGTAGTCAGTTTCTCTAATTAGAGTTCATAAGGAGTCACTCCTTACTTGTTCACTCCAAAATTCTTGATATCGAATCTCCAGTCTTCATATTCGCTCTCCTTGCTTCTTGCTTCTGGCACCCAGATTTTGTGAGGAAAAATCCAAGTTCGAATACATAATTTTTGTTTCGTGAAAAATATCTTAGTAATTCTGGAAAAAAAAAATTTAAGACCTCACAAGTCATTTTATCAAAAGCTATCGACCAGAGCTGTAAAACATTGCAGTCATTTCGAACTGCATTCATTGAAGTCACTGGAAATGAATTACGTTTTCTGATTACAGTCTTTGATTTCATTTGAGACTTATGACTTTAAAAAATTAAGTCACCAGTCTTTTTGAAGTCAATGACTTCTCATTGATTATAGCAATCAATTTGAGACTTCAATGCAAATAAGTCACAAACACTCACATGACTTCATATTATACTTGAAGTCGCAGTCATGACTTCAAATTGGTTTGAAGTCACAGTCATGACTTCAAATTGGTTTGAAGTCTTGCAATCATTTGAAACTTCACCTTCACTGAGTGAAGTCTGTTATTGAATGATAAAAAATATACAGTATTTATAAGTAGTATAATGATTTAGTTAAAGAAAAAAGCTCTTCATGATTTTAACGGCAATAAGACAGTTGTGAAAAAACATATAATACATATCATATAAGTAACTACATACATATAAGTAACTACATACATATAAGTAACTACAAACACAAATAGAATATCGAATAACCAAGTTTTTATATTAGCTACAAATATAATTAAAATTTTTTTTTTAAATAAATAAAAAAATTGAAATTATTATAATTTATACTGGTATTTCTAGTAAATTTCGTAAAAAGTTGCTTGAGGCACAGCTTTGATTTCGATAATTTTTTATATTTGCAACAAGAAAAATAATTGGTAACAAGTGTGAAAATGAAAATGTGTAAAATTCTGAAAAAATAACTTAAATGACTTCCAAGTTATTTCCACGAAATCAATTTATTTCCGTGAAGTCAATTGATTTCATTGAAATAAATTGAAATCAATTGACTTCAAATGACTTCAATTGACTTCAAATGACTTAAATTCACTTTAAATGACTTCAAAATGAATGACTTCAAGTCAATTAATACTTTGTTGAGGTTAGGACTGCAAATAAGAGACTGATCATTCATGACTTCAAAAAAATAACTTCAAAAATGAAGAATAAGTCATTGACTTCAATATGACTTGTGACTTCAAAGTCTTAATTCCCCATTCACAAAAAGACTGGATTATTGCAATCATTTTTTTTAGAAGTCAGTTGACTTCAAACATAAAAAGACTGCAATCTTTCACAGCTCTGCTATCGACTTTACTTTTCTAATATATATTGAAAATGCTCCTAAACAACCAAATTGCTTGAAATTCTGTGGAACTATAGAAAATTATTGAAACTTTGAGTGGAAGAACTTTTGACCCAAACACGACAAAAAATAGAGCAAAATCATTGCAAGGATTAAAGGAAAATGTGACTTGTAATATTTCCGGGCGTTGCGCGATTAAGTAAAAATTGTTTAGACTAATTTTTGAAATGAATAAGAAACAAGGTAATTTGAGTTGCCGAAAAATTCGAGATTGAATCTCGTGGCTCACTGTTATTAAAACTAAAGCACCCTTGAGCTAGAAATTGCACTCAGACCATCAAAGTGTTTCTTTTTTTTAATATCATCCCCCCTCGTTTAAGCAAAATTCAGATATATCCTTTAAAACCAAAATGTAATTATACGAACAAAGGAAAATTTGGTCATGGTAAATTTTTTTTTTCATAAAATTCTGAAAAAATAAGTTTTAGGGGACAAATGTTTATTTGTTTTAGCTACATTTCAACCTGTGTATCTTATTAGTAATACTTATACACTTGAAATTATTTATAAAAATTCTCAAAGTTTCCAAGGTAGCACCCCAAAAACAACACTGCATATGAATGAACTAGAAAGAATGCTGTGTGGGTAATGAAACGCAACGGACTGTGTCATGTGCCACAAATTTGAAACCCTAATAAAAAACAAAGTAAACTAAATAAAACCAAAAAAAGAGAAAGAAAAAAACAAACCGAAAAAAATTATTCCCCATATCCTTGTTTTTAATTGCAAATGAAATTTTAATGATTACGCAACACTTGCATCAATGAATATTACGTAAAACATTTCCACTACCCATACCAACAAAAAGAACTTGCATTCTATGACAAAAAACCTGCATATAAATGTCATTGACTTTTCATGAAAATTATCACAAAAAAAAATTGTTATTCTCTTTTGCCACACATAAACTTACAGAAATACCAAATAAAATTATATTAAAAATTTTTGACAAAGAAGAAAACTTTTAAAAATTATAAAAACAACAGTGAAAAGTAAAAATGTCAAGTTTTATCGGCGCTAAATACTGAAAGAGATGGAAAAAAAAAAACAACACGGAACCTTTTAAACGAAAGCGAAATTATTTATTTGATTGCTCAATTTTTGTAGCTACTGTAATAGCATTGTGAAGATCCTCAACTCATATCTTAACTGAAACTTCTGCACACAATTCAATTTTTATATGAATGCGGTTTTTTGATCGCTCGATTGCTTGAACGCTGATCATTTAATTTAGTATAAAAAAAAACATATAAAATTTGTAACATTGTTTTGAAGACGATGACTTTCAGTTTTCTGTTCTTTTTTTTTTTTTTTTTTTTTTGGGAATTTTTTTATTTACACTTAAATGTTGGCAACACATACAATGAAATACAGCTTCAAGTTGTTTTTGGAAATGAAGCTCATCACAATTGAGAGCGTATACATGTAGAGCTGTTTATTGATTTTTAATGAAGCTGAATTATATCGGAAATATCTTTTTGATGTGCTGCTGTGTTGCGAAATGTTGCTTTACAGTAAATTGTTGTTGCTTTTTTTTTTATTAGTTAAAATTGTAACAGAATGCAATCATTTTCGAGGTAAAGCGAACATTTTTTTCACACAGAAAGTAAACTTTTTTAATAATAAGATCATCCTTTGATCTGATGATCGCTTTTAAGAAGATGGAAAAAATAAAGACTTTGTAGGTTTCTAGAACTGAATGGTTTGTAATCTGCATTTATCATCGGATAGACACGCTTTATTTTTTTGTTGTAATTTGTTTGTGCGGAATTTAAAAAACATGCGATTTTATCAATTTATATTCTTGTATAAGTTGCTGTAAGTCTGTGCTGACAGTGCTATATGTTTTGCCATTCGATTTTAATGATAAATTGAATGCCTTATTGGAAGCAAGCAAATCCATTTATGTATATTTTGGAAAGAAAATGTTAGTAAGAGTTTTTATTATGTTGGATAAGGCATCAACCCCCATTTTGGTGTGCTGATGTGCATTTACATTAGTGCTATTATATTCACCACGATAGATTTAGATATGATACCATACTCCCTAATATATTAGTTATACGGAAGAACGACGACTTTTTTTACCTAGCTATAACTGAACAAAAGCAAAGGCTGATGTTACACGGTCAATGTTTTGCTGTCAATGTTTTCTGTTCTTACTCTCTTTTCATCGTTTTGTTTGATGCCCTGTTACATAATCAGTTTTTTCCTGAATGTTTTTTTTTAATACTTTTATTTGCAACTATGTTTTTCCAACTAAAAAGTATTTTATTGTTTTTTGGAGAGAATGAAAATTCAACAATTGGAATGGAATAGGATGGAAAATAATTATAATGACAATATGAGATAATATTGGTGGAAATAGCAATAAATTACATATACAAAAAATATTGCATTTATATATGAAAAACGGCGAAAAATAATTTTTAAAATTTGCGAACTATTAAAATAAGCTACGCCATTTTGTTACTTGTCCACTGAATTACCATGTTTTTATAAAAATTATTAAGTAATTTTTTAATCAACACTCATTTTTACAAACAAACAAAAGCCAAACAACGCAAAGTGTGGCAAAGAAAAAAAATGTATTTATAAGTTAGTAGAAAGTCTAGTATTTTTCATACAACATTAGTATTTTCCCATAAAATGAAACAGTGCATCTTCAGCAACCCCATGTTATTTGAAGTGATGCAGGTTTTTTTCGGCAGTAAAAAATTTGTAGTGAAATGTGTTCATCCTCTCTTTTGCTCAGTGTTCATTTTTCAAAACAACAACAATTGCATTGTTTGACAGCAAAACATTGATAGTGTAACATCGCCCAAAGAATGTAAGTAAGAGTTTATTTAACATCTAGGTCTTGGCAGTTTAAACTCCTCCAAGTTCACAATTTTAAGTTTCCATCCCGACCAGAGAAGGTTGATAAAGATGTGGAGGAAAACTATTAAGTATTTGCGAAAAGAGCGATTACTCATTTAACACTAAGATATTTATGTAAAAATATCCAATACTAAATTTCAATATAATTCAAGTTTTTTATTTATTTTTGTTTATTGAAGCCATGGATTTTCTCTTCCCATTGACATAAAACAACTCCTCAAACAACATCAATGCCAATTCACTCAAAAGTCAATGTCGAATCAACACTACACTATAAACAGATTCCTTCTTCCTTTTTGAAAACTTTAAAATCCCAAATGTACCCATATGACCACATCATAAATCACAATCACATCACAAGTGATCGCCATCATCGTTTTCGAATAAATATACATACATACATACTTATTTATTTATAAATATTTTTATATTGATTTTTAACATTTTGCACTTGTCGTTTGTTGTAAATTTTTAAATGCAAACATTATTATTGTTGCAGTCTTCTGTGTTGCTGATGCTGTCGAGTGTCAACAGTATAGAGTGGCGTCTTGTATTTTAGTTGTTGTTGCTGCTGTTTCTGCTGTTATTGTCAATAATACAATGCGCATGCGCGCGCATAGTTTAGTTGTTACAACCAGCAAAACACATACCATCACCTCTTGCTTTTCATTTTTTGTGACTTTAGCTTATTTTTCCTCTTCTGCTGCTGTAGTTTCTGTTGTTGGTTATTTTGTTGTGATTGCTACTGCATAATAAAATCTTTTGATAAGTCAATCATGCCAACAGATTCAAGTGTTGTCGGTTTTATATTTCATTGTTGTTGATGCTGTATTTATTGTGGTTGTTGCAAGTTGCGTCCATTTTTGGGGTGTGACTGTTTTGTTATTGTTGAATGAAAGTTAGAGCATTTTAAGTCAATAATATTGTCTTCGTGTCATGAAAAACAATTGTATATATTTTTTTAAACTTGAATCCATTTATACACTGATTCTGACTGATTTAAATCCGATGAAATGAAGTTTTGGTTTTGTAGTGCCAGCTAATCTATTTGCTTTGTCAAGTAAATGATTTGAATAGAAACTCAGCTTAAAGTATAATAAAAATTGCAAGATAGGCTTACAATTGTAACTTTTTTCCATAAATATGTGACTAAAGTATGCATATACTACCTGTAATTAAGTGTGAAGCTCCCCTTAGCAAGGATATATCCTTTCACTACTGGAAATCTGTAAATCGAAGCTTGAACAGACTTTCCACTTGTGTCAAGAGAAAGAAAACTTTACCATGCAGTTATTAGAATACAGAATACATTGAACCAAATGTTTCTAGGCTAACAGGAGTCGTCATGCAGCACTGCTTGATTGATGTTAACGTAGCCAGACCATTCCTTTATGATATATTCTGCAAGAAAATTCTTCTTTGTGCAAGAGTATATGCTTTGTTGTGTTTCGTATTATTTTTGACAGAAACCACAGTCAACAGCACAACTTCTTGGGATTCTATTAGGCAAAAACAATACCAAAATCCAAAGCATTATATGGAGCAAGTACTTAATTAAATTTCAGACTAAAATTCAGTCCAAAAACGGAGCAAAAGTTAATCAAAATTTAATAAAAATTCTCTCTAGATATCATCAAATATCACACCAAAATTCAGGCTAAAATAATGACCAAAATTCAAACGAAATACTGAGCAAAATTCTGAGAAAAAAATTAGGCCCATATTAAAACAAATTCAGGTCAAAATTCGGTCCAAAAATTCAGACCGAAAAACGAAAAAATTGAGACTCAAAACAAAATTCAGAGCAAACAAAGAACCAAAAATCAAATTTAAACTAAAATTTAGAACTAAATTCAGGCCAAAAATTCCGTCCAATATCAATAAAATAATTCTGAGTCAAAAATCTAAAATTAAATGAAACTCAGAACCGAAAATTAGACCAAAAATTAAGCTAAAATTCAGACCAAAACTCAGGCCAATGTTCAGATCAAAATTGAGGACTAGACCAAAATTCAGAGCAGAAGAAGGAAAATTCAGAGCTTATTGAGATTAAAAGCCACATCAAATTCAGTCTAAAATTTAGGATAACAATCAGAACGAATTTGCGCCAAAACTTAAACTAAACAACTGTTCGAATTCAGAACAAATCCAAACCAAATGGAAACCAAAGCTCAGGACTAAAAATTGAAACAAAATTCCATTAAGAAATTTCGAAAAACTAGACCTAAAATGAGGCTAAAAACTATTCTATAAAATTATACCTAAAATCTGAACCAACAGCAACCAAAAACTATGACCAAGTTTTCCGGAATTATGACATCTATAAACTGATCCTGCTATTAAAAATTTTATATATTTGGTCCAAGTGTATAGAGAGAACTGTTACACTGTATAAATATTTATGAGGTTACCTGACATTTCCGGGAAGTGCCACAGCCCCCAATATCCTCTTCTAGATTCGTCTTTGTTTAATAGGTTTCATAACTCACCTTCAATTGACTGAGAGTAGATTTTAGATATCAATTTCCAGGCTTTTCTTCGTTAATCCTCTCATTCTGTTCTAAAAACTCTCTACCCCTAGAGAATCCAAATATTTCTCAAGGAGCTTATTGTCTCCGTATGCAATTTTTATAGAAAAGAAGGAATTTTATCCCCAACCTAGGATCCGCTAGTGTTCGATATGGTTATTTTGAGAAATCAAAGACTCTGATGGTCGTTTGACTTTGTGAAAATATAAAAATATCTTAAATTTTATAATTAAACCTGAGGTTGTTTTAATGGCACATATTTCCCTTTTGAAAAGTACTGGACGCTTGCTGTAAGTGTCTGGTTTTTAACCAATACAATGTTGCACCACTTTTCTAATCTGTTGTCATACCTACAATTTCCTATGTATAATGACGAAAAAAAAACTTCACAAAGCTTAACAAGTTTCTTAATGAAAAATCTTCTTTGTAGAAACATTCTTTAGGAAAGATTTATTTCTGAACGATTTAAATGCAGTTATACTCATACAGTTATACATAGCTTACAAATTCAAAATTATAATAACTTAATCTCTAGAGCCATTCTCCCATACAAGCAACATGTGTGGCAGTTGAACAACCACACTTCAACAACTAAACAAAAAAAATAAAATAAAATAAAATGAAAACAGTTTATTGTGTATTATATTTATAAAAAGTGGGTACCTTCCTACAAGAAAAAAAGCAACTACATAAGCCACCATCAAACTGATTACAAGTTCAGCCAATTACATAACTCAATCAATTTGTAAGCTATATACTCATACGCACATAATGAATGCAACTTTGTCCTTAAAGTTTACAACAGCAGCAGTAGAGACTTGCGACTCCCTTGAGATTCCACTACTACAATCGAAATGGCTTAATCTTGAAAAGGCGATCTTTTAAAAAGCGATTTTCGGGCGATAAACGAATTTATTGCAACAGCGCTACACAATAATTGACTAAAAAATGTTGCTGAGGTACATAAACGTACCTACGCGTAGGATCTACACTTCAACGTAACCTACAACTTTTATGGGTTTTTAATATTTGTTTTTGTGTGGCAACATCCCTGCTCAATTCACTATATATGTTTGAACCTATTGTTTTGGCCTAAATTAAGTTGCTTTCGTCTTTTGTTTTTATTATTTTGTGGCAATTGTTTTCTTGTCTTGACAATTGCTACACTAATTCTGGGAGTTCGTTTTTGATTGTCGGCTTTTACCACCAAAGTGGAAGCACAGAAAGATTGAGTTGAGGTTGGTATTGCATGTGTTCTCTCTCTCTCTCTCTCTCTCTCTGTTGAAGGAAGAAGCTGTTGAGTGTATAATTTGCTAATGTTTGAGTGTAATATATCACGATCTTTATAACGGCGTAGCGACCATAGTTTTTGAAAAACAAAAAGAAGGGGTCCAAAAATCGGAGGAAGATTTGTTAAATGTTATTCATTCTTTTTCACTTATTGCTCCTTTGATATTAAAACGTATTTAATTTTCAATGAACACGTATGTTAATCGATTATCAGACGCTAAAAAGCAGCTTTTAGTTTTCTTTTTTTTATTTATTTCTTTTTTCTTTTAATGGCAGAGTAAGTTTAACTCACAATGCCGCGTTTCGTAAATTAGCTTATGTCATGTTTAAGTCAGTGATTGTTTTTGATATTGTCAATTAGTGTTGAACAACTTAATTTTTGTGTTTTTTGTTTTTGTTTTACATTTAAACATGACAGTCGCACATAAGATAAAGTTACAAATAAATTAAGTTTAAAATTCTGTGTAAAATTTGTACAGTCAATGCAAGCGTTCTCACGCATGCGATAGCAAAGTAGAATTCTTAATGTTTTAAAAAATGGTAGGGAACTATATTACTTGGGATCGTATGAAAGCAATAAAAACAATAGAAGCTCATAGTTCCCAAAAGAAATATGAGATAATAGCAAAATCCAGGCTAGAATCCAAGATTTCGATTTTAGGAAGTGATAATTTGTCAAATTATTGGATAATTACACTTTGAGACACACTTTTTTGACATTGAGTTTTAAAAGATGAAGTTCTACAAAACAATAATGCATTCACAGCTTTCTACTATAGAAAAATTAAGGGCTTTTTTTTCATTAACATTTTTGTACTGGAATTAGGTTGGTTGGGTCGGAGTGGCAGTTTAGAGACACACTTACGCCAGAATGGCCCATTGTGATACAACATGGTTGGACCTACAGTTTAACGCCGGTTCCGAATGGCGGTGTGGCAATTTGTTATCAGTTGGTGGTTTTGCCATTGCCTACCATGATGTGTGCTTGTACACTTTCTTATAATTATCATACACTTCATATTGATAGTGAATATAAGAAGGTTTTGAGAATTAACCACCAGATGAAGACGGGAGTCGAACTCGAACCACCTGGATGAAAGTCTACCCACTACACTATTGAGATCGTCTGGGACAAAGTTCAAAATGGTTTAAAATAATAACATTAAGAAAACATTATCAGATTTTTGTAATTTTAATCTTATTTGAAAGGTAAAAGTTTAAAAACAATAAAAAATAGAAACATCAGATTCTTGTAAATTTTAACTTATTTGAAAGATATGAAAAGTGCGAAATATTTCAAAGTACTATTTGGAATTTTCCTATTTCCAGATTTTAGAAGCCGTTAAATTTCCGAAAAAGTATAAAAGGGAACAATGATAGAAAGGAAGGGCAGGGTAGGGTATGTGATTTAAGAAAACCTCCATTATACTATTAACTCTTTCATACCCAATGTTGCGTATATGCAACATTCACTTTTGTGTGGCATTACTAAAATGTTTAGCAGATATTACTATTAACGCTATTTGTATTCGGTTCTATTAGGTATTCTTCACGTTTGCTGGTTCCCGAATATTAGAAATTTCTTGCTTAAGTAATTTTTTTTAATGTTTTGTCTTTGAAGTCCAGCAAAAACCCTAAGTGCAAAAATTTTTTGTAAAATCTTTTGCACTATTTTTTCAAAAATAATGCATTAAATTATTACTAATCAGAAATTTTTTTTATTAGATATGTTTATAAAAGATAAGAGAATAAGAAAATTGGAAAAAAGGAGTTATCTAGTGGTTGTCTACAGCTTCATTGCTATGTTTTTTTTAACTTTTATAAAGGACAAACAAAGCAATGTAGAAGCAAGAAATTTGGTGTCATAATTTTGGAAGACCTAAGTAACCATAATTTTACAACAAAAGGTTTCTCTCAAGCCCCATTATAATTCGGGCGTAAAAGGGTTAATAAGGCTGCAAAACTTGATATTGACACAAATAGTCTTTTTATTTCAAATTAGTCTGGATCTTTGATGAATAGGGGAGACAAGCGAGCATAAAATTTTCATGAAAAAAATCTTCATAAGGTTATCAATAAGACTGCGGTTTTTTTTTCTTCCAAAAACGTCGATTCGAATTTAAATTGTGTTTTTAAAATCGAATTCAGAATTAAGAACGAAATTCAGACCAAAATTCTTGGCAAAACTAAAAAAAAAAACCAAACCAAAAACAGACCGAAACTCAGACCAAAATTCTGAGCGAAATCCAGAATAAAAATCTGAACAAAATTCAGATCAAAGTTTAGATCAAAGCTGCGGCCGAAACTGAAACCAAAATCCAGGCCAAGATTGCGACCAAAAACCAGAGCTGTAAAAGATTGCAGTCATTGATTTCATTTGAGACTTATGACTTTGAAAAATTAAGTCACCAGTCTTTTTGAAGTCAATGACTGCTCATTGATTATAGCAATCAATTTGAGACTTCAAAGCAAATAAGTCACAATCACTCACATGACTTCATATTATACTTGAAGTCACAGTCATGACTTCAAATTGGTTTGAAGTCACAGTCATGACTTCAAATTGGTTTTAAGTCTTGCTGTCATTTGAGACTTCACCTTCACTGAGTGAAGTCTGTTATTGAATGAAAAAAAATATATGTACAGTATTTATAAGTAGTATAATTATTTAATTAAACAAAAAAGCTCTTCATTATTTTAACGACAATACGACAGTTGTGAAAAAGCGTATAATACATATCAGCTCTCACGAAAATCACGTCATGTGCCCATATCTATTCTAAATTTCAATTGCCGACGACAGTGTAATGTATTTATTAAATTTTAACGGCACAATGTAAATACAAAAATAACATTGCAGATTGATTACACTAGTTTACAAAGGTTATTTTTACGTGCACTACACTTTGCTATATAGCGTATTGGGTTTGGGCGGATATTTGCCACAAGAAAAATAATTCGTAACAAGTGTGAACATGAAAATATGTAAAATTCTGAAAAAATAACTTAAATGACTTCCATGTTATTTCCATGAATTTAATTTATTTCGGTTAAGTCAATTGACTTCATTGAAATAAGTTGAAGTTAATTGACTTCAAATGACTTCAATTGACTTCAATTGACTTCAAATGACTTAAATTCATTTTAAATGACTTCAAAATGAATGACTTCAAGTCAATTAATACTTTGTTGAGGTTAGGACTGCAAATAAGAGACTTATCATTCATGACTTAAAAAAATGACTTCAAAAATGAAGGATAAGTCATTGACTTCAATATGACTTGTGACTTCAAAGTCTTAATTCTGCATTCACAAAAAGGCTGGATTATTGCAATAATTTTTTTTAGAAGTCAGTTGACTTCAAACTTAAAAAGACTGCAATCTTTTACAGCTCTGCCAAAAACTAAGTAATAAAATCTGGCCTAAAAGCATATCAAAAAATAGGCAAAAAATTATTATTAAGTACCCCAGAAAAATGAAATCTATCAGCTGACCCAGGAACTTCAGGTCTAACACAGTCCAAGTGTACACAATAAACAGTTGTGCTGTAGATTTGAAATGGTTATAAAAATGCACATTTTTGGGAGTGGCTGTAGCTCACCTTTGGATCCGACACTGGTTCGTAGTATGAGTGGAGGTATATAATTAGGAATTCTTGTGCGTAATAATTCTCATACACGTTATAAAGAAACTGAAACTCAAATAAATATTTCGAATTGAAGATATTTTTCTATGATATTAGCTTAAAATAATAATCGATTTAATAATTTAACAAACCACCCAAAAGTTTTCTAATTGAACACTGATATTCTCTTCATTAATGCTGTATACCTACAGAAAATTATTTAAGTCGCTTAATTTTTAAATCGAAAATGTTATGAGAGTATCAACGAAGATTGATAGCAATTTTAAGAACAGAATTTCGAATTTGAAAAGAGATGAAAAAGAATGTAACAAGTTGAGAATAGGGTGAAAGGAGGAGAAAGGGGAGGAGAGGGGTAAGAGAGGAAAAAGAAAGAAAGATAGAAAGGGAGAAGAGTAGATTTCGACTAAATCCAGTACATTTTCCCAAAAATTAACAACTTCATCACACACCGTCGGTCTCCCTATTCAGGTTATAATCAGGGATGCTAACTCATTTTTTCTCTCTCCCCGATAACCCTCGAGAAATTCCCCGATTTTTGATCGAATTCCCCGCATTGGTATAATTTCATATTATAACAGCGCTACACGTAGTTTCCATTTAAACATTTTACAAAAACGAAATTGACCTTAGTGAGTGTTATTTCTCGGTCCAAAACTTAACAAATTTTTATGTTACTGGTAAATTAATAGAAACGAACTTTCTGACTCCGGAATTCTTAACGCTTATATGTTCAGCTCGCTTTTGAACATCAAAGTTCTCAAAGGGGCAGACATGGGATTTCTTTTGACTCAAATAAAAAATGGCAAAAACTTCGTTTTGAAAAAGTTCAAAAGGTTCAAAGTTTTGTCTATCGGTTTTTAACATAGAAAAAATTAACTTAATCTTCTTCAATTTTTACAAAATACTTTCGAAATATCATACTTTCAAATAGCATACTTTTTTAAAAATCAATTTCTCCAAACCAATAAATTGCAGGGCCTGCTTAAGAAAAGATGAAGATTTTGAAACCCAAAATATGAAATATTTCATAAGTTAAACGTTTTGCATAAGTTAAAATTTGACAAAAAATATTCTACAGACTTTAATTACAAAAAGCTGAACGACTTCAAATTTCCCGCATAAAACAGCTCATTCCCCGATTCCCCGTACTAAGTAAAATTCCCCGCAAATCGGGGAATTTCTCACAATTGAAACAATTGACGAAACTGAAAATGACTAAGCTTACCTAACATAGTTATAAAATATCCCTTTAAGGGAGGAGCTAAAATTCTGCTCCTCTTACTAATAAAACTCTGATATATTTCGGTCGTTCATCATGAATCGAAACCACGTTTTATAGGGACCAAAACGTTGGACCCATCTTTCGGAAATGTTAAGTGACTAGTCCTGAACAGGACGCAACTCATTGAGTCCCTAGGCTAAGTTTTTCGCATTCACAAACAACTTCATGTAATATTTGAACACATTTCAGCATGGCATAACTTCATTAATCTTCAATACATTTATTAGTGTAAACTGCAATTTTATTCCAGAAGATCCAGAAGAGCTACATATCAATTTGAAGAGCTTGATGAGTAGGTTAGCCAAAAATTATCAGATTTAAAATCGGTTAAGCCAATTCCAAAATATTAGAGTCGGAAGTTTTTTAAAATTCGCTCATTGAACAAAGCATTGCATTCATCGTTGTAAAAATCATTGTTTAAGCGGGAGTAAATAATAAATAAGAGAGAGAGAAAAGACATGAGTAACGGCATCTCTCAAAACTGTCTAATGAATTATCTGCATACACAAATAGCAAAACAAACACCAACGAGTAGTTTGGTTCTCTTTTGATATTTTTTTTTTCCATAAAAAGATTTCTTGAGCAAAAAAATAGCCCCAGTTACTGGGGCCTTACCGACTAGTATTTATAAATCTTTCATGAACTATTTTAATCCTTTTTTCTTATGAAACGGAAGCACTTTTGTGTTTACATATTTAATTTTATCATTTACATAAATTGCATGCAATTATTTTAGTAGAAAACTACATACCCAAAAATCTGAAAAACCCTCAAATTATTCACCGAAAATTAAATAAAGATCGCAATCAATTCGAGTGTGTACGTCACATAAAATCAATTACCTATAAAACACTTGCGCATTGATGACAAGAAGCTCACATAAATCTTATCAGAAAATATAATTTGAATGTAAGCTTTTAAAAAATTCATATGCAAATATTATATTTGAGATTTGCATCTCAGCAATACGATCGTTTAACGATCAACAGCACAAAACAGCAGCCATTGATCAATATGCAAAGATAATCCTTCAAAGATAACATACTGCTTGGATGCATACTACAGCCACTACTAACTCTAATATTAAAAACAAGTACGTAAAACAGGTTCAAGCCACCCATCAACAACATACACACATAGGCATTGATTATGTCACAGTGATGATCTTGAGACTTCAATGATCTTCAGTGACGATCCTGCACACTTTATATCATTTTTGCATAAATAATTATGCAAATTTTGTAAGCTAAACAGAAATGATGAAAAGTATATGATCGACACTCTGAAGATCACTGAAAATCATCACCACTGTGACATAATCAAGATATGTGTGTATGTGTGCGTTTGAGAGCATAGACTTGTAGCAGAATTATTGCGCCACAGGGTGACACTTTACTTCACCTTACTCTTTTTTTTTTTTCAATTACAACAAATTGCTCATAATTACTAAGCATTTTCAGATGCGCTCAAACAATTTTTGATCCTTATCAAATAATTTCATATTTAATCTTTTAAAAACTTTACTTCACATAACAAAAATGCACTTCAAGTGACACCTTCCATGTACATATGTGCATACATATAATTTTGTTAATATAAATTTTATAGCTACTATGGACAAAGTAAAGTAAATTTGCTTTTGTAATCTGCACGATCAACAAATGCAGTAATTCATCAAATTCAAAAAAACTTTGATCTTCGATTGATTTCTTTTTTGCTGTAACACAAATCGTCGATCTGACGATCGATAGTTGTTGTGTAGAAGGATCCATAAATAAATGTACCTATGTATTTGTTGCATGAACGAACGTACGCTTAAAACATCCGGTCAATATTTGTAAAAGAAGAATGGGTAGCAAGCAGTAAGTTCGTGGACCCTATAATAAAAAAATAAAAAAAGCAAATAACACAGAAAGGAAAGAGAGCAAGACGCACGCCTGCGATCGATACGCAATTGATCGATGTTGCAATAATTTGAAATAAATGATCTTCCAGTAGACACACTCATACATACAAACACTCATACAGTAATCGTGTGTCGTAGTAGCCAGTAAAGTAAAGTAGTAGTTTGTAGTAAAAGTAGTAATTTTTGCAAAAGTATTTCATCTAAGATTTGTAGGTGTTTACTCCTTTGCAGCAAATCCCAAGCGACACGAGTCTTTTGCCCTTTTTTTGCTTTTGTTGTTTTCTGTTTTTGATCTAATGATTGTCTGCAATTATTTGCTGAGCGTGTTCTTGGAAATACTGTTTTTTTGTATCACAATAGAGTTTCAATTTAATGAATAGTTTTTTTGTTTTTTTTTTTTTTTTTTTTTAAATTTCGTTTTTCAAACTGTATCACTTTAGAACTATAATTATTGCATTCTATTAGTGTGCCAAATTACAGTGTAGCTACGTGCTTGGCACACATTTTCTTCAATGTCTGTCAATGGTTTTAGCGCCATTAAAAAATATTTTTATTTTTTAAGATAAGATTAAAGCATTTTTCGAATTTTGTTAGTTGGAGCAAAAATAAGTATAAGTAAAATTTCATTCTATAAATTTCGATCTTAAAATGAAATTAAAGTAGACGAATTGAAGCTATTGATCAAGCACATGGTATTGAAACTACCTTGAATAAATGCTTTAAATGAAAAAAAAACAAATTTTAAGAATTTGTTTTCGAGGTATTTTATTACATATTAAAATCGGTTTTTTTTTGTAAGGCTATTTAGTTTTTCACGAATACAAAAAAAAAGTGTTTCTTAATTTTAATTTTGTATTTTCCGAGTTTTCCATATTTTCATTCAAAACTCAGGAAAAGGACGGTTTTTCTAAATTTTTTTCACCCTAATAAATATGCCTTAAAAGTTCGTAGATCGGTTAACTCTATTTTACTGGTTGATATCAGAGCATGAAAGTAAGAAGAGTAGCGAATTGTGTTGCCAGATTAAGTTTGGTGTTTTTTGGACAAAGAAATTTTGAAATATTTAAAAATTTTTGGAAAACATTTGAAGTAGGTACACTTGAAAAATTTTGAAATCAAATTTGATTAATCTAAAATTTTTTTGAAATATTCTGAAATTAATTTGGAGTGTTCTTAAAATAATTTGAGATTTCCTTAAATTAAAACAAGATATTTTGAAATCAATTTTGAATATTTCTGGAATCAGATATGAGTATTCTAAAATAGATTTGAAGTATTGTAAAATAATTTTTTTGAAATGAATTAAGAAAATGTAAAACTTTAGCATACCCCGAAACCTGAAATTATTTTGGAGTTCATTAGAATTGATTCGACAATAATTCGGATTATTATGAAATTTATTTGAAATATTCTGAAATCATTAAAAATAATCTCCATCAATGAAGAATGTTCAAAAATTGGTTTGGAATATTCTCAAACCAACACAAAATATTCTTACATGCATTTCAAATATTCTAAAATCCATTTTACCCATATCAAATATTCTGAAAACAATTTAGAGTTTCCAATCAATCAATTACTTTAATCAATTTAAAATATTATGAAATCAATGTGGAGTTTTTGTTTTAATCAATTTCGAACATAAATTTGAAATAATTTTAAATCAACTTGAAAACCAATTTGGAATACCCGGAAATCGATCCAAAATATTTTGAAATTAATTTAGAATATTCGGAAATCAATTTGAAAATAATTTGGAATATTCTAAAATCAAGAAATTAATTTCAAATTTTTTGAAATCAATCGCAAGACACTTTCGAAATTAATGTTGAATATTATAAAACAAATTTGGAATATTCTGAAAAAAATTTGGAATATTCTAAAATAAATTTAAAATATTTTGAAATCTTATTTGGAAGTTTTTGAAATCAATTTGGAATATTCTAAAATCAATTTGCAATATTCTGAAACCAATTTGGAATTTTGAAAAATACCTTGCAATCAATATGAAATCGATTTGAAACAATCTGAAATCAATATTTTTGAAAGCATTTTTGAGTATTCTAAAATAAATTTGGAATAATGTGATTTAAATTTAATGTATTCTAAAATCAATCGGAATATCTTCAAAATAACATGGAACTTTTGAAGACATTTTTTTTTTTCAATTTTGAATATTTATAAATACTTTGAAATTAAACTGAAATCAACTTTGAGAATTCTGAAATAAATTTAATATATTCTGTAATCAATTTAAAATATTCTGAAAGCAATACTTTCAAATCAATCTGAAATATTCTGAAATCAATTTTGAATATTCTGAAATGAAATTGAAAAATCTGAAATTAATTTTGAATATTCTGATATCAATTTGGGATATTCTGGTATCGATTTGGAATATTTTAAAATTTTTTGAATTATGAAATCAATTTAGAATATTGAAAACAATTTGAAATCAAACTGAAACATTTTGAAATTAATTTAAATTAATCTGAAATGAAAATAAAATATTCTGAAACCAATTTTGAATATTCTGCAACATATCTAATTTTGGATTTTCTTTGAAATCAGTTTTGAGTGTTCTGAAATAAGTTTGGAAAATTTTGAAATTAATTTGGCCTAATCTGAACCGAACTTGGAGATTTCTGAAATTAATTTTAAATATTCTGGAGCTAAATCGGATTACTCTTTAGTCATTTTGGAATATTCTGAAAAAATTGCATTCAATTCGAAATCAATTTGGTGTTTTGTGAAAACAATTTGAAGTATTCTGAATACTATTGCAATAGTTTAAAAAAGTTTAGAATCAATGTGGAATATTTTGCTAGCAATTTTAGATATCATGAAAACAATTTGATATGTTCTGAATTCAAATTGGAACTTTCGAAATCAATCTCGGATATTCTGAGACGAATATAGAATATTCTAGAATCAATTTTGAATATTCTGAAATCAATGCGGATATAATCTAAAACCAAATTAAAATATTCTGAAATCTATTTAAAAATTTTTAATCATGAAGTATTAGGAAATCAAATTTAAATGCTTAAAAGTCGATTCAGAATATTCTGGAGCCGATTTGAAATTATTTAATAACAATATAAAATATTCTGAAGCAAATTAAGAATATTCTCAAATTAATTTCGACTATTTTTGGTATATTCTACGTCCTTCTTCTGCATCTACTCGTATCTATTCTTATGCTTATAGTTTTCCGTACAGTTCCGTCTTTCTCAAGCAGTTCAGTATTGCAACAGGGTGTATGGATGATAGTTCCGGTCTATGCATATCCTTTTTTTTGTAGATTAGTATTCAGGAAATACCTGTTTTTACAGTGATTTATTTTCTTTCTCAACTCTTTTGAAAAGAAATGCACTGCCATGAAGCTCAAAAGACCTCACACCTATAAATTACAAATTCCTTTCCAAACAAACATTTAAAAAACTAAAAACACACACGAAGATTTTAGAGCTTGAAATCAATTCGTCATACGCTTGCCGATTGCCTGTGTCTCCAATTTGCTTTGGCGTATTCATTTTTTATTACTATATTCAAAATTTGATAGCCAAGAAAATGAAAAAGACAAACATTCATTAAGTGACCTTCAAAGTGAAAAGGAAGTCAAAAAATAGCAAATCCAAAAACAAAGAGAAGCGTGCAAAATATGAATACAAAAAGTGAAAAAAAAAAAAAATATTTGTAAAAAAGGAGACCAAAAAGGACAATGAACTAGCCAGGTGGCCATGGCTGACCTCACGCTTCACAGAATACCAAATATCAACTTCAGCCATAGTGTCGCACAAAATAATGGGATAGCTTAACTAAGAGGTAGACAAAAGGTAAGTAAAAAGATAGCAAAAATGGGTAGTGCAAAATCGCATTATGTGCTTATTAGTTTCGTATATGATTTTAAATAGATTCACAAAGCGGGGGATCTTTTGATCCTAGAGTTTTAGTGTGGGCTATAAGCGCGTGTGATCATTTGTTTTTCAATTTACTACGGTCTGCATTTACAGAGACCGAGCGATTACTACATATACATATATTTGAGCTATACCGGTTTAAAACCCTCTAAATTAAATAAATTTTGGATTTTCAATTTCTCTTTTATGGGCAATAAAAAATTATATGCTTTCAATAAATTGTAATTTAATGCAATCGAAATTTCAGAACTTTAATAAAATGAGGTCACAAAATTTAATGCAACAACTTAATCATTTATCCTTGAAGGCGTGTGCCACAACAACAACAACAACAAACAGCAACCTGTGACGTACTGTACATATTAAGCCACAAAACTGATAAATAAAAGTCAAAAATGAAAGACAGCACCAGTAAGACTCTGACTCCAGAGAGATATCTCAAAAGCCAATGCTAACAAAATATTAACACACATGCAACACTGCCATCGCCATCACCAACAACAACAACAAAACCAACTATAGGTAACCAATAAAGAGCGCCACCTTTGCTTTATAGAAGAAAGTTTAAAATTGCACGCAACAGAAGAAAATAATAAGAAAAAAAAAAAATGTTAAGAAACTTTCAAGTGTGAACAAACTACTTTAGGGCATACATATGCACCTACATCCGAATGTGTCTTCTTTCGGGCCCCAAGCGGCATGCGAATGCATTCAGTATGTGAGTATGTATCATTGCATTGCAAGTAAGTAGCCAACACAAATATGTACAAGTACTTCAAAAATTTTACCACGCATCCATAGCAGTCACGATTTAAAGTATACGAAAAAAAAAATACAAAGGAGTTGAAGAGGAAATACAGTAGAAAAGCAAAGTGTCATGGTAACACACCCTCTCTTTGGCCATAGGAAGAGGAGGTAAAATACACGACAACGCGACACGCCATGAATTCATTGCCAGTAATTGTGAGACTCAAGTGCAAGTGCAGAGAACAGGGTCGTTTTGGCATTGTGTGGGCAATGTTGAAGACTACACACTTTTTTAGTAAGCGGCTAATTATATAGTAGTGAGATTCGATTTTACAATCCTATTTCATGCATCCATTATTGGGAAGTGAATACATCAAATGCTTCTTTTAATTTCTAAAAATACGTACCCCTCTTTCCTTTAGGATTTTGGGCCTTCAAGAGGACAAGGGGATCTGGTTAAAAATGATTTTCGTTTGTATTTAGTTTAGACCAATTCTTTTTTATTGTGATATACGAGTATTATTTATTTGCATGGACTTTTCTGGTCATTGCTATTGGTATTTTCAAAATAGTTTTCTTGAATGCTTTCATATTCAATATGAAGAATGTTTGAGGGCTCAGATAAAATTTATGGCATTTTTTATAGTATCCAACATTTGAAAAGGAACAATGTGGACGGGTGATTTAGCCTATTATAGAGCTGCTGTTATGAGGTTGATGGAAATGAAAGCACACCTTGAAGAGTCTAGTAGTTAATGAACAGAACGTCTTTATTGAATTTTATTGCAGCCAGAGCTGGGCGGTTTCGATTACTTTTGTAATCTATTACACATAAAGTACCATTACTTGTAATCGTACTCAAAAATTTTCGTTTTTTTATAAGTAAGTTATAAATTAATTTCCGTTCTTTAATTTAATTAATTTGTTACTGGGGCTAATCCTCACACAGTTAATAGTTAATTTTGCAAACTTCAAAATTGTGGATATTCCACATTTTTAATTTCATTAAAAAAAAATTTGTTATTAATGATGTCGTCTACTGATGAGCTGGACTGGTCTTTGGATGATTCTATGAGAGACCCAATTTATGTGTTTCCTTCAACATTAACCAGCAGAAAACGGAAGTGTGAAGCTTCAAATGGTGCTGATAAAAGATTGAAACTTCATGCAAAGTTTATCTTCAACATTAAATTTTTTAAGGATGTCGAGTTTTGTAAGTTTTATATTGAAATCCCATTATTTTCTCTATTTTCATTATTTTTTTTATTTTCTTCAATATCAAACTTTGTATGTATGTACATATATCTCCATGCAAATTTACATGCAATCGAAATAAATATTGTTCATGAATATCAACATATTCATACTTATGTTACCTTAAAATTTATATTTTCAAACATTTTATGAACAAATTACAAATATTTAATACACAATTTTTTGTAATCATAAACCAAAACGAGTACTGTAATCGTACTCAAAAAAATTTTGAGTACAAGTACATGAAGGAATCGTACTCAAAAAGTAATCGTACTTCTACACGCCCAGCTCTGATTGCAGCAAAGATTACATTGATTTAGAACCTCAAAATTTTTGAGCAATTTCCCAACAGATCCCAAAACCAAACTTATTTCCCCATTATCCATTTAACTTTCGCCCTTGCCGACCACACTTTTTTATACATTTCTCTTACCTCAATGTTGAACCATTAGAGGCGCTGAAACATTTGATTTGAACCGAAATTTTTAAAAAATTTTTAAAAATCTGAAAATTTCCCCGAAATGATAATGAAAAAAATGCTAGTAAAAATAATAAGGCACATATGAAAAATTGTTATTTTCACCCCCCCCCCCCCCCCCTTCTCCTACTCTTACTCCCCTTTTCTTCTTTCTTTCTCCTCTTCTACTCCCTTTCTTTAGGAAGAGTGGAGTTCCTCTAGAGGGAAGTTGCTTACCTCCCCTCCCTTCCTACTCCTCTTCTGCTAGCTCCTACCATCACTCTTTCTCGCCTTCTCTTTTTCCCCTTCCCTTTCTCCCTTTTTTTACCCCATTCTCAAACTTCTCTTCTTTTGCTCCTCTTTTTCTGCACTTTTTCTGCTACTCCTCTTTATCTACTCCCTTTAATTTACTTCCCTTCATCTACTCTGGTTCTTCTACTAACGTTCTGCTCCTCCTTTCCTCCTACTCCCTTCTCTCCCTCCATTTCTTCCCACTTCCTTTCTCCGACTTTCCTCGTCCTACTCTATTCTTCTTCTCTCACTCAGTTTTCATCAAAAGTAGTCAAATAAAATATATAAAAGCCAAGTAAAATACTTTCTTTATGTGGGCGGCAATTTTTTTTTTGTTTCCTTTGAAACGGCACTGGCACAGCATCAACACTTCGTCATCGTCTTGTCTTTACTGAAAGATTAGCAACACGTTCCGCTGTAGCATTTTTACTTACTGTCCATGATACAAACCTCTTCATTTTGTGTTATGAGGAATTGCAATGCATCGTTGAAAATGCAGCAAGCTCCCGCGCAAATATTTTTTTTCCATTTATTTTACATAAATTAAATGTTACAGTTTCGCTTTTACTTTAATAAGAAAAGACTTTCAAAAGCGTTTATGCTGATGATGAATATTGCAGGGTTTTGATCACGCTTTACTGACTACTACTGTTGCTCTACTACTCCTCTGATATGCATGCAGCATATAAATTATGTAGAAATATATGTGGTTTGTTTGCGGTTGCCTTTGTGGTTGTTGTTATTGATGTAATTCGTTTGTCAATTTTTAAATTAAATTTTAAAATTTAATTTACAAAGGTGATAATTATATTTAAATGTTTATCATAACATGTAAAGGTAAGACTGATATACGATTTGAAATAGTGCATACATACCTACATATTCTGAAATTTTGATATCTTTAAAACTTACATATGTATGTATAACCTCATTTACTTGAACACTGATATCAACATGCAAGTATCTTTGCCATGTAAAAAGAGAGTACGAATAAAAAGAAAAAAAACTACGACTGACTGCTCCAGAAATTTATTAAAATCCAATTAACTTTTATGTTCAACACAAATGTGATCAGTTAAATTCTCATTACAGTTAACTACACTTACGATATAATCAGAAATAAAAACAGACAGACAGACGGACAGCGCATGCGCCTTGGCACATTTGCCGCCTTTTATTTTTAAAGCGCGTAGAGCGTCGAATGATCTACACAGCTTAATCGTAATCCAAAAATACTTAACCACTTACCGTAGAGTTTCATTCAATCCATTCAGTGCCTTACCACCAGCATCAAGTAAGTCGCTTTTCTTCGACTTCATTTCAGTTCATTACCACGCCGCGCGCTTTCGCACCAAATAATTTTGTTCAACATTTTAATTAAAATGGAAAATTTCACTATATGTAATACATATAGACGATTTGAGTTTGAGTTTAGAGCAATTGTGTGTGTGTGTGTGTGTGTATGTGATCGCGATCTGTGTACTACACATATTCGATCGTGCCACAAGATCAAGCGCTCACTTATGTATGTATTTGCAGCGCGGCTTAACACTTATAACACCCAATTTTCTTCATCGCATATGAACTTCATGCTCTATCTCTTTTCTCGTGTTGGCTTTAAAGGACATTATCGCTCCAACTGACCAACAACACCATAACATTTGCAATATATATTACATTAAATGTAACTGCAATAATGATCAATGATCTTGAACATGGCAGTCATGGCACTCCACCACTCCAGCTACCAAGTGATCTTGATTGCAGTAACAACTTTACACTTATGTATTTCTCTTCCAAAACATCTCCATCGTCTCCGCATTGATCTTTCCTTTTTCGTTTGGTGTATGCGGTGATAGTATAAAGTTTTTTTTTCTTTTTTAACATGTACTTAAGTAGGTTTGCAATTACGCGTGTAATAAGTTGTTACTTTAGAAGATATTGTTAAATACATACATACATACATACAGAAGTATGTACCGCGTTTATGAACATATGCTTGTTTGTGAATGTAATGTATTATCTGCAACTGTCATCGATCGAAAGTGTCAAGCTAGCATTATTAATTGGCAATGAAATATGTATAAATATGGATAGGAGTAGGTATTACTTATACATGTACTTAAAAGTTTGATGGTAAGCAAATTCATAAATAATGAATATATATAAATCTTCGTATGTAGGGAAACACTTTTGCATATGTTTTGGTAATTTACAGTCGAAAATCATACATGAGTCATAAGAAAAGTCATTAATCCATAAACACATCTAACTAGGTATGTACAATTGAATTACTAGTGGGAGAAACCTGGATTTTTATAAAGCAATCTCAACGATTATACGGTAAATGGTCACCATGGCGTAGTGGTTATGAAACGCCAAAAAATCAGGCATAGGAAATAAACTTTTTTCTTCACGGCACCATTTCTTGGGTGGCAATGGCAAATCTCACTGCCTAAGTAAAGCTTTTCATGTCTAGGCTCTTCAGTCTCACCGACTGTAGCCGAGTTTTCTAAATATATATAAAGAAACATATTTTACATTTTGCTAGCGCTTGAAGTCGTTTCTCCGAACCGAATGCCGAACCGATCAACTTTCAATTTTAATACCGTAAAATTTGCTGGATAATCTGTTTATTTTGGAATAAACCAGCAATTCAATTAATGTACATTGAAAAAAAGTTTTTCTCGAATTTAATGTTCCCTGGTCTATTGGTTGACTGTTTTAGTCAGCAAGACAGTCAATGAATCAGTCAGTGAATAAGTAACTAAATCAGTCAGTGAATCGGTTAATAAATCAGTAAGTAAATCAGTCACTGATAAGTCAAACGATTCAATCATTGAATCACCTTGTTAGTCATCTTGCAAGTCAGTCAAATGAATCAGTCAGTGAATCCATTAATAAAGAGATCAGTAAGTTAGTAAATAAACCAGCCAGGTGAATCTTTTAAAGTTGGTCAATCAGAGCTCCATGAAAGAATGAGCTTGTCAGTGAGTCATTGATTCAGACTGCGAGTGAGATTGTAAATTAATCGAATGAATCAGTCAATCAATTGGTTTGTAAATCAGTTAGTGATAAGTCAATTATTTCAATAATTGATTCAGCATGTGAGTCAGTTTGTAAATCAGTTAAATGAATCAGTTAGTGAATCAGTTAGTGAATCAGTTAATGAATCAGTTAATAAAGTATTCAGTAAGTTACTCAGCAGACCAGCCAGTGAATCTGTCAAAGAATCAGACAGGAAATGAGTCATTTAGTCAGTTGGTAATCAGGCTTTATAAATAATAAGCTAGTTAAAGAATCATTAATTCGACCTGTGAGTCAGATTGTAAATCAATCAAATAAGTTAGTCAGTCAATCGATTTATAAATCAGTCAAATGTGTTAGTCAGGGAATCAGTTAATGATAAGTTAAATGCTTCAATCATTGATTGAGCAAGTGAGTCAGTTTATAAATTATTCATACCAATTCAGTGAATCAGTTAATAAAGTAGTCAGTGATTTAATAAATAAACCAGTTAGCTAATCTGTCAAATAAATCAGTCGGTGATCAAGTTAATAAAGTAGTCAGTGAATTAATCAATAAACCGGCCAATGAGTCTGTTGACTAAAGTAGTCAAGGAATAATTCATTTAGTCAGTTGTTAAGTTAATCAGGGTTCTATCAAAGAATAAGTTATGGGTCATTGTGGTAATGATTATGAGTTTGATATTACAGTTTGTGTTCGACTTATAATTGGGGTCCCAGTAGTGCGCAATAACAGTCCATAAGCAGTAACTTAGGAATGCCTAAAACGATCTTAACAAAATTTTAAATAAAAAACCTTTGTAACGAACCTTCCTGGTTCCTTTTCTTTTCGTCAGGGTATACTCAGCGAGTAACCAGGGTGCGTAAATAATAACTCACGATAGTTCGTTTCGGTTTTCTTTGTTCACTTGTTTATTTATTTTCTTCACTGCTGGTTTTAAATACACTTGATTATTTTTATTCTTGGTACCTCGTACAGTCTTTGTTTGTTCCTTGCAGCCCCTCAATCGTCCTTCTCGGGCGTTCGTTTGCCTTCGTTGGCGCTCGTTTGCCTTCCTTGGCGCTCGTTTGCCTTCGTTTGCCTTCCTCGGCTCTCGGTTTGCGTTCGTATGTTTCCTTTGTGTGTGTTCGTGATACGATGGTTAGGTCATTGTCGTTTGTTGTATGGTCCGTGGCAATTACGTGTGTTCGCTACACCAGGGTACGTAGATACGACCCCCTGATGCCGATTAATACCTCAGTGGAAACTTAATCTTGACGTAAGGACTTACGCCAAGATCCAATTAATACCTCACGAATGAATAATGTCTTATGAAGAACCTAGCATGCGGACGCTCTGCTGATATAAACTAACGACTGTTTTGTACTAGCCTACCGTGCGGACGCATCGGTTGGTTTATTACATATAATCTAGCGAATAGAGAACAATAGAACCACCAAGTTACTACCTTAGACCACGATCTAAGTGAGCAATCCTAGTAATTTTGAATAGAAAAAAAATTAATAAAAAATGTAACCTTTGGTTTTTCAAATGAATGAAATACCACGCCTACTAAAAAAAGTATTCTATAGTGGCTAAAGACGGTTAAAATTTTAATCACACCTTAAATTATACTTTCTCCTACATCCTGAGAAAAATGGGGAACTAGGTATCGATCGATCTTTTCGAAAGAATATCATGTTCGAATATTTAAAACACTTCAACTCACAGTAAAATATTTACTATTGAAATATTTTTGTTTTAATAGTATCTCGAGTAAAAACTACAATCTTTTATTTTGTTTTTAGATTTATCGTCTAACTGTGAGATCTAAGAAATATTTCAATCCTACTGATCTTCTGCAAAATCCAATCTCTATATATCCGACCCAAAATGGAGTTTAGTCTGCATTTATGGGTAGGAGCTTCACAAAATCCACTCCTGCTTTTGCATCGTATGCAAAAGTAAGTCGGCTCTATTGACTCCTTGGAACATTGTTGAAACGTAGCCTGCGCAATTGAAGGTACTCTGCGAAGATCCACGATTTGATGCCACCAGCTTGTGTGTTCTTCAAAATTACACAAACAACAATTATTACAATTAAAATCACTCACGGATTCCATGTGGACACGGTATTGTACCGCATTACAAAGATAGTGAGATAGTTGTTTTTGCGTTTATGGAATATGCCCCTTGCAAATATTTTCCGTGATAGTTATGACATTCCCAATCTCTAACCAATCTCCTTCCCCAATCAACTCATTGATCTCAATTTATTAGGGTGTTGACGGTAACAACAAAAAAAAAAGAAAACAATTAGAAGATTAAAACTAGATACGTTTTTTAGATTGTCAATTACATGACGCAGCTTCCTAATCAACTTTTTCATAATCGTCGTTATGTCAGTGGTTAATTTTTGTCTTATTTATAGCTAAAACAACCGTTCGCAGCAAAAAAATTCGTAACTCCCGCCGTGAAAACTTTAAAATTTAATTAAACACCAAATATTTCTTACTTTTGTTTGAATAATTTCTTTCCTCACAATTCTTTTGACCTTGGCCATTGCGGTTTTATGTAAAGAGCAATAAAATACCACAATTCTTCAAACTTAATGCCAAAAGCTACCGTCTGAGATACCGCAACATAGCGTGCAGTGCATACCACTACCACTATTGAACCATTACACATTGAACTTGAACTTCATTTCTTTAAATTGTATTTAATTTAATTTATTTTTTATATTCCTCAGTTGAATTCCACCAATACACGCAACATGTGTGGTAAATTTAAAAAATTTCTTAATCACCCAATACAAATCGATTACTAAATGCCGCCGCCACTGGCAGCTAATTGCAGGAACCAGAAATTGCAAGTGAATAATTTGCCTAAAAAAAAAAACCAACGCTACCAATTTGTTTGCAACAATTTTCCCATGACAATACCAACTACTTACAACCAAGTAATTTGTTCATACATATATACATAGATGCATACCAAAGTAGTCACAATATCTACTGCAATTAAATTGGTGATTGGTATTTTTATTTTTTTATTTTTTTATAAATTTTTATGGTTATGTGTGTGAGTGTAATTTTAAAGCGCGCTGACATTGACACGAGCGTATTATCCACACACACACTCATACAATAAGTGCATTCTTGTCAACAATATGTAGCTATTATTGTCCACCACTGTATATGCATGTCACAGTCTCATTATCATTATGAATGATGATGCCGCATAAATACAGTATACCTACAAGTCCTACATTTCCCTTAACTCCCTTCGCTTACACGCATTTCCACCTTAAAGTCTCATAAATTTTTGGCTGACGTTGATCATGGCATTGAGTTCATTTAAAATAAGTTTTATGAGCGATTATTATTATATGTAGCTCCACCGATTTTTTCTAGTTATGCTTTTTATTTTTCCATCTTCTTTTTCCTTTCCTTCTATATTGTTGTCTACATCTTAGGCATCATCAATGAAAATGAAAAGTGTCATATATACCGTCACTGATCGACTGCACAGCTTAGGGTTTAGAGCCAACAGTAGCAGCAGCAAGCAGACATTGTTGCTGGCTACTGAGTATAATTACAATCAAATTAACCACTTGCGCCTCACGACAAAGTGCAAGTAACTAGCAACTAGTGCAGCTAGTGGCAACACTAGCTCGTGCGTCTTGTGGCGGTAACTTTTTCTGTTATTTTGCTGTATATAATTTTAACTATTTTTGTTGATGCTCATTGTCGGTTTTTTTTCTTTCTTTTTTACTGTTTTGTTGAAGTTTGTGGTGCTGCTGTTATTATTGCTGCTTCTTTGCTACTTTTAAATTTAATGACAACAAATTAGCTGACGACATAGTGTAACTGCATTTAATTTCTAGTTGAATTCTATATAATTGGCATATTTTAGAGGGCAAGGACATTTGTGGCATGAAGGTACAACTTTAAGGTTCAAACGGTAATTGTTGTTAAACTTTATATTGTTGGTGTTGTAATTGGCGTGAAAAAACATTTTACTTAATAAAATCGCTGATAATTTTATTTAGTTATTGATTTTAATTTATATTATTATAAAAATAAGAAGAAGGTTTTAATAAATTAATTATTTAAGAAAATGACACGAGATTTTTGAAGGAAGTGTTTAAGAAAATATTATAAAAATCATTTCAATTACTTGCTTTAATTTTACGTTATTTTTGATTAAGTTATATTTACTATTCGATGAAAATCGAATTGTGGTTTTGACGTGGGGTTTGATTTTGGATTTAAGAATATAAAGTTCAACCGAGCAATTTCTCTTTCACAGATTAGAGCATCTAGGATAGTAAAATTAAATTAAATTTCTTCCCCTGGGACTGAGTTTAAAAATTAATAAAAATAGAAAGCGTTACCGAATCTTTGTAAGTTTGAGGTTATTCGAAAGGTTTAAACTTACAAAATTTCGTACAATATTTGTTGAAGTTTTCCCACTACCAAATGGCGCTTTGGAAGCAAAAAAAAAAAATAAATAAATAAATCTGTCATGGAACACATAGGGACTGTGAATTATGTAGAGTAAATATACAATTTTCTTTTTAAAAGCAGCCCTGGAGAAATTTAGATTAGAAGAAACGCCGCTTTGAATTATTTCAAACGAAAATTAAAATTAAGTTAAATTCGTACATAAAATTAAAAATTGAAAATATCAATGCTCAGAATTCGTGTTTTAAATTTCGAAATTGGCTTAAGAGAGTTAAAAAATAAAATAAATCCTTTTGATTAAATTTTCTGTACATTTCTGGTAAATATCCCATCTATTGTTGTTGCGCATTTGGTTGTTGCTTCTCTCCGGTTGACTCTTACAAAATTATTTTAGCTCCTTTTAAATATGAAAGAAACAGAATATTATAGAGTACATGAACAAACGCTGAGCATTGTAAGTGGAATTTTTCATATAAATATATTTTTTGTTAAAGAATCGGGCCAATGTAATACAAGCAGAGACGTCGGTTCTCTCAATCTCATTTCAAATTTGGGTGTGATTGATTTCAGAGGAATTCACTTTTATTGTTGGTCGTGTTATTTTTGCACGAAGTTTTTTAGTGCAAACACATAAATATGAGACACAGAGAGAGAGAGAGAGTGCTGTTCCTGTTGTTCTTGCAAGAGTAGACTTCGTATTCTTCCTCGCTTTTTTGTTTATTTCATATATTGTCTGTGCCCCATACATTTGTTCTTGTATTTCTAGTCTTCACAGCAAAAAGCATTGTGTTGTAATTGTTGTACTTGTTGTACTTGTTGTACTTATTGTACTTGTTGTACATATTGTACTTGTTGTACATATTGTACTTGTTGTACTTGCTGTACTTGTTGTACTTGTTGTACTTGTTGTACTTGTTGTGCTTGTTGTACTTGTTGTACTTGTTGTACTCGTTGTACTTGTTGAGCTTGCTGTACTTGTTGTACTTATTGTACTTGTTGTACTTGTTGTACTTGTTGTACTTGTTGTACTTGTTGTACTTGTTGTACTTGTTGTACTTGTTGTACTTATTGTACTTGTTGTACTTGTTGTACTTATTGTACTTGTTGTACTTGTTGCACTTGTTGTACTTGCTGTACATGTTGTACTTGTTGTACTTGTTGTACTTATTGTACTTGTTGTATTTGTTGTACTTGTTGTACTTGTTGTACTTGTTGTACTTGTTGTACTTGTTGTACTTGTTGTACTTGTTGTACTTGTTGTACTTGTTGTACTTGTTGTACTTGTTGTACTTGTTGTACTTGTTGTACTTGTTGTACTTGTTGTACTTGTTGTACTTGTTGTACTTGTTGTACTTGTTGTACTTGTTGTACTTGTTGTACTTGTTGTACTTGTTGTACTTGTTGTACTTGTTGTGCTTGTTGTACTTGTTGTACTGGTTGTACTTGTTGTACTTGTATTACTGGTTGTACTTGTTGTACTTGTTGTACTTGTTGTACTTGTTGTACTTGTTGTACTTGTTGTACTTGTTGTACTTGTTGTTCTTGTTGTACTTGTTGCGGAATTCAGAAAATTTAAAAATACCAAAAAAAATAATTAGAAATTTTTTTAATTTAGTAAACTTTTTTTCAATTTGGAACGTATTGAAACACGAAAGAAAAGTTTGTGAGCGGCGTTCCATTTATTCGTATTCAGTTGATGGTTCCATCTTATTCGATACAGGCCGTTAACGCATATTGGACCATAGATCTTCCAACAACCTCTCATCGTAGATGGTCGTCGTCCACGTCTCAGCGCCATAAATTAGGACGGGGAGGATAAGGGGCTAAGAGAGCTTTGATTCTCAATTGCCCTCTTAGTAACACCTACTAGCAAGAAATATTCTTCACTTGATCTCAAAGCTGACTAATCAGTAAATTTTTTGCAAAACGCCGAGACTATTTCTTTGTTAGCGCCAAATATTTTGTTTTGTCTCCGTTCTCTGCTAAACTCGTTCAACAAGTCGAAATTTATCGCGTGGTGTCATTCTTCTTATTCCATTTCTTATCAATTTGAAAAATGCCAACAAGGAACATTCACTCACTTACCTACTCCCATAAGATTCCCTTCCAAGTTTTCATTTCCCCAGTAACCAGCATAAAATGCATTGAGTTTATCCTGCGGCAATAATATGCAATATTTCACCATCACACAAAAATTGTTAATATCTTCTAACAATAAAAACCACAGCTATAAAAAAGTTGTTATTTCTTATTACCAATACTTTTATATTAACGCCTTCATACATTTATTTTTTTCTTTATATTGAGTAGGCATAAAGTAAAAGTCAGCAGCTTAATCCAATTTAAACAAATGAAATATTATTCAAGAAAAAAAAATTAAATTTGTTAACCAATAACGAACCAATAATAATCACAAACAATATAAATATTTGTTTGTTAGCCACAAGCTAACAAAAACGTAGTAAGAACTTCTGATTAGCATCGGTAAAATAAAGGCAACAGCTCAGCGTACAAGCGAGTAAAAGTGTGGCTCTGAAGAGCTTCTCCACCCAAATTGAAATGAGTATTACTGCTGAAGTATTGAAGTGTTGAGGTGTTAATTATTAATATCCTTAAGGTGTGAAAAAAGAAAGGGAAAATATTTTACCATAAAGTCTTGCTGCTTTTTTTTCATATAAATTTGCTGAGTAAATTTATTATTTATTTTGATATTATTTGAAGATGAAGATGAGGTTGAAAATTATTGAAAGTTTTATATTTGCGTAGGCTTATGTTATTCAATACGTTTTTATGCGTAGGGTGATTCCTGAATTGTTGTTGTGGTTGTTGTTATTGTTACCTCGTTGCTCACATGTCCTTAGGATATTTAAATATTTTTATTGAATGCAATTCAAAGATGAGAATTATTGATATTTTTGTGTTTGTATGAAATGTTGCTTTATTAAATTAACTTTTTTTTTTTGATTTATGTATGTATCATTAAATGAAATGTTGCTGATATTTATTGCTTATAATAGAGTTGAACTTTTAATGGGACGAAGAAGGGCAAACATTGCTGAAGAGGTGGTGGTATGAGACGTTACAAAAAAAGAAAAAAAAAGTTCGCAAGAGGAATTAATTATATGGAGTAGTTACTTCTATGAATGGTTACTTTCAAGAAATCACGGGCTACTATACACATTAGAATAAATCGATTTTGTAGGCCTGTATTTTTCACGACTGTATTTTTCGAGAAGAGGGTTGACACTTTTAAAAAAGAAAAACTCCTCCCCTGCATTTTAAATTTTTTAAAAAATGTTGATAAACTTTTGCTTTGTACGCGTTGGAAAAATAAAAAATTTATAAAAATCAGAGACATTTTTAATTTACCCTTGTAATGGAGCACTATCTAGGGATCGGCCGATTTTGCTGAAATTTTGTATACCAGCGTTTTTTGGGGCAAGACACCCATTTTTGATCTAAAAAACATTTTAAAAGGGCTCCAGAGCACCCCGCCTCCTCCCCTCAGAATATCTTTCTAAGCAACAAAGTCGATTCCTCATTAGTCATTCACAGTGCTGTGGGATATGGTCTGCTGCTTTTTCGCTACATATTCGACAGATGAGCGTAAGAATTGCCGCTTTGCTGTCAGAGTGAATGTGAATGTTCTTGTTTTACATAGATCTGTTTTCATAAACTTTTAATAAGAATTCAATGGTATACCACAATTTTTTTCTTCTGTTATGACAACCGGCCTGGACTTGCCCTGAGATACTTTGAGATGGTTTATGATCTCAATTTCTAATTAACTTCCGCAGTTTCAACAATAGTTAGATACTGAAACTTATCAAGATAAGTATATAAGCTCCGGGAAATGCTTCAGTTAGCATTCGAGCTTGTTTGTTTTTTCTCTGGAACTATGTATTCTTTTCGTTTATATCCTGTAAGTTTTAATTCCAAAAGGCTTAACAGTAAATCCTTACACTCCGCTGGCAGCTTTATAGCGCTTAAATCGGAAGATATCCAATCCAATTAGGTGAGAATTAATGTAAACCAATTCAAGTTGTCATCATACTTAGCTAGAGAGATACCTGCATTTATACCATAACACCAAACACCGACAACTCAATTCTATAAAAGCACTGACTTTCTGCTTGTCTGTCTAACTGAATGGTTCTATTTAAGCTGCCGTTTGTTTCGCTCGCTATAGCTGCTGTCTGTCACCAATGATTGATTACTGGAACTTTTTTTTTTTTTTGTTTTTTCTAAAACTGTCTACCTTCTTTTTTACTGATTTCTGTTATAATAAAATCTAGAATGTCAAACCTTTTTGAAAATGGAGCAGAACATTTTAATTGCTGCTGAATTTAATGCTGCGTGCTTGCGTTTGATTTTGATTGCTTCAAAAGTAACCGCTTTAGTTTTTATTGTGCAAAAAAAAAAAAGTTGATGACACTGAAGTAAATCACTTTCGTTTGGCTTGTGTTAAATTTTAAAATTGACATTTTTGTTAGAAAAAGAATTTATTATGTGTGGTCGTTGAATAATTTGATGGATATAAATCAATAATTTATTTTTTTTTGTTATTTTTTATATGTTGTTATGTGGAAATGGAAGAAATATATAAATTTAATTAGTTTATTTGCAAAATATCTACTTTGGGGATAAAGAAAACAGTTTGTTGTTTGAGTCTTTTGTTTTCTAAGCAGAAAATACATGTATTTCATATTAAAACTTAATTAATACGCTTAAATGTATTAAAATTAACTTTTTTTTGTTAAGTTGAGCAGCAACTAAAGAGAAATACTGAATTCTATAATTTGTTTTATAAATATATATTTTTTTTTATTTTGGAGAAATTTGTATATAGTAAGTACATAAATCTTTTATGAATATGAATTGAAATTTAGTTGAATTTTTTTCTCTTTTACATATCTCAATCTTAAGAATATATAATCTTCTGCTTCTTTCTAGGCTTAATCTGGAGCTACCGCACTTTTTTCTTTCATCATTCTACCATGAATAATACACGAATCTTTTTTTAATCCTTAAATTACAAACAGCATTACAATGCCACCTATAATGCAAATATTTGTTTTGCATAATTTTAAGGCGTATCCTTAGAAACCGACTCTCGAAACAAATTAGATTTAAAGCAGAAAAATAAAGTTAGATTTTTGACAGAGCTCAAATCTCTAAGACATTGTCAATTGTCGCCTACAAAGATCATAAAACTCTGTGGCTTGGGCTAAAGCCATACAGTATAAGCAGATTATGATTTTGAATTAATATTTACATTCTATTGAAAAAACTTGACAATGGACTAAATGAGATTTTGCAAACAAAAGTTATAAAGCTACAAATGCTTTAGATTATAAATAAAAAAACTAAATGTATTATGAGACATATGGTAATAGTGAAACTATGTAAAGTAAATATATTTTTTAAAACAAGATATTGTTAATTTGAATTCGCATATATAATTTAAAATTCGAAACATCAATGTTCGTTTTTTAGATTTCGACGAAATTGGCTTATGATAGCTAAGCATTTGGTTGTTGCTTCTCTCGAGTTGACTCTTACGAAATATCATAGTATCATAGAATGCATGAAGAGACACTGAGAGATCGAATTTATGCTTTTACACATTCCTACCGCGCCTATAAAAGTTTCACTTAAAAAATTTTAAAGGGGCCAAGAAACTAAAACTCCCCACTTAAAAAATAACTGGATCCAAGGCCGTATTTAGGGGAAGGTTTTGGGGGTTCTGACTCTCCCCGAAATGTGGAAACTTTATTCTAATTTTTGAGATTAATTGCCAATGAATGGAAAAAAAAGTCAATATAAAATCTATTTAACGATATTTTTTACTTTCATCTGTTTTTTTTTTTTTCTAAAAAGTCAAATATAAAAAATAAATTTGAAATCTTTGTTACACTATGCGATCAAATCCGATTTGTTTTCCTCGACATGAGGTTTGACTACGGATTCTAAAAGAGAGGGTGATACTGAGCACTCCTGCATTCATAGTTTTTCTAGGTCAGTAACTGTTTTTGATTTAAAGTTTCGTCTAGAATCAGTTTGAAAAGTTTAAAAATTAATAAAAATAGAAAAAATTATCGGATCCTTGTAAAATTAGATTTGCCTGAACCCCATTTTTTTCCTAAAACGTTACGTGATGGGAAGTTTTTGACCTCGGATTTGTGTTCAACGTGAAAAATTCTTTCGCAAAAACTCCACCTTATTAGCAAAACCCATCTTAAAATTAATTTTTTAACGCATTATTGCTCAGAGCACCACGACTAGAAAGATCTCTTTCAATGCTGTGACTTCATGAATTTAGGGTATATAATCCAACCTCATCCGGGTTCCTTATCATTGATGGCTCAAATTCCCACTGATGATCATTTGAAAAAAATGAGCCTCTACTATTTTTGGTAATTTTATTGAGGTTGGGTACATCATCAGTAGTGGGAAGTCAATGAGTTAATGAAATTGTGTCCTTCACGATAAAAAAATTCAAATGAATAATATTTATTTCAAAAAATTTAATTTGATTATGCTGCGAATTTTTTGTCACTTTAAGATTAAGATAAGATTAAAAAAAATCGGAAAATTTTTCCTAAAATTTTAATTTTGTAGGGTCCATTAAATGTATCATCGATTTAATTTATTGTATTTAAAAATCAGTTCGATAAAAATTATTTATGAATATTTTCTTCGAATGAAACCCCGCCCCCCCCCCCCCCCCCCGAAAAAAATTTCTGGCTGCGGCCCTGACTGGATCCACTAGTGGTCTAACCTGCTGTTAAAAGCTACTACTAAGCTATAGTGATAAAAACTACACGCTCTTTTTAACTGCTAGCCTTATTTCTTCTCTTTCCTTAGTTGTTAAGTTCTGGTGAGAAATATTAAGCTTTAATATTTTTGAGAAGAACATTCCATTCTCATAACCCCACAGTTTCCTTAAATAGTAGTGTAAAATTTTATGCTTTCTGCATTATTATTATTGTTGGGGTAGCGCACTTAAGAGCTATTGTGGCCCTTCATGGACTTATAATATTTTTATAAGTCCAGTTTCCAATAGAAATTTTAGTATAGATCATACTTCAATGGTCATCCAGATTTTTTTTTACGAATATGCATAAGTGCGGGGCACTGTCCTTTGATGTGCTTAGCAGATCCCCTATTTTCTCTGCGAAACCTACATGATTCATTAGATGTAATTCCCAGATTTGTTAGGTAATAATTCAACCTACAATGGCCCGTTAGAATTGCTTTTAATGATTCTAAGACTATTTTTTGACAAATCCATACACTCCTTGAAGAGTTTTAAGTTATAAAGCGCGGTTCACGCCAAATTGGCACTCTTTGTTGTGTTCACCACGTCGCCCCTAGTCATAAGAACAACAAATTTTTTACTGGGATTTGTTTACAATACCGTTACCGTTAGTTGATAAATTTTTCATATTAATTGATCGCAAGTTGGTGATTGTGTGCACAATGGAAGCTGCAAATAGAAAATTGATTGTGAACAAATTTATTGAAAATCCGTCGTGGTCTGGTTCAAAGATTGCGAAAGTGTTAAATATCTCCAAAAGAACGGTATGTAGAGTTATAAAACGATATAAAGAAACTCTTATTGTTGAAAGAGCTAAAAAAGTTGTGAACAAAACGGGAACCACCAACCTAAAATTAAAGGCAAAGATCTTGAGGTCCATCAAAAGCAACCCCCGATCGGATAGCGATCGTGCCAAAAATTTCAATACCAGCAAAAGTACTGCTAGACGAATACGCATAAAAGCTGGGCTAAAGTGCAAAATATCCAAATAGAACAAACAAACAGAATTTGCTGGCCAAAAAACGTGCTCGTCTTCTTTATAATATTGTTTTGACCAAATTCAATGGATGCATTATTGTGGATGACGAATCATACGTAAAATTTGATCTTAAACAACTTCCAGGACAAAAATTTTATATCACAACGAATCGTGGTAATGTACCCTTAAAATTCAAGTACATAAAAATGGATAAATTTGCAAAGAAAGCAATGGCGTGGCAGGCTATTTGCAGCTGAGGACTCAAATCCAGGGCATTTGTGACATCCTCTTCTATGACGTCTGATATTTACATCAAAGAGTGCCTTTCGAAACGACTATTGCCATTTGTTCGTCACCACCATTCGCCAGTGAAGTTTTGGCCTGATTTAGCCAGTCGCCACTACCCTAAGAAAACCATGGATTGGTATCAGACAAATAAAGTAGATGTAGTGCCCAAATATATGAATCCGTCCAATTGCCCCCAGCTTCGACCGATCGAAAAATACTGGACTATTACAAAATATAAGTTGAAGAAAAATGCAGGTATTGTCAAAAATGTGAATTCAATGTTACTAAAATGGAACTAAATAGCCGCAAAAGTATCCAGAGCGGATGTTCAAAGGTTGATGGGGTCCATTAAAAGAAATTTAACTCTTTTAGTATTATAGTATTAAAACACAATATTAAACTTATCATTTAATGTTCTGAAACTTATCAATTAAACTTATCAATGAGTGTTCTGGTTAAAAAGATACAGCAACTTTACTGCTAGCGAATTTTGCGTGAACCGCGCTTTAGGTTCCTAATAGTGCTTTCGAATGCTCTTGTCCTGGCCTATATTCAGAATATAATTTCCTTTGATTTTCTTCTTCTTTCCTAATTAGTATAGAGAATACCCCTTTACCTATTCTACAGAATGGCTCCTTTCTTTGCTAGTGCATCCACAAATTCATTCCCTTTAATTCCAATATAACTCGGAACTCAAAGAATCCAATCCAGATTATATAACCCAAGCATATTTAGTTTATCAAGACATTCCTTAAGCAGTTTTGAGGTAACTTGGTGGGATAAATATGTTTGCGCTATCAATTGCATATATTTCCTCTTGAAAGCTTCTGGTATATCTACCCATTGGCTCAGTGTATTTTATCCTCGGCCCATATACTCCTCCACCGGTTGCTTCTTCAATGAGAGAACCGTCTGTATACCATGTTATCATATGCTGGTCTATGTTATACGTTTTAGATATACCTTCCTATTTCTTTTGGTTACTAAGTTCTGTTTTGAATCGTTTTTCAAAGCTGAACTTTGGCTGCATGTCGTCCCTCGGTATATCAATTTCAGGATGCTGTCTCAGTAGAATATCAAACTTCTTTCGATTAAGCCATCAATTTTCCCCGTTATCTTCACCAGGCATTCTTAGGATAGCCCTCTTCATCTGGGATTGAATGTGAATATGAAGAGGTATAAGTTCTAATAAGACTTTCATTGATGCCGTCAGACAAGTTCGCATGGCGCCAGTTACGCACACACAAGCCAAACTCTGGAGCTTATTAAGCGCTTCGATGACTGTCTGCTGCCTTGTTATTTCCGCCCAGACTACTGATCCATAAGTAATCATAAGGCGTACAACCATTGTATATATCCATCGCAGTATTTTAGGATTACAGGTCATAAATGATCTAGTAGCTTTTTTTGATATTTCACTAAGATGTGTGTTTCCAGAGTAGTTTTTGGTCTAGGATTATTAGCAAAAATTTTACTTCCCTCTGGAATTTAACATTCTTTACTTTATATTTCTTTGTAAATGATATGATAGTGGTCTATGCTGGATTGACATTGTGTTCCACTTTATCGCACCATCTTTTGGATATTTTCAAACCCATTTGTATTGCATCACATAGGCTATTCTCGATTTTTCCCCAATAGATTATTTCTAAATATGACATCAGCATAGCCCTGAATTGTTAATCCAATTCTTCTAGTATTTCATCTACTACATTACTCCACATCAGCGGTGATAAAACTCTGCCTTGTTTGCCTTTATTCTTTCTGTAACTACTATGGAAAAATGGCTTTAATAGCTGTTAGCGACTGATCTGGTGCCAGTTTAAACAATATAGGAATCTACCCAATAAATATAGAATATTCCAATCTTACTCTTTCGAAGCTGCAATTTTTGTTATGCTGAAGACCTTAGAAAACTTTGGATTAACAACGACCCAGCTTGCACATCAAGAAACTTAAACTGTAAAAATAATCTAGAAATTGTTAGAACAAAATGTGAAAAATGCCCTACTCCGCTTAATCCTTGAAATAGAAAACAATTATTTAGATTCTTCCGTGCATCTTGAAGAATGAAGCTATCAAATATTTAGACATTTGATGCAATCTTTTCCCACGCTCATACATATAACACTAATTTCAGGTAATAAATTAACACCAAGCCAAAAGCGGCCCAGCGGTCCAGCTACCTACTAATCCACACTTTCAACTTCAACTAATACTTAAAAAGCCGCTATAGCAATGATGAATATAAATTTTCACAACCACTACGAAAGCTGTTACTAATATTAATGCTACTGCTTATGTTGCACTTGTGCACTTGTTGCTGTCAATTTGTAACATCGCCGCTGCTGCCGTCACTGTGCTACTGTCGTATTTTAAAATGTCGCTCAAGGCCGAAATGCAATTAAACAAATTACAATCTGTCCACCCAAAAACGAAGAAGCTCAATACTGCCAAAAATACAAGTGCATTTCAAAATGAAAACATGAATTTCTCTCAAAAATGAAATAATAAAATAAATATCTTTTAGCTACTAAATTCAAATTTACGACTGCACATTTACTGTAACTGCAAGTGCAACTGCTGCCAACCTGGCAGCGAACAAGCTGCAGCGATTTTTCATTTTCACGCGTACAGTAAAAGCAGCAGCAGCAGCAGCAGCAGCTAAACTGAAACTAAAGCTAAAGCAGCTTTTTAGTTTATTTCATTTCTGCGATTTTTGAGTGAATTATTTATTTAATTGTTACGCAAACGACTTAATTGCAAATAATGCATATTTTATGTGAAATGCTGCCACTACAGCACTAAATTCAATGCTCTACGCAACCAGCAGCTAGCGGCTTTTGCCTTAACGTCAGTTGGTGCTGTATAGTAGCTGAAGCTGACGACAAGACAAGCCTCAATGAGCAACAAGAATTTTTAGCTTGAGGCGCTCTGCACATTGCATGAAATGTGTCGGGATTCAGTTTTCTGTGTGCTTTTATTATGATGGCGCATAAAGCAAAAATCAAAAAAAAAATCAAAAAAAATGTAGAGCGTTGCATGCCACTTTTCAAAAAAAAAAATATATATATATATTTATATTACACAAGTAGGTATAAATAAATCCTTTGCTGAACTTGTTTCACAATTATTTCTTCTTATTGTCGTTTTGCATCTTAATGCTATTGCTGCTGCTGCTGCATAGCTAACAGCATCGTTAATTATTTCACTGTCTTTTTATTTTGTTTTTTCTGTTTGACTGTTTCTGCTGTGAGTGACTGAGAAATGTATTCAAATTTTTATTTCAAATTTAACTTCAATGACGTTGATGTGTGAAGTTCCGTTCTGGAATGAGATTTTTTGTCGTTGTTGCTGTTTGAGAATTTCTCTTCTTGCAGCAGAAAAGTTTTGTGCTTATATATGTAAGATGTGATAAATGTTTTAATTACTGTCAAAGAATTTAGCACTTTAGTGGCGAAACTTTGATATGTGTTTGCTGCTGGAGGAAACAGAAACGAAAGATTCAAGCAACAAACTTTTGAAGCATTCAGAAGTAGAATGGGAGAAACTTTTTTTTTTGGTTTGAATAACTTTGCTATGGATCCATTATTGTTCGAAAAGTGTAGTAATTTTTATAATTTTTTCAAAATTTATTGTATTTGAATTAATTTTTGAAATCGGAATTCTTATTTTGTGTGTTAGTACTAACGTGGTTCAGATTTAGTTTAATTCAGAATCATCATTGCTTTTACCAAGAGTCGTATGGTTCACCGATATTTTAAAGACATCGTCTTCATTTAAAGAAATAATAATCCAAACCAGATCAAATTAAGCCTTCGTTCCATAAAAATAGCTGAAAAAAATGTGGATGAAACTGTAAGTCCAAACAAAGTAAGTCCAGACAAAGTAAATATCGGTTTAAAATATGTGTAACTTCAAAACTACAATTATTTCAAACACAAATCGGTAATACATATATATATGCATCAATTTAAATTTTAAAAACAACGTTGACGTGGAAATATTTGAAAGAATAATCGAAGCAAAATCTCGGCGCTGTAGAATGATTTTTTTGGAAAAGCGTAAGCTCAGAGGTTTGATGACGAGCTCTACAACAATTTCGATTAGAGCATCAATCAAAGGAATAGACGAATCGTATGAATTTTCAAAATGGAAAGCTGATTCATGAACTGAGTGTAATTTTAGGAACTCGCGAAGCCAGAGAGGATTCCATGGAGTCTGCATTCTCTTCCAAAATAGATAAAATTCCATAAAAAAACAAAAATTTTAATTCTGGTCTGATTTTCTGTTTGAATTTTAATTGAAATTTTTGGTAGAACTTTTGTCTGAAATTGGGACTGAATTTTGCTTTACTTTTAGTCTGAATTTTGGTCTGAAAATCGAGCTGATATTTAGTCAGAACTTGATCTGAGTTTTTGGGTTGCAGTATGATGCGATTATCGATCTAAATTTTGATTTGAATTTTTGTGCAAATTTTAGTCTGAGTATTGGACTGAATTTTCAAACAAAATTTTAGTCTGAATATCGGTCTGAATTTTGGGCTGAATTTTGATCTAAATTTTTGCCAGATTTTTGGTTCAAACTTTATCGCAATTTTTGCTGTACATTTTGAGCTATATTTTGATCAGATATTTTATCTGAATTTGGTCAGAGTTTTAGCTAGTTTTTTCCTGAATTTTTGTCTAATATCTAGCGTGAATTATATAAAATTTTAGTTAGATTGTTGGTCAGAGTTCCAGTTTGGATTATCTTAAGTTTTGGTCTGATTATTTTAGGCTGCATATCGGCCTGAATATCGATCTAAATTTTTGCTTGAGTTGAGGATTGAATTTTGAAATAATTTCAGTTTGAATTTCGGTTTGTGATTAAATTTTGGGCTAAACTTTGAACTGAGTTTTGAGCTGAATGTAAAGTCTACTTTTAGCATGATTTTTATTCTAAATAGCGATATTTTTCTTTAGTGTGAATTTGTTCTGTTTTCCAGGCTAAACTTTGTTCTGAATTTTATTCGATATTCGGGACTGAGTTTGGAGTTAAACTTTGATCTTCTTTTGGCTTTGAATTTAGACCTGAGCTTTGATCTACTTTTGACCTAAGCTTCGGTCTGAATACCGGCCTGATTTTTTGTCTGATCTTGTGGTCGCCGTACACAGAGTGCCAAAATAGAAAAACCCTCAAAGAGTAAAAATGGCTAAGCAAATCTTTTCACTTCGCAGTTTGGACACGGCATAAAATTCCTGTTCAAGTATAGTCCACACATCATAATTGGATGCGAGAAGCTCGGTCAAGGGTTTCAATGAGCTGTGGTTTTATAAAAGAAGAAGCAGAAGAAGAGTTGGTCTGAATTTCGTGGGTTTAATTTTTTATTGGAACTTTGTTCAGATTTTTTAAATTTGGTCTGCAATTTTGTCTGAATTTCGGTCTGAATTTTGATCTTAATGTCGGTCCGACATTTGGTTTGAAGACAGAACTCAATCTGAATTTTGTGCTTGACTTAAAACAAAAATTTTCGTCGGATTTTAGGTCTGAATGTGGTTCGAATTTCGGTTTCATTTTTGTCTGAATTTTGTGTTGAATTTTGATCTGAATATTTTTTTTTATTTTTTTATCGACAAATCTCACACTTATCTCCAGCCTAACTGGCCAAGAGGTACTACCAACTACGTACGGGTTACCATAGTAAAGTGATCTTGATCGGAGAGGGCAGAACTCCATTAAGTACAAAATAACAGGATAGACTAATTTTTAATTTGAATTTGAGTCAGTTTTTTCATTTGTTGTTTCTTTGTTCTGAACTGTTAGAAATCTGTTAATCGTGCTCCACTACAAGAACCTGAATACATTTTCATGTATTTAATTTCAATTGAAATTATATTATTTTCTGATATACCATGTATATAGATTCTAATCTTGAAAACCCTTGAAATCGATAGATCTATCGGAAGCAAAAACTAAACATAATCTGTATGCCATTAGTTTTCTTTATCAATAGCTTTTAATTGCTTAAAAATGATATCTGCTACTGCCGAAAAAAAAGAAGAAAAGGACATCTGTGTATACTGCCTTGGGTATGTCACACTTTTGTTACCCATGCGCCAGTCAATTGTTTGCTCTTTTGTTCCAGCGTAGAGTGTGTCGAACAATGCCAAGTGCCACATCAGCGGCTTTAGTAAAAAGGCGTGAAAGATAATTCTATAAAGAAAACTGCTACCCAAAACTGACCAGTACAGTTCTAAGAACTATTAGCCAAAGGCATTTCTTTTTGCTTGTTTTTCTGTTTCAAGTACTCGTACCCAAGAAACAATGAAAAATAAAGTGTCCTTATTGTTTTGTTGCTCCTTTGTGCTCATCTTTTGTTTAATTTTTGGGGGTGGAGGCGGTTAAGATAAGAGACAAACAATTGCAAGTGATTGTTCTTTTTTTTTTTGCTGAAATTTTTGTAAATCGACTTAAATCCTTATCGCAAAAAAAAAAAAAAAAATAATAATTAAGATTATCTAAATGTTGAGGTGTGAGTGAAAATGTCACAATTTTTTATGAAGTAGATTTAATTTCTTTTTCTTATATGAAATTTTCGATTTTCTTGCTTCGTCTACTAAATTTTGTTGATAGTCCTTCGTATTTTTATTGGTCAGCGATGGCAAGGTGCTTTTTTTTTTTCATTACATGCAAGTAGTATAGGCTTTATAAGAAATGAATGTACGCACACATACAAAACCAGCATAAGGATAATGCGTTTTTGGCGCATGCGACTCAAGCTAAGTCCTTCACATTATAGTGGAGTAGAAGAACGTGTTCATTTCGAAGTTTTGAGTTGTGACAGATAATGTGAAGAAAAGAGACAGAGAAAGAGAGACGAAAAGAGAGAGATAGGGATAGCGAGAGTGGGGAGAAGAACTTGTTTATATGCAACTATCGAAAAATAGGAATATTTTCAAATTTGAATTGAATATTTTCTGAGGTTGTTCATTCATCAATTGCAGCTCGACCACGCAACTTAAGCTTAGTTCAATCAATACCCGATCCTCTTTTTTTTTCACTGTAGACAAAATTTGATACCGAATATAAAAACCTTTTCAACAGAGTAGTTTCTTGCGCCCAATTTATGATCTAACCGAAGGTAAGAATGATTTACTTAATTTCTAAACTTTCTGCTGATCAAACTTCTTGACTCGGAAATTGCAATTTACATCATTTATATTAAGTCGTAGAGGGTTAATGTAGGTTTACAAACTACCACAAACATTACAATGTCCCTCAGCACACCCAAATATTTCATTACATTTGTATATGTATACAAAACAAAAACATTAAACACAAAACCAAAAACCAAAAAATAAAAAAAAAATCCTGCGTGTGCCAAAAACATCTGCCCGCACTTTATATATGCATACATACATATTTATATTCAAAGAAACACACACACACACACACATACATTTAATCAAACTAAATACAACAGGAACCACACATTTCAGTTCCTCATTTCCTGCATTTGTATGCGTAGCAGAGAGTTCGCTCAACATCCAGCAACAATTCAACGCAATGCGTCAGTCAATTCTTTCTTTGCATGTAATAATTTCTTTCTTCCGACGACTAACACATTCTACTCCTCAACGCTCTTTATTCTCGTCCTAATCGTCATCAGAGTCCTGCGTATGCAGGGGAACAACTCAAAATGCATCTGCATTTTTTCCAGCATTATTTTTGTTGTTGCTTCGAGTTGTTGCTCAATAAAGGTGCGTTTGCGCGTAGTTTTGTTGTTTCTTTTCTGTTTTTATTGTTATTACTTTTAAGGATGTTCAATGTAAATGTAGATGTATGCATGTATTACCTACCACCATCACCAATACCACTGCATAACGTTGATTAATTAAAATTTTCACCTGAAGTGCGTTCTTAATTTTAATGTGCCTTCAAAAGTATTTGGTGTCTTGGTTAGTGTTTTTTATTGATTCCTGGAAATTTTATCTACGGGTTGAGGAACGATTTGTTTCATTGCTTTTTTCCATAAGTAATTAGTTAATTTTGATTCTAGTCAATAAAAAACTCATTGGTACATATTCGTCAGTCACGTTAGATGTTTTCTATTTCTGAAATACAAATGTGTGAAGATTCGAGTTAGGGATAAACTGCAAACTTCCTGTAATTTTCAAAGTTCGTGGGAGACACTTTCATCCTTCTAAAGAAAGTCCACTTAATGCCAATACTGGTTTTGTAATTTAAAACTATGTGACTTGCATATCCTCGCTTTATCGAATCAATCTTACTGTGTTTTTGCGAGTGAATTCGAGATGAAAATTCTACATGAAGTTGGCATTATTTCATTTTTCAAATAACACAAAAAAACTAAGTAGAGTTTGTTGATTTCCGCGAAGATGAATCATTGATTTTCTGAAAGAGGACTCAAAGTATGTGGTGGTTGAGGAAGGACTTGAAAAATGGAAAAGGCTGAAGTATCTGTGAATATTATGTAAAAATCAAACCAAAAAAAAAAATCAATACAAATTCATACTAAGAATTTAACCAAATTCTGACCAAAAGTTATACCAAATTCAGTTCGAAAATGAAATCAAAACTGCACACAAAACTCAAACCAATAATAAAACCCAAATTCAGGCCAAAATCTAAATAAAGATTCAGACTAAAATTCATACCAAATCCAAACTGAAATTCGAACGAAATTTTGTTCAAAAGTTGGCCTAAATGCAGATTAAAAACCCATACCAGAATTAAGACTAAACTCAGAGCAAAACCAGATGGAAATTCAGGACAAAATTTGGATCAAAACTTCAAAATTCAAACTGACTCAAAACTTAAACGTAAATTTTTATCCAAGCTCAGACCAAAACCAATCGAAAGCTCTAACCCAAACTTAAACTAAAATTTGTACCAAATTCTGTAAAAAATCAAACCAAATTTTGACATATTTTACAAATCGAAATCAAAACCTAAACTGGAGTGAAATTCAAACTCAGATCAAAATTAAAATCCAAACTTTAAAACGAAACGCAGGCCAAAACTCATGCTAAAACTTATGACACATTTAAAGCAATTTTCTCAACAGTTTCAGACCAAAAATAGGACAAAATTATCGCAAATTCAACACAAATTCAAACCAAAAATTTAATAAAAATTCAGAACTGAATTAAGGCAAAAAACCTCAAGCTCACAAAATGCTCCCATCGAAGGCAACGCAACTAGTGGTGATTCGATGCAAGTAAATACAAGTAAAAACTCGATACTTTTCATTCGATTCAAGTACTTTTTTTACTCGATGCTATAAGAAAAGTATTTTACTTGGTATTGGAAAAAAGGGTCAGTATCGGATACTCGATACTTTTGAAAAATATTTATTTAAAAAACTGAAATATTGCTATACAATATTTAAAATTGTGGATCATTTTACAATATTTTACAGCAATCAATAATATATTTCAAAATGCTACTGCAAAATTATTCAAAATATTTCAGTCCATATTGCAATATTTCCATGTATGACAATATTGAAGTACAGTACTGAAGTTCTAGAAGATATTTCCGGCCATGCATGTAGAACATAATGTTTATTGAAACCTTTTCATTAAAATAAAATATTTTTACCAACCTTTAATCTGTTGATTAGTTTTCTTTCTATTATAAATTTTCTAGCGATTTGCTAAATTAAATTAACGTCATTTCTATATGACTCACGTGTTTCCAGTGGAAATATCTCTAAACCATGATTTATTGGCGAAAAACTCGTGTTGAGTAGTGCAAACTGTAGGCTCAACCATGTTGTATCACAATGGGCCATTTTGGCCTGAATGTTTTCCTTGACAACCACTTAAAAAAGAGTAATTTGTCTCTTTAAACGAGTATTCGATACAAGTACGTATTCGATACTTTTTTCCGATATTTTCGGTAGCATCGATACTTTTATTCGATACAAGTAATGAGTAAAAGTATCGATACTATGTGGGTATCGAATCAACACTTAACGCAACTGGGATCCGACATAATGCTTTTGACAATGAAAATCGTTGCGATTGTTTGAGAACGATTAGAATTGCCAAGCAACCGTATATCAGATCGCAGTTGTATTGCCTTCAGTGGGAGAACGGCCTAAGATTTTTTTTTTGTTTTTATTGGAACAGACAAAAGCTGTTTTCAAGAATACAGCGCTCAGATAAGTTTTACGTCCATTGTACTATATCCTGTGTTCCCTTTTGCTTTTCTTTAAATCTACCAGATTTATTAATAAATCTTAGCAGATCTTGCGGTGTTAGATTAGGTGTTCGTCTCCCAACACTCCAGTACCAAATATGCTTACTCTGATCTGGCCTAAGATAATTACTTTTTGAAAAGAGCTGCAAACTTCATAGACCTCTTTCTGGATCTGCGTCACTGCTCGTTGCGATCATATGAATGAGGTCAGTCAATTCAGATGATATCAGTGGAGACCGCAATGTTCGTGTCGGCTTACTGGCAAAGTCGTTTTCGCTCTCTATAATTAAGGTTGGCGCAAACATTTTTGATGCCAATAAAATAATCAGGACTGCGCAATTGACTTAACGACGCACAGTGCTTCGAGAGTGGACAAAAATCAAAAAAATTTATGTCTCCGATCATTAAAATTTTAATGTAATTTTAAAGGTAATAGAATATGTATAACGAACCCAAAATATTTTTTACAGCGGTTGTGTTTTCAAGGAGTTAGGACTTGCCAAAGTCGATCAATTTAAGAAGCAAATATTGAAATAAGGAATTGAAATTTTTATGTGTCTTACAAAAAAATTGCTTAAAAATCAGGTATCATTGACAGCGCTTTCATTTTATTTATTAAAAGAGAAATAATATTAACTACTTCACAACATATAACTTCTTTTTTTTTAACTGAACCTTTCTGTTTTAGAAATTTTTTTTAAATTAATATTTTTTCAGAGAAAAACTAAAAAAATCGTCAACTTCAGTAAAGAATATAAAGCATTAGGCCGCAAAAGGCTGTGGTCTCGTGCCTTTTTTTGTTAATAGCAATCCTCACTTTCTTAAATGGTGGAAAAAAATTGGCCAACTTCGTCCAACCTTAGGAGAAAATCAATATTTACTAATACTATTAAATACAAAACAAAAAATTTTAAGAAATTTATTTAACTACTATTTCAACTTTTCAAAGCAATTTTTTTGGTCCCATAATTTTCATGGCTTTGTCATCAAAACATTCTAAAACATAAATTTTAACCTGTTGGCAATACATTGAATTTAAATTTCTCCGAGTTTTAGGAGTCTCCTAATATTGACAAATTCCCATGTTTGGTATACAAATTACATATGTTGGCGTACAAAATATTTGAATTGGTAAAAAAGTTCTTAAAATAAAAAAAAAAAAAAAACATAAGTTTTAGAAGGAAGGGGCGTCACTATTCGATTTATTTTGGCATTCGCAAACGTGAACACCCTTGGTTTTAATTAGTTCACGTTATCGAGAACCCATTGCATTTTTGAAACAGTTACTTTTGGCTGTTATGTCAATATTTAAATTTGTGTTAGTATTTTGCATAGCAGACTGTTTTATAAAAATATACTTAATTAGAAAATCTATTCTATTCCATATGTATATCTATGATAAAAGTAGGGACATTTTAAGAAGGTGAGTTAGCGTTGTATTTTAAATAGTGTTCTATCCCAAACCGAAAAAAATGATGGAGCATAGGTTCTTAAGTGGCTATATTTACAAAATAGTTGCACTGATATTTTAATTTAATTTATTTTAATTTTGAAGATTCTGAAAAAAAAAATTTATCTGAAAACCGAAATCGGTACCAAAAAATCGATTTTAGAATCAGCATACTATGACCCTTTAGCAAATGGTATTTTTAATTTTTAGTTAGGCGCGTCCAAATTCAAGCAATAATTTATAGAGTATCTTAAAAGGTAAAAATTTTGAATAAGAACCGGTTTCATAAAAAAGGGTAACCGGTACCAAAAAAAAAACGATTCTATTTTTGAAATCATTATGCCATAATCCTTTAGGAAATTAAGTTTCATCAAATTCAAATAACTCCTTCTATTTTTGTCCAACTTTTATATGGGGACGGCGCACTATGCATCGCTGCGCGTGACCACTGGCATAACATTCTTTTATACATTCATGTTGTTCGTGATATATTTGTACATTTGTAAGAAAGCAACCTAAAAATTAATGTCGAATATAAAGCTAGGACTTCACGAATCAAGAATTTCGGTGCAGAAAACTTTTTGAATGATGCGAGTTTGATTTCAGAGTTTAAACTAGAGTTTTCATACTGATGGTCTCACTAGATACAATTCACAATATTTATATCATTCCTACTACCATATCCGAAGACCTAAGCTAATATACATATACGAAATACATCTCCCTTAAATTTTTTTTAAAAGCAAAAGTTAGCAAAATAAAAAACTATATTTTTAACGTTCTTATGTTCTTAACAATGTTTCCTTATTTGAACATTTTTACCATAATTTTTTAAATTAGTCTTTTTAATACAAACTAATTTCCATTTAATTTATCACTTTTGCTTTCAAAATCATACCCCTCATATATTATTTATGGCAAACTTCTCCCTATTTAAAAATATATCGATCTTCAATATCTCTCTAACGTGTTTTCAGCACACGTGTTCAATTTTAGCATATCTCAATCTGTGATTGTTTAATACAAATTTGTAAACATCGAAACCATTTATCTAAAGTTAAGATATAGCAGCAGAAAAAAAAAGCATTTGCTATCAGCGGAGATTTTAATTACTCTGCTTTTTGGAGCTAATACATGAATGAGTGTTTACCTTCACGTACCATGCACTAAACGCATTTAAGCCCAACTTATGTAAATTGCATTTATCTGGTGTCAATTTATCTCAATCGCATGTTTCTTACCTTATTTTTTGTTCGTTTTTTTTTTTTTTTTTAATCACTTATCTTAAGAAAAATATCTCATGAGCAAATTTTATTAAGGATGTAGCCCAAAATCATTGATAGGATGAAAATGAAGCTGCGCTGTTGTATGAATGCTTTCAACAGCTTTGACTTATCGTTGACTAAAGAGTTTTTGCTTCAATGTATGTGTTCTTTTGGATAATCTTTTGAATATAATCGCTTAATTAGCAATGTATGCTTTAAATCTTACATATTTGATAATGATTGATCATAAATATTTTTAGGCCTTTATTAAGGATTTATTGAAAGTGAAATTGTTTCAAATATAAATACGTAGGTATAGTTCAGAACAATTTGAATGGGATATGTTGAATAGCTGATATGACAATATGAAGGTTTGATTTGCGGTAGACTTCCCCACTTATACCATTTCTATAACCGTTGAGTTTTACAAGCTTGCTCCAAAAGATCATTTAAATTTTCACCTAATTCAAGTTTCATGGATGAGCTATTTGAAAAATCGAGCAAGGAAAAATTAAAGCGCATCTATAGTTTAAAACTGTAAAATTGTAAAATTGGTTGACTCACTTAGGTCACATGAACCAAAATTTATGAAGACCTTTGGCGGCTGCAACGATTATAGTATTTCTTTACAAAGTTTCATTCTCCAATTATAAATTAAAACATTTTGATCTAAAATTTGTATGTACCGATGTGATGAATCATCAATAATTATATTAAAATTCACAATGGAAGAGAAAGGGTTTTTTCAAACACAAACAATTGATACAAACTCTTACTGTTTCAACACATTTCAACTCCAAGACTACAATAACCTCCCTTAGAATTATGCTGATATTTCTTTTATTAAAATTGAAAATGTAATAATAAACCAAAAATAATAAGAGTAAACTCTCATATTCAGTAGTGCTAGTTTTTGCAAAAATATTATTTTTATTGATAAACTGTCAACACTTTCAGCATGAATATGCATTAAGGATTGCTGCAACACCTGGTCGCAATAAAATTCACAAAAATAATAAAGAAAAATATTTTTCTTTTCAAGTGCAAAAATTTATATAAAATTTTATATATTGGAAATTCATAATTGCAGTGCAGTATGCATGAAAACGTAGTTGTCTGCAGTAGCAATTACAAGTAAGTAGCTGTGTCATGTCACAGCAGTTACCGATGACAGTCAGTGTCTGTGATGATGGGAATGTTGGTGTTGTTAATGCTCTGATGGTTGCTAGCATGTATGTTTGCTGCTACTGCTGCCGTTGTTGTTGACAATTTAACAGTAGTGGACAGGTACTAACAATAAGCGGATTAATAATAGTTTTGCCATTTTTGATGTAAGCCGACAGTGGTAGTATGGGTTTTTTATTTCATTTTTTGATGTTGGTGTTTTTTTTTTTGTTGAGTTTGGTTGGCATATCATAACTGGTTTATGAGCTTAAAATATATAAGTATATAAATTTATTTGTACTTATTTAAAGGGCTTCACTTTACGTTGTTTGTTTTATGATAGAAAAACATTAAACTTATTTGAAACCTTTGTTAATATAATTTTTCATTTTTTTTTTATTTAAGCAATCAATACTCAGGAGGTACCCCTATAAATGCAAAGCATGGCGTTAATTGTGGAAGGAAGATAGATTAGTGGTAGGAGGAAAAAGGGAGTAAAAGTTGTGAACGTTTGTTTTAAATTTGAAAAGGTCGTAAAAGTTAGGAAAAACGGTTGCAGGGAACTTATTCCATATACGCGCGGTACGGCAGAGAAAAGAGATAAAATAAACGATTTCGATGAACAATGAATGAATTTTTATTTAAAAAGCAAAACTGATGTTGCTGATACAATATTTAAAAATTCACTAAATAATAAAATATTTTATACAATACAAAGTATATATAAAGTTTACTACGATTATAAAACATATATTCTGAATAAGTATTTAATTGTACAGTGCTATTTTTAACACCCCTGCCCAATTAAATAATCCCTAGTAACTCTTTAAATTTCATAAAAGTTAGTCTTGGTAGAGCTTTTGTAAAGAAATCTGCAATCTGTTCTTTACTTGACTTATATTTAATTTTAATTTTGTTGCTTTGAACCAACTCACGTACGAAATGATTTTTAATATCAATGTGCTTCAATCGTTGATGTTCTTTAGGCTCTTCAGCAATCTTAATGCATGACATATTATCTTCATATAAAATTATTGGTTTTTCTATGACAACATCTAAGTCTCCCATTAAATTTTTGATAAATATAGCTTCACAAGCTGCCGTACACAATGCGATATATTCCGCTTCTGTAGAGGATAGTGAAACCGTTGGCTGTTTCTTAGTTACCCACGAGACACAACATCCAAAAACTTTAAAAATGTATCCACTTATAGACCGTCTATCATTAACGTCATTTCCCCAATCAGCATCCGTATATCCCACTAATACTTCATCATTTGAATCTCCGTAAATAAGTTTCAAATCAATTGTTTTTCTTATATAGCGTAAAACTCTTTTTAGATGCTGCCAATGGATATCTGTAGCACAATTTTGAAATTGACTGAAGTAGTTTACACTAAAGCTGAGATCAGGACGAGATGTTAACATTACATACATCAAACACCCAATCAATTCTTTGTATGGTTCTTTGGTCAATTGAGCTTTTGGATCTTTCTGTAAGCAAAGTTTGACTTCAATAGGAGTATCGACACCATTACAATTTTCCATTTGAAAACGCTTCAAAAGATTGAGCAAAAATGATTTCTGACTAATTTTGAGTTCACGTTTTTCCAAATTTCTTTCAATTTTAATACCCAAATAAATTTTTGCTTCATTTAAGTCTTTCATTTCAAATTCATCCATTAGCTGTCTTTTTACTATATTAATTTCATCCAAACTTTTTCCAATTAGCAAAAGATCATCAACGTATAGTAAAACATAAACTAAATTTCCTCTCATTTTCCTCGAGTATAAGCAATAATCATATTTTGATCTAACAAACTGAATTTTAGTTATATAATTATGAAATCTTTCGTTCCACATTCTTGGAGATTGTTTTAAACCATATAAAGACCTATTCAGTTTACATACCATATTTTCACCTTGTTCAAAACCCTGCGGCTGTTTCATGAAAATTTCTTCATTTAAGTAACCATTTAAAAACGCCGTTTTTACATCCATTTGGTGTATGTGATAATTATTCTTATTGGCAACTGCAAGCAAAATTCTGAAAGTTCCAACTCTTGCTACAGGTGAATAGGTGTCTTGAAAATCAAACCCTTCTCTCTGTGAAAAACCTCTAGCTACAAGACGCGCTTTATATTCTCCTGGATTCCCATTTTCATCCAACTTGCGTCTGAAAACCCATTTCGAATCAACTAAGGTTTTTCCAACAGGTAGTTTGGTCAATGTCCATGTTTCGCTTTTCTTCAAAGACTCCAACTCCGATTTCATTGCCTTCATCCACTCAGAAAAATCTGGCTTCATTTTCGATTCAGAAAAACTAGATGGTGCGTCGCTAACAAAACTTTCTGCATTTAGAGCCATAGCTAAATAATTACCAGATTCAAATCGTACAGGTGCATTTCTGTTTCTTGTGCTTCTACGTAAACCTTGATTCTGTTGAATTGGTACTTGACTTGAGTTTTTAATAACCTCATACACATCATCAGCATCTTCATCAGCCTCTTCACCAGCATCTTCATACTCGCTATTGCTATCTACCGGATTATTGACACTGCTTTGTTTATCATTGCACGGAACTTCAGATGCAATTTCTTCTGGTATCATTGTTTCTTCATTTTCTATTGAAAACTTAACTGTAGCCTTCTCCAATTTTGTCAATAGATTTGGTTCGTATAAAAACATATTTTCGTTGAACATCACATCACGAGAAAGAATAATTTGTCGTTTCTCAGGATCCCAAAGCCTGTAGCCACAACCGCCATAGCCAACCAATATAAGCTTCTTTGATTTCATGTCCAATTTATTACGGCTGCTTTTTGGTATGTGTGCAAATGCAATACACCCAAAAACTTTTAAGTGACGGATATTCGGCTTCTTACCAAACCAAATTTCTGCTGGTGTTTGATTAGATTCTAAAGACGTAGAAGGACTTCTGTTAGTTACATAATTCGCACAGTAAATTGCTTCATTCCATAAAAACTTTGGTGTATTAGAACCTGCCATCATAGATCTTGCTTTTTCAATCAAAGTGCGATTCATTCTTTCTGCAGTTCCATTTTGTTCCGGTGTGTGAGGCACAGTGTACTCAAGAATAATACCCGAACTGCAACAAAACTGTTTAAATTCCTTTGAAGTGTACTCACCACCATTATCGCAGCGCAATCTAGAGATTCTTTCACCCATCATATTTTCAGCCATTGCCTTAAATTCTTTAAAACACTCAATTACATGGGATTTATTAGCAATCATATAAATTGATGTGAAGTGGGAAAAGTCGTCAATGAAAGTAACAAAATAACGCTTTCCATCCCAAGAACAAGGCGTTATCGGACCGCACACATCGCTGTGAATCAACTGCAAACGTCGACTGCTTGACTTTCTGTTTACCTGCTTCCTGAATTGTTGTCTTGCCTGCTTGCCAAAAATGCATGATTCGCAGAACGGTTTTGATTTGTCTTTGAAGTATTCGCATCCATCCACTAATGACGGTGTTTTCATCAAATCGTTGTAGTTGAGATGCCCGAGACGTTTATGCCACAACTGAAGTTTTTCTTCTTTTTCTGCAACACCGCAATGTACACTTTTGGTTACATCCATATTGAATTCATATAAGTTGCCTTTTCTAACACCTTGTAAAACTGCAATGCCATCTCGAAAAACAGTGACCTTGCCAGCATTAAACACTACCTTCATGCCTGATTCTTCCAAGCGTCTAATTGAAAACAAATTGCACTTCAGATCTTTGCAAAATAATACGTCGTTCACCACACAATTCACATAATTTCCGTTTACTTTGACTTTTCCAAAAATTCTACCAGTTTTTGTACCTGCTAATGAGATCCCATTTTTCGCAACACCAATAATCACAGGATTTTCCAGTTCAGATTTTTCATTAATATATTGCTCATTATTCACCATATGATCAGTAGCTCCTGAATCCACAAACCATTTCATACAATTTGGCGAAGGCAATAAAGCTTCCTCCTGATCAACCATGAAAGACACTGGGTTTGCAATATTACTCGAAATATTCCTTGATTCTGCATTGCTTTTCTTGTCATTCTTCCACTTAAAACAGTCTTTCTTCTTATGTCCAGGCTTTCCACAATAGTGACACTTCCATTTAAAACTTGTTCTCATTGCCACACTTTCAGTTTTTGTATCTTCGCTAGTATTCTTCCTTTTTCTTTCTTTATTCAAAAGTCTTCCTTTAACAAAATCCATGTCCAGCAATTCCGGGTTCAAAGTCTCGATAGCCGTAACCACAGTATTAAAGGAGTCTGGTAAAGTGAGCAGCAAATGACAAATGATATCTAGTTTCTCCAACTTCGCTCCCGATGATTTCAGTTGGCGTATAAGTCCATCAAATTTGAGGAAAAATGTTTCCAGATCTTCGTCATTACTACATTTCATGGTCAATAATTTCTTCCGGATCAGCAACTGACTTGCAATGCTTGTCTTCGCGAAAATTTTGCTTAATGCATCCAACACATTAAATGCGCTATGCTTATCTTTCACATATTCAAGATGCGTGTCTGCAATACGCCTTATGATGATTGACTTCGCCTTTTTATCATTTTTGTGATGACTTTCAACTTTTTCAGCGACCGTTTCGCTTCGCACAATGTCTTCCACATCTTTTTCAATGTATTTACGCAATCCATGTTCATCTAGAACGACTTCCAGACGAAACTTCCAATTGTCAAAATTCCGTCCATCGAAAACCGCAACCGAGAATGTCTCTTGCGCCATATCTGGGCCCATAACCAGATAAAATAAACGATTTCGATGAACAATGAATGAATTTTTATTTAAAAAGCAAAACTGATGTTGCTGATACAATATTTAAAAATTCACTAAATAATAAAATATTTTATACAATACAAAGTATATATAAAGTTTACTACGATTATAAAACATATATTCTGAATAAGTATTTAATTGTACAGTGCTATTTTTAACAAAAAGAACTATCTCTGTAATGCGTGGTGCGTTGGGGTACCATATCCACGTAGAATGCGTGACTGCCGCTTGCAGTTTGTGTAGTTCTGATGAGCACATGAACTGATGGAATCAAATTCCGTATCTCAGCGGAACAGAGTCACACAACACACGTTTCTACGGTGCTCTAAGGAGTCAATAGAGCTGGAAACCTTACTGTCTCCTATTAGCTTAATCGGTCGATGTTGAATACGGTCTAGGAACTCTAGTTGCGTTCGTGAAGCTCCTGCCCAAAAGTGCGAATTATACTCCATTTTGGGGCGGATACAGGTGGTGTAGATCATGCGGAGATCACTCGCTTTACACCGCTTTAAAAAGCCGAGACACTTGGCTGCTTCTTTCGATACGTAAAAAATATGATTATTCCAACGAACGTCACATTGGATAGACATGCCCAGAACATCAAGAATTTCTGACTCCGCAATAATCACCCCATCCATGACCAGGGGGTTAACAGAGGGTTGGGGCACTCTTTTGTGAGATAACAAACAACATTAGGTCTTACGCGCGTTGAATTCAACTCTGTTCGTGAGATCCCACTCAGAGATTGATAGGAGATCATTATTGAGTGAGCTATTCATAGCATGCCGTTTACTCTCAATCTCCAAAGAGTAAGGGCGTTTTGAGCAGGTGTATGAATGACAAATGGTGCTGTCATCTGCAAAGGAGTGAATGGGATTCCTAGTCAGTGACAGAAGGTCATTAATAAAGATAAAGAAAAGGGTTGGGGAGAGGATGATAAACTTCGAACCTAAGAATTTCGTCAAAGCTAGTACTCTTCTTTGTATAAAAATCGCTACTATAATTGATAAGCCATGAACTCTCGGCCTAGAAATAACTCGTTTAAGAACAGAATTTTATTTGACATTGGTCTGAATTTTAGTACGAGTTTTGGTCTTAATTTTGGTTTTGATTTGGGTCTGAATTCCATATTGGTTTTTGTCTATATTTTGGTCCCATTTCTGATCTGATTTTTTGTCTGATTTTTGGTCTGATTTTCGGTCTCAATTTTGGTCTCAATTTTGTTCTCAATTTCGGTTGAAATTTCAGTCTGAATTTCGGTCTGGTTTTTGGACTAAATTATAGGCTTGAATTACGTTCGGAATCTCAACCTGAATTTTTGGTATCTGACCGATTTAATTTTGTTCAAAATTTTTAATGGTATGTTTGGTCTGAGTTTGTTGTGAATTTTGGTCCGTATTTTGGTTTGGATTTCAGTCTGATTTTTGGTCTGATCTTGTTTTGATTTCCGATCAAATTTTTTGTCAGAACTTTTGTTCGAATTTTATTCTAACGTTTTTGAGTAATTTTTGAGACCGAATTTACTTTGATTCATGGTTCGAGTTTTGGACTGAACTTGTTTCCAATTCCAATTCAAATCGAATTTTGGCCAAAATTTCGGTTTAATTTTGGTTTCGTTTGGTTTATGGGTTCCATTTTGGTTTATGATCTAAATGTTATTCCAAATCCCGGGGCAAGTTTTGGTCTAATTTTTGGCCTGTACCTTTGTTTGAAATTTGTTTTAAATTTGTTTTAAATTTTGGTCGGAATTTTGCTCTGAAGTTTGCTCAAATTCTTAATTCGAATTTTTGTTCTCATTTTTTATCGAATTTGTTTTGAACTTTGGCCCAAATTTTGGTCCAATTTGTGGTCGAAGTTTTGATTTGAATTTCTAATTAGTGCTTTAGTCAAGTTTTTGGCCTGAATTTGATTTTCGATCTAATTTTTGGTTAGAACTTTTGTTCGATCTGAATTTTTGCCTATGTATGGTATGAATCTTGCTTTTAATTCTGGTCCAATTTTAAGATTGAATTTTTGGTTAGAACTTTTGTTCGATTCCTGATCTGAATTTTTGCCTATGTATGGTATGAATCTTGCTTTTAATTCTGGTCCAATTTTAAGATTGAATTTTTGGTCGGATTTTGGTCTGAATTTAAGACTGGCCATTGTACTGAATTTTAGAAAATATTTTGGTCTGAATTTAAATTTGAATGTTGGTGTAATTTTTGTGCTGAATTTGGAAAAAATGTTGATCCGGTTTTGGGTTTTAATTTTAGTCTGAATTTGTTTTGAATTTTGGTTCGAATTCTTTTCTAATTTATGGTCGAAATATTGGTTAGGATTTCGGTTCGAATTTCAATCTAATTTTTGGTTTGAATTAGTTTTTAAATTTTAATCTGGATTTTGGTCTGAATTTGTGGTCTGAAGTTGTTTAATTTTGATCCGAATTTTCGCCTTAATTTTATATCTGGATTCAGAATGTCTCAGATTCAGTCTGATTTTTGATTTGAATTTGTTAAAATTTTCGTCTTCGTTTTAGTCCGAAGTTTTATTGCAGCATAAATTTTAATCAAATTTATTGACTTGTGCTTGGTCTGTGTTTTCGTTTCAATTTTGATCCGGTTTTTGATCGGATTTTCGGTACGGAATATAGTTTAAATTTTGATCTTGCTATTGTTCTGACAATTATACTAAGACTTAGTAAAATCCGACTTCTCAAAGCCTAAACCCTGGTTCCGCCACAGGATCTAATTGTAAACATTTCTGCTAAAAAACATTGGCTGCCCAGACTAGCTAAATTGCCTGTCGAAGTAATTCCAGAACCATTTCCTTCAATAATTTTGAATGCATGCCGGAGGAGCTCATGACGAACAAGTAAACTTTAAATAATACTAAAATTAAAATAGCTAGAGCCATTTTTTCTTCTGTAACTTGAACTACCAAAAAAAAAAAAAAAAAAAAAAAACTCAATGATCATTTTATTAAGTAATTTCCATTTATCGAATACTCATATTACAACAATTTAAAGGTCTCAAATTATTTGACATGCAATGCAATCAATATTTAAGTAACTCGTTTCCAAAAAAGACACGCAACATGCAACTACTTTAAATTTTTTTTCTACCATATATTGGTTTCTTCGAAAAAGCCAAAAAAAAAGTAAAGTAGAAATATAAAATAAGGTTAATCATAAGCATGCAATGCGTAGGGTTAAAACGGGTAGCGTGAGTTTGCAGTTAATAAGGTGCGAAATATAACATCGTTTAACAGCTCAATTTATGGAGCAAGTGTTAGAGCGAATGAAATGGAAAAAAGGATAAAAAAAATCGATGTGTGTATGCATGAAAGTAACTCCTTTTTTTGTGATTATTATAAAAAAAAAAAAAATTGAAATCATTGAAAATTCAATGAAGTTGTAGTTTTTTCTTCGGCTTGTGGTTGCTAACAAGGATTCAGGATAACAAACAACAGCCAAGCAAACAAACAAAAAAAAACATACAACCAGTGACGGTCAACATCAAAAGTGATGCCTACGCTTACCTGTGATATATATTTTTTATGTAGGCGCAAGTGCATAGAATCAGAATCAGAAAAAAGGATCAATATCACGAACATATCAATCACTCAAACTCACTCTCAAGCACACACACACAATTTTTTGTGCCGTCGTGTTTTTTTCTTAAGACTGTTTTAAGCACTTGTCTTCATGGTTTCTATTAGAAAAGGAATTTTTGAAAATATTTTAACAAACTCATTTTAGTTTGCTTGTGTTTTTTATTTTATTGCTATGCGAAAACTGATTCTAAGGATTCTCGTAATACTGTGTAATTGGGTTATAATCAGCTTGTATTATGCCAAAAACTATATTCCTTCTCCTTCTCCTTTTTTTTTTTTTTTTTTTTTTTAGCTAATAAAAGATGATAACTATTTTTTATACTATTACGTGCTACCTTTATCGATGCAACTTGTTATAGCCGCATTCCTGGAAGTGCCGCTCTTCAGGGTTATTGAAGCTGAAACCCTTTCTTTAAAATCACCGCTGTAAATCGATTTTATGTAGTCGTGGGCGTTACTTTTTGTTTGTAAAACCGCAGCAAATAAAACATCAAAATCTTTTTAAATACACTACGCTGCTCCTGCTCTGTTGTCTGGTGAAGTTGAGTTCCTGCTGTTTTTCGATAGTACCACGAACATAAGAAAAATTTGTAAAAATGAAAGTGTTGTCAGCAGCAGAAATTAATTGGTGTCGCCACTTTCTTTAAACAAATATTTTCACATTTGATATGTTACCCAAATACTCGTAAATAAATAAATAAATTTCACTCATTAAGATTTGTATCTCAAAATTTTTTCAGCTGATACTGGGCTCAATTGCTTCAAATTATAAGAAAGAAAGGATTTGATGAAGCAATAAATTTTAGTACAATTTCTTGAAATACTTTCTTCTACAAAATGTTAAAAAATTTAGTGGGCGTTTATTGTGTTAACAGCAAATATTATCGCCTTCAATTAATTTACTACATAAATATATAAAATTCACAGCAGTACATTATTTATAATTTAATTATTATTTTGTTCGAAATTTTGGAATCGTTGAGCATAAGAAAAAATAGATCGTAGATAAATCTAAGAAAAAGTGAGAAATTTTGTATAAGATAATTTATGTGATATATAGTGTGGTTTAGGATTTGTGAAAACATATACTAACGCCTCACAATTTCGAACGGAAAAAATTCCTCGTAAAAGTGAAGAGTGTGACTGAAAAAGTCATAAAGCTTACGTTATGTTTAAAAACGAGTAGGCATCGCCCTTTGAGTACCTACGTCCACTCTGCCATGGAGAAAATTTCCATACCAATCATGGACTAAAATGTCTGAGGATCTTGATATCGGAATGGCTAAACCCTAGGCAGACAGCTGAGGAATGCGGCTGCGTCAGTAGGCTAAGTAAAATGCAGCAGTTGAGACAGCTCACCGGCTAATGTCAGAGTTCGTCACCATTAAGTTGGTCGTGCAGATTTCCATTAAGCTTGTCTAATAAGTCACACTGAGTTGACTTTCAACGCAAGTACTTATATCGTGGACGTTCAAGCTCAAATCATTTAATTGATTTTCGGAGTCAAAAACAATTGGTTTTTCAAATTATAATTGCGAACAAGGCCGTATTTAGGGGTTCTGACCCCCCCGCCCCTCCCCCCCCCGAAATGCGGAAACTTTCTTCTATTTCTTTATATTAATTGCCAGTGGATGAAAAAAAGTCAAAATAAAATCTATTGAACAGTTTTTAAATATTTTTTACTTCCATCGGTTTAATTTCTAAAAAGTCAAATATAAAAAAGTAAACTTGAAATGTTAGTTACACTATGCGACCAGATCCGATTTGTTTTCTTTGACATGAGGTTTGACTTTGGATACAAAAAGAGAAGGAGATGCTGAGCAATTCTGCATTTATAGTTTTTCTAGGTCAGTAACTGTTTTTTGATTTACAGTTTCGGGTTTAGGGCTCATTTGGAAGGGCATGATTCAGCCTATAATTTCTGGATTTCGAAATTTGTAGCACGCCAGTGTACAGCTCTCCAATTTTTAAAAATGGCCAAAAATTATATTTTAGAGTTTTCCATCCCATTTTTTCTAAAACGTGGCGTGATGGGAAATTTTTGACCTCAGATTCGTGTTCAGTATAAAAAATTCATTAACAAACACTAGGAACCATTTTATTCGCAAAGCCCATGTAGGGCAGTAGTAGTGGATCAGCTCCAAAGTTCTAGGAAACAATCTTAAAATGTAATTAATTCTTTGACCCATTATTGCTCAGAGCACCCCGACTCGGAAGACCTCTTTCAATGCAGTAACTGCACGAATTTCGGGAATGTAAGCCAACCTCATCCGGATTCCTTATCATGGCCCGAATTCCCACTGATAATCATTTGAAAAAAAATGAGCCTCTGACTATTTTTAGTATTTTTGCTAATTGTTTTGAGGTCGGGCTCATCATCAGTAATGGCAAGTCAATGTAAATTTTCTTCGAATGAAACCCCCCCCCCCCCCGAAAAAAATCCTGGCTACGGCCCTGATTGCGTACTAAACATTTGCATTTTTGATCATGCAGAGTTGCCTTGTCTCCCAAACCTAAAAGTTGCTTTTTTGTGATCCAATAAGTCAAAATTGAAAATAGAGGATCTGCTCTGGATGCTGTTAATGTCCTTCAGAGTCAAAACCTTGTTTTCTAAAGAAATATTCCCGTTTTCAAAAGGTAAGATAAACACAGATTACCACTCGTTTTCAACTTCAACTCGATAATGACAACCTTGGCCAAATCCAAAGAATTACTACTAACATCACATGCTTACTTTCCCGGGTGATTCAGAGAAAGATTATTGAATCGCTCTACCCTAATATATACAGTGTCGGACAAAACTAAAGCACAGATTCTTCCTTGTTTGCATTTTGTTCAGTAATATTGTAAAACATGCTTGGACTGAAATTTTTTTTATGAATGTAGTAAGAATATACACTCGTTATAATAAAATATAAGAAATATAATATTATTTATCACATAAAATAGAAATATCAACTCAAAAGTAACAAAATGCATAAAACTGGCGTGACAAAACTAAAGCGCATATGAAATATATTAATAGAAAAGTTCGATTTCTCCACTATTTTGTAGGGTATCTATTATTTTTCAGAGCTGTTGCACATTTACGTGGCATGGACTCAATAAAATTGCTCAAAACGTCCACAGAAATGTTATTCCATGCAATCTCCGATTGGTAGAAAATGGAATCCTTGTTTTTAAGCGCTGAATTTTACGATCTATACATTTTTTGGGATTGAGATTGAGTGAATGGGTGGGCCACTATAAAATAACTGATCTTATTGACAACAAACCACACACCGTGCTGGGATCGTCATCGTGCTGGTAGACATGCTTTAACAGCAGATCTTCCTCAGTATAAGGTAACATAACATTCTGCGGAATATCTTTGCACATCAGACGACCTCCTATTTTATGATTTGAGCCGATTCAATGGCTGAAAAAAATCACCAGAGCACTACGTTGCCTCCCCCGTATTATACGATACTTTTCAATTAACGCGAATTTCATCGTTGCCCTTTTGGTCTGGGCACTAGCTTCAATCTGTCGCAACCTTTCGTGTTAAATATAGATTCATCAGTAAAAAGCACGGTCTTTCATTTAGCAGTAGTACAGCTTAAGTGCGCGGTTAAAAATTTGAGCCTTGCCTGTCGATTCTTTCGAGAAATAAATGGCTTTTCCACAGCTCGTCGTTGGATAAACCTGTGTGAAATGTTTAAATGCAATTTTTTTCCAAGATATAAAAGGAGCTTTTTTTATAATCCGAATGATGACCTGATCCTCACGTTTGGTTGTGCTCCGCTGTCACCCCCTCCATATTTAGTATATAAATAATGGGAAGCGCGAATACAAAATTTACAATGCATGTCACTGATTTAGTTTTATTAAATCCACTATCCAATATTTTCTCTAAATTGTGCAGAATTCATATTTCGAGCAATTTTGGGATGCAATATTTTGAAATGCGAACGGTGACGGTAAATGATAACCAACAACTTATGTACGCTTCCAAATTTTTTTTTAAAACCTGCTTTTTGTTTTCCAAAATAACGGATTTCTAGTTTAAAGATGGTTTTGATTGTTTATTTTTAACAATTGATTGTAATTGAAAGCGAAAAAGAAACTTAAGCACATAAGTTTTGTCGTGGCAGGTTTAGGCATATTGCGCAATGTTAGTAAAAAAAGAAAAACGTTACTCAGTTTTGAATGTAATTTTTTTTCAACAAGTGCATAAATATACTAAATTTATAAAACAAAAAAAAAAATATGTGCATACTTGCATATTTTTAAATTTTTTTATTGAACTAAGTGTTGACAAAGAAGAGTTCGTGCTTTAGTTTTGTCCGGCAGTGTATGTAATATATAATATGGGGACTTAGTAAGTTTTGTCAGTGTTCATAGCGCACAGTGCATTGCATAAGCCAATTTGATATCAGAGATTAAAAAATAAATAACTTAATGATTTCTGCTTGAACGGCCACGATAAGGCGCTGCTTTAATACGTACATAATACTTCACTGCTTACATACGTAATCACGGGGAGATAGCACATCGGGCCAAGATAGAGGCTTCGAGGTTGAATCTAACCGAAATGAGAAAGAAGCAACAGTAGAAAAAAATCATCAGCCCCACCAGTAGTAGTTAAATCTTATCTATACAGATCGACTTTGAAAAAGAAGACTACTATATTTCTCACCAGAGTGCCAAGAGAAATCCCTAAGCAGGTGGAAATCACACCTAATACTAGGCGAGTAAAACATCGAAATTCAGTAGAGCACCTCAAGAAGGCCTAAATATTGTATTTCATCTCTTACCACTATGGGTATTCATTCAAGCCTGTGCTGTCAAAGGAGCTCTCAGACTAAGATAAGCTAACTATGGTCACTCTACAATTTTGAGTGATTTAAAACGGAGAGGACAAAATGGCATCAAAGCTGACTTACGGATTACATGACCACAAATTTGGATTTTACTAATAGAATCTGAACTCTGTATACAACCAGAGAAGACTGGGAGTCGGGTTCAATAACAGGTAATGTTGGGATTTCCTTCTTTACCGATGGCCCAACTGGTCTCTACTCAGAGCTGCAGCGTTTTTTAGACGTAGATTTTTGCTATTGAGAAGCAGCTAGATTTCTACAAGAAATTGTGATTCGGGATTCGAACAAAGATACCCATTGAGTACCACAATGTAACTCTCTGCTGGGTTCCTAGATATTGCAATATTGAAGGGAATCAAATAGTAAATGAAATGACCCTCTTTACAATCTAATTAAGGATTTGCTGAAAATATGTGCAGTGTGTTTCTTGGAAAACCAGTAGTGAACCAAGTCACACAGCATGCATAACGCTCGTATCTTTTTTCCGACCAAAAACTGTATATTTCTACCAAAAAATTTTAAAAAAACTGTAAATCGATTTAAAAAAACTGTATATTTCGCGGTATCAATTTTTTTCAATGAAAATTAACCAGGAAAGCAATTTATCCATCATCTAAGTCGTCTTCGTTCTCCATTTTCATATCTCCTTTTGTAGTTGTATTAAATTTGTGCTTTGAAGAAATTTGACGAAGCGATTCCGGCTTGGCTATGAGGTATTTATAGAAATCAACGCATGTATATTTCAAGTTACATTTGACGATAAGAATCGCCTTCAATGTTTCCACTTTTTTCAAAGGTATACTTCTCAGACACGTTTCGCATTGTGATTGATAAATTTGAATTTCGTAGTGTTCAAAAATTGTATATTTTTTCTTAGTATAAACGCGGTATTTTGGTAAAAAAAAGGCGGTATGCGGTTTTGGAGTTGAAAAAGCGGTATACTACCGCGAAAAACTGTATAGATACGAGCGTTAAGCATGCACCTTGATGTTGGATTTATAAAAATTTAATTTTATATGTGCATTTTTGCATTTTTTGTATGAACTAATTAGTAAAGTGGTCGCTGTAGCCTAGTGGTTAGTGTGTTGGACTGCTACGCAGAGGTGCCCGGGTTCATATCTCGGCACGCACAAAAAAATCAAAAATAGAAAATAAAAATGTTTCTACATGGCACCACCTCTTGGCTGGCAATGGCAAACCTCCAAGAGTAAAAAAAAAATGTCTTTGAAAAGCTTTTCACTTTGCCGTTCGGATTCGGCATAAAACTGTAGGTCCCTTTCATTCGTGTATAAATATAACTCACACAACATGAATGGATGCGAAAGGCTCGGTCTTGGCCCTCCATGGGCTGTTGTGCCATAATAGTAGTAGTAGTAATTTGTAAAATTCTTAGAATGTATTTTAGATCGCATAGGAAGGTACAATTGCCCCTCCGCTGCAACTACCAGTTGCTATAATATACATCTAGAACAAGAGTTTTCTCAAAAGCTAATATCGATCCTGTCAAGTCAAGCTCAACTTCACCAACTGGAATCATTAGCAATAGTTTATTAATATATTTCTTAACATCATTTACCAATTCAATTAACTTTTCAATGTCCAACATAGCTTTATTCTCTTTCCAACTACAATACATAAATTTCTAATAAAGAGTATCTAATTTAATTTAAATATTTTCAGACTAATCAATCAAGCTTGTGCCTTAAATCTTTCGATTTCAATAGAGCTCAGATATCTCTGCAAAAAAAAAAAAAAACCAGTCTATATGCAAAACTTGCAATTATAATTGAGTTAATGCAGATTTCTTGCCAACAACATTAATCAAGTGAATGCGCTTTCAAAATAAATAAATTTTGTTAATTCTTAGCTTAACATAAACAAATCATCAACTAAGAACATTTCAAATACATAGCAAAGCATTTCAATTTATTACTCCAGGCTGTCTTTCTCTCTCTCTATCTCTCTCTCTTGTCGCCTTACAGCTTCTTCTACAATGTCTGTCATATTAGCATAACTGTAATCATAAGCGAAAAATGTCAATTAAATTGACCAGAAATCTCTAAAACTAAGAGCTCGTGAGGTCTTTTCGAGTTTCTGCCTGCCGGTTGTAGTTTGTGTATATGTAGCAATCTCATATTTTGTATGTTAATGATGTTGTCGTGTAGTCAAATGACAACAATAACCACAGTAACCATCACAGTGCATCACCCGAAGTATTGACTGACAGACATAACGACAGACAGAGAGTCATTTATGAGGATGATGATTTGACTAAAAGGCTCGCTCGCTCTGCTCTTTTCTCGTTGTCTACATACTACAAAACATTTTCTACTTTGTAAGCTGATTGTGTTTGAATACTTATGTATGTGCATATATGTGAAGCATCATTTAACGGTTGACGAATGTGATTTTCAGAACTTTTTTCTTTTTTGTAGTCTTGGTTACAGGTACATAGTCAAGCTCAATATTCTGAAAGTTAAGTTTGTGTACAATAGTTAAATGAGACATCACTGATTGGTTGCACTGAGAGAAAAATATTGTATTAAGACAGTAAAATGATATGACAAAAAAAAAATTAAAAATAAAAGAGTTTGGGATGGAGTCGGTCTTTCTTTAAACCAAAAATTTCATTTGTTCAATGGCAAATTCAAAAATGATTGCTGCCAAATTTCTGCAGTTCCCATATTCTTCGACGATACATTTTTTCATATGAAGTTTGACTCCGGATTCTGTATGAGGAACTGCTACTAAACAATTGCAATTCAGTATTGCTTTGGAAGTTTTTTCAATTGCTAGGATTTCTGCTTTAAAGATTACCTCAAATACTTTCACCATTTGACTATTTCCGAGTAGAAATCAGCTTCTGCTTCCACCTTCATTTTTGAACCGTCAGCGAAGAAAATTATTTTGCAATCGCTAATCACTTTATGGGCTCATCTCTGCTGGGGAATAATAATGGGAGTAATGGGATGTCAATGGTAAAGCCTTAATACAGAGCTATGTAATTCGTTGTTGTCGTAATACTTTCGGTGTGGAATATTCTTTTCATTCTTCCACTGTTTCCAGGATTGCCGCATGTCTATAGTTGTTTTGCACTTCCCATTTTAGTGTTATCAGCGATTTCCCTATTTACCCTTTCTTACCACTTTCTCTCAGTGTATTTTCAATAGCAAAACAAAAAAATTTAATGTCTTCATCAAAAATTATTTCTCAAAGTTTTGTTTGTCGTTCATTTCTTTTTCAGTTTTTCCCTCTGGGATTCTCTCAAGCAATTTTATTTTATTTAAAGTTTTTTTCCTCTGCTTTGCTGCTCCTTGCATATTCTTTATTTATGAATGTCATTCAATTTATTATTTTTGACTTAAGAGGGAAATGATCACATTTAACCAACAAACAAACAAACAAACAACAGCAACAAAAACATAAAAACAGTCAATATGATCGCTTAATAAGAAAGATTTTTTGTAGGCTCACTGGACATTCTATAATGGTCTGCTGTATTTAGGGTGAAGGGGGATGTATACAAAATGTGGCGCTTTGCTTTTACTCTGCGGCATATAAATGTATGGATACACTACAATATGTATGTAATGACCAAGAAGATACAACTAAGAGAGGGTTAGTTGTTGTTGTTGTTGCTGTATTTGCATCAAAAACGAACGCGCGTTAAAGTTTTATATTGACTTTTATTGTTGTTGTTGTTGCATACATATCATCTCTCTCGTCTTTAACAAGTTTTAACCTACGCACAAACGTTTATGAGTTATTCTTGTTGGCTTTTTACTGACATTAATATAGGAAGCAAATATACACAGACAGATATATATTGCTTATGTGTTTGTTTGTTTGTTTGTATGTAGGATGTGATGTCAATATCGATTGCATAAGTAATCAGAATGAGAGTGAGACAGATTTTTCTTTAGGATAATTGGAATTGTGTTTCGATTTATGCATCCGTGTTTTATACGCGTACATTCGGACTCATTGTTGGTGATATTTTGTCTCCGTCTGTGATATTTTCATATACCTATAGAGAATACACTGTGATAAATAATTCTACAGAAGCGATTTTTAATATAGTCATACTATTAGTTCCTAGGGTTTTTTATGGTGCAGCTTAAGGTTTATATATTTCGGTATCTAGAAGGTTTTTACAAGTGTTTGTTAAATGCAGTGAAGCAGAAGATAATCATTAAAATGTTGCAAACGTAGCATTAATAAAAAACGATATGGAAAAATATTAGCAGTTCTCTGTTGTGGGTTTTCATCGGTATTCGCCTACACCCGATCTGCTATTCAAATTGGAAGTATTACTTTAATTTTCCGGTCATAACAGTCTTTTTAATCTGAAACATATTCCTTTCAAAACTTAATTAATATTTGTATTTGATTTAGACCAATTCTTTTTATTGTGTTATTTTATACAGATTGACTTTTTTTGGTCTAAAAACCATTTCATTTTGCTATTTAACAATTAGTTTACTCTTTTGCAGAGCAACAGAACTTTGAAAATGTTTTTCTCCTTCCTTAATTTTAGCTCTTCGCTAGGCATTGGACCTCGACAAAACTCCAACATTCTGGTTGGTTGTTGGTCATCGTCTTTAGGTTAGGTTAGGTTAGGTTAGGTTAGGTTAGGTAAGGTAAGGTTAGGCTAGGTTAGGTTAGGTTAGGTTAGGTGTTAGGTTAGGTTAGGTTAGGTTAGGTTAGGTTAGGTTAGGTTAGGTTAGGTTAGGTTAGGTTAGGTTAGGTTAGGTTAGGTTAGGTTAGGTTAGGTTAGGTTAGGAGGTGTTCGCGAAGCTTTTCAGCGCATGCTTGACAGAAGGAGTTTTTCCAGACACATGGAAGCGACAGCGGTTAGTCCTCCTACTATAACCAAAGAAGCCGCCGGATGAACCGCCATCCTACCGCCCGTTATGCATGCTGGATACACTGGGCAAAGTTCTCGAACGCATTATAGGGGACAGGCTCCAGGAGTGGCTTGAAAAGCCAGGACGGCTATCAGCACGACAGTTTGGATTCAGAAGAGGACGATCCACGGTCGACGCAATACAAACGGTGATGAATATTGCACGCGTGGCCACCAGCGGTAACCAATGGGGAAACGGCAAGAAGAAGTACTGCGCCGTAGTGACGTTGGACATCAAAAATGCCTTCAATTCGGCGAACTGGCCTCAGATTATGAGTGCACTGAGAGGATTCGAAGTACCGGAATACCTGTTGCAAATAATCGCAAACTACTTCGACAACAGAATTTTAATATACGATACTGATGACGGCGTGAAGCAGTATCGTGTCAAAGGAGGCGTTCCACAGGGCTCCGTTCTCGGCCCAACACTATGGAACGCAATGTATGACGGCATCCTCAAATTGGATCTCCCGGAGGATACAACAATCGTAGGATATGCAGACGATATCGCGATAGTGGCAGTAGCCAAGAACCTGGACTCGCTACAGGCTATATGTAACGATGTCATCTCAAGAGTGAGAAGATGGCTGTACAACTCGAAGCTGGAATTGGCGGAGCAGAAGACGGAAGTCGTGGTATTGAGTACCAGAAGAGCACGTGCAGAGCTGGTCATCACGGTTGGTGATCATAACATCACCTCGTGTCCACACATTAAGTACTTAGGAGTACTTATAGATTCTAGAATGACGTTCAAGGATCACCTGAAAGCTGCTAGTGGAAAAGCAGCACGAATAAACAGCGCATTAACACGCATCATGCCGAATATAGGAGGCCCGCGTGAGGGCAGGCGCCGGCTGCTTTCAACGGTTACTACGTCAGTAATCTTGTATGCAGCACCTATCTGGGCGGACAGCAAGACAACACACCAGAAGGATATCCGTGCGATATATAGGCTCAGTGCCCTGAGGGTTGCTAGCGCGTATCGCACAGTATCGGACGATGCTATTTGTGTCATAGCAAGTAAGGTGCCCATAGATTTACAGGCACAAGAGATGAAGCGGTTATATAGCCGTGACACAAAATCAACCGAAACCATAAGAAGAGAAGAAAGACAGCGTACCATCATGGAATGACAGCGAAGATGGGAGTCATCCGAGAAGGACCTACAATCTCATTACGGATATAGAAGAGTGGATATCCCGCAGACATGGTGAACTGAATTACCACATTACGCAGCTGCTTAGTGGCCATGGGTGCTTTAAGCAGTACTTGCATAAAATCAACACCGGAGAAGAAGACCCGTTTTGCCCAAGATGCCCAGAGGAACGGGAGAACGCGCAGCATATACTTTTTATATGCCCACGTTTTAACAAAAACAGAGATGAGCTGGAGAAAGCCTTTGGAGAACCCCCTACAGAAAGGAATCTGACGACACAGATGTGTAACACAGCGGAAAAATGGAATGCAGCATGCAAGGTTGCTGCAGATATGATGACCACTCTGTATGATACAGAACGTGCGCGCAAAGTCGAGCGCACGGCAAATACTACAAATATGGAGCCAGATATCGTCAACCGACGATAAAACCGAACAGAATTGGACAGAAACCAATACTGACGATTGAGCACTAAGCTCATTACGGCCTTCCGACGTAATACCTAACGGTGGTTCCGGGAGGAATATCCGTACGGACGAGAGGTGGTTTTAGCGTGAGAATGTCACGCACTGACTGGGTGACTTTTTATGCTTTCCTCCTCGTTAAAAAAAAAAAAAAAAAAGGTTAGGTTAGGTTAGATTAGGTTATTGTGGCAGTTAGTTTAAATGACCAACTCACTTAGACCCTAAACGGGTCCATTGTGATACCACTGCGCGACACAGAAACCTCATCTACTACTTATTCTTGAAACCATTTCGAAGCTCTAATAAAGCGCAGGATTTGTTTAATCTTAGCACCAGATACTTCCGTAAGAGAATCAAAAGCATATTTGCCTAGAAAACCCGTTCTGCTTCTAGCTAGAGCTGGGCAATTACAGAAGAAGTGTTCAATTGTTTCTTCTTCTTACTCGTCCCTGAAACTTCCGCAGAATTCATGAAAAAATATTCCTAATCTGAGAGCATGCCTGTCAAACAGCCAATGACCGGTTATACAAGCAACGACCTTAGAGATGTCCTTACTCGGAAGGCTGAGCAGCTCTCTTGATCTTCCCCTATCCAATTTCGGCCACATTAGCCTAGTCGTAAAACAAGTGTTTTCTTCTGCCCAAGACCTATTGGCCTCATGCACGACCATATTCTTCAGCATTAGTTTACAAGTGGCAGTAGGTATGCCAATATTGCCTCTGTCCGTACACAGGGGAAGGTTAGTACCCTGTCTGGCCAACTCATCCGCCCTGCAGTTTCCTACAATGTTCTTATGCCCCGGAACTCATGTTAGGCGTATCCTAAAAACGGTGCTAATATCATTTAGGGCTGCTAGGCATTACTGAGCAACCTTTGATTTTAGTGCCACAGAATTCATTGATCCGAGTATATATTTATAATGGTTTTTGTTGCGGCGTGCCTACCTAAGTAAACGGCTACCTCTTTTATCACTAGGACCTCTGCTTGATATACACTGCAGTGGTCAGGAAGTCGAACAGATAGTTCCATTCCTAGTTCTTTTGAGAAGACTCCAAAGCCAACTCTATTTTCAAGCTTGGATGCGTCTGTATAAAAATTGATTTCTCCCCTTCTCCATGGCATGGGTATTTTCCACTCCTTTCGTGACGGAATACACGTCTTGAAGTGCCTGTCAAAGTTGGGTTTTGTGGTGGAGTGGTCAATCTCTTGAATGCAACTACTCCATATATGTAAGATAGTAGAATGACCCATCTGCCGATCTTCCCATAGCGCCGAGCTTTTTATGGTATGTTGAAAAGCAATTCAAGTGCTTTGATTGAAGTAGTCCTTAAAGCACCTGAAATACACAGAAAAGCTGTTCCTTGGACCTTGCTCAGAAGTTTCACGTAACTGGATTTCTGTGTAGATGGACACCATACCAGTATCCCATATAACAATATAGGCCTGACCACAGAAATGTAAAGCCAGTACATAATTTTTGGAGACAGCCCCCACCTTTTTTGCAACCGCTTTTTTGCATATATACAAAGCAACGTTGGCCTTCCTAACTCTTTCCTCGATATTAGGTTTTTAGGTGAGTTTCCTATCTAATACGAGTCCTAAATAATTAACCTTCTCCTTTATAGGAATTTTCACACCTTTATAAATTAGCGAGGGGACTGTAGGAAGTCTATTTTTCCTAGAGAAGAGGATCAACTCTGTTTTTTTCGGGGTTTATCCCTAGACCCCTCCTTTCCGTCCAACTGGTAAGCGCGGCCAAATTAGAGCGCAAAATATCCATAAGTGTGTTCGGATATTTGCCTCCTCTGGTCGCAATTGCCAAGTCATCCACATAAGCAGTGACGTTCCGACTTTCATGATTAATCCAGGCCATTTTGAGACGTACGCTTTTATTCTTTTTTTAGAGTTCCATCCCAGCGCTAGGGGACTTATTTCAGTGAGAAGCTTGCAATAGATGTGGCTTATTAATTTTTGCTTGTAGTATTTTATATGGACGGCGAACGGTTCTTGTTGGCCAATTGGCACCTCGTACACTGAAAAAATGTGTGCTCTTCGTCGTCCAGGCGTCTGTCACCGTATATACACTCATGTAGTTCAGCTTTCCAATGACATGTAGATATTTACGGAAGTATCAATGACAACTATCCAGGTGAGGAGTTAACTTGGTTGTGCAACTTCCTTGGTTCTCGGCGTTTTAGCATTACAGCCACAGGGTAATCGCAACTTATTGTCTTGTATTATTACCTTTGTGTTATTGTTGTTTTCCTTCTCCAGCTCCTTCCTTCTTTAGCATATTACGCTCTTGAGCTAGTAGGTCGATTTAGCATGTACCACTGTCCCAACATACCATCAGAACTGCAATTTTCGAACCTTCGCGACACGCCGAGACTATCCGAAGGGCTGAAATCCCCAATCTTCTTCATCTTGTATGGTGCACACCCCATGGAGGGCTCGACCGAACTTTTTAGATCCAATCATGTTGCGTGAGATTATATAAGATATACAAGTACATACAGAAATTGAATTCTGGTAATTTCATATGGCAAAGTGAAGACAATTTTAAATATTGAGGGTTCGCCAAGAGGCAGTGCCGTGTAGCAAAATTTTAATTTTCAATTTTTGATTTTTGACACTAACGAGCATTGAACCCTGGAGTTCAGCGCACTAAACCACGGTAATCAATCCTCCTTACTGACGATAAAACTGTTCTTCGAGAACCACAATTTGCAATTGAGTTTGTTGTCGTCACTATCAACTTCTATTTACTGCCCGTCGGACCTTGATGTTATCCGATCGGGCAATAATTTTGCCTGCTTTGATCGGTGCGTGCTTTGAAACCAGTAGGGAAATTTCGGCTGAATCTTGTGCGCTCTGACGGTGCCGAGGTATATTCGCAACCCAATTTCTATCAGCATGCGATAAGCTGTGTAGTAAAATGTTGTGGAACAGCCAAGCAGCATAATTGATTTCACGTAAGAATTAAGGATTTTCAATTTTGGATGTGAATATAAATGACAATATACAGATGCCGTCTGGGAAGTCGAAGTGTTTATTAAATAGACCGTTTATTTTAATTTAGTTCATTGCAGAAGATATCGTCCAAAAGAATTAAAAACGGTAGATAAATAGAAAGATCCTTGAAAGATCTTTTAAAAGTAGAATGTCATTTAAGTACAAACTTTTACAGTGTATTAATGAAATGATGTAAAATGATATATTCCTCATTACATTTAATACGTATCCCTGATTTGCCAATGGAAGATCAAACAGTAGCAACAAATTTAACCCAAAAACATTATAAATTAATAATAATGATGTATGATTGTTGTATTTGAACCAAATTAAGTTATTTTACCATTATACATAAGACAATTTTGGAGACACATTGATTGATATTTGAGTCCCCCAGTGTGGGAAAGTTTTTTTTTTCTTATTTTCTTCGTTATTAAATTGAAATTGTGACATATTATTGTCATTAAAATGCAATTAATGAATTTCAATGATATTTTTATATATATGGTAAAATATATTCATATGAAATGTAAATATTACATTCATTAAAAATGTATTTATGCTCTTTTTTAGTGGAGTTTTTAAATGGAAAACAATAAAGCTGCTGTAGAAATTTTTGATGATTGAACTTAAGCTTTATTAATGTAAATTGATTTTGATTAAGTGCATAAATATGTGAATATACCGAAGTTAATAAAGATGTCTCTTAAAATTTAAAAATGAATTTGATACATCCTGGCAGGTAGTAATTTTATTTTTTTATTCGCTTTAGAATTTTATTGTTACTAAGATTAATAAACTATAATAATAATAGCATAACATTTTTGAAGGAAGCCTTCATTTTGGGTCCTAGAATCAAGTTGTTATTCATTTTAAAAGGACTGCCACAAAGCAGTGAGAGAGACTCTCTTCCTCACGCGACAAAAATAAATAAAGTTTATATTTCAAATTCGAGCTAGAAAACAGGTGATTTTTTTTATAGACAGATTATTTTAATTAAAACATGAATTCTCACTTTTACAAGCATATTAATTGTTAACAAAAGCATCAAGCTGTTTAACTAGGATACACTTTATACTAAAAAATTATATATAATAACACAATTAAAATAATTCCCTTTGTGTTCTTCTTGTAAATCTCATTAGTACGCCCCATTTAACACTTGTAACGAAAACAATGCTTAAGCTAATAACATTGCATCAGGTACAAAAAAGCGGCTTCACTTTCAACTTCGCATAACAAGTGGAATTTAGGAAATTTGTGTAGAAAGTGTAACAGCATAGAAATACAAAAGAAATACCGCCACTGCTTGAATATGAATATGTCCTTATTGCCCCTGAACTGCAGCAACCGCAATAAGCATTCAAAAATTTTAATAAATTTTCTTAATGATATCGGAGGAAAAAAAGAGATCACTTTCTGAGGTTTTCCTCCTTGCTATTGTTCACACCTCATTCCCTTCTCACGCATCCTGTATATGTTTTTTTGTTTTGTTATCCTTGTGCAAGATTTTTGTTACGCTATTATCAAAATACTATTAATTTTCTAACATAATTGAAATTTTCACACTTTTCATCTTTCGCGTATACTACATGCAACCTCCATTTGAATCGTATTGTCTGCTATTGTATTTGTTTAATCATTTTTTAATGTGCATTTTAATCTTTGTATCGAATCCTTAAATGTCCTTAATTCTTGAGTGATGTTGATTCGAAAATTATTTTCTTTTTAATTCGAATTAAATTATAAAAAACGTATGTGTGATTTTGTTCAAGTTCCTGGAAAATTCTTATATGTATTAATTTATTTAAATAAGTTTTACGTTTAACATTATTTAGCCTTAGGACTCACAGCATGGCTTTAAATTTGGATAAACATTTTCTTAAAAATATGATGGCAAAGGAAAATTTAAATTTCATACTTTGAATTAAGCGAAAGTCTTTAAAAATTTAGACTTAGAAGGATCCATCACACTGGGCTTGAAACAAATTATTATGAGAACAAAATACCGACAAAATCTGTGAATGGGGGGTGGTTCTGGATGGCTTCGTGGTCATTTTGAAATATTTTTGGAAAGCCGAGCTGATCCCCCCTGCGTGAAAATGCATTTTTAGTCAATTTCCCGTTTATGCTATAGACTCTCGCATTAATATATAGAAGAAAATTAATCTAAAAATTAAAAATATGTGTTGGTTATTTTTCAACAATACATTGTGTGTATGGTGTGTGTACTTTCTGAACCCTGCTAAAAATACAAGGATTTATTCCTAAAAGATATGATATTTGAATTTAATAAAATATATTTACAATAATTAGGAAATACTAAATATGTCTTAAAGAGAATTCAGTAACATATTTCTGAAAACTGAAAACTAGGAGAGCTAGCATTGTGGAACACAAAATGGAGGTAGAAAAGAACTGCCTCCGTTAACACTATACACAAAACTGATAATATTACCGTAAAATTATATCAGGGAAAAACATAAAAGAATGTTTTAATTTTGAGTAACTTTCACAGCAGCGTGACAGTTGATCAAAAAGCTGAAAAAAGGAAGCCAGAGCCGGTTTTATTTTATAATCATACAAAATGTGGTGTTGACAGTGTTGACCAAATGTTTCAACATATATACAGTGTGTCATATACAGCGTTTGAACGATGGCACGACGATGTCCAGTACATGTGTTTTGCCTAGCAAATGATAAATTCACATGTATTTACAAAACATGTATAAATCAAAGATATCTGGACGACCTTTTATTATTCAGGTGGCTGAACAACTGTCTAAGCGCTATGCCTCCAGCAGGGCAGGAACCAGTAGAACAAGCGTGGCTTTAAATAGAACGGAATTTAATACTGAAAATAAAACATCGAATAGAAATTCTTAATAACAAATATCTGTTTCAACAATTACTTAAAATATAAATCTTGTATTTATATACATAAAACATATTAATGAATATTTCTTTATATTGTTCTATTCCTGGAATCTGTTTAATTAAACGATTTTGTTAGAAACATGTTATGCGGTCAATTGACCGCTGACGGACCAAGTAGGTATGCAGACAACGCCAGTCTTTCTAGTGTTAAAATTTAAATATTATATCATTTAGGAATAAATCCTTATATCTTTAGATTAACTTCTTCTATATATTAAATTTCTTCTATATATTAAGGCGAGAGTCTATAACATAAACGGGGAATTCACTAAAAATGCGTTTCTTCGAATGGGGGATCAGCTCGGATTTCCAAAAATATTGGAAAATGACCACGAAGCCATCCAGAACAACCCCCTCATTCACAGATTTTGTTGGTATTTTTTTCCCATAATAATTTGTTTCAAGCCCAGTGTGTCATGTGTGTGCCTTATTTGAAATGGGAGTAATGCTGTCCATATTTTATTCACAGGGGACTTATCCTCCCTTACTGGGCTATTTTACCCATAGTGCAAATAAACCCGTTCTTGTTCCTTTTTTGATTTCGTTTCACATCTCAGGAAAGTAGAATGCCATTTAGGTAGATTTTATAATATAAAAATATCATTTGAAATTACAAATGAATATCTTATTTGAACTTAAAATAAGCAACCTAGAACTAGAAAATAATCATAGGCACTTATAAGATTGGACTAACAAAAAGATTGGAGGAGGTTTTGGAGTTTGATGCCGATGAAAAAATCTATTGTCATGAATTAAAAAAACATTTTAAAGAAAATAAAATTCAAAGGCATAAAATAAGAGGATTTCTGAATATCCTAGTGATCGAGTCAATGCTTTTCACAAACAATCGATCGGTGGTTTCAACTCAACGTGAATTTCGTTATGCACATGCAAATGATAAAAATGTTTTGCATTTATTTTAAAAACAAAAACAAGCAAAATTTTCCATAATCCAATGCGGAAACGGAAATCGAATCAATTCAATAATCAATAAAAATGCTAATATTATTTCGTATATCTGCATAGATGTGTATCCCTTAGAAAAAAGGTTGTTTAACCCTTTCCTAAGTATTTACTAGTCATTTATGCACTCAATCGCATATTTCACACATCAATGCATAAATTACTTTTCTGCTATTTTAATATTCCCACAAAATGCCAGAAAAAAATTAAAAAATAAAAATGCACATATTTCAAAAGTCTTTAGAGCATCAAAACATTTTACACCTACAAAAACACTATAAGAAATATATTTCAAGGATATCAAATCAAATTCAACTTCAACCCCTTTTTTTCAATAATAAATCAAAAGTGTGTTTTATACTTTTCTTTATGTTTTGCTACATCAATATTGAAAGAAATGAATTGATTTTTCTATCATAAACGCCTACAGCTGCTGTTCTTCTGATTCAGCATCTTCGTATTTGTGTGAGTGTTTTGTGCGTCTATAAATTTTCAAGGAATCGCGTGAAAATTTTGATTTGCTTAATTGAATTTCAATAGTTAGATGGATGGTGGAAAGGTGTAAGATTGTTGTATGTATCCTGAATATATTAAAAAAAAAAACGATATAAATACGATATTTAACAAATACACATATTTTTGATTGATTCTTTTTATCTATGCACATGAAAAAGGAGACGGAAATGGAAAATATAAATTTTCAACACGCCTGGTAAACATTGGTCATTGATCACTGATCATGCTCAAAATATCTTTAATTCTAGATCACAGTTTCTTAATAATATGTTTTATATTTTTCGGTTCTTTTAGCTGTTGTCAAATTCAATTACATAGTTGGCACAACAACGACGATTGTACAGTGCAACAAAAATTTGATGCGCTAGATTTTCGAACGGTTTTATAGTAATTTAGGATCGCTGATTACGACTGCGTACTCTGTTTTTCTCCATTACATCTAGTTCTTACACAATATGGACTTGAAGTCGGAAAAATGGAGTCTTCAGGGGTTATTAAAAAATTTCTTTATTTCAACAGATACGAATTTAATGTCTGAAGCAAAGTTGTTAAGCGCAAAGTGATAAATAGTTTTTGCATATCCATTTCCTACCCTTCCTCTTCAAAATGGGGTTTTACGCCCCCTTTTTCGATAAAAGGCCAGTAAAGCACAACCCGTTGAGAAAACTATTATACTGTCCAGGGCCGTAGCCAGGTTTTATTTTCGGGAGGGGGAGGGGGGGAAAGGGTTGTGTTTTTATTCGAAGAAAATTTTCATAAATAATTTTTATGAAACTGATGTTTAAATAAATAAATTAGATATGATGTTGCATTTGATGGACCCTATCAGTCAAGGGACAAGAGTGGATGAATGCCTTGAAGCTTTAGGAATTGTTCTTTCCGAGTTTTTTTTTAATCATAACCTAAAAAAATGACCGAAAATTAAAAAAATTCACAGAATAATCAATTTAAATTTTTTCAAATAAATATTATTCAATGTGAAATCCAATGCATTTTTTTAACGTCAAGGACATAATTTCGATAAGTCCTTGACTTTCCATTACCCAAAGTTAAAATAATGACCAATAATGCTAAAAATATTCAGAGGCTAATTTTTTCAAATGATTGATTATCAGTGGGAATTCGGTCCATTATCAATTATGAGGAACCCGTACGAAGTTGGTATATATTCCTTAAATTCGTGCAGTCACAGCATTAAAAGGGAGTGCTCTAAGCAATAATGTGTTAAAGAATTAATTACATTTTAGGATTGTCTCCAAAAACTATGAAGCTAATCCAATAACACTGCCCTGCATGGGTTTGGCGAATAATATGGTTCCTAGCATTAATTTTTCATGCTGAAAATAAATCTGAGGTTAGAAACTTCGCATCACGTCACGTTTTAGAAAAATTGGGACTGAAATCCCTAAAAATACCGTTTTTGGCCATTTTTGAGAAATTGTAGAGCAGAACCCTGACGTGCTAGAAACTTGGAAAATTAGGAATTAAAGACTAACTCATGCCCTTTCAAATAAACCCTAAGTCGGATTTTATCTTACTTCCACTCACAGCCTGACATAATGAAAAGTGCAGTGGTCCGCAGTGTTTTAAGGGGCGCTGGTTACAAATCGGCAGTCAGATTTTAAAAATTCAAAATTCCGAATCAAATACGGCGGACAAGTTTAGAATAATAAAGTATTGCTTTGTATTACTTTTCACATAAGTCTAATTTTACAAGGATCCGACAGTTTTTTCTATTTTTATTGATTTTTAAACTTTTCAAAATGTCACGATGAAGCTTTAAATCAAAAACAGTTACTGACATAGAAAAACTATGAATTCAGGATTGCACAGAAGCACCTTCTCTTTTTAAATCCGAAATCAAGCCTCATGTCAAAGAAAATAAATCAGATTTAGTCGCATAAAGATTTTTTAGAAAAAACCGATGGAAGTAACAAAATTTTCAAAAATGTTCCAATAGATTTTATTTTCTACTTTTTTCCCATCCACTGGAAATTAATATAAAAAATTAGAAGAAAGTTTCCACATTTCGGGGGGGTACGAGGGTCAGAACCCCCAAAACCTCCCCCTAAACACGGCCTTGATACTGTCTTTAGAGATTATGGGATCCCCTTTCTTAAGTCTTTCAAGCTCACGTCTTTCTGCCTTCATTTTCATGCACCTGAAAAGGCGTTTCTCCTCCCTAATCAACCGTCAGTATCGCTCCATAGCAGCTCGCGTTGCAACTGACTGCAGGGTGGCTCCATATACTGCTCTTTTCGCTTCAAAAGCTTCGCTATCCTTTTGGTCGTACCACATATTTCTCCGTCGACAATGGTAGCCTAGCACCTCTTCGGCAGTCGTACGCTTAAAGCGGAAAATGTGTGTCCACTGCGGCCATATATAATCAAGTGGAGGGGTATTTCGCGTTGGAAAAAGTGAGAGTCGATTCGGCTGTCCATTGTGCTTGTAATTTTTCCTAAGTATCTGTACTTTGGCTACAACCAAGTAATGGTCAGAGTCCATGTTTGCCCACGTATCTTGCGCACGTCTAGTAAACTGAAAGAGTGCCTTCTGTCGATCAATGATCAATTTGGTTTCATGTTTTTGACCAGGGGACAGCGGAATCTGACGGTACTAACTATATTGTTCGTACCGCGGCGAAGGCGATCAGTTTCATACCGTTGTCGTGGCTTCGTCGTGGAGACTACATTTTTAATCGTCGGAACAAAAATACTCTCTTTATCTACCTTGCAATTAAAGTCGCCTAGCACGGTTTTCACGTCGCCGCGTGAGCAATGCTTATAGGTTTTGTCGAATAGCTAGTAGAACTCATATTTGGTAAAGCGACCAAAGATGACTTCTTCTCCGTACTTGTGGTCCGTAGGGGCATGAACTCAAACGAATATAGTAGATATCACAGCATGCCCTTTCGGAGCAACCCTGCCCCATTTATGGCATTTCTTGGATAAGGGTGATGTCAGCTCGTTACCTTTCGAGGATATCTACCGGCTGGATAGAGGCAGTTTCCTTGTGAAGGGTTTGAACATTCAATGCGGATATCTGTAGGTTAGGTTGGAGTGACTGTCGAGAGACACACTTAGGCCTGAAAAGTCCATTGTGATACCACATAGTTGGACTTACAGTTTAAAGCCGATTCCGAAAACCGGTGTGGCAATTTTTTATTCAGCTTGGGGATTTTGTCATTACCAATCAAGGTGTGTACTTGTACACTTTGTTATAATTATCATACACTTCATATTTGTAAATCTTTGTACTTTCGACTTCTCTGGAGTTTCAAGGTCAAAAGAAATCCCTCGCACATATTAGTTCGCTCTCTGATTGGTATCAGATCGGTATCCAGGGGGCGCTTCTAGGAGAATGTATGCCAACTGGAAAAGAAGGAGCTCAGGGATCGAATATGAACGGACACAAACTTTAACTTTTGTCTTCCGCCCCAGGCAAAGCAATTAGTCCGGAATATTTTTCAGAGTATAGTATTCATGTAATATGCATAAGCTGAACAAGTATTCCGAAAAGACAAAAAGACAGTACAATTTTAAGAAAGTATACTTCCTTGGAAACCTAAATTATTTTTTCCAACAATATATCTTGAAAAGCATTTTCCCAAAATTTCTAGTAGTTTAGATTCTATTAAAGAAACATCAGTCAGTCTACAGACAGCTGTAGTACAAATTAAAATTGTAAACCGATTTATCTCAAAACAATTTTTTTTTACTTGACGCAGGTAATTCTGATGCTATTTTCTCAAAGAATTTTCAATGTTTCAGTGGCTATGGTCCCAATGAGTATAATTAGTTCTCCTTTTAAAAAAAATGAAGGAAAGGCCAACATAAGCATACATAAAAAATATAAATTTATTGATTGGAATAATGAATATTAAAAATTGGAATATTTTAAGTGAAAGCATATGATTTTTATTAGACTTTAAAGAAAATAACTATCAAAATATAAGACAAGAACACAATGTAAGCTACAAGGTTATTAACTGCGTTCTTCCTTTTATATACAAGCAAAAAGAAAATAAATAAATAAAATAACTAACAAGGGTAACATTGACAATGATTTCATTTTTTTTATTTTTTTTTTTTTTTTTTGTATCAAAACTTTCTCATGTATGTTTAGAGCACACATACATGTGGGCGTAAATTTGTCATATTTATAAAAGCAAAACAAAAAAAAAGTATGTTTTTGTTATATTTATATAAACATACATAAATAAGCATTAAGAATCAAGTAAGTAAGAAAAAATTTCAACAAAATTAAAATTTTATCTACCCTCATTTCTTCGAAAACAACCAAATAATATAAAAAAAAGAAAGAAAAAAAAAACAGGCACCTTTCGATAAAACTGCATTATTTGCATATGCGAGTAGCTGCATACATACACCCATACACTCAAACAACAGGAAGCCAAACATCAACAGTTTAAGTTAATTTAAGCTACCAGACCAAGAGCTAAGCTCAATTGTTGGATTTAAGCCATACGTGAAACTAAAACGGATGCTCATGTTGCAAATCGTAGACATATCGACAGAGTCAGATCGCAGCCAGTCAGTCAGCGAGTAAGATCGCTGCCAAGAGATCAGCCACCATCACCTCTGTCACCGCAACCGCCATCGCCACCGCCGCCACTGATCATTGTCATTGAAATCCGTTCAATTCGGCGGCTCTCAATGATTTTACAACAGTTTTGCTGCAGTTTTTGTTATTGCAGATTTCCAGTTGTAGTCAATTGCAAAGATGACAAAATGCAGCGAAACAATTGGCATCTTTAAATTTCTTAAAATGTTGAGATTTTTTTTTTCTCAAGTTCCCTTGTGCTTCCCTCTTTACAAATGTTTAGCTGCTGTTGTTGTTGTTATTCCTTCATCTGCATATCGATTTCAAAGTTTCCGTTGCCAGTTGCTCCACTTATTTTGCATATGTTGTTGCTTGTTCACTGCAAGTGTAATGCAATATATTAAATTGCTTTGTTTTGTATTGAAATTTTGGCATATTTTACCAATTGGTAGTCGATTTGTTGTTGTTTTTTTTTTTTTTTTAATGGATAAATATTCGATTGATTAAGTGTGGAAAATATTTTTGGTTACATAAAATCAACTTATTCGAGAGTTACTTTATTTTTGCGAATTTTTTGAATAATTGCAACTCGCCGAACAGTTACATACTTATAATTTGTTGTCAAAATATTTGTATGCATTTTGCAATAAAATATTTAAGTAATTTGTAAGAGTTTTTTTATCTTTATGTAGGTACTTCCTTTCACTTCAAATGAGCATTTTTTAAGTATAAAAGGTTTAGTCAGTAAAGTAAAACTACTGATACAATCAATGGCTTTGTTGCGGGTAATTTCAAACCAATAATAAATTTATCCGACAACTTCTAAAGATCTGATGACCAAAAGCAAAACTGTGGGTGAAATGCAAGCAAGCATCTATATGGAAAGTGGCGTAAGTGGAGATGCGTTGGATGCATCCTCCGCAAACCATTCTACTCAATTTCGAAATTTGTATTATTAATTAAAAATGGAACAGTTTTGAATTGAAGTAGATTCAACTTTGTTTAATGATGGAACCCTTCGTGAATTAACTGTGAAACATTGAAAATTTTTTGTCTTCACCACATGAATACGTAGTTCACCATTACTAAAAATAGTCACAATCAGTGTGGGCGACTCAGAGCTTTTCCCTCCGAATTTAGTGCTTTTTGAAAATTAAAACGCGGAAAAAATGTGGTTTAGCGCGTTTTTTCAATTTAAAATATCTTCGAAAAATTGAAAAAATTTTCATTGACTAGAAGTATCAGATGTGTGCTTGTGTTAGTGAAAAATTTTAAATGTATTGAGTTTTTTTGCACTTTTATAAAGAAAAAAATTAACGCTTTTTTAAAGAAAATACGCGTTTTATTCTTCATTTTAGCGGATTTTAAAAAAGAAAAGTTGGCCACACTGGTCACAATTATTAACTAAATACTTGAAGTGACGTAACTAGGGAACCATAATTCAGAAAACCATGACAGTTTGTATGCAAAGGAGGTATATTAGTTGTAGATATTTGGTAATACATGGTTTTTCTTGGATAAATAGTAGTGGTCCCTTCTACACACCTGAATTGTTTTTTGGGTATATTTCCGCAACCATTTACTGTACAGTATTGATTAGGGTGGCCCTTAGCTATAGGTCATTTTTCAAAAGTAAAAATGTTGCTGCTCCCTTCCACTAATCTAGTTGCAATCAAGAAAAAACCGGTCTGAGCAAAACTTCAGCTCCATTGGACACCTTCTAGGTGGCCCTCAAACGCCTTGAAGTTGAAACATAGTATTAGCAACTATTAACTCAATTCAAAAGCGGTATAGTCTTCCCTATCTTGACCATTTTCTTGTTTCTTCTTGGAAATTTTTTTTTTTTGGATACAACCAGGAAATTGTGTGAAAACTTTCTGGATCAAATTTCTTAAAAGAAAATTCGCACAACTCCTGAAACAATATGAAAAATATAATCGCCCACAACTTCTATAGGAGAAACGTATTTTTATTTACAAGAATAATATCTATACATAGAATCAGTTGTGAATTTCACAAGAATTTCAACGAAATTCACTTGAAATGCCGAAAGTAGCTCAGCAACCCTCAAATACATGGTTGTGAAAAACAGGGAAAATATGATATATTTTTTTGACATTTTGCATTTTGTTTTCATAGCAGCTGCTCTTACAATATTTCGGTGGTAAAAATGAAAATCAGCATAAATGAAGTTAAGATGAGAAATATTTTATCACATATTTTTGACTATACAGGGTGACAATCGTAAAGTGACGCACACATTTCAGCAGTTTTTTTCAAAAGGACGTACTTCCATTAAGTACAATTAAGTGTTAACATTGCTGAATATATAAGCATTCATTTGAACCCCACCTCATTCAATATAACCTCATTTAGCCCGCACACATGCTTTCAATCGATCCGGAAACCGTAGGACTGTTCGCCGCAGGACTTCCTGATCAATTTCAGTCCAGGCTTTCTCTAATGAATTTGTCAGCGACTCCAGACTGTGGTGTTGAGATGCACAAGCCTTACTCTCTCAAATACTCCAAATAGAGTAGTCCATTGGATTCAAGTCTGGGGAGTATGGTGACCATTCTTGAGATGTTATGAATCCAGAAAAATTGTCTTTTATTGATGTTTGCGTTAATTTTGCTATGTGGGAAGGTGCAGAATCTTGCTGGAAAGTCCAGTTTTCATTTCCAAATGTATCTTGGGCCCAGGGAAGAACATGTTCATTTAAAATGCTCCAATAAACAACCTGGTAAATTTTAACACCCTCTTCATCGAATATTAGAGGGGTTCTGGCATTAGCGGAAACTCCAGCCCATACCATAACGGAAGCTGGCTTTTGAACTCGGCCAACAGGCCTATTTTGTTGCGATGATGATGTTAGCCACATTCGGTCATTTTGCGTATTGAAATGTTGTTCAACCGTGAAAATTTTTTCATCTGTAAACAAGATATTTTCAACATTTTTTAACACGGAGGAGCGTAGCAACGCCTTGCATCTTTGCAGCCGCAAATCTTTCCTTTTTTTGTGTCAGATCTTGCGCTTTTCGGAGCTTGTACGGCTTAAGATTAAGCTTTGATTTTGCAATGATTCGCACTGTTTCACGGTTTACACCAGTAGTGGCAACTGTTGAAAATTTTCCCCGGTCTCTATCTCCAAAACCCCCAGTTTCATTAAATCGAATAATAGCTCGGTGTACCGTACGACTTGACAAATTTAAAGCCTTTGCAATTTGACGGCTACTATAATTTGCCAAATGAAATTTCATAATTTCACGACGAATATTTTCCTTGTCCATTTTTATGGAAATTTCAAAATGTAATAACAAAAATTCAAATGAAATTAAAAGCAAAGCCAATGATGAATGAATTTGCTTTTTAAATTAAGGTAACGGTAAATGGCAAAGCTTGCTGCAGAGTATTAAACTTGCGTCACTTTACAATTGTCACCCTGTAAATAATAAACTGATGCGAATTTTTAAACAATTTTTAGAATACCGTTTTAAGAATGATCTTTAATTTGCAGATAAAGTTGTTTGAAACAATAACTGTATTTTATTCGCCACTTGCTTCTAGTTATGTATAACTGTATGGGAAAATAACAACAAAGCCGCAGAGATAACACGTATAATTATGGCACCCAAAAATTTTTCTTCTCCCAACTTAAAATCAGTCAAAAACGGAATTCGCTTTTCAATGAAATTCCTTTTTTGTCGTGTGGCCAGCTAAATTTGAAATTAAAAATTTTAATGAAATTCACTCTCGTGTATTGGCACTATAACATAGAATTTAGTAGCAGTTTGGAACTTTTTTCGGTCCTCGGCAACGATTTGTAAAACAAATTGTTTCTCAGCTTAATTTTTTGTGAAAATGGTATTGTATTTCAGAATGACTTTCCCATTTTTTTCTGCAACATCATCGAAAAAACATTCTTCTCAAGTTTTTCAATTCCATTTTGTAACCTAGATCATCTTTCCATGTTGAAAATTCTTTATTGAAGAAATCGGTGGTGATAGAAAATTTCTCAAAGTAAATTTTTGTACCAGGAGTTATAAAAGACGTAAACTCGAAGAAAAATTAGTTTTTTGTGGCCTGCTTTTAATATAATTTAAGCTTTATTTGTCTTTACCGCTGTTGGAACATTTTCATCAAATAATGATAGAGCTACAGTTTGGAGGCAAAGTACTCGAGGTGTGTGACAAATTTGTCCGCAGCACCTTTCTGATTTCTCGAGCAATATCCTGATAATTTATCAATTGACGCATGAACAAAAGGCAATGATTAGGTGCTTTAATTCCATATGGTGACAGATACCAGGCTCGAACGTACACCCGAGCAAGAAAATATGAAATTCTTTTTAGGAGATAACTGAAACTGGTCTTGAGAAAGGTATATCTTGAATGCATAAATCAATGTTAACTCTAACAATTGTGGCTAATCATATCGATGTTGTTTCTTCATTGAAAGGTGTTGTTCAAGAAATTCAAGAGCAAAAAATTGATTTATCTGAAAAAATGACTTTCATGGTCGATGAAGGCCGCCTAGCAGTTGTCCGGTTGAGCTCAAATTTTGCACAGATTGTTTCTTTATTGATTGAAACAAGAAAGGGGCCTGGGAGTTAAACTTTTAGCAAGTTGAATTATAAGGGCCACCCTAGTATTGATAAAAAATTGTTAATTGATAGTGAAATCCCGCAGAAAAAAGGTAGGTGAAATATAATATGAATGAAAAATAAATAAATAAATAAACATAGGCTATATTTTATTTGAATCAAACAAGTGGGCGTAGCATCTTCCAAACAAACTAAACACTTGAAATCATCTAACTGAGGAACCATAACAAAGAAGGGTAGAATTTGGTATTTTTGGACAAGTGGATGTGGCACCTTCTATACAACCAATATTCTTTAAACGGCATATATGGGGAGCTATAGCAAAGAAAACAATGAAAATTTATTTGTGAAGGCGGTATTGGTAGTAGTTATTGGGGAACTATTGCAAGGAAGATGATGACGATTGAGTTGTTGAAATGGGATGTTGATGGTATTAGCTGAGAAGAATATTGGCACTATTGGAAAAGTGAGAGTAAAGCTACCCATGTAAATGATATGAATGATAATTGCAATTATTAGATTTCAATCAGAGGTTGGCGCGCTTATATGCCCAAAAGCTTCAAAAGTTCTTAGTGTTGTTGCAATTTTTGTGTTACCCTAACTTTGCCAGAACCAGACAGGGTAGCTGGGTAAAGCCGAACTAGTTTTTTCATAATCTCTTGATTTTTAAAATTTTGAATTAAGGTTTGCAAACCTTAACTTTTATGTTATGCTTGAAAATTTTTAAATCCGAACCTGATTCGAATTCACTTTCATTTTTTGCTTGAACCCGGATCTAAATCCGAACCAAAATTTTCACTTGTTCGTGACCCTGATTTTATATAATGAAATGCTTGAAATATCCACGATCTACCAACTTGCAGTTTTTCTATATTTGGTTAAAAAGAGAAAGCTAAATGCTACTCTTTTTCACTCAAGAAGGCAACAATAATTTTCTCCTCCAAATGTATAAAATCCTTCGGGCTAAATATTATATTATTCCAAGTCAGCTCCTTAACAATGGTAATTATGAGTTCGTCCCTCTTTGTATTTGTCAGATTCTGATTATTTTTGTACCACTCCAAAAGAGACTTGCCTTTAAATGTTTTCTGAAGTAAACTCATTATTTTCTGAAAAAGTCAAGGGAGCTAAAAATTTTGATACATATCAATATGTATGCTTGAAATTTAACTAATGCTTATCTATAGATTTCAAGAAACAATACTAAACTGTCAATTGCCACTTTATATTTACCTTATTAGAGCTTCGAGGTACGTTAACCCTCTCAGGAGAATGTGTACTTCCCGTGGTAGGAAAAAATCGAAATGTTGATTTTCGTGTTTAAGAACCCCGAAATAGTCTAAAAATGCTATTCACGAATTTTTAGATGTCCAGGTTTAGCCGTACGTGATCAGAGTTGGGTAGTAATGATTTCTTTAGGAATTAAATTCCATCTCCATTCCAATTACAAAGAATTGTAATTGGTACTTTAATGTTTTCAATTCTTTAGTAATGGAATTGATAAAACTTTTAATTCCCTTAATTTAAATTTTAGAATTCCTAGGTAATGGAATTGAAAAAATTTTCGACTCTATTACAAGGAATTGTATTTTGTAATTAAAAATATATCAATTCCTTAAAGGAATTGAAAATGTAATTGAATAGAAAGGAGTTTAATATTTAAGTGTAATCAATTACTTACTTGGAATTAAATTCCAATTTAGGAATTGATTATTTTTAATTACAAAATACAATTCCCTGTAATGGAATCGAAAATCTTTCCAATTCCATTACCTAGGAATTTAAAAATTTGAATTACCGATTACAATTCCTTGTAATAGAATTGAAAGTTTTATTAATTCCATTACTAAAGAATTGAAAACATTTAAGTACCAATTACAATACCTTGTAATTGGAATTGGGAATGTAATGTAATTGAATTTAACCAGCTGTGTAAGTGATGTACAGGGTGACAATCGTAAAGTGACGCACACATTTCAGCAGTTATTTTCAAAAGGACGTACTTCCATTAAGTACAATTAAGTGTTAACATTGCTGAATATATAAGCATTCATTTGAACCCCACCTCATTCAATATAACCTCCTTTAGCCTGCACACATGCCTTCAATCGATCCGGAAATCGTAGGACTGTTCGCCGCAGGACTTCCTGATCAATTTCAGTCCAGGCTTTCTCTAATGAATTTGTCAGCGACTCCAGACTGTGGTGTTGAGATGCACAAGCCTTACTCTCTCAAATACTCCAAATAGAGTAGTCCATTGGATTCAAGTCTGGGGAGTATGGTGGCCATTCTTGAGATGTTATGAATCCCGAAAAATTGTCTTTTATCCATGTTTGCGTTAATTTTGCCATGTGGGAAGGTGCAGAATCTTGCTGGAAAGTCCAGTTTTCATTTCCAAATGTATCTTGGGCCCAGGGAAGAACATGTTCATTTAAAATGCTCCGATAAACAACCTGGTAAATTTTAACACCCTCTTCAACGAATATTAGAGGGGTTCTGGCATTAGCGGAAACTCCAGCCCATACCATAACGGAAGCTGGCTTTTGAACTCGGCCAACAGTCCTATTTTGTTGCGATGATGATGTTAGCCACATTCGGTCATTTTGCGCATTGAAATGTTGTTCAACCGTGAAAATTTTTTCATCTGTAAACAAGATATTTTCAACATTTTTTAACACGGAGGAGCGTAGCAACGCCTTGCATCTTTGCAGCCGCAAATCTTTCTTTTTTTGTGTCAGATCTTGAGCTTTTCAGAGCTTGTATGGCTTAAGATTAAGCTTTGATTTTGCAATGATTCGCACTGTTTCACGGTTTACTCCCACTTCCTTAGCGATTTCTCTCATTGAACACCTTGGATTTCGGTTGATTCGTTTACGAATTTTTTCTATTAAACCAGTAGTGGCAACTGTTGAAAATTTTCCCCGGTCTCTATCTCCAAAATCCCCAGTTTCATTATATCGAATAATAGCTCGGTCTACCGTACGACTTGACAAATTTAAAGCCTTTGCAATTTGACGGCTACTATAATTTGCCAAATGAAATTTCATAATTTCACGACGAATATTTTCCTTGTCCATTTTTATGGAAATTTCAAAATGTAATAACAAAAATTCAAATGAAATTAAAAGCAAAGCCAATGATGAATGAATTTGCTTTTTAAATTAAGGTAACGGTAAATGGCAAAGCTTGCTGCAGAGTATTAAACTTGCGTCACTTTACAATTGTCACCCTGTAAATAATAAACTGATGAGAATTTTTAAACAATTTTTAGAATACCGTTTTAAGAATGATCTTTAATTTGCAGATAAAGTTGTTTGAAACAATAACTGTATTTTATTCGCCACTTGCTTCTAGTTATGTATAACTGTATGGGAAAATAACAACAAAGCCGCAGAGATAACACGTATAATTATGGCACCCAAAAATTTTTCTTCTCCCAACTTAAAATCAGTCAAAAACGGAATTCGCTTTTCAATGAAATTCCTTTTTTGTCGTGTGGCCAGCTAAATTTGAAATTAAAAATTTTAATGAAATTCACTCTCGTGTATTGGCACTATAACATAGAATTTAGTAGCAGTTTGGAACTTTTTTCGGTCCTCGGCAACGATTTGTAAAACAAATTGTTTCTCAGCTTAATTTTTTGTGAAAATGATATTGTATTTCAGAATGACTTTCCCATTTTTTTCTGCAACATCATCGAAAAAACATTCTTCTCAAGTTTTTCAATTCCATATTGTAACCTAGATCATCTTTCCATGTTGAAAATTCTTTATTGAAGAAATCGGTGGTGATAGAAAATTTCACAAAGTAAATTTTTGTACCAGGAGTTATAAAAGACGTAAACTCGAAGAAAAATTAGTTTTTTGTGGCCTGCTTTTAATATAATTTAAGCTTTATTTGTCTTTACCGCTGTTGAAATGTTTTCATCAAATAATGATAGAGCTACAGTTTGGAGGCAAAGTACTCGAGGTGTGTGACAAATTTGTCCGCAGCACCTTTCTGATTTCTCGAGCAATATCCTGATAATTTATCAATTGACGCATGAACAAAAGGCAATGATTAGGTGCTTTAATTCCATATGGTGACAGATACCAGGCTCGAACGTACACCCGAGCAAGAAAATATGAAATTCTTTTTAGGAGATAACTGAAACTGGTCTTGAGAAAGGTATATCTTGAATGCATAAATCAATGTTAACTCTAACAATTGTGGCTAATCATATCGATGTTGTTTCTTCATTGAAAGGTGTTGTTCAAGAAATTCAAGAGCAAAAAATTGATTTATCTGAAAAAATGACTTTCATGGTCGATGAAGGCCGCCAAGCAGTTGTCCGTTTGAGCTCAAATTTTGCACAGATTGTTTCTTTATTGATTGAAACAAGAAAGGGGCCTGGGAGCTAAACTTTTAGCAAGTTGAATTATAAGGGCCACCCTAGTATTGATAAAAAATTGTTAATTGATAGTGAAATCCCGCAGAAAAAAGGTAGGTGAAATATAATATGAATGAAAAATAAATAAATAAATAAACATAGGCTATATTTTATTTGAATCAAACAAGTGGGCGTAGCATCTTCCAAACAAACTAAACACTTGAAATCATCTAACTGAGGAACCATAACAAAGAAGGGTAGAATTTGGTATTTTTGGACAAGTGGATGTGGCACCTTCTATACAACCAATATTCTTTAAACGGCATATATGGGGAGCTATAGCAAAGAAAACAATGAAAATTTATTTGTGAAGGCGGTATTGGTAGTAGTTATTGGGGAACTATTGCAAGGAAGATGATGACGATTGAGTTGTTGAAATGGGATGTTGATGGTATTAGCTGAGAAGAATATTGGCACTATTGGAAAAGTGAGAGTAAAGCTACCCATGTAAATGATATGAATGATAATTGCAATTATTAGATTTCAATCAGAGGTTGGTGCGCTTATATGCCCAAAAGCTTCAAAAGTTCTTAGTGTTGTTGCAATTTTTGTGTTACCCTAACTTTGCCAGAACCAGACAGGGTAGCTGGGTAAAGCCGAACTAGTTTTCTCATAATCTCTTGATTTTTAAAATTTTGAATTAAGGTTTGCAAACCTTAACTTTTATGTTATGCTTGAAAATTTTTAAATCCGAACCTGATTCGAATCCACTTTCATTTTTTGCTTGAACGCGGATCTGAATCCGAGCCAAAATTTTCACTTATTCGTGACCCTGATTTTATATTATGAAATGCTTGAAATATCCACGATCTACCAACTTGCAGTTTTTCTATATTTGGTTAAAAAGTGAAAGCTACCTGCTACTCTTTTTCACTCAAGAAGGCAACAATAATTTTCTCCTCCAAATGTATAAAATCCTTCGGGCTAAATATTATATTATTCCTTAACAATGGTAATTATGAGTTCGTCCCTCTTTGAATTTGTCAGATTCTGATTATTTTTGTACCACTCCGAAAGAGACTTGCCTTTAAATGTTTCCTGAAGTAAACTCATTATTTTCTGAAAAAGTCAAGGGAGCTAAAAATTTTGCTACATATCAATAGGCTCCATGCTTGAAATTTAACTAATGCTTATCAATAGATTTCAAGAAACAGTCCTAAACTGTCAATTGCCACTTTATATTTACCTTGTTATATTTACCTTGATGTACGTTAACCCTCTCAGGAGAATGTGTACTTGCCGTGGTAGGAAAAAATCGAGATGTTGATTTTCGTGATTAGGAACCCCGAAATAGTCTAAAAATACTATTCACGAATTTTTAGATGTCCAGGTTTAGCCGTACGTGATCAGAGTTGGGTAGTAATGATTACTTAAGGAATTAAATTCCATCTCCATTCCAATTACAATGAATTGTAATTGGTACTTTAATGTTTTCAATTCTTTAGTAATGGAATTGATAAAACTTTTAATTCCATTAGAAGGAATTGTAATCGGTAATTAAAATTTTAAAATTCCTAGGTAATGGAATTGAAAAAATTTTCGATTCCATTACAAGGAATTGTATTTTGTAATTAAAAATATATCAATTCCTTAAAGGAATTGAAAATGTAATTGAATAGAAAGGAGATTAATATTTAAGTGTAATCAATTACTTACTTGGAATTAAATTCCAATTTAGTTGGAATGATTCCTCGAAAGTAATTGATTCCCTTCTAGTTCAATTCCAAAACAGCAAAAAAAAAAAATTTCGGAAAACATTGTAAATTACTTCTAATAAGCCATTACGAATAAAATTTGGGTCACTTTTCTGGTAACGGCATTTTACAATGTTTTTCGAAATTTTTTTTTTTTTTTTGCTTTTTGGAACTGAACTAGAAGGGAATCAATTACTTTCGAGGAATCATTCCAACTAAATTGGAATTTAATTCCAACTAAATTGAAATTTAATTCCAACTAAATTAGAATTTAATTCCAAGAAAGTAATAAATTACTCTTAAATATTAGATTCCTTTCTTTTCAATTACATTTTTAATTACTTTAAGGAATTGATATATTTTTAATTACAAAATACAATTCCCTGTAATGGAATCGAAAATTTTTTCAATTCCATTACCTAGGAATTTTAAAATTTTAATTACCGATTACAATTCCTTGTAATGGAATTGGAAGTTTTATCAATTCCATCGAAAATTTTTCCAATTCCATTACCTAGGAACTTAAAAATTTGAATTACCGATTACATTCCATTACTAAGGAATTGAAAACATTTAAGTACGAATTACAATTCCTTGTAATTGGAATTGGGAATGGAATGTAATTAAATTTACCCAGCTCTGTAAGTGATGTATACATATTTTTACAAGAAAACGTTCAGGGAGCTTTAAAATACTCCGACTTACACAAAATGTATCTCTATCGACAGAGGAAGGTTCTATCTAGATATGAAATTTGTTTTTTACACATCTCCTTATTATTTAGTATTTTTAATAATTTTTTGAAATTGACGACACAAAAAAAAAAGAGCACAAAATAAATTTCAAACGATAGAGAACAAAACAACAAAGAAGTCAATACCAAAATTGTTTGGTTGGCATTTAAATCAAAGTCAGGAAAAATGTCCAAATTCATGTACACCTATGTGTTCAAAAATCCTGAGAGGGTTAAACGATGATTGACTTTTCGACAATAATAAAGAGATATTATTTTTAAGACATTCCGTCACTTTACTGAGTACCGCTGACATATTGTCGTTATTAATGCCAAACTAAGGACACAAGTAATTATCAAGAGCAGTTAATTATTTCATAAAGAATAATATTTTTGTTTTTCTCCATATAACAAATTTTTCTTGGAATTCAAACCGAAAAGGAGGAATCGCTATCTTTATAACAATACTTAAAAACTTGTTTATGAACCCCCATCTTTATGAAGAGAAAAATACTAGCGTCGCTGTAGTAACGCGCTGTCATCGGTTTCTCATTTCCACTCACGGAAATGATATTCAAATGTAGGGTATTCAGAAAAAAATAATCTAGTGAGAATAACTTGAACTGTGCGGTCAAAATCCAGTATGATCAAGTGCCATTCGTAACTTTAATCATTCATGTAATTCTTTGTCTCAATCACTGTTTAAAATTTGGGGAGAGCGGGTTGTTTTTATATAAGATTTCTCGCTTAAAACCGAAAAACGACGACATTCGATTTTCCTTCAGGGTAGACAAGAGATTAGAAACAGTTACTCCACTTCTTAAGCTAACACGCGCAATTTGTAGAGGATGCACAAAATATCCCCCTGAAGGATTAAAACGATAACTAAAAATTACAAGTAAACATAAATAAATAATAAAAAACAAAAAGATAGAGACAATTAAAGAAAAGATGTACATTTTGCACCTGCTGTGCGTGCGGTCACAAATCCAACAATAATAACAAAAATAACAGCGAAAAAAACCAGCAACTAATGCAGAATTAAATACTTAAAATTACGCAAAAAAAAAATAAAATAAAAAAGGTTATGAACAACAAAAAATCGAATAAAATCCTGCAATAACCAACTGAAAAAAAAAAAAAAAAATACAACACTGCCAGCTCCGACTGCCGCTAAATTACACCTGCAAAAAAGGATACAAGCGCTTAATGCTTTATTACGCAAAAAAAAAAAAACAACAATATCAGCAACAACAAGTGTCCTGCGGTATAAAGTGAAACGAAGAAGAGAGAGAGATTATTACTAAATTGCAACAGCACAACATTTTAAACAGAAAAACAAATAAATGAAAAGAAGAAAACAGTAAAGGAAATTCTTCAAATTGAATTTGATAATGCACTTGTTGCAATGAAATGGGCAGGTTACTTTTCTCATCGTCCTTTTGGTTGGTATCCTAATTGTGCGCTTGATGTCATTATGCTGACGAAGGCGTTCTTCAAGTGATGTCTCTCATACATATCTCTGTTTCTTATTCTTCTTTTTGTTCAGTGATGCTGCACACACACGCCCCTCCTACAATACATAAAAGTCAATATTGATAGCCCAAAAAGGTTTACGGGTCAATTTTGAAGGATCTAAAAAAATCGAGTGTGTTGAAATTTTTTTTTTTTTTTTTTGATTATTCTATATATTGCTGATATGTTCAACACGCAATTTCTCACAGTCTTATCGCAGATTTCACACGACATTTATTGACATTTCTTTTGTAATTGTTGGTATTATTTTTTGTCTATTTTTTCTTTATTAATTTTATGACTTTAAGTAGAAAACTGTCGGTCTTTTTTTTTTTTGGTCTAGAAATATCAGTGAGAAAAAATCTATTTTTGCGGCTTACGGCAATTGATCTCTTGTATTTGATCTATGTATATTTTATTGGTTTGGTTTCGTGTTTGAGCTGTAGTTTTTTGTACTCATTTTTGGCTACAATTCTTGATTCAAATCAAGTTGGAATTGTCACAAATAAACAAGATCCTCTTTTATTACTTTTGTCTATTGCAAAATCTAATTTCGCTGTGATGTCCTCCCTCTGGCATTCTATCATATGACCACTGTATTGAAAAAATTATTAGTTGAAAAAAAGTGAGTTGAATTAGGTTCCTTGAGTTTTTGACTTGCCGTTTGTTCCCATAAGTGCATATATGTTTTTATAGAGAGATACTTTGATAAGTTCTTGGAAAATTTTAATAAATCGCCAAAGGTTTTTCTCCCACAAAGAGATTATTGCAAAGAAACAAAGAATTTTATTAAGTATTTATTTATTTGCAATGTATTTATTTTTATGTGAATTAAAAAAAAAAATGTATTTGGGTGATTTCACTTTTCAGTGACCCCACCTTCTTTTGGATTTGGAATATTTTCGTCGGGGAATATTTCTTGTTTTTTCAAATGGTTAAGCCATTATCAAAGGAATATTGTTGGAAAAACAAAATGATTATATTTCAAGGGTTAATTTCTTTTAAATCATAAATATTGAGCTTCAGTGAACACAACTATTTTTAATGAAGAATGTTTATTTATGAGATTATTTGTTAGTATTTCTAATAGTTCATCCTATAGTTAATCATAAATATAAGATTGGACATCAAATTCCCAATTTACTCCAAATGACTTGAACTGACTCCAATTGACTTCAAAATCCCAATTGACTACAAAAGACTTCAAGTGGCTCCAATTGACTGCAAATTGCAATTGACTCCAAATGACTGCATTTGAGTTCAAGGTTATATAAGTGGCTTCAAGTGATTCCAAGTGGCTTCAAAGCAGTCATGATTTTGGAGTCATAAGATTTGGAATCTCATAATTTCCAAAAGACTTCAAGCGACTCCAATTGACTGCAAATTGCAATTGACTCCAAATGATTGCATTTGAGTTCAAGGTTATTTAAGTGGCTCCAAGTGATTCCAAGTGGCTTCAAAGCAGTCATAAGATATAGAATCTCATAATTTCAAAAAAAAAGATTGCATTCCCTTGACTCTAAAAAATACTTTTCTAAAAGAATAACCAATCGCCACTCCAAAAAAGACTTCCAACTGCATTTTTTTATTCTGGAGTCAAATATGTTATTCAATAACTGCAATCAAAAATTATTATACATTTATGACTTATATTCTCAATTGATTGCATTTTTTTACAGCTCTGGTTACAATGTATGTAGTCATTAGCGCGCAAATAAATTCGTTTTGCCTCACCAAATGCGTTAAATATCCTTAATCCGCAACTTCATTGGAAAACCAGCATAGCAGAAAGGTTGCGGAAAGTCTCTTCTGTTCTTTATTTTTATAAAAAAGGAATTAAAAGTATGATAGGTCTCCAAACTCGAATCATATACTTGCCTAATGTATCAGTAGTTGAGCTGAATTTTGTTTAAGGCGCCATTTTTTCGTGGCCAGCTACTGTAAAAACGGCCAAACTGAAACCACTGGTTAGGGTCAGAAGATAAGAGCGGCTATAATGTGACTCTCCGCACTATCTCAACGAAAGCTTGCTTTGTAATCCATAAGTGCATTTCTGGTTAAGCAACGTGCTAAGTACTCCAGATTCCGCACTATTTCTCGCTCAACCAAGCCGGAGCTGAGGCATACCAAAATTTTAATTCAAAATATGTCTGTAACGACAAATATAAACTATAAGTATCAGCTCTATTCCTAATTTTAACCACAAGTAGTGTAGAATATGTTGAAGACAAAGTGGTCAATGAAAATTATATTGCCATCTACACTAACTAGAGGTTAAAGTCGGTTACGAAATTTTCTCTAGTATACTGGGTCACAAAATCTCCTTCCAACTTCCAGACCATTGCAGCGTCTTTGAGGTGGAAGTGATAGCAATATATCAAGCATCTAAATGGCTTGTTTCAAACAATTTACTCTATGCGAATATTTGTATCTACATTGACAGCCAATCAGCAATCATGTCCCATGCTGGTGTTTTCACTACTCCGGATTCCGTTCTCGACTGTCGATCTTTCCTACATATTTTGTTGAGTCATTCGCAGGTTCACTTACATATATTGGATCCCGGAACACATGAATATCTCGCCCAACTACGAGGCTGACGATTTAGTCCAATTGGACTTGTTGCATTCCAATATTCCCCCTCTTGTGCCGGTGATGTTCGTCTCACGTCTGTTAAATTGGCCATCAAGCAAAACTACCTCGAAGAAACAAAATTATACTGCATAGCATATTTATAGTATCATCATAATGATCTAGTCCACTATGGGCACAAGACATACAAGATAGCTACTTAACTTCAGCCATAAGTCCATCAGCACAATGATTACGATGCTCACGGGCAATGTTTATGGGAAGACATGCTGCAAGACTAGAGCTTCATTCAATGACTACTCTCGGGATTATGACTCTGAGGAAGAGAAAGAAATAGTCTTTCATTTTAGTTGTCAATGCCAATGTCAATGGGTAGACTAAGGAGATTAAGGCATGAAGATTGTCTGTCGGTATTTTTAATGGTTCAGCACTCAATGTATAAAAATGAAATCGGAAAATTGCACAAGTCTTACCTTTTTTTTTAAAAAATTTGAATTTGGGTGGTCTTTCGACCCTTCAGTGGCCCTATTTTTTTACTTTCGGGGAATTTTTTCTATTTTTTCTGTTTTTTTTTCTAACGATGAGTTCAATATAAAAGGATTATTGCAACCAAAACAAATACTTTTTTTTTAAGGTTAGGTGTGGTTTTGACTTTTGGTAGCCACAACCAGTTTTTAATGGGGAATATTTTTCAAGAGAACCTTATGTTGGGTTTCAAGAACATCTAGCAAATATAATCCAATGGAAAGCAACGTGACGCACACATTTCAGCAGTTATTTTCAAAAGGACGTACTTCAATTAAGTACAATTAAGTGTTAACATTGCTGAATATATAAGCATTCATTTGAACCCCACCTCATTCAATATAACCTCCTTTAGCCTGCACACATGCCTTCAATCGATCCGGAAATCGTAGGACTGTTCGCCGCAGGACTTCCTGATCAATTTCAGTCCAGGCTTTCTCTAATGAATTTCTCAGCGACTCCAGACTGTGGTGTTGAGATGCACAAGCCTTACTCTCTCAAATACTCCAAATAGAGTAGTCCATTGGATTCAAGTCTGGGGAGTATGGTGGCCATTCTTGAGATGTTATGAATCCAGAAAAATTGTCTTTTGTCCATGTTTGCGTTAATTTTGCCATGTGGGAAGGTGCAGAATCTTGCTGGAAAGTCCACTTTTCATTTCCAAATGTATCTTGGGCCCAGGGAAGAACATGTTCATTTAAAATGCTCCGATAAACAACCTGGTCAATTTTAACACCCTCTTCAACGAATATTAGAGGGGTTCTGGCATTAGCGGAAACTCCAGCCCATACCATAACGGAAGCTGGCTTTTGAACTCGGCCAACAGTCCTATTTTGTTGCGATGATGATGTTAGCCACATTCGGTCATTTTGCGCATTGAAATGTTGTTCAACCGTGAAAATTTTTTCATCTGTAAACAAGATATTTTCAACATTTTTTAACACGGAGGAGCGTAGCAACGCCTTGCATCTTTGCAGTCGCAAATCTGTTTTTTTTTTGTGTCAGATCTTGAGCTTTTCGGAGCTTGTACGGCTTAAGATTAAGCTTTGATTTTGCAATGATTCGCACTGTTTCACGGTTTACTCCCACTTCCTTTGCGATTTTTCTCATTGAGCGCCTTGGATTTCGCTTGATTCGTTTACGAATTTTTTCTGTTAAACCAGTAGTGGCAACTGTTGAAAATTTTCCCCGGTCTCTATCTCCAAAACCCCCAGTTTAATTATATCGAATAATAGCTCGGTCTACCGTACGACTTGACAAATTTAAAGCCTTTGCAATTTGACGGCTACTATAATATAATAATTTCACGACGAATATTTTCCTTGTCCATTTTTATGGAAATTTCAAAATGTAATAACAAAAATTCAAATGAAATTAAAAGCAAAGCCAATGATGAATGAATTTGCTTTTTAAATTAAAGTAACGGTAAATGGCAAAGCTTGCTGCAGAGTATTAAACTTGCGTCACTTTACAATTGTCACCCTGTATATATATATTTACAAAGTTCATTCAAGCCCAATCTTACTTAGCTTAGTTTAATTTATACATTTATTTTTTACACATTTCTTGTTTTTAAACAAATTTTGAAGAAGAAAAATTTCACTTTTTAAAATTCACATTAAATTTTTCACTGTCACATTTGTAATTCAACGCCTCGGAAATTCATGTTAAACAAATCATCTTCAAATTTTACTCTCCCATCAACTATACACTTCACAGCAACAAAAGTTTGGACAACTGTAGTCTGTCTGTCCGTCTGTCCGTTATACTTGTGTGCAAAACTTATTCCAGAAAAATGTTAACAAATTTTTAATATATGCTCAGAAAATTTCACAGCAAAGAGCAACAAGATCTTGTAATCAGAGCATCCTTAATAAATCATAAATTTATTCCTTTAAAAAAAAAAAAGAAGAAGAAGAAAAAAATGATTTTTTTATTATACATTCTTAAGCACTAAACTACAATGCGATCAGTGGCTCGTATATCGATCGATCGTTTGTCTGTCTGTCTGTCTGTCCGTCTCATCTCTCCATAATTCTGCATACATTTGTATTGTTGTTGTTATTTGTATGTATGTTCGTATGTACCCCTTTAAGCTTAATATACCAAACAGGCATATGACAAACGTATTATTAACTTCACACAAAAAGCGTTCGATTTTGCACCGTTTGCTGTCGCATTGAATGTCGTCGCCTTCTCACCGTGTTGTTGTAGCTGTTATATTATATTGTTGGTAATATTTTTTTTTTTCCTATATATGTACATATATTGCCGACATTTGGCATTGTTGCTGTTGTTGCATTGAATGAAGAAGAAGAACAAGAGTTGCATGCTGCCTGCCAACATCCAAAGTATTCATGTCCATGATGATCTCGATGTGTCGTTGCTGTCGCTGTTCACTCACTTTAAGTTCTTTATGTATTTTTTTTTTTTTTTTGTATATCTGTTGCTTGTAGTTTTTTCCTGAATTTTTGGAATAATAATAAAGAAAAACTTTTAAACTGCGAATATCATTGACTAAATGCATGTATTACTTTGTTTCACGTGTTGTATGTAGTAACGCATGTTGGTACTTATTCCTTCGTTTTTATAGCTTAACATGTATTTCTGTGAAATGTTTGTTATTGCTGTTTCACTTACAACACACAAAAGCCGGAAATCATAATTCGCTCAATTTTGATATGAATTCGATATTGTAGGGAAGTAAAATTTTTAAATTGAAATTGTAGTTCTATGGAAGAGTAAAATATGTGCATCTATGATGGAGTAAATCAGAATCTTAGAAAATGGGGGTTGAAACTTGTAAAAAATATAGTTGACTTTATGGAAAAAGTGATCCAGATTCATAATCAGTGTGAAAAAGCTAATCAAAAACGCTTATGCTTTTTACAGTAATTTTCCAGTAATCAAAATATTTTTACTTAACAGTAGTAAAAGGAATCCTTGTGTTCATACCAAAACAGTTAGGTTATTCATTGACACATTTTAAAAATTCTTCGAGGTAAACTTCGGGCATAGTATTGGAGTTCCCAAAATTATCGAAATGTTTGAATCATTTTCAACGTATAAAATTTTTTAAAAAAACTGAACACATCACAAGGGAGGAAGGTCAGTGAGATTCGAAAATTTATTCTAATTTTATTCACCCCAGCAGAAAATTTCCACAATACATTTTTGAAAAAAAAAAATATATATTAAAAAAATGTATTAACCCTTAAATACCCACTGGTCCCTGCAGTGACCAACCACTTCAGCGGTTGCCTGTGACGCCATTTTACGTTCGCCATTTAAAATAAACCTCTGATCTTACTGTCTAACGTTTTTTTTATGGATACATATAAATACGAATGGAAAAATGGCAACTGTCGCAAAGTTACTATTATTTTTAACTCGAAAAGCATGTTTTGCACAAATTTTGAGTCACAATCTAAAAAAAGGTTTTTTTATTTTCGAATTTTTATATAAAAAATATATTGCCGAGTTAAAAAATTTATCCCAAACGGTATAGGATAACACCAAATAATTGTTTTTTAAAATTATTACATATATATTTTAATTAATTCTCAAGAAAACTCCCAAAGGTTACTATAGAGGTCAACCATATAAATCGACATATGGGATATACGGCACCTTAAGGGGGTATTCTAGTGTAGAGGAGTGAATTTTATGAGATTTTTGAAGTGCCGTATAAAAAGGCAATCGATATTTTTACTATTAATTTTTTCATGAGTTATTTATTAACATTACAAAAATACAGAAAAAAATGAAAAAATAAAAAAAGTTGGAAATTCCAAAAATGAGCAGCTGATGAAGTGGGGGTCTCACGATCACCCACGATTCCAATCCTCCTAGCAATCTGAAAAAAAAAATTTAAAAGATTATTAATCTAGAGTAATGTCGCAATGTCCGGAACTACGGAAAAGTTGAAAAAAAAATTTTTTCACAAAATGGCGGCAGCCTGAAAAAAAAACAATTTTTGTACCACTTTTTTTGACTTTTTCGAATTTTTTCAAAATAGTACAATAGTCGGTCTAGTAGAACTTGAGTATCGTTTTGAAAAAGACAGTTTCGAGAAAAACGCGTTTAAAGTTTCGCGTCAAGTATTTCGCAATAAACGAATTCGCATTATAGTAGTTTGGTCTAATAAGTAGTTGTAAGCTTTTGTGATCAGATGTTTGCTACTTACCGTAAAACAATCAACAAAGGCTCATGGGTATAAAGGTTTCTCAACAAAACAATTTGGAAAATTTATCACCTAAAACTTGGATGCTCTATACATGGTAAATTCCTAGTATGTATAGCCGCGATTGGATCCTGCACGAAGATAATAATCACAAGCATCGCCATCATCTTTCGAAGTCTTATAATGCTTGAAAATAGCAAACTGATATGGAAACTAAAGTTTGGCCATCACAAAGTCCACAAAATGGGCTATCCATTCGTTCAATTGAAAAAAATTGGAAGGATTGAAATTTGGAATTCGCTGAAAAATTCAGAAACAGTTTTACCAAACAATAAAAATATTTAATAACAACTTTGACTGGATTCTTTACTAATTAATTTGCGAAAAAATTATTAAGCATGTAGTCTGGTGTTCCGGCCTAATTTTGAAGGTTATTTCGAAAATTTTTTAATATAACAAAATAAAATGCAATCGTTCCAATTTTTTTATATGATATTAATGACACCTTTAACTGTACAAACTGGGCATGACACTCGCTGCTTCATTCAATTGTAATTTTTATATAATTACATAATTTTTTTATATATTTTTGAAAACCTATTTTGAGTTTTGTTGAACGTTAACAAATGCTCATCGCTCGTGGTACTCTCTCTCTCTCTATCTCTCTCTCTCTCTCTATCTCTCTCTCTCTCTCTCTCTCTCTTTCACTTCGATCTTTGCAAAGATTTAATCACTCTTTGCTGCAAGAAATGTTAATCGCGTTTATTTTAGATCGCAATCGAGTTATCGAAGTTGTCCCTCAATGTAGTAGAAAACTGCAATCATTGTGGCATTTTGGTTTTACCTTGTGACTGCTGATGACTATATGTTGGAATAGAGTGACTGATTTCTGCTGTGTTGTGTATTTTGCATTAATCTTTTATGTGAAAGTTTCATCTTTAATATCTTACTTTCTCTCTGCCTATCTTTCTTTCATGGGGCTTTGGTACAATAGATCTTATAGGTCGCAGTGCCTGACTTTCGAGTCATCCTTCCTTCAAATAATAATAAGTAAAAAGCTTTTTACTCTCCGGTGTACATTTAAATCAGTGACGGCCCTTTTACTTCATAGGCAATATGAACACGTATTAGTGATTTAACGGATGTCTGCATTCGCATTTGTAAAATGCGTAACGTTCGCATAACTTTTAATTCACATCCTCATTCGCATTCATAAAAATTTGTATTATGACGGTATATGTAATGAAAATAGCAAAATGGTTAAGAAACCTTGGATTGGACGTCACAAAGCCCAGATGCGAATGATATTGCAACTGTATAGCCACTGAACAGGTCATTCGGGCTTTTAGAACAAATTTGAAATATCTTGAAAAATTTAGCAAAAGCTAAACGGTTCAAGTTAAACGAAAAGCTTGATTTCTACTATTGATTTTTTAGACATTTTCTTGTTAAAAACAGTGAATATTTTTGTTTTAGTATTTTAAATGACCTCATTTAATTTAGTTTAAAAACGACTTAAAATGTGTACATGTCAATAAAATTATATTTATTTTAAGTATTATATTTCTAAAGTTAGCTATACTTAAAGAGATTTTTTACACCATTGGATAGATATTCAGGAGTGGTTGTTAAGTGTGAAAGTTATCCGAAACAGCGTTTAGGGCAAGTTTTTCAATGGTAAAAATGAAAAAGAAAATACGATTAATGAGGTGTGAAAGAAATATGGAAGTGACATTGAATGGAAAAAAATATATTACAATAATATTAATTGGAATTCCATCTCAGTTTCAAAAATTTTTACTATTTAAATTAGACAGTGAAAAACTACAAATAGAAACTATAATTTGAATGTTTGTGAAGAGCTTGAATTATAATGGAAGCGAAAAATTTGTACACTATAATTTTTAATTGTGTTTTAATAATAGTTTAATAGGGTATAATGTTTAAAATTTCAATATTCGTGTTTTGGTTTAATATTTTTTAGGACCACTTTCATGCTGACTCATTTAATTTATGTAAATTAAAAACTGATATATATTTTAAAAAGATTATTATTATTATTGTAAATACTTTTTTGAGGTTTCAAATATGTACTAGCATTTAGCTTTTTAAACGCTACATTAGTAAAACGTGCTCGTTATGTCACTAATGGTTACTGTGTGTAAAAACCAGTTTCATTCATCTGGGAAACAGACACAGTTTTTCAATCTTTGAAAAACACATAAAGGTAATTTAGATGTTACTTCCCGACCTAAAATAATGTCGACATTATTTTTAGATTTGAAGTATCAACCTCTTAACAAGCTGACACTATCGATAATATTGACATAACATACTCTTGCTTATTCGTCAGAGTTTATTAGTACTTAGTGTAGGGTAGGTATATTTAAAGTTTAATTGATCTTTTAAATTTGAACTAAATATAAAACATTTGTATCTCAATTCTAAAATAGTACCTCAAAATTTATACAACGTATGGTTGGAAATTTTTCTCTGAAATCGGAAAAATGTTGAAAAACTTATTGTTAACTTATTTGATATGGAAAATAGTAGAAAAAGAAATTATGTGTTACGCACAGGTATTTTGTACCTACCTATATGGGATTAAGGTTATTTTTATAATAATTTATAATTATACAGGGGGAAAATGTCATCAAGATGTATAAGTTAGAGTGTGAACATGTAAATTTCGATTATTTTGCACGAAATTTCTCTTGTCATTTAAAAGCCTGCAATCGTCATAAAAGTGTTGCCAACATGAGTGGCTGGCTGTTGCAACCTCTGCAAAATGTGACGGTATTGAATAATTTACTATCTAAACTCAGCGCTACCATAAACATACCATTTCATAGATATTTGTAATAAATTTTAATTATTTTTAGGTCCACGTGCAGCTTTTTAAATATTATTCACAATTTCGTCCGTATTTCTTAAATATGACATTGAATTTTTGCCAAGTGGTAGCGGGAAATGTGGGAAAAAATTATTATACTAAACTATTTCTGCGAAGCATTATAAATACTACAAATATTGTGCAGGAATGTCCGATAAGTGTAAGAAATTTATTTGATTTTTATCGAGATCGAGTTTACATGAGGCAATATTTAATAATCATAGCATAATCAAAATCACAAATACAGTTTTTATGGTATTTTGATGCACTATACTAGTACTTCAGAATTATTTTGCAAATTCGAACAAATTAAATATAGGCAATACGTTCTCCCTCAGATAAAGAGTCTAGAAAAGAAGATAAAGAACTTTCTGATGCTACATCAAATCATGCCTAATGTAAACTTAGTGTATGCTCGTTAGCGAAAAGCTTTTTGGCTTATTTATTTTACAAAGTTTAAAGCTTTTTGCTCGCGAGCATAAGTATCGACAATACTACTTCAAAGCTTGAACTATTATTAACCCTTTTTAGGGCTATTTATATGCACGTGGTCTCATGTTGGATTCGAAATTTGTTAAAGTACCAATACCATATGGTAGATATTTATTATTTGTTGCTTTTTATGAAGGATACCCGGCAAAACTTTTGGGACACATTTCCTATTATGCTGATATTTATCGCAAGGATTCTCACGGAAATAAAATTAATGAAAATTAAAGGAAATGTGGAAATAAATACCAGTATTTGATGGAAACAAAGAATAAATGTAATTTTGAAAAAGAAAAACGATGTTTGTTTGAAAGAACGCCGGAAGCTCACTACTTTTATATTACAATCAGGTGATTCACAAGGTCTCATAAAGTTATAAGTCACAAGTTATAATCTACAGCACTTGTGACCACCCCTTCCTAAGTGTAAGTGTTACATATATCAACTCTTAATCAGGTGGAGTTATAACATACAGCACTTGTGAAGACCTCTTCATAAGTGCAAACGCTATATAAACTCTTAATATAGCAATCAGGTGATCGCAAAAAAAGGGCACCAAAATATTTATGTAATTAATGAAAATGCCAAGACAAAGTGACAAAAATAAAATTATGGCTGCTTTATGCGAAAAACAAACATTGGACTTACTAATGGTTCAATTAAGTAAGAAGTAGAAGATTTGTTTGTGTTTTTTATAGACTTTTTCCCAGGCGACAATGAAGAGGAAGACGACATAAATGAAAATGTCTTAACAAACTTGCTTTACTTGTTGAGCAATCGAAAAAGTGTACATCTTGGAATACCTAAATCAGTCGATTGGCAGCAGAATGTTCTAGGAAAATCTAATCAAATATTGGTTTTTGTGCGTGAAAATTTACTTCATTATTTTCAAACAATTCCATTTTTAAAAGATTTTGTATTTTTCCAAACAAAAATTATATATTTGTATAGCGAACAAAAGAAAGAACAATGGAAGTAAATAAAATACAGCTGATGAATTACAAGAAGCCATTAACATTGAGTGCAAAGTTTGTATTGTTGTAAAGCATTTTCGTATGAGAGCCAACAACAAAATTTTTTAAACTATTGTGAAACTTTACTACATTACGACAATCCACGACACTTTGTGAATCACCTAAATATTTAATGAACTTTAAGTAAAAAATGTAATAAAGTTAATCGATTTTTATTTTGTTTTAATTTCGATAATTTTTCATATTCAATCCTTAAATACATATTGGTCACTGCAGTGACCAACCACTTCAGCGGCTGCCTGTGCCGCCATTTTACGTTCGCCATTTTAAATAAACATCTGATCTTACTGTCTAAACATGACTGTCTAACATGAATGGGAAAATGACAACTGTCGTGCAGTTACAGTTACTTTTAACTCGACAAGCATGTTTTGTAAAAATTTTGAACCACATACAGAAAATAAGGTTTTTTATTTTCGTATTTTTATATAAAAAATATATTGCCGTGATAAAAAATTTATTTTATCACGGCAATATATTTATTTAAAAACATGTAGAACAAACGTTTTTCGGAATCACAATTATTACCTCTAAGTATGTGTTTAATTGAAATCGGACGTACTGGGCGTTTAAGGGTTAATCTTCAGAATTAATCTTAACAATTGAAGGGAGGCCCGATTTCTCAAATACACCTTTATGTATTGCACTCACAGAAACACAATAATAAAATATTCTTCATAAATACTCGTTCAATGCTTCAATGGGCACAAAATTTTAAATTTCTGGTATCAAGATCAGAAAATATTCAAGCTCTAACTTAGTTCGAAAATCATCTGTAAATGACTCTAGTATTTTTATTAGTAGTTTTCAGAAAATGGTCACAATAGTATAAAAGTTCTGAAGTTCAAGTTCCAAAAAATTAAAAAAAACTTGAAATGTGGAATTAAAAGCCTTAAAATTTTTAGACAAAGAATTAAAAAAAATCGTTGACCAAAGTTAGAAGTATTCAGGCCAGGGTTTTGGAGATAAACTTTCCCATCGTTACTCCTGAAGGAAAGAATTAAAAAAAACTAAATTATTCAGCCTTACTTGCCTTCCGACTTACCTTCTAGTGCTATTCTGCATGTCAGATGGAGTCAGGTAAGATAAAATATGGTCAAAAAAGAAATCAAATCAGATAAAATCAAGTCACAATGTCAAAATTTTAGATAAAATATATTCAGATGAACCTAAGTCATATGAAATCAATTAAAAATGTCATATGGAATGAGGTCATATGTAATCAAATCCAAAGGCCATATGCAATACTGTGCGATGCAATCAAATTAGATAAATTCGAGTCAAAGTTTCAGATAAAATTAAATCAAATAAGACTAAGTTATAAGAAGTCAAGTCAAAATGACAATTGCAATCAATTTTGATGAAATGTAATCAAAATATCCGATGAAATCAAATCAAATGAGACTAAGTCATTTTAAATCAAATCAAAATGATAGATGGAATGATATCATATATGATCAACTCAAAATGTCAGCAACCAAGTGAGATAAAATCATATCAGATAAAATCAAGTCAAAACTCCAGATGAAATCAAATCAAAGGAAAGCAAATAAAAATGTCAGTTGGAATAAAGTCATATGAAAATAAATCAAAATTTCAAATGGAATTAAGTGAGATTAAATCAAATCAGATGGCATCACAAGAAACCAAGTCAAAATGCCAGATGGAATGAAGTCAAATGAAATCAAAATGTGAAACGGAATCAAATAAGATTATATTAAATCGAAATTTCAGATAAAATCAAACCAGACACAATCAAGTCAAAATTTCTCATAAAAGAAGGTCAGATAAATCTAAATCATAAGCAATCGAATCAAAGTGTCAGATGGAATGAAGTCAAATGAAATCAAAATTTCAAATGGAATCGAATAAGATTATATTAAATCGAAATTTCAGATAAAATCAAACCAGATAAAATCAATTCAAAATTTCACATAAAAGAAGATCAGACAAATCGAAATCATAAGAAATCGAATCAAAGTGTCAGATGGAAAAAAGTCACATGAAATCACATCAAAATGTTAAATAGAAACAAGTCAGATGAAATTAAATTAGATGTAATCGTTTCAAAATTTCAAATAAATTCGTGTCAGATGAATCTAGGACATATGAAATTAAAACAAAATGCCTGACCAAGATAAATGTAATCAAACTCCATTGTCAAATAATATCAAATCATATAAACCAAGCCACAGTTCAGCCAAAAAAAAAAAAAATTCTTTAAATTTATGGCTAAAGTAGAGCCTAAATATTCTAGTTTTGACTTCGGTAGCCTGCTGTACTTTTCGTCGCCTGACAATTTATTTGGCGTATAGGCATACGAGTTTGTACACACATATGCCAGATCAATTCTCAGGCGACGTTTTGGTATTGTAAAATCTACCTAAAATCGTCAAAAATTTGTTTGAGAAAAAAATGGAATTTCGTCATTAAATAGATCTGGGGGGGGGGGGGGGGGAGGGGGGGGGAATATGCTATATTAGATATTGTGTGTTTTGTCCTTTCATTTTCTCTTCTTTATAATTTTTCTGAACCAATGTACTTTTTCTACAAAAATCTTATTTCAAACAAGTCCTTTCGCCTCTATCTGATCAAAGTACAATGGTCCAACGAACTGAGTGATATGAAAGGTCTATGGCTCTTCTGTCCACTAACTTTGATGGTAGGCGGGTTGTCATCTGCTAACGATTAGTTCTGTAACAAACTAAATGCACTAAACTTGCGTGTTTATTTTTCTTCATTTTTTCCATAGTGCATTTCTAAATTTTCTTTCAGGGGAATCGATCAAAGATTTACTTACTCGAATATACTTTACACCTCGTATTTTTATCTTTTTTCATTATTATTTCAAAGTCTTCTCCTAAGTTTTGAAATCTACTGCCTAAAACCAGAGCAAATCGCTTAGTTTTGATACTCAAAGTCATAATTTTTATTCAATTTTATTTAAGCATATGTATGCTTCCTACAAGTCTGCCACAAAAATCCCTAACAAGATATTAATGCATGTCTCCGTCTAGTCTATTCAAAATCTATTAAAATTTATCTTAAATAATGCCCAAATGCGCTTAAAATATTAGATCAAAGATTCCTTTTTTCCAATATTTTTTTTTGTTTGTCCTTTCTTTACTTGTGACACTTTACACATGCCAAATCATTGTTTTTTTGTATTAATATTGAATAGACAAACCACATGGTTACCTGTTTTTGTTTGACCATTGTTTATTACTATTCATAGCAAAAAAGAAAATAACCAAATAATGACTTGTTACACTTTCTACAACTGATTACTGATTGAAGAAAAGAAAGCAAATAAAAAACAAAAATAAGAAAAATAGAAGAAAAAGTTATGCTATATTGCACATTCAAATAGTTGCATTCATACAATTGCAGTTTCATAACAATTCACGCCTAAGCATTAAGGATATTTTCTTTCTACTTCTCTCATTGTTATATATTTTTTTTTTTTGGTACCTTAGGTTTATTTTGTTTTTGCTTTTTTTAGTTAGCATAAAACCGACAAAATAATTTCTGGCGCATGCTGTGTCTGGTAATATTTACAAATCTTATTTGTCTGTCAATTGTTGGTGACAAAAACGAAAAAAAATTATGCATGTAAATACTTTTGAAAACAAATTTTTAAAGGATATTCAAAGATTTTGTCTGCTAAAGATATAGGCGGTAAGAAGTAAGAAAATTTGGTTTGCAAAAAATAAAGAAACAAAATATATTGGGTAATGTCAATGCAAGTGACTGCAAGCGACTACTGTACTAGTGGTAGTATTATGAACGGTAGTAATCTTTTGAGGCTTGTTAGTGGCATTGTTATTTTTTTACCAGGAAATCTCAGTGGTTGGTAGGGATCAAATATAACCCATAAACTGATTTAATGAAAGTTTATGGGAAACTAATTTAAGCAGACTTGGTTTGTTTTAAAAATCAATTTTTCTTGTTATGCGTAAGAAAGTTTGTTGTTTAAATCTTTCGTTTGGTTGTCAAACGCTTAAGTTTATTGTAAGGCTTAAGTTATAATATAATCTTCCAGTAGGTGCTATAAACTACTATAAGACAATAAACTAATCACCATTTAATTCGCTATTTGAACCATTAAAAAAATTGGGAGCTACTTATATATGTATATGTAGGTGATTTATTTAAATCCTACACTTAATCTCGATAACTTTTTGTTCCTTTTGGCTATTACTTTAAAATTAGCTAGTTTTAAATTATGTATTAAAATATAAAATCATTAAACACTAATTAAATTCAATTAAACCCATCCACTGCTATTATTAATGAACAGAAAAATGCTTCAATTAAAATTGACCTTATCCTCCCTACCAAAGCCTACAGCTATACACATCCAAAACATCCAGTTTTCTTCTACATATCTCAACTGTCATTGCAGTCATAATATTTATTTATAAAGTATTTTCTTTAATTTCATATGCAAATATCCTCTGGCAAACAGCAAAATACAAATTCAATTTATTAATTGCCCACAAAATATAAACCGAAACCTCAACACACGTTTACCCTCACTGCTGAGGGTTACACCCAATGAAGAATTACCAAAAAAGGAAAAAAAAAAGAAAAGAAAAGCAAAACGAAAAATTTCATTCAACATTTTAGTGACAGCTTTTTCAAAAAAATAATAAAAATTTAATAAATCGTATATGGTGGGAGCGTGAACGTGTAGCTACTTTTTCGACTTTAATCGCCTTTTTGCTGATGCATATTTATGTTTTTATAATAATAGTCTTTTTATTGTTATTTTTTGTTTTTTTTTTTTTTAGGGGGGCATTTTAAAAATTAATTTTATTTGTTTTTTTTACTGTTTTAGTGCATGAGAGTGTGCAATTAAAATATATTGTAAATTGTAAATATATAAAAACGGAATATGTAAGCCTTTTGTTACCATTAATATCAGCAATAATAATTTGCGCATGCATAGCTTACATATATTTTTGTGAAATTTAATCAAGGATTTTAGCTCGAAGGAATTCTTTTTTTTTCGATATACTTGGTGTGTAATTTTTATGCGCGTGCGCAAATGTAATTCACATGCGTCACAATTCACCGACATCACTAAAATGATGAATGTTGAATGAAATCAAAAGTGAATTAACTTGATTGTTGTTGTTGTAGTTGTGCATATTTGCTGCTGGTGATGTTGGTAGTAGTTGAAGATCAACTATTTTGCATTTGTTTAGGTATGTATATTACTTAAGACGGTGATGAAAAATTTTCAATACATAATTGAAATAGTCACGCAGAATTTTGTATGTACATATAAGGTTATTATATCTTATGTGTTTGAATAACTGTAATTACGACAATACACTTAAGAAATACATACAAACAAATGTCTGGTTGAAATGTTTGCCACATCTATATATGAAACATTTTCAGATCAATTAAGCCCTTACCTAGCATTTTAAAGATTCTTATATATTCCTATTAACTTTCTGTCAAAATTTTTAAAAATCCTTCATTAGATTTATATGTTTTTTATTTTTTTTTTTTTTGTACTGTAATGGCACCTTAAATGCCGTAGCCGAACTATCTCGAAATTCATAATCTTTTGTATTGGTATATTTTTTAAGCAGTGCCAGAATAATAATAGAAGAAAAGGAAGAAGAAGCATGATAGGTGATATTTTGGTTCCCTAACTAAACTAAGACTCAGAGCGATGCCGTTAAGCCCAATGAGTCCGAAAAAATTGTGTATTAACGAACACAAGGCAGAAGTGAAACTTCTTGTGAACTAAACGAAACGCAAGCAAATAACAAGCAAATTAAATTTTTCAATCGCTAAATTTTTACTTCATTGGCTTGTGTTTTTTAATTTCATTAAAGTTTCACTTCTGCGTTGTGTTCGTTAATACACAATCAATTTTTTTTTTGGGATTAATGCTAGAAAAAAATTGCAACTCTGTACCGGTAATGTCGATGACAATTGTAGACGAACTCTTTTTGTGTGCGACATCTTCATGTAATTCCTTTGACATTTGGCCATCTGTATGTGAAATGTATAACTGTCATAAACTTTAAGATGGCAACGCTACACATTGTTCTTTCTGCCATAGGCGTGTGTGTGTGTATGTAATCAATATGTTTTATTGAATTAAAACTATTTATGAATCGTTTTTACATAGTTTGCTCGTGAATTCAGTTACGGAATATTGATATTGACCCCTCATGCAGATTGCTTGACAAAATTATGTCGCATTGCAAACTTACGCGCTGACGTCACATCCGGTTGGTTTTACTCTAGGACAAGAGAAAAGAAGTTTCACTTCAAAAATATATATAATTTTACTTTGTAGCCAATGGCAGATCTTGAAGAGCGCTTTACTCATATGCACATCATGGTGAAATCAAGTATAAGCTGATAGCAAAATTACAACAATTTCACCTTGGCAAAAACCACATATTTTTGTTGTTGCGTCAGATATCATAAAATGTTAAAATTAGCCGTACAAAAAAATAATAACAACACATCTTTGTTGTTGCGGCGATAATGGCGGTAAAAATGGATAGCAAACGTAAACAAACAATCATAGGTAAACAATGATTTTGACAGCTTATGATATTGACCACGAAGAAAGAAGAATAATGAGTTGCCGGTAACTTCTCCTGGTATAAATTCACCTTGATTAACATTATGGCTGGCTTTCACCATGTCATATTCCATGTCAAAAAGAGAGAGAGAGAGAGAGAAAATGTTCCATATGATGGCGAATTTGATAAAATTTGACATAGTTAAAACCAGCCATTAGAGTAGATCGATTTTGTAGCCCTTATGATGAAAGCGTTTTTTGAGAAGAAGGAGTAAATGCAAGATGTTTGACATCATTTTTTTCTTTTTTTTTTGTGGAAAAATGCAACACCGAAATGTAACGTAACAAAATCTCTGGTGCACAACATTTCACTAAACTCGGGAAGCTCATAGATGGTGTTTCAGTACAAGGAAAAATTCCACTTTTCCCTGATTTTTGTTGCGGAGTTATTACCTGGCGAATATGTTTTAGACCTAAACAGAGACCAAAAATGATTCATAGATGACTCTTCAGTACAAGATAAAACCTAAATTCTACCTCTTATTTCAAATTTTTGTGAATATTTTTTAAATAAAAATAGATGTTAAAAATTAGTTCCTCAGCTTAAAAAACTCTAGCACACAAAATTTCAAAATAAGATTATCGAACATTGCTTTGAATTTATTTACAACTTGCTCGCATGCCAATGTACAAAATCAAGGAAAAATTTAATTTACTGGAGCACAATTTATTTGAAGCACGATTTTATTGAAATTTTGTATACTAAAGTTTTCTGTGCCAAGAAATTCATTTTTGGCGTCTTTTTGCTTTGAAAAAGTATTCCAAAGGGGTTCTGAGCCAAAATACTCAAACAAAAAAAATTAAATTATTTCCGGCATCTTCTCAAAAAAGTTCTGTCATGAGGATAACAAAAGTCCCCTGTATTTCGATACAGTCTAATATACATAGTTTTTTGTCTTTGGTCTTTTGATCTCGTTTTAGGTCAATTTTGATAGAATGGTTTCAAGTCTTATTGTAGAACTTAGTTTTGGTCTGAATTTAAGTCAGACTAAATCGAGTTTTAGTCTGAATAATGGTCTGGTTAATGGAGTCTTTCTGGAATGAGTTTTTGTCTGTATTTTGATCTGATATTTGATTTGAGATTCCACATGAATTCGATCATAATTTTGGTCAGAACCTGTCCTCTTTCTGGTCTGAGTATTGATTTGAATTTGGACTGATCCTTGATCTCACTTTGACGGCATTTCAATTTGAAATTTTATTAATTTTTGGTCTCCATTTGATGCAAGTTTTTACCTGTCTTTGGCTTGAATTTGGTCCAAGATTTCCTCTGAATTTGGTCTGATATTTGTTTTTAGCTTTTGTTTGAAATTGATATGATTTTTGTTATGAATATAGTTTGAAATTCGATCTAAATTTGGTCCAAGGTTTGGTCTGAAATTGGTCTGAATTTTTAGATTCAATTATGATCGGAGTTTTCGTTCGACTTTTGACTGCTTTTGCTCTTAACTTGAGCTGAATTTTATTTTGGTTTTTTGTCTGAATATTGTTCTGAGTTTTGGGTTGAGTTTTGGACAGAGACTTTATCCAATTCTTGGTCTGAAGCTTCACCTGAATTTGGGCTGAATTTTGGTCTAACTTCGGTGTGAGTTTTAATCCAGATTTTCCGCTGAATTTTGATTTGAGTTTAGGTCTGAGCATTAGTCTGAGTTTTGGTCTGAAATTGGTCTCCTTTTATTCAGAATTTTCGGTCTGAATTTGGCTTAAGTTCTGCCTTAATTTAGTTGGAATTTAGACCAGAAAATCCGTCAGAAATTATTAACAGAAATTTAATTTAATGTGAGTTGTGGTCTAAATATGTAGTATACGGATGCAGGAAGGGGGTTTCGGGATTAACTACCTCCCTCTTCTCCTCCCTCTTACTGGTGAAAGTCTCCTTCATTTTTATCGTTGTTCAAAAATAAAAATTAAGAGACGAAATTAATAAATACATTCCTTAAAGAATTTCGGTCTCTTTTTAATTTGTACTTGGTCTTAATTTGATCTGAGTTTTGATCTAAATTTTAATTTAATTTTTGTTCTCTTGTGGTTTGAATTTTTGTCTGAGATTTGGTTAGAATTTTTGTCTAATTTTTGGAGAGAATTTTAATCATATTTTTGGACAAGGATTGGTCTAGTTTTCTATCTTGTCCCTAACACAAATTCTGAATTCGCCACTGGTTGCAACCAAGAAAACATAATCACAATATGATCACACTCATCTTTTTGTAACGAGACTAACTATAGCTGCGTTTTATTCGTCACTTTTTTCTAGTTATGTTTAACTAGCAGCGATAATTGAATGTGAAACAAAAACAAAGAAGATAAGAGACACAGAGATAACACGTATAATTATAGCTGTTATGTATACTTAACGAGTAGTTTAGCAACATCAAATTCTATTATGAACCCCAATAGTGAAAGAAGAAACATGACAGATTGCAAAAAAAAAAAACAAAAAATTAAAAGATTAGGAATGGCTGCAGGTGAAAATAAGTTAAAATCATCGTTAAATAATCTTAACAGGGTGACAACTGAAAACAATGCTCTCGATTAAGCGCAATGACTGGGGTCCATTAAAATATTTCACTTCTAGCTGCTAAGCAGTTTTATTGTAAATAACAATATAATGAAGAAGAGACTTAAAAACTTGGTCGTTTTATTCGCACAAATTAAACTAGATGGCGAATAAAACACAGCTTGATGATAACCTTAACAGGGCACTGAGCAGTTAAATGACTTTGTAACATTTCTTATGGAGATTCCTTGATTTCGCAAAAAAATCCTTTTATTCTAATCGTTGAAATTTGGGAAAACTGGTACTTATCTGAATGTTAGTTTTTAACCCTTTAAAGTTGTATCGCTCAGTGAAATTTTTACTAGCGTCAACTCGAGGATCACATCTACATCCACAAACTTTCCGTGAAATCACATTTTCTGGTTCCCCTTCTTCTTCTTTTAAAATCTATATCACTTAACAACTTCAGCAGTCTCATTAAGACCAAAGACATTTCTCACAAACAGTGATCTGAAATAAAATTCTAAGTCGATCATAAGCGAATTGCAGTCAATGGAAGAGCTAACGATTCATAGCGATTTCTACTGGTTTATATGCACTCAATATGCAAATCTCCATATATATACGATTAAGTGGCAAAAATTACAGCTTCAAACAGAAAAAAATTTTCAACTGCCACTTCATCAGTCGCTTGCAACCGCCGCCTCTTCCATACAATGCCACTGCATATTTAATCACCCACCGCGAGGCAAAAATTCCATTTTTATTGTCAGCAAAGCAAAGAGCACAGCAGCAGCAGAAATCGCAACAGCAAAAGCATCTCAACAACAACATTAATGTAATTATATAAATTTTCATTAAGAAAAGTAAAGTAAATTAAAGTTTTGCATGCCTGGCTTGATGAATGCTTTATTTGTACTAAAAGGCTATACGATATTTTTTTTTTTTTTTTTTTTTTTTTGGAAGATGCCACTACTGCTGTTGCTGCAGCGGTTGCTATTGCTGCCGTTATAGTTATGAATTTTTCGGTGTGACGTTGATGATGTCGACTTTCAGTTCAGACATTCAGACAGACAGCCAAACAGACACACGCTACATACATATGTCGTAAGGATTTATGCATTAAAATATAAGTCATTTCACTTGTAGCTCAACTCTATACACACACATTTCAAAAAGACCTTGGATTATTATTTAATTTCAGTGCAGTTAGTTGTGAAATTACAAGTTGCAAATGTGCAGAAAAGTTTTGTTGAAGACGTGAGAAAGTTTAAAAGGCACAGACAAACAAATACACACGCTCCTTTGAAAGTAATTAAAAACTTCTTATTTTTTTAAGATAACAATTAAAAATCACTTTGATTAATTACAAGTAGGTAGAATAATTAATTGAATACTTTTTATTCTGTATAAGTACATTTTGTTTATATGCAAATAGTTAAGTAGTTGTAGTTAGTGCTTAAAGCAAAGGATTAAGTTATTAATCATAATTTACACATGTGCATAAGGGTCAAATTTACAATGTCCCGTAGGTTGTTTTATTTATTTTATTTATAAGAAAGTGTGTGTCTGAGTGCCAGTGATTTTAAGAAAAGATAAAAAATGTTGGAGACTTCAAGTAGTAGGTATACAAAATTTGCTTTATAATAACACAGCATGCGGCGGCATCATTAAATATTGTACATAGTTTTAGTGTCCTTTTAATACTTAAATTGATCTGCGTTTTCCTTGTAATATAAAAACAAATACGCTCTATTGCGCGTTTTCTTTCCCGAGTTATGGATTTCATTAAAACGTGATATCTGAACTGAAAAATGCTAGAGATTTCTTTTAACGTTATTGCTGCTTCTCCTGCGCTTTTTCTATAATGCGGTATCCTTCATACCATCACATACTCACACATAGAAGATTGTTGAGTTTTATACTCCACTATCCTCCACTAGAAAGCAAAAAAAAAAAAACATTTCTATAATCAGCTTAAAATGATGTACGAGATGACACGCTATATTTAGCAGCTATTGTCCTTGCACGTCCTTTTTATAGCGCTCATAATGAAAACGATACAATCTTGTTTTTTTTTTTTTTAATTCTTGGGAGGCGTATTAAACGCTCTTCAATAACAATACATTTACTTACTTTTCTCTCTTCGTGCTATAAACTTATTATAGTTTTTAAGCATTTCTTTCAAGAACAAGTGCATTTTTAGCCTATAATTTATTTGAGTATTTAATTTAGGGGATTTATAAAATTGAAGTTTTCTATATGAAAAGATTTAAATTGTAATTGTTGAAATTACAGTTCCATAGCTATAATTTTTAATTTTCTTCCCATAGAATTGTGTTTAATAAATAAGTGAATGGAACGAAAACACTTGCACTTAAAAGGTTAACGAAAATTACCTTTCAAATATTTGAAAAAATGATAAGAAAATTTAAATAAGGAATTAAAAAAAAAAATGAAGTAAATATACATCACTACAAGAAATTTCAAACGCAAAAATATATAATTATATGAACTATACAAAAGTTCCGTTTGATTAACCCTTTGACACCCGAATTTTAATGGGGTTTGATAGAAACTTTTTGTTTTGAAATTATGGTTACTTAGGCCCTCCACAATCATGACCCCAAATTTCATGCATCTATATTAATTTGTTTGTCCTTTATTAAAGGTTGACGACCTCGATTGTCTAGTGGATAGTGCACTAGACTTTCATTCAGAAGGTTGCGGGTTCGATTCCCTTCTGGGTCTGGTGATTAATTCTCATAAACTTCTTATATTCACTATCGATATGAAGTGGATGAGAATTATAAGAATAAGAATGTGTTGAAAGTACACACCTTGGTTGGTAATGGCAAAACCACCAGACTCTTATCTCTGCAGACCTGAGTTCGATTCTCGGCTTGGGTATGTTTCTTATCTATCTTACTTTCTCTCTGCCTTTCTTCCTTTCTTGGAGCTTTGGTACAATAGATCTTATAGGTCGCAGTGCCTGACTTTCGAGTCGTCCTCTTTCGAATAATAATAATTTATTAAAGGTTAAAAAATAGCTATGGAGCTGTAGACAACCGCTCTTATCTCTTATCTTTTATAAATATATCTGATAAAGAAAATTCCCACTTAGTAGTAATAAAACGCATTATTTTTCAAAAAATAGTGCAAACATTTTTTGTAAAATTTTTTGCTGGACTTCAAAGACAAAACAATAACAAAAAAAAAATGACTTGAGCAAGAAATTTCAAATGTTTGGCAATCAGTAAACGTGAAGAATACCTAACAGCATAGCCTCAGCAAGCTCCCTATTTTTGATTCGAATAATCTTCAATGACCAATCTGATACGACCACATTGAAACTCAACCCCTCATTATTTTACTCTGGAATATGCTAGATGCGGGTGATTTCAAACCAAGAAATCTACCCACTGATTCCCTTCAGTACTCAGCCGTGAGCTTGAACTCTCATAAAAAATACATATGAGGCATTTCATGTGAAGCGGACAACGTAAAAAAATGTGAAGTTCGGCCTAATTCAACTTCTAGAAAATATGAATGTGGACACGTAATTTTTTTTGTATGAAGTTTATTTGCCAAGTTATGGGTTTTTAAAGAATTACCGTAATTGAAGTATGAATTTTTCAAAAGTAGTTTTTAAAATCAAACAAATTTATAATAAAATAGTGAACATGGTAATTTAAATAGGAAATTTACTGTTCTTTCCCAATTATGGAATCAGAGCAGAAATTAAATTTTTTTTTTTAAGCGCCAAACCGGAAGTAAAAGTTTAAAATCAGAATTTTTAAAACTTCGACCATTTAACCCTTTGACGCTCAAATTATAATGGGGCTTGATAGAAACGTTTTGTTTTGAAATTATGATTACTTAAACCTTCCACAATCATGAAACCAAATTTCATGTTTCTATATTGATTTGTTTGTCTTTTATTAAAGGTTAAAAAAGTAGCTATGGAGCTGTAGGCAACCACTGGATAATACGATTTCTCCAATTTTTTGATTTTCATATTCTCTTATCTTTTATAAAAATATTTGATAACGAAAATTTCCGGTTAGTAATAATTAAACGCATTTTTTTTTTCAATAAATAGTGCAACAAACTTTACTGCAAATTTTTGCACTTAGGTTTTTTGCTGGACTTTATAGACAAAAAAAAAAACATTAAAAATAAATACTTAAGAAGGAAATTCCAAATGTTCACTTATTGCTGAATATCTAACAGAACCGAATGCATATAGCGTTAATAGTAAAATTTGTTAGACTTTATTTAAGGGCACAAAAAAGTGAATATTGCATATACGCAACATTGGGTATGAAAGAGTTAAAAATAGAAAATTTATTCTTCAAAATTTAGCTTAAAATTTATAAATAATACCCTTAAAATTTCAAAATGGGATCTACATTAGTTTACATTAGTTAGTCAAGATTCTCTTGGAAGAATTGAGAAATATTGAACAATTTCGACGATATTCATGGGAGCTAAAATATTATACTTAGTTAAATCGTTTTTAATTAGTTTTGTAAATTTTTTTTGTAGAAAATCGAGTTCGTTAGAGATTTATAAAGCTTAGTGACTTCTATGGGCTATTAATATTATTTGAAAATGTCAAATAAACGAAAATATAAAAAAAATTCAACTATAGAAACGTCGCAAATTCGTCTCCTTAAAAATTTTTCAAAACTTGTGCATTAAAAGAACTGTACGGGGTTCTCATAACATAGTCTAATTTTCCTATTTTATGGTAGACTTATGTATACGAGGGCACTAACAAAAGTTCGCTAATTTGGTTGTATTTTATAAGTTTTTGAAATATTCAAAATCTGATAAACAATTTTTCTTTACAATATTACGATATCTTGTTTATTTCATTTATAATTTTCTGGTGATTTCAAAGCCAACTCAGATCAAAATTCATATGGAGTGAAATCATCATGGCTGATGGACTGGGTTTAAAAATCAAGAATATTACAGAGCAAGGACGTATTTAGGGGGAGGTTTTGGGGGTTCTGACCACCCCCCCCCCCCCGAAATCTGAAAACTTTATTCTAATTTTAGAGATTTATTGCCAATGGATGGAAAAAAAGTCAAAATAAAATCTATTTAACGATATTTTTTCTTCCATCGGCTTTTTTCTAAAAAGTCAAATAAAAAAAAATAAATTTGAAATCTTAGTTACACTATGTTTTGTTTTCTTCGACATGAGGGTTGACTACGGATTCAAAAAGAGAAGGTGATACTGAGCACTCCTGCATTCATCGTTTTTCTAGGTCAGTAACTGCTTTTGATTTAAGGTTTCGTCCTAAATCAGTTTGAAAAGTTTAAAAATTAATAAAAATAAAAAAAATTATCGGATCCTTGTAAAATTAGACTTGCTTGAACCCCATTTTTTCCTAAAACGTGACGTGATGGGAAGTTTTTGACCTCAGATTCGTGTTCAACGTGAAAAATTCTTTCGCAAAAACTCCATTTTATTAGCAAACCCAATGCAGTTTAGGAGGCAATCTCAAAATATAATTAATTTTTTAACGCATTATTGGTCATAGCACCACGAAAGATCTTAACCTCATTCGGGTTCCTTATCATTGATAATGGCCCAAATTCCCAATGATGATCATTTGAAAAAAATGAGCCTCTACTATTTTTGGTAATTTTTTTGAGATTGGGTGCATCATCAGTAGTGGGAAGTTAATGAGTTAACGAAATTATGTCCTTCACGATAAAAAAAAAATGCATTAGGATGCACATTGAATAATATTTATTTGAAAAAATTTAATTTGATTATTCTGCGAATTTTTTGTCACTTTTGGCCATTTTTTTGAGATTAAGATTAAAAAAAATCGGAAAATTTTTCCTAAAATTTTAATTTTATAGGGTCCATCAAATGTATCATCGATTTAATTTATTGTATTTAAAAATCAGTTTGATAAATATTATTTATGAATATTTTCTTCGAATGGAAACCTTCCCCCCCGAACAAAATTTCTGGCTACGGCCCTGTTACAGAATCATCTGAGATCCATGAATAAATCTGCTCGATAGGTTTCACGAATTTCGAATGGGAGATAAGAAGAAGAACGTGCTCATTTTACCCCATTATTTTCTTACAAACTTGAAAACGGTGGGTCTAATATATTTGAAAAAAGTCATAACGGGTGATGAAGTTTGGGTTTATAAGACTCCAAAACTTAATAGTACTTATTTATTTATTTATTACATTATTTATTTATTTATTACATTATATATTAATGATATGGAGCCCAAAACGTACAATAAACAAACTATAAAGTAACACAACAAAAGTCAAGAACAGAAGTGATAATGTCGATTTACTTTACTAGGGCAAACATTTTAGAAATTCTTGGAAACTGATGATTTAAAATATTCGTTGGAAGCCCAGAAAAACCGCGGTAATACGGCAACCCCTACTGCTGAAGAAAACCATCAACTTTATTGATCTGCCATGCATAGACGAACTTCGCCAACCACCATATTTCCCCGATCTAGCGTCATATATTTTTTTGGTTATATAAAAAAAAAACAAAAAATATTAGGGTTGGTAATGTTGAAATAGAGAAGCTCTGAAAAGACGAATTCCAGTAGTATTTTGATAGGTTGATTAACTGACTTAAAAATGTATTGAAACTAATGGAATTTATATGGAGAATGGCCAAAATTAAATTAAATATTTTTTTTTTTGTTTGTAACTAATTAAACGAACCTTTATTAGTCAACGAAGGGACTTTGATACTCTTCAATCTACTTAAATTGAATTTAAAATCACTAACATTGATTCTGGTTAATCTATGCCACTCCGAAACACTATTCGAAAACTACCGTGTATGTTAATTTTTATATGTTTCTCCACACAAGTCTCTTATTTTCCATATCTTCTCTTTTCACGCAATCATCTGAAAATTTACAAAACACAATAAATGCAGGCATAAAATATTCCTTCTCTCTTCAAAACAATTTCATATTCATAGACTAGTTTTCGTAAAAATTTAAGTCTTCAAATAATTAACTCCAATCTCTTAAACTATTCAAAAATTGAAAAAAAAAAAACACAACAATTTATATTTAAAATAAATAAATACTAAGTATATTTGTTGCAAGTCTTTCATGTTGTAACTTAAAACTAGAATTAAATAATTTTTAAAAATAATTTTAAATCATTGTCTTCCATTAAACCTAACATAAATAAAACTAAAACTTAAACAGTAAAAAAAAAAAAAAACAGGCACAAAAGTTCATTATAATTTGTACAAAAATTTAACTGATTCAGTTGAGGTAGTAATACTTTTTCAATGAAAAATCAAAGTGATTTAATGTTCAATGATGAGACTGACTAGAAATCTCCCCACCCTTCTCTCCCATACACCATCAGTTGCTGCTGCTCTCACATATTATCCTCTTGCCATAGAGAAATATAATCCAGCAAATCCTCATCATCTTCAGTGGATGTTTGCGCATACTCTTCATCATCATAAGAAGATTGCTCGAATTTCATTTGCATATGTGGCATGTTGTAAGTGTTGCTAGCAATTACATTTGATGCTGCCGCTGCTGCTGATGTTGTTGTTGTTGAATTGTAATAAGAATCGCTGCTATATGCAGATGAGTTGGTAGAAGCGGCAGGAGAGATAATAATGCTTGAGTGTTGCTCCTGCTGTTGATGCTGAAGATGTTGCTGAGTGTTTTGTTGCTGCTGTTGATACGAAAAACTTCCAGCATAACTGACAGCTGGATAATAATGTTGCGCTGCTTGATAAAAACTATTGTCACTTGTAGAGGCTGCCATCGTTTTTGATGTTAGCGCTAGTGATGGCGGTGGTGAACTACTCATCGATGAATCACAGCTTGTATATGAGCGTACACTGGAAGTTTCACTGCTACTGTCCACATCATCGATGACACGCTTCAAGCGGCGTATATACTCCACGGCCATGCGGAGCGTATCAACTTTACTGAGTTTCTTATGAGCGCCTGGGCCAATGCCGCGCCGACCATTGCTCAAATCGGCTACAATGGCTTGCGGTATGTGTTGACGTAAATACACGAAACCGTTATTAACTTGTTTCACGCGATTACGTTCCCTTGCGTTACGTCGCACTACCGCGGGATTATTGGAATCAAGCGTGGTGCCTTTGTAGATCGCTGTTGTTGCACTTGTGCTGGTGGTGCCCGTGGTTGGCTTGGTGGTGTAGAGTGCACTGGAAAAGCGTGAAATTGTCGTGGATGTTGTTGGTGCAGGAGCTAGTAGACGCTGATGTTGAAATTGATGTTGTGGTTGATGCAACATTTGTTGGCGTTGATATGGATGAATTTTGCTGCCCAGTGCCATTTTTTTTTTTTTTTTTTTGGATTAAATTTTTATTTAAAAATTCAAAACTGATTTGTTATGTAAAATAAATTTTTAGTTTTTCAAATTTAGTGACTTGGCTACTTCTTCACTCGCTGACTGCTTAAGCCCTAATGATGCCCTTCCCTGCGCAACCGTGCTATTTGTACTTTTTCCCTTGCGTTCACTTCACTTTACTGAATGCAGAGGAATTCTTCTTCTTTGCATTTGGCTTTGGCTCAGAGCACAGGTATGCAACATATCATCCTCACTTATAAGAAACAAATATGTATCTCTGGCATCAGCAAATAAATATTTTGATCTCAGCATGCATCTCTCATCAAAAGCAAAAAAAGGATCGATTCCATTGTGCGTATACCGCTGAGCGCATCCATCCCTTGCTGCGAGAAAAGCAATGCCGCATCAGTAATCTCTTCACTGATCGTTGTTGAGTTCTCACATACTTTACCTGCAGTTGCTCTGGCGCTCTTGTTCTCTTGGTCTCACTTTTTCTCACTTTCAATGGCTTGATCACCTCTGTGTGCTCTCGTTTCAAAACAGATTTCTAGTGCAGCTGCAGCCGCCTCCTGTTCCATCGAATATTTCCCCTAAATTGCTGGGAACAGATTTTGAGAATGAGAATACATAATTGTCTGTATTTAGTCTCTTTTGATTTTGCAGCTATGCATTTCTCATTCTTTATTTATTTTTTTTTATTGTTTCTTGATCTCGTTTCGTCATTGCCTTTGCATGCAGAGTCGCGTGCCGGCATTGAATCTGGTTTCTGTTTCATGCGATTGTTTCTTTTTGGTTTCTTTTTGCACTTCAACTACAATACAGTATCAGGTAAAGGTAAACTGTATTTTTCCTCGCATGCGATATATTTGGCATGATTGTTTTGTACACAGAAAAAAAATTAATACGTTAATTTAGTTTTTAAGCAATTTGTTCATTTCCAGGGGCGGATTTATGATTAGAGTTTTTGTCGTAAATTTCAATAACAATTATAATAATAAGAACATAGTTAGGCCGAAATTAAAACAAATCTTGTGGCGAGACTTTAGATTAAAAACAAGAGCCAAAATCTGATGAAAATTCACGCCGGAAACCCTATTAAAACTGACTAAATTGGTATCAAATTCACAACATAAAAAAAAAGACGAAAGATTACCCCGAAGTTCAATTCAGACCAAAAATCGGACCCAAGTTTAAACCAAAATTTGGACCAAAAATAAATCCAAAAATTTAAACTCAATCACGCATAGTCAAAAAAAGAATAAACTTTGTCTAAACATACATAAAATCTGCATGGCATTAAAGTATAATTTAGTTAAAGTACATTTTATTTTTGACTACGTCAAACTAAAGTTTAGACCTAAAAAAGACCAAAGGGTAGACCAAAACTCAAATCAAAATTCAAAGCAAGCTCGGACCAAAATTTGATTAAAATTGAGTTTTACCAAAACTTAAACTGAAATTCATACTAAAATCAGACCAAAATTTAGATCGAGATTTAGATTCATACCAAAAATCAAACTGGCATTCAGACTTAAAATAAAAACTAATTGTAAACCCAATCAGACCAAAATCACTAACAAAACTCAGACTGAAATTAAAAAATGGGGCTGAAGCAGATCAAATTCAGACCAAAACTTAAACCAAAATTCAAACAAAAACGTTTATCAAAAATTTGACTTCGATCAAAATTAATCAAAATCCGGCCAAAAATTTCAGACCAAAAAACAGGGTAAAACTTAGATCAAAATCAGCCCCAAAAAAGACCAAAATTCGAATCAAAAAAATCAAACTGTCACCAAATTCTGATCAAATACAGACAAAAATTAGATTAGATTCATACCAAAATTCAAATCAAAATTGAGACTAAAATTCAAACCTAATGAAACAATATTGACTGTTTAAATCAAAGTTGTAGCAGTGTAGTTGTCCTCTTTTCTTCCCCCTTTCTTTGCACATCTCCCACTCTCGTAGGTATCTGTTTATGTTAGTAGTTTTGATGTTTTTATGTAGAATTATAGTTTTCAGCTTTGACAACTTACATTTTCCACATAAGGAGTGAGATCGAAAAAATCTTAACATATAAAATTCAATAATTTTTAAATGGTTGATCTTAGAGTTTTGATTTTTTTTATTTAATTGATAATATTTTACAAATTACAGAAAAATATAACTTTTATAGTTCTAACCACTATTTATGAACTCATGGACCTTTTTTGGTAAGCCTTCCATTAGAGATTTGATAGTTGTTTCAGACACCTTTTTGGAATAGTTTGCCCATCTCCTTTTAAAATCTTCGATATTTTGGGACACCTTTTTGTGCTCTTTAAGTTTCTTTTCACAAAAGCCCAATATCTCTCCACTGGTCTTAACTCCGGACAATTGGGAGAATTGGGCTCTCTTGGAACAAAAAGTATGTTATTACTTTGGTACCATTCCAGAGCTGTCTTGCTGTAGTGACATGATGCCAAGTCAGGCAAAAAATATGTGGACACATTGTGCTCTCTTATGAAAAGAAGAAGTCTTTTTTTTCAAACATTCTTTGATGTATATTTCGGTATTTATAGAGCCCACTGTAACAAATGACTTGCTTCTTTTGCCGCATCTGCGTATAGCTTGCCACACCAGGAATTTTTTATGAAATTTTGCCTGCTTTTGGATTCCAAATTGTTCTTCGACATTTCCACGAGCATCAGCAACATAAAAGTTTTGACCCGGAAGCTGCGTAAAATCTGCCACTACATCCGTTTCGTCGTCCATTATGCAACATGAATATTTTTGTATGAAATTCGATTTTAATTTCCGAGCCCTACTTTTGGCGTCTAAATTTTTTGCAGCATTCCTGTCTGCAACTTTTTGGACTTTGTATGTTTTCAAACCTGCATTGGCTTTAACTTTTCGCACCAAATAGTCAGAGCACTGGGCTAACCGGGCAGCTTTTCTACCAGATGTGTTTGGAGATCTTTTCAATATGCTTTCTATTTTCTTGGCTTTCCCAATATCATGTGGTCCTTGTTTTCTTCCCGAACCAGGTTTCCTATCGATGGTCAAATTCTCCTGAAACTGTTTAATAGCATTGGAAACAGTTTGACGGCAGACTTTCAATTCTTTGGCCAATTTTGTGTAGGACCAATTTTTATTTTTTTGAAAATGTTTAATAATTTTAAGACGCACTTTCTTTTCTTCACTCATTTTGATCAAAATCACAATAAATCAACATGTTTGTCATTAAAAATAACAATATTTTTCAAAGATAACTAGATAAAAGAAATTTTTAAATTTTACACCCAAAAGAAATTATTAGGTAAAACGTGTGTTAAGATTTTTTCAATCTCACTCCTTAAGTACTGTACATTTTTTTTTCAATTATTTTTATGTTTTGTTGAAAAAAAATGTAAAAAAGTTTATTGTCGCTCTCAATAAAGAGATTATTATGTCATTTAAGGTACATTCCCTTACAACAATGTGTAACGAGTTATAAAATTATTATTACAATAGATAAGACATAGCATTATTTAAAACTGCCATTGCGAAATAATATTTCCAATTATTGTTACTACTTATATATATATATGTACCAAAAAAATGTACTACATAAGTATGTTTGCGTTTAACTATACCCATTTACGATTACGATACGATAAGAATTTAAATTAGTATTGAGTTCGTTGTGAAACTCTCATAATTCGATAACACTATCAATTTTTTGAAATCATAAACTATGCAATTCGTAAATAAATATTATCGTATTTCTTTAGCTATAGTAGTATTGTGTATTGGTAATAACGCTTTTAATCTGTAGCTATATCTATATTATCTTTTTCTTTTAGCAATACTTCTCATTTATATTTCATGTATTTCTATATTGCTTAAGTTCTTTTCCAGCAGTCTTCAACGAAATTTTTAACGAATAAGTTCATATTATCGACTAGCTTCAAAAAAAAAAAAAAACATTATGAATTCCACAAAGATTCTAATCGGTTTAGTTTTTATAGCTTTCTGCTGTGTTACGTTCAGTAAGTTTAATTATTATTATAGCGTAATACAATTATTCAAACTTCAACTTTTTTTCGATTGAAGTGAAAAGTGCGACCGTTCAATCTAGCTTCAAATAGCTTAAAACAAAAAAATAGTTTTTACTTTTTTGAGTTAGTTCGGAATTTGGAGATTTTTAGGGACATGTCATAATACGCTTCCGGGTTCGTTCAATTCATAATTTTAAAAATATCTTATTTTAGGAACACAAAAACTGTCATGAAATTCAGTAAAAGTCGGATATCATTGATCCAGAGTATGCGATTTCACCAGTTTTTGGAAAAAATTTGGCTGTGATTTTCTGCTTAGCGACACTTATACAGATTAAGAATCTTTCTGACTTTTTTGTTTTAAATCATTATACGATTAGCAATCGTGCGCTTCGCTGAAAGACGGAAGACCCAAATTGAACACCACGGAAACCAGAAAAAATAAAAATGAAATAACTTAAGAGTATTTCTGATTTGCTAATTAGTTGCTAATTATTTTTTTTTTTGATTTCTAGACGGTACTGCCCCCTTAAGGGAGTTTTCTCAGACGGTCACATATATATGATTCACATTTTGCCTTTTTTAATGGATATTAATTCATAATTATCGAAACAAGACGATACTAATCCATTAAATCCTAATGATGCGTATATGCACAAGAAAGAAGTATATGTATTTTAATGCAGATAAAAAAAGTTACCAGAACACAAGTTACGTAATCGCTATCACAGTTATTCTAAGGCGAAGAGAGAAACTTAAAAAAAAATAAATAAAATTCGATAATATCAGTTGCTGATAGAATTTGTGACGGTAAAGACGTGTTGCCACTTTGGTACAATTCTACCAAAAGTGGTACATTTTTTTCTAATTTTCTGCTTTTGGTACATTGGTACATGTTTTTAAAATTTGGTACATTCTGTGGGCACAGTTAGCTTTTATAATAATTAAGAATTGTAAATTTATGTTCAAAATATTTTTTGTTGAAAAAAGTAAAATTCAAATATACATATATAATATATAATCAAAGAATATATAATACATAGAAGGTGCATCATGAACAAATTTATTTGCACAAAAATTTTGTTCTATGGAGCCATAACTGCCTCCAATTTACTCTCAAAATTCAGTTGTTCTCATAAAACCAATGAGTGGTTGAAATAGTTTGTTTCTCTTTGTTGTTGGCTTTGTTTAATGTGAGGTTGTTTTTCTTTCAGGTTTTTTTTTTTTTTTTTGGTTTTCGTGCTAGTAATGAGCTGGTATTTTCATTATTTAGCAGAATTTATATCGCAAAGCCGGTGTGCTTTTATGTATGGCACAGATTATAAAATTCAAATCCCAAGTTGTGACTAGAAAAAATAGGTATTTTTCAAGATTTTTTTTTCAGGTAAACTAATAAAGTTTTTTATAAAAACTATTTATTATCTAAAAGTACATGTATTGAACTTAACTTTAACTAATCTCTATTCAAAAATATTTAAAACTTTATGAGTTATGAGCGATCCCGTCGACAAATCTAGAACATTTGAAATTCAAAAATGAAATGGATTTACTTTTATTATAAGATTATCTAGTGATTAATCGAAGGATGTGAAAAAATATGCACATTTAACAAAATCACCGACTGTCAAAGTTAACAGTTCAATTTTAACTAAAAAACGCTGTTTCATTTGTAAAAAAAAGTTTTCCTTCGATCAATCTAGATAGTAATCTAGATATTTAAAAAGTATATAAATTTTAAAAGATTCGGTTTAGAAGTTTTTGAATAATCGTGGTCACCGACTTCAATGATAACTTTTTTGAGAAAAACTCGTTTAAAGTTTCAACTTACTTTAATGTCAAGAAGAAATTTTTTTTGCAAATAACAAAGAGTCAAAAATTTTCTGCGGATCAACTTAAAAATTTTTAGACATATTTTTGAAAACATATACTTTAAGCAAATGCAAAAAAGTAGATTTTTTAAAAGTTACAACGGGAAGTGCCCCTTAAAAACTTTCTAAATCTATTGATTTCAACTTTTTATGCTTTTTCGAATACAAAAAAAAAAAAAATATTACTAAAAAGAAATTTAGCTAAGACCATAATTTTGGGTCACAAATTGAAAAAAAAAAATAATTAGGTTGGAAAGCAATATTGATACTCGACAACAACGCAAAAAAAACAAACACATGTACCTACATATTGTCCGCAAAAAACCCATTCATATGAAACTATACGCCGTCTCACTTGGCAGTACTCTATAATGATATGCGAGAGCCTAAGAAAAAAACACTATGAGAGTGTATGGGAGAGAATAAAAGCAAAATAAATGAGTGGTTTTGCTCTTCCTCTTTACTGCGACCGCCCACACCCGAAACGAAAGAAACATATTTTGAAAAAATTTTGAGAGATGCGCCTTCTATGTATTATATATTCTTTGGTCGGACGTTAAGAGTCTCATTAATCTAGTCGGCCAAAAACTATTTTTAAAATACAAAATATATTTCAATTAGTGTGTTACTTTTTATAAAGGATGTAGTCTGGTGTTCCGACCTAATTTTTAAGGTTATTTCGGGAATTTTTTTTTTCAACAAAATAAAATGTGATCATTTCATTTTTTTATTTGTTATTATTGACATCTTTAACTGTACAAAAAATTGCTTTTGGAATTTATTTTACAATATTTTTGTAGTGTTTTTTACGTCCAAAGTGGGCACCTAAAAAAAGGTGTGGGGCTGGCCCGGGTGATTACAGTAATTAAAGTCTTCTTAAATAAAAAATTTTAATAGATTATTGTTCTGTAGGCTTGTCATTCTAGCAGGTAATAGATTTAAACATTTGGATTAAAAAATAACAAAACGGTGGACTTCCAAATATATTTTTAATCTCGTTGTTTTTTGCAGAAAATCGTTGTAAAAAATAGGAAATAATGATTAAAAATAAACAATTCTACTAACAGCGAGAGCCATTGGCGTGTAAAATAAAACATTAAAAGTTCAGCCCAATCGGTTAGATAGGATTCTCTCATACCCCTGAGCCGGTCAATAAAACATTGTTTCGAGAAAAACAATTAATATTTTGAGTTTTGGTCTGAAATTTTTACAGTATACTTTTAATATATTGTACTTTCGAAATGCATTTAAAAAAATAATCGATTTTTTTAAACTCGAACACCAGACTACATCCTTAATAAATAACTATTAATGTTATTTATTATATTGGTACATTTTCCCCCCATTTTGTAAATTTTTTTGTAAATATTGGTACAAAATAAAATGAGTAAGTGGCAACCGTGCGTGTAATTGACGATTTTTTGCTTTTCAACGGGTTGGCTCTCGGACTTAATGGGTTAATTATAGGTGCATCTATACATTTATTAGTGTAACTACAATTTCATTCCAGAAGATCCATAAGTGCTACAATATCATATTATATAACAATTTAAATAGCTTGACGAGTAGGTTAGCCAAAAATCAGATTTAAAATCGGTTTAGCCAATTCCAAAATATTAGCGTCGGAAATTCTTTAAAATTCACTCATTGAACAAAGAATTACATTCATCGTTGTAAACATCATTGCTTAAGCGGGAGTAAATAACAAATGAGAGAGAGAGAGAGAAGACATGAGTAACGGCATCTCTCAGAATTATCTAACGAGTTATCTGCATACACAAATAATAAAACAAACACCAACGAGTAGTTTGGTTCTCTTTTGTTATTTGTTTTTCATTAAGAGATTTCTTCCGCAAAAAAATTGCCCCAGTTACTGGGGCCTTACCGACTAGTTATTATTAAACTGTTAAGAGTATTTGGAAGTTTTTGCTATCGATTTTATAGATGGTTGTAAATGGGGGGGAAAAAAAATTCTTCAAATCCTGCTAATGTTAACAGATTCGCTTTGAGCGCACAAAATTACACTGGAGCCGACTACTTTTCAAGTATCTAAAACTACGCAGGTTTGTGTGATTATTGGCTCCTCAATCCAATTAATTTTCGTATTGATAAAGTTTATTTATTATACCTACGAAAAAAAATTAAAGATGGAAAGTTGATTGGAGCATTTCTCCTTCTTCATTTCATTTAATCCTTGGTGGGTCATACGCTCTTTATCTCTCAGAAAATTTAAATATTTTGAAGCTGAGCAGCCCAGTTTGTGCTGGTTAATGGGTTATACTTATACGTTTTCATGAGTCAAAAAATCGAAAAAAATTTTATGACTTATTTCGAACAAACATACTTTCAAGAGTTTATGTTCGAAATTTCAAGTCAATCCGAGCAGTAGATCGTAAGTAGCCACTCGATTTGTAGCGCGCTACTGTTCATGAATAAAGTGCACTTAAAATTTTAAACGTAATTTTCTCCGAATGATGTTTTTTGAAAAATACCTTTGCGGTGACCGCGATATCTCAAAAACTACTTGACCAATTCATCTAATTGTTTTTAAATTTTTTTCCTAGTTACAATACGGAGTACTTGAACGATCATTTTTTCATGTGCAGTATTTGTCTTAACTAATAATTTTTAAATATATTTTTGAGACTCAAAAAATCTACTTTTCTTTTTGCATCATGGTTTCCGTATGAGAAAAAGATTTTTTTTTTTCAAAATTTTTCGTTCAAGTACTCGGCGCTGTAGTACATAACGGTAAATTTTTTGTCTTTTTGATTACAGTTGAGTTGTTGGCATTCAATCGTGGTCACCGTCAGACTCTGCAGAAAAAAAGTGCATCAGGACAAGAGCTACAACTTCTACAATTTTCAATATTTTTTCATATCCGACCACTAATTTTTTTTTCGTAAGAATATGTACTATGCTTATTTCAAATAAATTATTTCAAATAGTCCAAAAAACATCACAAATATGCCCTAAGTTTCCCGTACCAAAACGTATATAACCCCTTAAGTCTAAACATTCAATTTCAATGGAATGTTTTTCTGCCGGGAACAGTTCTGTTTTACTAACGACTGTCAGTAGCTACAGAGAGACGAAAATAATATGTACAACAAACATTAAGATGTAGAAATGAGAACAATGAATTTCACCCCACCCAGTTGAAAAACATTCTTATACTTCACCTTGTACAGCCCACATTCTTCCCACCTTATTGCTAAGTTACAACCCTGGCATGTTTCGTGGCCCCCTGAAGGGAGAGAGAGGAAAATTTCAACTATGATGAAACTTTTTTATCATATGTTTACTTGTCTATTAAATCGGTTACTCTGTATTGGCTTTTTCGTGACTTTTTACCAGTTTTACATATTCTCTCAAAATTTCAATCCCTCAAATAAGAACAACAACGGGTTAAGAACGTCAATGACTCGTGAATTCCCTCACTTCTATTTAACTTTTTTACAGTGAAAGTCACCACTTTCGTGGGACCTGAACCCTTCTGTAGAATAGGAGATAGCGTAATCAGGGAAGTACTCAGTCAGGAAGAGAAGAACAAGAGGCAAAAACTCTTTAATAATCTTCCGGGACTGACGCAATACAAAACGCTTCTAGGTAACTAAGTATAACAAGAATAGTTACGCATTCTGGATTGGTCTCAACAAAAACAGTCTGCGTATATTAGCTGGTATTCTGACTGGGCACTGCGGGCTCAGAGAACACCTTTGCAAAATAGGAGTAGAGGAAAGCTCAATATGTAGGTTTTGTAATGAGGAAGATGAATCATCAGAACATATTTTAGCTCAGTGTGGAGCACTGATCCACAAAAGAATGAAATACGAAGTGCCCAGTACAGTACTAGCATCCATAGATCCGGGCGCAGTTCTCAAATTCTTGAGGGACTCTGGACTGGATGAGGCACCCTAGGCAAATCAGACTAGATAGAGAAAGAGGGACATACAATAGATCTTATAGGTCGCGGTACAAATACATAAACCTCTCTAATACAATACAATACAGTGAACGTCAAAAGCATCATAACTACAATATTATTACAAAAATCTGTATCAATTTATCCTTTGAACTGAATATTAAATCTAAATCTATATCTTTTATAAAAAAAATTTCAGGTGAATCACTAAAATGTTATACCTGCACCAACAAAAAGGAATGTGACAAACCAAAGAAATATGATTGTAATCAAAATTTAGCAAATCAAACAAGGACCTATTTGGATTTCCATCATAAGGGTGTCAATACTAATTTAACAAGTCCATATTATGATTGCTTTAGTGAAAAACTGAAAACTGGTAAAAATTATATTTTTGTTATTATTACAATATATAAATAGTAAATACTTTTACTTTAATCTTTCTTTTTTTTTATTACAGTAAATGGTGAATTCCAGCACAAGGGATGCATCTACAATAATATACGCGGTTGTGATCTTGCTTTACATGATAAACACACGCAAGGAAATGGTAAAATTGAGCGTAGATGTTCACAATGCAACAACAAAGATAACTGTAATCCAGCGGGTCGTCCCAGTAGCAGTATCGGTGTGTTGGCAATGTGTGGAGTAGCAATAATTGTAGCAACATTGGGAAAATATGTGTGGCATAATTAAGTAAAAAAGGAAAATAAGGAGAAGAAGAAGAAGGAAAGGCAAAGTCGTTCATCTCCCAATTAAATGAAGTCTAGAGTAATTGAATAGAAGAATTATACGATTTGGAAGGTGTTAATATTAATATCCTTTACTATGATTTTTCAGCTGTGTTTTTTTTCATGTGTTGTTTTTTCTTTTTTTCTTTGGTAATAAATAACAAAATTACATAAATGTTAACTCTTTCTTTTTATGTTGTCTTCGAAATATATAATAATTATGGTAAATGTATTGCATGTGTGGCTAATGCCACACTTTCAACACTTTCTTGCTACATACACGCTTTCAACGCTTCCAATTATAAGTATTATTTCTTGATGCATACGATTTATGAGTGTTACTAGCAATTTATAGCAGTTTAATTAGCATAGCATTGAGCCTTGGATTTGTCCGTTTTGATTCTAATTGAATGCGCTGTTAAAGTCAATATGTGTTGCGAGAAGGAGTCGAGTTTTAAAAATCCTTGTTCAACTAGTTTAGATATGAATTTTAGCTGATTGCTTTACATTTAATTACCACATATAACTAGTATAATTACAGTTGCCGTCTTCCTATGAATGATGTTTTGCTTTTCTAGCTACCATTCATTTAAATTTATTTCTAATTGGAAAATCTTTAAAGTGCATGTTTTGGAAACCGTTTACACCCTCCCTTCCGCTGGTAAGTAGGTAACTATTTTGTTTAAAAGTCATATGAGTTGGCCATGTGAGTTCTTGTTATTAGCTTAAAATGATTCATTTGTTTTTGTAGAGCTCTATTATTAAATTGCTTTAATCTTATCAACATACAAAAGCAGAAGTTATTTTGATAAAGAAAAAAAGTTAATCTATTTATTTATTAACCTTTTTTCAATTTTCAATTAATTTAATCTAAAACGTAATATTATCAGGGAGTCTAAATTGAAAAAAAAAAAATCCATTAACTTCATACTTGGCATAAGGCAACTGGCAACTAAAACTTTATGGCTTGATAAATTTTAATCATCGAGGGGAAGTACTCCAAATGATACCATGGACTATGTAGATATGCGACCTAACACTTTTATGACATAATTGCACTTAAAAAGAAACGCAAATTGTGTGTTGACAGATATCAGTCTTAAATTGAATAAACTTTTACGCACAAGAGAAAAATGCATGAAATGCCCTCAATTGTACTATGCGCAAATAGAGAGGTTATTCAGTCAATAAAGTGCTTGCATTGCTTCGCACAGAAAGCGAGCTGTAAAATAATGCATTCAATTTAATTCCAATTCCTTGAAGTTGCAGTTAATAATCGATAGTTCTTGATTGCTGTTATTGAATAACATATTAGGCTTCAGAATAAAGAATGCAGTTAGAAGTCTTTTTTGGAGTCCCTGATTTGTTATTAATTTAGAAAAGTATATTTTGGTATCACATATATCCAGGCGCACGAAATTGAGGATCTTTGAATCCAATGTAAAGTCTGTTGTTTTGTATGGGTGTGAGATATAGAACGCTATAATGCGCGATATACAGGCATTTCAGGTATTTATTAATCGCAGTCTTTGCAAAATTGTGCGTGTTTTTTGGCCTGACACCATCACTAACACCGACCTCTGGGCGTTAACGAAACAGATATCCGTTCATCTTGAAAACCGACGGCGAAAGTGGAAGTGAATCGGTCACACACTGCTAAAACCGCACGGAGATATTACGGAAGCAGCCCTACACTGGAATCTATAAGGCGGCCGTAGATATGGTAGACCATCTAACAAGTGGAGGCGACTAGTCGAAGCAGAAACGTTACAAGCAGGTCGCACTTGGCGACAAATCAAATTCCAAGCTTTAAATAAATCAAACTTTAACTTGTTTATTGAAGCCTTTGGTTCCATGTAGGAACTACGGGAAAAATATTTATATACATATATATATATATTAGGGTGGGTCAAATTGTATGAGTCAATAAAAGTTGGTACCCCCTAGTTGTGTTCTATGGATCATTTTAAGCAACTTTTCCAATGAAAGTATAGTTCTATTTTGAATTCCGAGCCCCCCAATTTTTGAAAATAGGTATTTTTTCAACATTTTCAACATTCGACTTGGACACAGCATTAAAAAAATAGAAACAGCATTACAATATTTTGCTATGGGGGTTTTTTGGTACGAGAAAACCGAATCTGACATTGATTTGCCGATAAAATTATGTTTTGATACTCAATTTGAACCAAAAAGGCTTAAAATTTACAAAAATTGCAAAAAATCGGATTATTTATATGGGAAGAACCCTTATTTTTAATCGTAATGACTTGAAATTTCGCACAATTTTTTTTTTTTTACAAAAGGTACCTCTCATACAAAATTCTCGATTTTTGGCCTTTTTTTGGCCAAAAACTTAAAATTTTGTATGGAAAATATGTTTATTTTCCATCGTAATGACTTCAAACTTGCTGAGATAATCCGATGCAATTAAGAGCTTATAAAAAAACCCATCGTGAACTTCATTTGCACGGGTTATACGAATATGATTGATATGAATGATAATTCACTCATATTCGAACCACCATTTACTCTAAGCATTTTTTATGAACATCTAGAACAATATCTAGAAATTCATGATCGACCGTTACCTGATCCGAAAATTCCGTTACACATACAAGCAACGGAAAGACATGTTCAATTGCTAGCTAGCGTGTCCAAACGAGTTTTAGAACAGAACCGAGAAGAAGTTATGGCAGTGACATTAGAAAGCCGTAAAAAATTTCCTAAACTTGACAGCAAGAAAGATTTGCAAAAATAACTCCTTCTCGCTTCTTACAATATTCAATTTAATTTTTTTCATTTATATTTGTTTTATCTTTAATGTTGAAATTGAAAATTGAAATGGAAAAAATATGCTTTGTTCATTTAACGAGTAGATAGAGAAATATCTAAACATCCGTTTTCTATCTGAAATCTACAGTAGTAGTTGCAATATCATGACGAGAACTTGTGAATTTTATTTTTTGACTTAACTTTGCAATTTCAGCAAGTTTGAAGTCATTACGATGGAAAATAAACATATTTTCCATACATAATGCCAAAAATAGGCCTAAAATCGAAAATTTTGTATTATTTTTTATTATATTGCACTGTAACTTTCAGAATCTTTTTTTTTTTTTTGCAGACAAAAAAAATTTACAAAAAAAAAGGCTTAAAAGACCAAAAATTTGACCCACTCTAATATATATATATATATATACATTCTGTCAAATAAGTACCCGGAAATTCTCATTTTAAATTTTCCCTCTGAGAATATTTCAAAAAAATCCAACGTTCATCGAACGCATCATAACTGGTGACGAGACATGGGTTTTCGAGTACGATATGCAAACAAGTCAACAATCATCGGAATGGCGCGCCAAAAATGAGCCGAAACCGAAATCGCAACGCACACAAAAGGTTGACTTGTTCTTAATGATGCCGTAACCAAACTAAATGACACATAGCAATAAAAATTCACAGAATAGTGGTTGACAGTTGTGCCAACCTGCGAAAAAAATTTGTTTGAAATATTCTCAGAGGGAAAATTTAAAATGAGAATTTCCGGGTACTTATTTGACAGAATGTTTATATTGGTATCAGGGGAATGCAATCTCTTTTTGAAGTCATAGGAATGCACATCTTATGACTTCAAAATCATGAGTTCTTTGAAGACACGTGAATACACTTGGGACACTTGAAATCACTAGAAGTCAAGTGGAATTTGAAATCAATTGGAGTCAATTGAAGTCAATTGGGAAATGAAGTTAATTGGAAACACTTGAAGTCACTTGGAGTCAATCGAAGTCACTTGGAGTTACTTGTAGTCACTTGCAGCCAATGTATAATTGTTCCAATGGTTACGTATTCTTTCTTCATCTGTATATTCTAAATTTGTTTAAAAGTAGAAACATTAAATAGCACATTTATTAAAATAAATATTGACTTCCCATTCCATTTGACTGCAGGTGATTCCAATTGACTTCAAATCCCAATTGACTTCAAGTAATTTAAATTGACTCTACGTGACTCCAATTGACTTCAAGCCAATTGAGTCCAAAAGGTTTTAAGTGACTCCAATTGACTCAAAGTGGCTTCGATTGGCTTCAAAGAAGTCATGATTTTCAAGTCATAAGATATCCACTACTTCAAAAAAAGGTTACATTTCCCTTACTCCAAAAAAGACTTTTCTAAAATAATAACCAATTGCTGACTCCAAAAAAGACTTCTAACTGTATTTTTTATTCTGGAGTCAAATATGTTATTCAATAACTGTAATCAAAAATTATTATTCATTTGTGGCTTATAACTTCAATTGATTGCATTCTTTTACAGCTCTGAAGCTATGTCGAATGTTGATTGGTACACACTAGAGATAAGCGTATTAATAGGGCAAACTAACCCATTTATTTCCTTCAGTGTCAGTTGTAGACTTTGCTTTCATGGATTAACGGATTCTATGAACCGCTGCCCTTATTCAGAAAATCTTTTCAACATGTGTAGAGAGAATATTTCATGAAATACTTACTCTCAATAGAAACAAGCTTTGTACAAAGAGAAAGTGAATATTTAGTAAACTGCACTCAATTATGTAATGCTCAGAAAAAGAGAAAGAGAGCTAATATTCTATGAAAATCTTATTCTATGCTGTTCAATCACAAATCTTTTCAACATGCGCCTAACATTATAACTACATATAAGCATGCAATATACAAATTGATTTTTTGTTATGATAAAATTTATAATTCTAAGAATTTTTTTACATATTTTGTTTTTTATTTATTTTTTTTTTCTTAAAACATATCACCATCAAATGCTGTGAATGCCTTTTGGCTTTTTTGCGTTCCAAATACATTTAAATTGCTAATAATAAAATCATAATTGTTATGCCCATACGAATGTACGAAAACCACAAAGAAAAACAAAAATTTTGTTATAAAATGTAAGCAAAAGAAGGAATGAAGGGCAGAAAGAAAGCAAAGTGCATTTTAACGCTGCATAATTACAGTGTGCGCCCAATAATGTGTAAGCGTCGTCGTCGCACACCACCGTACTCGCTGTTGCCATAGTAGTTGCAGGGGTGATGAAAAAAGTGTCGATTTTTACAGCCAGTGCCTCACACGCTGTTATTGTGAGAAATATGCATAAATCAATAAATAAGAGAAAAAAGAATTTTGCTTAAAATATATTTGCATTTAAAAAAAAAAAAGAAAAGTAAAAATATGAAGGGAAGCCCAAGGTGTAGCGATAAACTTTTCATATTTTCTGAATGACACTGACAAAATACTCTTCGATTTTGAAATTAATAACTATAATTGAATTGGCTGGAAACGATGTATATTATATGTAGGTGAGAGTTCGAAAAATAGACTGGATCACTAGGATTCAAGAGGAAGATTTGGAGAAATGAGGAGCGCATCTTTCTTTACTTTTCTCAAAGATAACGCTCTATAAGTTACTCATTCTCTCCAATGAAGACTAATGGTGGAAGTAGGATTATTTGAATAATGTGGACGATGTGTATAGAAGAAGATGAAACCATGAGCTGTACGCTGATACTGGCATAGTCAAGCGCATAAAAATACATTGGATTAACTGGTTGGGTTATGTTGAGTGCATGGAAAAAAATTTTGAACCTAGGAAGGTATTCATTCGACCCACAGTTGTAGAAAATGCAGAAGAGGACTACTAAATCTGCGTTTCAAAGATCAGATACCAGGACCAAGGGGAGCTGATTGCTCTTGGCCTTACCAATTGGCGTATAACAAAGGCGACTGGTAAGGCTTAATTAAAGAGACCAAAACCAATTACACTCTCCAACAAAAATTGTTGTTTTTTTCCAAAATAACAGTTCAGTACCCTGTTGAATTCTTTTAAACTCCAAAAAAAAAATTGCACGAGTTTGCTTCAAATTTGTTTTTTAAGCTGGCTTAAAGTTTGTCTATTTGTAGCAAATCCAGTATAATAAATCATATGAGAACTTGTTAATTTTGCATTTGCGACTATTTGTGTGGTCAACAATTTATACTAAAACTTTTCACAGAACATTTGGTTCCAACATATTAACCCATTAACTCCCTCTTTTGTTCTTTTTCTCGAGAAATTCTTTTCAACCCATTACGAAGATTGATAGAGAATTAAGAATTTCTCGAAATATATTGCCCATACAAATTTACGATAGATCACTGAACAATAAACTTTGGTTAACTTGTATTTAGTACAAATAAACTTAAATTTCAAAAATGTTTCAAATTCCCACATGTTATATGCAATGGACTAATGTGTCTTTAGAAGTATCAAGAAGTGTACTTCTACATTTTCTTATAGCATTCATTCACTTCACATCGATAGTGAATATAAGAAAGTTATGAGAATTAACCACAAGACTAATCGAACCCGGAACCACTCGAATAAAAATCTAACTAGTCAAAGTGGGTCGTCAAAAAAAAGATAAAATATTGTTAAAGTATATTGTTTTTAACCGCATGAAATCCAAGTTTCCAGGTATTTGATTTAAAGTTTTCAGAACCCGACTTTTAAACACACATATATATGCCCAAATTCAGTCTATTGTAATATCCCAAATCCCAGTGGAGTTTTCATGGCCTTTAACATTTTTAATAATATATATGAGGATAAAAAATATGAGGATTGGTTAATTTTAATGTATAAAACTCTGAAATGAAGTAAAAAATCGAATTAGAGTCTATATTTTTGCTCGAGGTGAAAAAATAGATCGTCCATCAAAAAGCTTGTATTCCCGATAAATGAAAAAGCTAAAAATTACTATGTATTCGAATTGCATAAATGTAAAATATAACCAATTTCTTACTTTCTAATACATTTGTCAACTCCAACAAACAACTATAAATATTTTTTTTTTTTAAATTAAAATTATCGCAAATAATTTTAATATCACCCAAAATAATTTTTTCGTTAATTACTCGAAATCTGATCTGCAACTGGCTACAATTTCAAAACGAAACAACGCACAGAGTATTGAAGCTTTGTAGCTCTGGTACATATCTAACGACTGGGCGGCATGAATACACATAAAAAGTTTTGGATCTTTTTTTAAATTGTATCAAGCGGTTGCCCGTCTAGAGACTGTCCTGCCTTAAATGAAATAAATTATATAACAATTTTTCCCAATTTAAAAAGAAAATTATGTATAAAATGAAGTTATTTGATTTGCATTATTTATCATAACGACAACAACAATATTAAACATCAGTCTGATTTTGTTTGAATTAAGAGCGAAAGCGTTTAATTTTTGAAAGGGTTAAAGAGGAATTTTCCCTGTGATAACACTACTCAACAAGATTTTGCACAACGAAAGGCGGTAACATGTTCTATAGTGAAATTTTCCGTAGAATCTGAATATCCTAACGATTTTTTTTCGATTAGCCCCAATTTTCCATGTATCTGCTGAAATAAAGAAATTTCTTAATAGCCCCTGAAGACCCCATTTTTCCGAATTCAGGTCCATATTGTGGGAAAAATAGGTATGATGGAGAAAAATTGAGTACGCAGCCGTAATCAACAACCCTAAAGTACTATAAAACAAGAAGTTGCAATTTTGTTGCACTGTGTTTTTTAATTTGATTAGAATAAAATTGGTGTAAAAGAAAAAATGGGTTTTGCATTGATGTTAATAAAATGCTATAGTTTCGTAAATTATGACTTTTCATAGACATACATTACGTCAAAAATTTTGTAATAAATTTCTCTATAAGATAGAAGGGCTAACTTTTTGTCACCCACATAATTATTTTGAGATATAGGGCTTTAAAGTTGAAATTTGTTTGAAAAAATATGAAAAATGTCATTTTCTTTTAACTATTTTCGACCATAACTGTAATATTACTGATACTATTGGCACATATTATACCTTAAAATTTTTCTCCAGCTCCCATCTAAAATATACAAAAATTAACAATTCATTGGCTGAAAATTAAAATTTTTACAACCATTTAATTGAAGTATGTACAACAGTGCACTTTTTTGATTTTTGCCATCTACATGGAAAATTGGGGCTAATCGAAAAAAATCATTAGAATATTTCGATTCTACGGAAAATTGTACTGTAGAAAATGTTATCGCCATTCGTTGTGGTGAAAGTTTTTGTAAATTTGTAGAGTAGTGTAATTATCAGTAATGCTATTTTCTTTGGTCAGTAGATCTAGTTCATTTATAACAATACTTCAACGAAAGCATTTAACCAACTCCTTATTTCTCATCTAAACCTAGAACCTGCGAGCGCCCGTAATGGTATTCACCGAATTCAGTTGGAATAGCTACATCAGTTTGTAGGTAATTTTTTCCTATTTATGCTAGAATATGTGCTTGAATATTTTTAAACATATCACAGATATTGCTGTATTTCTTCCCTTCTGTCAAATACTTACAAGAAAAAAAATCTTTTGAATTGCATTTGCAACACAAAAAGCACCCCGCGCTGGTGTCAACATTAGGAGGCGATTTCTCATTAACAAATAATCGAAAACTACTAATAGTTTTTTTACAACACGAGATTCATTTGCAGCTATAAATAGTTCCAACAAATAAAATAAAATTTAATGATTTCTGCAAACTCCATACAAGTGTTTCTTTTCATGATGCTCCTAGTGTATCGATGAAGTATATAACCCCAAACAATTCACGCCTAACTCAAAAATATCCTTTATAGTATCTATGCACCATAAGGATCGGACTGATCTATACAAATTATTGCAATAAAAAGATCAAACGTAAAAATTTCTGAATACAAGATTTATTTAAAAATCATTGCAATTTATTTTTATTTGTGTCTTTCGCAAAAACAAAGCTAAGGTAAGGCACGTCTCAAAAAAGATATGCACCTCGCTGTTTTATTGCACTGTGACTGATGGCACTCAGTGTGCACTACAGTTGGTATAATGATGCACAATTGATTTTGGATATTTGACATTGGTCAAGAGTTGTTTTTTTTTCTTTTTTTCCTTTTTTTGATATTTTTGTTCTTTTCAGATTTTTTGCAGCTATGGTTGCACGCTACATTGTGCATATCAGTATGTTTTTTATAGCCTTGTGTTACATGCTGTGAAACATTTAACGCTTCTTTATGCATAAAATTCTTTTAATGCTAATCACAGTTGGAAAGTTCTGCTTTATATCATTACGATGTCATATGGCGTAATCGGTCACAAAAAAGCCAGAAAGAATGAAAAGAGTTTACAACATTTTGTTGGTTGTTTGTCGCATGCGCTTATGTCCATCTGTTACTAATTCTAAAGAGTAGTGTCCCTGAGTTGCATGATTCCTCATATCCGGTCGGTCAGTCGTCGGTTGCATGCTTTTATCAAATACAATTTCCGTGCTATAAATATTATAATTGTTGCAAATTTTCTGCCATATACATACCTACACATATATGTAGATAAAGAATAAAATTGAGCGCCTTGAAGTAAGCGACAGCAGTAAACTATTATTACATATATGATAGCTGACCCGGCAGACGTTGGTCTGCCCTTTCTATGGAGAAGCGGAAGCCATGAAGTTTCTTGGTATTTAAAATTAAACTTTGGTAATGACAATTCAAGCTTAAAGGACGTACATTGAATTTGGTAATTAGAAATTCTATATTTAGAAATGAGGCATCAAAATTGGCATTTTTAAAACTATTTAATTTGCAGAAGAATAACAAAGACCGTTCTAGAAGTTATATCTAATTCCAAAAACTATTTAAAAATATGGACCCATTTGCTATTTATTATAAAAATAGAATTTATTACAGAACTTATTACAGCGCCACTTATCGGATTTTGACATAGATAGGCAGGTTCTTGAGATATTTCATAAATTAGTAAAATAATAGTAAAAAATAATAATAATAAAAATATAAGTGGAAAAAACAGTGAAAAAGTAATAGAAAATAACAACAAATTGTAGAAAACTTTAATAATAAAGTGGTAAAAAGTATAACTAAATAGAGTAGTAAAAAAGTAGTCGAATATAAAAAAAAATGTTGGAAAAAATAAAATAAAATAAAATAGTAGTAGAAAATAGAAATAGAGCATGGTGTAACACCCACTAATCCAACAAACTGAGAAAAATTTTCAAATCCGGTATTGACAAATAATACTTCCATACTAAGATATCCCGTAATGAAAATTCAGGGTATATGGAAGGTGTCACACCCCCTGTGTCAACCCACCTATTTTTGTTGTAGCATGTCATTGTTAATTCACGTTCTTATACCAAATTTGTGTACTGGGCTATAAATGATTCTTGAGATATACCCAAAAAATATTAGGATTAATTTTATTATGGTTCAGTTGAATTATAGAAACAATATTTCAGGACGCTCTATCATATCAAAGACCATTCTTGAAATTATTTAAAGATTTGAACCAATTTCATATTTATTATATATATAGAATTTCTTACAGCGCCACCTATCGGGTTTTAAGATAGCTAGGCAGGGTCTTAAGATATTTCATAAAGTAGTAGAAATAATAGTAGAAAAAGGAATGGAAAAAGTAGTCGAAAATAGCAGCAAAAAAGTAGAAGATAATAGTATTAGAAATAGTAGTAGAAACGGTAGTAGGAAAAAGAATAATAAAAAAGTATTATAAATTGTTGTAAAGAAGTAGTGAAAAGGTAGCAGAAAAAGTAGTAGAAAAGTAGTTTTAACCTAGTAGTACAAAAATAGTAAAAATGGAGTAGAAAGAGTGGTAGAAATAATAGTAAAAAATAGTAGTGAAAAAGAGTAGAAAGTAGTAGTAGAAAATAAGAAAAAAGTATTAAAATAGTAGTAGAAAAAAAGTACTAAAATAGTAGTAGAAAATATTGGTTGAAAAAGTATTAGAAAATAAGAAAAATTTGCGGATAAAAAAGAAGTTTAAAAGTAGTAGAAAATAGTAGTAGAAATAGCAGCAGAATTAGTAGTAGAAAATAAAAGTGAAACGCCACTCTCACTAATCCAACAAACTGAAAGAATCTAAATTTTAGTACCGTACCACAAATGCCTCCTAAGATATGTATCTCATAATGGAAATTAAGGTTATATGGAAGATGCCACACCCCCTTTGCCAATCCCACCCATATTTTTGTTGTAGCATGGCGTTGTCAATTCTCGTTATAGTACCAAATTTCTGTGTACTGTGCAATAAATGGTTCTTGAGATATACCCAAAAAACTATTAGGATTGTATGGAAGGTGCCACGCCTACTTTCCTAAAAGCCATTATGAATAGTTATGTTTCATCCTCCTGTCCAAGAAAATATATTCTGGAAATATGACTTCAATCGGTCTAGTTGTACAGAAGAAGATGTCATACAAACAAAACTCTACGATTATATACTCGGAAAAATGGGGTCTTTAGGGGCTATTAAGAACTTTCTTTATTTCAACAGACACGTATTTGATATCTGAAGCAAAGTTGTTAAACACAAAAAGTTAAAAAATTTTTGCATATTCATTTTTCCTCCATCTCCTAGCCTTCCTCTTTTTTTCTTTTATTGCCGAAAACTCCTAAAACTTAAAGTTCAATTACTTTTGAATTTTTAAAATACTCATCATTCAAACACTTCAGCACGCGGTATAAGCAACATTTAAAAATGTGTGAAAAGAAAAGCATGTAATGTAATGCGAGATGGCATGTGTGCTTCGCACTTTCCTACGCGGCAGGAAAGTGCTACTACAAACTATAGAGCACATGAGATGACATTGAGGGGGCAAATGTCGTCGTCTCTGCTTGCATTGTATGTGGCCGATCCACATACATACGTTTATAAGAAAAGAGCCCAATCTCGACTTTGGCTGCGGAGTGAAATCGCGGTAGCCAACGACTTACATACATATGTATATGCCAACACCAATTACCATTTCATTGTTTTTCCGAATTTTTCAATCATTCTGTTTCAGATTATTATTACAATTAATAAATGTGTGTTTTTTTAGCTCTATTCTATTCTATATATGCATATGTATTTTTGAATGTCTAAGGTTAGTGACTCATGCATTTATATGAATTACTAAGTAATTTTTTTTTTTTTGTCATTATTTAACAATAATCCGGTTTTGTCAAAATGTTGTCTTTCTTCGAAATTAAAAACGTTAAATTGATTGAAATTAAAAGTGAAAAAAACACAACAGGTTACAATGTACTTATCATACGTGATACTTATATATGTACATATGGATATTTTTTGTGTTGAAAACCGAACTGATATTGTCGTGTAAAAAAATTCATAATTAAAGATGACATAAATGAAAGCACTAGTGTTTTTTCCCCTATATTAATTTTGAATGGTAGCAATTTTAATAAGCAGCCAAAAGATAAATCAAAAACAAAAAAAAAAAAAAAAAAAAAAAATGAGAAGAAACTGGAGCCAACTGCCAAAAAAATTTATGTAATAATAAAATGCTTAAAATCTTTTTAACATTTTCATTAAATGAATAGCTACTATGAATAAATACTTAAAACTAGTTCAATGAGAGAAAATTTTTTTTTTTATGAAATGTAAGCTTGATCCATTATTGATGATAAATAAAAATTTTAATGCTACGAAAATATTTTATATTGAGTACTGTAATTAATAAAAAAAATAAGATTGAAAATAAATGAGATTGAAGAAAATAGAGATTGAAGAAAAAAGGGATTGAAGACAAAAGAAATTGAACAGCATGATTTGTATCCCTACTGACATCAAATAAAGGCTTCTTGATATGAACAGAAAATATGAAATTTGTAGAGTGCAAAGTCGGTCACGAGTTAATGTCAATCATTAGCTAATTTATATTGTATACACGTCGTAAAAGTCCGATACTGTCAATATGCATTAACATTCTACATTCAGCAACACTGAATAGCGACGTTTCGTTAATGCAAAATTGTGTCAGGTGTGTTCGATTGTTATAAATTAATTTCACTATGAAATTTGGCTGCGTAATTATTTTCTGTTCTTCTGTGTACTTTATCAAGGCAAATTTTATAGTTAACTCTTCGGAGGGCGCGCTCTGAAAAGGGTTAATTAGTATAACCCCTTGTGTACCAAGACCCGAAAGAGATGAAAAATTACCCTTTTGTCAATGAAATCGTGGTTATTATGGCTTCTAATAGAAAAAAACGTTGTTGAAAAATTTTCAAAAATCTACAAAGACATTAGTTATAACTGGTTAAACTGACCTAAATGCCTTTGGATAAAGCAAAAACTAAGAAATTTTAAGAAATACTACAACTTAAGTACGTCCAAAAATCATGCAAATATTTTTCTTAAAGATTTTATGAGCCGATAATGGTACTGATACTTTTAAATACCGTCGATCGACAATGGGTTAAATAAAATTTTTTTCAAAATTTCTTTGTAAATTTGCAGTGCAGTAGTTTTTGCTTTATTGATTTTCCCGCTTAATTGATTTGCTAGCTTAATTGAGCTAAAATTTACGATAAAAAAATTTCTTTATAAAATATAGAGCTTTCCCCGTTTAATTGAGTCCCGCTTAATTGCATTCTCCTATTGATTGTGCCTTACATTTTTTTTTTTAATGTAAAACACACATACAACAAATTTCTGGTTAATTAAGTCTTTTGAAAACTGCCCTGAAAATAATATTACTTATATATTGACAAGCTTTTCATAAAAAATTATAAAATAGCGATTATGCGTTCCATTTTTTCCGCGGATTCGAACTCGGGTTCAGGTTCGGGCTTAAGCAAAATTCAAAATTTGGTCTAGGTTTAGTTTTAGCATGAAAATTTTTTCAAGCAATGTATAAAAGTTTTATCTATTAAAAATATTTTTTATAAAATAAAAAAATAGTTTATTTTTTTTTTGAAAATAATATCGTTATTCACTGCAATCGCTTCTTTTAGTGAATTTTATTCAGCTTTTAGTACAGTTAAGAGTTTTTATAATTGCGTCAGTTGATCAATTACTTGGGTGTCGGGTAAATGATTTCACTGGTTAATTTTTGTAAGCAATTAATTAGTAAGTAATTTCCGGTTATTACTGTATAAAAATATACAATTTTTTTTATATTTTGGAGAAAATCAAATGATCAAATTTACCTCAAGTAATGGGCGACTTTGCCACGGAAAATTTTAAATTCAATATTTTTAATGTCTCATTTCAAAGTTTTCTAGAACGAAAAAAAAAACACAAAGATTTAGTAAAGAGGTTTTGACTAATCTAGTAAAATAATTTGCTTTTGAATATATGCATTTGATTTGGGTTTCAAAAATAATTTCTTAGGTTTTTACCTGCCTGCCAAAAAGTGACCAGCTTCTCCCCTATCTCCCACCCCTACTGTGATGAAACCACCAATGACGTGTATAATAGCTTTTTACCAGCTTATTGATTTTAATTTTGAAAACAAGGATTTTAAAATTTTTTCTGCTATATAATTTGTAAATCAATAATAAATATAGATGCATATCACTAAGAGTGCAATGTTTGTTATATTTGGATTTAATATAGACTGATATTTCATACTTATATATCATAATGAGTTTTCCACACTTTTCAGTGTTAACTTTGTAGTTGAATAGTAAAAATGTTGCGAATATTATTCATTTTAACATTGCTCACATTAAATATAATGAATCAAAAAATTTGGTGTGAGGGACAGGTAAGTGCATGATACTTTAATTAATTTCATTTTTTTCTTTCATTATTTTTAATATATTATTTTCATCTATTAATGTAGAGTGAAATTTTTATAAAGATATGCAAAGTTGCTTGCGAAAATATGAATCCCTCGTATGTGGCGAAAAATTGTGACTTGAAAGCAATCAACAGGCATAAAGGTATCATTAATTTGGATTTTTGGTTTGCGCAGCCATTGAAAAATATTACAGTATGTGTATAAAAAAACTACTATTTTCAATAATAATAATCAGACAATTAAACTTTACTTTTTCTAGATACATTTTCAGCTATTCAAATATTACTCTCAATTCCGACAATTTCTCATCAATTTTACATTGGACTACTGTAATGCCATGGTAGATAAAAGTATACAAAATTATTATTTTAAAGTTATAATGCGCATTTTGGAAAATTCTACGAATGTTAATCAAAAGGGTCCTTTAGAAGTAAGTAACTAAGTGAGGAATTTATATTTAACTCTGAACCCCACAAGTCCAAATATGATAGTCTCAAAATAAAAGAAAAGTTTTTTGACTCTATATTTTTTTTTTATTAATATGCAATAAGCTGGCTTACTTAATTGCATCAAAAATTGTACGTTTTTAACTCAAAGTATACTTAAACGTCTCGGCTATTTGCATTACCAGAATTATCATTGTAAAAATAATATTAATTTGATTTCTTCTTTTTTTATATCTTCACGACTTACAGTGAATTCTGCAAGTCAAATATTTATATCTATTCCTTTAACCTTAAACTTCAAAATAATGGGCAGGAAGAAAAAACTGGAATACTGGATGCGCTGATTTAAACGAAAGAATACAGTACACTCCAAACTTACTTCCAAAATTTGATAATGTTACCGACCAATTTGAACGCTTGTAACTCTTTAGGTAGGGGTGATAGAGAAAAATTTTGTTGCCACAAAATAGAAGTCTTCGCGTGTACTATGAGATGCATATAAGATATAATGATTTTTGCTTTTCATTTATGGAAATATGAACAAAAATGTGCGTACGAACGTACGTTACCGACTTTGTTTTTGACCATTTTTCTACACTACATCATAATAACTCGAAAACTACAAGAAACGCAGACAGAAGTTTTTATGATCTAAACTGTGTATCTATCATGATTTAAGCTGAGTAAACTTTTTAAAAGATTGACTTTGAATTAAACATCTGCATATATTGGTTACAATTTTTTTTAAAAATTAATTTTTGGCTTTGTCAAAAATTTATTGATGCCAGTGTGGTAAGCATGTTATTGAAAAAGAAAACGGTTGTCATTTGTTGAGTCAGTTCCTAATTAACGTTTAAGTTTTCGGAGTTTGAATTGATTGTGTGCATTTTTGTAAATGTTCTTGACTTGAGGATGGGGTGACCAATTCTCGTTCTTTTAATTTTGGAGGTATTTCCAACGGAAGATAACAGATTTGTGTTTTAAACAAATTTTCAAAATATAAAATCAAATTATGAAAATCATTTAAGAATGAAATAAAAACAAAGTAGCTAAAAGTTCTCTAGCTTATATTTTCAAAGATGTAATGGGCTTTAAATTTACGTATTTAAAAAAATTGTCCCAAAATCATTCAAATCCATATCTGAAAAAATGATTTGAAAATAAACATTTCTTTCGATTTCATAGATAGTTGAAAATGACCAAAACCGATATTTTGCGCTTAGAAAAACTCAAAACTCTGATCCAGCATAAAAAACTCCTTTCAAATAGCTACGTCTAGATTACAAATATGCAAAAAAAAAAAAATTTCAAACCGAGACACGTATTGACCCCCTTAAATCAAAATGAACTACACTGGTTCCCCTAATGCCATGAACATTTTTCTTTGAAAAAACATTAAATTTATAAATTTAAATGCAATTCTGAAAACAATCAACTGCTTAAAAAAAATGATACAAGCAACTCATGAATTCATTTTTAAAATCTACCACAAAAACAACACTTTAAAGTGCGACATTACAATTAATCAACAAAAAGTAATTGTTATTTCAAATACATTACCAGAGAGACATAACTCAAGCGTGAAGCAATACTCCTGTCATATCAGTTAAAATAAAAACAAAAATAACAACAGCAAAAACTTCAAATAGTAACAACAAAACACACAAGCAAACAGAGGAAGAGCAAAATAATAATCACACTAACAATAACGGAGAGAAAAAAAAAACAGAATAAATAATAATCACGGCGTCAATACAATCTCACCTTAGATATGTCAAAAAATATCGGAAATATTTTTATGACACAAACATAAATCATAAAAAAAAAAAAAATACGAAAACAAAAACAACACCGCACACTCACGCACATATTTGAAAGTGATGAAGATATCAACGCTGAAATGCATGAAAATTTGACAGTTCACGAAGATGACATCAAATGCTTGTCATCATCTTTCGTACGTATCCTCAATTGCGGCGTCGATTTTTATTAAAAGTTTTTTTCACTGTTTTTTGTGATTTTTTCCATCATGATTTAGTTGATTCTTGCTTTTCTTGTGCCTTTTGTTTTATTATTTTTTGTGATATTCTGAATTTATTACAATTGCATTGCAATAATTTATCGCTTGAAATTACATAAATATCACGCCAAGTCAATGTCGTGAGAATGTCGCACTGTCATAAGTGAAAAGGAAAATAACAATAAAGGAAAATTAAAAACGAAATTACGATAAATTCATTAGAAACTGCGATTATGTTCTTTTACAATTTTTAAAGAAGCATAACTTAGTAAGTGTGTGAAACTATCTAATTTTTTTTAGGATAAGAAAAGATGACACCTTAAGACCATCTCCTTTAACTAGTAAATTAAGCCTCTGAACATATTTTATTTCAACTCAACAAATTACAAGTGTTAATCACATATGTATGTATGTATTGTCATATGACAGACAAGGAACAGAAATTAAATGACATTCCTTTACCACACGACACTTGACACTTCTTCTTTATACTTAACTAAATAGTAAAGCTAAGCACTAATTGACATGCAAAGTCGCCACGTGCGTGTACTGCTCAGCATTACCAATCCACTACCAAATAAAACACGAGGCTATATCGACGGTCAGCAGTAAACACTCAACAGCTACAACACCTGAGTTGTTCAGGTGAAAGGTGTTCATGCTCACATGTCGATCGATTTTTAATAATTTTTATTTAAATGTATTTGTAATATTAAAAGAGCCAAGCATACATACAAACATTAGTGTAGCTCGTGTGTTGGTAAGAATACCGTTGAAAAAGCAGCAGCAACAAGCATAATTTTTTTTGTTTTTATATTTTCTGAAATTGTAAATTATTTAACTTTATGCATTTTAATTTAAATGTTGGAATAAAAATTTGTTGACGCGTCAGCGACAGTGGCAGTGGTGGCGGCATTTATGAAACGTTTTTATTTTAATATTGTTAAGTATTTTTTTCTTTTTACTTTTATTCCATCAACAGAAGCGATTAAATTAAAGAAAAAAAATATTTCGCTATACCACAAGCTCCAATAGTGCATCTACAGTTGCATTGATATGGTGCTGGTGGTAGCTCTGGTGCCAGCCAGCCCGCCAGTTAGCCAACCAACCAAACAACAATAACGATATTGTTGATGATGACAATCGACGATGAGCGACGCAACCGACGCAATGCAACGCGTTATCATTATCTGACACAAAAATTTAATATTAATTATGTTGACATGTTGGTTTAAACATATTTCTTAAGATAGGCCCGAGTATGTTGGTGTTGGTGCTGAGGCTGAGGCTGCTGTTGCTGTATGGTATTTGCAATTTTGTTGTTGTTGCTGTTACTGTTGTTATTCATTATTGCATATAACAATTTGCAAGGTAAACTTATGTTGTTTCTATATAATTAATTGTTTATAAAAGGAAATCAAAAAAAAAAAACAAAAATTAATAATAATTCCCTATCCTCAACAAGTGAAAGCATTCCGTCGTCCACATATTTGTATGTGAGTGTTTTTTTTTAATGTTTTTTAATTATTGCATTGAAATATACTTACTTATTTATAAATAAAGTCGTTAATATAAAACCTATACATTATGGCTGTCAATAATTTTGTACAATATCATTATTTTTTTATATATTCACATAATGGTATAAGTTGAAGTGAATGGAAATGAAGAAGTTTTGTTTGTAGTAAGGCGCCAAAGTTCAAGTTTTTATTCTCATATTACAAGATAAACAAATGTTTGCTGGACAGCAACGTTATCTCGTACTATTTTTAGTACATAAGAAAAAAAAAATCTTTGAAGGCAAATTCAGCTTCACATTTCTGATTATAGCTTCGATTGTCGAACTGGCAAATTGGCATTCAAAACGATATACAGTACTGTGTAGAACAAAACCAATAAATCTTGGCATACCATACTTATTACGTTTTCATGATTTTTGTTAATTTTTATTTAAAAAGAAGTGGATTTAATTTGTTCTTAAATGATGATGTGGGAAACTTGAAAGTTTGAAAAAAAATTTCAAAAAAAAAAATTATTTCCAAAAAATCAAAGAAATATGCACTTAGAGCTATCCAAAACAAAATCAACAATTTTATGATGTTCCTTATTTACTTTCATTGCTTCACATCTGCTTGGCATTGACTTTGTCAGCTTGATGAATGTCCTCTTAGGTGCCATTTCCCACTTTTATTTCAAATCTATCCCAGCTCATCCCTGATTTGGAAGAAGTACATACTCACTCTATGTTTCAAGGTTTCGAAGTAGGTTTCAAGGATTTAAGCTCGGATGTTAATGACAACCCATGAGAGAAATTAACCCTCCTCCATACTAATCAATCTTGAAACAACTTTAATGCGCGTTTCGAGTAGATTTCAGGTCTAAATATTCCACAAAGTGACAATTTCCACAATGGCTGATGAAGCGATTGGGTTTCCGGGGCTTCCCTACAGATTTGGGGTCAATATTTCAATTTATTTCGTGGAAAGGATAAAGACCATGAACAAACTAATTTATACAATTGCAAAAAATTCCGCTCCCATGCTTGCCAGTGGCTGTACAGAACAATGTTTTAATCGTTCTCCTTTGATTCGTCTAATAAGAGATTCGTCAATTAATTCAACTGAATTTCGACTCATCGGTCCACTTTTAACTTCTGTCTATGCAGAACTGTTTTCCCATCTAATTATTGATAAATTGACGTAAATTTAGGAGTGGGTAAGTACCTCTTCCAAATCAGGGATGAGCTGGGATAGATTTGAAATAAAAGTGGGAAATGGCACCCAAGAGGACATTCATCAAGCTGACAAAGACAATGCCTAGCAGATGTGAAGCAATGAAAGTAAATAAGGAATATCATAAAATTGTTGCTTTTGTTTTGTACAGCCCTACACGTAAAGAAAAAATTCGTTTCTCAGAAACGAAATTTTCACTAAACGAACTTCGTTCATGGAATGTTTTCATGATGAACGAACATTTATTTATCATAAAGGACTGTATTCGGTTGCCAAGAACTAAGATTTATTCATCATAAATGATTCAATTCTTTCACGATAACCGAAAAACGTTTCCATTCGGTTGCCACGAACGAAAATTTATTTATCATAAACGTTTCAATTCTTTTACGATGAACTAAAAACGTTTGCAATAAAATGAAATATTCCCCTGAAAATATAAAAAAGAAAGCAAAAAAAATTTTCATATGTACATTGGCATTTTATTGTGGTTTTTGTTTACATAAAATTTTCTGATTAAAAAGTAGAAAAAGTGTATGAAATTTACATAATATTATATTATTACAATTTTTGTATTATTTGTTTTTTATAAACACCTGGAACTTTTTTATAGACAAAAAGAAATGTGATGAAATAATTTCAATGCAATAATTTCAATTAAAATTCTTCAATAATGCGTTGACAAATGATGCTTCTCGTTGTGTTGTGTGGAGTTTGAATGTAAGCGTCGCTGCTGCTTCTTTTTGCGACGAGAGCGAGATGAGAGGAAAACGAAAATAAAAAGAGAAGAGAGTTGTGGAATTTCGTTTAGCAGAAACGTTTTTTTCATTTGTCAGAAAAGAAAATTGTCTTAATTTTATCGTGAACGAATTTTCGTTCATCATAAAATTGTTAATCTTTTACAGAAAACGGTTTTGGTTTGTGCAAACACGGCAACGTTCCTCAGAAACATTTTTGTTCAGCGTAAAAGTATTATATTCTCCACAAACGGGCGATAAACGTTTTTTTTCTTTGCATATTCTTTGATTTTTTGAAAATAATTTTTTTGTGGAAATTTTTTTCAAACTTTTAAGTTTCCCATTATATAATAAATTAAATCCACTTTCTTTTAAATAAAAATTAACAAAAGTCATGAAAACGTAATAAGTATGGTATGCCAAGATTTGTTGGTTTTGTTTTACACAGTACTGTATGTTGGACTACAATTTGTTTTACAATAAATCTGTCATACGCATCCATAAGTGTTTCGCTGTTTTGATAGATAATTTTTCACATCTTTTATACTGTACAATATTTTTGTTTTATTTCTTATTAACATATCGTCGTCGTTCTGGCAGAATTCACAAAGCCCATTTTTTTAATTTCTGAGATTAAGTTAGTTTTTGCAGTGCATGACGCTCTACGAACATTGACAAAACTTAAAAAGTTATAGAAGCTAATTCATACGGATCCAACCAAAAAAATTACTTTGGAATTTATGCTTGAACGACGACGATATTACTTAGTTTTCAATTAAATTTAATATTATTTTGAAATTTTTAAAGATTATTGCTAGTGCACATATTTGTGTACTAAAATATGAGTAGGAAAATGTAAGAGCAAAAATCTGTGTTCTAAAATCAAAAATATGACGGTCCCTTAAAAAATTACCTTAATTGGTCCCTAGTGTATCATATATGATACAATTAATAAAAATGTATTACATCAACACATATAGTGTGTAGCTATTTGCATAGTTATTATGTTTATTATTCAAGATCAATTCACAATTTTAATGTTTTTTTAATAACAAATTATAATGAAAATAAATGAAAAATGAATAGTGAAGTGTTTTAGCTTATTATTTCGATTATGCTTATTATTTCGATGCCGTGATCTGAGTGTATATTTTGATAGTTTTTATATGTACAGTGCCGGACAAAACTAAAGCACGAACTCTTCCTTGTCAACATTTAGTTCAATAAAAAAATTTTAAAATATGCAAGTATGCACATATTTTTTTTTTTGTTTTATAAATTTAGTATATTTATGCACTCGTTGAAACAAAATTACATTCAAAACCAAGTAACATTTTTCTTTTTTTTTACTAAGATTGCGCAATATGCCTAAACCTGCCACGACAAAACTAAAGCACATAATCTTTTTCGCTTTCAATTACAATCAATTGTTAAAAATAAACAATAACAACCATCTTTAAACTAGAAACCCGTTATTTTGGAAAACAAAAAGCAGGTTTTAAAAAAAATTGGAAGCGTATATAAGTTGTTGGTTATCATTTACCGTCACCGTTTGCATTTCAAAATATTGCATCCGAAAATTGCTCGAAATAAGTAAGAATTTAGAGAAAATATTTTAAGTGGATTTAATAAAGCTGAACCAGTGACATGTATTGGTATTCGCCATTACGTTAATTCCCGAGCTATAAGCCATTTTCGCGCTATCCATTTTTTAAATATTAAATATGGAGTTGGCAGACCGCGCGGCACAACCAAACGTGAGGATCAGGCCATCATTCGGTTTATAAAAAAAAAATTTTTTATATCTTGGAAATAAATTGTGTTTTAACATTTCACACAGGTTTATCTAACGAAGAGCTATGGAGGGTGGCTTAACAACATACCAAAGCGTGAAAAAGCCGTTTATTTCTCGAAAGAATTGACAGGCAAGGCTCGAATTTGTAGCCGCGAAGTTTAGCTGGGCTACTGCCAAATGAAAGACCGTGCTTCTTACTGATGAATCTATATTTAACATGAAAGGTTGCGAAGGATTATAGTTGTGTGCAGACCAAAAGGGCAACGATGAAATTCGCGTTAATTGCAAAGTATCGTATAATACGGGGGAGGCAACGTATTGCTCTGGTGATTTTTTTCAGCCATTGAATCGGTCCAATTCATAAAATAGGAGGTATAATGGACCGTCTGATGTGCAAAGATATTCCGCAGAATGTTATGTTACCTTATACTGAGGAAGATCTGCTGCTAAAGCATGTCTACCAGCACGCTGATAATCCCAGCACGGTCTGTAAAAGAATGGTTTGTTGCCAATAAGTTCGGGATTTGATAGAGGACCACCCACTCACCCAATCTCAATCTCAAAAAATATATAGAAAATTGTAGATCGGAAAATTCAGTGCATAAGGGATAAAAACAAGGACTCCATTTTCTACCAATCGGAGATAGCATGGCATAACATTTCTGTGGACGTTTTGAGCAATTTTATTGAGTCCATGCTACGTAAATGTACAACTGCTCTGAAAAATAATGGCTACGCTACAAAATAATGGAGAAATCGAACTTTTCCATTAATATATTCCATATGTGCTTTAGTTTTGTCGCGCTATTTTATGCATTTTGTTACTTTTGAGTTGATATTTTTATTTTATGTTATAAATAATATTATATTTCTTATATTTTATTATAACGGATGTATATTCTTACTACATTGATAAAAAAAATTTCAGTCCAAGCATGTTTTACAATATTACTGAACAAAATGCAAACAAGGAAGAATCCGTGCTTTAGTTTTGTCCGACACTGTACATATGGGTGGGTTGGGTTGGCTATCTAGAGACACGCTTAGGCCTGAACAGTCGTTTGTGATACCACATAGTTGGACCTACAGTTTAACGCCGATTCCGAACGGCGGTGTGGCAATTTTTTATCACATTGGTGGTTTTGCCTTGCCATTTCCTACCAAGATGTAAACTTGTACATACACTTTCTTATGATTCTCATCCACTTCATAACGATAGAGAATATAAGATGGTTATAAGAATTAACCAACAGACCAAGACGGGAATCGAACCTTAACATCCTGGATGAAAGTCACTACAACTACACTATCTAGGTCGTCATGTACAAATGAAACAACGACCTGTTTTTCGTCTTGGTTCCAAATGCTGTTGATTAAGATTCGAACCCAGCCTTATATTTTCAATAATTTTTCGAGCGCGCGATGATGTAGGCATTTTAAAATGACTTACAATTTTTGGTTTTACCATCGAATCGAATGCAATTGCGGATCAATTTGAATTTTTTTGAGTGACATTGTACCATTCTCCAAAGAAGCACAGGTGTCGATGTTAGGGCAGGACTATAAATAAGACACATTCCAGCAAACCATTTCAAGCAGCACATATTTTTTTATATATTGCATAAAATAAAGGCAAGGAAACAAATAGATCAAAATACATGCCTGAGACAATATCAGCACTATTTCTATATGAAACTTGAACATTTACATCAATTGGCTCATAAGAATATTGAATTATTTTATCGGATATTTTACTATAAATTTTCAATGTCACTTGTCTTTCTCATGCTTTCTCTTCTTCTAAACTGCTTGTATTTAGATTGAAATCGAAATCTTCATCATCTGATGCTGATGAAAAATTACTTTCTTCACGATTTCCATAAATATGCATATATGTATCATATTGGATACACAGGGACCAATTTGCAACTTTTTTTGTACAGTGTCGCACATATATTACAACTAAATACTTATTTTATATAGCGTTATATTACTCCTCAAAATTAACTACATGAGCCCTCTTTTTATTTAAATCGGATAATAAATATAGAAGATATTTGATTAAATATATTGAAATTGTATCGTATTGGATACAGGGGACCGATGAGGGTTCATCTGAGTGCTCTAATTGGTGAACTAAAAACTAAGTACCAAGAAATCGAGTACTAAAATCTGAATACCCACATTTGAGTACTAAAACTTGAGCACTGATTTCTAAGTTCGCAATCTAAGTTCCGAAATCTGAACTCGTAATACCAAATCATCTGAGTACAAAAACCTGAGTATCAAAATCTAAATACAAAATTCCCAGTACCAAAATCCGAGTATCAAAACATCTGGTTACTAAAAATTGAGTGCTAAAATCGGAGTATCAAAATCTAAGTATAAAAATCTGAGTAGAAAAATCTGAATACTAAAACCTTAGTACTTAAATGTAAGCACTGTAATTTCCTAACTTTAATTTTCATTGTTTTTAAATTTGTTGGCATAATTGCCATTAATTTCTATACATTTTTAAAGCCTGTTGATACATTTCGGAAAACAGTCCTCAAAATCGGCTTCTTTACGCTTGCAACTTCGGTTTTAACTGCATTAATTATCTTCTCATTATTGCCGGAGACCTATTAATGCAAATTTTTATTTTTTTTATTTTTAGAAACAACCAGAAATCACATGGCGCTAGGGCCGGGGAATATGGTGCTGGACGAATTTCTTCAATTCCTGACAGCGCAACGAAGTTGTTTCCCATCAAGTTTTCTAAATTTTTTGGTAAGCAGATATCAGTATAACCTTAAACAGTTATTGTCTGTCGGCGGACCACTTTCTTGGTGTCTGCCCCGCTTTCTGCCAGATCAGAGTAAGCATATTTGGTACTGGAGTGTTGGGAGACGAACACCTGAGCTCTCTAACACCGCAGGATCTGCTAAGATTTATTAATAAATCTGGTAGATTTAAAGAATAGCAAAAGGGAACACAGGATATAGTACAATGGACGTAAAACTTATCTGAGTGCTGTATTCATGAATACTTCTTTTGTCCGTTCCAACAAAAAAACAAAAAAAATATCGTCGGTCCAGTTTTCAGAGTTTTCAGTTAAAATTTGAAAAACCCAACTTGCTGATTTCTTTGCATGTCGAAAATGATCCTTAAATAATCATAATACAGCATTCAAGGCCAGTTCCTCAGCAATCATATCCTGGGACAATATTGGATCTTCGTCAATTTTAGACTTCATCAGAACCATATTAGTCGAGGATTTAGGTCGACCTTCACGAGAATCGTCTTCTACAGAGAAATATCCAATCTGGATATTAAGTGATGATGAGTTCTCTGCTTTTGCTATTTGGCGTTCATTAAATATTTCAAAGGGATTTAAGGTTACTCCCAAATCCGTAAAGAATTGCAAACCGAATCTCTCTATCATAAACTTTTTTCAATAACTCTAATTCTAAAACATTCTATCTTAGGTAAAGAAGAGATATTGGGAGTACTTTTCAGTTTATCCTATGTATATGACTAAGAAGACCTCACCACAAATTTTTGCTGGATGCCCCTTAACAAGGTCAGTTCCTATCTATTAGCGCTATTTAAGTTTCCACGCTACTTCAGAACATTTTCATGAAAATAATAAAAGTTTCTCTTTTCTTTTTTAATTATTTGTTTTAAATATTATATTGTACAGGGTGACAATCGTAAAGTGACGCACACATTTCAGCAGTTATTTTCAAAAGGACGTACTTCCATTAAGTACAATTAAGTGTTAACATTGCTGAATATATAAGCATTCATTTGAACCCCACCTCATTCAATATAACCTCCTTTAGCCTGCACACATGCCTTCAATCGATCCGGAAATCGTAGGACTGTTTGCCGCAGGACTTCCTGATCAATTTCAGTCCAGGCTTTCTCTAATGAATTTGTCAGCGACTCCAGACTGCCTTACTCTCTAAAATATTCCAAATAGAGTAGTCCATTGGATTCAAGTCTGGGGAGTATGGTGGCCATTCTTGAGATGTTATGAATCCAGAAAAATTGTCTTTTATCCATGTTTGCGTTAATTTTGCCATGTGGCAAGGTGCAGAATCTTGCTGGAAAGTCCAGTTTCCAAATGTATCTTGGGCCCAGGGAAGAACATGTTCATTTAAAATGCTCCGATAAACAACCTGGTCAATTTTAACACCCTCTTCAACGAATATTAGAGGGGTTCTGGCATTAGCAGAAACTCCAGCCCATACCATAACGGAAGCTGGCTTTTGAACTCGGCCAACAGTCCTATTTTGTTGCGATGATGATGTTAGCCACATTCGGTCATTTTGCGCATTGAAATGTTGTTCAACCGTGAAAATTTGTTCATCTGTAAACAAGATATTTTCAACATTTTTTAACACGGAGGAGCGTAGCAACGCCTTGCATCTTTGCAGTCGCAAATCTGTTTTTTTTTTGTGTCAGATCTTGAGCTTTTCGGAGCTTGTACGGCTTAATATTAAGCTTTGATTTTGCAATGATTCGCACTGTTTCACGGTTTACTCCCACTTCCTTTGCGATTTTTCTCATTGAGCGCCTTGGATTTCGCTTGATTCGTTTACGAATTTTTTCTGTTAAACCAGTAGTGGCAACTGTTGAAAATTTTCCCCGGTCTCTATCTCCAAAACCCCCAGTTTCATTATATCGAATAATAGCTCGGTCTACCGTACGACTTGACAAATTTAATGCCTTTGCAATTTGACGGCTACTATAATTTGCCAAATGAAATTTCATAATTTCACGACGAATATTTTCCTTGTCCATTTTTATGGAAATTTCAAAATGTAAAAACAAAAATTAAAATGAAATTAAAAGCAAAGCCAATGATGAATGAATTTGCTTTTTAAATTAAAGTAACGGTAAATGGCAAAGCTTGCTGCAGAGTATTAAACTTGCGTCACTTTACAATTGTCACCCTGTATATGTGTCATTATTTTGTAATATGAAATAAATTGGCGAGTACTGTACTTGGGGAGATTTGGGTTAAAAATAGTATACTTAAAATTCCAAGTTTTGCAGCAATCTAATGTATTTCACTAATAGTTCGGTATCCACAATATCACTAAGATCACTGACGAGAAATCGTGCGGATTCCAAAACGACCGTCTGATGTGGTTGTTTTGACTATAAACGTTCATGAAGCCGGTTAAATACCTTTTCAAAATAATTTTTATTAAACTAAAGCAATTAATACTTGTACAAAATACGAGATTATTTAATTACATATTTATCAAATGAAAATAAAAACTTTTTCAATTACTTTTGAAGGTTGAAAAAAAAAAAATCTGTTCAAAAAGTTAATGAGTTTAAGTTTCGATAACAAAAAAATGCCGAAACACGCAGCAAATTATAATAGCTACAATTGAAGCGTAGCCGAAAAATATGTTGGAAATGATCAAATTGTAATTATTCGCTAGACAAAAAAAAAAAAAAAATGGTTTTAAGTGTTGAACATTCAAACACTTCCATTTATGTTTAAAAATTATTGTCTCAATACCAAGTACTCCATTCCTTAATTTTAATACTAAACGAACCATTAGATTGAGGTGAAAAACAAATTATTTTATTTTGTAGACGCCATGATATTTAAAATATCCTTTATTCATCTATATTTACATTCAATATATTTCCGCGTGAATCTTTACGATAAACATCAGCATAATAAGAAAACTTTCCCAAAGTTTTTTTTGCGTATCCTTCGTAAAAAGTAACTAATAGTAAATATCTTCCAAGTGGTACAGGTAATTTAATAAAACGCGCATCCAACCAGAGATCACGTGCATATAAGTAACCCTTAAATGGAAAATCGAATAAAACTTTTATTTAACAGGACTAATGCATATTTCTATACTAGCGAGCGAAAAAATTCTTACATCATTACAAAATGATTCAATTGAGCTTAAGGAAGTAGAATTAATTTTGAAATCTTTTTTTTTTCCATAGTAACATATTTAAGTATGGCTCTGTTCTGGCTGCTCTACCAAGTGAACAAATCATCAATAAATCAAGAAAAAATATTTTTTCGTTAGCTTAATACCTTCAAAATTATATAACAAATTAGTAAAATTTATTAATTATTTTTTACTAAGAGAAAAAAATGATAAAAAAAAAGATTGGATTCTACTTGACACTATCCCCTTAAGAATTTTGAGCGAGATTTTGACTTTGCATTAAATAATGCCTTATATAAATTCCGAGTTATTGATCTACTATATAAAATAAATTCAAAACCATTTCTTACACTTATTGGACATTTCTGCAAAATATTTGTACCATCTTTTAAGATCCGCGCAAACGTTTTCATATAATAATTTATTACCACATCTCCCGCTATAGCTTGACAAAAATTCACTGTCATATTAATGATATAAGGACGAAATTGTGTATAATATTTGAAAAGTTGTACGTGAACCTAAAATCAATTAAAATTCAGTACAAAGAACTGTGAAATAGTATCGTAGCACCGAGCATAAATACAAAATTATTTTATAGTTACAGTCACATTTTTCAAAGGTTGCAGCAGCCAGGAATTTAAATTGATTACACTTTTATGACGATCGCACGCTTGTAAACGACAAGAGTAATTTCTTGCAAAATAATCCAAATTTACATTTTCGCATGTCATCTTGTACATCTTGATGACCAGGTCCTCCTGTATAATTATAAATTAATATAAAACTATTTTTACATAATATGCAATACCTGTGCGTAACACTTGATTTCCTTTTCTGCTATTTCCCATATCAAAAAAAGGAAAAATAATTTTTTCAACATTTTAAAACTTCCGAGAAAAGTTTCCAACTGTACACTTGAAGAATAATATAACAAATGAAATCGAAATTTTTAGTTTTAATTAAAATTTAAAACTACATTTAGATTCATATGAGATATACAATACCTAACACTAAGTACTTACAAACACTAACTCATATATGAGCTAACTTCGGTATTATGGATAGAAAGACTCGATAACGGAACCTTTGATTCTGAAATTCATTTATTTTTAATTTTCGTGCTCTGTGGTAAGTAAATATTCGCTGCCATCTTTCTTCAAAAATAATTTAAGTATCACTGCCCCTTGATGAAAATTTAGATTTTTCTTAATAAAATTTCAAAATTGTTCAAATAAGGCAAGCTTTGATAGCTTTTGTCCCAACGAGGTATTAGTCCATTTTTAGCATATTCTATTGGGAGTATGAATGTATAAACTCGTAATTTTTTCTTACTTTGGGCATTTATTGTGAAAAAGTGATTATAAATTTATTCTTTAAAGTATTGTCCATCGTTGGCCAAAACCTTTTCCCATCTTTCTGGTAGCATACGGATTCCGCGTCGAAAGAACTTCTCATCTTTTGAGGCTATCCACGAATCGACCCATTTTTTGAGTTCTTCGAAAGAACGGAAGTGCTGTTCAGCCAGGCCATGTGTCATCGATCGGAACAAGTGATAATCAGAAGGAGCAATGTCTGGAGAATACGGCGGGTGGGGTATCACTTCCCATTTCAGCGTTTCCAAGTATGTTTTTACTTGCTTTGCAACATGAGGCCAAGTATTGTCGTGCTGAAGAATAACTTTGCCGTGTCTATGCTCATATTCTGGCCTCTTATCCTTTAATGCTCGGCTCAAACGCATCAATTGTAGTCGGTAGCGGTCGCCAGTGATCGTTTCATTCGGTTTCAACAGCTCATAATTCACGACACCTTTCATATCCCACCAAATACACAGCATGAGCTTGGATCCATGGGTGTTCGGCTTTGCCGTTGATGTTGATGCATGTCCGGGCGGTCCCCATGATTTTTTACGCTTTGGGTTATCGTAACGTATCCACTTTTCATCGCCAGTCACAATACGATGCAGAAAACTCGTTCTTTTCTGTCGTTCACATGTGAAAAATCGTCGTTCGAGGTCTCTTGGCTTCAATTCGTATGGCACCCAATTTCCTTGCTTTTGAATCATTCCCAATGCTTTTAATCGTTTAGAAATGGTTGATTGATCAACTCCTAAAGATTCTGCAAGTTCTTGTTGCGTTTGACATGAATCTTCTTTGAGTAATGCCTTTAATTCTTCATCTTCGAACTTTTTCGGGCCGGCTGAACGTTTCCTATCTTCAACATCAAAATCACCATTTTTGAAACGGGCTTACCACACCTGACACATTCTAACATCTATAGCACAGTCAGGGTAAGCTTCAGTGAGTAAACGATGTGCTTCAGTTGCGTTTTTCTTTAAATGGAAGAAGCAAATTAAAACTTCCCGCAAATGTTGTTTTGTTGGCACGAAAATCGACATTTTCAGCTATAGTAAAACACTTTTGTAAAATTATGAAAATTATTTGACAGATCAATTCTTATAGTATTTTTGGCGCTCTTCGAGATAGAATAGCTGTTAATGTCAAAAAAATGGCGCCTATGAAAGATATGAAGTTAGTCACAATTACGAGTTTATACATTCATACTCCCAATAAATAAGATTACGAAACAAATTAACTTTTTAGTTTTGAGATTATAAAATTGTTTTTCTTGGTTTATAAAATTCATACAATTTCACATGAGAGAAAACAATCTCAAAAACCATCACAAAAACTCCCACAAACTTTGAAGATACTACCAATTCCTATAAATTTGAGCAAATATGATAATTTCTTTTTAAGTATATTTATATTCTTATGTGCACTGACGAAATCTTGTAAAATGAGAGCTGACGAGATTTACGCATTGACCGTAGAGTTACTAAAAGAAAAATTAAGGGAGTTAAATTTGAATGCAGGGGGTCTGAAAAGGGAATTGCAGTTAAGACTTTTAGATCATTTTAGTTTGAGTGATGTAGAAAATAGTGAGGCTAGTGATGGTGAAGTGCCAGGTTCTGTATACACAGATGCAGCTGCAGGTAATTTGCATAGGCAAAGAGCAGAAGGAGTTACTTTTACTTTGCGCGATATTGCGGACAGTTTTTCTGCGTTCTCGGGTAATTCACATGGCGTTAATCAGTGGGTTTCGGAGTTTGAAGACATTGCGGATACGGTAGGTTGGAATGGCCTACAAAAATTTGTGTATGCGAAGCAATTGCTTAAAGGTGCTGCAAAGTTATTTGCTCGAAGATTAGTCGGTATTAGGGATTGGGGTACGTTGAAAGAAACGCTCGTTGAAGAGTTCGGTGAAAAGCTATGTGCTTCGGAAGTACATCGTGTTTATACGCTTTAATTGAAATGGGAAAGCCGATTGCGTTAGACGACCAGAGTATTTGTGAATATTTTGTGGAAGGCATTCCCGACAGTAGAGTCAATAAAACTGTTTTACATCAGGCCAAATCACTACGTTAGTTAAAAGAAAAATACGCGTCTATGAAAAGGTAAAGGATCCTCCCCAATCGTTAAATAGGTCGAGAGCACCGACAAATTTTTCAGTTGATGAGCCTGACGAGAAAGATCGATTGCCTAGTGGATAGTGCACTAGACTTTCATTCAGAAGGTTGCGGGTTCGATTCCCGCCTTGGTCTGGTGGTTAATTCTCATAAACTTCTTATATTCACTATCGATATGAAGTGGATGAGAATTATAAGAATGTGTACAAGTACACACCTTGGTTAGTAATGGCAAAACCACCGAGCTGATAAAAAATTGCCACACAGCCGTTCGGAATCGGCGTTAAACTGTAGGTCCTACCATCGCCACTGTGGTCTAGTGGCAGAGTGCCAGACTCTTATCTCTGGAGACCTGAGTTCGATTCTCGGCTTGGTTATGTTTTTTATCCATCTTTCTTTCTCTCTGCCTTTCTTTCTTTCTTGGGGCTTTGGTACAATAGATTTTATAGGTCGCAGTGCCTGACTTTCGAGTCGTCCTCTTTTAACTAATAATAAGGAGGGTCATCGAGCCAAAGAGTGTCAAAGTGGAAAAGGCAGTGGCGTCATATGTTTCAATTGTAAGCAAAAGGGCCATTACTCATTTCAATGTAAAGAGAAGCATATAGTTACTAAAGATGTAAAAAATGAACGCGTGATTGCACTCACGAAAATAAATACGAATACACAAGGAAAGAGCGGCATGATCTTTATGGACGTTACCATAAATGACCACACTTTTAGTGCGTTAATCGACACGGGATGCGAATTGTGTATTATGAGATATGACACGCTTCTGCCATTAGGCGACATTGAGTTGCGCGACGATAAGTTGAATTTGGTTGGAGTAGGCCAGGGAGTGCTCACAACATTAGGTTGTTTTGATGCAGAAATTGCAGTGGATGAAGTTGTTCTTAAGTTGACGTTTTATGTAGTAAGGGAACGTGATTTACCATATGCAACAATTTTGGGTAACAATATCGTGAAAGATGCAGAAATGGTCGTCAGAGAGGACGGCGTTGAGTTCAAGAAATTGAAGAAGGCTTCAAGTGAAATGGTTACTGCGGTAACGAAAGGGGAAAATATCGCTGCGAGTGATGTTTTTCAGCATGAAGCTGATGGTGCGGTATCAGACCATGATGAAGTGGCCAAGAGGCATGGAGCTGGTGCTGCGGTATCAGTCCATGATAAGGTGGTCAAGATGAACGAAGCTTTCGAGCATGGAGCTGATGCTGCGGTATCAGTCCATGATGAGTTGGCCAAGGTGCATGGAGCTGATGCTGCGGTATCAGCCCATCATGAGGGACCCAAGGTATACGATAATTGTAAAGTTGAAGCTGTTGCTGCGGTAACAGATTGTAGGCATATGGTAGAGAGGGCAAACGCTACGGTGAGACTGGCTATCGCTAGGTTGAAGGCTCTGGAAAATGTTAGTAAAAATAAAGATGGAGCTAGGATAGTGACTCAGATTAAGTCTGAAAATGAAACAGAAGTGAGCAATAAAATAGATGCATTATTAACAGAATTTGAGGCTCTGTGTAGCAAGTATCGATTTGATCGATATTGATTTATCGCATTTAGACAAGATTGAAGCAGAACAAATAAAGACATTAGTTTCCAAGTACGTATCGAAAAACCAGACATTTTGCCTGTAGAAATGAAAATTGTATTAAACGATGACACACCTGTATACCAGACTCCCCGAAGAACATCGTACGCGGGCAAGTGCTTAATCGAAAAACAAATAAGGGAGTGGTTAGATAGAAACATTATAACACCAAGTACATCAGAGTATGCATCGCCTGTAGTGTTAGTATCGAAAAAAGATGGTTCGAAACGTTTGTGTTGCGATTATAGAAAGTTGAATGAGAAGAGAATCAAAGATAACTTTCCGATGACATTGATTGATGAGGTATTGGAAAGGTTACAGGGCGGAAATTTTTTTACCACACTAGATTTGATGAATGGATTCTTCTATGTAGCAATTAAACCGGGTTCAAGGAAATACACCTCCTTCGTGATCCACAACGGACAATACGAATTTGCGTTTGTGCCATTCGGTATATCTAATTCACCCGCAGTATTCTGCAGGTATATACAAGTAGTTTTCCAAAATTTGTTAAATGATGGTACTCTTGTTATATACATGGATGATATTGTGATTCCAGCGAAGGATGCAAATTTAAAAAAGGTTTTGAGGGTGGCAAGTGCAAATGGACTGCGTATCAAATGTGCAAAATGCCAGAAAAGAATACAATTTTTGGGTTATATTATTGAGAACGGGACGATTTTACCGTCAGAAGAAAAATCAAGAGCAATTGATAATTCTCCGGTGCCGACAAACAAGAAAGAGTTTCAACGTTTTCTAGGTCTTACTTCATTTTTCAAGAGGTTCGTTGAATTTTACTTCGTATAGACGAAAAATTCAAAATAGATGAAAATCATTTAATAGCAATTAGAGAGTTAAAGAACGTTTTGGTCAAAGCGCTTGCATTAAAATTGTACAATCCTACAGCAATCACTGAGGTGCATGCTGATGCGTCTAAATATGGATATGGGGAGGTATTATTGCAGAAGAATTCAGAAGATCAGCTATTTCGCCCAATTGAATTTATGAGTAGAAAGACTAAGCCGAGCGAAGAAAAGTATAGCTCATATGAACTTGAAGTTTAAGCTATAGTCCAAGCGCAAAAAGAAATGGCGTGTATACTTGAAAGATATTAAGTTTAAAATTGTGACGGATTGTAATGCTTTTGCAATGACGGCCAAGAAAAGAGATCCGCCGGAAAAAGTGGCCAGGTGGGTCATGGACCTTCAGCAGTACGATTATGTTATCGAATATAGATCTGGTACTCGTATGAAGCATGTCGATGCTTTAAGCCGAGTCTGCTGCCTTCTTATAGAAGATTCGCTAAAATTAAAATTTAAGAAAGCGCAGGGTGAAAGTGACTAGATAAGGGCCTTGAGACAAATTTTCGAAAAGGACGATTACGAAAATTTTTCCTAAAAAAACAAGTTAGTATACAAAGATCCCATCAAGGAGCTATTGGTAGTGCCATCAGCAATGGAAGAGGAAGAAATCAAGTTAGCACATAATCAGGGTCATTTTGCAACCAAAAAGACGATCGAGTTAGGAGAAAAGTTCTATTATATTCCAAGTGTGAGAGTGGAAGTAAGCAAGGTAGTGAAGAATTGTGTTGAATGCATAATAATGAAGGCCAAGCAGGGCAAGATAGAGGGCTTATTGACGTCAATCGATAAAGCTACTGAGCCTTTGAGAACATTCCACATTGACCACGTATTGCCTTTGACGGAAACCCGGAAAAAATATGATCACATTTTGGTAGATGGTTTTTCTAAATTCGTGTGGTTGTGCCCAACTAATTCTACGGGTACGAAAGAAGTGGTTGACAAGTTGGAGAAATTATCGGCAATATTTGGGATAGTATCGGACAGAGGAACAGCGTTTACTTCAGAACTTTTTAGGGACTACTGTCTCCGTGAAAATATTCAACATTTGACAATTACGACAGGCGTACCGCGAGGCAACGGGTAGGTGGAACGCATGCACAAAATGGTAAAGCCAATGATTGCTAAATTTTGTCATAGCGACCCGACCCATTGGTATGTTCATGTGAATAAAGTCCAGCAAACAATTAATAACACTACACCGCGTAGTACAAAAGAAACGCCTTTCGAAATTTTGACAAGTTGGGAAATGCGTATAGCAGATTACACAGATGTAAGAGAGGTTTTGAACGAGCTAGATGAGCTAAATGCGGAACGAGACATAGTTAGAGAAGATGTCTCTAAAAATATCAGCAAAATCCAAAAAGAGAATCGTCAAGCATTTAACAAACATCGAAAGTCAGAATGTGAGTACAATATCAAGTATATGGTAGCAATAAAAAGAACACAATTTGAAACTAGCATGAAACTCAAACCGAAGTATCTTAGACCGTATAGGGTAACAGCGAAGTTAAACCACGGCAGATATACTGTTGAGAAAATAGGAAATCAGGAGGGATCAATTAAAACGATGGTTCAACCACCGTACATGAAGCCTTGGAGCTTGTCATTCTGGTCGAATAACCAGTCAGGACGGCATAATGTGGGAAGGGAGCATAGCGACCCTGCTAGAAAGGCAACCCGGACTGGACGAATGTACTGAGATCCTGCTAGAAAGGCAACCCGGACTAGACGAATACAAACAGACAAGCTTTCATTCGTTTAGCGTCAGTTAAGTTAAGAAGCCGCACAGAGTAGTGCGCAAGTATAATTCAAATTCCTAATATTGATTTAAATATTTTCATAAACACATAAATGTGTAATTTTTAATTCTATTAATTAATAAATATTAATAAACATTATATCCCACATATATTTGATTAAAAACACATTTAGTAAAATCTTTTTTTTATTAAACTAATTTTTTTGACACTTAAAAATTATACCGCAAACAGTGTCCGAACTTAGGCAAAACTTGTAATGCAGTTTCCTTAATTCCTGACACCATAATTTCTTATTTCAAGTAAAAACAAAACATAAATTTTAATTAGCTATTGCATTTTGTTATGGCTAGTAAATAAATACTCCGGAAAAAAGTTTCTTTTATAAAACTAAAAACACAAATTTAAGGATTTTACCTTAAAAAAAAATCGTTAAATATGACTTTGCGCCACAAATTGCTTTCAGAAACTAAGCGCATATTAAGCATGTTTGGGTTAATGGCGATTTAAGCACTGGTCGCACTAAGTCGCAAGATTTTTACGAACGTTTTCGAAAAGATATTCGCTAAAATTTAAAGTGTCTGGACTTAGGAAGTGTCCGAAGATAGGGCACTTTACTTTATTACACAAACTTTGCTAGGGCCGGATAGTATTTTAAGTAATATAAAAGTAGTGAATTTTCAATATTATATCAAACAACATCGTCTTTGTTTTTCAAAATTATATATATTCTTAGTTTCCATCAAACACTGGTATTTATTTCTACATTTCCTTTAATTTTCATTAATTTTATTTCCGCGAGAATTCTTGCGATAAATATCAGCATAAAAGGAAAGTTGTCCCAAAAGTTTTGCCGGGTATCCTTCATAAAAAGCAGCAAAAAATAAATATCTACCATATGGTATTGGTAATTTAACAAATTGCGAATCCATCATAAGATCACGTGCATATAAATAGCCCTAAAATGGATTAAGATTAGTTCAAGCTTTGTCGATATTTATACTCGCGAGCAAAAAGCTTTAAACCTTGAAAAATTAGCTAAAAAGCTTTTCCCTTACGAGCTTACGCTAAGTATTCATTAGGCATGATTTGATGTAGCATCAGAGAGTTTTTATCAGATGCTTTTCTAGAGGGAGAACGATTTCACTACATTTAATTTGTTGGAAAAAAATTATAACAACATTGCAAAATGATTCTGAAGTACTAGTATAGTGCATCAAAAGACCATAAGATGTAAACTCGATCTCGATAAAAATCAATTAAATTTCTTACACTTATCGGACATTCCTGCACAATATTTGTAGTATTTATAACGCTGCGCAATAATACTTTAATATAATAATTTTTTACCACATTTCCCGCAACTGCTTGGCATAAATCCAATGTCATATTTAAGAAATATGGACGAAATTGTGAATAATATTTAAAAAGCTGCATGTGGACCTAAAAATAATTAAAATTCATTACAAATATCTATGAAATGGTATATTTATGGTAGCGCTGAGTTTAGGTAGTAAATTATTAGATACCGTCACATTTCGCAGAGGTTGCAATAGCCAGCCACTCATGTTGACAACACTTTTATGACGATTGCAGGCTTTTAAATGATAAGAGAAATTTCGTGCAAAATAATCGAAATTTACATTTTCACATTCGAACTTATACATCTTGATGACATTTTCCCCCTGTATAATTATAAATTATTATAAAAAAACTTTAATCCCATATAAGTAGGTACAAAATACCTGTGCGTAACACATAATTTCTTTTTCTGCTATTTTCCATATCAAATAAGTTAACAATAAATTTTTCAGCATTTTTCCGATTTCAGAGAAAAATTTCCAACCATACGTTGTATAAATTTTGAGGTACTATTTTAGAATTGAGATACAAATGTTTTATATTTAGTTCAAATTTAAAATATCATTTGCACTTTAAATATACCTACCCTACACTAAGTACTAATAAACTCTGATGAATAAGCAAGATTATGTTATGTCAATATTATCGATAGTGTCAGCTTGATCTGATTATTCGTCATATAAAAATTTGTTAAGAGGTTGATACTTCAAATCTAAAAATAATGTCGACATTATTTTAGGTCGGAAAGTAACATCTAAATGACCTTTATGTGTTTTTCAAAGATTGAAAAACTGTGTCTGATTCCCAGATGAATGACACTGGTTTTTACACACAATAACGAGCACGTTTTAGTAATGTAGCGTTTAAAAAGTTAAATGCTTATTACATATCTGAATGAACTTCATTACCCTGATAAAAGTATTTACAATAATAATAATAATCTTTTTAAAATATATATCAGTTTTTAATTTACATAAATTAAATGAGTTATGTCGGCATGAAAGTGAACCTAAAAAATATTAAACCAAAACACGGATATTGAAATTTTAAACATTATACCCCATTAAACTATTATTGAAACACAATTAAAAATCTAAAGTGTACAAATTTTTCGCTTCCATTATTTAAATCATAATCATATAATTCAAGCTCTTCACAAACATTCAAATTATAGTTTCTATTTGTAGTTTTTCACTGTCTAATTTAAATAGTAAAAATATTCGAAACTGAGATTGAATTCCAATTAATATTATTATAATATATTTTTTCCATTCAATGTCACTTCCATATTTCTTTCACAACTCATTAATTGTATTTTCTTTTTCATTTTTACTATTGAAAAACTTGCCCTAAAAGTTGTTTCGGATAACAACCACTCCTGAATATCTATCCAATGGTGTAGATAATTTAATAGAACACGCATCCTTCCAGAGATCACGTACATGCCTTAAAAGCTTCTTTCGTTTAAACCGTAGCCCTAAAGTTTTTTGTGCCCAATTTCCAAAAAAAAGTAACTCGGAATAAAATATCAAAGACCTAAGCCCAAAAGATAGGATAAATCAAGTTGTAATTTAAAAATTTTTGTAAACTTCAAACCCTAGAAACTTTAAAAACTTTGAAAACTCCTTAAGTATAGCTAACTTTAGAAATATAATACTTAAAATAAATATAATTTTATTGACATGTACACATTTTAAGTCGTTTTTAATCTAAATTAAATGAGGTCATTAAAAATAATAAAACAAAAATATCCACTGTTTTCAACAAGAAAGTGTCTAAAAAATCAATAGTAGAAATAAAACTTTTCGTTTAACTTTCGCTAAATTTTTCAAGATATTTCAAATATGTTTTGATAGCCCGAATGATCTGTTCCGTAGCGATACAGTTGCAATATCATTGGCATCTGGGTTTTGTGATGACTAGTCCAAGATTTCTTAACCATTTTGCTATTTCCATTACATATAACGTCATAATACAAATTTTTACGAATGCGAATGACGATGTGAATGTCAAAATTATACGAATGTTTCGCATTTTACAAATGCGAATGTAGACATCCGTTAAATCACTAATACATACATACGTGTTTATATTGCCTATGAAGTAGAAGGGCCGTCACTGATTTAAATGTACACCGAAGAGTAAAAAGCTTTTCACTTGCGAGCATTATTATATCATTGGCAAGCAAGCTTAAAAGCTTTTCCTTCACTTGCATGGAAAACGTCATCACCAAGCATTCTAAATTCAGTAACGATCTCTATATTGCACAACCCACAACCCCACTACGGCACAAATACATCACTGTCAACTGTTGTTTTCATTTTCATTATTAACGATGAAACTTTCACGTAAAAGATTAATGCAAAATACACAACACAGCAGAAATCAGTCACTCTATTCCACCATATAGTCATCAGCAGTCACAAGGTAAAACCAAAATGCCACAATGATTGCAGTTTTCAACTACATTGAGGGAAAACTTCGATAACTCGATTGCGATCTAAAATAAACGCGATCAACATTTCTTGCAGCATAAGAGTGATTAAATCTTTGCACAGATCGAAGTGAAGGAGCGAGAGAGAGAGTACCACGAGCGATGAGCATTTGTTAACGTTCAGCAAAACTCAAAATAGGTTTTTAAAAATATATAAAAAAATTTTGTAATTATATAAAAATTATAAAAAATAGGAAAGATTGTATTTTATTTTGTTTTAATAAAAAATTTCCGAAATAACCTTCAAAATTAGGCCGGAACAACAGACTACATGCTTAATAATTTTTTCGCAAATTAATTAGTAAAGTATCCAGTCAAAGTTGTTACCAAATATTTTTATCGTTTGGTAAAACTGTTTCTTAAATTTTCGTTTTTTTTAATTGTACGAATTGGCTATTTAGTGGACTTTATGATGGCCAATCTTTAGTTTCCATCTCTGGTTGCTATTTCCAAGCATTATAAGACTTGGAAATGTGATGGCGATGTTTGTGATTATTATCTTCGTGCAGGATCCAATCGCGGCTATACATACTAGGAATTTACCATGTAGCATCCAAATTTCAGGGATAAATTTTCCAAATCCTTTTGTTGAGAAACCTTCATATCCATGGACCTTTGTTGGTTGAAATCATATTACCAGTACTATAATTGCAAAACAGCCCGTTGAGAGCCTAAACTGAGCTTTATAATATCTCATTGTCTAATTTAAATATAAAATTACTTTATAACACTTTTTATATATATGCACAATTAAAACCTCGTTTTCAATATATGTTTTAGAACCATTGTTCATTAGATATTTTAATATTAAAATAGTGAACTTTCAACATTATATCAAGCAACATAATTATTGATTTTCATAATTATATTTATTCTTTGTTTTCATCAAACACTGGTATTTATTTTCACATTTCCTTTAATTTTCATTAATTTTATTTCCGTGAGAATCCTTTCGATAAATATCACTATAATAGGAAATATGTCCCAAAAGTTTTGCCGGGTATCCTTCATAAAAAGCAGCAAATAACAAATATCTACCATATGGTATTGGTACTTTAACAATCTTCGAATCCAACATGAGATCACGTGCATATAAATAGCCCTAAAATAGGTTAAAGTTAGTTCAAGCTTTAAGGTAGTATTGTCGATTTCGCTCACGAGCATATACTAAGTTTACATTAGGCATGATTTGATGTAGCATCAGAAAGTTCGTTATCTACTTTTCTAGACTATTTATCTGAGGGAGAACGTATTGCCTATATTTAATTTGTTTGAACAAAATTATTACAACATTGCAAAATAATTCTGAAGTACTAGTATAGTGCATCAAAATACCATAAAACTGTGTTTGTGATTTCGATTATGCATTAAATGTTGCCTCATGTAAACTCGATCTCGATAAAAATCAAATAAATTTCTTACACTTATCGGACATTGCTGCACAATATTTGTAGTATTTATAATGCTTCGCAGAAATAGTTTAGTGTAATAATTTTTCCCCACATTTCCCGCTACCGTTTGGCAAAAATTCAATGTCATATTTAAGAAATACGGACGAAATTGTGAATAATATTTAAAAAGCTGCATGTGGACCTAAAAATAAATAAAATTCATTACAAATATCTATGAAATGGTATGTTTATGGTAGCGCTGAGTTTAGGTAGTAAATTATTAGATACCGTCACATTTCGCAGAGGTTGCAATAGCCAGCCACTCATGTTGGCAACACTTTTATGACGATTGCAGGCTTTTAAACGACAAGAGAAATTTCGTGCAAAATAATCGAAATTTACATTTTCACATTCGAATTTATACATCTTGTAGACAGTTTCCTCCTGTATAATTATAAATTATTATAAAAAGACTTAAATCCCATATAAGTAGGTACAAAATACCTGTGCGTAACACATAATTTCTTTTTCTGCTATTTGCCATACTAAATAAGTTAACAATAAATTTTTCAACATTTTTCCGATTTCAGAGAAAAATTTCCAACCATACGTTGTATAAATTTTGAGGTACTATTTTAGAATTGAGATACGAATGCTTTAAATTTTGTTCAAATTTAAAATATCAATTACACTTTAAGTACTAATAAACTCTGACGAATAAGCAAGATTATGTTATGTCAATATTATCGATAGTGTCAGCTTGATCTGATTTTTTAAATATAAATCAGTTTTTAATTTACATAAATTAAATGAGTCAGCATGAAAGTGGTCCTAAAAAATATTAAACCAAAACACGAATATTTAAATTTTAAACATTATAGCCTATTAAACTATTATTAAAACACAATTAAAAATTTAAAGTGTACAAATTTTTCGCTTCCATTATTGAAGTCATATTTCTATTTCTACTGTGGCTCAAGAAATCAATGCGGGTATAATTCAAGCTCTTCACAAACATTCAAATTATAGTTTCTATTTGTAGTTTTTTCACTGTCTAATTTATAGTAAATAGTAAACATTTCGGAAACTGAGATGGAATTCCAATTAATATTATTGTAATATAGTTTTTTCCATTCAATGTCACTTCCATATTTCTTTCACACCTCATTAATTGTATTTTCTTTTTCATTTTTTCGATTGAAAAACTTGCCCTAAACGTTGTTTCGGATAACTTTCACACTTATACTTATAAATCCTGAATATCTATCCAATGGTGTAGGTAATTTAAGAGAACACGCATCCTTCCAGAGATCACGTACATGCCTTGAAAGCTTCTTTCGTTTAAACCGTAGCCCTAAAGTTTTTTGTGCCCAATATCCAAAAAAAGTAACTCGGAATAAAATATCGAAGACCTAAGCCCAGAAGATAGGATAAATTAAGTGGTAGTTTCGAAATTTTTGTAAACTTCAAACCCTAGAAACTTTAAAAACTTTGAAAAACTCCTTAAGTATAGCTAACTTTAGAAATATAATACTTAAAATAAATATAATTTTATTGACATGTACACATTTTAAGTAGTTTTTAATCTAAATTAAATGAGGTCATTAAAAATAATAAAACAAAAATATCCACTGTTTTCAACAAGAAAGTGTTTAAAAAATCAATAGTAGAAATAAAACTTTTCGTTTAACTTGGATTTAACCGTTTAACTTTCGCTAAATTTTTCAAGATATTTCAAATATGTTTTGATAGCCCGAATGATCTGTTCCGTAGCGATACAGGTGCAATATCATTGGCATCTGGGCTTTGTGATGACTAGTCCAAGATTTCTAAGCCATTTTGCTATTTCCATTACATATACCGTCATAATACAAATTTTTACGAATGCGAATGACGATGTGAATGTCAAAATTATACGAATGTTTCGCATTTTACAAATGCGAATGCAGACATCCGTTAAGTCACTAATACATACATACGTGTTTATATTGCCTATGAAGTAGAAAGGCCGTCACTGATTTAAATGTACACCGAAGAGTAAAAAGCTTTTCACTTGCGAGCATTATTATATCATTGGCAAGCAAGCTTAAAAGCTTTTCCTTCACTTGCATGGAAAACGTCATCACCAAGCATTCTGCACAACCCACTACGGCACTAATACATCACTGTCAACTGTTGTTTTCATTTTCATTATTAACGATGAAACTTTCACGTAAAACACAGCCGAAATCAGTCACTCTCTTCCAACATATAGTCATCAGCAGTCTCAAGACAAAACAAAAATGCCACAGTGATTGCAGTTTTCTACTACATTGAGGGACAACCTCGATGACTCGATTGCGATCTGAAATAAACGCGATCATCATTTCTTGCAGCAAACAGCGAATAGTGATCAGTGATTAAATCTTTGCAAAGATGTGCAAGGGAGAGAGAGAGAGCAACGAGCGATGAGCATTTGTTATCGTTCAACAAAAATCAAAATCGATTTTTTCAAAATATATAAAAAAATGTTTGTAATTTTATAAAAAATTACAATTGAATGAAGGAGCACACGAACGAACGAGCGAGTTTATACCCAGCCAAAAAAACCAAAAAAATTTGAATTAGGTAACCGAAGGCAACATTGTTTCTTTTGTGATAATATTCCACTTTGCACTGGAAAAAATATTGATTTTAAAATAATAGTTGCACTTTAAAATATTCGTATAGTCAATCATCAACTAAAAAATGGCTTAATTCGATTAATAGTAAATCTTAAAATGATACGGAGATCGTTAGAATAATCATAGTAAGCATGAGTAAAAAGTATTTTCTTCAAGTTTTTCTTATAAAACAACGAGCATCTGTTTAGCCCTCTTCGTATAATAATGAACTAGTTTTCTTCCGGAAAGAGTATACCTTGGGTTTAAAATGAGCAACAATTCTATAAAGTTTTTAGCACAGTCGCTTCGTTTCAATTGAAGGGAAACCCCTCTAGATATGTGTGTAGAAAAATTCTAGAATTGAAAAATTATATCAAGCTTTTCTCGTATACTATTAAGACTTATTTTTTCGGGGGAACGGAGGGTAAAAACAAGGATTATTTAAAAAATATTTAATATGAGAGAAACTACCATAACTTCCCTGTTTACCAGCAAGCTTTGTAAATGAAAATTCTGTCAAACCTTTCCTTATATACTAATGAGATTTATTTCTTCTGAGGCGAAAAAACGCAGAAACGAAAGTTCTTCAATTCTTCTTCATATAAAATCGAACTTCTTTTTTTCTACCCAATCATCAGATTGGGTTTAAAATCTTAGGTAATTGAGAATCTTATGAAGGTTTCTATATACATCAATGTAAGCTAATTTTTCTGAGGAGAAAAATTCCAAGGATTGCATTTAATCTTTTCAGTAAAGAAGAAATTGTCAAGCTTTGGAATTTCTTTTCTCCTGAGCTGAATTATTATAAGATTGTGCACTCAATCCTTAGCAAACGAGAATTGTACCAAGCTTTTCTGGTATAATTTCAAACTTCGTTTCTTTTGGGGAGAACAAATTTAGGATTGCGCTGCAAGTTTTCGGTAGGCATGTATCTTATCAAACCTTCCAAGTAAATTGAATGGCTTAATTTTTTCTTGGACATAAAACATGTATCTCAGTAAACGGGCCTTCTTTATATAACAATAAACTTCATTACTTTGAGCGAGAAAAAACTTGGGATCCTACCACAAGTTTTCGGTATGAAACCCTTCCTTTCCCCGTCTCAAAATGAACTCCGTTTCGTCTGCGAAACCCAGGATTTTGCATAAAATTTGTAGTAAACTAAAACTCGAGCAAGCTTAGTTTCATGTGGAGAGAAAAAACCCTAAGATTGTGTCGCAAACTTGGTAAGAATTCCATCAACCTTTCCCGCATTTCAACGTGTTTAGTTTCTACTGGCAAGGAAAGTCCTTATATTGAGTTCCAACCTTTAAGTAAGAATTTTATCCAGCCTTCCATTTATAAAAATGAAGTTCATCTTTTCTGTACAGGAAAAAACCTTAAGTTATGTTCCAAGGTTTCTGTAAGCGATCTTCCTTTCAAGCCTTTCTCATAAAAAACGTTCTTCGATTTTTCTGATTGAGCTCTCAGTAATGATAGCTTTAGTGATTAGTTAAAAATGAAATCTATTGTTTTTACCAGTGTATTATTGAAAATTATATTAAAAAAAAAATAAAAAATTTTGTAATAATAATTATATCAACCAATTTACATGTCGTGTGTCGCACACGGCCAACGTACGTACTGCCAACGACAACAATAACAAGAGTAACCATCAAAACGATTGCGAAGCAAACCAATCAACGCTGCTGTCAAACCTGAGGCGGCTGCCTTATCGGTAGCGAGAAAAAAAAAAAGCTTCTGGCACTCACGCGTCGTCATCGTCATCATCATGATCATCATCATCATCATTGTCCACTATAGACTACACATACTTCCAGGATTACTTGCTCGTTGCTTACATTACTGCTGGGTGCGTGTGTCTGTGATAGTGTCACAATTACACTGGCGAAACCTGATATAAAGAAACTGCATATCTGGCATTGTTGGCTGGCTGTCGTTGACTTTGTCGACGTCCCTTGAAGACGCTCCACGCTTAATGGCAACGATATGGCGGCAGCAACTACTACTACACCGCAATTATGTATCCTCCACCACGTCGTAAGTTGCTACTATTGTTTTTAACTTGTTGTAACGTATATGTAAAAAAGAAAAAAAAAAAGAAAAGTTCATATTCCGGTGCATGCATGCGCACGCGTACTATAGTCGTTGTTCATCGTTGAACGGATCGCGTCGCTTCGAATTGCGCCACTGCTGCCGCCGCGTGACGACAATTTCACCTGTTGACACAGTAACTTATATTAAAAACATTTGCATGTTGGTATGTCGCCGAAGCGCGTTGAGGTTTGGAAATATTATTGTTGCTGTTGTTGTTGTTGTTTTTCTTGTTACAACTACTGATGCACATATTTTGCTTTTTCCTTCTTACTCTTTTTTGTTTTTTTTTTTTTTGATGGCAATGTACGACGCGTGGTTGTGGTTGATGATATTCCAAAATTGGCACCCTGCGGCAAGGCAGGCGAAATATGACCGTGATGAAGATCAACAGCAGCAATGACCACCGAACGAACTCTCCTTAATGAAATTAACTAATTTACAAAATAAAACAAAAAGTACGTGCAACAACACCAAAAAGTTTAAGTATCTTAAAAAAAATCTTGTCTTAAAAAAAATAATATTTTTAATGCTCTGTCAATGCAGAAGTTGTTGAGGTATCGACTCAATTTACATGTGCCAATATTTGCAAGATTTAAGACTCTTAAGTATGTACAAAGTAAGACATGATCTTAAATAATTTTTGATGCCTTAACACAATTCTGTTTTATTTGATGACGAGTAAATAGGCCAAACTACTAGATTTATATATGAGTAAGCTCCCTATGCCCAAGAGTATGTAGAACTCTTTCTTTGAGGGTATAAACCTCCGAATATTCTTAGGGTCCCCACACATCGCCAAACCAACAGACAGCTGCATTTTGACTATGACCAGGTTACCGAAGCAGAAAGTAGCATGTCTTTTCTCATTTGTATTAGCATTTTTCGTTTCCAGAATTTAAGCATTGCTCTGAACTAAATAAAATATAGAGTTTAAGATATTGCAAAACATTTGATATCTTTCCTCTTGTGCCTACTTTAAAAGTTTCATACCAGCTAAAGTGTGGTAGAAAGTATTTCTCATTTTTCGATAGTAAATTTAACTTTAAGTGTTTTGGAAAATAAGTTTTAAAAAATAATAAACATTTTTTTCGAGGCAAGATCTATAGTAAATACCAAAAATGTATTTAAATATTGCCAGTGTTGCATTCAAAGATCCCATCAGCTCTATGGTTTCCAGATGTATCAAAAATTATTGTACTTCATTTATAAATGTTTTGGAAAGTAATACAGATGAAAGTGGTAGCTGGCCGAATCTTTATATATCTTAGCTATATGTAAACTGTTATTTCTTTAAATCTGAATCTGAACAGAGACAGAAGTTCAGATTTTTCGATGAGTTTCCGGGAGCTTAACGCTTCGGAGGGCGCGCTCTGAAAAGTAACACGAGAGGGCGCACCGCGGCAATTTAGCCGCAAGGTGAATTTCATAGTATTGACTGCAATTTTTTTTATTTATAGTAAAAACATCATTAAAATAAAACAATTGATTGCTTTCTAGTGATATTGAAATATATTTTAAGCACTTATTTTTAAATATTTATTCGTCATCGTTTTAACTTTGAAAAAATTTCATCAAGCTACACTAGAATTTCTTTGTTACACGAGAGGGCGCGCCGCGACGAGATACCAATTTTCAAAAACAAATAGCAGCTAAACGATGTAACGAAGAAACCAACGGCTAACGGTAAACCACGCTACATCTCAAACTTACAAAGTCTCTTGAGTGGCAGCGATCAGCTACTATGATTTGTATTTTAAAAACACAAATTAAACAATTTGCCGCTAATTTGCTGCGGCGCGCCCTACGAAATGTTAAGAGAGGTGGAAGTGGATTCCTGTAATCTCGTTTAGAAAAACCAAATTCTTTAATCACAACTGTCTTAATCACGATTGTGCTCTTGTTTTTTACTTCATTGAACTTTCAATTTAAGCCTAGATTCTTACTTCTTAGATGTAGTCTTGTTCAGCTAGAATTTTTAATCACGATTGGGTTCTGGCTTATTAGATCTAGACTTGTTAAGCATCCAGTTTAATGTTTTCTGGCACAGCTTTAATAACTCTAGAACCTTTAAAACGATTGGGACCTTATCCTTAGATCTAGACTTGGTTAACTAAGAACTTTTTACATGATTCAAGGAAGTTGAGATAAATCCAAAACCTCCATTGTCTCGAGAATAGAAAGACTCACCGAGATGCAGTATATATTGTTGAACGCATTATTAGTCACTAACAATTTGGTAGGAGCTAAACATTTTTTCACTCATTTTTGTCCCTATTATAGAGTATTTAATATTTATTCAAATGCAAAATTGATAGAGCTTTAACATTTAACTACCAATAACTTTGTGTAAAAAAATTTAATGCCATACGTGTTTATACAGCTTACAGGATTTTCGAGGTATTGACGAGTTCACATTAATCCTACGAATATAAAAAAATTAATTAAAATGATTCTTTTTTCAAAATCTGTAAGTTTTATTAAATCTTTCCTTAGCAAACTTTAGAATAGGGGTAAGTATCGGAATTATCTCAAGGGGAGTTGGGTTAATCTCATATTTTCACTTTCAGAAGAATGATTATAGTAAAACTTAAGATACCAAACAAGTATTAAATTATGTTCTTATTTAACAATTTTATGACGCAAAATATGAAAGGGTGTCGCTTTCACCTCATCTTCCCCTAAGTTCTTGATTTTTATATCTACTATTATGGCACAACAGCCCATGGAGGGCCAAGGCGGAGCTTTTCGCATCCATTCATGTTGTGTGAGTTATATTTATACACGAATGGAAAAGACCTACAGGTTTATGCCGAATCCGAACGGCAAAGTGAAAAGCTTTTCATAGGCATTTTTTTTACTGTTGGAGGTTTGCCATTGCCAGCCAAGAGGTGGTGCCATGTAGAAAAATTTTTATTTTCTGTTTTTGATTTTTGAGCGTGCCGAGATATGAACCCGGGCACCTCAGCGTAGCAGTCCAACACACTAACCACTAGGCTACAGCGACCGCTTTTTTAATCTAATCTTCTTAAATTTTAAGGTTGATGATTTTTGGTATATATTTTATTGAGATGTTGTTTCATAGACCTAGTCTTATTGAACTAGAACCTTAAAACGGGATTGGCTTTTTTTTTTAGTTCTACTCTTATTGATATTCACCGGTAAGTATGTCTATATAAGATAATCCTAGTATTTTTAATCACGATTGAATTGTAGACTCTTAGATCTATTTCCTTTTGATAAATTTTCATATTGATATTTTCTGTTAAATATGTGTGTATAAAATAACTCAAAAATCTTTATTAGTTATTGAGTTTTTTCTTTTTAGACCTAGACTTTTTCAACTAGAATTACGATTAAATTCTTACGATTGGGGTGTTTCTTCTTAGATCTTAGTTAAATTAGAATACTTAATCACGATTGGATTCTTGCTTAATAGTTCTGATATAATAATCCGGAAGTTCAGGTTCATTATTTGAGTTAGTGGTTCTTAGAGCTAGTCTTGTTGAACTTACAATTTTATATTTTTTGCCAAATACATAATAATCATAGAATCTTTACCTCTTATGGCCAAATTTTTCTAGAAAGGTTAAATCTACTGAAACTGGTTCAAAGTTAGAGTTCTATGATCTTATAATCTTATTAAAATCTTTTCACAAACCACCGCATATAACACTTTAAAAATTGAACGTTTTGATGAAACACCGATTTTTCAATGGAGATATGAGATTCATACTGCCAGTGTATAGCCAAAAATATTAAACATTTTCTATATTTACATTTGATTAATGATGATATTTTTCGAAACTTATGTAGATGCTTGAAACTTGAAGAAAAATGCTTTAAAAAACTATTCAAAATATTACTGAAAATGAAATATATATGAGAGCGATGTTTAGAGATCCTGGCCTTGAGGTGTTTAGAATCGTTGTAGGCCAAGTTCCGTTTTTGTTTTTTCTCAAACTAAGTTTCATGTAAACCCTTACTTTGTAAACAGTAATTTATTTGATGCCAAAACCAACCGAACCCTAAGTTAAAAATACAAGTAACAGATGGTGCCAGTCTCCTTCTATACTGCATAAAGGATTCTCCTTTAAATTTAAATATTTTCTTCCCCGCATCGAGACTCTTGCCCTACATACCGCCACTAGTACAAATTCTTCAAACCAAGAAACCAAACATGACGAAAATTTAACGCCTTGAAGATGCACACACTGAAGAGTCCAAATAATGTTTCTACTATATTCTACAATAAAACAATTAAATCCTCGAAAGATTGTAGTTTTCTTTATTTAATCCATTTTGCTTTTCTAATATTAGTTCAAAACAATTTGTTAGTAAAATTTAAAAAAAAATTTGTTTCACCCTTTTAGAGCCCAACAACACATTTTTTTTTTTTTTTTTTTTTTTTAAGGACGTTGGGGTAGCGCACTACCCAACAAGTGGCCCTTCTGAAATTCAGCTACAGATTATAAATCATCAGCTGATAACGACATCTATATATTTAAAAAAGTTATAACATTTTGTTTTATGGAATCTACCGAATCAGAAACATCGACAACATTATAGAGGTTGTTAAAATCACGGCAGGCACGGCGGAACGGCTCATTACAAATAAATAACTTGATAGGAATATAGAATCGAGTAATACGAGTCGGAACGTTCAAGTTAATGTTCCTCAGCAAAGATGGAGAATTAACAGTGCCAGATAACAATTTTGCAATAAAACACACGCTACTCATAATTCTTCGGATTTCAAGAGTAGGTAAATTCAAAAGTTTTAATCTTGTGCTCGTAAGGTGGAAGATTAAACGGTAAATCCCACGGCAAGAATCTCAAAGCAAAAAGCAAGAACTGTTTTTGAACTGATTGCAATTTGTCTATATAAATCTTATGTTGAGGACACCAGATAGTTGATGCGTATTCCAAAATAGGTCTAACCAATGATGTATAAAGCGACTTTGTGACATATGGGTCGTTGAATTCCTTAGACCAGCGCTTAACAAAACCAAGCATTGCTTTTGCTTTATTAACGCATATACTTATATGCAAATGAAAGCGAAGTTTAGGGTCCATAGTAACTCTCAAGTCAACGAAGGAATCCAAATGGCTTAAGGCAGTATTTCCAATTGTATATTCTGTAGGAAGGGAAACGTTTCTTGCATATACCATAACTTTACATTTGTCTAGGTTCAGGATCATTAAATTTATATTGCACCATTGTACCAAGCTGTTTAGATCGGATTGTAGTAACATCTGGTCATCAATTGAGTTATGCGAAAGGAACAACTTGACGTCGTCAGAATACATTAAAGTTTTTGAGTGGTGAATAGCAAACGTCAAATCATTTATAAACAGAAGAGTCAAAATGGGGCCTATGTGGCTGCCTTGAGGGGACTCCAGATGTGACCTCAATGAAATCCGAAATTGTGTTTTTGAATAAAACGCTTTGTCTTCTATTGTCCAAATAAGATTTGATCAAATTTAAAAGCAATGTAGGAAATCCCATATTTTTCAACTTCATAAATAACAGGTGGTGATTAACTTTATCGAAAGCTTTGTGCGGGCAGAATCTGACAAGAGTTAAACGCTTCCGCTCTTATTAAAAACAAACTAATATCTGATATTGTTGTTATGCTGAATTATATAAATCGAACTTTTTTCCATTTTTTATTTGGGATTGGAAGGGTAATTGTCCAATAATTTCCTCTATAATGAAGATAATCTCTTTCAGAAACCAAAGTTATACTATTGACTATTGTTTTTGATGGTGTTTTATGGGCTTGATCCATTATGATTCTGTATGCCATGTAGTAGTTTACAGCAACATCACGTGTTATCTCGAATGTTGTAGAAGGTTAAACGTTAGTAATTAGAATCATTTTCAATATTTTGTTACTTAAATTTACTGCAAATTGTTGGCGTTACTTTTCGGTTTTAACCCGAATAGTAGATGATCTACGAATAAATTTATTTAAATAACAATATATTAAAATGAAAAGGTAAAGACAAATAATCCAGTAGTTTTAGTTTAAAAAAAACTAACTCATTATCAATACCATCAAAGCCATCTGTAGGCTTAAACGCAATGGGTATTGGTATGACACTTGCTGGGATATTGGTGACATTGTTGAAGGTACTGATATGGACCTAACAGTTCTATCAATGCCATCCGATACAATGCCAACAATTCCAGTTTTAAAACAGCGCTATACAATACAAATTCCAAAGGCTCAAACTTGGTTTATGCCGGGACCTGGGCCGGGAGTTGATTGTAAGCGTATTTTCACTGATGGCTCCAGAACAGAATTCGGTTCGGGTTCTGCGGTCTTCATTGAAAATGATGGAGTGCAACTGCACTTCTTCCTTGGTTTTATGCTTCTGTTTTTCAAACAGAAATTTTTGCAATCATCAAGGCAATGGACCATGTTATTGATAATGGTTGGAGAGAAAGGAGTATCTGTGTATTTAGTGACAGTCAGGCTGCACTTAAATCCTTGCTTAATCCTCTAACCACGTCTAAACTGGTTATGCATTGTAAATCCAGGCTTGATTGTGTTGGAAAGCACAATAGTCTGCTGTTGATATGGGTTCCTGGACACTCAGGAATTTCAGGAAATGAATCTGCTGACCTTCTGGCCAGAAATGGTTCGGAAACTGGTTTTCTGGGCCCAGAACCCGTACTCTCTTTGTCATCTACAGCCATCAAGACCACCATTAATGAGTAGGTCGACCCACAATCGTAAATGGGAGGACCTGAGGGGCTTTAGACAGACAAAGACCATGTTACCTGTTATTATCTCGCGTCATACGGACTTTCTGTTATCACTTAACAGAAAGAGGTGTAGGCAGCTGGTGGGATTATATACAGGTCATTTCTCTTGGGCCAAACATATGCATATGATTGGCCTGGGAGTTAGTGCCTTCTGTGCTTCCTGTGGTGTGGAGGAAGAATGTGAAGAGACGGCGGATCACTTTCTTGGTGTCTGCCCCGCTTTCTGCCGGATCAGAGTAAGCATATTTGGTACTGGAGTGTTGGGAGACGAACACCTGAGCTCTCTAACACCGCAGGATCTGCTAAGATTTATTAATAAATCTGGTAGATTTAAAAAATAGCAAAAGGGAACAGGATATAGTACAATGGACGTAAAACTTCTCTGAGTGCTGTATTCATGAATACTTTTTTTGTTTGTTCCAACAAAAAAAAAAAAATACAATGGCGTAATAGCTTCATAACTAAATACCTGAAAGGCGCGAAATTTATTGGTAAAATTTCGCTTAATTTCGCGAATCCAAGAAGCTTTATGAAATAAATCTCATGTCCGGAAAAAATGTTTTGCTTTATCGGAATTTACTGCAATGAATACAAATGTATTTTTGCTTAAGTTTGTATTAAATTATTTACCAAACAGTTGCAGTTTTGTTGAAAAATCTTTAATCTTTATCTTGATGCATACTTTTTTATACTATCCGAATAATAAAAACGGAGATATCAACGAAAATGTAATTTGCGCGACATTCAATCGGGAATAACTAGTGACGTAAACGTAATATCGGTGGGAACTTTTTACACTTTGTTGTTGTTTGTAAATTACTATGTAAGTAAAGATGTATGTAAAAATTTAGCGCCTTGGGAATTAATATTATTAAAACCCTAAAAAGCCTAGACTAAAACTTTTTCGATTTTTTTAACAACTTAGAAAGAAAGTTTTCTATAGAAATAAAACTCGCTCGAATTCAAGCACATAAATATTTTTGTCATAAGATTTTTTAATTTATTTTTATTTAGTTCTCCACTTCGGGGCTTAGAAAAATTAGCACTTATATACGTCAATGTTTTTCACATTGAAATATTATTAAAAAAAAATCTCGTAAACCAAATCATTAGATCGAAACAATTATAGGTGCCTTGCTTTATGATCCCTCTTAGAATTCTGTTGTCATTTCAAATATGCGGAATCAATTTCGCTCTGATATGTATGCAGAAACACGTGTTCATTCATACATACACACATATACACACACACCTATATCTCCACGAGTAGATACGTACGTTTTCATGGTCTTAACCGCATGATTACAGGTGATTTTTGATACTCCAGATTTGACAAGCAACAAGGTCGTGTTGAAATGTTTATTGATGGTATTTGATGGCAGAATCATTCAAAATTGACCTAAATTTAATTAGATGAAAAAATAAAAATTTTATGAAATGTACCGACAGCAGTATACATACATATATCAATGCAAAATTAGCAATCAGCACATTGCCAATGGAGTAACAAATCAGCAACAATCAACAGCACAGCAGGAGGTGAATTTTATATAAGGTACTCAGATTTAAGCGACGTTGTGGCGCATGCGTGCTGATGCTGCTGCTTCAGTTCATTCATGATGATGCGCAAATGTGTGGCTTAGCATTAGTTGCATGTACATTGTACATACATATGTATGTAAACTCGTATAGTGACACCAGAATTGAATGATGAACCGCTTCAGTTGTTTCTGGCTCTCTTGTTATGATTTATACTTATATTTTTATGTAGTTGTACATTGTTAATCATTGAGGAAATACTTATACATATTGTTAAGAATAAATTGTAGATTTAATACATATGTATAAGAAAAAAAAAATGTATATAAAAAAAATACAGACATGAAATTAAACTTGAACTATAATTGCTGAACACTTGGGTAAATCATGTTTATATGATGATGATGGTGGTGTATAATTACTACTTGTCTGCAACACTTGTAAGTTTGCTCACACAGTTTTTTTTTATTTTTTATTTTATTCATTTTTTTATTTTTTTTTTGTTGCACGTCTTAAATGCGGTTTAATGCTTATTCGCATAATTGCATATCCAGCACATACTCGTTTCTATATAATTGCGAATACGATTATGTGTAACACTGAAATGATTTGTTTAACTTTACTACCTAAGTATTATTGCTTGATCATAAGGAAATCATGAGTAATTTTTTATTTAAGGATAAGTGCGTGTTAAAATATGGAATAAGTATTTAGTATTATATTGGCCTAAGAAAAAGTTTATATTACGAGGCCAATGACTGAGAAATGAACCTGAAAGCAACAGTTTACATACAAGTATAAAGAACTAAAGACTAAAGCTATTAGATGGTCTTGATTGAAACTCTTCACATCCAACTTGCAAGAGCGAAAATATGCTACGCTATGCTTTCAATTGACCAATCAACATCGTCGGTTATTATTGTATGAGAGTAAAATTCTCTCAGTAGAAATATGAACTAATTTAATTCGAACTAAAACTAAACTCTTCAAAATTTATTAATTGTTTTCTTTTTTCAAGCATTTACATCAAAATTCATTAGTGTTAACTAAAAAATATAAGCAGTAAATAATTCATTTTTGATTGACTTTTATAATAATTGCATATTGCATAAAATACCAATCAAAAGAATCAACCATAAAAATCGTCCTTATTGTGTTTTGTTGCCAACTTCTTTCGTAGATTATCAATAAAAATTTTAAATTAAAATGCTAATTTTTGACCTTGTAAAATTGAACATTTTAATCATCATCGTATGGTGGTGCTGAAGAGTAAATATGAAAATAAAACGTGCAGAAATAAAATTAAAGGACGCGCTTTATTTTTAAATTACAAATAATGAATAGCATAAACAACCGACAAACCGTTGAAAAAGCAACCATAGTAACTACAAACTATAACTTTAGATATATGTTTAAGATTTCGCATATGTAACTTCATTATAACAAAAAAAAAAAAAAAAAAGATGGCAACGTCATTAACGTCATCACTTTTTGATCGATTATATGTGAAGCACGCGTCTTGATATGTCAGCAGCAAATTATATGAAGCACATGTCTATATGCAGGTAGTATTAACTAGTAAAGTTCTATAAATTTTTCGTGCATTATTTCCAAGTGATTTTCTTAATTTAAAAAGAAAAATTGATTGGTAGTTACCTCGTATAACGTAATTGTTTTAAACTTTAGCAATTCATTGAATAAACAAGCAAAGTTGTTTCAGTTTATGGAAACAAAACAAGATAGTTCCATTCGTACATCAGACCAATATTCTGGCCACATCTAATTTCAAAATCAGTCTAACATAGGAACTATTTAAATTTAAACCCAAATTCATATCAAAAATTACGCTAAATGTCAAACCAAAATTGGATCACTAATTAGACGAAAACCAGACCACACTTTTGATTAAAATTTAGGCCAAAACTAAGACCAGCAATAAAACCGAAATTCAGACTAAATATTAGCCAAAAAATCAAACTCAAAGCGAGAAAACTTAAACCAGAAGCACACCAAAATTCAAACTTTAATACAAACGAAAGATCAGACCAAACTTTACATCAAATCTTTGACCTGAATTTAAACCAAAAAGTAAACCAAAATTAAAAACAAAATTATAGAAAAAAGCTTAAACTAAAAATTAGAACGAAAAAAGATTTAACTTTAAGACGAACACTAGACCATGTTTAGACCAAAAACTAAATTATTTATAGGTCCTAAATTTAGATCAAATCTTAAACTAAGCAAGAGCAAAAATTCAGACAAAAATTATACCAACTTTCAGATCAAAATTTTAACCAAAATTCTGGCCAAAAATCAAACCAAATGTCAAACCGAAAATTTCAAAACCAAAAGAAAGAAATATCCAGACCAAATTTCCGACCAAATTCAAATCAAAAGTATGTAAAAATTCAGATCAATATTTAAGTCAAAATTCCGAGAAGAAATTACGCCAAATTTCAAGCGAAAACTAAGACCAAAGCTCTCACTAAAATTCAGATCAATATTCAAACCAAAAACTACACCAAGATTCAGAACAAAATTTAAACAAAATCTTAGACCAAAAAATCAGACCAAGACAGACTAGAAAATTTAGAAAACTTAGACCAGAATCAGACCAAAATTCAAACGAAAACTCAAGCAAAAATTCAAACAAAAAATCAGACCAAACTTCACAACAAATCTTTGATCAGAATTTAGACCAAAAACAAAATTTCAGAAAAAATCTTAGACCAAAGCCAGACCAAAAGCAAAACCAAAACTCAAACTAAAATTCAGACATAAAGCAGACTAAACTTCAGATGAAAAGTATATCCTGTTAAGATGAAAATCGAATTAAATATAGGTCCAAAATCGACATCAAATCTTAACTCTTTAGTTCCTAAACGTATCTCTAGACAGCCTTCACTAAAACAGGTGTAATTACCACCTTAATAGTTTTTTGTTGATAAATTTTACCATATCGTTTATGGAATTTCCCAAGCTTTTAAAAAACTCCAACCATTTGCGAAAAAAAGGAAAATTAATTATTTTGATTGAATTTGAGATAAAAATAAAAAAATTAAAAGAAATAAATAAAACGCTTTCCGTCATACTAGCCAGATAAAAAAAAAACTAGCTGTGAGTAGCTAACAATTTGAATTTTTTATATAAAATATTTATTTACTTAAAACAAACTGATAAAAAGTTTATTTAACAACAAATACCTTTAGGCTTTCAACCTTTCCGGCTTCATTAAACCAAGTCCATTAAATTTTTTTGGATTTTGAGATCAGATTTATGCTTTTTTATCTAAATTTATCAAACCCAATTTTATTTAAATCAATCAAAAACTTGATAACTAAAGGGTTAAACGGAATATCAAGCAACATTTTTAAACAAAAAATAAGACTTACTTTCCGACCAAAATTCAAACTGAAATTCAGATCAATATTCAAACTAAAATTTGGAAAAAAAATTACGCCATAATTTAGACAAAAAATCAGACTAAAGTTCAGACTAAAATTATAACCAAAAATTACACCAATGATCACACCAAAATTCAAGCACAAATTTATACCAAAGCTTAGACCAAAATCATACTTCGCTCAAGTTTTAGCTCAAACTAAAATTCAGAACAATATTCAAATAAATATTCAGACCAAAATTTAAATTGAAATTCAAACCAAATCTTAGACCAAAAGTATACCAAAATTAAGACCAAGTTTCAAACTAACATAAATAATAATAATAAATTAAAGTAATTTATAAAATTTAATTAAAATTGTTGCAAATAACTGCAGCTTCTTATTTTTGATAAGCCTGAAACGTTTATATACATGGTTTTTAAAAGCGGAAAATTCCAATTACACTAAGTATTTTGTTTATATTAATATTCAAAACAAATAATCAATAATAAGTCAGACTACTTTTAAAAAAATTATTTAACTCCATTTATTTCTCTCTTGATCCATTTGCCTCTCGGTTTGCTCTGTGGACTTGGATTTATCCACTTAAGTTGATTCAATAGAAAAGTGATTTCAATAGAATTAATATCAAATCAGTATAAGTTTTGATAAGACTTAAGTGTTTATAACCATTGCTTTAGTATGAAGCTTCAAATTTTCAGCTGCATTACTTTGTTTCAAATTTTGTGTGTAACATTTACACACCATACAATGTAAGCAAATGATGCAACAATCATAAAAGTTTTGATGGAACAAAAGCAAAACTCGCTCAAAAAAAGCACAGCTCAACATTTGATTGCGGAAGCAAACAATTTTTATATTTGTGGTATTGAGTTACTAATCAAACGAGCGTAGATATCATAAAAGATAAATATTTTACAATATAAAGAAGCACCAATTTAAGACCATTATGAAGCTGTTAATAGGTAATCAGCATACGGGTATCAGTAATGAGCAGTGCAGATTGAAGCTGAAAAAAAAAACAGTTAAGTGGAAGACAATAAATTTTTGTATTTTTTAAGGTGATTTTATATCAAAAGAATTTCATGTTAAATTGTAGCATCTTTCAGTAAAAATTACGAAAAAAGAAGATTTGTCTTTGCTTATAACAAACGCTAAATATTTTTGAGATTCACCGGACGACAATGGCAATGTTTTTCCGCTACACACTTATGCTTGTTTAAATTTTTATTAATTATCATATTTGCCAATTGAAAGCAGGAGACAAAGGACACTTTTTTGTTCCTTATAATTGATATAGATTTACTTATATTTTCTTCAAAAAATCATGCTGCGGACAAGAGGCAAAAACACATTTACTGTAGTGATTATCAAAAGGCACATCTTTTTAAAATAAATTATTCTTTTAGTTTTTAAACAATTTTATCTATAAAAGTCTTTTAATTTTATCAGCATAAAATACTCAAAACACTTTAAGTTAATTTTTAAAAATTTTAATTACACTTTACATATTTTTCTTTTTTTCTTACGCTTTAAATGAAATCGATTTTTGTTTAGCATTCCATCAGCATCACCATCATAAAGCAAGCATCATTTATGAACATTCAAAGTAGAAGAACAACGGCAACGTTGGTGGTCCAACGTAACGTACCGCATAGCCACCGTTTAAATAAACAAATCAGCAGTTCACCACCCCAGTCAATTCAGTCAGTTACAGTCCGTCAGTCATCCAGTTTAACATCCATCCAGTTTTGGCTGACTACAGCAGCAACAGCAAAAGTAGCACACTTTCATGAACACTAAGTATGTGAACACGCTATCACTGCATTTTTGACAGCGTGCGCCATCGCAATATTTGACGTCATCAATCTTTTTCTTTTTTGACATGATGCGCAAATCGTGCGTGTGTATTTTGATGTGTGCGAAAAATAATGCGTAGCTCTACGCAGTGTCCGATTTTATTGAAACGTGCTGTAATATGAGTAGCAATTAATCATTGTAAGAAATTTTTTGGTGGAAATTTTAGTATAGAACACTGGTGTTCTATCGGTCCGTCTCAACCGAAATGAAAAATGTTTAAAATTGCATAAAGTGTCATAAACTTTAATTAAAACAATCTAATGAATAAAATAAGTTTTGGTATAAATTAATACAATAAGAAAGAATTGAATAAAATACCTAAGTTAAATTCTGACTTTGTTTTTAATGCCCATTTTCAAAATTTTCCTTTACCTAAAAACTTGCCAAAAATCGAAATCTAAGCCGATTTGAAACATTTTTAAAACTCCTTGGACCTACGAAATTTTAATTCAATATAAAGTTAATGGAATAATCCCCTGATATACTAATGCTTATTTACAAAAATATTGTTCACCTAAATATTACCAAAAATCTGAATCTAAGCAATTTAAATATGGAGTATGAATTTATAAACTCGTAATTGTGACTAACTTCATATCTATCATACACGCCATTTTTTTGACATTGACAGCTATTCTATCTCGAAGAGCGCCAAAAATACTATAAGAATTGATCTGTCAAATAATTTTCATAATTTTAAAAAAGTGTTTTACTATAGCTGAAAATGTCGATTTTCGTGCCAACAAAACAACATTTGCGGGAAGTTTTAATTTGCTTCTTCCATTTAAAGAAAAACGCAACTGAAGCACATCGTTTACTCACTGAAGCTTAACCTGACTGTGCTCTAGACGTTAGAATGTGTCAGGTGTGGTATGCCCGTTTCAAAAATGGTGATTTTGATGTTGAAGACAGGGAACGCTCAAGCGGCCCGAAAAAGTTCGAAGATGAAGAATTGAAGGCATTACTCGAAGAAGATTCATGTCAAACGCAACAAGAACTTGCAGAATCTTTAGGAGTTGATCAATCAACCATTTCTAAACGATTAAAAGCATTGGGAATGATTCAAAAGCAAGGAAATTGGGTGCCGTACGAATTGAAGCCGAGAGACGTCGAACGACGATTTTTCACAGGTGAACTGCTGATTGAACGACAGAAAAGAAAGGGTTTTCTGCATCGTATTGTGACTGGCGATGAAAAGTGGATACGTTACGATAACCCAAAGCGTAAAAAATCATGGGGACCGCCCGGACATGCATCAATATCAACGGCAAAGCCGAACATCCATGGATCTAAGCTCACGCTGTGTATTTGGTGGGTTATGAAAGGTGTCGTGTATTATGAACTGTTGAAACCGAATGAAACGATCACTGGCGACCGCTACCGACTACAATTGATGCGTTTGAGCCGAGCATTAAACGATAAGAGGCCAGAATATGAGAATAGACACGACGAAGTTATTCTTCAGCACGACAATGCTCGGCCGCATGTTGCAAGGCAAGTAAAAACATACTTGGAAACGCTGAAATGGGAAGTGCTACCCCACCCGCCGTATTCTCCAGACATTGCTCCTTCTGATTATCACTTGTTCCGATCGATGACACATGGCCTGGCTGAACAGCACTTCCGTTCTTTCGAAGAACTCAAAAAATGGGTCTATTCGTGGATAGCCTCAAAAGATGAGGAGCTCTTTTGACGCGGAATCCGTATGCTACCAGAAAGATGGAAAAAGGTTGTGGCTAACGATGGACAATACTTTAAAGAATAAATTTATAATCACTTATTCACAATAAATGTCCAATTTACGAAAAAATACGAGTTTATACATTCATACTCCCAATGCGGCTGGCTGGAACGTCTGAAAAAAAAAATACTCTTAGAAAACTGATGACTGTGATCTCAGGATATATTACGATAATATCAAAAAATGTTGGACGAAGGCACAGCTAAACCTTTTTGAAAGGCCAAAAGGTAAGCCGAAGTACCGCGTCACCAATTTGGCCTATCTGACAATCTGCGTTGTAATCGTCTATATCTTCGGAAGAACTCGGAGTTTCTCTGCTTTTTAAAAAATTGATTTTTCCAAAGCGAAATAGTGCACTATTGATTAACCTAGGATAAGAAACCGTGTAAGGTTTAGTGAAAAGTTATTAAATGAGAAGAAATGTTCTGGAGTCAGCAAATGTTTAGTATCCCTTTTCTAATGTTCATTTTTATAAGTGTGTTTTAATGTCTCGTAAAAAACTGGAATCTAAACTTGATTGAAACACCTGCACAATAATTCTTTTTAACATAACGTCGCCTGAAAATTGATTTGGCATATGCGTATAAGTATTCCTATGCCTATACGCCAAATCAATACTCAGGCGACGATAAGTTAAAAAACAGAAAATGGTTTATTGAGAAGGAAAAGGAACTTAATGAAGTCTGCATAATTTTTACTTACCTTTTTTAAGAATTTTTAGAAATATTAATATATTTAAATTTTCGACAATTTTTTTCACCTAAAATTCAACTATATTAAACTCCGAACTGAATTGAACATCTTTTTAAAGCTAAATAAATTTTTCCTTTTAATGGTTTATTCAGCAAAATCCTTTCACATAAAAATTCAACATAAATCTAAACCTTAACCGATTTGTAAATTTGTCAAAGCATGCATAGGTTCATAAATAGAGTAAGGTTTAGTGGAAAGTAAAGTCAAGGAAATTTTTACTTTTCTTTTTGTTTACTGTCAGAAATTAATGCCATCTAAAAATTCGCCATAAATCAGAATGTGAACCAACTTAGAAATATTTTAAAACTACATAGTCCTACATTAATTTGAATTTAGAAAATATGAACTTTCCGCTTGATGGTCAATGTTTAATTTTTTTCTTGCCTTAATTCAATTTGACACTTTCTGGATTCAATTTCATGCTATAAGCTTTCAGAATTTGTATTGACTCTTTTTGATTTAAATTTTTCTGTTCCAAACTCAATTTGACGACTTCTGCATTCAATCACGAACTTTACAACTAATGGTTGCAGAACTCAAAACAACAACTATGTACAAATACAATTAGCATTAAATTATCATCAATAACTGCAAGTACATGTGCGTGCAAGAATGACAAGCTTATTATGAAAAATCGTATGTGTTGTCATTTGTAAATGTCCTTGAAAATTTGTCCTTTAAAATCCGTTGAACATAATATAAAAACTAAAACAAGAATTACCAGACGCTATCACCAAAGGCGTTAAAATGAAATCGAAAGTTATGAAAAAATGAAATCCTGTTCCCTTACATACAACACTCAAACCACATACCAATGTACTATACAAAAAAAAAAAAAGGATCTTAAATATGATGTAAAGTAGAAGCCACTGCTGCAAGTACATGCAGCAGTAACAACAGGTGTGAATTGACAAATTTCTTTCTTCTTCTTCTGGTTTTTTTGGGCACAAGTTGCACACATCATATTCAATAAATTTAATGAAAAATTCTGCATAACAAAAAAACAAAAGAAGAAATTCTTGTTTTTTTGAAAAGAAAAAACTATACATACCATTTGGCTTAATTACTGAACTGATAATCGTACCTCAACAACTTTAACTCACAGTTTTAGTTTTGTTTTGCTGGCTGCTACTTGATAGCTCAAGTCATACTTTTAGATATTAATTTTTTATTTTTAGTTCTCCCTTACAGGCAAATTAAAACCACTTTTTCCCAATAAATTGGGGCACACTTTTGTGGCCGCCGCCACTGATGGCCTGTTGGCAAGTGGCAGTGGCAAGTTTCAAGCACTGGCAACTCATCGTAGCCTCAGTCCAAAAACTTATTCCCCCTCCAGTCATCTGCTAGCAGTTGGTTGGCACATGCCTTCAAGTGAAATTAATACCCAATGACTGATGTGAAGTTAGCACCGATTTCAGAACTGAGCGAATTCGTCCTTAACATAGCAGAATACAGCGTCTCTGTTATGTTATAACATTGCTGTAATTAACGTAACAGGGCGAATTGCGAAAATAAAGCTTTCACGGCGAAAGATAGTAAAAATTATTTTTAATGTATAAAATGGTATCTTAGAAAAAAAAATCGAGGCTGTCGTCGAAATTTTTTCTTGAGCTCAAATCTGGTTTCGCTATATTTCATATATTTTTCAAAAATGTACTGCTCAATTATATAAAATTATACTGAAATACTAAAGAATAGTGAAAAATGTGCATTGGTTTTGTAAGGCATTTAGTTTTGTTTAGGTATATCCAAAAGCTTTTGTACAAATAAAGCTTTGGGTGATATTTTTAAGTATAACCAATATGGCAAATTCCACCGGCTTTAAGTAGTAGTTAGCGGCGAAGTCGTTTGGTGTGTCGATTAAGTTATGAAAACAAGGACATTTTGGTGTGACTCGAGTTCGAACCCCAGCTTTGTGTTCTGAAATATTTTTAAAATTTTATTTTTTGTTCAATGGCGAATTCCATTACGCACGAATACCATATTTTTGAGGTTGGGGGAAATCGAACTATATTTCCTTATAACTTTTCTGCTGTTAAACTTTATTTCAAGAATTTTGGAAATGTAATGCAAAATAATTTATTCTTTGCGTTAAACAAGAAACTTGCAAAATTCTTAATTTAATATTTTCGGTAGCATCGGTACTATTAGAACTATTAATACTATGTGGGTATGGAATCAACACTAATCGTGGCGCAGCCAAAGCTACGCGAAAACAAAAAACTCATTTAAATTTATTTATGTGGACTAAGCCTATTGGGCGGTATCACAATAAATAAAAAACAAAAAAAATACTGAACCACAAACTGAAAACTAGGTTTTTTTATTTTCGAATATTTATATAACACATCTATAGCAGAGTTAAAAAAAATTTTCCAAATTCAGTGCTGGAATTTTATCCCTCTGTATTGGCCATAATTCGAAAATGGTTACAACGCAGAGGCTACGGTATATGCCACAACATGGCCAGTAGACGTCGCCATGATTCCAGGTACCAAACTTAAAAATTGCTCTTTTTAAATTCTGGCAAAACGAAGCGGTGCTGGAATTTTGGTCAATTTTCTCAGATTTTTCCACTGTATTGGCCATAATTCGGAAATGGCTACAACGCAGAAGCTGCGGTATATACCACCACATGGCCAGTAGACCTCGCCATGATTCCAGGTACCAAACTTAAAAATTGCTCTTTTTAAATTCTGGCAAAACGAAGCGGTGCTGGAATTTTGGTCAATTTTCTCAGCTTTTTCCACTGTATTGGCCATAATTCGGAAATGGCTACAACGCAGAAGCTGCGGCATATACCACCACATGGCCAGTAGACCTCGGCATAATTCCAGGTACCTAACTTAAAAATTGCTCTTTTTAAATTCTGGCAAAACGAAGCGGTGCTGGAATTTTGGTCAATTTTCTCAGCTTTTTCCACTGTATTGGCCATAATTCGGAAATGGCTACAACGCAGAAGCTGCGGCATATACCACCACATGGCCAGTAGACCTCGGCATAATTTAAGGTACCTAACTTAAAAATCGCTCTTTTTAAGTTCTGGCAAAACGAAGCGGTGCTGGAATTTTGGTCAATTTTCTCAGCTTTTTCCACTGTATTGGCCATAATTCGGAAATGGCTACAACGCAGAAGCTGCGGCATATACCACCATATGGCCAGTAGACCTCGCCATGATTCCAGGTACTAAACTTAAAAATCGCTCTTTTTAAATTCTGGCAAAACGAAGCGGTGCTGGAATTTTGGTCAATTTTCTCAGCTTTTTCCACTGTATTGGCTATAATTCGGAAATGGCTACAACGCAGAAGCTGCGGCATATACCACCACATGGCCAGTAGACCTCGCCATGATTCCAGGTACCAAACTTAAAAATTGCTCTTTTTAAATTCTGGCAAAACGAAGCGGTGCTGGAATTTTGGTCAATTTTCTCAGCTTTTTCCACTGTATTGGCCATAATTCGGAAATGGCTACAACGCAGAAGCTGCGGCATATACCACCACATGGCCAGTAGACCTCGGCATAATTCCAGGTACCTAACTTAAAAATTGCTCTTTTTAAATTCTGGCAAAACGAAGCGGTGCTGGAATTTTGGTCAATTTTCTCAGCTTTTTCCACTGTATTGGCCATAATTCGGAAATGGCTACAACGCAGAAGCTGCGGCATATACCACCACATGGCCAGTAGACCTCGCCATGATTCCAGGTACTAAACTTAAAAATCGTTCTTTTTAAATTCTGGCAAAACGAAGCGGTGCTGGAATTTTGGTCAATTTTCTCAGCTTTTTTCACTGTATTGGCCATAATTCGGAAATGGCTACAACGCAGAAGCTGCGGTATATACCACCATATGGCCAGTAGACCTCGCCATGATTCCAGGTACTAAACTTAAAAATCGCTCTTTTTAAATTCTGGCAAAACGAAGCGGTGCTGGAATTTTGGTCAATTTTCTCAGCTTTTTCCACTGTATTGGCCATAATTCGGAAATGGCTACAACGCAGAAGCTGCGGCATATACCACCATATGGCCAGTAGACCTCGGCATAATTTGAGCTACTTAACTTAAAAATCGCTCTTTTTAAATTCTGGCAAAACGAAGCGGTGCTGGAATTTTGGTCAATTTTCTCAGCTTTTTCCACTCTATTGGCCATAATTCGGAAATGGCTACAACGCAGAAGCTGCGGCATATACCACCACATGGCCAGTAGACCTCGGCATAATTTGAGCTACTAAACTTAAAAATCGCTCTTTTTAAATTCTGGCAAAACGAAGCGGTGCTGGAATTTTGGTCAATTTTCTCAGCTTTTTCCACTGTATTGGCCATAATTCGGAAATGGCTACAACGCAGAAGCTGCGGCATATACCACCATATGGCCAGTAGACCTCGCCATGATTCCAGGTACTAAACTTAAAAATCGCTCTTTTTAAATTCTGGCAAAACGAAGCGGTGCTGGAATTTTTGTCAATTTTCTCAGCTTTTTCCACTCTATTGGCCATAATTCGGAAATGGCTACAACGCAGAAGCTGCGGCATATACCACCACAAGGCCAGTAGACCTCGGCATAATTTGAGCTACTTAACTTAAAAATCGCTCTTTTTAAATTCTGGCAAAACGAAGCGGTGCTGGAATTTTGGTCAATTTTCTCAGCTTTTTCCACTGTATTGGCCATAATTCGGAAATGGCTACAACGCAGAAGCTGCGGTATATACCACCATATGGCCAGTAGACCTCGCCATGATTCCAGGTACTAAACTTAAAAATCGCTCTTTTTAAATTCTGGCAAAACGAAGCGGTGCTGGAATTTTGGTCAATTTTCTCAGCTTCTTCCACTGTATTGGCCATAATTCGGAAATGGCTACAACGCAGAAGCTGCGGCATATACCACCATATGGCCAGTAGACCTCGGCATAATTTGAGCTACTTAACTTAAAAATCGCTCTTTTCAAATTCTGGCAAAACGAAGCGGTGCTGGAATTTTGGTCAATTTTCTCAGCTTTTTCCACTGTATTGGCCATAATTCGGAAATGGCTACAACGCAGAAGCTGCGGCATATACCACCACATGGCCAGTAGACCTCGGCATAATTCCAGGTACCTAACTTAAAAATCGCTCTTTTTAAATTCTGGCAAAACGAAGCGGTGCTGGAATTTTGGTCAATTTTCTCAGCTTCTTCCACTGTATTGGCCATAATTCGGAAATGGCTACAACGCAGAAGCTGCGGCATATACCACCACATGGCCAGTAGACCTCGGCATAATTCCAGGTACCTAACTTAAAAATCGCTCTTTTTAAATTCTGGCAAAACGAAGCGGTGCTGGAATTTTGGTCAATTTTCTCAGCTTTTTCCACTGTATTGGCCATAATTCGGAAATGGCTACAACGCAGAAGCTGCGGTATATACCACCACATGGCCAGTAGACCTCGCCATGATTCCAGGTACCTAACTTAAAAATCGCTCTTTTTAAATTCTGGCAAAACGAAGCGGTGCTGGAATTTTGGTCAATTTTCTCAGCTTTTTCCACTGTATTGGCCATAATTCGGAAATGGCTACAACGCAGAAGCTGCGGCATATACCACCATATGGCCAGTAGACCTCGGCATAATTTGAGCTACTTAACTTAAAAATCGCTCTTTTTAAATTCTGGCAAAACGAAGCGGTGCTGGAATTTTGGTCAATTTTCTCAGCTTTTTCCACTGTATTAGCCATAATTCGGAAATGGCTACAACGCAGAAGCTGCGGCATATACCACCATATGGCCAGTAGACCTCGCCATGATTCCAGGTACTAAACTTAAAAATCGCTCTTTTTAAATTCTGGCAAAACGAAGCGGTGCTGGAATTTTGGTCAATTTTCTCAGCTTCTTCCACTGTATTGGCCATAATTCGGAAATGGCTACAACGCAGAAGCTGCGGCATATACCACCACATGGCCAGTAGACCTCGCCATGATTCCAGGTACTAAACTTAAAAATCGTTCTTTTTAAATTCTGGCAAAACGAAGCGGTGCTGGAATTTTGGTCAATTTTCTCAGCTTTTTTCACTGTATTGGCCATAATTCGGAAATGGCTACAACGCAGAAGCTGCGGTATATACCACCATATGGCCAGTAGACCTCGGCATAATTTGAGCTACTTAACTTAAAAATCGCTCTTTTTAAATTCTGGCAAAACGAAGCGGTGCTGGAATTTTGGTCAATTTTCTCAGCTTTTTCCACTGTATTGGCCATAATTCGGAAATGGCTACAACGCAGAAGCTGCGGCATATACCACCATATGTCCAGTAGACCTCGCCATGATTCCAGGTACTAAACTTAAACATCGCTCTTTTCAAATTCTGGCAAAACGAAGCGGTGCTGGAATTTTGGTCAATTTTCTCAGCTTCTTCCACTGTATTGGCCATAATTCGGAAATGGCTACAACGCAGAAGCTGCGGCATATACCACCATATGGCCAGTAGACCTCGCCATGATTCCAGGTACTAAACTTAAAAATCGCTCTTTTTAAATTCTGGCAAAACGAAGCGGTGCTGGAATTTTGGTCAATTTTCTCAGCTTTTTCCACTGTATTGGCCATAATTCGGAAATGGCTACAACGCAGAAGCTGCGGCATATACCACCATATGTCCAGTAGACCTCGCCATGATTCCAGGTACTAAACTTAAAAATCGCTCTTTTCAAATTCTGGCAAAACGAAGCGGTGCTGGAATTTTGGTCAATTTTCTCAGCTTCTTCCACTGTATTGGCCATAATTCGGAAATGGCTACAACGCAGAAGCTGCGGCATATACCACCATATGGCCAGTAGACCCCGCCATAATTCCAGGTACCAAACTTAAAAATCGCTCTTTTTAAATTCTGGCAAAACGAAGCGGTGCTGGAATTTTTGTCAATTTTCTCAGCTTTTTCCACTGTATTTGAAAATTATAGTTATTTTGTACTGGTGTTCAATTGTTTAAAATTTGGCAAAAGGGCTCAAAGAACCAATTCATAACATGTTATTTAAAAAAACAAAAAAAGAAAAACAATATGTAAAATGTATTACTCCTAGATTCGAACCACCAAACTTCCGATTGCAAGTCCAATGACACATACACGAAGCTAATATCTGGTTATGACGTCACGGGAATTTTTACGTATATATTCGTTATTGTGTATAAGATTTGAATCGAAACTAAAGACATTAAGTTTACATATTATTGTAGCAGCGGTATATGAAATTTAACATGTACAAAAGAATTAACATTGCACATTATAATCCATAACAAAGAATATGAAGAAGAGGTGCGTGTTTTTGTTGTTTTCCTGATAGTTGACGAAAATAAGCCATTACGAGTTTCAAATTTAACGTTTTTAATCGTTTTTACTTTGCAAATCGTTGTGATTCTACAGTTTGTAACAGAAATGAAATAAAAGCATATGTCAAATAAGAAGATTTGTTGTTATGAATGTAAAAAATGTACAAGGAGGATAATTTATTTATTAGTTTATGAAATACATATGCACTGGCGGTCATTTAAACCGCACCACCCACTAATTTCAAGAAAATCGTTTAAAATAGGACCTAAACCTGATTTTGTTTTAGTGAATGTAATTTTTTTTTATTTTCGGGAACAAAATGAACAAAATTCCGAAAGAAACATCATATATACACACAAATTTACTTTTTAATTAAAACAAAAATATGGAAGAAATTTTACATTTTTGAGTCGCAAGCAAAAGTGTTTAGTTGGATGGTGCTCCTCTCTTAGCCTTTGTTATGGCTGTTATCTTGAATGGCATAGAGGATATCATTCGTTATTTTTTTAATACCAAACTGTTTTCAGAACTCCAACACGAGGTTTTTTATTCTTTGGCATGTTTTGAGCAACTTTCCGTTTCATTATATGACGGAGGTGCTCTATCGCGAACCGCGCGAGCTACCTGATTATTCCCGGCTGTAAATTCCAACATCATCGAAAGCATTTTGAGTCTCCAAACAAATAAGGTATATTACGAAAAATCCATTCAAGCCATATGACTTTGTGGGAATTTGACTATTTTCGCTTCACGGTTATCCTTGTGTTGCTTTATATCTGAGCGACGCACGTACCGAAAATTAAATGCGCATAAAAAATTGAGTTTAAGTGCCCGATCATATAACTTTTCCCGAGTCTGCCAGAGTTCAATTGCTGTGGTTTTGAGTCCATGCCAGGCGATTTGTTTCCATCCATTTCGTCAACAAACGACTTTTTGGCTGATCGTCTACCATACAGACCGAACTTTAGTTTCTTTCTGCGTAAGTTGTCTGCATTTATATTCACGTTGTAATAGCTTTTTAGCTCAGTCCTTATTGTGACTACACTTTTGAACCGATAATTTATGGTTCTCTTTCAGGTTATGCCATTTTCTCTCGAATTTGTCTTCCATAGTCTTATTGATCTTTTTGTCCTCTCAAGCGGGTACAAATTGCCGTTTTTCTAGATCAGCCCAACAGCAGTCGAATGCAAGAATCAGATTTCTTTAAATATTTAACTTTATGACACTCTTGGATACCTAAGAACAAAAATTTCGACCTTTTTTTGTGGCGTGACAATTGTTTATACTTTGCAGTTGTTTCGCCAAACAAGCGCAATAAAAAATGGAGCATCCCGCTTAAATACATTCTTAAAGCATAAACAAGGGAATCTCCTTTACAAAGGAAGGGAAATTTGGGATTGCAGCAGTATTGCAAGTGATGCGGTTGTTGTGACCGCCAGTCTAAAATATGAAAACTTCTAACATTTTAACTAAATATATTCAACTAAAATATTTCAACATTTTACCTAAATATAATCATCTATCTATACCAGTGGTTCTCAAGTGGTGGGGCGCCCCCAGATTTGAAGGGAGGCGCGAACGCATTTCAAAAAATAAATATTTGCGTACTCTGTAATGCTATAGTATTTAATCAATTAATTTAAAAGATATTTAATTTTAATCCAATCTAACTAATCGAATGCAAAACCTATCAAACGCCTGTGTTTGCTACGGCGACTTCTCTGCTTGTATGGTATAGTCGATCTCCATACGTTTAACACCAACAAATAATTCTGCCACGAATAAATGTACACACACATTTTGTTTTCGTATGCACATATATGTGTGAGTAAATTGATCGAAACATAAACAAACAAACTCCGCTCGTATTTTAATTTCTCCCTCTCTTCTTCTCTTTGTTGTTTAAAGTAGCACAGTCATGTTGCGCAGTAGTGTGAGCGAGAGGCGAACTGGACGTTACAGTTATCTTACATCTTACGATACAGTTATTCTTACATTTTACACATTTGAAATTTTGCCTATACCGTGACCTAAAATGTTTACACATCAAAAAATAATAAGCCAGCATAAAAAATGTTGTGGGAAAATCAAAGTGGGGGAGGCGTGGGCTTACCATGAATTCGGAAAGGGGGCGTAGGATGAAAACAGTTGAGAACCACTGATCTATACTATTAATAATTTGGTAAAGTTTGGATGTATTATTGGGGTAATCTCATGAACTACCGGCAGAATTTTAAAATTTTTGCAGTATCGTGATGATGGGGTTCGCAGTTTGAACATAGGCTATATTTTATTTCAATAAAACAAGTGGGTGTGGCACCTCCCACACAAAATAAATGCTTGAAGTGGCATAACTTAAGAACTATAAGAGATGCATTGTAGATCTCATTGTTTGCCACATAAAAGTTACCTGCGGCATACCTCGCATTTGGTTTTTGCACAAACACAAAATAGAACAGAATGCGTGAGAGATTGAGAGCTTTGTGTTTTATATTCTTTTTCATTTGCATGAATGTAACTACATATTACTAACTCTACTCGACTCGAGAAAAAGTTATATGATCTGGCAAATTAAACTCAATTTTTTGTGTGCATTTAATTTTCGATACGTGCGTCGCTCAGATATAGAGTAATACAAGGATAACTGTGTAGCGAAAATAGTAAAATTCCCACAAAGTCATATGGCGTTATTTTTCGTTATTTTATTGGTTCGGTTTAAATGACCGCCAGTGCATATGTATTTCATAAACTAATAAATAAATTATCCTCCTTGTACATTTTTTACATTCATAACAACAAATCTTCTTATTTGACATATGCTTTTATTTCATTTCTGTTACAAACTGTAGAATCACAACGATTTGCAAAGTAAAAACGATTAAAAACGTTAAATTTGAAACTCGTAATGGCTTATTTTCGTCAACTATCAGGAAAACAACAAAAACACGCACCTCTTCTTCATATTCTTTGTTATGGATTATAATGTGCAATGTTAATTCTTTTGTACATGTTAAATTTCATATACCGCTGCTACAATAATATGTAAACTTAATGTCTTTAGTTTCGATTCAAATCTTATACACAATAACGAATATATACGTAAAAATTCCCGTGACGTCATAACCAGATATTAGCTTCGTGTATGTGTCATTGGACTTGCAATCGGAAGTTTGGTGGTTCGAATCTAGGAGTAATACATTTTACATATTGTTTTTCTTTTTTTGTTTTTTTAAATAACATGTTATGAATTGGTTCTTTGAGCCCTTTTGCCAAATTTTAAACAATTGAACACCAGTACAAAATAACTATAATTTTCAAATACAGTGGAAAAAGCTGAGAAAATTGACAAAAATTCCAGCACCGCTTCGTTTTGCCAGAATTTAAAAAGAGCGATTTTTAAGTTAGGTACCTGGAATTATGGCGAGGTCTACTGGCCATATGGTGGTATATGCCGCAGCTTCTGCGTTGTAGCCATTTCCGAATTATGGCCAATACAGTGGAAGAAGCTGAGAAAATTGACAAAAATTCCAGCACCGCTTCGTTTTGCCAGAATTTAAAAAGAGCGATTTTTAAGTTAGGTAGCTTAAATTAGGCCGAGGTCTACTGGCCATGTGGTGGTATACGCCGCAGCTTCTGCGTTGTAGCCATTTCCGAATTATGGCCAATAGAGTGGAAAAAGCTGAGAAAATTGACCAAAATTCCAGCACCGCTTCGTTTTGCCAGAATTTAAAAAGAGCGATTTTTAAGTTAGGTAGCTTAAATTATGCCGAGGTCTACTGGCCATGTGGTGGTATATGCCGCAGCTTCTGCGTTGTAGCCATTTCCGAATTATGGCCAATACAGTGGAAAAAGCTGAGAAAATTGACCAAAATTCCAGCACCGCTTCGTTTTGCCAGAATTTAAAAAGAGCGATTTTTAAGTTAAGTAGCTTAAATTATGCCGAGGTCTACTGGCCATGTGGTGGTATATGCCGCAGCTTCTGCGTTGTAGCCATTTCCAAATTATTGCCAATACAGTGGAAAAAGCTGAGAAAATTGACCAAAATTCCAGCACCGCTTCGTTTTGCCAGAATTTAAAAAGAGCGATTTTTAAGTTTGGTACCTTAAATTATGCCGAGGTCTACTGGCCATGTGGTGGTATATGCCGCAGCTTCTGCGTTGTAGCCATTTCCAAATTATTGCCAATACAGTGGAAAAAGCTGAGAAAATTGACCAAAATTCCAGCACCGCTTCGTTTTGCCAGAATTTAAAAAGAGCGATTTTTAAGTTTGGTACCTTAAATTATGCCGAGGTCTACTGGCCATGTGGTGGTATATGCCGCAGCTTCTGCGTTGTAGCCATTTCCAAATTATTGCCAATACAGTGGAAAAAGCTGAGAAAATTGACAAAAATTCCAGCACCGCTTCGTTTTGCCAGAATTTAAAAAGAGCGATTTTTAAGTTTAGTACCTGGAATCATGGCGAGGTCTACTGGCCATATGGTGGTATATGCCGCAGCTTCTGCGTTGTAGCCATTTCCGAATTATGGCCAATACAGTGGAAGAAGCTGAGAAAATTGACAAAAATTCCAGCACCGCTTCGTTTTGCCAGAATTTAAAAAGAGCGATTTTTAAGTTAGGTACCTTAAATTATGCCGAGGTCTACTGGCCATGTGGTGGTATATGCCGCAGCTTCTGCGTTGTAGCCATTTCCGAATTATGGCTAATACAGTGGAAAAAGCTGAGAAAATTGACCAAAATTCCAGCACCGCTTCGTTTTGCCAGAATTTAAAAAGAGCGATTTTTAAGTTAGGTACCTGGAATTATGCCGAGGTCTACTGGCCATGTGGTGGTATATGCCGCAGCTTCTGCGTTGTAGCCATTTCCGAATTATGGCCAATACAGTGGAAAAAGCTGAGAAAATTGACAAAAATTCCAGCACCGCTTCGTTTTGCCAGAATTTAAAAAGAGCGATTTTTAAGTTAGGTACCTGGAATTATGCCGAGGTCTACTGGCCATGTGGTGGTATATGCCGCAGCTTCTGCGTTGTAGCCATTTCCGAATTATGGCCAATACAGTGGAAGAAGCTGAGAAAATTGACCAAAATTCCAGCACCGCTTCGTTTTGCCAGAATTTAAAAAGAGCGATTTTTAAGTTTGGTACCTTAAATTATGCCGAGGTCTACTGGCCATGTGGTGGTATATGCCGCAGCTTCTGCGTTGTAGCCATTTCCGAATTATGGCCAATACAGTGGAAAAAGCTGAGAAAATTGACCAAAATTCCAGCACCGCTTCGTTTTGCCAGAATTTAAAAAGAGCGATTTTTAAGTTAAGTAGCTTAAATTATGCCGAGGTCTACTGGCCATGTGGTGGTATATGCCGCAGCTTCTTCGTTGTAGCCATTTCCGAATTATGGCTAATACAGTGGAAAAAGCTGAGAAAATTGACAAAAATTCCAGCACCGCTTCGTTTTGCCAGAATTTAAAAAGAGCGATTTTTAAGTTTAGTACCTGGAATCATGGCGAGGTCTACTGGCCATATGGTGGTATATGCCGCAGCTTCTGCGTTGTAGCCATTTCCGAATTATGGCCAATACAGTGGAAAAAGCTGAGAAAATTGACCAAAATTCCAGCACCGCTTCGTTTTGCCAGAATTTAAGAAGAGCGATTTTTAAGTTTGGTACCTTAAATTATGCCGAGGTCTACTGGCCATGTGGTGGTATATGCCGCAGCTTCTGCGTTGTAGCCATTTCCGAATTATGGCCAATACAGTGGAAAAAGCTGAGAAAATTGACCAAAATTCCAGCACCGCTTCGTTTTGCCAGAATTTAAAAAGAGCGATTTTTAAGTTAAGTAGCTTAAATTATGCCGAGGTCTACTGGCCATGTGGTGGTATATGCCGCAGCTTCTTCGTTGTAGCCATTTCCGAATTATGGCTAATACAGTGGAAAAAGCTGAGAAAATTGACAAAAATTCCAGCACCGCTTCGTTTTGCCAGAATTTAAAAAGAGCGATTTTTAAGTTTAGTACCTGGAATCATGGCGAGGTCTACTGGCCATATGGTGGTATATGCCGCAGCTTCTGCGTTGTAGCCATTTCCGAATTATGGCCAATACAGTGGAAAAAGCTGAGAAAATTGACAAAAATTCCAGCACCGCTTTGTTTTGCCAGAATTTAAAGAGAGCGATTTTTAAGTTTAGTACCTGGAATCATGGCGAGGTCTACTGGCCATATGGTGGTATATGCCGCAGCTTCTGCGTTGTAGCCATTTCCGAATTATGGCCAATACAGTGGAAAAAGCTGAGAAAATTGACAAAAATTCCAGCACCGCTTCGTTTTGCCAGAATTTAAAAAGAGCGATTTTTAAGTTTAGTACCTGGAATTATGCCGAGGTCTACTGGCCATGTGGTGGTGTATGCCGCAGCTTCTGCGTTGTAGCCATTTCCGAATTATGGCCAATACAGTGGAAAAAGCTGAGAAAATTGACAAAAATTCCAGCACCGCTTCGTTTTGCCAGAATTTAAAAAGAGCGATTTTTAAGTTTGGTACCTGGAATCATGGCGAGGTCTACTGGCCATATGGTGGTATATACCGCAGCTTCTGCGTTGTGGCCAATATATATCCCTAATATAACCGCTTGTTTGGGGGAGCGTTAAGTTGCGATAATTGTCGAAAAGTCGTATTAGATGAGAAATCTTTCATGATTTCTAAAAATTTGTTAATTGTAACAATTTTAGCGTCGAATACTTAATGATTTGGGAAGTTATAATCGAGTGTCTATATAATTTTGAGAAAGTTTTTATTGGAGCTTTAAAGCTCTATGTTTTACTGTGGCATAAAATATACTGTTCTGTTACTTAAAAGAGTTATGTTAAGTTTCTTCTGTTAACGAAATGTTATTAACAGAATTCTGTTATGTTAATAACAGTGCTCTGTTAATAACATTTTCGGTTCTTCGCCCGGTGCTAACTTCACGCTAGTTACCCAATGAGTGAAATGAAAATTGTAAACTTGAAATTAAAATTGCTTTGGTTTTGGTTGTGTTTTTTTTTATGTTTGTATTTTGTGTTTTGTTATTACTTATTATTATTTTAATGTTGTATTTTCATGTATGTTTTGAATTATGCTGATTGCTTTTGTTGTTTGTTTGCTTATGTTTCTACTATTGAACTGGTTGCTACTTGTTTGCACAACCTCTTTATTTCTTAAAAACTCATAATGAAGAAAGTTCGGAATTTCTTTTTATGCTAAATTTAATTGCTTAATATTGCAGCCCAATGAAATGTAGAACATAAATAAATATGTGCACTTATACATTCATATATACATACCTACATATGGCAAGTATTTGCGGCTAGCAGTTTTCTGCTTAAGTCTTTTGTTTTACCTACTTTTACCTTTGCCTACTTTTTACTAATTGCTTTAAATAAAGTTCACTTTTGTTTTTTTATTTTTTTTTTATTTGTTTTTGCACTTTTTCTACGCTTGTATCTTTTACTCAAGTAATCATTTACAAGAATTGCTTCCCGCCTTTTCTCCCATTTTGAATGGTGCTTTAATGAATAATTGCTTAACGACGACCACCAAGAAACAAATGTGCTGACAGCTTTTTCTTCTTCTACTATGGTCTGTGTATTGCTCCTGCTTCTGCTTCTGCTTTTTGTTGTTCAGACTGATTAATGCACGCATTTTTGTTTAACAAAAATTAATATCATAATGAATAATGGCTTTCAACAGCAACAGAAACCATTTACAGAATTTTATGAATATTTCGTGCACGTTTAATTTTTCGTAGGCAATTTTTTACCAACAACAACAATCAAAGCACATAAAACTATAAAAGATAACATTTAGTATCAACTAGTATTTAAAATGGAGTTGTTCCTTCGTTTATGATGTAAATAAGAGAACAATTTTAAAATTGTTTATGGAGCTCGAGAGCAAAATATTCTTCCAAGAAAGGATACCTCCTTTGATGAGATATGTCCATGCAATAAGCTTCCTCATTCTGTTATTCCCCTAACAGTCAAGATAATAACTTGGCGTATTTTATAAAGCACCTAACTTGGCAATTGTTCAATGAACATGTTAATATTTTCTATTTCACTATTATATTAGTTTGAATTCAGCATTAACTACCCGCCAATATTACTAATTTTTTCATTTTATTTTTTTGATTTAGTTACACCACGAAAGCCATTAAAAATGCTGATTCTGAATGATACTAGTATTATTGAACGTATATCAAACGTTACTTTTAACGCCAAGTTAAAATCTTTAACCGAAAAAATGTACAGAGGGATAAACTGAAATTTTGGGTTTGAAATGGCCATCAACAATGCTAAACTTCGGTGATATTAATATCATTAAATAGGTATTTTTTAGTGCAACAAACTTTACTATAGGCGTTTAGTTGAATTCAATAAATGAAAAAAGTTATATTGGAAAACTGAAAATTTTGGGTTTGTGGAGTCCAACTAAAATGCTGATTCTCAATGATATTAGTATCATTGGGCAGGTATCTGCTAGTACAATAAACTTGGTAAAGAGTTTTTAGTTGAATTTAATACCAGATAAAAGTTATGAAAGAATAACTGAAAATTCTGGGCCTGAGACAGCCATCTACTATGTTTGTTTTCAATGATGTTAGTATCATTGGATAGGTATTTGCTAGTACATCAAACATTATTAGAGGTGCTTAGTTGAATTTAATACCGGAAAAAAGTTATGAAAGAATAACTGAAAATTCTGGACCTGTGACAACCAACAAAGATGTTGGTTCTCAATGATGTTAGTATCATTGGATAGGTATTTGCTAGTACATCAAACTTTATTACTGGTTCTTAGTTGAATTTAAAACGAGAAAACAGTTATGAACGAATAATTGAAAACTCTGGGTCTGAGACGGCCATCAACGATGTTGATTCTCAATGATGTTAGTATCATTGGATAGGTATTTGCTAGTACATCAAACATTATTAGAGGTGCTTAGTTGAATTTAATACCGGAAAAAAGTTATGAAAGAATAACTGAAAATTCTGGACCTGTGACAACCAACAAAGATGTTGGTTCTCAATGATGTTAGTATCATTGGATAGGTATTTGCTAGTACATCAAACATTATTAGAGGTGCTTAGTTGAATTTAATACCGGAAAAAAGTTATGGAAGAATATCTGAGAATTCTGGATCTGAGACGGCCGTCAACGATGTTGGTTCTCAATGATGTTAGTATCATTGGATAGGTATTTGCTACTATATCAAACTTTATTAGCGGAGCTTAGTTAAATTTAATACCAGAAAAAAGTTATGCAAGAATAACTAAGAATTTTGGTCCTGCTGGTTCTTTATAATATTAGTTTCAATAAGTATTTTACATTATATTTACTATGAATGCTAGGATGACTTCTTAAGCATAACAAATTTATAAGGAGAAATATAAAATTGTTAATCTTGAGAAGGCCCCAATGATATAAACTTCACTTTGCACATTTGGTTATTATACCAGCCCAATTTAATTTCTCTGATGATTCAAAATGCCTATTTCCCCAGAAGCTTCTACTAATAGCATTAAGTAATATAACTTGAAATACTTAGCTTGGGCCTCATTCTACTAGAAGCCTTCCTAGCATAACCCATCATATTAACTATAAACTAAAAGATATCATAGTATTTCAAAAATGACATGAGGTATGAAGCCTTAGTTCGTTTTGCACTGGCTGTAGGTAATAATCTAAAAACACAAACTCTTTAAGATTATTTAATTTCGTTTTTAGATTGAATACAACCAAAATTCTTACAGCTCTACAAATAAAGTATTTACATTTTTATATCACAAATGAAAAAACCAAAAAAAAAAAACCACACCCTTTCTTAAAAGTTCATATCTCTAGATACAGAGTTGTGTACACGGCTATACTTTTAATTAAACCATAAAGTTAATTCATTGTGCGCTATCATCGCACACAAAGTATACAACAAAAGTGGCGTCAGGAAAAAAAGGATATCATTTGCCGCTATCATTTGTGGTAATTTGCAGATAGAGCATTTTAAGCGTTCGGCTTCACGTGCACACACTAAGCAAACAATAAAGCAAATAAAAGGCTGAAAACGCGCACATACACACACAATCAAACACACAGGCTTAACACACCAAAGAAATTATCAATGAAATTCAGTGACATTTCGTAGATTATAGCGCTGTAATGACAATTTTATTGCATTAGCCTCTTCAATGTACTCAAAACATAAGGATTTTTTTCTTCTTATACCTACCTGCAAATGTAAAAAAGGATACTTTTATGGTTCAGACTTCGATTTCTACTGCTATGTTATCTAATTGTATTAAGCGTGCAAAGAGTTCACTATCGTTTAACAACTTCATTTATTGAATGAATTTTCAAACCGTTTGATAAGCAACCAAAAATAAAATGAAAGAAATAGTTAAAGAAAAAAAGACCACCGAGTACTCAATTCTTTTTTTTTGTTTTTTTATGTGAGCTGAATACCTTATTCCATCTCTACTGCTTTTTATACATTAACTATAAGTAGTGCATATTATTATCAAAACTTCATAATTTTTAATTTATTTTTTCCTTGAAAATTTATATGCCGCTACTAATTCCTCAATGATTACTTCTTACCAGGTACTAAGAACTAATTGGCAAAAAATACTTTAACGCATTCTTTTACATAAAATGCTAAATGAAAAAAAGAAGAATTTTAACTGTCATTGCTTGCAATAAAATGCAAAATATTTTTTTTTATTTTTTTCAGCTCTTCATCTCATCAATTTGGAGCGATTGCATTTGCAGCTTTTATTTATTTTCATTAAAAAGACATAAAATGTCAATCAAGATAATGCTCGCGTAATGTTCATGGTTCACTCACTCTCTCACTCGCGTATGTGTGTATCACATGACATTTAAATTAAAAAATTATCACACGAAAATTGTCATTGCGACAGGTTGCTGATACTACTCGTTCATTTAGAGACAAGCAGACATATAAATCTGCAGAAGAGTGCAAAATATTTTTTGTGTTAATTCAATTTGCTAAGTTTAAAGTTTGCTTTGGGTAGGGTGCTTAAATTAAATCATTATTATTATTATTATTCATACTCAGTGAATGCATGCCTTGAAAGAGCATGTCAAGATCAATGATATTTGGGAGTAGAGATGTGTATTATTTGAATAAATTGTTATTCGATTATATAAAAATTTCACTATGCTATAAAGTCAATCAGGGGCAGTAACTAACTCGTTTGAACCTACCAGGAAATAACTGAGGATGTGGCAATAAAACGGCACGTTAGCGTTAATTGGGCTCGAGGAGCGAACCACCACTTCAAACAAACAAATGCTATAAAGTTTACCTCGTTGTCTTTGACATACAGTTTGATTTTGGGAAGGAAGCGGGCTGTGTCAGTGGGGAGTGTCCAAAGGGAGCGTGAAGTCAAGTCTGTTGGATGTTGTAGGCAAAAAAAGAGGTGAATAGTGTCGTGAGAACTACTGCCATAATATGGACAGATATTCGAAGCTTCCTCATTGATCATCGATATGTAACAATTAAGCATGCGGCTCCAGCTTGATCTGAGTTATGCAAAGGTGCAACGCGGGAACCTTCTTTCTACGTCAGTTATGGGAGGTGATCGACCATTTAGAACTAAGCTTAATGCATGTGCAGCCTTCCGTATGTAGCTGTTTGAATGCAAACATATATACTGCATTGTCGAGTAGTGTCATGTTGATAAATTGCGTCAAGCCAGCCTTGTGCTGCGCCAGATCTTTGCGTATATTCCTTGGTGGTGGTGCGACTTTTATTAGATCTGTATTAGAATGATCGTTCTTGTTGTTGAAAGGAAGCGTTTTATGTCAAGTAGGTGTTCGGGACTTCACTGATCTCGGGTCAAGAGTCAAGTGTAATATTTGGAGATAAAGCGCTCCAAATGGCAGACGGATCTACGTTCCCAAAATGACTCAAAATACTTCTCAATCAAAGAATTTCTACTACAGCAACAAGCTGTCGAAAATTATTACATATATTTTTTAACCACTAAGTCGTTGAACTTGGTTTATCTCCCATTTTCCCTGACTCTAATTGGTACTGCTCCTGATTAATAGCTGGAGAGTTAATCGGTTATTCCTCATTAATAGAGCCATAAAAAAGAGCAGTCAGTAAAAACAGTAAAATCCTTCAAACGATACAAATTTTCAGGGGTCATTTCTCCGCTTTTTTGGCTGCTCTTAGTTAAACAAATTCTTATGATATTTAAAAGAAAAACAGTACAAACAATTGCATATGCAGATAGCGTGATAAGCATAGGACCCTTCAAGGGTCATTATCTTCGTGGGCAGCCAAGCTGCTACCAAAGCACTAGATAACATGATCATAAGATACAAAAGCGTATTAAGTACTTAAGTTAAATTCTGTTGGCTTCCCGGCCATAACAATATCAAAAATGAATTCGCATAATTTGAAACAGCAGGACCAGCTGTCCTGATAGTAAAATGATAACGGTAAATACATCTAGCTGTACTATATAGTGAAATCAAGTTTAATCTTAAAAGCAAAGAAAATAACCAAACAGATTTTGGCAAACCACCAATGACTCTATGGTAGTCTGAAGTTTACGGTCCCTTCTGTATAAAAAAGAAGCAGAGCTTCCAGAAAAGACACAAGCTCAAATTCTAGTGCAATGGCCTCGAGGATTAGAGAATGAGTTGCCAAAATTAAGAACTGTGAATGTTTCAATCTCCAGATTCCGCCAACCGATATAATTATATTTATTAAGAGAAGTAGATGATTCAATAGAGACATAAGAGTTTAAAAATGTCCAAGGTACATCATAAAAGGTCACCAAAATACATTAATTTTTGACATCTGTGGACGCTTAACCGTTTCTTCTCAACTTTTTTATTTGGGGGTAAACAAATTTTTTTGTAGTTTTATACTTGTAGATTCGGAAGAATAAAAACCAAAAAAAAAATGATGAAAGAAGTTTTTGAGAAAGGCTGTAGAGCTTTTGGAATTTTGTACATTATAATGACCAAAATGCATGAAAGGAGTAAAAATTCTATAAATTAATTTTAATCTTTGTATTTTTTTTTTTTTTTTTTTTTTGTGGAAAAAACAACTAAGGTTTATTTTGATATTTTAAAAATACACTTGTTCAATGAGTATAAAAGGTGAAAATTTGAAAAATTTTTGGGTTTATTTTTACTAAAGTCTAGTACACAGATTTTTGTTGTTCAGCGACCTATAGTAAAATTTCATGGGCAACATATTTCTTGAACATATTAACCCTCTATCAACCCTCGCAATGGGTCAAAAACAGAAACTATTTCAAAAAAGGCAAAAAAGACCCATAATAGTGGGTGCCAAAGGGTTAATATGTAGGAAGAAAATATTCTACGGAAAATTATATTATAAATTTCAGAACATACACACAAGCTCTGTTGCAAAACTAACAAGTTATCTTATTGTTTATTATACTTAATCTGTTAGAAATGGGCAAATTTTGGGCCTACGTAAAAAAAAATTTACGTATACTCCGAGACCCATGAATTTTTTGTTTTCTCGAGTTCTATCAGCATCTACTTTCAGAACCTTGTTATTTTTTCGTTTGTTGAACAAAAAACAAATCAACACTATCACAATTTTTTTAACTCCCGTAAAAAATAATTCAAAAATCATCAACCTTTCATGTCTTTTGTACACAATAGTAACCAAATCGTTTATTTTAAGTGCATTATATTGTAGATTAGAGTTGAGTGAATTTGTACACTATAATGTACAATTTTTTTAAGCATGTAAAACAATTTTTTTTAAAAACTTTTTTGTAAGTTATTAATTTTGTATTATCCTTATTTCCTTTAACCTCACTTGGCCTAAAGCAGGATAAAATTTAAAAATGGAAATTGAAAATATTTATAAATTTGTTCTAAACCGCAAAAAAAAAACTTAGCTTAAAAGCCTACCCATCTTCGTTCTCTTCGCCGAATTCCGCCTATGTAGAATACTATAATGAATAACAAACCAATAATAATAAATTCATATTATCCTAATTGATATTGGTGTTTGTCTACTCTCCGGCATCATGTGGTGAACTTTATCCAAAATATTTGTTCACTCTCATTGGTTTTTATTTAATGATGCAAGCAAGCAAGCTCTCAAGTTTTACTTTTTTGTAGTTTTTGTTGTTGTAATTATAACGAACACCCGCTGTTGATTTTAACATGTTTCCATGTTGCTAAGTTGAGTGATGATATTTGCAGCAACTGCAACTAAGACTGAGCAACATATCGTTCGTTGCTAAATTATTTCGACTACTGCTGTGGTGGGAGTTAAATGGTGGTGTTTGTTAAACGGTGGTAAGTTCACAGCGGGAAGTCAAGCTCATTTAATAATAAGTTTTAATCACACTCGTGCTGACAAGCGAAACCATTTTTGCTGGACTACATGTGAAATATTTATGGAAAAGTGTTTAAATTAAGTGTAATATTATTTAGTTTTGTATATTGAGGTATGTGAAAGTTTAAGTAGCTGTAAAAATGATTATTATAAATTAGTAATTTTTATCATGGCATTCATTTCATGTGGAGTAACATTGACTGGTTTCTTATCGTTTACGCTGACTTATTCTCACATTAGTATATCGTGTTTATTAAGTGCTATGTAAAAACACTTTGGAGCTCAAGTAACCTGTTACTTTATACTATACGCAAATAACCTAATGACCTAATTACACACATATCTGCCGTATATGTCAAACATAATCTTATTACACCTTACACAAGTAGATACTTTCATGCATTACCTTTAAGTGGTTAAGTAGAAGTCATGTAATGCAGGCGTTCATGATACTCGTAAACAATATCTTTAACTTTTCATGCATTTTTTTTTTTTTTGCTGCTGTTGTTGTCTTTAAGTTTATAATTAAGATATATCCGCAGTCAGACTTTGGAATGCTGGGCTCGTATTCATGCGTATAGCTTACGTAGACCATAATCTGAACATGACTGTGGCGTTCAAAAAAGTGCAGCAAATTTATCGCCTTTTTAGTATGAAGCCAAAGTTAAAGCACAAGTAAAGTCTTTAATGTTTTATGTTCTGTCACACGATTTATGCTCACTTGCAGCACCAACTTGTGACAGAACCAAGCCGAGCGAGCAATCAAGCCAGCGAGCAATAAGCGCGTTTTAAGAGTTTGCAAATTTACGCTGAGCAGCACACAGAAAAGCGTTTTTTTGGTTTCTTTTTTTATATAACTTAACCTGCCTGTTTGGTTTAAGCCAATAAAAAAAAAATGCTTGGTGTTTTTTGGTTTATCTCCCAAACAAGGACGTGTGTCTCATTAGTCATGTTTAAAGCTGCCGCTTTATAGAATAAATAAATTCCAGGCAAGAAAAAAGAGAGATAGCAAATTGAAGAGAAACAGAGTAAGATAACATTTAATTTTGTTGTTGATGCTCTAAAATATATGCAAAGTTATTGGCAACTATTATTTTAACTGGCTGCTGTTGTTTCCTTTAACTAATCACAGTCGTTGCTGCTTGCCACTTTTTTGTTCCTACTCCTGAAATAAAGGATATGTAGCATTGCGTGCCAACTGATCTGTCTCACATTTGGACTTTTCATTCAACTCCTCTACTACTCGGTATAAAAAAATATTTTTATTTTTACATTTTACTTTGTAATAAAAGTAAATTTATATGCATAAATTGAAATCACGCATTATGTGTTGAAATCAATTAAGAATTTGATTAATTTTCGAATCCGAATGTTTGTCTGTGTGTGTGTTAAGATGAACGTGTATATGAACATGAGCAAATCACATTGAAATTTTACGAACATTTTAATTGGAATTTTATGTGATTGCGTGAATTGTAAGAAACTTTTTGTGAATAAATCAAAAGATTCTGGACGCAAACCTGCAATATTCATACACATGAAGATTCGGTAAGTAAAAAATATATAAATATTTCTAAATATTGTGGTTTCCAAATAATTTGTTATTTTTTATAAAGAATATTTCTCCAAATTTATTCAACATATATCATGAATAAAATGCTTGATTTATTTAATAAATTGATGATGAATTATTCAGAGATTCTAATACCAGGTTTTACCACTCAGGACTGTACTAGTTATTGCTTAAGAAAATAAGTAACATGTGTGGGAAAAACCATGACAAGAGATTACTCAGATTTTTTCAATACAAAGAGCATGTTTTGAACCTCTGCAAAGAAGAAAATTATTGGGAAAGTTGCAAATTTAATTCTCTTTTATTTTAACATAATCGTCACACACGCTATAAATATTCAGCATGTGCAGTTTCAATATATTCATATATATTTCAATTTCTTCTTGTATTACCATTTGATGATGAATCAGTGGTTGTTGGTGATCAATACAAAATATTTCTATTATTATTATGGAAACATTCCAAAACTTTTTTGAGCTGAGATGACGATAACACCACCTATTTAGTATTTTTCTTCAGATATTGGTACGTCTTTTAAAGGATTAGAGAGAATCAGCATCAAACTTGGTTTCCAGTAAAATAATTTTAATTAACTACATATCTCTGCAGCATAATCTGAAACATTTTTCTTCTTTCGGATGTCCTAAAAGCCAGTAAAATAAAGTTTTATGATAATATTTTATTGTATTGTATTATAGGCGCATCCATCGGCATTACAATTCAGAGTCAAAACTTAAATGGTTTAATTTCTATTTCGAATAAAATCTACAAATTTTATTTTGTAGAAGTCTTCTCTTTACTAAGGAACCATTACCAGTTTTGAACCATATTTTCACACTTAAAATATATTAATTTAAGATTTTAAGGAAGCTGACAGAACCGGATCAATGGGAGTCACATTTATTTTTGTAATAAATATAATAATATATAAATAGTAATCATTCGAAATAAAAAAAAAAAAAAATTGTAGCAAATGGGAGACATACCATTTCCAACTAATTCGGGATTAAGGAACTCAGTGGTGATAACCATTTTTTCCATATCAGCAGCTTTTCATACAAAAATTTTTTTTTGCCGTTTGCCTTTGGTGGTATACTACGGAGTTACATGTTGTACAGAGAGATTTTTTGACACCAAAAAACTGAATCTGGCAATTATTTGCAAAAAAAAAATAACTTTAGACATACCTCCCATACAAAAAACCGTCAAAAAATCCCAAAAAGTGGAAAATTTGTATGGGTGGTACCCTTAATTTATATCGAAATAACTTAAATTTTTACACACATCATTCTTGCCGTGGGCCCATTTCTAACAGATTAAGTGTAATAAAACATAAGACAACTTGTTAGTTTTGCATCAAAGCTTGTTTGTATGCTCGGAAATTTATAGTACAATTTTCCGTAGAGTATTTTCCTCCAACATATTAACCTTTTAGCGCCCACAAGTATGGGTAATTTTTGCCCTTTTCGAAAAAGATACTTTTTTGACCCATTACAAGGGTTGATGGAGGGTTAATATGTTCAAAAAATATGTTGCCCATCAAATTTTACTATAGGTTACTCAACAACAACTGAATAAACCCAAATTCCAAAAATAATTGACCAGAAAAATATGATTGATTTTTCTACGTATGTGGAAAACACACTCTCTCAGAAAATCATGCATATTTTTTAGCCCTTCCCTGCCCATGCTGTCATGTATGGTCCCACCACTTCGGATGGTAATAGTGGCGCCATCTTGGGTCCAATATCCAAACCACAATATGAGTTTCGTAGATTGCGGCTTTCTGTATCGATGCGCATATATAACGGTGTTAGAAAACGCCAGCTGTCAAAAGTTATTGCCATTTTTATGTAAAAAAATACGTTTTTCACATAAAAATAAGATAAAATTTTGATTTTCTATATAGCCGAAAGATATTGTTTCTATAAATTTAACACTAAATAATTGGTATAAATTTTAATTTTTGGTTATTTTTCTCAATATTGTGATTAAAGAAAAACAGTTATGCATTTCTATTTTACTTGATACTACCCAATAAACCATTTATGCCCTCTAGGTAATTTAAGATTTTAACACTTGTAATTCAGATATTGAAAACGTCATAGAACAACAGTTGTTCAGAATGCTACTCCTTAATATTTTTTTTAAACAAAATTTGCCTTGTTGGGCAGGGAAGGGTTAATAGTAAAGCTGAAGATATTTTTAAGTTGTATTTTGAGTTAGAGTACCTTCAGCTTTGCTTCCTATACCTCATTGTGATGAACTTCCGGTACCATTTCGAAGAAAATTGACATTGACTTGCCATTACTGATGATGAGCCTGACCTCAAAAAAATTACCAAGAAAAACTAAATATAGCCAGAGGCTCATTTTTTTCAAATGATTACCAATGGGAATTCGGACCATGATAAGGAATCCGGATGAGGTTGGCTTATATTCCCAAAATTCGTGCACTTACTGCATTGAAAGAGGTCTTCCGAGTCGGGGTGCTCTGAGTAATAATAGGTTAAAGAATTAATTACATTTTGAGATTGTTTCCTAAAACTTTGGAGCTGATCCACTACTACTGCCCTACATGGGCTTTGAGAATAAAATGGTTCCTAGTGTTTGTGAATGAATTTTTTATACTGAACACGAATCTGTGGTCAAAAATTTCCCATCACGCCACGTTTTAGAAAAAATGGGATGGAAAACCCTAAAATAGAATTTTTGGCCATTTTTAAAAATTGGAGAGCTGAACACTGGCGTGCTACAAACTTCGAAATCCTGAAATTATAGGCTGAATCATGCCCTTTCAATTGAGCGCTAAACCCGAAACTGTAAATCAAAAACAGTTACTCACCTAGAAAAACTATAAATGCAGAATTGATCAGCATCACCTTCTCTTTTTGTATCCAAAGTCAAACCTCATGTCAAAGAAAACAAATCGGATCTGGTCGCATAGTGTAACTAAGATTTCAAGTTTATTTTTTTATATTTGACTTTTTAGAAAGAAACCGATGGAAGTAAAAAATATTTAAAAACTGTTCAATAGATTTTATTTTGACTTTTTTTCATCCACTGGCAATTAATATCAAAAATAGAAGAAAGTTTCGGGGGGGGGGGGGAGGGGTCAAAAACCCCAAAACCTCCCCCTAAATACGGCCTTGTATTGACTCATCCAAAAGAAGCTTAAAAGCCGTGCTTCTTTACTTTGATAACACCAAGGCATATTGAAACGGCATGAAAGAAAAATATTAACCATGAAATTAATTTTGGGAAGAATTAAATATGAAGTACATAAATGTAATTTTAAAGTGATTGCTTTTCTCACAGGTATTTGCATTTGTTTTTGAATGTAAAAAAAATTCCACAAATTGCGTACTTGCATTAATTTAATTAATATTAATTTTGCAATGTAGAATAAGTTTTTAGTTTAGAAAATACTTTTAAAGAAACATTTGTTCACCACGTATAAAAGGTGAAAATTTGAAACATTTTTGGAATTTGGGTTTATGTTTCCTAAAACCAAGTTAAAAGATTTTTTTATAATATTTTTTTTCGAGTTCTATCAGAATCCACCTCCAGAACATTGTTATTTTTGGAAAAATTAATTTTAGTCGGATAGTGTAATTTTCGTTTTGATCTACTTGTTTAGTAACTTTTGATCGCTGATTATGAGGTGAGACGCTGAGAAGAAAAGTGGTACAACTTCTACGTTCAGAAAAAAATGGAATAATTTTACTTAAGAGCAAAAGCAAAACGAAATATGTTCAGAGTAAAAGTGAAACAAAATATGTTCAGAGCGAAAACGGAATAAAAAACTATTCTGTTCTTGCTCTGAAAGAATTGTTATACCACTTTTGCTCTTACTTTTAAGGCGTTTCATTTTCACTCTAAACCGTATTACTTATGGCATTCTTGCACTGACACTCTAAATTATTTCACTTTTGCTCTCATATAAATTTTAGCCCGCTTTTCCTCTCAGCCTGTCATTTATCATTCGAAAGTGATATAAAACCGAATCGTCTTCATTTGAGAGGCTGAGAGGAAAAGTGGTATAACTTCTACGTTCAGAAAAAAATGGAATAATTTTACTTAAGAGCAAAAGCAAAACGAAATATGTTCAGAGTAAAAGTGAAACAAAATATGTCCAGAGCGAAAACGGAATAAAAAACTATTCTGTTCTTGCTCTGAAAGAATTGTTATACCACTTTTGCTCTTACTTTTAAGGAGTTTCATTTTCACTCTAAGCCGTATTACTTATGCCATTCTTGCACTGACACTCTAAATTATTTCACTTTTGCTCTCATATAAATTTTAGACCGCTTTTCCTCTCAGCCTGTCAGGTGATGTATGCTTATTTTTAGGCGATTGTTCTGAAATTTTCGGAAACTAATTTTTTACACAAAGTATAAAAATTATGCGCGCAAAAATTGAAGTTATTTTGATATAAAATAAGGATACAAATTTTCTACTTTTTGGGGATTTTTGACGGTTTTTTGTATGAGAGGTATGTCTAAAATTATTTTTTTTCTGCAAATAAATGTCATATTCTGTTTTTCATGCCAAAAAACCCCTCGGAACTAATTTTCATCGCAATAAGAAGAGGAACATGTAACTTTGTAGTATACCCCAAACCAAAACTTCAAAAAAAAAAATTGTGTATTAAACTCTCCTGATACGGAGAAAACGGTTATCACCACTGTATTCCTTGAACCCGAATTAGTTAGAAACGGTATGTCTCCCGTTTATTACAATTTATGACTAGCACAGTTTTTTTATTTCAGCACATTTCCATTGACACGGAAAGTGGTTTAATGAGCAAGATTATTCCTTATTCTTATAATTGAAAGTAAATCGTAATAACTAGTGTCCGACCGAAACCGACTTTTTCGACCGAAACCGAAACCGAATTTCGGCCATTTTTCTAATATTCGGCCAAAACCGAAACCGAAACTTTTTAATATATATGTATATATCTGTGGTCACAAGGCATAACAGCATAAGCGTGTTTTTGTATTTTACAGGAGAGCACTTCAAAGGTTCAAGTGCTAAGAGTAATCAGGTTGAGTTGTGCTATTTTTCCTCCCTAATATCTCGTAAACCACTGAACCGATAGTCATAAAATTCTGACACAATATGAAAACGTATATGAAGATTCAAATTGTGATAATAACTCGAATTCGACAAAACTCTAGTTGTGTTGTTATTGCTTGTGACCACAGATATGTTAAAAACAAAATTAAAACTAAAAAAAAAAAAATATCCATATACAATATGTCAATAAAAGTACGTTGACAGAAAAATTCTATATTCGATTCTGGTAAACTTTGCCGAAGAAAGTATGGCAAAAAAATGGATCCTACCCCCCCGTAAAATTCGAAGAAGTTTCAGTACTACGTACTATATTTGTTTGAATAAAAATCGATAGTTACTTTTAATATTACTTTAACTTTTACGAAGTTTACGGGGGGTAAGCTCCATTTTTTGTCATAGAATGTGGAACTCTTCTGTCGGTACTCCGAAAAAATTCATCCTTACAAATTGGTACGCCCTAATATACATACTTATATATGTATATATAAAATAACAAAAATATTATTTTAACAATAAAGAAAATACATATTAAAGGCACTAAAAAAAATACATTTTGTGGTATAGGTACAAATTAAATTCACATTTTTACTTTAATATTCAAAATTGAATAACTTTATGCTATATGCTAAAAATAAGAACACTCCTTTACGTACTGAAATGCAATTTACAGTAAAATTTATAAAGTTTCGGTTTCGGCCAAATATTCGACCATATTTTTTGCCGAAACCGAAACTTAGCCGAAACCGTATTTTTGGCCGAAGCCGTAACCGAAACCGAATATTCGGTCGAACACTAGTAATAACTAGAAACAACAATTACTGATTATGTTCACCTTTTTACCTGTTTAAGTTATTAAAGGAGGGGTGGAATTTCCCCCATTTTCCTTCCCTCCCCCCGTCTTGTATCCGCGCCTGATATAGCTCACAATGAACTATCAGATGATGAAAGCGAGTGGTGGATCTTATCTGACAGTGTAATTTGATAATTTTTCTGTTGATTCATATATAATCTAAGTAAGTTTACTTGAGGTCTGAAATTTATAAACTATGCAATTTAAATAATATATTAAAAAATATTCTGTTCAACTACTCCAGACTCTCGTGGTTATTTCCAGGAACTTGCCTTAAAAAAAGAGAGGGTTACATACTAGAAAGCTAACTTTAACCAACTTATTAAAACATATATATAAATAAACTTGAGTTATTCTTCTAAAAATTTAACCACTGTCATTAAAATGCATATAAGCTACGGATTAAATAAATGAATAATAACACATTGCCTGGAGATTCTAATAATAAACAAATCAAGCCTAACCAACAAATTAAGTATTAAAAGTCAACAAACTTTAAATTTAATCCTTTCATCAACGCTGTCAGTTATATAGTATATAAAAAAACTGCTGAAAACTTAATAGAATAGGTATAAAATTAAGTAAAAAACAAATAAACTAAAATAAATGATTTGGTAACAAAGATAAGATTTTAAAGAAGAGACGCTCAATGAATGAAACGGATGTATGTTGTGCTAATTTGGCAACTGCTAATTTAAAAAATGCCTATACAAATAAAATAAAAAAGTGAAGCTACCAAAAACTCAAACAACTTGCTACTAAATCAAACAAACGGACAACAAGTTGCAGATTATTGGTTTGATTGTTACGCCATAAACCCTAAAAACCACTAATGATGGGCTTAGTTTCCTCACGTCAGATTAGAACGTGCTACTACTCCTTTTTTTAGAGTATTCTTCCTTCCTTTGGTTTACCACAAACATTTGCAGATTTGTATGCTGCTTAGCTTAAAATTTCTATAATTTAGAATATCAAACAAAACAGACAGAACGGAGAAACTTTAAGGCTACAAAACAAAATTGGCATGCAAATCACATTGCCCTCTCTCTCTCTTCATCAAGTTCAGTGCAACTTCTTGCGCACAAAAACCTCAAATTAACCACACGTTCTCGTTATGGTGTGGACGGACGTGTCGCTGATTGCACCTCGTTACCAAAAAATATAAAATAAAAAAAAAAAAAATATCAGAAAAATCAACAACTTAAAGTTTATTTACTTTTCTGCACACTTCGATTTCCCATAACCCAAAAAAAAAAGGAAATATAAAAAAAAATGTATGTATTTCAATAAAATTTCCAGGCCACTGAAAGTCGCTGGCTTCTGCTTCTGGCTGCGGATGCTTGCTGTTGCCACTGCTGCACGTTTGTGGTTATGGTGTTAATAGTAGCAAGTGTTGCTTTGGCCACTTTCGGTGTTAAGTTTTGCATCTTCTTTATTATAGAGTAGTGGCCCATACCTATAACAACAACAACCATTAACAATTTGTTCGTCTTCACAAACTCTCACACTGAGTTTCGCCTTTTTCTTCTGCTTCTACTTCATGGGTGTTTAACAGTTCATTAAATATTTTAAATGAAAACTTTTTTTTTATATATAAAATAAACAAACAACAGCAGCAACTACAACACCAAGAAATTGAAATTAACTTTCGCCTTTGTTTGTTTAACGAAAGTTTACTGCCACGCCCACATGTATAAGTTAAAAATGTAAAAAACAAAAACTTCAATATAAATCATAAAGTGCTACAACGCGCCATAATATTTAATTTATATCGCATGCGAGAAGAAGGATGTTTTCTGCTGCTGCTATATCCATACAAAAGTGGGTGGAGTTCATTCTGTATGTGTGTTGCTGTCTGTCTGTTTATTTGTTTTCTCTGAGGTTGATTACATTGTTATAGGAGATCGCAATTGCGATAATGTACAGTTTACATGTAATTTAGTGTGAATTTTGGCAGCAACACTAACATTATCATTGCACTGTTGTTTTGTAATGGGAGCATCTTCATCGTGCGCCATCTAGCAAATGTTAGTTTTCTCCTTTTACATTTAAATACTTTTTTAAATGATTAAAATAAGGTCAACTTTGGTGTTTTCTGCATTTAAGAATTAAAATATTTCATCAAAAAAGTTTCCGCATAAATACTTATTGAAATTGCATTATTAAAATTAATTATCTAGAATAGAAATATTTTTTTGTTCATTCAATTCAAATATTTTTACTTCATCCAAAAAGTATGCAATAGAAAATGTTAACATCAAGGCTGCACACTAGCTACAGCACTAGTGGCCTAGGCATAGTATGTTCACATGGCGGCTGAAAATTTGATTTTGGTGCCCAAAATCGATTTTGAAAATGAAAATCCCTTGAAAATTGAAATGAAAATCTGATTTTCTGCCGATTTTCAACGAAAAACGATTTTTGGCTATAATTTTTCGCTATGCAACTCTGTGTTTCTGAGTGAATTGAGAGAATGCTACAACAATATTCCATCTATTACAATATTTAGTACTTTTTTTTGGCATCTGCCAAACAAGATGGCATTAGTTTTTTGTAAAAAGTGTGTGAAAAGTAAATGATCTCAAAAAAATGGAAATAAAAATTGACAGATGAAAAATGAAATGCCGTCTGAACGACTTTTCTGAAAATCGAATTTTGGGCTACGAAAATCGATTTTCAACTTTCATGTGAACACACTATTAAAAATTAAAAAATATATATGGCATGTTATTCAATCCCGCAAGACAATAAAAGTTTAGAAATCTTAAGCCATTCAATGAATTTCGAATTGATAGAATTCTGTGGTCAAAAGCAATAAGCGTTTAGTTCTAAAAATCGCATTTCGAGTAAACACGGTTTGAACTTAATGTGCTTGGCTGCCACTCTATGCAAGCGAATACGTTTCTATTTTCATAACTTTTGTTTTAAAAAACATAGAATTTCCGGATTTCACGTACAGGTGCATTGGAATAAGTAAAACATGGTGGCATTTATAACTCAATTTTGTCTTAAGTCGACTTAAGCGTTTATTGTTTTTGACCACAGAATTTTCAGTTACCAAAAACGGGTTCTTGACACGAGACAGCTAAAAAATCCTCAAAACTGCAAAAACTTCGACTCATATCTCCATTGTAATGTCATCGATTCGATTCAAACAATCCTCTAAGTAAGTAGCCTCTGTCAGCATTACAACCTCAACTTGATAGATTAGATTTAAAACGCGCAAAACCAACTGTTATTAGTTCTTCAATAAACTAGTGTATTCTAACTCCTTAATCATTTGAGTATGAGTGGTGTTAATTGTAAAGAGTCAAAGAGGCTTATATTTATGATCTAGTCCCTCGCGTCCGTTCAAACTTTCGCATACCTGGCTAGTAGTCAGATGACGCAAACAGCCCACATGTTACCACACACCTACTTTACATCCTACGCATCTTAGGGTTAGACATTGATTTAAGTACAAATGACAAGAGAGTCCATCGACTATAAAGCATAAACATTCGAAACTGATGTAATGACACATTTATCGGATCAACATTTTCCATACTATCGTCCTTTCAATAATTTAATTTCATGTATTGTTGGTCAGTTTTCTCGAAATTGAATGTGGTTGTGCCTGTTAAGAAAATTAAGCAAATTAATTATTCGTTAATTAAAATAAGCTGCAGATTCAAAAATTATATATATTTAATAATAAATAATGACCATTCAATATGTGACAAACAAATTTAGTCAGTGCCTTCAAGTTACATGAAACGTGTTGCGTTATTTGAATGTGCCCGTAGTAAAATTGGTAAGAGTCTAATCATTCAACTATAAAGTCTCGATAAAACAACCTGGAATCAATTACGAATTTCAGTAAACTTCAACTTTTGAACGTAAAAAAGTTGCACTGTAAAAAAATTCATGATAGATTTCGAATTATTCCTATTCTACAGTTGAAAATTAGAACAATTAAGCCAATAAGCCCCGTTTTTGGGCACTTTTAATCCTCTCTAAACCTATTGGTTTAGAAACGCCTAATAAGTATGCCTGTAAGCTTTATTGGGCTTTTCTATCTTAACAAGTTTATCCTCTAGATTTCATTAAAAGTGCTCAAAAACGGGGTTTTTTGCTCAATAGTTAGAGTTTTCTCAAAAATCTGATGTGATAGAAAGTCGTGTTCAGATTCGTAAATAAAAACTCAATCCAAAAATGGTATTGCTATCCTTGAAAAAGACAAAAAAATGTTTCTTTGTTGACCAGTGAATTTATGAGAATATTCTTAATTTTATGTCAGTTATTTCATGGAATTTTCACTAAAAGGAAAAAATCAAATGTAAATCTCTTTCACAAGAACTTAAAATGTCCAATCTGCTAAAATTAATATCAAACCTTAGACAAATTTATTTAAAATCATCCGTAGATTCTTTTTCTATTTAGAGATTTTTTTTCGAGCAAAGAATTTGACCCGCTTTAACATTCATACAGTGAAAAAAAAAAAAAATTTAAATTTGATTTCAAGCACACTTACTAGAAACTTTAACAGAAAATCAAACATACATATTCCAGAGTTCGTTATCGATCGAAAGTGAAGTTAAAATTGGAATTTGAAGTTTTGTACCAATCGGTAACCAATTTCAGTACCGTTTTGAAATTGATTCAACATCAGAGAAAAAATCTCTCTGAATTTAACAGTTACACTATGGAACGGATTTTTGAATTATTATTTATTTTTGAGGTTAGTAGGGTATTTATGCCCCCATTTGACCGAACTTAAACACTCAATGATGGTTTAAACGATAGGCCTGAAAATATGCAAGGTAATTTTTTGCTAAATAGCTAATGCTGCCAGATGTTTTATAATTATTTCCGTGTATTTAGTCAGTTATTATATACTCATTTTAAAGGGTGGCAATGTATTAAAGCACAAACCAAAAAGTTCGTAAAATAAATAAAATTAAATCAACTGCAAGCAAATAGATTTTTCTCTGTTAATTCCAAAAAATAATTTATGTCATTAGGTTTAATATTTCTATACACTCTACTGCATGAATTATCAGCTGGAAATAGAAAAAAAACTGCAAAAATTAAATTTTAAAATAGGATTTTTAAGAGGTTTTTTAAGAAATCGAAAGTCCCCCAAAACCGAATATCCGAACATAGAAACTTATTTAGTAAAATGGGCATTTTTATTTTAAAATACAGTAATTTTTTATTTAAATTTAAAAAATTAATTTTAAATATGATCCTTAATTTTTTGTCATCTAATTTATGGCTACGTATGCAGCTGGGACTAACCATTTAAAAAATCTATAGTTTCACTTGGCGATTTGGATATGTCAGCTAAGTCAGCTCTTAAACGGTGAAATTACTCTCATGCGATTTTGGCATTCCTTTTTAAAGTTTCATGTTGCTCTTATACAGTGAGATTAGTTGCATGAAACTTTCGCGATTATAGTTTTCGTAGCTATGGAAAAACATTGAACTACGAAAATGTAAAGAAGAAACGAGAAAAAGTCTCATCAGAATGCTGCCCGTGCGATTTTGTCTATCTCCCTGTCGTTTCTCCCCTCTTGCGTACATTTTTCAAATCGCATGAGACAAATTTCATCGTCTAAGAGCAAATTAAGTGTTGTGTCATTTTTATTTTCAATCTCACCATCTTATTCTAAGCTGTACTTAGTTACAACCAAGCCATATAAATTTTTAGTCTTTAATAATACTACGACATGATGATTTTTTCATGTAAAATCAATCGGATCCCAATTCTCAGTAATGAACTTAAAACTTTCCATTCGGAAGCTAAAAATCGGCATCACATCACTAAATTATCTTTTGTTCTGTCTTGCATCATTGCTGATCAACAGATGGTAGATCTTCTTCCGTATTAGTTCAAGAAACTGGAAACCTCTCTGGCAGGCTGAGTACTTGAATTGTATACTGGATTTCTGGAACCATAAGAAATTGTGATCGTTTGTTCTTCCTGTTTGTTCTTCTTGTTAAATTTAAAAAAAAAAAAAAAAAATACTTACGTACAAACAACATAAACAAATTTCATAATTTTTTCAATAAAAAATAAACAATCAAAACAGTTTTGCATTTTTAATAGAGCTAACATTTAATGAGAGCTTTCAATTTACAAAAATATACACTTAATTTATATAATTGCAATTAAAAACAAAAAACAATTTGGTTTAATACAAAATCTCTTAATTTCGATAACGAAATTAAACTGAGTATTTACACAAAAAAGTTTAAAATGAAATTCACTATAGCACAATAGATACAGACATACATATATACAGATACAGATTCGTTTAGGATATCTAAAAGTCAGGGGCTTGTTACAATAAAGACAAAGGAAAAATTAATTTTCTAATTAGTAAGTGAAAAGCTGTTATGAAATACAAGTATCAAAAAAGCGCATACGAAACATAACAATTGTTGCTTAAATATATTAACAGTTTTTACTAATATTTTCCATTGAGTATAAAATAAAAAACAAAATCGTACAATGTGTGATAGTATTTTGTTCGAATGCTTATGCATACAGATAAATTATAAATATGCCAAATTATGAATGGTGCAGAGCGACAAGTTTGAAACTATTAATTCTGTGGATGCCACCAGGCCGCAACGCGTTGTTGTGTAGCGTAATTTTTGAGGCCATCCGGTTGTTGGTGCAATGGGAATAAATGTGGACCGCCTGTCTCATAGGTTATACCGTTGTGTTGATTAAAAACATAAGCCTTAGGTATGGAAGAGCCACGCTGAGTGGCATAGCTGCCAGGTACCGTGTTGACAGGAGGCAAATAAGCGCGATTTGGCTTTGGTATATTTACAATTGCTGGCTTCAGAACTACAGGTTTTTTTGCAGGCTGTGGTTGTTGTTGTAGCTGCGGGCGCAACTGCAACTGTGGCACCAATGGCGGCAAATATTGCTGAGTTATTGGAATGGCAATTGTGTTTGAAGGACCATAAGCATTATTATGCAAATCGCATACGGTATTCTCGATGAGCGTAGTCAGCGGTGCGGTATAAATGCGGAAGTTGACATCATTGTAATCAAGATCAGAGAGCAAGAACACAGGCATACGATCGGAAAGCACCCATACATTTTTATTCTCATCGATTTTCACATCAGCGGGAAATACTAAACCGACATCATCTTTATCGACAACACCATGGAAATTAGGGGAATACGGCATCGATGAATGCCAGCAACCGACTGCATTCTGATCGACTAAATTGAAAAGTTCTATACCATCATCGCTCATGACACGCGAAGTTGTATGCGAATTCGGGCCACGTTCATCGAGTGCCACAAACTCATGATAACTATCTTCAACGCGATTTTCATCGCGTAAAATACGCGTTGAAACTGCAAACTGACGATGACTTGCCAACGGACTGAAATACATTGTACGATAACCGTCGGAACGTATCGGCGTCAGTGACATCCCAAAGATTCCCTCCTCACCCCACTGGAAGTTCAAGCCGGCAATATTATAATCACCACGCAAAGGATCCGGGAAGAAGTACGAATGCGCAGAGAAACGCCACGATTTATTATCGGCCCATGAGTAAACAATCAAACCATAACCCAATTCATCGGCAAAGTACGCGAAAGCATCATCGCATGTCTTGCCTATATCGATGACTGTATTAGCAATAAATGTATTCGGATTCGTATCCTCAGCGTTTAACTCATAACGACGTATACGTGTATTTGTTTGTAAATCGAAAACATTCACAGCATACGGACATGGATTGGTTGTGGTATTGCCAATGCCCACAGTACCTGTATCCAATACCCACAGACGACCGCATTCATCAGCTTTGATACGGTATGCTGTTGTTATGCTGTTGGCACAGTCGCCTGCAGTATTACTTCGCCAATCGGGGTACGGTATGAGCTCGGGTGAGCCGGTGACACTGTGATCCATGTTGATGTAAGTCAACGTGGCTGGAATACCTGAAACAAGAAAATACAATTATTTTTACATTCTATAAAGTGTGCAATGAATACAATTACTACTTCGCTCTTTAATTGCTTTGGTACCATTTAAGGTATAGGAATGAAAAGGTTTTTTTTTTTCTTTTTTTTATATTGGTTTTTCTCTTGTATGGTATAATCTTAAATGTATTAACTTTGATTGAGCATTCAAGTTGCAGCTGTAAATTTTTGTAATGCCTGTGGTTTTGTAGTGCTTTGAAGTACCAAAAATAATAGGCTGTAAATGAATTTATGGCAATATTTGAAAATGTAATAACTACTTAAGTTCGCATGAGATTTTTGTGGTGAGTGAAACGAGCTAATAAAATTTCAAAGAGATTACCAATCAAGCAAATTTTTCATGCCAAAACTTTAAAATATGAAAACCCTATTCACCGATCTTTGAAACACGCCTTAAAGTATGCCATACTACGAGTTAAATTTATTTAGAACAATGTTATATTTTGCAATAGTTGTTTTTCACTTTTAGAAAAACCAATTACCAAGTGGAAAGTCTGGTAAGTTTGCTCTTGTCACTGCTTAAGCTTTATGACAACTAGTGCCCAATTTTCTTCAACATTCAAATAAAACTTTGACTCATATTTCGCTAAACTTGTAACTGAATAAAAATAACAAAAATTGCAGACATTTCATATCTTGGTAACGCACGTGCTTGTGATAAATTTTTGATTTTCAAATATTTTACTACTTTAAAAAATTATACTAAATTTAAGCTGACTTTGCAAGTGGCCGCGTTTATGTGAATATATTTATAAATGTCACAAATCACACTTCACCTTATTTATCATGTTTCGAAATGCATTAGTTGATAATCCATACAAATATTGTAAATGATAAAATAACATATTGCTGACAAATTTCACATGCACAGTCTTAGATTTTATTGGCCAATAACACGGCTTAAAATTTTTAATTACACCTTGTAATGTGATATTCGGCATCAATTGATATTTTTTTGGTGTGGGCATCGATTTTTTATTTAGGAATCTTAATAGTAAAGAGGTATTTAAGATAATTAAAGAGGTATGGGTAGATAATTAGACCGCATTGCTTTAAATTATTTTCTTATTGATTTTGCATTCACTTTTTAACCCAGTCCCAGTAGAAATAAATCTAAGTATGGACGCTGAAATTGAAAGATTGACTCTAATCCTTTGTGCGTGCTTATGAATCTCTGCTTAAGAGGTTAGGTACAGTCAGCGATGTGAAAAAATTTAGTATTTTAAATAATTTTTTTTTTTTTTGACAGTAATTATATTTATTTGTTTTTTCTTTACTTGACCAAAATTTCAACAAAAAAATTAACTATTGACGAAGTTATCGCGTTTTTCTTAAAACTATGTTTTCAAAGACGGCGACCACTCTTATTCAAAATCCCCTCGTCGGATTTTAATAAAATTTATAAATACGAATTGGTCTAACTTACACACAAAAAAAAAAAAAAAAAAATTTATACAACTTATGGAAAACATTAAAAATAGTCCTTTTAGTAAATTTTCTAAATCTGCCACTTTGTGTTTTTTCAAAAAAAAAAGAACCGCACGTTAAGTATTGGATTAATTGCTAACGTTTTTTTTTTTTGATTAATTGTAGATGAACCAGTAAAATGTTTTGCTGGTCACCACAGGAATGGAGTCCAACAAAAATGTCGATAACTTTGACAACAATTAATTTTTTTGTTTTGAAATTTTGGTTAAGAAACGATAAAACATAGTATAATAACTCTGTATTGATAGTTTCTAGAAATAATTGTAATTAGGGTAGAAGAGGGAGCATTCGCCACTGGGGCACATTTGCCACCCACCCTTATCTTTTAACTTAAGAAAGTTTTATAATTGAAACAATCTAAAATTTGTGCTTTTATCGATCATCTTTCATCCCTTCTCCTTTGACAGTTGAGCTTTGTAAGAGATCGTGGGCAGACGTGTTTTTGCGTTTTTCGGGTGGTTGCAAAAATATTTGATAGTAAGTAAATCTTGTAATAACTTTATTATTTATTGAGTGAGAAAAAAGTTGTTCAACTTTGTTATTCCGGTGTTATTTAATTAAAGAATAAGCAATAGTTTCTTTTTATAAATGCTCAAAAAGTTTAAAAAAATTATGTTTTTATGAAAGTGATTGCTCCTGGGGCATATGATATGAATTTTAGACAGTATAATGTTAAATTAAGTCATATCTAAATAAATTCCTCTGGATCAGTACTATCCACTTTTATTTACATGTATACAGGGTGACAATCGTAAAGTGACGCACACATTTCAGCAGTTATTTTCAAAAGGACGTACTTCCATTAAGTACAATTAGGTGTTAACATTGCTGAATATATAAGCATTCATTTGAACCCCACCTCATTCAATATAACCTCCTTTAGCCTGCACACATGCCTTCAATCGATCCGGAAATCGTAGGACTGTTCGCCGCAGGACTTCCTAATCAATTTCAGTCCAGGCTTTCTCTAATGAATTTGTCAGCGGCTCCAGACTGTGGGGTTGAGATGCACAAGCCTTACTCTCTCAAATACTCCAAATAGAGTAGTCCATTGGATTTAAGTCTGGGGAGTATGGTGGCCATTCTTGAGATGTTATGAATCCAGAAAAATTGTCTTTTATCCATGTTTGCGTTAATTTTGCCATGTGGGAAGGTCCAGTTTTCATTTCCAAATGTATCTTGAGCCCAGGAAAGAACATGTTCATTTAAAATGCTCCGATAAACAACCTGGTAAATTTTAACACCCTCTTCAACGAATATTAGAGGGGTTCTGGCATTAGCGGAAACTCCAGCCCACACCATAACGGAAGCTGGCTTTTGAACTCAGCCAACAGTCCTATTTGGTCGCGATGATGATGTTAGCCACATTCGGTCATTTTGCGCATTGAAATGTTGTTCAACCGTGAAAATTTTTTCATCTGTAAACAAGATATTTTCAACATTTTTTAACACGGAGGAGCGTAGCAACGCCTTGCATCTTTGCAGTCGCAAATCTTTCTTTTTTTGTGTCAGATCTTGAGCTTTTCGGAGCTTGTACGGCTTAAGATTAAGCTTTGATTTTGCAATGATTCGCACTGTTTCACGGTTTACTCCCACTTCCTTAGCGATTTTTTTCATTGAGCGCCTTGGATTTCGCTTGATTCGTTTACGAATTTTTTCTGTTAAACCAGTAGTGGCAACTGTTGAAAATTTTCCCCGGTCTCTATCTCCAAAACCCCCAGTTTCATTATATCGAATAATAGCTCGGTCTACCGTACGACTTGACAAATTTAAAGCCTTTGCAATTTGACGGCTACTATAATTTGCCAAATGAAATTTCATAATATCACGACGAATATTTTCCTTGTCCATTTTTATGGAAATTTCAAAATGTAATAGCAAAAATTCAAATGAAATTAAAAGCAAAGCCAATGATGAATGAATTTGCTTTTTAAATTAAAGTAACGGTAAATGGCAAAGCTTGCTGCCGAGTATTAAACTTGCGTCACTTTACAATTGTCACCCTGTATATAAATGCTTATTTTTTTTAATAAATAACTTATACTTTTTAACAAAATATTTTAAAAATGAATCATTTATATTTTTGTTACTTTATGTTATAAATAAATTTTCATAAATTAAAAATAAGTAGAACTTATTCTGACTGATAATATGTAATAGTAATATACAAGAACAAAAATTAAAAAAAAAATATTTATCAAAAACCTTAAATTTTATTCCTTGACGATTGCACCCCACCCCATTGACGAATGTACCCCATATTCTGGGGCACTTTCACCATTTTGGACTACTTGGAAAATCATCAAAAAAAATAATAGAAATCATTAAGATAATCAACTCATAAAGATAACAGATGAAAGCTAATAAATGAAAATTTCTAATTAAAAAATAATTTTTCAAAATAACTATTAGTTTAGTCTAGACAACACTTTAAAAAAAAGTGGCGAATGCTCCCCCTTCTACTCTACTGTCAAAAAAAATTACTTAAAATACAAATTTTTTCACGCTTCTTACTGGTCCTAACCTTTTAACACATGCAAAATCGATCATGGCTACGTTTCGTTGCTGAAATTTTATCAAATTTTTGCTGTTTGTGAATCTTTACATCATCATATTTTATTTGATAAAAATAACTTTATCCCTGGCATAATTTATTATTTATTTATTTACTTATATATTTATTTTTTTATGATTTTCAGAAAAATTTGAGCTCTAGCAGTTTAGCTCCGAACCAGTTATAAATTCAGGTTTGCTTTCACGGACATCCCGATTGCCATTTGTTAAATCAAAATTAGGCTTCTGTGGCACAGTATTCTAGGTCGCCGTGACACACAGTTGTTGAAGTTCCTACAAAAAATCTGAAAACTAGAAGGAATGGTCGCTGAGCCATAAACTTTGAAACCAAATATGCTTATGCTATCTCGATAGATAAAATCCTCAAAATGCAATGTCTGCAATAGTAAAATCTCTCTCAATAATCTTCATCAATAAAGTTTTCAACTATTAGTCTCAATCTATAAAATCTCTTAAAATTAATCTCCATTAATAAAATCTCTGAAATTTGATCTCTAACAAAAAAAATCTCCAAAATTATTCTTCATCTATAAAATCTCAAAAAATTAAATTTCTATTAATAAAACCTCCAAATTTGGATGTTTTTGATCAAATCTGCAAATTTTATAATCCATCTCTAAAATTTAATCTTCATTGATAAAATTTCCAAAATTTAATCTTCAATGATGAAATTCTCAAAATTTAATCTTTATCGATAAATTCTCCGAAAGTTAATCTCCATCGATAAAAACTCCAAATTTTTAACGGCGCCGATGAAATCTTCAAAAGTAAATTTCTCTCCATGAAATCTCCGGAATGTAGTCGGGATCAATAAAATCCCGAAAATTTTATTTTTTTTGAGAATAATCTTTATTCAAAATATAATCTCCATCAATAAAAACGTTAAGTATTAATCTCCATTGATAAAATATCCAAAATTTATTTTCCGTTCATAAAATCTTCAAAAATTAATCCAAAGTTTAATCTTCATCAAAAAGATTTCAAAAATTTAATCTTCATCAATAAAATCTCCAAAATTTTATCTCCCTTGATAAAATCTCCAAGATATATTTTCCATTTATAAAATCTGCAAAATTGAATCCTAGCAATAAAATTTCCAAAGTTTAATCTCCATCAATAAAATTTCAAAAATTTAATCTTCATCAATAAAATCTCCAAAATTTTATCTGCAAATTTTAATACTCATCGATAAAATCTCCAAAATTTAAAATCAATCGGCGAAATCTCCAACTCAAAATCGACTAGGTTTAAAACCCCCCAAATAATAATTTAATCCCAAAATAATGGCATTAAAATTCTGAGACTTTAAAACTGGAGACTTTAGTAATGGATAATAAAATTGAGAGATTTTATCCTTACAGATTAGTATTTGGAGATTTTGCTAATAGAGTTTTAAAATGCAGTTAATATTCTAAAGATGCTATTTATTTAAAATATTTTCGAATTCTTTAGAAATGAACTTTCTATAGATTCAACGATCTCTCTGTCTCATTCGTAACCCCTGATCATTTCACCCAAAATACAAAGAGTTCACTAACATTTAAAAAAAAAAAATTTTTAAATTATCATTAGAATTGCAATTATTCATTCATCTGAAAAATGCTATCGCCACGCTAATTAAATCTGTCTGCTTTCGATTTATTGCAATAACAGCATGAAAATTTTAATTTATATTATTTTGTAAACACCCGCAAACATACAAAAAATTTTTCAACGTCATCAGCCAAAAAAATATTTTTTATGATGTGTTAATTTTTACTTTACAAATGCACGATTAAACAAATTCAAACGGTGGTCAAAGAAAACAACCATGTACTTGTATGTAAAAAGTTGAATTTGCAAGTCATGCTTCTTAATGTTTTATTTTTTTTTTATTTTCGCAGTGGCACACTCCACCGAGACAGATAAAATAACAGGCGAAGATAAATTCAGAATTGTTTATAACCACATAAAAATATAAGAATTTACCATAACGTTCATAGTGGCATGTCATGCAATGTTTTCAGCAAACAAGCAAAGACAAAGAGTCTAACAAATCTTACTAGGTAGACAGTTGCAGAGCAGAGCTCTATTTATAATCATATATTGTTTCAACAATAAACAACCAACACCTACACACAAACACTACCGCGTCAACTTATATTTATGAACCTCTAATTCTTATTTATTATTTCATAAAATATAAAAACAATTTTCGGAATGAAGTAAGCTTGAAATTTGATAGTTTTTTGCAAATTTTTTGCAATTGCACAGGTACATGCTGTATACATGTATTTATTTATAAACAATATGCAATTTTGTACGAAATTGTTCATGCAACGAACGACATACTATATTAACCAAGTGGAGATATACATACCCTAAATAAATTTTGAATGCACTTTAACTTTGATTTACATCTCATGCGCTTCTTTTGTTAAACAGATTGGAAGCAAACTGAGATGTGTGAACGAAGTCATGCAGTCTCGTTTCTTTGATATACAAACATAACTGAAAAAGCTACACAAAACGTAAACAAGCTGAAATGTTCAGTATACAATAATCGCTGTGAATTGAAGTAATATTTGCTGGAGTTATACTACATGTATTCTACATTATTTTAATTATACTGTTATGTATATTTTTTATATTAATACTATACTTTAAACGAAAAATTGTACTATTTCTAAGTTGATGTCTTTCTTTTTCATTGTTCGGTGGCATTCAAAGAGAAAGAATAGAAAAAAATAATTTTAATTTAAATCGGATAATGTTTATTGGTGCTGCAACATGAATGAAACTTCCCAATTTTATTCTACATTACTTAAGTATCCGGGTTCAATCTTTAACGATATTTTGGAGATTTTAAAAGTATTCGATTTTGAGTTGGAGATTTTACCGATTGAGATTAAGCTTTCAAGATTTTATCGCAGGAAATTAAAATTTGGAGATTTTATTGAACGAGATTAAAATTTTCTGTTTTTTTTTTTTGTTGATGAGCATTAAAATTTGTAGATTTTATTGATGGATATTAAAATTTGGAGATAAAATTTTGGAAATTTTGAAGATTTTATTAATGAAGAATAACGTTTGAAGTTTTTATTTAAGAAAATTGTATTTTTGAAATTTCCTTGATAAAGATTAAATTTCGAGATTCTATAGATTCCGATTGAATTCCGACGATTTTATCAATGGAAATTTAATTTTGAAGGTTTAATTGATGCGTATAAATATTTAGTGTTTTTATCGGTGAAGATTAAATTTTGGAAATTTTATCAATGAAGATTAAATTTTTGAGATTTTATTTAAGAATATTAAAATTTGCTGACTTGATCAAAATTATTAATAGAATAAATTGTTTATTGATGCTGCCAAACTCAGTGAAGACTAAATCTTTCGTGATCATTAAGGAGTCTAATTTCAAAAATTGTTTTCCCTTGTGTTCACCTAAGTAGATTAGTAGAAACTTTTCTACGCAGTGACTTCTCGAATTTGACGCCATTCTTGGCTATAAAAAAGGAATAGTAAGCACTTAAAATTATTAACTTCTAATATTTCATATCAACTTGATTAACTTAGTTGATTTTTTGTGCTACTTTTTCGAGCACGTATGTATGACAAGGAAAAGAGAACGAATGATTGAAAACTTGCGTCTTAAAGAAGTGCACTAAATGTTCAGCAAAATAGAAGCGCGTTATATTTTACCATAGGTTGTGAATGAATAAGCATGTGTTAATTTTTTAAGTAAGTGTAACAAATTTTTAATACCAATTGCCAATGTGTCAACAAGTTTATGGTCGACGTAGCATAAAGCTTTACAAATCATTAATTTTTTTATCGTTCTAGCAGTACGAACAAGAAACGGAAGTGTTGCACATGTTGGTGGCATTAAAGTTTATATTTGAAAAAACTATTTACAGTGGATAAAAAATGCATGAACATAGTTCAAAAACAATTAAGAAAGAATCAGTACGGTTTAAAGGTAAGTCCCATTGACATCGGAGCAGGGCCGTAGCTAGGATTTTTTTTCGGGAGAGGGGGGAGTTTCATTCGAAGAAAATTGACATTGACTTGCCATTACTGATGATAAGCCCGACCTCAAAAAAATTACCAACAATACTAAAAATAGCCAGAGGCTCATTTTTTTCAAATGATTATCAGTGGGAATTCGGGTCATGACAAGGAATCCGGATGAGGTTGGCTTATATTCCCAAAATTCGTGCAGTTACTGCAATGAAATCTTCCGAGTCGGGGTGCTCTGCGCAATAATGGCTTAAAGAATTAATTACATTTTAAGATTTTTTCCTAAAACTTTGGAGCTGATCCACTACTACTGCCCTACATGGGCTTTGCGAATAAAATGGTTCCTAGTGTTTGTTAATGAATTTTTTATACTGAACACGAATCTGAGGTCAAAAATTTCCCATCACGCCACGTTTTAGAAAAAATGGGATGGAAAATCATAAAATAGAATTTTTGACCATTTTTAAAAATTGGAGAGCTGAAAACTGGCGTGCTACAAACTTCGAAATCCAGAAATTATAATCATGCCCTTCCAAATGAGACCGAAACTGTAAATCAAAAAGAGTTACTGACCTAGAAAAACTATAAATGCAGAATTGCTCAGCATCAACTTCTCTTTTTGTATCCAAAGTCAAGCCTCATGTCAAAGAAAACAAATCGGATCTGGTCGTATAGTGTAACTATTATTTGATTATTATTTGAAGGAAGGACGACTCGAAAGTCAGGCACTGCGACCTATAAGATCTATTGTACCAAAGCCCTAAGAAAGAAAGAAAGGAAGAGAGAAAGAAAGATAGATAAGAAACATACCCAAGCCGAGAATCGAACTCGGGTCTCCAGAGACAAGAGTCTGGCACTCTGCCACTAGACCAAAGTGGCGATGGTAGGACCTACATTTTAACGACGATTCCGAACTAGACTATCGAGGTCGTCTAAGATGTAACTAAGATTTCAAGTTTTTTTTTTATATTTGACTTTTTAGAAAGAAACCGATGGAAGTAAAAAATATTTAAAAACTGTTCAATAGATTTTATTTTGACTTTTTTTTTCATCCACTGGCAATTAATATCAAAAAATAGAAGAAAGTTTCCACATTTCGGGGAGGGGGCAGGGAGGTCAGAACCCCCAAAACCTCCCCCTTAAATACGGCCTTGCATCGGAGTGTTATAAAGGGGAACTAAAAAAAATGCAAAAATAACAAAAGGTTCAATTCCAGAAAAACTCCAAACCAAAAACTTCCAAATTTTAGTCAAATTAAAGCAATTTCTTACCCTGTAATCTAATCACGTGTTTAATTTTTATACTTATTTTTGAAATTTTCGATTATCTTTAAATGTAATTATATAAGCTTTTATTCAAAAATTTACTAGTATTCGATAGCTGGTTTGGTAAAAAAATGGCTATGAATCACAATCGATGTCTTTTTCACCACATACTTGCATCATTCGTTTCAATTCATATGCAGCATTCATTTTTGAATGTTTTTTGTTGTACAGTTTCAATACAATTAGAGAAGAGGAGAAGTGGAATATTATTTCTTATTATTTAGTCCAACCGATGATTATAGAATTCGGGAATGTTTTCTCAATATATTCAGTTATAGATATAAGATTTGGGTTAAAAGGATCTAATTTTGCTAAATTGAAGGAAAATACTAAACATTTTATATATATGAACATTCTAGAGCAGTGGTATTCAATCGTTTTCGCACTTAGAACCCAATATATTATAACAATATAATCGTAAATGAAGCAAAAAGTATGCGTTTAGAAATTAATAGAAAAACTAACTCACCGAGTTGATCAAACACTGAATCTAAAGTCAGATCAAAACTTATAAAAAAAAATCAAACAAAGCTCAAACCGATATTCAGACAAAACTAAAATGAAAAATGATCCAAATATTCAGAACAAACCTTCGATCATCAGCAGAATAAAGCTTAGACAAAATCTGATTATAAAACCAACACGAAATTCACACCAAACACTTGAAATCTGCAATCTCAACAAATGCACAGACATTTTCATTCAAAAAATTTGCTCATAGCGACTTGCTTGTTTTGTTAAAAAGCGCTTATGAATCACGAAAAGAGATGCAAGGGTACTAAAACCCACTTTTTGACTATTTCAAGGGATAATTTCTTTTAAAAAAGTGGCACTACGGTGATTTTATTTTTTTTAAAGTGGCCGCAGAAACTTTTCTGAATTTATAAAACACCTCAAAAAGGGGTTAAATAGAGGTGGTGTTACTGCCGGAGTAATATTTGATTTTCTACAAAAGTAACAAAAGGAAAAATTATGTAGGTTCCTAAGAGGAACCAAAATTGTGGGTTTCAAACCTTGAGTATGATATTGGAATCAGCGACCCCAGATTACTTTTCAAAAAATATTTATTAGCAATTGAAAATTTCCTGTTGAACTGTGTGGGATACGGCCGTATTTAGGGGGGAAGTTTTGGGGGTTCTGACCTCCCTCTACCCCCCCGAAATGTGAAAACTTTTTCCTAATTTTTGATATTGATTGCCAGTGGATGGAAAAAAAGTCAAAATAAAATCTATTGAACGATTTTTAAATATTTTTTACTTCCATCGGTTTCTTTCTAAAAAGTCAAATGAAAGAAAAAATTTTTAAAATAAATTTTAATTGAAATCGTACCAAGTTGTGCTACATGGCCAAAAAGGGTATTTTCGGGGGTTTCAACCACATTTTTCTAAAACGTGACGTAATGGGAAGTTTTTGACCTCAGATTCGTGTTCAGCATGAAAAATTCATTCGCAAACACTAGGAACAATTCACCAAACCCATAATCTTAAAATATAATTAATCCTTTAACTCATTATTGCTCAGAGCACCCGACTCGGAAGATTTTAATGCTGTAACTGCACGAATTTAGGGAATATATGCCAATCTCATCCGGGCTCCTCATCATTGATAATGGCCAAAATTCCCACTGAAAATCATTTGAAAAAAATTAGTCTCTGACTATTTTTGGCATTTTTAATTATTTTTTTGAGGTTAGGTTCATTATCAATAATGGCAAGTCAATGAGTTATCGAAATTATATATTTCACGATAAAAAATGTATTGGAATCCATATTGAATAATATTTATTTGAAAAAATTTAAATTGATTATTCTGTGAATTTTTTTTTGTAATTTTCGGCCATTTTTTTAAGTTAAGATTAAGATAATTCGGAAACAAACAATTTTCCTAAAGCTTTAAGACATTTATCCACTTTTCTCTCTAGTCTGCTAGGGTCCATCAAATGCATCATCGTATTTAATTTATTGTATTTTAACATCAGTTTCATAAAAATTTTATATGAATATTTTCGTCGAATGAAAACCCCCCCGAAAAAAAATCCTGGCTACGGCCCTGGTGTGGGATGTCGGTATAAGAAAATTGCTCTGGAAGGATTTTTACAGGGTTAGGCATATTAGGTGGACCCATCAGGCAACACTATAACTTAAACAAGAAATGTCAGATAGACCAGTCTTAGGAGATTTTCGTTATGGAGCAATACATACCAATCAAACGCGCTGAAATTGTTCAGTTGTGCATTCAAAATATCTTCTGAGTTTTCCCCATTGAGAAGTTATTTTGATTTTTTAGAACCGATTGCTCATGAAAATGGTATGGAGCACTTCTGGTTTTAACAAGTCATACTTCACACAGCTCGTGCCACAAATTGATTTTTTTTAAAGCCATTTTTCCCCGGTCGGTTGATATTAAAAAATGGAGATTTTGACAAACCTTCGCGTTCATCTGATTTGACACCGCCCGGATTTTTTCTTCTGGAGCTACTTCAAGTCAAGCATTTATATCAACAAGCCAAGACGATCTTAAGCCCAACATCCGCCAAGAAATAGCAGCCATATTGGCCGAAACATTGGCAAATGCGATTGAAAATGCTGAAAAACGGGCACAGTACAGCATTCGAGTTTAGGGCGACCACTTGCGCGATATCATGTTCTAAAAGTAATGTAATCAAATCTCCTTAAACCAAATTAAATAATTTTCCACTTGAACAGCAAAATTGTGTTTTTCCTTTTTTTTTTTTTAATAAATGGGTCCACCTAATGTGGCCAATCCTGTATATGTAGGTGATTATTTGCCTAAAACCTGAGTTAGCTAGCAATTTAATACCAACGCAAAACTGATTCAAGAGAGATTAATTAAAAAGTATTTAATTATGACACGATAAGACAATAACTAAAAATTAAAATAAATCACACAAAATCAATACCAACAATTTAATATTTAAATCGAAAATTGTAATTAACGAATAATTACAAATGTTCATTAATGTAATGATTGTAGTTTAATATTAAACGCATTTAATTTTCTGAGCTTGTTAGCTACTTGTTTACAAAGTTGTTTGGTATTCAAATACTATAATATATAGTTGGTCAATTCGCAAGCTGTCTTATGCGGTATCGTATCCTCTCATTTATCAACTAATTTCATTAAAAATTGTACGGCATCATGATTGCCCGACAGTATATGGCATCTTGTAAATTGACCATATTTAAATTCAATTTCAACAAATTTCAGGTTATATTTATTTAGTTTTTTAGTTGATGGTGTATGCACATGAACAGATATGTCAAAATATGCCAAAATGATAAAAAAAAAATATAAACTAAACATAAAACAAACATTTTATTGAAATGTAAAACCCAATTGGTTAAAACTTAATTGCTGGTATTTTTGCTATTGATTGACAAGAACATACAGCTACATCCATTAGTGAGGTATTTATGCACTGTTTTGGCGAGGAATGTTGCAAATAAATTTTTATCGTTTTGTTGATGGTTGAGGCAAAGTGAGTTTTGCTATTTCCATTTTACTACATTAGTGCTTTCATTCATTTTTAAATAGACATTTTCCTCTATGAACATTTTTTTTTTAGTTAATGTATTTAAAATTATTTAAACTTGTTTGTGAAAATTCACACCAACAATTTTTCACTTTTTCAAATCAATGATGTTTTGACGTTTTCATTCATCATCTTTGATCAGCAGCAACACCAGTAGCAGCAGCAATCAAAAAGAGATGCGGAAATGTGAGTTGGAAAGGTATTGTCAACATTGTGTCGGTTTATGATGGTTTTTTTTTTTTTTTTTTCTTTTCTTTATCTACGGCATATAAAATTCACTACCGTATAAACAATTTCAATATTGAAATGATATAAAACACTTAGTTATGCACTTTTTTTTTTGTCTACTATACATGGAATGCAGTAAATGAGTGGATGTGAATCATTACATTGCATGCAACAATTATTGCTTTCTATTAAAATGAATGAATGGTTGTTTACAACATTTTTAACAAGAAAAGTTTTAAGTAGTTAGTTCAAATAACGGTATATTGTTAAAAAACAACAAAACAGAAGAGGTTAATATATCAATAGCTAAAATATACAGTTGCTTTTATATTAACAATAACGAAACTGCATAGACCAAAAACACAGTCCAACACAAAAAAAGTTTTGACAGCAAGCTATATATGAAGAGGACAGGGGTGGCATCCACGCCCATGCACTTCTAATGCATATTTTAATATATCTCCAGAACTATTTACAATTATTATTAATTATTAACGGAATTTACATTTATCCTTGAAGATCTACAGTACCTCGTCAAGGATTCATAGCAGTTCTCTAAGTCCTATCCCTGTTAGAAATTTTAGTATTTGGCCTACCTCTAGAAATTTCAAATTCCAGACGGTATGCCTGGTATTTGGTAATTACCCAGATATTTTTTCCTATTGAGCATAAGTGCAAGAGACTGCCCTGCAATGTCCTGTAAGGACGACTGTAACTATATAATTCTCAAGCTCCTTTTCTGTTAAATTCCTACATTCTTGGAAGTGTTTCAGATTTTAGTTCCCTATTAGCGTTTTCAATGTCTCAGACCTAGTTGGGTGGCCAAAAAATGAGTTTTTAAGCATTTCGGCTTCTTACTTCATTATCGCAGAGAGAGAGAGAGTTCAGCTGCTTCATTACCTTCTACCCCTATGTGAACCGGAACCCACAGGAATCAAACTCGATTTTCTAATCCAAACTTATTTAGTTTCTTAAGGCTTTAAGTTCAGAGTTCACCTTATGATTTCGATCGGTTATGTTCACAATGTTTTGATTTCGATAGTTCCTTCTGCTTGAGTTTGATATAAGCACACTTATTAACGGCGTATATTTCTGCCTGAAAGATACTTGTATACTTGCCCATGGGCTCCGAGTATTTTGTCCTCGACCCATAAATACCTACTCCTGTATCCTCTGCAGTAAGAGAACCCGTCTGTGTACCAAAACTTAACATTCGTTGGTTTATTTTATATGTTTCCGATATATACAACCAATTCTCTTTATTACTGAATTTAGTTGTAAATATTTTCAATTTCGTTGTCATATTATCTTTTGATATAGAAATTCCAGGATATTGCCTGGTAAAAATATCAATCACCTTTTGCAGACATTTAAAAGATTTTCCTTATCGCCTGAGTCTGTGAAGAGGTACCACTAGGGTTGCCAGAAGGTCTTGGCTCGCCTTGATTATTCAGATTTTTAGTCCCGTGTCCAGAGTCCCGATTCTCAGAAATTTGTCCAGTTAAAATTTTCAAATTTGTAGAGATACAATTTTTACTGATTTTGAACAAACACATTAAACATTAAAAAATATACCAGAAGTCGCGGAAAATATTTATGCATCGACCCCGTAATTTAAAGTTTAAATTGTGTACTACACTGATTATAATCATCAGATCAGATAACAGAAAAAAATCAAAATCAAAATTGAAAAATAAAGTAAGAGATTTTTCAAGATGGTATATCGGTAACCATCATAAAATAGACCGAGGCTTATTTTCAGAGGTGTACAACAAAGCCGATTGTTTTGTGTATGGGGCTCACGGCACTTTAATGTGTTTATGAGTACATAAGTACATAAATATATAATTTTTTATATTTATTATTTTTTGTTGTGCGGAAAGATTTTTTTTCAATGTCCAGATGAAAGCTGAAAAAACCCGATATTTTATCTCAATGTCCAGATTAAGCCCGATTTGCTTCTGGCAAACCTAGGTAACACCATTTTCACTACAATACTGACACTTGGTACGAGAACATTGGCTGACAAAAAGTCCTACGAGAAAAATGTATGTGGGGTTGGATCCATATAACGTGAAGTTTTGTTATAGAATATCACGAAAACCATTTATGATACTAAGGTTTGATATGAAATTATTACTTTTCAATGGAATTTAAAAAATTTGTCTGTAGAAAAAAAATGTGTATTCTTGAATAAGTGGGTGTTACAAATCTCATGGAACCCCGATTTTTAATGCAGTATATTTCATAAATTACAAAGGTTTACAAATTTCGTAAAATTCTTTTTTACATTGATTTCAAATCCGTCGCCCGTTTTCCACCATCAGGTTAGATTTTTTAAGTTTCGTTGTTGGTAATATTGCTTTATCAGCTGCGATTAACAGCTGATTGAATCAGCTAAGAACATCTTGCGAAGTCATTGCAAAGATCAAACAGGGAGTTTTTGTCGAACAAGATATTAGGCTGATGTTACACGGTCAATGTTTTGCTGTCAATGTTTTCTGTTTTTACTCCCTTTTCATGGTTTTATTTGACGCCCTGTTACACTATCAGTTTTTTGCTGAATGATATTTTTTAATACTTTTATCTGCTACTATGTTTTTCCAACTAAAAAGTATTTAATTGTATTTTGGAGTGAATGAAAATTCAACAATTGGAATGGAATTGGATGGAAAATAATTATAATGACAATATGAGATAATGTTGGTGGAAATAGCAACTAAATACAAAAAAAAAATGCATTTATATATGAAAAATAATTATAATGGCAATATGAGATAATGTTGGTGGAAATACCAACAAATTATACAAAAAAAAAATTCATATGAAAACTAATCTTTAAAATTTGAGAACTATTAAAATAAGCTCCGCCACTTTGTTACTTGGCCATTGAATTACCATGTTTTTATAAAAATTATTAAGTGATTTTTTAAACAGCGCTCATTTTTACAAACAAACAAAAGCCAAACAACGCAAAGGGTGGCAAAGAAAAAATATATAGTTATAATATAAGTTAGTAAAAATTCTAGTATTTTTCATAAAATATTAGTGTTTTCTAATAAAATGCAACAATGTATCTTCAGCAACCTCATTTTATTTGAATTGATGCAGGTTTTTTTCCTCATTAAAAAAAATTTGAAATGAAATGTGTTCATTCTGTCTTTTGCTCAGTGTTTATTTTTCAAAGCAACAACAATTTCATTGTTTGATAGCAAAACATTGGTCGTGTAACATCGCCCTTAGAAATTTGATGACCGATGACAATTTCGCAAAATGTTTAACGGCCGGAGAAGCAGCAGCATGGGAAGTACGTCGCTGGAAGCTTAGTCGGTAATAGAAAATATGACAATAGCAGATTTTTTGAGGAATTATTCTAAAACGGAAGTTTAAATGTCGTTGAAAATCTATTTCATCTGTATTTTTTTTTTTTGGCCTACACTAGAGCGAAACAAAAAGATCAGATACACCAAGTTTTACAGAGAATCGGGAAAAAATAAAAGGTTTTTGGGATGGCGGATACTCAGCGATAATGGTTGATCTCTTATACGAGAGGCGGATGCAAAAAATTACAAACAAAAACGCACTTGCGTTGTTCGAGATTTATGAGCGATATTGATTGTTTCAATTGAAATTTTCAAAGGGTTTTGGGAGGGGGAGTTGGGGTTGGCCTTCGTGCGTGTGTTTGAATGATCTCAAATTTTATTTTAGACATATTTAGATGCAAAGGAAATTTTTTTTGGTCACTCTCTCGAAAATCAAAGAAACTTTAATTATTTTTCAATGAAAAGTGGTCACTTCCAATGCACCCATTTCAGACTTTGCTTTTTACACAATTTTTTTTCTTTTGTTTTTTTGAATGATTTTGATGCGATCTCGAAAATTGAGTTGCAAAGTTAACTTCACTAAGCGGATATACTTGTAAACAAAGCAGATTATAGTCCTATTATATACAAAATGGTCATGGTATCTAAACGATTATTTTGATCTTTTTGTGTTTCCATATTGAAGTTGGGCACAGCTAACTTACTGACAAAAGCCTGGGTAAAGGTTTCTTCACAAATTTAGAAAAAAAAACTTTTAGAAAGTTTAAACTTTGTACGACATGAACATCGAAATATGAGATAAAAAAACTTTGTGTACTTGCAATTTTAAAATTTCAATTTTCACTGTCAGAAACGGTGGTTGTCTTAGTGTTGAAAGTTTGGAGCAAATTTCGTGGAAAATTCTCCATTTTTTTCTTTTTAATTCATGATCACTGATCACAACTTTTGTCGGAATGCAGAGGGGCTAACCTCTTTGTTCTGGCCAATCTGGTTAAGTTATTGGAAATGCATTCAATGGGTGGTTCCATGTCAGACTTACAACTAAAATTTTAATTTCAACCAACATTTTCGGAGTATAATTTCAAAAAATAACAAAACAACTACTACTAAAGTCGTTTGGCTTCGAGCGGCAAGCACATGAATTTACACAATTTTCCTAATACATTAAAAAATATTTGAAGACCAAAAAATTAAAAAAAAAAAAAAATTTCCACATCTGGAAAAATTCAATTTGTTTATAAAATTTCCAGAATTCATATGTTGAATAACAAAAACAATTTTTTGTTCATATTTTTTCGATAAGTTTGTGCGATATACGAACTTTTATTGGTTGGAAATTTTTTCCTACAACGGTTAGTTTTTGAGTAATTAGGTATTCAAAAACGTTCCATTTTTACAACTCCAAGACTTTAAAATATCGTAACTTGAAAATAAAAAACATCACACTGAAATAAAAAAATACGTGTCGATTAATTTCTTCCCAAGAATGCAAGAAAAAGTTTTGGTTGAAATTTAAATTTTAGTTGTAAATCTGACATGGAAGGACCCATATATTTTTTATACAACTACATCTCTTTTTTAGGTTTAGCTTTGATATGATTACAATTGAAATAAATTGTCAATTACTACATACCTATATAAATTAAATTACACATTAAACATTAGTTTAGACTTGACAAAAACACCTATTAATTCAGCACGCGTTATGCCTCTAGTTAAAATAATCAAATTAATCGCAATTAAATGGTAAATATAGCATGCAAAATAAAAAAATTCAACATTTTTTAACGCAAAAAAAATTGCAATTTTCGCATGTAAAACTAATGATAGTTTGAAGTTTTAGCTGCTGGTGTTAAATAAGACATTAATTACGGTTGGTTTTTTTTTCTAATTATTGTTGTCTTGCCTTTTTACTAACTCCAATGCTTGTTATGGCAAATAGTAACAACAACAACAACGAAAGAACTACATTGATAATTTTTTATTTTGCATTAATTACCTACAAAAATCGAATTGCATTAAAAATCAAAATAGGAATACAAAAAAAAAAAAAAATAAAAAAAAATATATAAATAAATTGAAAATACAGAAGAAAAAAAAAACACTCAAATTCGCGCCTATATCGATACTTTTGTGGTTATTTTTTATTTATGTTTAATATTATTATGCAATTTCGCATTGTTAATTAAAAAACAAAAAAAAGTAAAACAAGGAAGAATGAACATAAGAGAAATAATTTGTTTCCAAGATTTTATTGCTTTTTATTCGCTCGAAATATAAAGACTAAATAGAGAATAGCGTTTTTTCTGTTTTTGAAGTGAATGGCTTATTGGGTTACGCATTAATTTGACGGCACACGCTTTGTCATGCGAATTAACTAGTCAGGTGTGTACAAAATATGTCATGTTGCCGTCAAAATCTTTTATAGGCATTATGTTTTTCCAAATGCGCGCTTAACAGTTGTAATTATGTTTACAATAACAAGTTATTGTTTATCAAAGTTTTTGCGAGCAGGTGACGCAGGTGACACAAGTGACAAAATAGTCTATTGATTACAATATAATAAAATATACATAAATATTTATGATCCATTGCATTTATTTAATTGCATTTATGAAACCGTTTAATTTATGTTACAATTAACCGGGGAAAGCAATTGAAAAAAATTTAAAAACAAATGAAACGAAAAACGCCGCCAAAATAATTATCATATCATTTTGGTCAAAATTGTCCAACAACTTATTTTGAGTTAGTCACTTATACGCCAGACAGTGGTTACGAAAGAAAGAACAGCCTGAGCAATTAATAAGTAGCTTTTCTCTTATTAGCTTATTCGTTATTTTCAGATCATGCATCCTCCTTAAGCCGGCGTTAATGAGCATACTTTTTGTTACACCGTCAATGAACTGGGTGTATGCAACCCGAGCAACAATAAATCCTCAATTAAAATAAAACTATATTTTTTTAAGTTTTTCATTTCTAATTTCATAAAACATAAATGCAGAAATGCAAAAAAAAAAAAAAAATATATTAAAAATATTTTTTTGAAACAAAAATATAAGATCAACAAAATTAACCTAAAATCACTGAACAGACTGGGTCTAATACACCCATGTTTAGTGACGCCGGGTAAAACACGTTCCTTCAAGCTGGAGACGGGTACGAGTAATCTTCATATCTAAAGAAGGTGGAAAGGTCTTGAATGCGCAAAGAACTACAGACCTATTAGTCTGCCAACCTTTGTGCTTATGACTCTAAAAAGAGTTTTAGATATTTATATTAAAGATAACCTAAGCTTGCGTCTTGAAGACGCCGCATGCTTACCTCAGGGGCAAGTCAATTTTTTCGACCCTTTAAAATTTTTTGTTAAGCATGGCCAACAAACAAATTGTATAAGATTTTCATCGCTATGGAGGGGGATTTCAACCCCAAAACTGCCCCTTCCTCCTAGGACTCCCTAGTGTATACATCCATACCTACAAAAATTTACAAATATTTGTAGATAAATTGGACGAGTGGTATCGCTCATTTACTAAAAGACTGTCATAAGTCAAAAAACGATTTTTGAGTTAATGATGCAGAATTATTCATTATATCAAGCTTCATATTGTGTAAAAATTTCATATTAATACCTTGTATACTCTGCAAAGTGTGAGTCAATTGAAAACTTTAAACGCGTTTTCTGTAAAATCACGTTTTTTGAGTTATGACAGTCTTTCAGTAAATGTCGAATTATATCTTTCATATACTACAAAATTAAACATAAAATTTTATTGTAAATGTAAATTATATAAAATGAGTTGCAAAGATTTTGAGACAGAAAACAGCCAAACTTAAATAAATATTAAATTGAACACATTTTATTTCCTTCAAATGGTTTTTAAATACTTCAATAGTTTACTCACTTGCAAAATATTGGCAATATCAAAACCGTGAAGCATAACACTGTAAAACAACAAAACAGTATCTGAGTTCTGGCTAAGTTTTTTCTAAAGGATTTTTGACCGTTGATCACGAATATGTAAAATTTTTTTTTTTAGGTCAGGACAGATTTCTTATATATTTGCCAATCTTTATTTTTTGAAAATTTGATGAGGCAGGGACTCATGGATGAGAAATACATTTCGTTCATGAACCCTTTACCTTATCAAAAACGATAATCTACCAATACACACGAAAAATTTAAGTTTTATGAAAAAAATTTAACAAAACTTGTGTAGAAAAGCAAAAAAAAAAACAGGAAAAAAAATTTTCAAAAAACTAAGATTTCCGAATATACACGAAACCTGACCTAATCTGAAAAAAAAACGGGTCAGAACTAAAATACTATTTTAAAATCTCATTTTTTAGTACAGTGTTATCAAAACCCTGATGAAGTAGTTTTTTGATTTTTGACCTAGCTTTTTGAGCGACTCATTATATGTTGACAATTTCACTGATCAAGATGTAAAACCAACAAGCAATCCTATACAATTTCTCAGATCATTGCCTAGACTTGCCCAACTGAGTAGATGTAAGGTTTAGGGCCACAAATAAACATCAGGAATAAGGCATTCGAATTTGCATTCTTCATAAGAGTGTTCCGAATCATCAAGGTTGCCATACAATTTTATTTACTTTAGCATTTAATAAGCTCAAAATTTTTACCGATTTTTTTCCCCAACCTTGAGGTTAGCTTCAATTAAAACTCCTACTTAAAGAAGGTTAAATCTTTCAAGTATTTCAATACATTCTTCAGTTATGCATACCGAAAATTTGTAAATTATGTAAATAGTAATTTCAAAACAAAAATTAAAGTTTTAGCTTAAACCAAAAGAAAATTAAAATTTGTATCCGTCTTTTAAACCATGACCTGATTTACTAATGCATAAACAGTCATACCCAATAACGCAAGTAAATACCATACTTCATGCAATGAAATAAAATAAAATACGCCTATTGTTTTTTACTTATATTTTTAGTTTCTTTAATTCTCAGTTAATTATTATATTATTTTTCTAATTATTGTATAACAAATACAACAACCACAATAAAAAAAAAAACAAAAAACAAAACTCTTAAAAATATAAGTTAATTTGCGGTAGCTTCAAAAAAAAAAAAGTAAAAAAAATTAACTACAACAACTACAACAAAAAAATCCAAATGTGATGTTTACTTTTTTGTGGTATTTAAGTATTTTTTGTTTTAATTCAATTTGTTTAGTTCTATCAACAACGGTAATATAAAGACAATAAAACCATAGATATATTAAAAAAAAAAATTGCAATTTAATATATGCACGATTTAGTTAGTTGCAATTCGTGCATTAGTTTCATGCAAAGTTTCATACCGGAACCATGGTTCGTTTTGTTTCCCCAACCTTCTAAAAACAATAAAATGCGTGTAAACTATAGCGATTCGCAAATTTGATTATTATTTAGCAATTTAAAAGCATTGAAACTGTAATAACTAATGTAAAAGAAATAATGAATGGGCTTTCGTGAAATCAATACATAATCAATCAAATTAGTTTATATGTTGGTAGAAGGGTTTACTATTTGCGGTCACGTATTGGCTGTAATGTATGCAAAAAAAGCTCTTGAAATATAAATTGCTTTATTTATATTCAAGGTCACTATTCTCTATTTTGCAAATATTTTTTTTAAAGCCTTTCTAACTTCACTTTTGAAATTACATTGATTTAAAAATGATGTAATGTACAACTAAACTAATCTGGGACTAATATAAAAGATAAATAGAAAATATTAGTCAATTGATTATGAACTAGTAAGGAACCTAGAGAGGGAGTGGTTTAATGGATGAAGGCTGTACTTCTGAAAAAAATACATCACTGCCTTTATGTTTATTGTTCTTACATTTGTTTGCCTTAATATGAGCATAATAGCTTAAAAATTTGTCAAAAATCAACTTTAAATTAATTTTGTTTTAAAAACTTTTCTATTCAGAGTTCCAACACTTTTCTCTTCCTCTTCTTCTCTTTCATAGAACTTCATATACTTTGGATGTCTCTTCGTCGACATTTTGAATACATTTGGAAGGTAAATGAAGAGCAACATTGGTAGCCAAAAAATTCTGAAATTTTTATAAATTTTGAAACGAAAATTGAATCCTTTAAAGACAAGTCAGTCAAAAATCAAAAAAATATAGGGAGTATGAATGTATAAACTCGTAATTGTGACTAACTTCATATCTATCATACGCGCCATTTTTTTTGACATTGACAGTTATTCTATCTCGAAGAGCGCCAAAAATACTATAAGAATTGATCTGTCAAATAATTTTCATAATTTTACAAAAGTGTTTTACTATAGCTGAAAATGTCGAATTTCGTGCCAACAAAACAACATTTGCGGGAAGTTTTAATTTGCTTCTTCCATTTAAAGAAAAACGTAACTGAAGCACATCGTTTACTCACTGAAGCTTATCCGGACTGTGCTATAGACGTTAGAATGTGTCAGGTGTGGTATGCCCGTTTCAAAAGTGGTGATTTTGATGTTGAAGACAGGGAACGTTCAGGAGGCCCGAAAAAGTTCGAAGATGAAGAATTGAAGGCATTACTCGAAGAAGATTCATGTCAAACGCAACAAGAACTTGCAGAATTTTCAGGAGTTGATCAATCAACCATTTCTGAACGATTGAACGACAGAAAAGAAAGGGTTTTCTGCATCGTATTGTGACTGGCGATGAAAAGTGGATACGTTACGATAACCCAAAGCGTAAAAAATCATGGGGACCGCCCGGACATGCATCAACATCAGCGGCAAAGCCGAACATCCATGGATCTAAGCTCACGCTGTGTATTTGGTGGGATATGAAAGGTGTCGTGTATTATGAGCTGTTGAAACCGAATGGCGACCGCTACCGACTACAATTGATGCGTTTGAGCCGAGCATTAAACGATAAGAGGCCAGAATATGAGAATAGGCACGACGAAGTTATTCTTCAGCACGACAATGCTCGGCCGCATGTTGCAAGGCAAGTAAAAACATACTTGGAAATGCTGAAATGGGAAGTGCTACCCCACCCGCCGTATTCTCCAGACATTGCTTCTTCTGATTACTACTTGTTCCGATCGATGACACATGGCCTGGCTGAACAGCACTTCCGTTCTTTCGAAGAACTCAAAAAATGGGTCGATTCGTGGATAGCCTCAAAAGATGAGGAGCTCTTTCGACGCGGAATCCGTATGCTACCAGAAAGATGGGAAAAGGTTGTGGCTAACGATGGACAAAGAATAAATTTATAATCACTTTTTCACAATAAATGTCCAAATTACAAAAAAAGTACGATACATTCATACTCCCAATAATTGTGCAATATCTCTAAAAGCTTTACGGAAAATTTCAGGCGTTTGCACACAGAAAAAAACTTATGCAAAATTGTATTAAAATTGCATAAAACTTGGGCAAAATTGATCTTGGTGGATAGCTTGCCAAAGAAAACTTACGCAAAATTTGCCAAATTTTTATAAGTCATAGGTCCATGGGAAATTGGTTAATTACTTTGTTTTTTTTTTGCTTGAGTTCTTTTCTGAATGAACATATTCACATATTTTTCATTATACTATAATATGTAATGTGTGACATACAAATCAACACGAAAACAAAAAATTGTTCGTTTTGCTTGGAAAAATTGCCAACGTTTTTTTTTTTGAACATTTTGTCTGGCTTAGGCAAATTGTTAATAAACTTATGTGTGTTTACTTGTAATTCTCATTTACTTCACAGTATTTTCACTTATATAGATTGTTGAAATTAGGGAATTATCACAAAAGATCACTGATGAGGAACCGTAGCTGGTTCCGAAACGATCATCTGATCTGCTAGTTCTATGAATTTTTTGATATTCTTCTGGCATCATTGTTCATTCAAAGCTTAATAATTTTAATAATTATTTAATTAGCAATGTAAACTGCCAAATTTGGAAGAAACTTACAACAATTTTTTCCAAATTAAAAATATTAAAAAAGAAGACGGCCTGCTTCTAAGTACATAAAAAATTTTCAATAAAAAATTTTTTCATACTATAAACAGACACGGTATATGTATATAAGATGTCAGATTTTCTATTCAGTGAAAATAACTGTCTTTGTAATTCTCATTTACTTTACAGTATTTTCACTTATATAGATTGTTGAAATTAGGGAACTATCACAAAGATCACTGATGAGGAACCGTAGCTGGTTCCGAAACGATCATCTAATCTGCTAGTTCTATGAATTTTTTGATATTCTTCTGGCATCATTGTTCATTCAAAGCCTTATAATTTTAATAATTACTTAAGTTTTTCAAGTTCATACAAAAAAATCTACCAAAGCCAACTTAGGCAAAAAGCATAAGTTTTTTCTCTATGTGTAGAAAATGTAAATTCGTACCTTTAAAATATGGACTCCTGCTACTCCTGTAAAGATCCTCTACATCAGTTGCAACAAATTAGTTCTCTTGTCTACTGACAAAGCTTTGCCCTAAGTATTTACACCTATCACGATTCAAAGGGAGGATTTATGTAACGAAATTATATTCCTAGTGCGTCTGACAATATAAATAGACCCAATTTCTCGGGAGATGGTGCAAGTTAATAAGCATGGCCACTAGAGGTGTCTCAATTTTATAATTTGTTAGACGAAATGATCACAAATTGCTGAATGGAGTTATATCGTCGCCTGAGATTTGAATTAGCGTATGTGTATAAGTATTCGTATGCCTATACGCGAAATCAATTCTCAGGCGACGATATGGGGAAACCCGTAAATTTATTTTTTTTTTTTCATTTATAAAGTGCCAAGACAACCTCAAGGAAGAGGCCCGCAAAAGAAAATATGAAGAAGAATTATCTCAGCAATTTAAAATTTTATTGTTATTTAAGTATCCAATATGTATTTTCGATAATCAACAGCTGTGTCTCCATAGATAGATTGGAGCAAAGTGGATGGTGACAGAAATGCACCATTTTGGAACCAATTGATGATGGAAATGAAATAATAAATTACCAAAAAAAATAATTACCCAAAATCAACTTCAGTTCAAAAACGAAGTCGAAAATAATTTATGGCAGCACTCTTAGTAGCGACTATAGGGAATGCGACAATACCCAGTGAAGCATTAGGGCTTCAGAAAACCCATTTGAGGTAATTCAAAGAATTTTAGACACCCGCACAACCAGTCATGCTCGATGGATGTTTAAAAGTCATATCGGTTTCAAAATTTTCGTTTTTAAGCCAAATTCGCACTCACCAAAAAATAAAAAAAAATAGTTTACGAGATATTTGTGTTTTTTTTTTAGTCAAAATTTATATCAGAGCTTGGATCGGAAGTACATATGAAACAATCACTTCTCTTCAAGAACCTGAATTTTATCTAAGATACTGTAGAGCAGCTGTAATTTTTCAAAAAATTTCTAACCGTTTATTTGGCATACTTTGACTTGAAAGTTTTTTTTATCGAACGGAATCGTTCAAATGGTTTTAAAAACTACATTCAAAGCAATCTGATGTTCAGTTGAAAAATGGGCGAAATCATTCAAACATATTAGATTTCCATAACTTCATATCAAATGACTTCGTTTCCAAGAAACCGAAACAAAGTTGCAGTATGTTTGGATTATACTTTCGTAAAGTTTGACCAGTTGACATGAGAAATGATTTCTGATTTCGAAGAAGGTTGGAGTTTCGGTCGGGACCAATTCGTCCCAAACAATATCCTCTTTGAACTATTAAATCATTTAAGATTTTAATAGAATTTTGGCAAACGATTAAGGCCAAATACAATTGCTACTAATGATCGTTGAGGCTTATCAAAAAAATACCCTTCATTCAAAAAATCTTTTTTGATTCAATAAACTATTTATTTTTGTTTTTAAGAAATCATAATGGCAAAATTAAAAAGAAAAAAAATTACTTGAGCTTGATCATTAGCCATAAATTTTCAAAGCGAATTGTATTGCTCAATAAAAAAAAAAAAATAGACAATAAAATACATGAAAAAATTTGTATTAAAAGGAATGTCAAAACAAGTATGAGAAATAATCATGAAAAATTACGTTTCACATAAATTTTCCAAAAATTTCAAAACAACCATCAAGTATTTATTTCAATATAACGATGGATTTGTAGGAAATAAAGCCTAGTGTACCGATAGCAATAAAAAAATTGGTAAGTTATAAGTGGAAAAACTAGAAACTCACTAAGCCTGTTATACATTACTTAAAATTTGAAAAAAAAATACGTTTAACACCATTTAGGAACGCTTCCGGGTCTATCAAACGTCATCGGATCGGCACCCAACCATATATTTTTTAGTTTTATGTCGAATGGAATTAGGAAGCCCATTTTAAAACACCGAATGAACAACATACTTTGACTAATAGAATGCAATAGGAATCCACACTAAATTGGACATTGTAAATATGTTTTATCAAGGAATGACTACCGACAACTATCATTCTTTCATAACTACAGTCGAGTACTCCGATCTATTGTTTTGATGGAAGTATAATTTTTCTATCAAGAAATGGATTGAAATATTTAAAAGAAAAATTCTGCCAGATTCGGATACACCGCACAAAATGATTTAAAACCTGATAGGTATGTGGAAGTTGTTCAACTCTCAAGCTGAATTATTCCAAAAGATTATGTGATTACAACAATTTAGAAAAAATTAAAAGATTATGTGATTACAACAATTTAGAAAAAATTAAAAAACCATCACAAATTCTAGACAGATCATCCTGGATTAGGTATATCTTTTGTCGAAAGTATTCCAAATGCTACAGTGTTTCGCTAGGAATCTTGTCTTAGTTCCTGTAGCTCTCAGGATAAATTTTCAAAAGCACAGACAAAAAATTAATAATGAACATTTTTGTTACAAAATTACTACGAGCTATATCAGATTCCTTTATACAATATTAGTATCCTTTATAAGGGCTCTGCAAACAGAATCTATTTGTATTAATTGAATATGCTGAGTAGCAGTCCACCACTATACCAATGTGCAACATTTACTATATGAAGTAGACGATTTTACCGTTTTCGGCCTTTTAACCCGTAAGTGTCTTTAGTGAGCCCTAGTGAAATTTTCCGTGAAATATTTTTGTGGAACACTTTAACCCTTTAATAACCTTTTAAATAGAGCTTTTATGGAATTTATCAAATAAAAAGACCTAAAAGACCCTTAAAAAATGGGAGTTAATAGGTTAAAATTTTCCGAAAAAATATTCCCCGTAAAATGTTAGTATAGGTATTTAAAGTCAAGATTTATCTTAAATGTGAATTTACACCATTTGACGAAAATTTGGAAATTTAAAAAAAAATGTGATTAGGTGAACCATAACCTAACTAATGCTTTTATATGAGACTAATTTTATTGAGACCCGAAAATGTCTATTACACTGTGTAATAATTGAACCAAACTAGTAAAAAAAAAAATATTGTAGAAATTGTATGGACCAAAAGGAAAATATTTCTACTCTTCGGACAAACAAGTAAAAAAAAAATTTTTTTTCAATTGTTTCTAGATTTTAGAGTCTGTAGAAATGCCCAAAGTCGACCTTTCTCGAATTTTTGGTATTAAATTTGCTCAAATCCTGACGTGATAAAAAACCACAGCTTGTTTTCAATCATTTAAAAAAAAATTCAGTTTCACTGGCCTGTGTTATTGAAGAAACAAATTATGCTTGAGTTCATATTTTATAACGAACAAAGTTTCATAGTGAAAAAATATTTAATATTTAAAATGCCTCCATTTTTCCACAAGGATATCACACTTACCATCCTTCCATCTCGGCACCGTGACAAACAAACGATTTCCCCAATGTTCGATACCGACAGGAAGACCATTCTGTGGGATATAATCACCACTAGCCAGAGCCTGTTCCTTTAGACGTTGATTGGGAAATGCAAAATCCAATTGATTCCAGCTATAACGTTCTTGCAACTTATAAGCAGCATGTGAAATTTGTAACAAACAGCAACAGCACAGCAGAGCAAATATGCCCAGGAGATTGTCAATTTTCATAGACATTTAAAAAAAAAAGAAATTACTTTCAAGTATTCACAAGATTTTTTATATATTATTTATTTATTATACAAGGATAAAAATGTTAATTTTTAATTTAAATTTTACGCGTTTCCGTTTCCTTTCCGCAACTAATTCACTTTTTTATGCAATAGTCATAAGGAGTAAAAATTACGTGTAGTAAATGCAACGTGCTAACGACGCTAACACGCGGCTGACGACTGTTATCCGTTGGTTGTTTGCGGTGATTTTTATAAACTTCACCCGCCACCAACAACTTAACTTAACTGTGGGCCTGACTTGGCTGGCAGTGTGAAACAAAATATTTGCGATTTCAATTTCAATTTTGTCTTTGTGTGTGTTTTTTTTTTTTGTGATTTGCAAGTGAATTCGTGTACTACAAACATAGCCATATAAAAGCGCACAACACTCTTTGGCAGCAACAACAATAACAGCTAATAATCTTTTTTCAATTGCCAGTCATTGCTGTTTTGCTGATGCTGTTGACTTTGCGTTTTTTTTTTTTTTTTTTACCTGAGTTGGTTTTAATTGCATTCGTTTTTCCGCAGCAATTACGGCAATTGGCACTGCATTAGATTTTTTATTTTGTTGTTTTGATATCTCGATTTTTTCATTATCGTTTTTGTGTGCGCTTAAGCGTGTGTGGCGAGTACGCATGTGCCACGCACATCTGTCAAAAATTTCGAGCCCAAATTTATAGATTTGTTTTTTAGTCTGCTTAAAAATATAAAAATTGTGATATTTTGACACCAATGTAAAAGAAATTTTAATATTTTTTTTTTTGTTAATATTTGCAAAAACTATGTTGCAATTTCATTAGGTTTTTAATCGACAAATTCTTATAAGTTTACACAGGGTGGGGCAAAATAAGTCTCCTTTTTCTTTTCTATTATAAGTAAACAAATCTGTGATCACAAGGCATATCAGCATAAGTGTGTTTTTTGAATTTTACAGGAGAGCACTTCAAAGATTCAAATGCTAATAGTAATCAAGTAGTAGTTGCACTATTTTTCCTTTAATATCTCGTGAACCACAGAACCGATATTCATAAAATTTTTACACAATATAAAATCGGATATGAAGATTTCAATTATGATAATAACTCGAATTCGACAAAACTCTAGTTGTGTTGCTATGGCTTGTGACCACAGAAATATTGATTATATTTTAATTTTTTTTTATTTTAAAACATTTAAAATTTTTCATATTAATCAGTTTCATTTTATTCTAAAACCTTTTTTGTGAATGGCACTTCGTAAATGCGGAGGAAATGTTTCGCATGCGCCTTGTTCCATATTATTAATAACACTGTGCTAGTCATAAAATGTAGCGGACGGGAGACATATCGTTTCTAACTAATTCGGGGTCAAGGAATTCAGTGGTGATAACCGTTTTCCCCCCTATCAGCAGCGTTTCATACAAAATTTTTTTTTGAAGTTTTGGCTTGGGGGTATACTACGAAGATACATGTTCCTCTTCTGATTGCGGTGAAAATTGGTATCGAGGGGTTTTTTGGGATGAAAAAACTGAATTTGACATTTGTTTGCTGAAAAAAATAATTTTAGACATACCGCCCATACAAAAAACCGTAAAAAATCCCCAAAAAGTGGAAAATTTGCATGGGAGGTACCCTTATTTTACATCGAAATAGCTTAAATTTTTGCACACATCATTGTTATTGTTAAAAAGATAGTTTCTGAAAGTTTCAGAACAATCGGCTGAAAAATAAACATCCACTTCTCATCATCAGCGATCAAACGTTGCTAAACAATGCCAAAAAGTGGAAAATTTGTATGAGAGGTACCCTTATTTTACATCGAAATAACTTAAATAAATTTTTCCACACATCATTTTCTTCGATAAAAAGTTAGTTTCTAAAAGTTTCAAGACAATCTGTTAAAAAATAAGCGAAAAATCATTATTTTTTGTGAAAAATAAAATAAATTAAATTTGCTGAAATTCTATACATATGCAGGTGAAAAAATAAGATTCACAAGTTTTCATGTTGATATCACAACAAAAATATATTCGTTCAATTCACGAGTACAAAATAGAGCGATTTTATTTCAGAATTTATGTTTGTTTTAAAAGAAAATAAACATTTTATTAAGTACATACTGCGTTATTTTAAACAAAGAATGACCATTCCCACAATTTATTTTAATCGTCATAATGCTGCATTTGAAGATTCCAACATATGTCGGCCAACAACGAATTTAAGCGCTTACCACTATACCAGTGTTCCAGCTGTGCTGTAACTTGATGGAAACGTTCTCCATGCTCATCAGACTCAGTGGGCAATTGCGCTGCAAACTTGTCTTGGTGATGATGCGTGAAATGAATTTTTAATGACATGTTCACTTTGATAATATCAAACGAATCAAGCATGTTTTCCACTAGTATACGCCATCCGTCTTTACGATGAACACCAAGCACTCCTTCTATAACGGCTTTAATGTAATAGGAGTGTTTGAACAGAATAAACGCTTTTATATTTATAATGTTTGAGTCGACTCAATTTGTTCACACACATATAGCAATTTGTGGCATCATGACCTCCCGGATCAGACCATATTGTTGGAACGCCAAACGGCATACTGTTACGTTTTCCTTTTAACCAATTTCTCAACACAATACAACAAAAAGTGCAAGTCACTGACGGAGCCCATGGAACATTTCGAATAACCGGCAAATTAAAATACTGTTCGTATATTTCACTGATTTCATCAGAAATTTTTCTTCGGTATCCCATATTTACAAATTTGCCGCATATATAGCAATAACAATTAATTTTTATACCACAATCACTCATTTTTGAGATGTATAACAACCAAATCTATACTTAAATCAAATGCAATTCAGAGTTGTCAAAAAAATTTTACTTTATTGGTCAAAATTTATTAACAAGTATTTTTCATATCGTATGTACGATGAACAGTCATACCGCTCATCATCAGCGATCAAACGTTATTAAACAAGTATAGTAGATCAAAAAGAAATTAAAATAGTCAATTTCTTAAAAAATATAAATAACAGTACTGAACAAGAATTGGTCAGCAATATCTAAACAAGTGTGAACAAAGGAGAAAAGATGTTGCCGTTGTTTGTGTTCTTCTCCTCCTGTAAAAAACAAAAATTAAATCCATCTTTCATTAGAATCAAATTTAGTATCTTAAATTTGAGAACCAGAAAGGATAATAAATATCGCTGAAAAGTTATAACTCAATAATGAGAAATGAAATCATCAACACAAAATTGGAACATTTAATGACAGTGCTCGTTTATTAAAGCAATTAACTTAAGAGAAAAAACTTGATGCTCACGATTCTCTTTACATTTATAAAGCTGCGAAGGTGAAGAACACAAATAACGGGAATATCTTTTCTCTTTTGTTCAAACTTGTTTAGATATTGCTCACAAATTCTTTAGTTTCGTTTTGATCTACTTATTTAGCATCGTTTGATCGTTGATGATGAGAAGTGGAGGTTTATTTTTCAGCTGATTGTTCTGAAACTTTCAGAAACTGTCTTTTTAACAATAACAATGATGTGTGTGCAAAGCTATTTCGATGTAAAATAAGGGTACCTCCCATACAAATTGTCCACTTTTTGGGGATTTTTTACGGTTTTTTGTATGGGCGGTATGTCTAAAATTATTTTTTTCAGCAAACAAATGTCAAATTCAGTTTTTTCATCCCAAAAAACCCCTCGATACCAATTTTCACCGCAATCAGAAGAGGAACATGTATCTTCGTAGTATACCCCCAAGCCAAAACTTCAAAAAAAAATTTTGTATGAAACGCTGCTGATAGGGGGGAAAACGGTTATCACCACTGAATTCCTTGACCCCGAATTAGTTAGAAACGATATGTCTCCCGTCCGCTACAAAAAATTTTTTTGAAATTCGAGCACAGTGTAATTAAGCAGGCTATAGTGCACTGCGACCATTCTTGATATTTTGTGCAGCCCTTGGTTTTAACACTATTCTAAATTAAGACTGCAAACGAATCTAAGAATTGCATTAGCCGCAAATCTAAGAAGATCTCAAGAGTCCCTTTCCAAGATAAAGCGATCTACGCCTAGCGGCAGCTGGACATAGTCGGCATGAATCGCTCTGCGATATACCCATCTTCTTCAGATGATACTTAAGACGGCAGTGTCCTGTAAGAATCCCTGCAAGGGTAGTGATGATTCGATACAAGTAAATACAAGTAAAAACTCGATACTTCTCTTTCGATTCAAATACTTTTTTACTCGATGCTATAACATAAGTATTTTACTTGGTATCAGAAAAAAGGGTCAGTATCGGATACTCGATACTTATGGAAAATATTTATTTAAAAAACTGAAATATTGCTATTCTATATATAAAATAGTGGATCATTTTACAATATTTTACAGCAATCAATAATATATTTCAAAATGCTACTGCAGAATTATTCAAAATATTTCAGTCCATATTGCAATATTTCAATGTATGACAATATTGCAGTACAGTACTGAAGTTCTAGAAGATATTTCCGGCCATGCATGTACAACATAATGTTTATTGAAACCTTTTCATTAAAATAAAATATTTTTAACAAGCTTTAATCTGTTGATTAGTTTTCCTTCTATTATAAATTTTCTAGCGATTTGCTAAATTTAATTAACGTCATTTCTATATGATTCACGTGTTTCCAGTGTAAATATCTCAAAACCATGATTTATTGGCGAAAAACTCGTGTTGAGTAGTGTAAACTGTAGGCTCAACCATGTTGTATCACAATGGGCCTTTCTGGCCTGAATATTTTCCTTGACAACCACTTAAAAAAAGAGTCATTTGTCTCTTTAAACGAGTATTCGGAACAAGTACATATTCGATACCTTTTTCCGATATTTTCGGAAGCATCGATACTTTTATTCGATACAAGTGAAGAGTAAAAGTATCGATCGACACTATGCAAGGGTACGAATTTCCATTCTGTTTAATTCGATTATGTGTTTTGAGTTAATTTTGATTGGGTTAATAAGTCTTTTAGCCTGTCGGAGACCATGAAGTCTGGACCAATAGTCTTTGAGAGCTTTATTTTCCTAATCCCTCATAATTGTTTGGGTGTGATTTGATGTCGCATCACAAAAAGGTTCGGGTCCTATGAAGGATCTAAGTGCGCCCCTTTTCGCTAGGCTGTCCGCCTTTTCATTTCCCTTAAATCCGTCATGACCCGGTATCCAAGCCAGTATAACCTTATTCCTGGTGGATAGGGCTGAAAGGAACTCAAAACACTTCCATAAAATTTTGGAGTTTAGAGCTTTTAGAGCTGCTTGACTATCCGAAAGAATTTAAATGCAGGCACCATTTATCGTTCCATATGAATGGGCATTTCACCGCAAATCCTAATTGAAATAGAAGTAAAAGTTTGTTACTTTTGCAATGTTAACCTCCTAAAATTTGAAATGATGAAATTTTTCAGTGCCTTGAAGTCCAATTGCAAAAATAAAAACGTTTTTGGATAACTTAATTTTGATAAATCCTTCAACAACATCGACTTGGGGTCTTTACTTTTGCTCGAGGTAAGAGGTCCATTAAAAAGCTTGTAGTCCCGATAAATGGAAAAGTACAAATGTAATCAATTTCCTACTTCCCAATACTTTTTCAACTCCGAAAAAAAAGCTGTAAATAGTTTTTTTTATTAATAATGAAAATAATCGAAAAAAAATTTTAATTTCACACAAAATAATTTTTTTTTCGTTATTCACTCAAAATCTGACCTTCAACTGGCGAAAAAAATCAATACGAAACAACAAGCTAAGCAACCTGTAGCTTCAGCTTTCATCTATCGACTGAGCATCACCAATAATCATAAAAAAAATTTAAACGTTTTTTAAATTGTATGAGGATGTTGCCCATCTGGAAATGGTCTAGAGTGTTAAGGCTTGGTTGCCACAGAAACAGCTTTTCATTATAAAAAAACGACACGCATCACTCTTCAACAAAGCTTTTGCCGTGATGTTTTGAAAGACTTAACCTTCAGGTCTTCTTTCAAAACTCTACTCAAGAATCTTTAGTATTCTGGTGCTTTTTGGCCTCTAAATCGAATTTTTTCTCTGAAACATTTTATCGAACTGCTAGGTGATTAATCATTTCCACTTGGAAAGTAATTGCAGTCCATTGTCAACCCCTTCATTTTGTGTTTTTGATATACTACCACGAACCTAAATTCACATAGTACCAAACTATAACCAGTTGGTACTGTTTACAAATTTCAGCAAATCCCTTTCTTTTAATATGTCAACCACGTTGTCGAACAACCTTGCACCCAGTGGTTGGATAAGTAGTTCGTGCAGTGCAGAGTATCCAGAGGATAGATTCTGGATTGATTAAAATTCCTCTACAGCATTGCAGCTTATGCAGTAAACGTTGAACTCTAGTTGCCATCAAAGTAACAATTATTTTTTAAATCGGTTTAATATCAGCTGAATAGTTTTTATATTAATAATGCCTGAGAGATCGCGAATTCCTCGAAATGATTTCGAAATAGCCTAGACTTTTCTATGCAAACTTTATTGCCAGTTGTCATATCACTTACAGTTATATTTACCCTTACGGAAAACACACGTGCTGCTGATCTTTAGTATATGAAATAGATGGCGTTTAAAAAAATTAAGAGAACCTTTATTTTAACCCACCCTGTATTTTTGTTTATTCATTGATTTTTTTTTCTTTTTATTACTTAACCTATTCAAATTATGTTGCAGTCTGAGTTTCAATTGCTGTAGTCAGTAATTTTGTACCTTTTTGCAAATTTTGCATAGAAATGTTGTTTGTAACTAGGTTAACACCTAGTTTACTTAAATTTTGCCAGACTTACTGGTATTTGACATTTTTTTTTTCTTAATTATACTATGTTATTACTTTATTTTTTCGTCTTTTGAGCTTTTGAGTCTTTCGTTATCATTCCGCAATTACTAATACTTATTCCTAATTCAATACATAAGTGGCAATATGATAATGTTTTATTTGTTGTTGTTGCCGCTAACAGTTTTTCTAAAAGTAGTTCGTGATAAGAAAATAATATCATATTTAACCGATAACTAATAACACCAAAAATAGAAGTTTTTTTCTCCCGAGCAATTGCGCAACTGGCTAAGCTGACATATCCATTTCTTGTTAGCTTCTACTCATAGTAAGCAGTGGAAAGTTGTTACTATTTATTGAATATAATGTTTTCAATCCCAAAAACAAACTATATAAAAACTTATTCGATTTGCATTTTATATCGTAACAACAACAACAATATCAGACATTAGCCTGATACTTGAGCGAATTCAAATTTATATCCTGTACCTAGGGATAAAAGTATGAAAGGAGAAGAGCAGCAGCAAATACTTATTTAGAACAGTAGTAGTAGTTAGTTCCTTTCAATCATATAATTTAGTGAAGGTAATTGTCTTGTAATTCTCATTTACTTTCTGTTTTCACTTATATAGATTGTTGAAATAAGGGAACTATTACAAAGTTTACTGATGAGGAACCGTAGCGGGCTCCAAAACGATTGTCTGGCCTGCTAGTTCTACGACTTTTTGATATTCTTCTAGCATTATTGTTCAAGCCTATTTATTTAAAGATATATTTAAATAAACACCAAAACAATTACATTTTCATAAATAATACTATGTATCTATGAATTTATTTCAAACCATATTTTACTTCATTTTTATTTCATATTTCATAAAATTGAATTCGGGATTTAATCGTGGGTTGTGGTTTCATTTTTACCATATTTGCAGTTCAAAAAATTTAATCTCTAAATTACAGGGACCCTAACGGTTATGCGTTTTATAGTAAAAGTCAAATATTAGAAGTTATTTTGTGACTTTTATCGTAATTGGCTAAATAAAACGGTAAATTCTTGACTTTTTTGATATTTGGCAAGAAATAATAGTTATATTTGACTTTTATTTTTTCGGGCAAAAAAAAAAACAGTTATGTTATGACTTTTATTTTGTTGGCCAAAACGAACCAGTTATTTTATGACTTTTATTTTTTTGGACAAAAATAAATGGTCAACCCTATTTGCAAGCGAACGGCTTGAGCAATTAAAAAAAAAAGTGATACCTTTCGATTCAGCTCATCCGTCCGCATATTACAGGGTGACAATTGTAAAGTGACGCAAGTTTAATACTCTGCAGCAAGCTTTGCCATTTACCGTTACTTTAATTTAAAAAGCAAATTCATTCATCATTGGCTTTGCTTTTAATTTCATTTGAATTTTTGTTATTACATTTTGAAATTTCCATAAAAATAAACAAGGAAAATATTCGTCGTAAAATTATGAAATTTCATTTGGCAAATTATAGTAGCCGTCAAATTGCTAAGGCTTTAAATTTGTCAAGTCGTACGGTAGACCGAGCTATTATTCGATATAATGAAACTGGGGGTTTTGGAGATAGAGACCGGGTAAAATTTTCAACAGTTGTCACTACTGGTTTAACAGAAAAAATTCGTAAACGAATCAAGCGAAATCCAAGGCGCTCAATGAGAAAAGTCGCTAAGGAAGTGGGAGTAAACCGTGAAACAGTGCGAATCATTGCAAAATCAAAGCTTGATCTTAAGCCGTACAAGCTCCGAAAAGCTCAAGATCTGACACAAAAAAAAGAAAGATTTGCGACTGCAAAGATGCAAAGCGTTGCTACGCTCCTCCGTGTTAAAAAATGTTGAAAATATCTTGTTTACAGATGAAAAAATTTTCACGGTTGAACAACATTTCAATGCGCAAAATGACCGAATGTGGCTAACATCATCATCGCAACAAAATAGGACTGTTGGCCGAGTTCAAAAGCCAGCTTCCGTTATGGTATGGGCTGGAGTTTGCGCTAATGCCAGAACCCCTCTAATATTCGTTGAAGAGGGTGTTAAAATTGACCAGATTGTTTATCGGAGCATTTTAAATGATTATGTTCTTCCCTGGGCCCAAGATACATTTGGAAATGCAAACTGGACTTTCCAGCAAGATTCTGCACCTTCCCACATGGCAAAATTAACGCAAACATGGATAAACGACAATTTTTCTGGATTCATAACATCTCAAGAATGGCCACCATACTCCCCAGACTTGAATCCAATGGACTACTCTATTTGGAGTATTTTAGAGAGTAAGGCTTGTGCATCTCAACACCACAGTCTTGAGTCGCTGACAAATTCATTAGAGAAAGCCTGGACTGAAATTGATCAGGAAGTCCTGCGGCGAACAGTCCTACGATTTCCGGATCGACTGAAGGCATGTGTGCAAGCTAAAGGAGGTTATATTGAATGAGGTGGGATTCAAATGAATGCTTATATATTCAGCAATGTTAACACTTAATTGTACTTAATGGAAGTACGTCCTTTTGAAAATAACTTCTGAAATGTGTGCGTCACTTTACGATTGTCACCCTGTATAGGTAAAAAAAATTTGAATTTTTAAATTCCGAAACAACTGCTGCAATGACCAAAGTAGGTATAATAATAGATAGGCTTTGGGGTATGAAATATTCAAGTAAAGGGGGGAAGTTATTGCCAATTTTGTATTCCTGTTCGTATCCATATATTTACATATGGGCAAAGGTCATAAAATGAAATGAATCGGATCCCTATGTATTGTATACTGTTGAAAAGGTCTCAATGAGTACTTTTCAAAAATATAATATTTATCACCATGTATCTTCGGTGTTTCATTAATTAGTTATAAGGGTTGACCATTTATTTTTGTCCAAAAAAATAAAAGCCATAAAATAACTGGTTTGTTTCGGCCAACAAAATTTGAATACTGTTTGTTTTTGCCCGACAAAATAAAAGTCAAATATTTCAAATTATTATTTCTAGCCAAAAATTATAAAAGTCAATAATTTACCGTTTTATTTAGCCTATTAAGATAAAGTAATGAATTTAAAAGTCATACAATATTTGTGGAATTTAGTCCGTGAGGATCACAACCGTACACTTGAAGATACCCTACGGCTTTTTTTTGTGGATGACTTTTTGAGTTGAAAAATGTAAAATAGCAGTTATTTTCGGTCCCTGCTAAATTATAATTTTTGACATCTTGAAGTGACAGACGTCACATTGCCTGAAGCTATGGTTATTCAGTTCAAAAGTTAAATATATGGCATTAACCTAGATCTATATGTAGTTCATATATTTCAGAAATGTTTTGATTTTAATGAAATAAAAATATATAAAGAATGAAGTACTTGATATTTAAAATAGAACATTCGAAATGACAATTCAGGCTTCCATTGAATTTGGAAAAAAAAATTCTAGATTTAAAAATGTGTCTCATTATTGACACAATTGTCATTTTCAAAAATATTTAACGTGCAGAACAGTACATTAAAAACAGAGAATCATTATAAATGAAAATCTCAAATTTATATTGTGTTAATTAAATTTTAGATATGAAAGTTTACATTGCGTCTCGACGACCAGTTCACCGATGTGAACTCAACGACGTGTACGAAAACATCTCAAGTCTGATAGCAAAGAACATAGTGGACATTTACTACAAAAAAGAAAGAAAACCGTTAGGTGCATCAGTGAGTGACCTCCGATAAAAACAAAGCCTTATCGGCTGATGATACCGTTTGAGCAAAATTATTTACCCAGTTGATGCTAAAGGGGTCATTCAGCAGTTAGAAATTCCAGCATATCTATAGTAAAAAGGAATAACTTTTAAGTGTTTTTTTTTTGAACAATTTTATTAGATTTCAGTTGAATTATAGAAAAAATATTTCAGGAGGCTCTATATTCATATCAAAGACCATTCTTGAAATTATATCTAAAAATTATAATTATAAATTATATCCCAAAAATTATTTAAAAATTTTAACCAATTTGATATTTATTATAAATATAGCATTTTTTACAGAGCCACTTAACGGATTTTAAGACAGCGAAACAGGGTTCATAAAGTAGTAGAAATAATAGTAGAAAAAGTAATGGAAAAAGCAGTAGAAAATAGCAGTAAAAAAGTGTAAGAAAATAGTATTAGAAAAGGTAGTAGGAAAATGAATAGAAAATAATATTAAAAATTTTTGTAAAAAAGTAGAAAAATTAGTAGCAAAACAGTTAAACATAGTAGTATAAAAATAGTAAAACGGAATATAAAAAGTGGTAGAAATAATAATAAAAAATAGTAGTAGAAAAAATTGGAAAAAGTAGTAAAAAAAAAGTAGGGAGTAGTGGCACAAAATAAAAAAAAGTTGTAGAAAAAATGTATTAAAAAGGTAGTAGAAAAAAAGTAGTAAAATAGTAGTAGAAAATATTAGTTAAAAAAGTAGTAGAAAATAAGAAGAAATTGTAGAAAAAAAGTAGTAGAAAAAAGTAATAGAAATAGTAGTAGAAATAGTAGTAGAAACAGTAGTAGAAAATAAAAGTGAAGCATGCTGTGGCACCCAACTAATCCAACAAACTGAAAGAATTTAAATTTTAGTACCGTACCATAAATGCCTCCTAAGAAAACTCATAATGGGAATTCAGGTTATATGGATGGTGCTACACCCCCTTTGTCAATCCCACCCATATTCTTGTTTTAGCATGGCAGTGTCAATTCTCGTTATTGTACCAAATTTCTGTGTTGTGCTATAAATGGTTCTTAAGATATACACAAAAAACTATTAGGATTGTATGGGAAGTGCCACGCCCACTTTCTTTAAAGCCATTATGAATAGCTATATTTCATCCTCCCGCCCAATAAAATATATTCTGGAAATATGATTTCTAGCGGTCCAGCCGTTCAGAAGTTACACGATTACATACACACAAAACTCTATGATTATATATATGTAAAGATTAAACCTCTCAGGAGAAAGTGTACTTCCCGTGGTTGAAAAAAATTGGTGGTTTGATTTTCGTGTTTAGGAGCCCCCAAATAGTCAAAATCGAATTTTTCCAGTTCAGGTTTAGCCATATGAGAAACTTTAAAATATTCCAACTTGATAGAAGAATTTTTTATCTACATAAAGAATCTTTTTTTACGCATCATTTTTTTATTTAGTATTTTTAATCATTTTTTGAAATCGACGACTTTGAGAGCAAAATAAAATGAAATAAAAAAAAAAGTGAGGTTGTCCCATAAAAATCACAATAGTTTTGCTCCTATTGTAACGAAATAGGTGCCAAACGATAGAGGAAAAGCCAAGCAAATACCAAAATTGTTTGCTTGGCATTTAAATCAAAGTCAGAAAAACTTCAAATTCATATACATATGTTATTACGCAGTACGAAAATCCTGGTGGGGGTTAAAGTCAAAATTTTTAAAATGTATTGCATATAGGTAATTGAGCAAATCTGGTTCAGCATTTACCCGATATTTACAAACTTGAAGGGTGGATTTTTGATGTCTTATTATTAAATTCTGCATAACAAATTTGGAACTTAAAAAAAAGAGGCCGGGTTCAATTTCGGGCAAAAATTTATAGTTCGATTACGCACTGGCTCCTGTCTAGTGTCTAGCACAATCATGCCGGTTTAGCTGTAAATCTAATGGTGTAATCTCTTTGGAAGATCAAGTTTATTGTGAAAGTCAACTGTTCAGTTCGTCATTATTACACCTGAAGTAAGAAAAAATATTATAAAATTATAGAAATTACAATAGTTAATATTTTTTTATCTGAGTTTCCTTTTACGCAGACAGTAATTGTGACATCTGTTATTTTAGTGTTTTCTCTAGGTTAGGAGACGCAGCAGCACAGCAGGTACAAAATTTTTTTTTTTTGTTTTTCGTTCAACTTTTAATGATGTATTATTTCCTTTAGTTACTTAAGCATTAACTAGCTGCATTGGAAAATATGTCATAACTTGATATATTTATGTTCATTTTTGCGCCGTTAGGATGTGTTATTATTTATAATTTATTATAGTGTTATTTTTTATAATTTATCAACATTAGCTTCAAACTATCGATTTAGATGTAAACGCACTTTAATTAGTTTGATAGAAAAACAAATAATTGGCTAATAAACGCATACAACAAGTTATGTGTTTATAAGCCCATTTTAGTTCCTACATGGCAGTTTGCCAAATAAATTAAACCATTTCGATCAGTTACCTTTTTTCGTTGGAATTCTTACAAAATCTTTCAATTACCGTTTGAAAAAAAAAAATAATCAAAAGTGTTGTGGAATATTATAGTTGTCATAATTTTAAACACACGATTGTCACAGGGGAATTCTAAATTATTTTAAACTAAATCAGAGGGACTTTAGCAGAGTGTAGGCAATAAAACATGTGAGCACATTTGGTGCGATGCAAATTGCATCAGTTAATGCGCAAGCTGAATTTCTGGTGTGCACACATTTTAAAAGAAAAACTCAGCTTTGCATTCAATTGGGTTTATTAACATATAATAACGTTGGAAATAAGAAATGTGAATGGAATTTCCATTAAATGGCTTTGTATAAAAATGATTAGAGGCTTCAATTAAAATGACTTTATGAAAGAATTGAAAATTGCAGTATTGCTGCTTTGAGTAGATGCTAGTGATTTACTTCAAAAACGGTGGCATTGTGCAAAAATGCTGCCGTATATATAAAAAAAAAAATACAAAAAAAGGAGAACACTTAAATAACAAATTTTTTTTGTACAAGGTATGCAGAGTTGATTGATACACAATCGCATTTCATTAAGTTCATCATATCTTCAATATAAATAAAAATTAGCTAAAAATGTGGGACAGAAAAGAAGGTAGGGGGTTGATGTAGAAGCAAAAAAAAATATTTATCTTTCAGTCGGAAACAACTTTGCCTCAGATGTTAAATCTGTCACTCCTAAAATGTATGTATATGCCTAAGCATCGATTACGCTGGCATGGGTCTTTTGACCTTGAAATGCAGGTAGAAAAGACTATGACGGACTGGCCTATAACTTTCTTCAGCAGAAATTTTCAGCACAATACTCTTTTTTTTAGTGTTATATTACTGTTACTCTGTTGCAAGCAAATCCAAACTTTCATTTGTTGGACTGTGCAATTTGGCAAAAAACTTTGCAGCTTCAGTCGTAATACTCATTAAATAACATTATTGGAAAAGAGAGAATTTAAATTGTAATACTTATAATAATGCTGATTACACTATGCAACAAATTTTCGGATCCAGCGTAACGACTATGATAGCTGAAAAGTACTTGACCTAACAATAAAAACCTTATATAAGATTTTGCGAAAAGTCTTGGTTGGGCGTTCGGTACAGTTCGTTAAATTTGGTCGGTTTTGCGTCTGAGAATCTATTAAAGGAAAAGAAGGTGTAAGGAATGTTTTTGCCTAACACTGCATAGTCATATCTCTTCTCCAAATGGGTCTTCTTTGACCGAAATTGTAAGTTTATTCAAAAACTGGCATTTGGAGTAGAAATCGGATGTGGATATGGAAAACGAGTTTCAACGTATTTTACTAAAAAAAAAGAAGCAAAACGAAAAATATTAATTTTTTTGTTGGTAAAATATGTTGAAAATCGTTTTTTTCTCGGTTTTCGTTCGATATCGCAAAACTGAATAGATTTAAGGCTTTGTAATGTTTTGAGACACTAGTTTATATTCAAAAATAAACATCCGATTTCTAATCCAAATTCCAGTTTTTGAATAAACTTACAATTTTGGTCAAAGAAGGCCTATTAAAAGAAGATATATGACTTTGCAGTGTTAGGCAAAAACTTTCCTTACACCTTCTTCTTTAGTAGATTCTCAGACGCAAAACCGACCAAATTCAACGGACTGTACCGAACGCCCAACCAAGACTTTGGTTGGGCGTTTATTATTAGGTCAAGTACTTTTCAGTTATCATAGTCGTTACGCTGGATCCGAACATGACCCCATATATTGTTGGACAGTGTTATTATAAAATTATTGGATCAGTTGTTTAAGGTCGGAACATAGAAAATCAATTAGGTATGAGGAAAAATTATTGAAAAAAAAACAGCAAATAAAATAAGACGGCTTTAGATTTAGCTGACTCATATGATATTTTATGCAATAAACTTAATTTTTCTTTATCGAAATGTTATTAGGTTAGATTTTTCCAAAACTTTTGATAAAGTTGATCACACGATTCTCTCACACAAGCTGAAATTGTACGGCATTAATAATGATGCACCTTCAAACTTCTTTAAAAGTTTTGAAGTGGCAGGAAACTTTTCGCTAAAATAGTTTCCGCTAAAACACTTTTATTGGTAAGCGCGTGGTCTGGCATACCACAAAGGTAACCATAGTGGCCCTTTACTATTTTTTACTATTCATCAATGACTTACATTCAGTTTGGTTAATTGTTTAATGTTTGCAGACGATGTGAAGTTATATTTAAAAGTCCTCAGTTGTCAGATTGCTTAACCCTTTTGGTACGAGTGGTACATATATGAACCACTAAGCGTTTAATTGCTATAGCTTATAAAACTGATACGAAAGACTTAGGTGTCTAAACCTAAATTTTCTTCTCATATCGCCAACATTGTTTCAAAAGTATTTTCCATGATTGGCTTCATCAAAAGACATACTACAGACTTTAAAGACCCTATAACATTAAAGTCCTTGTATATCTCCCTCGTGAGAAGTTAATTAGACTACTGCTCAATGATTTTGGACCCGTACTTATAACATTTATGGCAACAAAAACTAAAAAGCTCAAAAATTATTCACTAAGTACGCTTTATATTGGATGCAGGTCTTCCTTCCTATCTTGGTAGCTGCAAACTTCTCGGGCAGCAAATATTTAAAAGATAGAAAAACTTGTCAAACTAGTCAATGGCAAAATTAATTCCGAAGAATTGATTAATTTATTTCAATTTCATATTCCACTTCCCGATTAAAGTCAAAATCGTTTGTTTTTCGATTCTTCACACTGCATTATTTATGCATTCAATGAACCAGTTATCGATTTTAATGTTAACGAATTACCTATAGATTTATAGTAGATGTATTAACAATTTTTAATTAATCTTCACCTTTTTTGTATTACCACTAGTCTGTAAGTAACTTTAACTGTAGACTGAATGAAATAAAAATAAATTTTTATTATTCTTCTAGCATAATATCGTCACCTTAGTAATGGAATGATGTATAACATTTATATATAATTTTTCAATGATAGCATCGTTTGATTCCCCTTGGTCAATTCCATCTACGACATTTTTACATTTGTTAAAAATATTTGACACTTTTTTTTAGGTAAAAACAAAAATATTTTACCTATAATGGCTTAGAAAAAACATTTTTTAAAAGCGATTATCTCAAAACTATAGATTTCATTTACATCATTTCATTACTAAGGCGAGATTATGTTTATTAAGCTTATCCATTTTAGTAATAAAAAAATTAAAATTGGCCAAACATTGTTTGGAATCTTAATTATGGTAGATAAAAAAAAGTTTTTCGTCATACTGGCGTATTTCAAATGCACCTCTTTATTGCAAAGTGTTCCGACACGCGCCATTTGACGTCACATCATGCAGGCCACAAATGCGTGACGTGAAAACAAAATAACGCTCCAAATTTTACAATTACTCTTCAACCAACAATTTAAGTTAACTTACTTTGTTGTTTGTATGTTGTTTTTTTGGAGTTTATATTCTATGTTTGGCATTGTCGATTAGTTTCCTTTCGATATTTGAAGACTTGATTTCGTGGCACGTGTATACATACTGTTCGCGCTTTGAACTTTAAGTGACATGAAAAGTTTGCTGTCATCGCGGCAATTAATTTTGCACACACACGTAGATGACGCTAGTGTGGAAAAATGAAAAAAACGCGGTGTTCCAAGCTAGACAATGTTCAAACCTTGAAGACATTCCCCTACTTTTTAAGTTTTAGCTCTGAACCACCGATATAAGTGGTGGGCCAAATGTCAATGGGTTCGTAAGTCTTCGCAACTAGAATATTTGTCAAGTAAGCCAACCGAAGTAAAAACAAAAACATGGATTGTTATGCTCGTCAAGAACGCAAAATAATTGCAATATAATGGAATATTCTTCCGATTTGGGGATTTTCATTATTTCGCAATATCACCCGATCTAACCATACGAGCCTTCTGTATTTGGGATTATCTGTAGTCATATATGTGCGTAAGCTAAAAATACTCCCAATACTGAAAGACAACATTGGACAAGGAATGGAGAAAAGTGATGGGAGATGCCTCAAAAAGGATTCAAATTTGCATAAACGCTAGAGAGCGATACTTAAACGATTTAATTTTCAGTACTTCTTTTTTCATCATCATGCCTTGCATTATAAGTACTTAATGATAATTGTAATAGAAGTACTTAATAAAAGAATATTCAAGGTCCAAATTAAAATTTAAAAAAATAAAATTATCGTTTTTTTTTATTTGGACAAAATTTATAGCGAAATTAAATCAGGCGATTACTTTTGAGCCACTTTGTACATAGTTATTGATATATTGAAGCAGACTATATTTATATAGACTATACCTAAAAAAAAGCAGTTTCATAGACTTGAATTTAAACCTACTTTAGGGGCAGGAGCTAAAAAAAAAATGTATAGAAATCAAAAATATGTTCAGTAGGTTCTCTACATAAAAAAAGTAAAATAAAATGTCAACATCTGGTCTATAATTGACCAGTTCGGCCCAAAATAGGTTAATACAACAAAAAGAAAAGTCACATTAAACAATTGGTGTATACGCGTAATAAAAATGTGTAAGTTATCGAAAATAGTTTGAAGAAAAAAACTGCATATTCGCATGTAACCAGGAAATATTATTGGTCTTAATAAGTTTTCAATAATTAGTTAATACAAATATGGATGAAAAAAAAACGCAAAAATACACGAAAAAAAAACTTGATTTTTTTTTTTTTTTTTTTTTTGTTTTTCTTGCAGGTTGATTTTAAAACATTGCTATTGAACTTGACTTTGTGATGTTAACCGCATTTTAAAAATTTTTGGTTTTATTTATCATTTAAGGTAGTTTTTTTTTTCTTTCTTTTTTTTTTTGCAAATATGCATGTAATAAAAAATAATAACAATAACTACAACTCTAGCCACTACTACAACATAAGAAATAGTTGCTGTTATCATAACAAGATAACGTAATAGTAAATTCACGCATATTTGCCATCCTCTAAAACAGGCAGGCAGATAAACAGATAAGCTTTTTTCTTTTTTTACTTAATAACTAGAGGTTTTTTATTATTATATATACAATTATATAGAAAAATATTTAACTACACATATGGGTTTGTTTATATTTTTGCGTTAATAATCTCGTAAATTATTGTGTAATTTTATGCTGCAATCACTAGATACCTAAATATTTTTCTTTTTTCTATTTTGTCGCTTTTTTACACATTTAACAAATTAATTTAAACGTCGACACATTGATTTGAAATTCCCATTAAATAGTATCTCTCTCTATATTTGTATTTTTTAATCTGTTTCTTCAATCAGTATCTTTAGTTATTAATGAGTTCGTTCATTCAGTGAATCATTCATCGTACTCCAATCTTTTCTTCAAATATTTTTTGATTGAAATTTATGTACATATATGTGCATTCCTTTTTTTTATCGAATTGTATATTTTTGCTATAAATTGATTGATTTTTAGTGCAAAAAAAAAATACTTCAATGTCAATTATAATTTTGTTTATATTGTTTCTTTCATTAAATACTTGTAAATTAATACTACAATGAGATTGATTTAAAGACATTTTTTTTTATATATAAATAAATATATTTATATAAATAAATAGGTGTATAAAATTGTTGTCATGATAAATGTACCTGAGTGCTTTTGACAGTTTTTACTTTCAAAATTAATAATACTTAATTAGAAGGTTTAATAAAAGTAATAAAGTAATGACTGTGTTTCAACGCAGGTTACTTTAGATTAATGGATTTGAAATTAAAAAACAAAATATAGGTACAACAACAACAGCGCGATAGTCTTTGGATTATAACGCACAAAGACATCGATTTGTAATGAATTATTCATATAATTTCAAGACATTTGAACAAATGCTTAAGAGTTCATCACAATAATTTTATACACATGTTTATATATTTCACTTTCTTAAAAAAATGTAAAGCTGAGCTGAGTTCACATCATTTGATTTTATTTACTTGTGTTTTTAAAATGATGTAAAACTTATTCATTATCTTGATTAACCCAAATTGGAAATTTTTTGAAACGCAATTTCCATATGAAATTTCCATAAGAAATTAAAAAAAAAATTGTTTCTGAATTTAAGAGGATAAAGTAGTTTTTGGCTTACCCTAAGAAAATAAGGTGCCCAGGTGTAAAAAAAAATTAAAAACATTTCTACGCTACACCATGAGCAACAAATATTCTCACATAACACAGTATTTTAGAAGTTATTATAAGTTAAAAACAAAAAATTTGCATTTATGTTAAAATTTTGCCTATTCCTCCATATATTTTTTTTACAAAAGTTTGGTCAGCTGTAGCCTCTGAAAATTATATGAGGACCTGTGAAGTTATAATTTCCACATCAAGTTTGTTATTTTATCTAGACGAATTTCTCATTTCAATGCAAAATAATTAATTTTATTATTTTTTGTTGATTTTCAAAACCACCTTCAAAAAAGGTATGTATGCTCACCTGTCTTTAAAGCAAGAAGATATACAATATTTTTAATTTATCTAAATGCAATTTTAAAGTCGGTATATATAGAAATATTAAACAGTGATTAGTTTTGGAAAAAATTTACAATTGTATTTTTGACGAATTTTTAAAGTTGCTGCTTGATAAACCGAACGTTGCACTGTGGTTGCATATGTATGGGAGCGAGCGACAAAAATAGTTAGAATAGAGATATCGAACTGAAATATTGATAATACGTTTTTGGTAAGGTAAATATAATATTGTGTAAAAATGGGCATGGTCACTGCCCTTTAAGGTCCACTTTTGTTATAAAAAAACTTCAAAATTACAGACAATTGCTATATAAATGTTGTGATTTTTTTTAAACTTCAAAAATTTGATTTTCTTTAAAAATGGGCGTGGTCTCATCCCACTTGCTAAGAGCTAAGTCACCTTTTCAAAGTTTTACAGAAAACACAAAAAATTTCCCATCATTTTGTAATGCAACGCGTGAAATTTGATCCATTTTTTGACCACCAGATTTCAAAAATGTGCATGCGTGAAAACACGCATTAATAAAACATTTTAAAAAATAAAAAAAAAATTATTAATGTATTTTTTTGTACATTCAGAAAATTGTATGAAAAACAATGAGTAAGCGTTAGTCTATAGCAGATTACCCAAACCCTGGCAAATCTTGGTAGCTACCGTGAACATTTGTTTAAACTTAGAACGTCGACTGTTGTTTAGAAAAAAAAAAATGACGGATGGATTCGGGGGGAAAGTTACTAAAAATCGACGTGAAATTAAAATTAAACTACAAAAAATACAGAAAAAAGTACTTAGTAAAAACCATTATTTTATAAGAACCACACCACAAGTTATAAGAATTTTACCACTTGAAAATAAAGTTAATACCTCTATTTTTAACTTCAATTTTGTTTAATGGGATTTGATGCATTTTTCGTTTAGATTTTTATTGCCAAAAATTAAGTACAGTTTTTACAATACAAAAATAACTTCAATTGATACTTGCACTTCTGATGCTTATATTTAAGAAGTACCGTTAGAGGCTACAAAAAAAAATTTTATCATTGAGAAGTTTGGTAATAGTAGAGATTGTGCAGTTGCTCATAATTCCAAAATTTGACGTTCGAAGTTTTCATTTTTATCGTATGAGAGCAACCACAGTGCGTTGGGACCATATGAGTTAAAAGTTGCTATGATCAGAGCAAAAATAGTAGAAATAGTAAAGGAAAAGTAGCTTATTGCTCAGATTTTTCAGCAAAATAACTAACAGTGAACAAATATGCTTGCAAACAAAAAAAACAGGTAGATAAACAAAATCACTCGATCAGCGTTTGATGAGACTTTTTGACGTTTGTCTTTATGTAGGTTAGGTTAGGTTAGAGTGGTTGTCCTATAATAATAGGACCTATTTAGGCCATATAAGGCCCATTGTAATACCACGTGGCTTATCCACAATTCCCTAATCTTACAATGAACTTCGTGGCTCTCTGAACTGTAAAATCCCTGATGCCAGCAGATTCAAACACAGTAAGCTAGATAACTTAAGTAGAGCTAAACCATTTTGTGGTTTTAATAAACCTATCTAAATCTCTGATGTCAGCAGATTCGAGGTCAGCAAGATTGCTGTAAAAGGGTTGACATAAAGATTTTAGTCTACATGTGGCAATCGCTGGACAGTTACAGAGAAAGTGGAGAGTAGTTTCCTCCTCTTCCTCGTCTAGGCAGCTTCTGCAGAAGTCATAAGATGGTAGCCCCAATCTGCTGGCATGTCTGCCAATTAGACAATGTCCAGTGATTATCGCCACAGTGTTGCTAATAGAGGGTCAATGAAGCTAATCTAGAGAATTTGACCTTTCTGTGTTGTAGGAGGGCTAAATTAGTTTTGTGTGAGAGCACGTGTACGTTCCTCTCCACCTTTTGTTAGCTATGTCAATCATTTGGCTATATATGCTCAGTTTGCAGGTTGCCATAGGCATACCTAAGTCAACGCGAGGAGTAGGGAATGTTGTGCCTAGCCTTGCCAGCTTGTCGGCTTTACAATTACCCGGAATGTCACTATGACCTGGTACCCAATACAGGTGTACCTTGAAATGCTCAGATATCTTGGTGATAATTTACTGCACTTCAACCAGTCAGCTACTTCTTTAATCGCCGTTACCTCTGCTTGAAACACGCTGCAGTGGTCCGGAAGGCGAAAAGATTTTTGAATGTCCAGTCTGTTTTCAAAGATACCTCCTCCAATTCTACCGTCCAGCTTGGAGCCATCCGTATAGAACTGAATGAATTCACCAAGCTGAACTGACCCCTCCGCCCATTCCTGTCTGGTGGGAATATGCGTGATAAATTTATTATCAAATGAGGGCGTCTTTATGTAGGTATATATTTTCATAATTCAATGTGTTTTCAGGACCCGTGAAATTTGGTCTTAAACTGGAAACGAAAAATAATCCCAAAACTAGGACATATTTTCATAATGAAATAAGGTCCCAAATATTGGAAAGTAATATAGCTCCAAACCGCAAAAACTATATGTTTTTTCATATTTTTCACGAAGAAAAGTCAAAAGTGCAATGCTACCGTTCTTTGAACAGGATAGTCCTGCCCATGATGATCATGCTTGCGCCCCACAGTGTACCGTCCCCATACAACCATTGGACAAAAATAGGAGGAGCTAATGGAACTTAATGAAACTTCATATCTGAAAAGATAATCATATTCCAATTTCGAAAATGAAATCGGTTTTTTAGTACCTATTATCGTTTTTCATAAAACCGATTTTTTCGTTTTTTTTTACTTTTTCGTTGAGCGAATAAGTTAAGGCTGAAATATTGTAGACGCAATCTACAACCAAGAAGGTTCGAATTCCTTAATCTAATGGCCATATTTGTTTTTTTATAAAAAATCACTTTTACATTTGCGCTTATTGACTTAAAACTTCACTATGATTTTGTTTAAATTTGTATAAGAACTGTGAATTAACCTTCTACTGCCTTTTTTTCATTAATTAATCTTAAAATTTTACATATTCCAAATACAATACTTTAACAACAAACTGCTAATTAAACTCGTGTCGTTGTTTAATTAGACAAGTTGACCATTTTGAAATTATTGTGCTTAAAAAAGAAGAAAATAATATAAGGTATATGAAACCAAAACAATTTGTAATTTATATTTTCAGCCAAGCGTAATCACCAAATACAAAATACCTGTCATGTATGATACGATAAGCCATAAAGGATTAAAATAGATTCAAAAGACAGTAAATCATCATTACTATGAATGAATTTCTTTATTATTTAGTTTCTTTGCTTAAAGTCTTCAGAAAAAGTTGTTGTTTCCACTTCCTTTACATCGAACAATATAAGTGCTCAAGTACGTAAAACCATAAAATGCACATTTTAACAACATTTTCAAACTTAATAATTTTAAATTATCGGAAAAAATCGGAGAAGATATTACTTTTTTTTTATTAATAGAAGGCCCAAATTGGCATAAAAGAGAAAAATTGGCTTAAAATAGAAAACAAATTTTATGAACTTTTTTTTAATGACTTCTAAAAATTTTAAATTTTTTTAGTTTTCGAATCTTTAAAAACGCATATGTTTAACATATTGTTCAATTTCTGTTTTGTAACCAAATTATGTTTAAATTTGTAATGTCCACCCTATACAAATGTCATTAAATCATATCATTACAGGCAGAAACACTTTTTTACCAACATTTTTTCCATGACTACTCGAAAATTTAAACTGCTCCACTAAAAAATTTTATAACAATTCTTCGCCATTCAAAATGCTGCAGAAAGCAACAAAAATTTTTCTAATTTTTCTTAGTTGAAGTCTTAGCTTAGGTACCAAAAACCTATTATTCCGGAATAGAATTGCCATTTTTAATTCATCTAATCTTGGGGCGAATTGCCATAATTAAAAAAATGATCGAGATATGTATTTTTCCCCCGGGACATAAAATAGACACAATAGTTTTCGGTTAATAAATTAAATTTTAATAATACAGCCATTCCAGATTGAACGTAACGAGCGATCAACTTCCTCCTTTCAGATTTGGCCCAACAAAAAGGTATAAAAAAAAATTCTGGTACGGTTTTCACCGGAGTTGCCAGAGCGAACCAAATCACCGAAATTGACTGTGTCGAATCACGTTGTATTTTTTGTTCGTTTTACTTCGTTTAAGATTTTTAATTCTATTATAATATTTAATCAGGGCTACTATTAAAAATTAAGTACTAAGTTAGAAAATATATACAAAAAATATATACTGCTTTTATAAGTGAATATTAAAATATTTTTAAGCGTGAAAGCAAAAACTAAAATTCCAAAAGACTGCAATTCCAAAAGACCCGAGAAAAATGTTGTCCCGGCAAGACATTTATAAATTAACGAAAAATCCCGGAATATCCTGGTTAAAACGGGATGTTTGGCAACAACATTCCAGAACACTCACTTTTTAATTTTTTTTTTCCACTAGAGGTGCACTGTATGCCCGTCTGAACAACCTCTATGAATCTATGTAAATAAAGTATGGTTGCTATATTAAGCTAAGCAAATACGATTTTTATTTCCTTCTTCCTACTACACTGTAGAGCATTTCTCGTTTTTTTCTGGGGAATCGATGAAACCAAATTTTCTGAAAGTTTGCATTGTAAATGGAAAAGTTATTTCTCAGTTTTCCCAGGTTGGCGATTTTTTTTCGTTTTGAAGCTGCTTTAGTCTATGGTCGCGAGTAATATAATTTAAATGCAAATATTTTTACCATCAAAAAGTCTATTCAGGAATCTGAATCTGCAACTTATTTTTTTTTTAGCAATAACGGCCGTTATGGTGCGCTTTAGTGCAAAAATTATAATTTCAATGATTTTTAAAGTCCATACAAAACAAAAAATAAAAAAAAATGATTTTTGTATGGTGATAAGGACTTTCTAATTATCATCAGTCAATCTGGAAGTGGTTGTACGCCAATGATATGTTTTAGAAAATTTAGCTTAATGAAAAAAAATAAAAATTAATATCAAGTACATTAAACCTGATTTTACCACCTTGATCAAAAAGTTCCCGGTATTTATTCAGAAAATTAAAAATATAAGTTTAATCATCTAAATCTATGTATATTGTATCCTTCAAAGTAATCCCCATCGACTGCAACACACTTATGCCAGCGTTTGATCCAATCCTCGAAACATTTTTTATATTAGGTTTTCGGTATGTCCATCAATGCTTCCTGCGATTTTTCCATTACTTCCTCTCGGCTGCTGAAACGTGTTCCCCGAAATGGTTTTTCAACTCGATTGAACAGAAAGAAGTCACAAGGAGCCGAATCAGGTGGATTCGGTGGCTATTGGATGGTATTTGTTGCATTTTTCATCAAAAATTACGAATAATGATGGCACTGTGCGACGGTGCGTTATCCTGGTGCAAAATCCACGAGTTTTCTGTCCTCAATTCTGGTCCCTTTCGACGAATTGCTTCACGCAAACGCCTCATAACGCCCAAATAATACTCTCTGATGTTTAATTTGCGGTTATTGACCAAAATTTCTTGTACTTTATCAACGTTTTCGTCGGTTTTCGATGTCGATGGTCTGCCACTGCGTTCATCATCTTCGATTTACTCACGACCACTTTTGAACCGCTCGTGCCACTGGTAAACGACCGTTTTCTTTAGAGAATCGTTGCCGAAACACTCTTCCAACATTTCCAACGTTCGCGCACCATTAAATCTGTTTTTTACCCAAAATTTAATACAATACAATTTAATAAAATTGTAAAAAATCTCCAACACACACAGAGATAGATGCACTCTTGGCTACGTAACTTTTGCAAATGTCAAGCTATGACGCTAAGATTTAGAGGGAATATCAACAACAGATGTACCAACTTAACAAAAAAAACGGAACGATGGGAGCGCCACACGGTGGTTATTCCGGGAACTTTTTGATGAGGGTGGTATAACCTTCTTAGCCGAAAAAATCGTAAAATATGGAATTTTTCATATTTTTTGCACTAAAGCGCATCCTAGCCGACATTGTTGATGATAATAAATTGCAGATTCAAATTCCTCGTACCCGAAAACCATCAGACAAACCTTTTGATGGTAAAAATATTTGCATTTAAATGATACTACTTCGCCGCGACCATAGACTAAACCAGAATGAAAATCAAAATGAGAAAAAAAAAACGCTTAAAATCACCAAACTAGGAAAACTGAGAAATTACTTTTCCATTTACAATCTAAACTTTAAAAAAAACTTGGTTTCAGCAATTCCCCAGCCGACTACCGTACAGTGTAATGAATCGTTGTCTTTGCCAAAGGTACTAAAGGAAAAACTTGTAGTTTAAAGGCGGACGTGCACTTAAAAATTATTAAAAATCTACTTTTTTATTTCTCCATATTCTTAATTTCAAAAATTTATCCTGCTCATTCATGGAGCAAAATAAAGTATGTACACCTTTTATTTTAATAAATTTTAAATTTCGGATTGAGTAATAAATTTCACATCTGTAGCTAATTAACGCCCCCATAAACAAAATCATCATAAAACCATTAAACTAAATTGTAGTTATATTCACCGTTTTATTAACCCTCTACTGCACACGAAGCCATAAATGTCTTTTCATATGCCCATTTTTTTGTGGAAGGCATAAACTTTTATTTGAGAACCTAAAACAACGATATATTTAGTATCAATAAGTTAATTACTAATAAAACACAAAAATTACCGTGATTCCACTTCATAAAAAGTTGCAATACAAAAAGCTGGTAAGAATATATTTTAACCCTTTCGGTATTTTGATGCCATATGGCATCATTCACTTTAATCTGGCATAAAGCAGGTGCAATACAAATTTTACTACTAGCATTATATATATTCGATACTGTTAAGTATTTTTCGTTGTTTTGGATTGCCAATATTTTAAATTTCTGTTTATGCTATTTTTTTAAATGGTTTTTGTCTTTGAAGTCAATTCAAAAATCTATGCGCAAAAATTGATTATCAAAACTGGTTGCATTATTTTGGTAAAAAAGTTAATAATTTATTTCTAAGTTGAAATATAACTTTCCAACTATGTTCGCAAAAGATAAAAGCATATAAAAATCTAAAAATTTAAGAAAAAATATTAACCCGTTTTTATCCATAGCTTCAGAAGTGTAATTTTTCAAACTTTAATAAAGGACAAACATGGATACGCAAAGGTGAGAAAATATTTTATATCTGATGTAGAAGTCCTAAGTAATCATGAATTTTATGCAAAAGTTATCTATCGACCCCAATTAAAAAGATGTACTGTAAGGGTTAATTTGATTTTTGTAAATTTAAATTATTATATGAAATATTTAAATATTTCATATAATACTTCAGGAATAACTTCCGTATTGGTTAAAAATTAACTAGATTTTAAGATTATGATATTAATTTATTTATCACTTAGTCACTTAAAATTCCGAAAATGCAATTTTTTAAATTAATTCGTGCAAATTTATATGATTACTTACGACTAAGCAAAATATATCATAGCAACTAAAAGTGTTTTTCTCCATTGTATTAATAATTCATGAGTATTCAACAAAAACTCAAAGAAATGGTTAGTTATATACATGAAAAAACTCTTAACTTAAACTTAACTAAATCCTTAATCAATATATTTTTCACATAATTACGTTTACTTTTTTTTCAAGGGATCAAAGAGCAAAAAACGGGACATGGAAGGGCCCCGTATTTAAAAATAATTAACCGGAACATTTTGTCCTGTCCTGGGAAATACGGGACCAACCTTCACAGTAGTTTAATAAATATTTATTATGAAATAAAATAATGATATATATATATATATTAACAACTAGATTTAATTTTCATAGTCTACAAAAAACATAATAAAGAAAAATATAATATTACATTCCGTGCGATCACTTGCGGTGACCAATATAGATTGAGTTAGTAAATTGTGTTGTTTAAGATTCGAAGGAATTGTTTGTGAAATTTTGATTATTATCAAAATTACAATAGTTTTACTGAAAAATCCAAATTTAATGTGGTTAGATTTTTTTTACAATGGAATTGAAAATCCTCTGTTCAGTCTCCCCTCAATATCACAAAAAATAATCTTGCAAAATTTAGAATCGATCAGTCAAAAACTGTTCAAGAAATCTCAGCCATCATTTTTTATTTATTTTTATTATTTATTATTTAGAGAGTATTCGCATCTAAGACATGATCTTTTACATGCGCAAATTATTATTATAATATAACAACATATTTAGTAAAGTTATTAACAACAAATTGCTTAATATAAGGTAAATGTCGAATAAGATGATGAATTTAATAACAAATTAATATTAAGATTAAATAGGGTTAAAAGTGATCTAGAAGAAAGGAACAAATGAAGAAATAAAGTAATTAAAAGAAGAAAAAGAGAGAAAGAGAGAGAGAAATAGACTAGGAAAAATGTTGAAGAACTAAATGCTTAAAGTTTTTGAAATTAGAAACTGTCTTAATGTTAGATGGCAATGAATTCCATAACCTTATAGCGCTAACAAAAAATAGCCTACTTGAATTTCTAAAGTTATGGCTATGGATTTGAAGGTTTATACTTCTGCTTGATTTACAGAATTGAAGCTTTTCATACAAATAATTGGGGCTCTGTGTATAAATGAGCCTATGCAAAAAGATACAGTTCCTGACATCAAGGTATCCGAAGAGATCAAGACCAAGAATTTTCTTACTATAAACCGAGATATGTTCGAACTTTTTTACACCATATATGTAGCGAGCAGCATTGTTAAATGCAACGAGAAGTTTGTGTGAAGACCTTGAGTCAAGTTTACTATAAACAACTTCCGAGTAGGTAATTATAGGCACTAGTAGTTGCAACACTAGTTTACGTTTAGTTTCACACGGTACAAATGCAGCAGCCATCCTAAGATTTCGCAGGACCACGTACGCTTTACTCACCACAGAGTTAATTTGATCATCACACGAAAGATATGAATTAATAATAAATCCAAGGCTCCTGACCTTATTAACGAACTTCAGCTCGATTCCATTGAGAACAATGGGGGGAATATCGGTGTGTAAGTAAGACGCTTGCGAGATAGGCAGAACAAATGATTTAATTGGATTTAATTTGAGCATGTTATCACTGGCCCACTTGCTAATTGTACATAAATCTTCATTTACTCGTGCACATAAATCCTCAACAAGACCTATAGGTCTAGATAAGTATATCTGGAGGTCATCAGCATAAGCATGCATGGAGATATGACGACAAACAGCAAAAATATCATTTAAAAACATAGTAAAAAGAAGCGGACCAAGAACAGAGCCTTGAGGCACACCTCTGTTTACTGTCTTGTACATCGAATAAGCATTACCAATCTTTACTCTTTGAGATCTACCTTCTAAATAGCTTTCCATCAACCGTACCGCAGTATCTGAGAATCCAAAGCATTGTTTCAACTTTCTGCAAAGCAGAGAGTGACTAACGCTATCAAATGCTTTAGAGAAATCTAAGAGGCATAATAAAGTGAGATGACCCTTATCATATGGTGTTCTAATATCGTCCAGAATTTTTACAACAGCAGTGGAGCAACTGTGTCCAGAGCGGAAACCAGACTGGAGAGGTGATAAAAGGCTAGACTCACTAAGGTTACTAGAAATCTGTTCAGCCATGAGTGATTCACAGACTTTGGATAGAGATGACAATATACTAATAGGGCGGAAATCAGCTGGTGTTGAGGCCATCGATATTTTTGCTATCGGAATAACTGTGGCCACTTTCCAAATTTCAGGGAAACGAGAGCTAGTGATGCAGTGATTAATAATGTGTGTCAGAGGACTGAGAACATAGGGTGTTATGAGTTTTATAAATTTTATAGCAATACCATCTTCTCCGATAGCATTCGATCTAATTTTCTTTATGCAGCGAGCCACATCCGTTTCACACACAGCATCAAACTGGAACCCAGCAGGAGATTCGGTAGTATTCATATGATCCGAGAACTTGGGTGAATTTGATTGAGAACCGCATACAAAGTAATCATTGAGTGCATTGGGATCAATCCCACACACACCGGATTTAAATTTACGCACACCAATTTCCCTTAAATTAGACCATAATTGTTTAGGGGGTAATGAAGGATTCAGTTTGGATGTGAAGAACATCTTCTTTGACTGCTTAACAGTAGATGTAGCTTCATTCCTGGCTTTTTTATAATACTCTCGGTTTTGTTCTGTAGGATTTCTCTTCCATTTATTATAACTTTTATGACGCTTCTTTAAGGCTAGCATCACCGAGTGCGTAAACCAAGCACAAGTGCTATTTGTAATACGGCACGCACGTAGGGGTACGTGGCTATCATATAGTTTAGAAATGTTTTCGAGAAAGTATTTTAATTTATCATCAACTGAGGTAAAAAACCAACAGTCGGACCAATTTCTGTTAGATAAGTCATTATGCAGTGACGCGAAATCAATTGACTTGTAGTCTCTGTAAGTAAAAGTGTTTTCTGCGACAATTGGAGTAAGATCAATATTCAATGTACAGAAAATTAGATCGTGATCAGAGATGAAAGAGATTTGATCAAATAACAGCACAGAGGAAACATCCGAAACCACAAAGAGATCAAGTAAGCTTGGAGAAGCATTGCTTGCGAATCGAGTTGGCATGGTGGTATTGACTATACTGAGACCAACTTCATCCAAACTACTAGTAAATTTTCTCACATGGCTGTCACTAGAAAGAAGATTCAGATTTAGTTCATTAAAGATCATCTTTTTCATGGTTATCATTGTTTTTTTGTTAACTTACAATAAATAGAGTCATCTTTTCCAGGGCCATAAAAAAAGCTTTTATACACTGTCGCCAGATGCCAGAGACAGTAAAATTCTTTACACAATAGTATAATATCTGGTAAGCGAAGGTAACCGCTCGTCTACTGAACAGCAGTTGCACATAGTGATGATTCGATACAAGTAAATACTCGATACTTTTCATTTAATTCAAGTACTTTTTTTACTCGATGCTATACCATAAGTATTTTACTTGGTATCGGAAAAAAGGATCAGTTTCGGATACTCGATACTTTTGGAAAATATTTATTTAAAAAACTGGCATATGGCTATACAATATTTTAAATTGTGGATCATATTAAAATATTTTACAACAATCAATAATATATTTCAAATTGAAGTTAACGTCATATCTATATGATTCACGTGCTGCCAGTAGAAATATCTCAAAACCATAATGTATAGCCCAAAAATTCGTGCTGAATAGTTTAAACTGTATGTTCAACCATGTAGTATCACAATGGGCCGTTCTGGCCAAAATGTGTTCCTCGACAGCCACTTAAAAAGAAGCATAATTTGTCTCAAACAAACAAGTATTCGATACAAGTACATATTCGATACTTTTTCCCCATATTTTCGGTAGCATTGATACTTTTATTCAATACAAGTAATGAGTAAAAGTATCGATACTATGTGGGTATCAAATCAACACTAGTTGCACACTGTGATCCGAAGTAACACTCTTTGAACTCTCATAACTTTGGAACTAATGCCCCGATTCTCATGAGGGAAGATTCAATTTAAATACGTTCTAAATTTGGTTTGATAAATTTCAAAGCAAATCTAACCAATTCTGTTTAGTATGTCTAAATCGAAACTCATGAAGGGAGACTTCAAATAGATAATAATTTCTTGAAACACACAAAACTCTATGAAGAAATTTTATCTACACAAGTGTGGGAGAGCAAAACTATCTGAGGTAACACTGTAGTACTATTTTGAGACATAACTAGTTGATTTTGAAATTACATACTGTATGAACAAAATCTACAAAAGTAAAAGTCTAAAATTATATAACTGCCCAGTTTGATAAATTTTGAAGTAATTTCAACTAATTTAAACCAATTCAATGATATTTTGATCACTTTTAAATTACTAATTTAAAAGAATTTTAAGTTCAGTCTCCATGCCCGCCCCCTCTCCGCTCCTCCCTGGGAATCCGCTAGTAAATACAAATGTAATTCAACTACAAGTGACTGAGGAAACACTTTGCCATTTTGATATATTCCTTATTTGGAAATTGCCTACTGTCTGGAAAATATCTTTAAAATTTTAAAAGTGTACTAGAAAATTAAGGCTAAATACTTTTCATTTAACCATTTTTTTTTTTTTTTTTTTTTTTGTAAATCGTATAAATCAATTAATGCAGAAAATATCTTTAATGTTAACCGCCATTTTAACCAAAATCATTTACTAAGCACCATAAGGATGTAATAATGTTGCAAGTTAGTCTAATGAACTTATATGATTTTATAAGCTGAAAATGGTATAAAAAATTTGTTTAAAAAATGTGACATGATTGAAATAATTCGTTTAATGCAGTTGCAATCGAGACATGTAGGTGCTTGGTGCACCCATGTATATATATATATATATATATATATATATAAGATTTGATGAGTGTAAATACTTTGTTGTTTTTTATGTACAAATAAATTGTAATTTCTATGATTGTATGATTTTTTTTCTTATTTATATATTTAATTACCTACCTATTTTAATATGCAGCACATGTAATTCACCAGCTGCCTCAAAAGGAATTTATATTAATGTTGGAGTGCGTTGCCAGCCAAAAAGCTGTCAACCCATTTCAATCAGCAAAGTATTAAGACATGTTTCATAATACATATGTACATATTTATGTATAGTGAAATGCTAAAATATAAAACATTGAAATACAAATATGTATATATAAAACTAAGTTTAAAGTAATTAAAATAATAATGAGGAAAACATTTTTTAGCGTAGCAATAGTCTGGGATTATTTACCAATGTGTCAATGTCTTAACGTTTTTTTTTTTTTTTTTTTTTTTAATTTACAAGATTCTGAAACCATATCGTAAATAAATATTAAAATGTTTAAGACGCTTACATTATTTCCTATCTCCGCGTGGAAATCGTGTGTCATTTGATAACAACATTTTGGGACACTTATGCTATGCTACAAAAACACTCTGAGCTTGTAGGGACTCTCCTTTTATGGCTGGCTATGCCGTTGCTTATATAAGTTTAATTTAAAATAAGTAATATCAAATTGTTTAACAATTTATCAATAATCAAGAGTATGTCGATTAATGACATTTTCTTGGCAAATAAAAAAATGGAAATATTGGCAACCTTTAAAAAACAAAAATATAATATATAATTTAAGAGTTTTAGTTGCTAACAAGTGTTTCCTAAAATTTTCTACTCTATTAAAGTTAAAATAAAAAATAACATTTCCAATATCAAACAAAAATTAAATAAAAAGTATTAAAAGTTAGCCGACAATGGCCTTGCAGCTGATACGCTCTGCTTACGACTAAAACCTAAACTAAAAAAAGAAACAGAAAACATAAATACTAAGAATATTTTAAATGAGAGCACTAACAAGAAAACAAAAAAAGCAAAAGTACAAAAAAAAAAAAAAAACATAAATAATTAAAAAAATTAAACAACTTAATATCTACTTATACAACTTTTGTGTTGTTACATAATTCATATTCATAAAAAAAAATGTAAAAATCATGTATATCGATATTTTTAATGTGTGGTACTGGATCAACAATATTGCATATCACATGTGCCCAAAAAAAAATATGTATATATATACTATGTTACATTTATTAATCTAGCTTAAACCCAGCTCACCACCACTAAATGTTATGTGCACACACTACTTAATTAGCCAGACACTTGTTTCCAATGCTTAGAAAGCATTTTCGTCTACCTTTTTTTTTTTTTACTGCTATTATTGCTGCTGCTAATATTGCTACCTAAGATTAAACATAATGATAATTAATTCAGCTGCACCGAAAGTAATTACCACCAAACTGCTTAACTCTGCAACTTAAGTATGCAAAATATGCCGATTGTATGCACAGATTTCTGCGAAATCGTGAGACACTTTTGATAATTAAAGAAAAAATTATTATGTTTATTATTGATTGCTAAAAGGCAATAAACAAGCGGAAACAACAAAATCACTATACTATAGACATGTAAATACTTAAAATTCGCTTGAGTGTTTTATTGGCGAAGTATTAATATTCTGAAAACTGAATAAGTATTAGCAAAAGTAAATATATATGACGATTTATAAACTTAGTATTTTCAATTTTGTTGCTTGCGGATGTTCTATCGATTTTAGAAAATCAGATTCCGATCATGTAAAATGCTGCATATGGTCCAATTTCACGCGGAAACTGAAAAAATGTAGAAATTTCCAATGTCACCGCTTAAAATATTATCTCCATTAAGCTAGAACTTTGGGATTTTCAGAACGTCTTCGGGAATTTTTAAAACATTCGAATAAATTGTATTAATCGTTACTCATTTGCTATTGGAAAATCACAATTGCTCTGGTTTTTCTCGTTGAGCAAACACATGAACAACTAGCGTATCTTTAAAATTCGTCTTGGAAGCAGGTAACTCCTTCCATAAAAATGTTTTTTCGATGTGCATAGTTGATCAGAGGCAAAAAGTATGTAAACCCTTCCTTAATCTCTTGTTTCGATCCCAAAAAATATGCATAAAAAAAGAGTCCTTTCTGCACTCATCACATAATGCGATAACATACTTTACGTACTGTTGTTTACTTCGTTATAAAAGTTTTCGTTTTTATATTCCAAAAAGGGCAAAATCCACGTGCTTTTTTTTTTTAATTTTTCGTATTCTATTTTCAACGCACTTTTTTTGCTTTTTACAACTCTACATCACCTAATGTTGATATTATTTTACAATTCTAATTAAACTACAGAAAAAAAAATATAGTAAATAAAAACAAGTTTTGATATACCATATTCTACTAATTCCATTGATATATCAGAATATTCCACAACCATTTTTGATATATAAATTATGTGTTGTATACTTTGGGCTTGTTGTGTACTATGTTTAATATTAATTCTCCTTTCTTAATCTGTTTACACTAATAATAAGACAGCACACTTTCAGGTTGCAATTCATCACCCTTCACCAGGCGGTACTAAAGTTTAACATAACCACCACTATATTTACATACAAAATAATAAAAGTGCGGTGTATTTTCAAGGCCATATTTATAATATTAAAAATTCACCTTCCTTAATTTGTTTGTTCTAATAACAAAACAGCATACTTTCGGGGTGAAAGTTTAACATTACCGTTACTACATTTATTTATTTATACACTCACTTCCCAGATGCACAAACAGTTAATGATTTCATTACTCCAAAAGGAGGGATAAACGAGCAACTCCAATACAGTAACACAATTTTTGAATTTCACTAACACAATCTCATAATTTTATATGGTCTATTTTTAGAAATAATGATAAACGAGTATATCTTACTCTCTCTTGCCCAGTTAACCCTTTACGGTAGGTAGGGTAAAAACTGCCCCGCATATCTTTTTATGCACAATGTGATACATATATTTTAACCCACCTCGAAAAGTTGAAATTACTTATAGTCACCAAAAAAATTTCTGTGCAACTGGTGTTTTTATTTTTTTTTTTTAAATCGTGTGCATTTGCTTGTGTGGCTCCGTTGATAAGCGCGTCGTTTAATATTCGCGATGCGAATTTTTCAGCCACAGGTTCGAGCCTGGAAAAAGGCAATTCAAGAAAATAATAAAATTGTAAAACGATAATAGTAAATAATAATAAAAAATAAAAAAAAAATATTGAACAAAAATGAATATAACTTTATAATTAAAAAAAAAATAACAAGTAAATGTTGTGGGATTTGAACCTTGGCACACACAAGTGCTTACTGGCGGTTTAGACAACTAGTCTATGGCATCATAAATTTTGTAAGGAACTATTTCGGAGTTTTGTTTTTCTATGAGATGCAAGTGAGCTCATGCTTGTAAACGTGTCCTCCTTTATTACTCCTTTTGGAGGCTAAAACGAGTACTCCATGCCCTAGGACATGCAATGTTAAAAGGGAGTACAAAATGCAAGAGCTTTTGAGCAATAGTGAGTAATCGATTGCTCGCTTTGGAGCGCTCAATGATTACTCCTACGATCATCCAAAGTTCAACTGGGATGATATTTGATTTTAATTTCTATTAATTCACTCCACTACAAAGTTTCCTTCAGCCAAGAGTAAAGATGTTATCACATCAAAAACTCATCTCTAAATATCATGTGGAGGGTGAACAATGTCTGACCAAGAATACATAGTTCTTAAGACATTAGAATTTTACTACTGAACCGATTTTCCTAATTTATTAAAAGAGTATCGGGAAATTCCTTCTTTATTAAATCCTTTGCTGCCGAAGGGGACACATTTACAATGTGTCCCATGGTTAGGACTGATTTGATCAGTACATGTCCTGATCTTTTTTTTAAATACTGATTTTTTTTGGAATCTCAAAATCAGTAAGAAAATGTACTGATTTTTGTATTTTGTACTGATTTTTTCAAATTCTTTACCTTAATGGTCTTAAAATCGTCTCGCCCTGTTTGTTTCTTTTTCTGGTTGTTTACAAAATAAAATATATACGCGTTGCTGCGTTGAAGAAAAGGCGATTAACGTAACTTTTTAAATGAGTGAAAGAAATTTGTTATTAAGGGGACCTTCTGGTCTAGCGCCGCCCTTGAATTTGACGAGTTTTAAGGATTTTTTTTTTTAAATGAAATAATGAGCAATAGTATTTAAACTTTGTAGATATATTTTATTACTATAACAATATACAAAAATAATAATAAAAAAAATTATAGTTTTAAGTAAACTAAAATTGGTGTTACAGTTGCCCTCTTCAAAAAAAACGGATCTTGCTGGTGGGACAGGTTTTGGATTTTCCACTGATTTCAAAAAAAAAAAAAAAAAGGTTACAATTGGTATGAATGTGGTTATCGCTGGAACTAAAATGAAAAAAAACAAAAAAAAATTTGACAAAATGGCGCGTTGTTGAAATTTACTTTACGAAAATAGACCGTTTTTTCATGACTTTTTGTATGTAAAATATAAGAAGTATTCAACATAGAAAGTTCTTTTTAGTTCCTGCGATAAGCACTGGTTTTCTGAATAATATAGTAAAATTTTAGACGAATTGGTCGAGTAGTTTTTGTTTTTTGTGTCCCACCGTGCAGAAAAATATAGTTTCAAAATAAATGAGTTTAAACTTCAGTCGGTCCTTTTACCTGCTTCTGCGCTTACCTGCCAAATAGGCTGTAGAAGTCGAAATACTGGAAATATTGATACAGTATAATTTTAAAAGCCTATACTTTTGAAATATGAAAAAAAAAAATAAATTTTTTGAAAAATCTAGACCAGAAGGTGGCCTTAATTGACTTTGATTATTGTCCTCAGCTCTCACAATTCTGTAAATATGGAAACTGATACATAATCAAAATGCAAAAAAAATGAACACACAAAATCGGAGAAAAAGTTTCAGGACGTTTATATATACACTATGTTACATTGAAATTACTAGGTAATAAAAGCCTAAAAACAGTACTGATTTTCACTGCTTTCCAACGTCTAATGTACTGAATTCACGGTTCAAAAATCTGGCTACCCTAATTTGGGCTGAACATTGATAAGTAAAGGGAATTTCTACATTTGACTTACTCCAATTTGTGTATTGCACCCAAAACTCGAAAAAGAACACAACAAATTTGTGTTGATATATAATTCACAGAAGCACAAGTAGCTATTTAGTTGGTTTAGGGGATACCCCCGCCCTTTTCGATCAATCCAAAAAAAAAAAAAAAAAAGGATGATAAAATTAAAACCTACACACCCTTTCAGAAATACCTGGATCCGCTGGTGTACAAAAGCAACTAAAATATACCAACGGCAGCTGTTCAAGTAGCCGTCGATTTTTTTACCGTCGTACGATGCAATTGTGTTTTAAGCATTAATTCAACGACCGAAGCTGAACTTTGACCTTTTTGAAGCCGAAGATCTAAGGATTTTAAAAATATAAAAAAAAAAAAAATTAAAATGTTAAATAAATTTTTTAATATAAAAACAAATCCATTTGCACAAACATAAACCGATAAACATAAATAATAATACTCCAAATATGAAGCTGACCAGAAGCACTAAATAACTGCTCACTCGCTACACTAGTCGGAGGAGCAGACAAATATTTTTCTGCAAATTACTTAAAAAATGAAAAAAATGTGGAGTGCCAATAATGGATAATGTCGCCTTCTGTATTAATTAGCGCTTCTTTAAAATGCGCTTCATGTTCTTCCCTAAAAGGTAAACAAGTTTCTGCTGACTTTAATTGTGTAAGCTTCTGGTTTGTTAAAAAAAATCACTGATTTCAGTTTGTAGGATTGTAAATTTGTTGGCTACTTCAAACGTAAAACGTTAAAGGAAACGGAAAAAATAAAACAAAGAAACACATGTACGATAAATAAAATATTTCAAGCAGATGCCATCAGAGGATGAGTTGAGTATATAAGGTTTTGTCGCGCCCGAAGTTAACATTTCCTCCCGGACAGCGTAGCTAGTTCATTTTCAGTTTTAAATGGTAATTTGAAACTTTGACCAGTGCCGGAGATTGGAACGGAAAAATTATGAAAAGCCTAAATATATCAGAAGAATAACAAAAGTAATAGAACGAGGAGATCAAACGATCGTTTGGGAGCCGAGTATGATTCCTCATGAATGATCTTTTCAACAATTCAAGTAAGTGAAATATTCCAAGTTAAAAAAAAATATTCCAAGTTGTAATATAAAAGAAGTCCCTAGTTGATACATTCTCCGCTTTCTCTCAAATTCAAAACCGCTCTATGTCATATGCCATGATGCAGTATTTCTTGTCTCACTGTGACTTGCATATCATTTATGATTGCACTAGATTACTTTTTGGTATGAACCTATTTAAGAGTTTCTATAGTAAGAAGTCTTAATATGTAGGCTTAAATACTTCTGTGCCGTGGCGAATCCAGAGGGGAGCGTAGGGTGTTTGCAGTTTTTCCTAAAAATTTAAATGCCTACAACTTTTAAGAATCTTTCTACAGCGCAACTGTTTATTGTATATACTTGGGCTAAATTGAATTTAAAATTTCAGGGTGAGTTTAATACTGCCCTACTTTTGGAAATATCCCGTTTATGGTTTGACTTTTAATCTTAATTAAGGTCTGAGTTTTGGTTTCATTCTTAAGATGATTTTGGTGATATTTTTGGTCGGACTTTTTATCTGATTTTTGGCCTAATTAGTGACTTAAATTTCGATGGGATTTTTAATCCGTCTAGCAGTTTGAGATTTGATCTGAGTTTCGGTTCACCTTTTGTTTGAGTTTTGGTCTTAATTTTTAATTTTGGTATTGATTTATTTTTATCTGCATTTTGGTCTAAATTTCTACTGAATTTTTGCTCTGAGTTTTTTTCTAGCTTAAGGTTAGTCTCTTTTTGTTTGAATTTTGGTTTCAATTTTGATCTGAGCATTGGTCTGAATTTCAGTTAAGTTTAGGTAAAATTTTGGCCTAAATTTAGGTTAAATTTTGGCCTAAATTTAGGTCTAAATTAAGGTTAAATTTTGGCCTAAATTTAGGTTAAATTTTGGCTAAATTTAGATTAAATTTTGGCCTAAATTTAGGTTAAATTTTGGCTAAATTTAGGTTAAATTTTGACCTAAATTTAGGTTAAATTTTGGCTAAATTTAGGTTAAATTTTGGCTAAATTTAGGTTAAATTTTGACCTAAATTTAGGTTAAATTTTGACCTAAATATAGGTTAAATTTTGGCCTAAATTTAAGTTAAATTTTGGCCTAAATTTAGGTTAAACTTTGACCTAAATTTAGGTTAAATTTTTGCCTAAATTTAGGTTAAATTTTGGCTAAATTTAGGTTAAATTTTGGCTAAATTTAGGTTAAATTTTGACCTAAATTTAGGTTAAATTTTGGCCTAAATTTAGGTTAAATTTTGGCCTAAATTTAGGTTAAATTTTGTCCTAAATTTTAGTTCAATTTCAAGTCTAAATTTTGGCACAAATTTTGATCGAATTTTTGACTAGCTTGCGGTTTGATCTGTGCATTGATCTGAATTCCACTTAAATTCAGATTAAATTTTAGTTCTAATTTTATTCCAATTTTCGCCCTAAATTTTGGCCCAAATTTTCTATAGAATTTTTGTTCTGAAGTTTAGTATGGCTTGCTGTTTAAGTTTGTAGCTAAGTTTCAGTCATCTTATTGTTTGAATTTCGGTCTTAATTTTGATCTGAATATTTAGTCGAAATATTGGTCTAAATTTTGGTTTGATTTGTGGACTGAATTTGGTTAGTAATAAGTCTGATTTTTATCTTAATTTTAATCTAATTTTTGATCTGAGTTTCGGTTTCTTTTAGTTTGTATTTCGGTACCGTTTTTGGTCTGGCTTGTGGTCTGATTTTTAGTGTCAACTTGTTTTAGTTTGAATTTTAGTCATTTTTTGTTTTGTATCGGATCTGAATTTTGGTCTTTATTTTGAACTGAATAATTGTCTAAATCTTGGTTTTTTATTGGTCTGTTTTTTTGTGCTTAATATTGGATTGAATTTTGGGCTCAATCTTGGTGAAAGTTTTTCTGAATTTTTAAACTGATTGTTGGTCTGTATCCAGATTTTGGTTTACTTTTTCATTTAAGTTTTGGTTTTAGTCTGAAATTTTGTGTAGCTATTTTTCTAATAAATTATTCTAAAACTTGTCATGTCTATAAATTATTTCCGCATACAGTTTTAAAACTTCAATAAAGAGTGAAATATTTGTGGTTCATACCCTAACGCGCATAAGGAACCAATTTATGCGCACTGTCTGCACATGCTCAAGTATGAGAAATAAATTTTTTTTTATAGGTGTAACATGTTAATGATATGTAACACTTGTACTTTTTCTAATTAAATGAAATATGATATAAAAGAAACCAATCAATAAAAATTAGAATATTTTTACGACCTATCAAAATGTAATTATACCATTTGATTACTTTATGTCAAAACAATGAAACATGAACATAAAAACTTTTAAATAATGGCAAAATAATTGAGTGAAAGGTACATATGTGCAAAATATAAATAGGTGCTACATACAGACGTAGTTACTACCTATTTAAATATTTTGTAAGGTCACCTTGAAATTATGCGAATTTTTCGGCGGGTGAATGAGCGATCGATTGCGATCACATGCTGCGAACAACGTTTTTATGCTTGTGGGTTAGGCTGAAATTAAGACTTTCAGTTGAAATGTGTGTGTGTGTGTGAGTTTGTTGGTTTTTTTTTTTTTAATTTTTTCTTTTAAAAAAGCATTAAATTAAGTCAAAAATTATTATAAATATTTATAGTAAAATGAGTTCAATATATGTACATATTTTTAATTGAATGAAATGTTATAAGTGCATAAAATATACCACATATAGGGATAATAAATATGTATTAGTAATATTTATTGGGTATATGGGAGTTTTGAAATTATGAAGGTAGACAGTTGCTTAAGCTAAACATGAGCTATTAAAAAAACCAACTATTACTGAATCACTGAAGTTAAGATTGCAATGAGTTTCAGTTTGCCGGATTTGTAACTTAGTTCCGTTTTTATTTTCTGTTTCTGTTTTTTTTTTTTGTTATGCAAAAATCGCATAAATCTCTATTAGCATACGAGTTATATGCGTAGGTAGGTATAAATTTTGCAATTGTTGCCATCTCAAGCTATTTAGAAAAAATTGTGTAATATGGCATTAAACTCTAACAACAATAAGTAGCAATTAGTTTTGTATGTTAAATGATTGATTTGCTGCTACTGTGTTCTTAAAAATCTGTAGACATATTCCGCTGACAAAACAAAAAAAAAAATCGAAAGTGTTTAGATATTTCTAAAGATTTCATGCAAGAGTTAAGTTTATCTCTTTCAAATCGCACACGATTTAGGCAAAACGTTTTTTTAAATGTTTTTTTTTTTTCTTTCTTTTTTTTTTTGGTTTTGTTATTTTATGTTAATTGCAAAACACGCCCGTTGAATGTTTAATTTAGCACAATCATATTGCAGTTTTTTGTTTTTATTTATTTTATATTTTCTTGTATGCAAGGTTTTCTGTTTTTCTTTTGAAATCACTGCGAAACTAATCGGAAGTAAAGATTTTGGCTAAAATTTAAGTATTGATACTAATCTACATAGTCACCCTACATACAAAACGCTTAAACACAAATCAGTGCCAAATAGTGCACGTACTTTACGTTCAAGGTTTCAAGTCGGTCCCGAGTTTTATTTTGCACTTAAATGGAAAAAAACAAAAATAATGACGAGCAGATAGCATCGCCCGTAATAACATCTGGCCTGCATTCTTTAATTTTAATGTTCAGACAATCCTTTAACTTTTTATGAGGAATATTTTCATTTCATTACTAGATGGGCTTCGCCCAGCTTCGTTGTCCGGACCTGGCAAAGTAAAGGTAATGCAAAAATTATAACAACTAAAACTTTTGCAAGAGATATATTTATATGAGCGTGTCAGTCTCTGATCAAAATCGAATCATTGCACTAATCATTCATATCATTTACATGAGTAGTTCCACTTCCACGTGTTTAATGGTGTCAACATTCTTCTCAGTTATTGCCGTCAACATCCCATCTTAACATACAAACCTTCACCATCTTTCTTACTATGGCTCTCTGATAACTATCAACATACATCCTTTACAACTAAATTCTGATTGCTTGCCTTATTATGATTCCCCATACCGCTGCCTTAATTTGCTAAGGCCCTAACACGCATTTACAGGAGAAGCAAAAAAGATTTTTGTATTTGGAGTACTGTTTCGAGAATTTGAAATTTAAACTAAAAGAAAAGATTGTAAGTTTTCAGTGTAGGTTTCTAAAATGTTCGGTACAGGGCACTTTTTTTTATCATAATCATAATCGAAAACTCTATACTGAAAAACTGATGGTAGGGCCTTAGCAAAATAAGGCAGAGATATTTATACCTTTTGAAGCATTTCCTTTGTATGCCAAAACACAACCACATTCTGCCCAACAACTACTACTAACCATCTCCGCCTTTACACACAAACTGCCAGTGTGCTCTTTGCAATGGTTTCTCAGGTATGCAGTTTCAAAAATTTTCTTTGCATGGGAGGTGTCACGCATATTTTATTTATTCCATTCATTTTTTTTCTAGCATTTTCCTTTGGCAATCAAAGCTCTCTAACCACAAATAATTTAGTAAATATACTTTATAAAACCGAGGTGGAACAGTCACTAACTTAAGTCTACCCATACTTTACCCACCAAATTTCATTGACAAATCATATTATCATTCCAAATCTTAATAATGAACTAAAAATAGTTTCTAAGAAATATATATAAAAACATTAGAGTTTAACGGAAAAGGCCGCGCCTATCCATATTTTTTCATAGAATGCCATTGACACGTTTTTTTGTTTTTTTTTTTTTTTGAGACGTGCCTTAAATAAATACTGAGATATTCCATAGCTAAAACTCAGATTATATAGGAGATGCTATGTCTCCTTTTTTCAATTTCACAGACCTTTTTTCAGTGGCATTACATTGCCAATTAACATCCTTGTAGTAAATCTCTGGTTGTGGAGATATACCCAAAAATTATCTGAGTTATTGATGGGCGTATGATTTCATGGACATATATAAGTTAGTTAGTTATATAATAGTATAAAAAAATTAATTATTTGTATAAAAAAATAATAACTTGGTGGGTTCACCTGTAGTGGGATTCGAACTCATGACACCAAAAAAACTCACAATTTCTTTGCACAACCACAACTTTACTCTCCTTTTTAACTCATTAAGCCATAAATCTTCACAATATAGCGTGATCACATTAGTAATATATAATAATGTCTTTTGTGTGTTTACATGTTTTATATTCACCTTTTTTGTGTTTTTTTGTGTTATATTTATTTCTTTCCACCACAACGGTAAAAAAAAAAAAAATATATATTGAAAAAAAAATTATTTGGTCCCGCTTCAAGTGGGATTCAAAATCTCTATTCCAAAACTCTCTCCCACATCCACTACTTTACCTTCCCTTCTAACCAACTCATCCACTCACCACTATGAAATACTGTGATCCAATTAGTAATATGTAGTTACCTTCATGCAAATGAAAAAGAATTTCAAACGCAAAGCTCATACGCATTCTTTTCTGCGTTGTGTTTGTGTGGTGGAAATCACAGCGAGCAAAGTAAAAAAATCTTTGGCTTTGATTCTAGGAAAAACATAAATATTTACAATAACAAATGTAAGGAGAACAAATTTTTAATATAAAAATGCATTTTGCAGGTAAACTATTAACTTTAGATATATGCCACCACTGACTTTATTTTAGCAAACGATAAGATCTAAAATCTTTCTATACTCAATTTATATGTACCTCCAAGGCCGTATTTAGGGGGAGGTTTTGGGGGTTCTGACCCCCCCCGAAATGTGAAAACTTTATCCTAATTTTTGATATTGATTGCCAGTGGATGGAAAAAAAATCAAAATAAAATCTATTGAATGATTTTTAAATATTTTTTAATCGGTTTCTTTCTTAAAAGTCAAATAAAAGAAAAAATTTTAAAAATAAATTTGAATTGAAATCGTACGAAGTTGTGCTACATGGCCAAAAACGGTATTTTCAAGGGTTTCAACCATATTTTTCTAAAACGTGACGTAAAGGGAAGTTTTGACCTCAGATTCGTGTTCAGCATGAAAAATTCATTCGCAAACACTAGGAATAATTCACCAAACCCATGCAGACAGTGTTATTGAATAAGCTTCAAAGTTCTTAATCTTAAAATATAATTAATCCCTTAACCCATTATTGCTCAGAGCACCCGACTCGGAAGATTTCAATGCTGTGACTGCACGAATTTAGGGAATACATGCCAACCACATCCGGACTCCTCATCATTGATAATGGCCCAAATTCCCACTGATAATCATTTAAAAAAAATTAGTCTCTGATCTATGTTTGATCATTTTTTTGATGTTAGATTCATTATCAGTAATGGCAAGTCAATGAGCTATCGAAATTATGTCTTTCACGATAAAAAATGTATTGGAATCTACATTGAATAATATTTATTTGAAAAAATTTAAATTGATTATTTTGTGAATTTTTTTTGTAATTTTCGGCCATTTTTTTAAGTTAAGATTAAGATAATTCGGAAACAAACAATTTTCCTAAAGCTTTAAGACATTTATCCACTTTTCTCTCTAGTCTGCTAGGGTCCATCAAATGCATCATCGTATTTAATTTATTGTATTTAAACATCAGTTTCATAAAAATTTTATATGAATATTTTCGTCGAATGAAAACCCCCCTCCCCTCCCCCCCCCCCCCGAAAAAAAAATCCTGGCTACGGCCCTGTGTACTTCTTATAGTTTAAGCAGCATTTTGCATTGAGTAGCTAAATTTTTTAAAAAAGCTGACTTTGGTCCAAATAATGGTCTATATTAAAGAAACTATTTGAAATTAACTTAAAATAAAAATCGATTTAACTTGACAAATGTCCAAAGCAAATACATACTAAATTTCATGACAATCCGTTGCGAAATATATAAACCTATTACGACTAAACATTTAACAGAGCTCTTTTTTATATATATAGAAGATAGATAGATAGATTTTCTATTTTAGAAAAATTTCTATAAAAAACTTCCGGAAAAATCGGCCCAGAGAGGATTGGAGAGTTGGTTTAAATTGAAAAATAGTTAACCTTTCATTCCGAAAAACTTTGCTTCAAACGCCAAAGTTATAAGACTTCGAAATAATGAACACTGCATTCAATCAACTAACCACCTCAAACTGGGGTATTGTACTCGATTTGCTGGACAAAATTCAAAAAATGAATTTTATTGTATAAAGAAATTTTAGGTATCAGATAAAGGACTATGAAATTCTGCATCACTAATAAAATTATTGTCCTAGCGGCCTTAGTATCTTAGTTATGAGCTGTCAAAGCTGCGATATTTTTGTTGTTAATTGCGTGCAATCGTAAAACGAAATTTTTAAATGCTTTGAAGAGCAATTTTAAAAAAACAAATTTATTGAATAATTTTTTGAGATATACAATTTTTTTAAATTAAAATCTTCGAACTATTTTTAAGATTTATTTCAAAATAAATATATCAAAAAATTGAGGGTTTTCTTCCATATATGTGGTGTTAAAGTTGTTTCTTTAGTGAGTCCTCATTATATTTTTATTATCTACCCTTGAAGTCGATCATCAATTGGTTTGCAAAAATTTCGAAGTACCTTTTTTGCCCCTCTGGAAAATAATCAAATTTTTCTTAGTGAATTCCAGTTTTGATTCCCAAATTTGACCATATTATGTTATTATTGCTAATGTTAAGAATTTTACATTCTGCTTCGTTTTTTATCTTTTAGTTTCAGTCTGTATTTCAGACTATAATTTTTTTCTCTAAAATAGGTATTCTTATATCTATTACACAGGAATAATTTACATATTTCATCTCGAAATATCCTTTTTTTTAAAGTAATTTTACTTATAGTTATATAAGGTGGGCATGGTTACTGCTGGATTCAGTAGATTTTTTTTACCGAATATTCTCTACGCCAATCTAATTAATGTATTTTGATTGATATCACACATTGAAAATTTCATTTATAGTGTAGGTGGGCGCGGTTGATTTTAGCACCAAATATTATTTATGCTAATATAAAGAATTGTGTTGAATTGTATTAAATTTACTTTATTATTTTACCTGATATCACTCCTTGAAAATTTCACTTGTATGGTGGATGGGCGTGGTTTCAGCCATTTTACAAAGGAAACATCTCGAGACGCAAAAAATTCGATTTTGTATAAAAAGTAATTTTTGGCCAGCTTTTGCTCTCAAATACCCCATAGTGCACCGTGACCTTGAACTCCCAAAAAAAAGGGGTCTGTTCATGTTCTCAGATCAAACAAATCTGGACATCATGTAACCAAGATTAATGCTGGCCCATTAGTTAAAAACGGAAGTTGGTGTATTTTGCCCGTATAAATTTTAGAAACGGTAAACGCATCTGTAACTTTATTTGACGGCTTCCTTGGTCGATGGTCTTACGTTGACATCTAGTAAATACTTTTCCCAACATGTTTGGAATAGACGGCCAAAACACAATAAATAAGAAAAACAATGTTTTCGGAATATTTTTCTTATGTGTTTTAAACTTATCTGCATTTTGTTTACAAAAATTATTCTTTTGTTTTGTATAGATGTTATTTTTTGAAAGTAGTAGAATTTAAAATAGTTTTACCAAAAAATTTCTGAGCATAGTAAAACTTAATGTTTCCAAATAACTGTATTTTTTCACTAATTGACATACTGTACAATTATTATTTCTCCATAGTGAAGGCTAAAATAACAATTTTTCTTTCTGCCTAAATGTAGGCAACGAAGAGTATATCGAAATTTAAGCCTTTTTTCACAGTGAAGGCTGAAATAACAACGCGAAAGAAAACTGCTAAATATTGTGTTCGTGCTTTTGGCTTATGAACTAGCTATAGTGTTTAGTTACTCTAGCCGCCGCTTGGTGGATTGTGAACAAATGAAGTAGGTGAGCGGTTGCCCTATGTTGTTGCCTCCTTTTTCAATTGTATAAAAACTCGTCGAAAATTGAGTTGGATATTTTTTCTTGATAGATGCATTGACTTTTGAAGACAAAGGGGTGAAGAATGCGATTTTGATCTAAGGAGTGAGATCGAAAAAATCTTAACATATATAAAATTCAATAATTTTTAAACGAATGATCTTAGAGTTTTGATTTTTTTTTTTATTTAATTGATAATATTTTACAAATGACAGCAATATATAACTTTTAGAGTTCTAACCACTATTTATGAACTCATGGACCATTTTGGTAAGCCTTCCATTAGAGATTTGATAGTTGTTTCAGGCACCTTTTTGGAACAGTTTGCCCATCTCCTTTTAAAATCTTCGATATTTTGGGACACCTTTTTTGTGCTCTTTAAGTTTCTTTTCACAAGAGCCCAATATCTCTCAATTGGTCTTAGCTCCGGACAATTTGGAGGATTGGCCTCTATTGGTACAAAAACTATGTTAGTAATTTTCGTACCACTCCAGAGCTTTCTTGCAGTAGTGACATGATGCCAAATCAGGCAAAAAATATGTGGACACATTGTGCTCTCTTATGAAAGGAAGAAGTCTTTTTTTCAAACATTCTTTGATGTATATTTCAGGATTTATAGAGCCCACTGTAACAAATGACTTGCTTCTTGCAACCGCATATAGCTTGCCATATCAGGAATTTTTTAGGAACTTTTGTCTGCTTTTGGATTCTAAATTGTTCTTCGACGTTTTCTCGAGCATCAGCAACATTAAAATTTTGACCCGGAAGCTGCGTAAAATCTGCCAGTACATACGTTTCGTCGTCCATTATACAACATAAATATTTTTGTAAGAAATTCGATTTTAATTTCCGAGCCCTACTTTTGGTGTCTAAATTTTTTGCAGCACTCCTGTCTGGAGCTTTTTGGACTTTGTATGTTTTCAAACCTGCATTGCCTTTAACTTTTCGCACCAAATAGTCAGAGCACTAGGCTAACCGGGCAGCTTTTCTACCAGATGTGTTTGGAGATCTTTTCAATATGCTTTCTATTTTGTTGGCTTTCCCAATATCATGTGGTCCTTGTTTTCTTCCCGAACCAGGTTTCCTATCGATGGTCAAATTCTCTTGAAACTGTTTAATAACATTGGAAACAGTTTGACGGCAGACCTTCAATTCTTTGGCCAATTTTTTGTAGGACCAATTTGGATTTTTTGAAAATTTTCGATTATATGAATTGAAGAAACATTAAAAAATATACGCAAAATTTCGTTTCGGGCAAAATTTTTACATTTCAATACTTAGTTGGGTATATCTTCATTTTAATAACAGCCTTTAATCGATCCTGCATCGAGCTTACCAGCTGTATACGAATGTTCAATGTTGTTCCACTCCGATAATAAGGCGTCTTTTGAGCTGAGTTTTATTTCTTATTTCGCGAGTTTTGATTTTATTTTCCAACATGTTCCACACGAACTCAATAGGATTGAGGTCAGGGCTCTGTGGTGGAGTGACTAAAAAGTTGTTTGTATTATAAGCGAGCCACATTCACACATTATGGGCTGGGTGCTTTGGATCATTGTCCTGTTGGAAATAATAGTCGGCGGATAGATCAAGTTGCAAAATGCTTTCCTTAAGATTTCTCTTAAGAATATCAATATATACATATTGATCCATCGTACCATCTATTATTTCCAGCTTACCAACTCCAGATGCACTCATACAACCCCAAATCATTAGTCATCCACCACCATGCTTCACTGTCTTTATTGTGCACTTCGGATTAAAGGCCTCTCCTTGTTTCCGCCACACTCGTAAACGACCATCTGAACCAAAAATATTATATTTTGATTCGTCGGAAAAAATTACCTTGCGCCAGAAGTCTGACGGCTTATTTATATACTATATCCACCATTTACAATGGCTCGTCTGACGATTTCTGGGTGTACATCTTTATAGCAATATTTAATGAGATTTGCACTTATCTTTGAGGCACTTATAAAACGATTCTTCTCCGCCACACGCTTAATTTGTCGCTTTCGTTTTGTTGGACGCCCAGTTCTTTTTCTGTTTTCGATACGACCTTCGTATTCGTATTTGTAACGACCAATAACTTTCTGGATTGTTGAACGACCGCGGGAAGTTATTTTCGGTGTAAGATTTTTTTTTGCTTTAAATGAAGATTTATAAGAAGAAGAAGAAGATTTTATACTTTCGCTCAGTTTTACTCAACTCTTTTCCAGCCATTTTTATTGATTTTAATTAATACAAAAATTTGTTTTATTTTATTTTGTTCTACCTCTCGATGAGAACAGTGAGAAATAAAAATATACGTAAGGGAGTACACACACTTTTGTGGAGCTATTTTATGTAGTTGATATGGTTTTTACTTAACAACTTTTAAATTTTTCGTATATTTTTTTTCGCTGAATATGATTCCAATATTATTTTTCACGGAGAATGTTACATGTGTCCCTAACCTCAAAAAAGGTCCAAAAAAGCTGTTTTTCGGGTCTCACGCCTACCCAAGTCATCATAAAACGACGAAAAAATACTATTTTTGTGTAGTTTCAGCTGATGAACTTGAATCTACTATTATTTTCCACGGAAAATGTTACATGTCGTCCCTAACCTCAAAAAATGAAAAATTCCAAAAAACTTTTTTTCGTGTCTCACGTGTCCCAAGTCATCACAAAACTTCACAAATGACTTATTTTTCAATTATCATTCCTTAACTTGGCTGTAACATACTTTTAGCGTTACCCAGAAGCAACGACGTGAACTTAGTAAGTCTTTGTTTCCTTTGCGGCGCTTTATTAGAGTGAAAACACAATTAATAATGAAGAATAATAACGATAAATAATTTTCTGGATTGTTGAACGACCGCGTCAAGTTATTTTAGCGATTTCGGTGTAAGATTTTTTCTGCTTTATATGAAGAGCTATAATCAACTTTCGCTCAGTTATACTCAACTCTTTTCCAGCCATTTTTATTGATTTTAATTATTACAAAAATTTGTTTTATTTTAATATTAAGAAAACTTTTTAATAAAGTTAACAAATCATTGATTCTTAAACGATTTCTGTAGTTAAAGTGTCTGTACCCAGACTTTTGTGGAACACTGAACATGAAAACATTTTTTTTAAAGTAATTGTAAATCTACAAATCTCGCTAACTGTATAATATCAACAACTCTATGGCCAACACTGAACAAAAACAATCGATATAAGTTTACCCTATAGGAGGAATTAAATGATAGTCGATATCACATCCAGAATCCTTCAATGAATTTTATAATAGTTGTAAGTATGAAGAAGAGACAGTTTTTGTAATTTACTATCACTAGGGGATTACTGAGGTAAGTTCTCCTGTTCAGCTGAAAGATATGGTTAATGTTCTACCTAAAGTTTCTGTTAGATTCATTAATGACAATGGAAATAAGTATCAAAAATGGAAAAATGCTTGTCAACATGTGGTAAATTTGTTTGTCGAAAATGAAAAAATGCTTGTCAAAAAATGGGAAAATGTTTGTCAAAATGTGGGGAACTGGTTGTCAAAATATGGTGAAATGGATGTTAAATATAGGATAGTGTTTATCTTGAATGAATAAATAAGGAGTGAGATTGAAAAAATCTTAATACACGTTTTACCTTTGATCAAGTTATCTTTGAAAATTATGTCAGTTGTTATTTTTAATGATAAACATGTTGATTTACTGTGAGTTAAAATTATTAAAAATTTTCAAAAAAATCCAAATTGGTCCTCCAAAAAATTGACCAAAGAATTGAAGCTCTGCAGTTAAACTGTGTCCAATTTTATTACACAGTTTCAGGAGAATTTGACCATCGATAGGAAACCTTGTTCGGGAAGAAAACAAGGACGACATGATATTGGGAAAGCCAAGAAAATAGAAAGCGTAAAAGATCTCCAAACACATCTGGTAGAAAAGCTGCCCGGTTAGCCCAGTGCTCTGACTATTTGGTGCGAAAAGTTAAAGCCAATGCAGGTTTGAAAACATGCAAAGTCCAAAAAGTTCTACACAGGAATGCTGCAAAAAAATGTAGACGCCAAAAGTAGGGCTCGGAAATTAAAATCAAATTTCTTACAAAAATATTCATGTTGCATAATGGACGACGAAACGTATGTACTGGTAGATTTTACGCAGCTTCCGGGTCAAAATTTTTATGTTGCTGATGCTCAAGAAAATGTCGAAGAACAATTTAGAATCCAAAAGCAGACAAAATTTCCTAAAAAATTCCTGGTATGGCAAGTCATTTGTTACAGTGGACTCTATAAATACCGAAATATACATCAAAGAATGTTTGAAAAAAGGATTTCTTCCTTTCATAAAAGAGCACAATGTGTCCAAATATTTCACTACATATATGTCACTACAGCAAGTTAGCTCTGGAGTGGTACCAAAGTAATAACATAGTTTTTGTACCAAGAGAGGCCAATCCTTTAAATTGTCCGGAGATATTGGGCTCTTGTGAAAAGAAACTTAAAGAGCACAAAAAAGGTGTCCCAAAATATCGAAGATTTTAAAAGGAGATGGGCAAACTGTTCCCGAAAGGTTTCTGAAACAACTATCAAATCTCTAATGGAAGGCTGACCATAAAAGGTCCACGAGTTCATAAATAGTGGTTAGAACTATAAAAGTTATATTTTTCTGTAATTTGTAAAATATTGTCAAAAAAAAAAAAAAATCAAAACTCTAAGATCAACCGTTTAAAAATTATTGAGTTTTATATATGTTAATATTTTTTTCGATCTCACTCCTTATTATAGAATATTCGAATAAAATTGAAGAAAAGCTTAAAATTTATGAAAACTAATTTGACTAATATTTACAAATTTTTGACAAGGATTTCCCCACTTTCTGACGAGCTTTTTTCATCTTTTTGACAAGCATTTTCCAATTTTCGACAAAACATTTTTGCATCTTTTTGAAAATTGCCCATGATTTCTGCTGGTACAGGTTCTGAAAGGGGTTTTATAGGAGGACCTATCACATAGCAACGCTTTCATTTCCCCTCTCTAAGTTTAAGAATAATAATTCCGGTAGATTCTGTCTCTCCGACTTTTGTTATTTTTATTTCTCTTACTTTATCCCCTGTACTTCTTTTTCACTGCTCAATGCTATGATATTTACATCTGAAATAATTCTCCAACTTATGTGAAAATTATAGAAAAGAGAAACAACTTGTTTTGTTTTTTGTTTTATATTTTAATAATTTTTACTTTATTCGAATTTAAAATTACTTTCAATTTTTCATTAATATTTATGGTTTTCTTTTGCTGTTTTATTTGTTTCTTTTTTGTTGTTGTTGTTGTTAAATGAGTGTATGTAGGTGTATGATGTATGTATGTGTGAAAAGAAATGTGTGATGCAATGTGATGTGATGAGTTTTGTGAAATACCTTTTATATCTCCTTAATCTTTCTTACTTGTTATACTTTGCTGTCTTAACATTCATTGCTTAATCCTTCATATTATATATTCATAAATCCTTCATACAATGCACATACATATATTTATATATATATATATTTTATCAAGTTGAAATATATTTTAATATCAATTTCGCTCTAACACTTTAGGTATTTCTTTAATGTATTTTATTTTTTTTTTTTTTAAGAAATTGAATATTTTTTTCTTTTATTATGAAATACTGAATTAACCATTATTTTTTTTTTGTTTGTTTATTAATGAGTTTACTATAATTTTTTTTTTTTTTTTTTTTTTTTTTTTATTTACGCATATATGAATTAATACTTAATTAAAAATTGTTTTGCATTTTATTTTGTTTTTAATTTAAACATTTTTTTGCATATGTTTTTGTTTTTATTTTGTTTGTTTATAACATCGTTTTTTGGTTTTACATATAGTTATATATTTTCTTATTTTTTTTTTTTTTTTTGTTTTCTTATAATAAGTTATAACTTAAATGTTAATTTAACATATATATATATATATATATATAATACATTTAATTTTAAAAATACAAAAAAAAAATTATTTCTCTAAATAAATAATTTTTTTTTTGCAAGGAATATTATAAGAAATTTAACTTATCTAGATATTTTATGTTTTGTAGAATTGTTTCTGTTTTTGTATGTTTTTTTTCACTTTAACAAACATTTGGAATATTTTTTTTTTATCTGTTTGAAATATTATGAATCTCAAAACAAAATTTTCTGATCAAAAACCTAAATCTCTTTCATCATTTCTTTTATATAAGTGTATGAAATTTTATATGAATTCAACTCTTCAACATCAATAAAAAATAGTCATCAAAATGATTGAATACTGTTTCCAATAAAAAATAACATTAAAACTACTACAAGTTGAAAATGTTAATCTGGTATTTTTTTTGAATTTTTGTTATTATTTTGTGTTTTTAATATTTTGTTTCTTTGTTTTATTTTGTATGTTTTTTTTTTTTTTTTGTATAAACGGCAGTGTTAGTTTGTTTGTTTTTTTTTTTTTTTTGTTTTGTTTGTTTTCATTTTTATGACACAGATTTGTTTTGAATTAAGAATTAAAATTGTTTTTTATTTTTTCATGGATAGAACTTTCAGTTCATTTCGAATAGCAAACCTCACCATATCATTTTCATTCCATAGCTTTTCGAGTAACAAATATAACCATACCATTCCAAATTGAAATTCACTTAGTCTCAATTTCTGCTAGCAATTTTTCTTGCTCGATTCTCTTTTGGTTTTCATCTACATACTGCAAGATTTCTTCAACAATTCTGCATAGAAAGGAAACTTACCCGTATGAACAAAAATTCACATCCATCCTCTTACGTCTTTCCCCTCTCTTGCCTACGAAGTCAAATGATGAGCAAGAAAAATAGCTGTTTGGAAACTGGGAACATTCTTGGATGTTCGCGGTTATCGATATTATCGGTTTAATCTTCTTAAAAAAGTGAATACCTACTGGACATACAAATTTCGAAAGCATTGAGCAATAATTTATAATTTACTTTGATAGAATTTGATCTGAATTTGTATATGCACTTCCACCGAAAGCAAGGATTAGGGCTTAAGTTTAAAGATCAAGCTTTCAAACCTTTTTCTTCCCAAAGTAAATTTTGAGTATACCTATTAGTTCCACTCAGATGCGCTGATAAATCCCAAGCCAACAGAGTTTGAATTAGGTAGCAAAACATCGCCAAACGCTTAACGAATATAGGAGTTTTGAAGCGAAATATTTGTTTAACTATTATGGATGTAAAAATACCCGTAAACATGAAACTTGGCATAGCTGTTTGACTGACTCTATATTTTGTTAAGCTTTCTTCAAGTTTTGTTCTTTTTTTTATTTATTCTACCACTTTGTTCTTCAGTTGACCGACATTGGCTTTAAGAAAAGTTTTTTTTTTTCTTTTTTATGTTTATTTTCTTCTTTTTTTTTATAATTGGTTCTTTAAAGTTCTTTCTTGACATTAAATTCTCGATATTGTTTTTGGAAACATTAAATTTTTTTCCATATAGCATAAATACCAAACGATGTGATGTTTTTGTTTTATTTTTTTTTTTTCTTTTTTTGTATGATATATGAGTTTCTTTAAAAAACTTTTATGATTTATTATTTTTAGTTTGCAGATATTTTGTTTTTCGTTTTGTTGTTCAGAAACTGCACCAGACAAAATCTAGAAAGCTAATGAGTTTTCATGTATGTATGTGAAAGAATGAAATTGTTCATTTTAGTATGTAATACTTTTTCAATTTGGTGGGTTTGAGTATCATTTTATATAACAATATATTTTTGTATAAATTTTTAAAACATTTCTTTTCTCAAGAGTTGGAATTTTCGTTATGATTCTTCATGTCTGTTTTGTTATTTTTTTGGTTTAGAATTTTTATCATTTTGTTTTTATTGGTTATTATTATTATTATATTTTTTTGTTTATATGTTTTGGAAAAGTTTATCATATTATTTTCCTGCTATGCGAAAGAAAGAAGTTTGTATTTTTTTTTTTTATTAACTACTATATTTTTTGGGTTTTTCTAATATTTATTTAAAGTTAAGTAGATATATTAAACAACTTATTTGTTACACAAAATTCCCAGACAATTCTTTCTTATTCTTCTTTACCCACAATTTAGAATTCTTTTTACATTTTATCTCTTACTTTCCACCATTTATCAAAGACAAATGTCGATTCCGGGAAATTGAGAATTGGAAGAGCAGGGAATATTTGCTCAGCATGTGTAGCTTGTTTTTAATACATATTTTTCTTATTTTTTGTTTTATTTTTTCTTCGTAACTACCAATAATATTTAAAATGGACATTTAAAAAAGATTTTTTTTTTTGTTTTGTTTTAATTTTAATATTTTTTTATGTTATTGAATTTCTGTTTTTTCATATGTAAAAAATTTTTAATCACTACAAAAATTTTTTTTAAGCATAACATAAATTTTTTTTTTATTAATTTGGTTTTTGTTTGTTAAGTTTTTTAATTTTTTTTTTATTTTAACAAAAATTTAAATTCATCACAGTTTTTTGTTGTTGTTTTTTGATGAAATTTTCGTTATATTATTTGTTTGTTTGTTATGGTAATTTTAATGTGATAAATTATTTAATATTAATTGGGTTCGTTCTTCTTTTGAGTTCATTTATTTTTAATCAAAATTAAATTTTTTAATTTAAATAAAAATATATAATAAAATATTTTGTTTTAATTTATTTCAAATATTTTAAGCGGTTGAAAAAAAAAACGATCAGTGCCAATATTTTTACTTTGAAAATTAATCTTTGATACTTTCTAAATATCAAAAAAAAGGAAAGATTTTCAAAAAAATAAAAACTCTTTTGAACTATTCGTTCTTTTCTTCATCACTTTATTAGATAGCAGGCTAAAACTAATAATAATTTTCTGGGGGGTTACTCTGTAGTGCGATTCTAAAGGCAGTTCTATTCGAATGCCAAATTCGATTCGAAAAGGCATAAAATTAAATCTGAACATCGAACAAATATTATTCGAAAATGTTTGTTTTCTAGAGTACCAATCGTTCGAATTCGAGTAAATCTTCTTTCAAATCGAACTACAGAGTAACCCCCCTGAACATAAAGATAAATTAAATTAAAATTATATTACCGGTTCCGTTTGTTCTTCAATGATCTGCAATTCCAGTTGGAGTTTTTCTTATATTTTTCTGCGGTGAAGATTTTGCTGTTTAGTTAATCAGTTAGATTTGACTTTTGTTTTTTCGTTTTATTTATTTCTCTAAAAAATTTATAATGCAACTAAATTTTTTCATATAAAAAACGAAATTATTTTGAAATTTTGAATCGAAGGCAGTCCCTGTTCTGACTCCGACTCCTGGAAACTACGTCGAAACATCATTTATGTAACTCTATTCTGGTGATATTTTCATGGCAATATTTTACAGATATTTATGTGCGATTTAATGCCACTAATTTGTATTTGCTTCAGAATTTCACGAGACATTTTACCTAAACGCGGTATTCTAATGGACTAAATATTACTAGGATAGTTTTTAACTTCTTTCTCGGGTTGCATACATGAAGAACAGCTTCCTTGCGCATACTTTTTCTAACAATTGCGATCTTATTCAATTTTAAGCAATTGTTCATAATTACTTCATCTAGCAGGGAATCTTTTTCACTATTCTAGCAATCCTTTATAAATCCGCCCAATGTATAATTCTCATTAGGGGTACAGCTAACCCTCCCGCTGCCTCTTGTTTATAGTTTTCTAATAAATAAAAATAAAATTGAACTTAGATTTTGGCATAACCGCCTGGGTGAGCTTTTCTCACACGATGCGGCTGGGCCAAATTTAATTGAACGATTCTTGCTTATTGACTTTCTTTCTTGGTTCTCTGGCATTTCGAGAATATTTTAAAACCTGCGATCCTTTTTTCAGTGCCTCTCATTACTTTCAATTAAATTTTGCTCAGCCGCACCATGCGCATCCATTCATGCTGTGCTTGTTTTACATTTACACGAATGGAAAGGACCTACAGTTTCATGCCGAATCCGAACGGCAAAGTGAAAAGCTTTTCCTAGGCAGTTATTTACTCTTGGAGGTTCGCCATTACCAACCAAAAGCAGTGGTGACGTGTAGAAAAATTTTTATTTTTTTTGTATTCGATTTTTCAACTGTGCCGAGTTTTGAACCCAGGCTCACTGCGTGGTGGTCTAGCACATACCATTTACGCCACGACGACCACCTGTTATTTGCCTTTCGCCTCTATATTTTCTATAAACTATTAAATTTTTAAGGCTCTGATCTCGGGGAAAACTTTTTACCAATTTTTCATTTTAAATTAATATTTTTTTTATAAATTTCAAGCAGTATTTTTCAAGAATAAAAACATTTGAAATGTGAGAAATTTTGCTTGTATTTTATGAGTAGATGAAATTGGCAAGTTTTGAACCTTAAAAAAAGTATAAGTTCAGAAAAAATGGCGGAATGAAATAAAAGGAAAAATAATTAAAAAGTTAATTAACAAGCAGCTGTAATAAAAAGAAGCAAATAAATAAAAATTAAAAAAAAAAATTAGTTTTAATATCTTAAGCTTTTAGTTTTATACATTTGAATTATATATAAGTAAGTGGATAAATTTTAATTAATTTTAAATAAAAAAAAACTTATATTTGCCAAGGATTTTATACATATTCTAAGTGAGCTGTTTTTTTTTTTTTGCTCTAATCTTTTGGCGTAACAAGGTAAGGGGAGACTTTCCACACGGTGCGGCTGAACAAATTTAATTGAACAACTCTTGCGATTTAAATTTGAGTTTTATGTCTGCCAGGGACGCTTTTAGTCCTGCTTTCAATTATATTTTGTTCAGCCGCACCTTGCGCATCCATTCGTGCTGTGCTTGTTATATGTGTACACAAATGGAAGGGACCTACAGTTTTATGCCGAATCCGAACGGCAAAATGAAAGCTTCTCATAGACAGTTTTATTCTCTTGGAGGCTCGCCATTACCACCCAAGGGGCGATGTCGCGTAGAAAAACTTTTATTTTCTGTATTAGATTTTTCAACTGTGCTGAGTTTTAAACTCAGGCTCATTGCGTGGTGGTCCAGCACATACCACTTACGCCACGACGACCGCCTGTTACTTGTCCCCTATCAATGTATTTTTTATAAGATTTTTAAGGCCCCGATATCGGAAAAACTTTTTTACAATTTTTCATTTTAAACCAATATTTTTATAAATTTCAAGCAGTATTTTTCAATAATAAAAACATTTGAAATATGAGGAATTCTACTTGTATTGGTAAGTTTTGAACCTTAAAAAAATATGTTTAAATCCGAAAAACGGCGGAATGAAATAATATGAAGAATAATTTGAAAATTAATTAACAAGCAGCTATAATAAAAAGAAGTAAATAAATAAAAGTAAAATATACGGTGTCAAAAAATTCTCATGAAATTTAATAAAACTGAAATATTTAGTGACTAAATTTAAAATTTTCTGCATTAACTTTTTTTTCTTTGTTTTAAAAAAAAAAAGAAAATTTATAAACTTAAAAAATCGAATTTAGGAAACGAATTTTCTAAATTAAAATTTTTCAGTTTTTACAAAATTTTAATGTTTAAAATAATTTTTTTTTTTTTTTTTTGAGTTCCGAAATTCCGCTAAACCAGCGATGGAATCATGGAAAAACGTCGAAGTCCAAGCGTTTACCATGGTGATGGAATGTACTGAATGATTCACAAAGTCCGTGAGGCAAACGGGTGTGTCCTTCAGTCGGTTAGGCCGTTATTCAAAAAAAAAAAATTTATTTAGAAAATGAAATAGAAAATAATAGAAAAACAGATGGGTTTTTCATAGTTCTTAAATCAATATTTTCATGGTATCCTATTTATTGTTGTAATTCGATGTTATATTTATAATTCTGTCCTTGTTGTGTCCATAGCCTGAAAACCCTTGAAAAAAAAGCCATCTGATTTTGCAAGATTTTCTACCCTTAAAATTATTTAAAAATTATAAAGTTAAGAAAAAATAAAACACAAATAGAAAATCAAAAAAGCATAGGCTCCAGATTTTCGGAGCTTTACTATCACACGCACACCCCTGCTCGGTTAGTTGTTCTGAAACCGTGTTGTTATACATTATTAACCAATGTCATGTCCGTCTACAAACTGTAGAGTTTGGCTAGTATTTAATAGATTTTAAAAATAGATGAACTTTGGCAGACAGATCCCAATAGAGCCCCCAATATCTTCCTAAGACCACTCTCGACTTCCCGCTCCCCCAACGAGGGTTGCAAGTATAAAATTGAAAAATATAAAATTTTCAAACGAATTCCCAGAATTTCAAAATAGATTTCAATTTGAAATTAGAATATTCCGAAAGTTTTCGTCACTTTTTGAATTCGAATATCTCGAAATTCTGAAGTCATAGAAATTAAAATAAAATTTACGAAATACATATATACACATTTCGTAATTTTCAAATTAGAATATTTAGAAAATTTAAAGTTGCGAAACGCTTAGTTTTCGTCACTTTTCAATTAAAATATCTCAAAATTCGGAATGTAAAAAACGTTTAATTTTACGCACTTTTCAATTAGAATATCTTGTAACACTGAAATAATATAATAGAAATTTAATTTAAAAGCTTGAAATGCTTAGTTTTCAACAATGCCTCGAGATATGAAAGTACAAAATGCATAGTTTTCGATACTTTCCAATTCGTATATTTCGAGACTTTGAAGTAATAGAAAAATTGAGGTTCAGCATAAAGATCCTTACGGAAATGACTAGTTTAGGCTTTTTGAGCCTGTATAGCGCAGGTTCATGCTATTGGATTTGATTAAATTTTGTATTGGCTGGTTTTCACTATGTCAGCATGTTAGAAAATTTCATATAGGAAATTCTTTCTTTCTCTCTCTTTGACAGGGAATATGACAAAGTGAAAACCAAACATATGAATACGCTTAATACAGAGAAAAATAAGCGCTATGTTTATTTCCTATTTATTTTTGCTATTAAAAATTGAGCTAGTTCCGCTGGAGTACAGCGTAGGATAATTATTAGATGCTAGTATGTATGTATTTTCGTAAAGAATTTTATGCTCTGAAATTTTCGTCAGTTTGTAGATGAGTCTCTAAAAATCTACAAAAAAAATTAAATTACCTGCAATAAAAATTTTTATTGAGTATAACCTATAATTGGAAGGGGAAGCCGTGAGGGAGTTTTAGGCAATTTAATTTTTTTGGGAGCTTTTTTGTTCTGTTAACTAAAGAAAATTTCCCTTGTAACCGTTGACGAAAATTACAAGAGATCGAATTTAAGGAGCGAGTAAGTATATCCTAACTTCCTCTAGTAGTTAAACAAAAACAATTAAGCATGCTATGGGATTCAAGCCATTGAACCATAACTAAGAAATTAGTTGTGAGCCGAATAACTTAGTAAACAGTAAAGTGGCAGAAGGATATAGGCTTCCCATAGTAGAACCAGTCTTCGTCTGGTGGTTAATTTTCTTAACCTTTTTATATTCACTATCAATATGAAGTGTATGAGAATTATAAGAAAGTGTACAAGTACACACCTTGGTTGATAATGCCACAAACCACCAAGCCGATAAAAAATTGCCAAACCGCCGGTAGGAATCAGCGTTAAACTGTAGGTCCAACTATGCGGTATCACAATGGGTCGTTTAGGCCTAAGTGTGTCTCTCGACAGCCAATCCAACCTAACCTAACCCATACCCCAAACTCTTGTCTATTGTAGATCTATCTGTAATCACCATGGATCGTCAAAAAGGCGAAATAAAATTTTCTATCTATAGTTAGCATTGATTTTGAAATTTCAAATTTTCGTATTTTTTAGTAAGAAAAAAATAGAAAAAAAAATATTTGAAAATCTTTGAATACCAGAGATTTTAAATTTTATTTTGTCTTTTTTTTCGCTCCCTGTTGATGACAATTCATCCTTAGCTCAAACTCTGGTGGAAAACTACTTTTCTGTTCGCTTAACTTCAAAACACAGTAGTGGAATACGTAGAAAATCTCCCCCGTAACCATGAATTGCGTGTTTCGAATAAAAGATATTGGTTGTAATATCTCATCCTATATTACATTTTCTATTCGAAACACGATGATGGAATGCGAAGATCAAAGTCGCGGGGAAAAGCCAATCACAAGAGAGCTTGACTGCGCTATACCAACTTGGTTTTTGAAGTTTTTTTAGAAGTTACTTGCGCCCACAAATAAGAAAGTTTGTCTTATCTTCCTCTAGTAGTTAAACAGAAGAAGACAAGCAAACAATATCCTCTAATTCGACCAATCAATCTGATGTACATCTCCTCCTGTGATAGATTATTCCTATTTTCAAATTTCTTATGGAGAATTATTGAAAAAATCAAAAACATCTGATCCAGTTACAGCTCTATGCCTCACTGTAAACACTGAATCATGATGAAATTTAGTTTGATCATTATATTCTGCAATAGCAACCTAGAAATTGAAAATAGGTCCCTCCCTCCCATTGATGTTGTTGTTGTTTCTGTGTGCGTTGACCCACTCTATCACATTTTTATACTACATATTTACATAAATATAGGTAAGTACTATCAAAACTCGAAACTGTTGGGGTTCAGTGGTGCGTTCGTGCTGCGGTGTAGTTCAAAACTAGAAAGAACAGGAACACAAACAAACAAATCAAGAAAATATCAGAAAATTTAAGTACTAATTTAAAAATTTTATTAGTATTTCAGTTTACAAATAATGACTTAGTAATTAAAACAAAAAAAAAAAAAAAGCAAAAGAGTATGTAAAATAATAAAACATAAAAAGAAAATAATAATATATTGTACAATTATTAAAAACCATATTAAATAATAATCATCTTTATTCTAACTAAAGGTTTTCAAAGAGCTGCTAGGTTTCCCCATATTTTCCACTATACTGAATAAACATTTCAATGAAGTGAATATTTTTTAAAGTTCACCCTTTTTAAAAAACTTTCATAAGATTTTCACATTTTTAAACTTGAAATTTTTAGTTATCCAACCATCATAAAATACTAAACTGATTTACAACTCGCATTTACTGGAAATTATTCAATCCTATTCCGAACCCTATTCCATTGTAACAGTTACATATTCGTAACTGCTTTCACAAATCCAAAGAATTCGTAAACTAATTCATAAAGAAACCAAAATGCAAATCCTTAGAAATAATCAAAATAGACCTAAAAAGGAAACTGTAATAAACAAACTAACAAAAAAATAAATAAATAAAAATATATACAAACCAAAATAAATAATATATTTAAATATATGAACTCTGCTGTCTAAACAAAAACAAATTAGTAAATGCTATAGAATTTTTTTCTTTTGTTCATAACTTAGCTACAGAATTAATCAAAAAACTTAACTCTAGACTTAAATATAAAAATTATTATTTTCTTTTTTATTTATTTATATATATATTTATATGTATATAAGTTTTTGTTTCTGTTTTATTAATTATTTGATTTATAAATTTGCAAATTTGTTTGTTTCTTTTCTTTTAAATTTATTTTTATAAATTTTTATTGAACACTTGCGTTCATTAGCTTCATCAAAAAAAAATTAAAAAAAAAAACATCATTACGCTGCATTCATAAATGGTCCTTAAGAATGTTACCGTTTTTGTTGTATTTGTTTTATTTTTTAGGTTATGGTTTCAACTGTTTACTAACTTGTTTTCTTCTATTTGTTTTTTATTTATTTTTTTTTTTTTGCATATGCTTTCTTGCATTCAACTTACATTAGTTTCTTTTTTTCTTCCATTATTTATGTTTATCTTTTTCCAGTACTTTAATATTTTGGTGCTTTTTTCTAACCTCGTTTTTCTTCTTTTTCTTTTTTTCTTCTCAGCTTAAACGTTGTTTCATATATTTTTCTAATAATTTGCTGGTTTTCTATCATGTTATTTCATCATACATATTTTTAATCTTTTTTTGTTTTTTTTTTTTTTTTTTTTTTGGTACCTTAAACATTGCAAAAAAGTGTGTGTTTCATTTCAGTTATGGATTTACTCCAAACGTGCCTTATACGTTGTCTTCCAGATCTCAGCAAGTGTTACAGCGCTATGGAAACGATGGAAAATGCACAGTGGCAACGTTACACGTTGAATTATTGACCATGGCACAAAACCATAGAAGTCTAGTTGAACCTGTTTCGAGTGAAGGGGAAAAATGGAAAAATCATCGGAATAATTAGAATTATAAACAATTAACACATATAGAGAGCTAAGTAGTAATCGAAATAAAGTACAATACATACATAAATAGTTCTCGAAAAAACAAGAATTACAACATTTAAACGAAATACATGAAGATATGAGAAAAAATTATGCACTAATAAAAATGCTTTCAAAATAAATGAAATAAGTAGGTACTTTCGAAAAAAAAATTGTTTTTTATAGAAATATGAATGAGTATGAAGAAGCTTCAAATAATATTTTTAAAGAAATAAAGAATTTTTCAGAGTGTATCGTTAAAAACTTCTAATGGCCTAAAATTTTCAGAAGTAGGAAAAAGTTATCAGAACTTGCCCAATGAATTAATAGATTTTTTGGGAAATATATTTACAAAAATATATAAAATTGCTAAAAGTGTTTTTGATTAATTTTGACCTTCAGTGACCTTAAAAACTTTTCGAAAAGAAATATTTTCTTCTAAGGTAGATTGTTTATTATTTCAATGGCTTTATAGATTAATCCAGTTACAAGAGAATATTGTAAAATAAAAATAGATTTTCAGTGATTGTTTATATTTTAAAACAAAATTTCTCCCTAGATGATTTTTATCTACAGTGATCCCAATTATTGAAGTGAAACTTCTTTACTCTTGTCCTAGAGTAAAACCAACTGGATGTGACGTCGCGCGTAAATTTGCAATGCGACATAATTTTGTCGAGCAATGTGCATGAGAGGCTAAATATCAATATTTCGTAACTGAATTCACGAGCAAACTGTATAATAAACGATTCATAAATAGTTTTAATTCAATATAACATATTAATTACACACACACGCGCCTATGGCAAAAAGAACAATGTGTAGCGTCGCCATCTTAAAGTTTATGACAGTTATACATTTCACATACAGATGGCGCAAATGTCCAAGGAATTACATGAAGATGTCGCACACAAAAAGAGTTCGCTACAATTGTCATCAACATTATCGGTACAGAGTTGCAATTTTTGTTCTAGCATTAATCCCAAAATAAAAATTGGTTGTGTATTAACGAACACAAGGCAGAAGTGAAACTTCTTGTAAACTAACGAAACACAAGTAAATAACAAGCAAATGAAATTAAAAAACACAAACCAATGAAGTAAAAAATTTAGCGATTGAAAAATTTCATTTGCTTATTATTTGCATGTGTTTCGTTTAATTCACAAAAAGTTTCACTTCTGCCTTGTGTTCGTTAATACACAACCAATTTTTGATAGCAACATTTTTCTCCGTAACCTCAAATAAGTTTCGTAATTGTTTCAGGTCTGGTCATATTTCTGATAATATCTTCCTACAGCAGAACAAAGATGTGTTACGGATTGGTAGTGGAGTACTGTTTGTTGTTGTAGTTGGGCTTCGTCTTCTACTAAAATTCCGCGTTCATATGCAAAATTTCATTGCTTTCCTTGCTATGGTTCCCTACATATGACTTTTCAAGCATTTCGTGTTTATGACAGATGCCACGACTTGTCCAAAAACGACCACATTCTGCCACATTCTCAAAAACTTCAACTTGTAGAAAAGTATTTGCTAAGTAATAAAGTCGAGTAAAATCCTACAGTAATTAAAATTTGATTCCACGTTTGGCTTGAATAGTTTAGCCGTTTTAGAGGCTTCCCTTTATTACTCCGTCAATTTTTAAAATACATGAACCTTTTCTAAGTTAAGTTGTCTTAGGCTTAAGTTATCCGTTCCCCGTGTCATCTTGTTTAAGGTAGACCGAAACTACTTTGGAGATAATTTTATAAGTCTAACTGCTGGAGACCCGCTCTGTTTCCAAACTCACTTAAGTATAGCATGAGGATGAGTAATTTTTTTTTCTGTAGTACCAACTTCTTTGCCTCCGTCTTTCCCCTCCTTCTCTCCTCTCCCTCTTTCCCCTCTCTCCTTTCATTTAACTTCCAAACTAATTTGTGCATGATCCCTCAACCTTCAAGGGCAACCTTGGCCAAACGTGAATATCTTAAACAGCCATAAGATTGAATCTGAAGCTACAAAAATCTAACAGCAACATGCTTAAAATTTAACCTATCTCTCAAAATAATAGCAGAATAAACTGGCCTAAAGATCAGACATTTTATTATTTATAAATTCAGTAATAGGTACTTGAAAAGTGTTATGCATTCTCGATAATCTTTTCATTCTAAATCCTGGTTCCATTAACTTCTGCACCAACGGCGTTTCTAGTTTTCGGACTTCTATAGGAAATTCCGAAATACGTCAGTAATTTTAAATTCTGGCGGCAAGGCCAGAAACAAGATTTTTCCTGTTCCCGGAGAGCTATTTGTACAGTTAATACTACTGTGAAATCTAAAGGGTCTGGGATGCTAAAAAGATTCAGACGACAATAGTCTGCAGATCACTAAAGCCAGAGACTTAACTTTACTAGTTTCAGTAGAGTTATCTACTCAATCGTTACTCTTATGTGGTGTGAGATCTTGAGGGTCTACATACCTGCAGGCGTGTAAGTTCACTTACCTTTTTCAAACATATACCTCTACTAATAGGCGCCGAGAGTTCCATTTTAAGTTTTAAAAATACACTCAGAATTTTGATTTTTTTAACTTTAGTCGTTTCATAAGTAATACTGAAGTAATACTCGTTTAAATAAAACTACGATAAGTATTGGAAACTAAATATATATATGGTGCATAAGTTCTCCTCGGAGATTTTCGAATCTCATGAAGATCTTTTTTTCTGATTTAAGTCCAGAAAGAAAATTTGGATTTTATAACTGAATTTCATATTTCGGTTTACTTTGGAAACATTGTGGAAAGCTTTTAAATGACTTTGTGAGAGAAATATAAAAATGTTGGGACCAAAATTTTTTACTTTTCTGTATTTTATGATTACTGAGATACTAGCTCTCGAAAACTATAAATGATCCAATAAAGCAAAATATTCATGCAATGGTTTAACTTTTAAGCGAAGTTACTTTCTAACTACACAAATGAAATATGTAAATGAAATCATACAGGTCTGTATCTCATTAATAATGTGATCAACTCTCAGCAAAGATATCAAGTGACAGGTTAGGGGTAAAGAACTACAAACCATTTGGTTTGAAACGTCATTGAACTGCCCCGAAAATTAGTGCTAGCTGCTTTAATAAATTACTGAAAATCTTTCCTTTTTACACATAGTCTGAAGTCAGTGAATAGGTTTCAAGAAGCGAGATTCATTTAATTATCTACTCATACAAAACTAAAAATCTAAGAATATTACTTATGAAATGACTTCAAATGATTAGAAATTTTGTAATTTATAATACTTTGATTTTCTAACTCTAAAAGAAATTCATGCAGCATATTCCAAAAATAACACATTCTTACATCAACATACTTATTCAATGTTTTTTTTTTTTTTTCAATTAAATTATTATTTTTGTTTTAGATTTAAGTAATTGTAGGAAAAATTTAGAAAGAGAATTGAATTTGCGTATACATATCTTCATATATCGCTCACGTACATATCTACTTACAGGATTGGCGAATACTTTTTGAGCTTCGAATGTGTATATGGCAAACATGGCAACATTGCAAATCAATAGGAATGTCACGATTTGACGACCGGGCTTGCTGCGATCATGCTCGGGTAAATGTACACGACGACGCGATACATCGGCAATGAAGAGCAACTGTAAAATGACTTGAAATACGGCAACAGCGCCAGTGGTCGTGACTAGAAGATTTGGTTCACTTTCGAGAGCTTTCAAGCTGCCAGCAATAACACTGAATACGGAATAAGTGAAAAGACCAAATGCGGAGATACGTAGCAAGATATCATTAAGATTCGATTGCTCTTCGCAGCGGAATTTCAAGTTTTTAACTCTAGAAATGGAAGAAAGTAAAAATGAGTTTATAAATATGTGTAAGTTTATAGTTCCTATTTCTAACTCGCTCTTTCTCACCCTTACCTTATAAAACCAATGATAATCGCCAATATGGCAAATGCCATAAGTATGCAATGACTAGCGTCGGCCAGATAGATCGCCAGCAACGAGAACTGCTGATGACGCACCAAGACGAAGAAGAGTATCAGGCAGATCAAAGCACCGACCAACAACAACAAACCAAAGAATAAACCCTTCGATGAGCCCACACAATCAACGCGTCCCGAGCGTGCCTGTTGTGCCATAGCGACAGCGCGTCGTGACAGCATTACTTCCAAACGATGTTCCAAATCCTCATCGCTCATGCGTCCTGGATAACGTCCAATATGCTTCCACATTACGTACAAAACCACAGCTCCAATCAATGAATACTCAATGATGAAGGGATACAAGAATGGTGCTGAATCATAAACTATGGTTCCCATGATATCTACACGTCCACAAGCAGTTGAATTCAAAGTGCCAATATTAGAGGATAAAGCAGCCGGATAAATATTATCCAAGCTTTCAAGATTCTCAAATGTGACAACACCAGTACTTTCGGGATGTGAAATGCCTGAATAAGTTTGGAAATTATTCTCAATACCAGGACCAAATAGATTATTCATAACATTAAGAGCATTTTCAGTGGTGGTTGAGGGTGTAGACGATGTGGTAGTTGTGCTCGGTGTCGACGATACTAAATTCTGGAAGAATGAAGCCACGCCAGCGGTAACGCCACCATTTGTTGTGGTCGCAGTATCAGCAGTTGTTGGTAGCCCACCAAAATTCGATGAGCCACCACCATAGTTCGAGGATGCACGTTGGAAGCTATTGAAAGGTGTTTCGGTGGTTGTAGTTGTTGTGGTGGTCGTAGTGCTTCCCAAGATGGTGCTGGATGGTGTTGTATTACCCAACGAGGTGCTTGTAGCAGCTGTGGTGCTTGTGATAAACTTCTTCAACTTGCGTGCCATAGTAGTGCTATGCCATTGATATCCTGGCGTAGTATATGGAATACGAGTGGTGGTCGAAGTGCTGGTAGTGGGTGTTATCAATGTAGTTAACTCGTTACCGCCCATGCCGAATGACTTGGAAATGCCATCAACAGTTTTGCGTACCAATTTCGAGAGTACATTATCAGTTTTATAAGCATTAGGCAATAGATCTTCACCATCCAACACTTCGAATTCTTCATTGGGTCCATTGTGTGTGCGCAGAACAGTGCCGGCATGACGCAAGGCATGCTGACGTATTGACTTTGAAATGGCCGAATCTTCTGGATCAGGTTCGCGTCTTTGATGGTATAATGTGATCTCGAGTAATGATTCCTTAACTAGAGTGCGTATCCATACGCAAATATTGGTGGCTACAACATGCATCAGTCCAAAACGGGCGATGACTTTAAAACGGTGTATATTAAGCTAAAATCAAAATTAAAATAGAAGAAATGAGGAATGTTTTTCAGGTGTGTATAAATTTTAGCACACTGGTGCATAACTTAAGGATAAGTAGAAGTAGTACATATATTTTTTTTAAAGCCATTAGGATGAAACTGAGTATGAATAACTACAAATACAGCTAGAAATTTGCTTAAAAACTATGATGAAAAATGATTATATAAAATGACAATACCGTACCTGAAATGGTGGCTCTGTCTGCATTGAGAAGGGATTATGTACATAAATATATGAATTAAAAACTACTTTGCAATATTTTTTCTTGTTTTTTTTTTTTTTTTGGTTTCGTTTATGATAAATGATGTGAGTGATGAATGAGCATGAACAACGGAGATAAAACTATATGAAAATAAAATAAAAAAATTATTAGAAAATAAGGACCGGTAGAGAAAATTCTGAAAATGTTAGAGGACACGACTTCTCCGGAAAGCCTTTGAATTTAAATTAAATGAAATCAAAAACTATTTCAAAATAACAGCAAATCAATTAATTTTATATCGTTTTAAGTCTGATTTTAAGTCAGCTTTTTTATCTTTATCTTTTGGTCTGTTTTAATCTGAATTTTGATCTGATTTTTGGTTAGATTTTTTGAATTTAAGTAAGTTTTGGTCTGGAAATCGATCTGAATTTCAGTCTGTGCTATAGTTTAATTTTTGGTCTAAATTTAAGTTTGTTTAGGTCTGAATTTTAATTTAATTTATAGTTTGAATTTTAGGAAATGTTTTAGCCTTAATATCGGTTTGTGTTTTTGTCTGAGTTTTGCTCTAAATTTTGGGCTGATTATTGGTATGGTTTTTGATCTGAGTTTTATCCTGCTTCATTTTGAATTTAAGTTTAATTTTTGATTTGAATTATGAGGTAAGTTTTTGGCCTGAAAATCGGTCTGTGTTTTCTTCTGAGCAATGTTTTATTGTTGGTTCGATTTTGACTCTAACTTCAGTTTAAATTTTAATTTAATTTCTGGTCTGATTTTTAGTCTCAGTTTTGGTCCAAATTTCGAACTGATTACTGATCTAACTTTTAGTTTGAATTTTAGTCTGCTTCAGTCTAAACTTTAATCTAATTTTTGGTTTGATTAAAGGGCTAAGTCTTGGTCTAAATATCGGTCGGTGTTTCGGTCTGATTTTTATTCTGATTGTTGGTACAATTGTTTGTCTGAATTTGGTCTCCTATTAATCTAAGATCTAGGCTGAATTTGATCTCTCCTTGGTCTGGTTTTTAATCCGAATTTCGGTTCGATATTTGGTCTAAGTTTTGGCCTGGCTTTTGGTTAAGCAACAAGCTAAGTGCTCTGCTGCCAGTCTCAGTGCCCTAACTCGCTGGACCCGGTCAAATCTGGGCCATGCCAAGATTTTAATCCACGATACGTCCGTACCAACTAACGTAGACTACATTTGCTCTACCCCTAATTTAAACCACACGTTCTTCACCCATATCCCCAATAGAGAGGAATGGGTTAATGACGAGGTGGTCACTGACAATTCAATTGACATCTATACAGATGGATCCAAATCGGAGGAAAGAGTCGGCTGTGGCATTTTCTTTAGTAAGTTAGACCTCAGACTCTCTTTCCGACTTCCTGACCATTGCAGCGTCTTTCAGGCGGAAGTAATGGCTATCTATCAAGCGTCCAAGTGGCTTATTCGCAACGATTCATTCGATAAGAATATCTGCATCTACACGGACAGCCAAGCAGCAATCAAGTCCCTTGCCGGTGTTTTCACTACATCAAAGCTTGTTCTCGACTACCGATCTTCACTCAACATTTTGTCGAGTCACTCGCAGGTCCACCTATATTGGGTGCCTGGACATATGGATATTTCAGGTAACTGCAATGCCGACGAGTTAGCAAAACAAGGCTCGCAGCTTACAGATATATCACCTTCCATCACCATTGGTGTCCCTCTTACGTCTATTAAATTAGCCATTAAGCAAAACTACCTTGAGGAAGCAAAAAGATCCTGGGTAGCGGAGCATACCTGTGGTATTACCAGGCTAACATGGACCACTATGGACAATAAACGTACTAGACAGCTACTCAACCTAAGCAGAAGCTCCATCAGCATAACGACTTCGGTGCTCACGGGACACTGCATAATGGGGAGACATGCTGCAAGACTTGGACTGCCATTCAATGACTTCTGTCGGGGCTGCGGCTTTGAGGAGGAGGAAGAAACAGTCCTTCATTTCATGTGCGAATGCCCATCCCTGGCCAGGAGGAGACTAAAACTCTTGGGTTCACCTTTCTTCACTAGTCTGTCCGAGCTATCATCCGTAAATATTAAGGACATAGCTAGATTCATTATGGAATCCTCATGGTTCTCCAATCCGTAAATGGGGGAGTCGCTCCGTACTGTGGTATCACAATGAGCCTAAATGTGCATAAGTGTGCTTTCAAGCAGAAGGTTGCCACTCCAACCTAACCTAACCTTTGGCCTGGCTTTCGTTCTGAATTTAGTTTGGTTTTTTCTCCGAATTTAATTTGAGTTTTGGACTAATTTTGATCTTATTTTAGTTAAAACTTTATCTGCTTTGGTTCTGAATGTTTATGTGATTTTCATGAGATTTTTACATTGGTTTTTAGGAATTTGTTGGAATTTTTTGTTTTGATTTTTGGTCTGGTTATTTTGGTCTAACAATTAATCTACGATTTAATAAAGTCAACCCTTTCAAACTTTAATCCTTATCTAATTGAGATTTTAAGTTTTTCAGCGATTCAATTGAAAGATTGAAATCCGATATTTTTACCAAATGTTTGAAATTCTGTACCGGTTCTTAAATATCTAAAAAATAAAAAGTAAATATGTCATAAATGAATGAATGAAATTTTGCCAATTAGTGTATCTCAAATCGAGATATTTAGCAATACCGAATTACATACACCCAAATGGCTTTTTTTATTTTAGTTTACTACAAGTTTGTATCAAAAAAATAAACTTAAAACTACATAAAAAAAAAATCAAGTAATAATAAATTTATATTTAACTTGAAAATACTTAAGCATTTGCTTTCTTTAGCATAAAATTTTACTACTCACTCTTGCATTCATGAAGATAAAATACATCTGCATGAAAGTGAAAATCATTTGCAATAATGGATTGACACCAATCAAAATATGATGACATGGTGAATCGAAGGGGATCTCAAAGAATGAGCCAAACTCCAAGCCAATATAAATCATGCCACCTAAACCAAAAGCTGCGTAAAAGAAATTGAAAATAGAAAAAGAAAAAAATATTAGAAATTGTAAAGTAAATTTATTTGAAAAGTTATTAAATTAAATTATAATAGTGAAATTCATACTTACCAATTGCACCGACACGCAAGAAGAAGCTGCCATGTGTTGGATCACTGTGTGTTGTCTTACGTTTGCGTACATTTTTTGGTGTAACTGCCACTTCAGCTTCAACTTGAGAATCCTTGGTAGAAATTAATTAATATAAGAAAATTATATGCATGTAAATAATGAATAATATTATTTTCTAACAAAATAGTTGTGATTAGTAATGAGAAAAATAATGAAGATGATATGTGCAATTAGTGTAAAATGTATGTAGGTATGTAGTATGTATGTATGAATGTATAGGTGGTGTACTGTAGAAATTTGTTAGGTAGGTACTACTTAATTATGTAAATATGTGTGGTTACAGCATGCTATTTTCTACAGCTGATGTTAGTATTCAAAATATTATTATTACGGTACGGATATTTTATTAGTTTTTTGGCGTAGAGTTTCCCAATAATCAACGCAGGTATTTATTTTTCAATGAATCATAAGGAGCTTGGAATATATTATGGTCACTTACAGATCAAAAGGAGAACATTGGTGACAAACGGTGTCGGTGCTTCTGAATTGAAAGAATTTTGTAAAGGAACGAAAGTCCTAGGCCATCCCTTCCCCTTTTCCGCATCTTTTGAATAGAAAATTATCGATTAAAAGTTCACTACTTCTTATGCAAACAGGGTCCATAAAAACATATTAAGAAGTATCTAATACAAGACCTCTTGAAACCTCGAAAAAGCAGTCTACTCTACTAAAAAGAAGCACAGGGTTTTCTTGTCTTCGGTGGAAAGGCGACGCTGGATAAATTTAATTACTCTGGTGAGTCACAGCAAATATTCTAAACTAAAAATAAGTAAATTAGTAAGACTCTAACCCTTTGGATTTGGATCGTCAAAATCTTAAAAGTTTTACACAATGGTTAGGAGATATTTGGCGATAGAAAAGCATCTTTTTAAAACCAAATTGATAATCAGAAAGTTTTATTTCCAAATCAGATTAATCTATTCAACACTAAAAACCTTCATTTTAAAATCAAAATAATTTTCTCAAAATCAGAAAGTGGCATTTTTTAATCAAAAAATATAAAAAGCAGAAAATGTCAATGCAAATTGAAAAAATATTGATATGAATCAAATCTTTCTGTATGATATATGTTTCGTTCATTATAATAGAGGTGTAACTCAATTTTTTTTTATTTACACTTTTTTGTGTAAAATTATCAGGTTTTATTATATCTTTCATTATAAAAGTGAACTTAGTCGAATTTGCTTTTCATTCTAAAGATATGGTGCTACTTGTCTACTCAGGGAACTTAAAAAACAAAATAGTTCACAGTAGTAATGAAGTAAGTTCAAAGTCTACCAACGACTACTATTCACGAGACTTGTCGAATTGTTTTAGTTACTCTCTATACTTAAACTTCATACGAGGCTTTATATTTTATGATGGATACGGAAGATTGTAATGATTCTAGGTCAGTACTTGCAACTTACATTCTCTATCCATTGAGAAGCACTATTACTAGTGCAAAGAAAAACGATTTACTTAATCTTATACCATTTATTCCACCAATTTATCACAATTACTATAAAAATCTTCCAGTGGATATTTAAACCCGTTTAAGTACATCTTACGTTAGTGAACATTCATCTAATAATGAAATTATGTATGATTGGTGTTAAAGACCCATTGTTCGTATTATTAATATTGTTCGTACAATTGGGACGACCCGAAAGTCAGGCACTGCGGCCTAGAAGATATTTTGTAACAAATCCCCAAATTAAGGTAAAAGACGATCTGCTATCCTAATGAAGGCTAAAACATCTTTTGTGTGAGAGGTTTTAGTTTCGTTACCTTTTTGAAACGGTTTGCTACAAATATCCCTTCTTTGCCAAGCTAAGGCTAAAGATTCACCTAGAATGTGAGATGTTATATTATCATCTTCCTTACATAGGCGACACTCGATAACGTTTGACAGACCTAATTTACTTATGTGATATCTGACCACATAGTGGCCAGAGGGAAAGCCCACTAGCAGTCTGAGATCCGTTTGGTTTAAGATCAAAGATTGGGTGAGAGCGCGATGAGGGACAAGCTCCACTGATCATATATATGTATTTAAATAGTATCATCTCTCCTTTTTGCTTAAAACTTTCCAAATTTCAGCTAATTTTACTTTTCCAATCTCTACGAGATTCGTAAAAAGTAATATTTCACTATAACAATGAAGTAACTCCAAAAAAATATTTATATGTTAATTTTTTATAGTAAACTTTGACTCAAATCATCAATTTATAATGACTTTCCTAAAATTTTTGTATTATCTTGCAATAAAAGTTGTAAAGCCATTTAAATAATGTTTGTCCTTTTTTCCATAGACCATTTCGCAAAACACTTGATAGTACAAAAAACAAATAAATGGAGTTACACCACTATTATAATGAACGACACATATACCACCTATATTCGAAATGGCTTTTTTTAATTTTAAAACAATATTTTCTGATTTTGAAATAATTGTTCTGTATTCAAATATATGGTTTATAGCGCCTGATCCTCGTTACGTAAAAGTAATTATTTGATATGTATTTTTGTGAATTACGTGACCAGTTAAACGTTCACAAATCTGACGATTCAAGCCTTAATTTTGTATGAGGCTATTCTGAATTTTGATGACTAATTTGACGACAAAATGACGCTATTTGATTTCAAAGATAGGAAATGAGTAGAACCCTTTTTGAAATTTATAATTAATTTCCACAGTTGAAGTAAGTAGTAAACGTAGAAAGTGTAACTTTGTAATTAGAAAGCATCATTTTGAAATCAAAACAATCAAATGAAAATCACAGAGGTTCATTTTAAAATCATAAAAGATATATCAAAATCAGAAAGTTTTAAAAAAATATTATTAAAAAATTATTCTGATTTTAAAATATTAAATATCTTTCTAATATCAAACTCGAAAACTGTTCATAGCACTTTTTAGGTATAATAAAACAAATTTTTCAATGTAAGAACAACAAAATCAGTATAAATACTTTACCGAAACAAACATAATGAAGAGAGAAGTTTCTGAGTCCCAGAAGGATGCAGAATGCGCCCTATTAAAAAGAATTACTTACTACAGTATGAATATTACAAAGCAAACTATTTCCAAATGGATCCATTCGATTTCTGATGCAATAAACCAACATTTTTTTTTTAAAGAAAAGTAAATTTTATGGTTCCAAAAAAATTTTTTTTTGTAAGCTTAATTCTTTGCCTTGAATTTTCCGACTTAAAATTAATATTTTTTAATGTTAAAATAACATTTTTTGATTTTAAAATAAAGCTTCCTGATTTTGAAAATACTAATCGGATATCAATATGACGCTTTCTAATTTCCAATGAAAAGGTTACAGAGCTAGTGGATTAATGCTTTAGAGAAATAAGCATAGAGGACAATGAAAAATAATATGATGATCGGAATAATAGGAGAGAAATTCTTGAGGAATTACTTGCTCATCTAACTTCAGCAAGAACAGTGCAGGATGAACTGTACCCTATAGATTCATTATAATCAAATGAGAAAATGTACCGTACTTTTTCATAATTTATTTTGTAAAATTTAAAACTTTTCTACGATCAAAGAAAAAACTATTAACAACAGGATGCAACAATTGGAATTTTTTTTATTTGTTCCGTAGACTGAGGTTTGTGGTATTCATAGTCTCAAGAATAAAAATGGCAATTCTATATGCATTTTTTAGTCCTGAATCCGAATCTGGCAAAGTAATTTCCCAACTATATCAAGATTTAGAGAAAGTCTTACTTTAAAGTACACACAATTTTAATAAATCTTTTGTTGCTGCCAGTTTTGATGCCAGTTTTCATTTCCATGTCAATAACTGCATAGAAATTGAGCACTTTGATTCCTGAGTCTGAATTCAGAGTTGAATAATTTTTTGAACTATATACAAGTTTAAAATCAAACATTTCAATGAATCAAAATTAAATCAATCTCAAGTTGAGTTACTAAAAATTACGCAATTGCTAACCTTTCTGTTTTAGTAATTTCTGTGCCAATCTTTATCGCATATTAAGAACTAAACATTTGCTAGCATTAAAGCAAAAAGACCTCAAAATTGCACTCACCTAAACATTTTTCTTAATGTTTCGCTTTTTGTATTAATTTTTTATTTGCAACAACTTTAAACAATTATGGCAATTTGATGCTTACTGGTAATTAATACTAAATGCAGTTTGGCCCATAAATAGCTTAAAGACAGACACACACATTCGCTCAGACTTTAGCATAATTGTGGGTTTTTTGATTTTATGTAGTATTTATTTTTTTCAAGTCTCTCGAGTGCTGTAGGTATATATGCACCTCGTATTTGGACCATGAATATTGCATGCAAGTGAATTGAAATATCATGTAACACACGAGTGTGGATGAAATGGTGAAGATGTGGTAAGAGACAGAAATTCAAAATGAATTTATGTGTGATGATGGCAACTCTAATAGTGATGAAGTGTTAGTAAATGCGAACAACATAAAATCCGCATAAAAAAAAAATTAAGATTAATTAAAGTGTTGATTATAATGATGGAAGAAGTGTGATGCATTGGTAGCAGTTGATGGTGATGTATTAAATAGAGCAATTTTTATTAGGTATTAATAAGTTGCTCGTACTTAGTAGCAGAGTAGCAGTAGCAATATAGTTTACCAACCACAATGCAGCAGACAGTAAATTGATATTTAAACTTTATAACTTTTAAGTACTTACAGACTCAGTTTCTACACAATCTACTAAATACATATGTAAAATTTTAGTTTCTCCTTATTTTATTTCATATTTACTGATCATTTAATATTAAGTATATATTACTTCTATTAATTTTCGCTATTAACTTTTGTTTATGACACACATATAAAATTGATTTCTTTTCATAGGCTTTTCACAACCTTGTACTCATCGCTCTTCATATAGAATACTATTCACAAATTTGCTCGTTACAAGCTGTAAGTTTTTATAATAAAATCAACAAAATCCCCTAATTTTTTAATTTTTTCGTCTCCAAATAATTTTTTTATTTTTTTTTTTTAAGATTTAGATGAGATTTTCATCGGTTAGAGGGCGAGTTTAATGCCAAAGCCCCCTCCCTTTCCTGAAAGTCCTTAAAAGTAAGCCTTTTAATACGCGGACAGCACCACCATCCCTCCTTAACCCCTCTTTGGTATGTTAAATTAAATCATTACTATTTATGAGAGCAAACTAGCAGGAAACTATCGTAGGGTTTTCGATACAATATTCTTCATCGAAAAATAGTTGGGATCACTGAAGGTCAATCTACCTAAATTCACCTGTTCTTAAAGAAATATATCCGAAACAAGTAGAGTTTAGAGTTGAAGGTGGGCTGGACTAAACCAAAGCTTTCAGTCTAAAATACTATTGTAATATACCCAAGATAGAGCCAATAGAAGAAAGACAGAATAGAAAGACACGAAAGATATGTGAAGGGATAAATAGGACAAAGAAAGGTCTAAGGTCTCTCAACCTCGAACTTCTTTGTTTCACTGAAAAACCATAGAAGCTCAGGAAGAGGAAGAGTATGGATATTATTCATACTCAAGGCATCACTACCCAACAGCTTTAATCTGATTCTCGCGAACGCCGGATAGCTACAAAGATAATGCTCCGTAGTATTGTCGTCCTCAAAACAGGATTAGCAGGTTGGATCGGTGATGACGGCCTTGTTGGTCATATGCTGACCACATGTGTTATGCCCGGTGATGACACCCACCCGTAATCTCAGGTCCTTTCTTCTCAATTCCGAAATCTATTTTTTAAAATTCAATAAAAGTTTAATTTTTTGCTTGCTTATAACATAAGAAAGACCGGAAAAAGAATGGGTGAATTACATGGAGAGAATTTTCTGCAATAATTGGGCTCTCCGAAATTATTTAATCTATTGCTTTGGCTCCTTGCCTAAAATTTCTAGAGTTCGGGTCCCATTGATGGGACTAGCTCAGCACTGAACATGCCATAGCATGCAGGGCCTTTGAGAATTCACATGTACCAGCGTCATTTATAACCAAAATCTGTAACATTTTACTTTTATCAGGTACCGAGACTAGGGTAAATTTATTATACTTAATGACAATGAATAAATAGTGAAAGTTATGTCCCCTGTATCTTTGATTAGATTGTCTTGAACTTAAATGGCTTTGATTACTCCGATTGTCTTGTGATTTAGTTTAGTCCAGCTTAACTTTAACCCTGTATGAAGTTGAGAAAAGCGGTATTTCTGGTTGAAATTTTCACATAAACTTAAAAGTTTCACTGTATTATCAGAAGCTAAACTTATTAAATTTATTAAATGAGAGCTCGAGAGAAGAAACGAAATGATTAGTATTAAATTGTTTGTCTATTAGTCTTTAGGCATTAATTAATTTCACAGGACCACAAAAGAAATACGCTTGCATCGAGAAAATGAGATCAAAATAAGTAGGATATGATACCTCATATTCCCGATACAAAATATATTTTTTTTACGGTCCTGCGTTATTTCACTGTGCTAGTCATAAAATGTAGCAGACGGAAGACATATCGTTTCTAACTAATTCGGGGTCAAGGAATTAAGTGGTGATAACCGTTTTTTCCCCTATCAGCAGCGTTTCATACAAAATTTTTTTTTTTAAGTTTTGGTTTGGGGGGTATACTACGACGTTACATGTTCTTCTTCTTATTGCAGTGAAAATTGGTATTGAGGGGTTTTTTGGCATGAAAAAACTGAATCTGACATTTATTTGCAGAAAAAAATTATTTTGGACATACCTCCCTTACAAAAAACCGTCAAAAATCCCCAAAAATCAGAAAATTTGTATGGGAGGTACCCTTATTTTACATCGAAATAACTTAAATTTGCACACACATAATTTTCTTCATTAAAAAATTAGTTTCTAAAAGTTTCAGAACAATCGGCTTAAAAATAAGCATCCATCAAAACGAAAATTACTCTATCCGACAAAAATCAATTTTTCCAAAAATAACAAGGTATTGAAAGTGGGTTCTGATAGAACTCGACAAAAAAAATTATACGTGTCTCTGCGTTTTAAAATTTTACATCAAATTTTTTTGTACGCGGACCTAAATTTGAGTTTATGTTTCCTAAAACAAAGTTTATTGATTTTTGTTGTTCAGTAACCTATAGTAAAATTTGATGGGCAACATATTCCTTGAACATATTAACCCACTATCAGCCCTTGTAATGGGTCAAAAAAGTAAAAAAGTCAAAAAGAGGCAAAAATTACCCATATTGGTGGGCGTCAAAGGGTTAATATGTTAAGGAAAATATTCTACGGAAAATTCTACTATAAACTGCTGAACATACAAAAAAAGCTCTGATGCTTATGGTTTATTATACTTTATCTGTTAGAATTAGGCAAACTTTAGGCCCGCATATAAAAAAAAATTTGAGGTAAACTTTTAAAACGCAGAGACCCGTATAATTGGTTCTCCCGAGTTCTATCAGAATTCACTTGCAGAATCTTGTTATTTTTGGAAAAATTTATTTTTGTCGGATTGTGTAATTTTTGTTTAGTAACGTTTGATCGCTCATGATGAGAACTGGATGCTTATTTTTTAGCGGATTTTTCTAAAACTTTTTTTAATTCGAGCACAGTGTTATCGGTGCTTTTTTCTTTCTTCCACATCAAATGGATATAGGTATATATGATTAGTAAATATGTTAAGTACATGAAAAATGAAACAGAAAACATATTGACACTGACTAGATGAAGAGTATGAATGAGTAAATACCACTTAAGAATAAGAGAAAAAAGAGAGAAAAAGAGAAAAAACAGCGAAAGAGACAAGTAGATACTTATACTTATGGTTGAAGAAAAGACAGAGCACACAGTTGGGATACATTCGCCGAAAAATAAATTTACACATTCCCCATAAAGTATGTAGAATAGAATTACAGATAGAAGAGTAGTATTTTTTTTTGTTAAACATAGTTTTTACTTTGACAGCTATGTGTATTTTTTTTTGTTTTTTTTTTTTTTTGTTTTGGTAGTAATTTTTTCATACCTGTAGTGTCAAAGATTGCCGTACCAGATCACGTTTTTTAACCGGATAACGTTCCTGCATTACAACATACCCAAAGTAGTAGTAGTAGTAGTAGAGGTAGTGTAGTAGTAGTATTTATGTAGTAGAAGAAGTGTAGTAGCGGTAGTACATATTTATGTAGTAGTAGTAGTAGAATAGTAGTAGCAGTAGTAGTACACAAAAGCGCACACAGAGTTGGTATTTTTGGACATTTTATTTTACGTTTTTGATTTTTGTTTTTTTTTTTTTTTTTTTTGTTTTGGTATTTATTTATTTACGTTTAATAACATTTAAGCGAATACATTTATTGGAAGTTTTCGACGTTGTGTTTTTGGTGTGATGGTGATTTTGGTTTTTTTTTTTTTGGTAGTGGTTGAGGTGATACATACATGGTGGTGGTTGAGGTGATAATAATGTTGTGGATGATAATACAAATTTTGAAAAAAAAAAACGAAAAACACAAATGTTGTAAATAATACATAAATAAATTTTTTTTAAAGGTATTTATGAAAGCATTCGATCTATTGGTAAGTAAGCACGTTTATTTTTCAAAATTTATATTACATTCTAAAAAGAATGTAATATTTAAAACTAAGCGTGCTCGTTTACTAACAAATCTGAAGTAGTCTTAGTCTTTTCTTTTTAAATTTAGATTATAAAATTAAAAGAGCAACTAAAATTATTTACTATACCTATATTTTAATAGCCAAATAAATTTATTTTAAATTATACAAAAGAAAAACTTGAACTCAAAGCTGCTACTAAAAACAAAATGGGAAAAAGCCAAGTAGGGGGAAAAAAATTGAAAACCTTTTAAACTGAATAGAGGTAGGTATATAGAAAAAAGCTAGAGAAATTATTTAAACTTAGAAAAATAAAAAATATAGGTACATAGATAGTGGCATACTTATTTTATATATCTATAATCGCCTTACCTGATATGGACTTGGTTTACCACCTTTGCCAGAGTCCTTAGAACCTTTCGCTTCTTTCGAATCGGCGGGATCTGGTAGTTTTTTCTTTGATTTTTTCTCTTTTGGTGGGGATTTCGGTTTTGGGCTACCGCCATTGCAGCAAGAGCTTTCTGTAATTTAAAGGAATAAAATTGTTTTCATAGAATCAAATATGATGATTAATAGTTTCGATTAAACTCGAAGATAAAATATTCGCCACCCACAGACTTAAAGAAGGAAATAAGCAAAATATTCGTTGTGAAAGATTCGTAGATATTGTAAAAAAATTTAATACTGCGGCGGTCCTTTAGTAATGGCTTTTATAACACAATAGAACAATAAATTTGAAATGGACAATGGATAACTTTTTAAGAGTAATTTGGGATTGCTGGTTTTGACCTTGTCTTCCATGTCTGGGTTGCTCACTATGGACTCGTACATGTTTCATGACTATGAAAAACTTGTTCTTATTAAAGAGGAGAAAAATATTACTTAGGCAATCATACTCCGCCAGCCGCTTTACTCACTATCTGGGGTGCTAAATGAAGCCATTATCCAATATAAGACCATACTAGGTAAACGATATGTAACTACACTACGTAAACCTGTGTTGAGGTCTCCAAGAAAAATATTTCATATCAAAAAGTAGTAAAACCATCCAAGTTCAACTTTTTCGAGAAATTAATTTTTGAAAATATAAATAATGACTTCATTCCGGATTAATCGTTAGGAAAAACAAGAAATAGGTTAGGTTAGGTTGGAGTGGCTGTCGAGAGACACACTAAGGCCTGAACGGCCCATTGTGATACCACATAGTTGGACCTACAGTTTAACGCCGATTCCGAACGGCGGTGTGGCAATTTTTTATCGGCTTGATGGTTTTGCCATTACCAACCAATGTGTGTACTTGTACACTATCTTATAATTCTCATACACTTCATATTGATAGTGAATATAAGAAAGTTATGAAAATTAACCACCAGACGAAGACGGGAATCGAACCCGAACCTCCCAGATAAAAGTCTAGTGCACTACCCACTAGACTATCGAGGTCGTCAAAAAAAAAAACAAGAAATACTCTTCAAGAAAATCTTTCATATAAAAACCCGTTAGGGTTATCGATGATCAAAATCACCGAAGTCCCATTTTTTTAAAGAAATATAAGAAATATATGAAATTATATGTTCTTCCAATAATATCTTTCAATAAGATTAACCGTTACCAAAAAGAACCTATTACCTTCAAGGAAAATTTTGCTCAACTAAAAATACTTGGAGTCGCTTAAGCTCAGAGCTGCCTTTGTTAAATTTTTTCAAAAATTAACCATATTAGATTAACCTTTAGAAATTATTAGTATCTTTCTTGCTAGAAAATTTTTCTCATCAAAAAAAAAGTGAGGTTCCTGAAGGACCAATTTTGAAAACAATAAATTTACCATGAACAGTAAAAATTAAAATTTTTTTAACATTCTCCTTATAGTGGACTAACCGTTGGGAAAAATAACCAACTATCTTTGCAGGAAATATTTCTTATCGAAAAATACTTGGGGTCCTAAAAGTTAAAATCATCCAACATCTGCATTTTCTTTAAATATCATTCCTTGAAGATTTCATTTGAAAGGAGGCTATGTAGAAATGAGTATGTCAAAGAAACGCTAGTGGAAATTTTATGTGAAGTTGAATGAACATATCAAAAAAGGATGCAATTTCTAAGCATTTTATTTTTCCATTTTACTCCTCTAGGGATCTTAGAACTAATACTATTAAGACTGGAATAAGCCGACTTGTATCAAGGCTGATATATCTATTACAGCTGGTGAAGAAGTCACCAGACCACGGAGGCGGCTTCTAAGTCTATTGAATTACAGAAGAAAGACAAACCATTGAAGAACAGTACTTTTAATTTCGGACTCCGAATCTTTGAACTTTATGTATTCTTTGAGAATTACTTAAAATAATACAATCTTTTTCTTTTGCATTTAAAATGATTTTTTTTTTATAAGCGATATACTAATTTTACCAAAATGATTGGATATGTGAACGTTTTTTAGAGAATCATTCTTTGAAAAATAACTGCATTTATATTTTTAATGAGATGAACTCGTATTGAAACTAAAGAGTGGTTGGTTTCATTTTAGAATCCACAAAAATCTAGAAATCTATAGAAACTTTTATTTTAAGTAACACTTAAGTATTTAATATTTAAAACAAGTAAATATATTATAAGTTAAAGAATCAAGAACTTACCCTGCAACAGAAAACAGAACACGTACAACAGGAAGAGTATGCTAACACTATACAAGTATGTGAAAAACGTCTCATAATATAGCACGGGCAGACGATGCGTGGTAACATCACTAATGACATATGCGATGCAAACGACAATCAAAATGATGGCATACACTAAACTGGTAACGATGAACAATGATGTCCTATAAATAAGAAATTGAAAAAAAAATTTAAAATTAAATTAGATCAGATTTTTTAGTAGATTATCGTATCGTTTTTTATTTTTATTTTTTTTGTTAAGATAATGTGAAGTTGAAAAAAGCTACAATTGTAAAAAATTTAGTTAGTATTAAAATGCGCAACCCAGTGAAAATATAGAAAGTAAAAAATACATGTATTAAAAAATATGATCATATCGAAAAATAAATTTAATTCATATATATTATTTAGAAATTATTTTAAAAATTTTTGTGTGTATGCAAGTGCAAATGAGTGCACTTTTTCATTACTGAATACGTGTGTTTATTTGATTTTTAGTGTAGAAATATATTTTTGTAATACTAGTGCACATGTAAAAAAAACCCCACTTAACCATAAAAAAAAGTTTAAATATCGAAAGTTAGAAATTATTAATAAATTGCTAACTCACAGAAAACATTAAATTTGATCTTGTTAATGGATATTTGTAAATAATATTTCCTTTGATATTCATAATTTTTTCCCTGACTTTCATAAATTAAATAATTCTGAAAAAGAAGAAATCACAACAAATTCAATTGATTTATTTTTTATTTAACAATAAAACTAATTTTCTTCACGCACATCGTGTCAATTATGCAAACTAATACAAAATTTCATAAAATTTTTTATGTTTTGTTTTATTTTTTCATTCAAATTTTTTATGTATTTCTTAATATTTGTATAGACACAACACTTTGTGCAGAACGAACGTGCTCGTTTCAGTTAAATCCAAATTAATGAGGAAAAACATTAATATTTATATTTTCATGCTAACGGATCTGGGAGGGGGTTTTGGGGATCATCACCCCATCCCTTCTTCATGAATATCTCATACATTTCTTATGAATAAAAAAAATTTAATGGCATGAAAAATTAAAATACGTTTTAAACCTCTTGATCCGCTAGTGTATTTTCATAAGATATGCTAAATTGCATTGAAGAAATTTTCTTCGCACATGATTATTTAAAAAAAAAAAATTCAAAAAAAAATTATTCGCCATCGTATAAAGCAGTAGTTCTCAAGTAGTGGAGCGCGCCTCCCTGGAGGGCGTAGACAGATTTGAAGGGAGGCACGGAGATATTTCAAAAAAAATAATCTTTGAATAATATTTAGTATTTAACAAAATAATTTCTCTTTTCTTTCATATTATATTTGTGGTCAAAAGCAGTAACCGCTTAAGTCTGAAAATCTCATTTCGAGTAAACACGGTTTGAAGTTAAAGTGATTGGTTGACACTCTATGAAAGCGAATACTTTTCTTTTTTTATATCTTTTGTTTTAAAAAACATCGAATTTCGGGGATTTCACGTACATGTGCACTCGAATAAGAAGAACACGATAGCATTTATAACGCAATTCTGTCTCAAGTCGACTTAAGCGTTTATTGCTTTAGACCACAGATATGTTGAAACCTACAATATGCTCCTTTTAGTTTAGCATTTTCAATTTCTGACTTAAGGACCGCACACACAGTTGAGATTTCATCGGTGCGAATCCGTACCATCAGCACATTTGCGATTTTGACGCATCGTTTTTTTCGAACATTCACAGTTCTCCTCTTTTGTTGCCCCAAAAACGCAAACTGCTGCGTTTTCATGCCAACAATTAACAAAATGAAAAAAGAGGAAGTGAAATGAAAAAAAGAAAGCAAAAAGAAAAAAAGTATTCTTTGATATTTAATTTAATAGTTAATAGAATTGGTAAACATCTCTTATATGCGGCAGAAAGAAATGAAAATCAGCTGTTGCGATTTCAATGTAAAGAAATCGCAACTGTGTGTGCCTCTTTGCGTTTTCGAAATTTGCAGCAGAGATGCATCGAAAATGGTGCGAATTCGCACCGATAATATAAATTACCATTTGGTTAGTTTCTCGACTACCTTTTACTATCACAAACTTTAACATTAGAATATCACTTAAGATAATTCATGATTTGCTCGATTATTAATTATTTGATTAATTTATGCTAGGGAATTTCCAACTAACTTCATTAAAACTTCACCATTCTAGTTTTCCTCACAAGGAACTATTCAACTACTAAATAATTTTACTAGCCTAGTTTATCTTTGACGCAATCTAACCAGAGCCTCACCCAAACTACGGAAAAACTACAATTTTATCAAGGCGGGTATGATTTAATTAAAAAAATAGTAAACCAGCATAAAAAACTGTTGTGTGAAAATCAAAGTAGGGGAGGTTCGGTTTTGCCACGAATTCGAAAAGGGGGCGTAGGATGAGCACAGTTGAGAACCGCTGGTATAAAGCAAATTTTCTTTGGTTTGAGTCTGTAGGAAATGTGTCACTTAAATATTACTAATTTCAGATACTTTATAGAAAAGATTCTTTACCTTAAATTTTTTCGTTTAAATTAAGAAAATGTTTACATCAAAAATAGTAAAATCATCGTTAAACCAGAAAATTTTACATATTAAGCATTAACTCGGTTTCACGTTGTCCGTCAAAAACGATTCAACCGATTTTTATAAAATTTGTAGTATTAGATGGACAAAAGTTGTGTCAAAATTGTAATATCCTGAACTGCAAAAGTTTTAGATGATTAAAACAAAGCGTTGATTTTCTATGAAGATGGGTGCGCTGAATAAAAATGCTGAATTTTTATATCACATCCGGATTTTGAAAAAATTTTACTAACCCAAAAACAACAAATTGTATAATTTTATACAGTCTATAAAATCCAAAAACAATTGATAGTTTTTGATCCAATTCTAAGAATCATTAGAATTTTTATTAGTTATATTTTGGTATCACCTTTTACAACGTTCTAAACAAATTTTTAGTCCGATCTTTAAGTTCATTATAATTTTGAAAAATTCTAACTCGAAATGTAAAATGCCGATATTTGGTTTCCGATCACTTATCTCATTAGTCGAGTTTAGCTACTAGTTTCATCGTTTAAATATTTTTTTGGTTTATCCCTATCTGATAATTTTTCGCTGAGATATAATAAATTTGGCATGCAAAAAACCGATAGGTTAAACCGAATGAGTGATATTTTTATGATTTCTGTGGAGTACTTTTTCTAATATCAACAGCCCGATGGATAGGTGGAAAGTGCTAAAAACTCAACTAGTCATTAAAGTTGCCGTTTCGGAATACCTTGCATTAATTATTTTTTTCAAAGCTTGCAGTTTGAGAAATGGGAAAAAGTTTTACTGGGTCGTTTTAAAAACAAATATTGTTATTTATTTTTTATTATTATTATTATTTTTTTTTTTTTTTTGTTTAGTTACTGTTTGACTAACATTTTTTTTTTAAATTTTGGAGGTTTTTGTTTGATCAAAATTAGCATTGCCCCATTGATTTTTAGAGAATTTTCGAAAACGATCCACTTCACGAATGTTTATCACTAGTCGAAATATTTTCAGAATCATTATAAAATAAACCGAGGTTAGTTTTTAGAGAGGTACAACAACAACTTTTTTTATGAAACACTTTACATGTTTCAAATTTGGTATTATTTGAACACTTTTTCGGGTTTTAAGCGATTACTATTTTTGTGCCGTTTTTGTTTTTTTCTTTTGCAAGCGAGAAAAAATCTTAGGTTAACCGAAAAAAATAGTATTGGTATTCACGCGTTAATGCAAAAGTGCGAAATTGAGAAAGTGCGACTTAGAGCACTAAAGTGTGAGCGTTCAATGCAAATATTGGAGATGCGAAATAGTTTAACTGTGAAAATACTTATTACCACCTCATTGAAAAATAATGAAAATATTTTGGATTCTTCTTACGAATTTTAAGGTAGAAAAGTTTCAAACTTCCGCAATCCGCACTTTTCCAACGTCGCAAGGGCATGTTGCATCAACCCGTGAATACCCATAGTATTTTTCGCATTAGTTTGCATCCCTATGGGAAACTTAACTTTATAATTTTTGTAAGGATTGAATTTAAAACTAACTAGGACCCCAAAAGAAAAATATTTCAAGTTTTTAAAGAAACTAAAAAAAATATAAAAACTAGATTTTGACTTTTATTTTTTTACTGATTTTTTTTTAATTACTTTTTATTTTTCTACTGATTAATCTTATTGTAATTACTTAACCTAATAAATTAAATTGAAGTTAAATCTTATAGACCCATAAATAGTAAAAATCTGGCCTTTTCGTACTTTTCGAAAAACTCTGCATCTTTATTCGGAGTTAGTGCACAAATAGGCTTAACAAATTACTGCTTATTTTAATTTAGGCCTGCGTAATTTAACCAAATTTTTTTTTTTTACCAATTTATCTACTTGACTTTTCTCATTCTTAATTACAAAAATTAAGTTTTTGACCCCATTGACAGTTTATAATATCTATTGAAAGACTGTATTCAATCTAGATACAGTAAATCATATCAACTTATCGATAACAAAAATCTTATCAATCTCAATATTGAAAATTTGTTTAATCTGTTCATAATGCATAAATTTCACTTCTCATATTCCAAAACAGTGTAAGGCTCAGAATTCCATTATATCCCATTGAATAAATAAATTTCCAACTTATAAAAAATGTATGAGTTAATTTATGGAACATGAGAAATTTTCTACTGGGTACAGACATTTAAAATTAAATGTTGTTTCCAAAAAAAAAAAAAACTTAAATGGGTGATAAATATTTATAAATCATTTTAAGCAGCTGTGATTTTTTAAAATTAATGTATTTGTTAAATCTTTTATATTTAACTTATGTTTTCTATTAATCAATTATGAATTATTACAATTTGTCATAAAAATCTCCAAGCAATTTATTTGTAATTACCAAGAATAGAATATTGATCGGCATTTGAGTCTTATAGTTTCAGGTTATGCCTCGTAAGCGGCCTCAGTTCTCATTATTTATTTTGAAAATTTTTTCTCCTATCATAATTCAAATGAAAGAATTCTTAGACTTTGAAATTTAGAAAAAAAATTTCAATTTGGGAATTTGTTTTCGAAATTCTTGAGAATCGTAAAATCAGTTTTAAAACATTAACTTTGTTTTCAAAAGCTTTTTATATTACTGTTGTATAACTTTTTGGAAACATTTCCATTGTATTCAGTTTTATTATTTTATAAAGTTCTCAAAATGTGTTTTACTACTTCTCAACTTTTCTTAACTAATCTTTTGTAGAATGAAGTCTAATATTTGGAAAAGTATCTGTGCCAATAAAAGTGTACATCCGAAAGTGTCTATTTTATTGATATATCGCCGACCATGCCATGGGACTAAAAATACCAGGCCCTTAATCTTCATACTAAGTTTACTCACTAAGCTATTCTAAGCATAACCTGAAGGTTTCATAGCGGTAGCTTATCTTACCGATCTTTTGTGGGTAAAGTATACTAATTTTTTTTTTAATCTTACTTACATAATTTTATTTTTACTCATTTTTTTTTTAGGGAAATTTATTGCTTAATATTAAGTATTTCTTTTTGTGTAGGTAGAACTTTCCCCCTCATATTCTTTTAATCCTGCGTAATGCTCATTTGTATGACTTCTATTATATCCTTCCATTAGAAAATATGCTACATAACAAAAGTACATACATACTTGAAATAATATTTGCAAAAAGTATAATAAATAATCATACGACATAGCTATATCGTTATCATGTCTACTTAAGAAATATTTTAAGCTTCTTAAATTTTTTTATATGAGTTTATTATCTCTTTAATGCTCTTTTTCATACATATGTACAATAACAAAAATATAGTTAGAATCCATATTTTTTTTTATCTCATGAATGTATTTGGTTAGAAGGATTTTAGTTAATACGAAAAATGAAGTTCGAGTACAGTCACTTAACATTGTCACGAATATAGTGAGTTGTTGGTTTTCGTTCTTAATGAGAGAAAATTAAGTTTACTCTCAATGTTCACATCCGATATTTACCGGTATATGAATCCCTTGAATAATTTGAAATAAATCGATTTTTTTTTTTTGTGCAATAAGTAATCAGAAAAAGCATGAGCAGAAGATGCTTCAGTATGCTTCCATTTAATCAAATTTTGTTGTTGCCTTTCGCTTCCAGTGAGAGTAAAAATGCATAAACCTCTCAATATATGCTTAAGACTCTCACAATAGCGATATGTTCTTATCGAATTTATTTATTTTTTTTTTTGTATTTATTATTAAAAAAAAAAAATTACTTAAAATATTAAATTCTGTTCAACACATTTCAAAATTTACCATAACTCAATTGGTCCTGTAATTGGATTTGTTTGATAGGTTCCATGTACCGTTATTCTTGCTGGTAGAAAGCTTCGTTTATTTGGATTTGGTTTTATAGAATAACAAACCCTAAAACAAATTTATTTTCAATTTAAAAATGCAATTATATTTACTTTATATTCAGTTATATTTACAGAACAAAGGGAGTGAAATTTCTGATATATCCGTAAAAGGGGATTTAGTTTTTCATATGGAGAGAGGAGCAAGAAGAGGCGAGCACATTACATGAGGGAATTGGAGGAAACAAAACGAATTTATAAGGGGAGACATTTATAACTTGTAACTATTATACATCTGAATATATAATTAAGAAATACACATATATTAACTACTTTTTCTTAAATTGTAGGTAGAGTATTTTTGGGAGTTTTTAAAAGCGAGAAAGCATAAAATAAAATCTTTACTTGAAGCATTTATAGAATGATTTGAGAGTAGCAAGATTTTTAAAAAGAACAAATTTCTACTGATAGTGAAAAGTTGTGAAGTGAAAAACTTATAACTTAATTCAAACGAGTTGATTTTTGTTTGTAAGCGTAAAGAGAGAGAAAAAGAGGAAATGTGAGAATATGCATTCAATTGACCAATCACAGATATTGATTTCCGTTAAGTGAGCATAAAAAAATCTCAATAAACCCTGAAAGAATATAAATTCTTTTGAAACCAACTGTGTACTTTTACCATATTTCTATATGTAGACGCTCATTTTTTAATAGAAAAACATATAAAAATCTTTTTGCATTTTAGCAAAAATACAAAAAAAAAATTGTTGAAAAATGCAAGCAATTGAAGAAAATGCAAACAACATAAAATGTAGCGCCTACACACGTTGTGATTTATGTATGTAACATAAGTTGATGCACTTCATCGTTTTTTGTTGCGTTGTTCACCAGGAAAATCTTAAAAAAAAAAAGAAATGCATAAATTGCAAAAATACACACGCACACTCAGATATACAAAGTAAAATAAAAATGCCATATACACAATACATACAAACTTCCCCGCATATACAATTCGCGTTTGCAATTTGCAATTTAAGTGGATTGCAGCAGCAGCCAACGTTGGAACGAACAAACGAAACGGAAAACAAACTCAACTCTTAGAATTGAAATGCTAAAAGCAACAAATATTTACCCCAAACACTAGCGCCATTACATTATTTTGCCAAAGCACCCTTTATCTCCCCTTTAAGCCCTCCCACACCCTACATTCCGCCAGCAACACAGCCACCACCTTCAGCACTTTCTCCACTTACTCCACTATTGCCAACACCACCACCTCCTCCTCCACCTACCTACCCTCTATCATTATTCTCATCATTACCGCAGTAAATACAGAATACAAATCCGAACAATCTCTGTCAGGTTAAAATATGCATAAGAGTAGCAGCAGCCGTAGAGTAACTAGTAGCATGTTCTAGCAATAGCGACCCAATTCTGCTGCTATTATGTAAAAAAAAAATTCATCAAATTCAAATAAGTGCTTATTTTTTCCTACTTTTTGTTGTATTCTGTGAAATCGTGTTCCCGAACCAGTAGCTTGTACTCGCCCGGTACAAATCTAAAGAAGAAGGCAATCATTGTTTGCTTAAATAGACGTGCATTTTAATGAATATAACGCGCCAGTTAACCCCTTTCTGCCCTATTATACCTTACTGTTGCACAGCAAGTGACTGCTTTATGCATTATGCCAATGCTGGTGGCTGTGATTGTGTAATCTCCTACAATAATAACAGCAGCAACAATTATATAAAGTACAAATGCCAATTTTCGACCTGTCAATTAATTTCGCCAAAACACTTGATTCAGAATTTACGACTTAGAGGAAACAGGAAAAAGTGATGGCAGAATATTTGATTCTCTTTAATTCAAAGATTTAAAGATCGAGAACTTTTATTTCATTTACTTTCTCTAACCTTTAAATACGCTAGTGTTAACATTTCGTCGCCTGAGAATTGATTTGGCGTATGTGTATACGTATTACCATACTTATACGCCAAATCAATTCTCAGGCGACAATTCGTTAGCTTTTCGTTTACTGGATTTTGTTCGCAACGAGAATTAAAAACCTTCTTCGTTCTCAAAATGCACAGACGACTTTCGATATGAAGCGAAATTTATATGGTTCTTACCGTTTCACTATTCAAGTATGTGATAACAAAATATTACAGTTACTGTATTTATGAACTCTAAACTAGAATAAGAGAGTCAGCTCTGTTAGGAGCTACTAGCCTTTGCAGATTTGAAAAGCCTTTCAGCACCAGACCAGTGATGGCCACCTTTAGTTGCGCAATGATTGACTAAGTTTTATTTCTATAGAAATGAGCCCTGTAGATGAGAAATTTCTTATGTTCTTTTGCACCCATGCCACTGAGTAATATTCCACTAGATCAAATAAAGCTCTTTGACTATGTAATTTAACCTTGTAACGAATTGTAAAATTTCAATGGCTACAGTACTTCAGATAATTTCAAAATATTCCATTTGCATTGTTGAATATTCAAATGTATTTTAGAATATTTTAATTCGAGTTCAAACACTGTACAACAGTCGGCTGGGGAATTGATGAAACCAAGTTTTTCTGAAAGCTTGGGCTATATATAGAAAAGTAATTTCTCAGTTTTCCCAGATTGGCGATTTTAAGCGTTTTTTTTTTTCATTTTGAAGTTTATGACCGCGGAGGAGTATTTTAAAAAATTTAAATTCATTTAAATGCAAATAGCTTTACCATCAAAAGGTTTGTCGGATGGTTTTCGGGTACGAGGAATCTGTATCTGCAATATATTTTTACCAATAAAGGCCGCTAGGGTGCGCTTGGGTTAAAAAAAAACATGAAAATCGCAGATTTTTTGGTTTTTTTCGGGGTGCAGAAGACGATGGCGAGAAAGAAGATAATTTATAATTCAATGAAAAAATATAGTTTATATATAATTTATAAAAAAATCTAGAAAAAAAATCTAGAAAAATATCACCTAATTTTATGACCTTCTTAGCCGAAAAAAACCAAAAAATATGCAATTTTCTTGTTTTTTGAACCAAAACGCACCCTAGCGGCCGTTATTGGTAAAAATATATTGCAGATACAGATTCCTCGTACCCGAGAACCATCCGACAAACCTTTGGATGGTAAAGCTATTTGCATTTAAATGAATTTAAATTTTTTAAAATACTCCTCCGCGATCATAAACTTCAAAATAAAAAAAAATCTTAAAATCGCCAACCTAGGAAAACTGAGAAATTACTTTTCTATATACAACCCAAGCATTCAGAAAAACTTGGTTTCATCCATTCCCCAGAAAAAAACCCCAAAATGCCGTACAGTTTAATTATTCCAAATTTATTTCAGAATATTTCGTTTGCATTGTGGAATAAAACAATCAGGAAAAATATGTGCAGGGAGCATGTCCCAAAAATGAGCGGAGAGAACTTCATTTGTAATGCATAATCCGTTGGAATACCGTGCTTACAAGACGTGCGTGAGTTCCGCTTGCGGTTCGTGTACCTTTGGAGAACACACGAACTGTTGGCATCAAATCACACATTGGTGTCAGGTTTAATGCAAGAATTTTATTAATTATGAAACTCTGAAGGTTTTTACAATATTTTGTGTACGAAAAGTTCTGCAGACTAGGTTAGCTGTATAATTGGCTTAAATCGGTTTCCCGAAAGTCAAGCAATCAATTGTTGCAGAGCCATCTCAACCAGTTGAATTCACTGAAGGTAGATTTTGGTAGTATTAGCTCGGTTTTATTCCAAATTATTCCTGGTTAAAGTGCTTTTGCATAGTCAATAAGCGTTCTAAGCCTCGAGCTTCAATCACTTCTTTGGGTCTCAGAGGGAAAACTTGAGTTGAGTGGAATTAAACAGCTGACGAGTTACCAAGGAAAGGTTCCCAAAACCGAAAAGCATTATGTGTTATAAGAGAGAGCGTGAACAGAACTGAATTCAGAGAGGAAAAAAGGCAAGAAAAGCAAAATTCTGTAAGGTAGCCCATTTAACTTTTATCATTAACTGAATGAGAATACTATGCGCAGTAATATGTTTAAATATTTAGGTAGTAGAAATTTTCAATTACTTTCTGCTGATTTGGCACAAAAAAAAAAATGTCTGCTGCAAACGTAAATTTATAATTACAGCCATTTGTTATCATCAATTTACTGTTGCACTATAGCAAAAGTAGAAATAGTACACTTTGCACATATACACTATGCATGTATATACTTTCTTTTTCACATACATACAGTACATATATAAATCTCCCTGAAAAAGTAGTAGAAATCCTTATACAACACATTTGTGCAGAATCAGCTAAATGGTAGCTATGTATATACATAAGTATGCCACATATTCCCTGTTGCCAATCTGCTATTCCATAAGGATTATGAATTTTATATGCAAGTATAAGAGTTGGTTCATAAATAAATACATTAAAGTGTATCACGTTTTGTACTTCTTTAAAATGGGACCCAGTTTCTTTTATGATGATTCCCGAAATAACGCGAAATAGTGAATACAGTTGGTTAGTTGGATTATTTTGAAAATACCTCTGGAAAATCGACTTTTGGCCAAAAGTTTCCCCATACACAAGTTAATTTTTCGAATTTTTTTCAAACTCAAGCTCTCGAACGGTAACCAATAGAGTCGAAATATTTTGAAACCATCACCGAACCGAACTTTATTTTTAAAGGAATACAGCAAAAATGTTTTTTTTTTTTTTTTTTTTTTTGTATGGGTTTCGATGCTCTTTAATATACATACATAACAAGCTTTGTAATTTTATTTGTATGCTTTACTCAGTTGGCATAGGATCAGGTCAGTGCATTTACATATGAATCAAGATTAATTTGCAACAGTGGGAATATATAAGCACACAAAAAGAAAGGAAGAAGTCAAAGTTGCATGTATTTCAGCCAGCTGTATGGTATCAAGGGAATTTATGCTGAGTTTATGTATGTATACATATGTATACAGTACCCTACTATATGTGTATGTACTATATGTAAGTATGTATTTTTGCAGTATCAACACTTGCAACATTATTTCTGTTGTGTATGCAAGATTAAATATTTAATTTTAAATTTTAATCTTGATATATACTAAAATTTCTATACATCCTTTTTAATACTTTATATATCAACGCTGGGGTACAACATGATCTAAGTATGTATGTATTCAAAAAGCTATGCATTTTATATGTATGTATGTTTGAGAATGTAAACGATTATATGCGTGCGTATGTATTTTTTTATATGTGCATACGAGGCAGGTTCAGTTCCCTTGTGTATGTAAATTTAAAATACAAATAAAATGGAACAGCAGCCGGAAAGAGTTGATGATATATCACAGATGCTATAACTGTGACGCTCACTTATAGATGTATATGTGTACATATATAAGCATGTATGTAAATGTATTTATGTGAAAGAAAAAAAACATAAAAACATTGATGAATTGATGTTGTAACTGTCACGGTGGTTGTCACCGAGAACATGTCACACACACACACAAATACACATGTATTCTCCCAATCTCATGTAATTGTACTTGCATATGTAAATATTCCTTGAAGGGACTAACCAGGAATCAGTATTTTGTATTATGTGCAATTCCATTTGCAGCAAAAATCCAAAACAAAACAAAAATCATTAAAATGCATTTCATGTTAAAGTGTAAATGGGGCGAGTATCAACCTCTGTTTGAGGGCCCAAAGGTGGGCAAGACCTTAAGGTGGGCACTATAGGGTAATTTCCATGAATTAGTTGGCAGCACTGAATGCTTTAGTTTTCTAAATTGTTTTTTTCAATTGCTTTTCTAAATCTTTCAGTGAAATCTTCGGGCCACTTTTTTGAAAGTCGGAATTTCGACTTTTTTTAAACCAACTCAAATTTTATTTCCATTGGTAATATCAAAAATTGATTTTCATAGACATTAAGCTAATAAGATAAGTTTTCAGGGGATGTATAAATGTACAAGGTATAATATATTATACCATTTGGGCTCTACAGTCCTTCACAAGATGGGTGTCATCCTCGGAGGTTGCTCTCCTAAATGAAAATTTTGCGTTTAGGAGTCGTTAATCCCAAAAGTGTTGTTTGGATTCTTCTGAATTATTTTATGTGGAATATTTTTCTCGAAGAATATGATAGAACCACTAGTTGAATTTATGCACCATTTAATGATATTCTATTTAAACGAATATAATCTTGGATTTATTCAATTTCGATTAAAAACTAGGTGGATTTAATTGTATGTTATATAATATAATAATTATAATATTTCGCCTTGAATAACTTAAGGGGTTCTTAAGTAATTCAAGCAGTTCAGAGTCCCAAGATTCTTTACAACTTTTATACAGTACTTTTACAAAATAATGTCTTCCAAAAATCAGTGTATGACATTTAGCAGTTAAATGGGTTCTGTTGCCATATTTTTTTAAAATGTGTAAAGTGCTGCCGAGTTTCCAGCAGAAAAACTGTCAGATTTCATATTTGTTGTTTTTTGTTTAAAAAAGTATATAAATTTCAATTTTAAAATGTCAAAATAATCGCCTATTGACATCTTTTTAATTGTATGCGGCTCTCTCGTCGCCAGCAGTTGCCGCCCTAATTGTGTTTCAACATTTAATCGCTTATAGGTGTTTATAAAAAAAATTTAAATTCAAATTTTATATCCGTAATACAAAAAATCAATTTTAAGCTAGTACTGCTTAAGTTTTTGTTGCTTTGTAGTTTTTAACCCGGGGTCAATGAACATACTTTTTGTTACACCGTCAATGAACTGAGTGTGTGACACCCAAAAAAACAATAAATGCTTGAAATAAAACTAGATTTTTTTTTGTAAGATTTTCTTTTTTAATTTTATAAAATATATTTTAAGTGCAACGAAAAAAATAATATAAAAATATTCTCTTGTTCTTAAATATATTTTTTTTAAAACAAGAAGATAATGTTTACAAAATTAACCAAAAATCACTGAACAGCTCGGGTATAATACACCCATGTTCATTGACGCCGGGTTAACCCTTTTAAGATTATTGGTTACCGTGGATCCAAAATATATTTTTTCAGTTTTTTTCCAAAACTATTGCACCGATTTGAACAAATTTATACTTATTTAAAAGGGAATTCCATGCCATGTTTTGATTCAAAATTGTAACAAGAAATAGAGGATCAGGGAATACAAGTCTAAACTTGACTACTTCACTATCTTCTATAGTTCCCTACTTTCCCGAAAAGCTTAAATTACTAGCTATATAAAATAAATTTCCCACCTACTCTTAGTTGGCTACTATGTAATTGGCATGCAATTCTAAAAACAAAAATATGTAAATCCAAAAATGTATTCCTAATGTGTACAATTAAACTTTGTATAAAATTATCATAAGACAAGCTGCTTAAAAAATCATAAAATCCAAAGCAGACGTTTTGGCAAGTAATCCCCAAATGTTTGCCAACATGTCTAAAGACATAGACTAAAACACTCAGGCCGACAGACAGATGCATTAAAAATTCACTTGGCATAGAAAACGGAAATGTAAATTTGTTGTCAAAAAATCAAATAAAAAAAATAAAAATTTATATATATTTATATCTTTCATTATTCTTATTATTGCTTCTTCTTTTTTCTTATCTTCTATTGATATTAACCTTTGCAATGGCTGCGGCATAACTTTCCGTAATTCCATTTCCTTATTTGCGGCATTATTCTTCTCGGCACTGTCATTACTGCCAGTCGTGTGTGAACGTGAGACAGGCAATGTTGCCATATTATCACCACTTTCAACATCAACAGTAGCCACTTTCACTTCACCACCCCCCATTGTGTTGTGGTTGTTGGTTGAGTGTGTGAATGTGTTTATTATATTTTTGTTTATTTATTATTTTTTTTTTTTAGAATTGAAAACAAATCACGCTTTCAGTTCTTGAGTTTTTTTTTCTTCTTCTAGTACACCAACAAGCACCACATAAATAAATTGTTTAATATTTTTGATGATGTTAATTGAGGAGATTTTTTGATGAATATTTCTATTTAACTTAACACTTTTGCTTACATTTTTAATTTTTCTTTTGGTTGTTTCTCTGTTAAAAATATGTTTTTTTTTAAATATTTTTTAGTTCATTTATTAAACTTATTGTTTCCACAAATTGGACGCAATCAAATTTCGTTGTAACTGTCGCTTAAAACTGAAAACACACAATGAGTAGAAAAATATTATATCAAAAACAAAAATTTGCTTTCGTTTTTTTTTTTTGTATTTTTTATTGTATACAAAAAAATCTGAGAAAATAAGAACAGCAAGAAAAATTTTCAGTATTACGTTTCTATTTTTAAGCTGATCATACAATTTTATGTGGATAGTATTTTGAGTAGTGTGTGCTCACGCATTCGTTTTCGTATTTATACTCAACCACTTCGGTTTATTGTGGAATGTAGGGGAAATGTATATATCATCGCTGCTGCCCACTTCTCTTTACAGAGTGTATGACTTGCTCAAGGACATTGAGCTACATGAGCTATCAATGTGAGTGAGTATCTATCTACACTGTGCTACATTCTCCTCTTCTTCTGGCAGCATAAAAAGCGCCAATGATTCTTAAGCTTTTTTATTTCTCCTTCAGAAAAATGTAGGTACTTTATCTTTAACTATAATACTATTATGTATTTTTACACACATACATACATACACACAAAGTAGCGTAGTTTTGTTTCTGTTTTGTTTTGTTTTTTCCTTAGTTTTGTATACAATTCAATTCACATAACAATAGAGCTCTAAGTTTTATACCCACTCTTGATTTTTATACGCAATTCTCTTGAGAATCAACAGAATCTTTTTGGTCTTTCTGAAATTCTTTTGTGTGTGTGTGTGTGTGTGTATGTATGTATGCCTGAGAAGCTTCTTTTCTACTGCTCGTAAGATTATGCCGTGCTTAGGTATTTTACATATTTTTTTTTTCTTTTAATATGATTACCTTTTTTTTCTTCTCTTCAAGCTTTTCTAATCCTTTTTTAATTGTGCGTCTATTTTGTACTTATATAGGTATATCCTTACTCATACTTCTTCATCATCAAACGCAACTAATTTGCATCTTTAATAGGTTAAGTTAAGTTTACTTGAATAAATTTTGCGTTAATGTGTATTTAGAAGAAAAAAGATTAAACAAAGTGGGTGTGGTTAACTTTGAAAACAAATAATCTTTATAAAGTTGATTAGAAAATAATCAAATCGAAACCACAAAAGTTTTTTCTTCGTAGAAGTTTAGCGGTTTTTGGAATTTCAGGTAATCTTTAGTAAAACTTAAAAAGAAAATCTGTATGGGCGTGGTACTTTCATTTGTGTGTATGCATTTCTCCCACACAAGCAGAAAGTAAGATTTGAAATATAATTTAAAAGAACAAATAATTTATGTATTGAAATCATCAAGAAAGTAAGAACTACGAATATTGTTAAAACAGATAGGTGAGAGAAACACTGAACCCATACATATTGGATTGACTATTAGATTTATCCACTAGATAGTAATTATTTTCTAAGAGAGAGAAAGAGAGAGAGTGAGAGAAAAAAAAAGAGACAGAAATATTGAGAAGAAGTTATGAAGATTGAAAAATTTATTATTCAATTCACAACACGAAACAGTCTATAATTTGTGATATCGAAATCTTCAAAAAAAAAATAACAACTTTGAAAGTTCTGAAATCATATTAAATTAAAATTAAGCAAAAGAAGCTGGTTATAATTTTCAATTCTGAGAGAAAGAAATACCAGGAGAAAATAAATTCTTGACCGTAAATCTATCAATAACTGAACCGCTGCGTGCAAAGTGGTGTAAGTCAATTTTTTTTATTATTTGGATTTTCATCTTCAGGCAATAATTTTGACCTCATTCAGTTTCCTACAAAAAAGGTGTACATCTAGGTTGAACATGTGTTCTATGAAGCTGCCTGTAAATCGGGAAAATAAATTTTACAAGAACCCTATTTTGTACAGCAGTTCTACAAAACCAATGGATTTCTAAAAATCAGATTTTGACTTACAACACTTTTGCACGCAACGGTTCAATTCATATATTTTATACATGGGAATCTTCGAGAAAGATGAGAAAAGAAGAAGAAAATGCCTAACCCATATTGGCTTATTTAATCAGTTGGTAAAAATTTTTGATTATGAGAGAGTGCAAAATGAAAGAAAGAAATACAAGGATAAAATAAATTATGAAGAGGCATTGCCTAATCATAAATGCGAATTTATGCAAAATCCTGATGTTCGTAAAAAAATGAGAACTATGAAAGTTCTAAGATTAACTGGAATGAAAAATTTAATGCATTTGCAATCCAGCTGGTACAAAACTTGAAATGAGAGAGAGAAAGTGCCAAAGTGAACTAGACTAACATGAATAAATCGAACTGCTTTTTTTTATATATTAATAAGTCTAGATGTTCGAAACAGGCAACTGAAATTTTCACATTATAAAAGAAATTAGCTCTTAAACAACGAAGAAATGTGTACTGGAAAATTTGAATTTGCCGTAGCAATGAGGTTTCGAGTGCAGACAGCAAACTCAGGTTAGAGAGCTTAAATAATTGTAGAAGTATTGACTTAGAATAGATTTCAGTTTTAAACCGGAACAAAACTTTGGTTACAAGCTTGACGGAAACAGATCTGACAATACTTAACTAAATGTTAAGTAAATTTGAACTGTATAAAATTTCGCATTTTCTTGCCTTTAAAATGTTCTTCAAGTTATGTCGCTGCAGAGAATTCTCAACACAAAGTCTAATCTAAGACTTTTCGACAAAATTTTTCCCCTGGATTCCCTGGAGGTGACTAGAACTACACTAGAGTGTCTTTTATAAATCGATTCCTGTATAATAAAATGTTGTAGCAATTTTATTCAAGGACTTTGTCACTGTTGACTCCCGCTATTCCCGCCATTGCGAAAAGATAAATATGGCACTGGATGATGAATTTGTTCTTGTTTTTTTGCTCCAAATTTTTCTAGGCTGATCAAAATTGTATAAAATTTAAATTATAGAAAGACCAGAAAATTCTATATACACAAATTTAACCTGAGACTTTTCGCCCATTTTTTTAGGTGTACGCAATTTATGGAGATGACTATTATTTCCACCACAGACTTATATTCAGCAGGTTTCGCTCAAATAGAGGTCTTTTTTGGGGTTCTTGGGCTGGACGACTTAAGATATAAGTCTGGAAATAGAAGTCCCAAGTTGATAGTTTTCAGTGTTGGTTTCATTCTCGCCCTCGAGTAAAGTCACAAGAAAACCTAAAACTAACTTCTTCAAAATTATTTGATAATTTCTAGATCAAAATATGATAATCGATTCTGGCTGTTTGCTTCAATTTCAACTAGAAACCTCTTAAGCACAGAAACCTCTAAGGAAAACCGTATTTTTGATTTACAAAATCTATAAGGTAGTAAATTTTGCTACCACCCACTTGTAGTCTGTCATAAATCTGTGGCTCAATGTTACTAAAATTGATTACTGAGTTTCATATCGTGGTACTGGAATTTGGGAAACTTTCCAAAGCTGGCAGCGGGGAGTCCAGCCACAATTTGAATGCAAACTAGCAGCTGCACCTTATACGTAGAATATAATTACTTAAGTTGCGTAAAATAAAAATAGATTCAGGAGAGTCGAAGTCCCCTGGGAAATCAGTAACTAAACTTTTTCTCGGCAAATTTTTCCTTGCAGTCAAACACAATTCAATCAGAAAATTTTCGGCACAGAACATTCCGAAACTTTTCGACTTTACTTAGATATATAGTTTTTGTAATACGAAATTTATGGAAATTACTATTGCTACCACCAATAATCAGTAATACGAATAGAATACTGAGACCATGAAATTGATTGACGAATGAAATTTGAATGATAACAGACGTCCGTATTTTTTAGAAAAATCTTAGACGCGAAAGCAAATTATCAGCTTCGCATTATACTTAGAATATGATTAGAAAAGAGGGATAAAAACGAATTAAGATCAGGAAACTTGTAGTGGCATAATGGTCCCCAGTGATGGTTGCAGTTGATCACAAAAATGATTTAATAGTTTTCTCAAAAGTTTAGGGAAGTGTTTGGAATTATTTAACTCATAATCTTGAAAACTATAGGAACTATTTTCTTAAAGAATGATTCAGTAAAAAGCTATTTGTGGTAACTAAGCATAACTGCCAAGATCATAGGTAAAATATGCTAAATTGCTTTACGTTTTTTTGAGTATTTGTTCAAAGAATTTCTGAAAAAGTGGAGTATATTAGAAAATTAAAAAAAAAAAAAATTATTAGTTCTGGAAGTAAAACTCCTCAAATTTGATTGTAAGGCTATGGAGCAATTAGAACAAGTTCAAAAGAAATACTAGGCTTTATAAATAAAATTAATCTTATTATAAATAAAAATACGATCTTGTGAATTCAATCTCAATATACTGTCGGTTCTTTTCACTAGACAAATACAAATACAACACGCTCTATATAAATGAAAGAGAAAAATCAGATGAGATCCTAATTCGGCTATTGTGCAATAAGAAAGAGTAGATAGTGGAAAGAATAAAAAATAATAAGCAAATATTATAAAAGTTAATTGTTGCTTTTCAAAAATTATGCAAATATTTCATTTTAATTAAATACTTTAGAATAATATTCTGGTTAATAAACTCATTTGCAATAATTAGGATTTCTAAAGCTACCAACAGCCTCTCTCTCACCCTCATACATTTTCAAGTCAACAAAGAATTTTAGAAATTAAAACATGAAAAGTTTTTCTTTTTATTGCAAAACAAACAAAATAAAAACTCAAGTTTTGAATTAACTTTGTTTAAAAACAACAACAACTATAATCAGAATAGGAAGCAACTAAAAAAAAACTATGTAGATTATAGATTACACATAGTAGTAGTAAAAAGTACTTATTATGCGTGTAAAGTAAGTCGGCACCCTCAAAACAACCAAAAAAAAGGACCACCAAAACACCCCCACCCATTGCAACCATTACAAACAACATCCAAACAATTCCAAACAACAGCAGCCAGAAGTATTGTCCAACACGATCTCAATATGTAGTAGGACAAATGAAATCAAACAAGAACAACAACAGTAAAAACTATTGTACACAATACAGCAACACACAAAATATCCCGGGCCGACCTAGTGACCTCCCCAGCCAAAAACCAAATACAAATACACGCGCCGTATGTGCGATTGCATGTATGTGTGCGTGCTCGTGTGCAAATTTCGTGAGAACATTTTTTTTTTCCTTACTCAATTTGTATAGAGATTTTCATTTTTAATGAGACGCGCAAACGGTAACTCTCTGACTCTACGAACTCACGTAGTCACACATAAAAATATGAGAATGAGTACGCAAACTGACGGCTGCTACTGTTGTTTTTGTTGTTGCAGGATGTTGGTGGAATACACATGAAAGTTGTATAGGTGAATGGTATTTAAATGGGAATGAGAAAGAAAGAGAGTGGGTGGGTGAGTGTGGTAATGAGCTGTATGGGAGGAGGGGGTGTCTGTTTATGTGCACCAGAAGAGGACTATTTGCTAAAGAAGCTGTGTTTTTGTTTGTGTATTCGCGTGTTTGTGTGTATAGAAGCCAGATTGTTAAGTTGTTGGTTGGTTGGTAATGTAAAATTGTATGTATGTATTTATTTGTGTATATGTGTTGAGTAGCCAGGTTTTCAGATACTTCCTAATTCAAAAGATACATTACAAAAAAAAAAAAAAAATAATAAAAAGAAATCAAAGGAGAAGAAGAGAAAGCAGCAGAAAAAAGCTACTCAAGCGTGTATCAAAAAGAAGAAAAAAAAGAAGGAGAATTGTATTTTTTTTGCAAATAAAACGCAGATAATAAAGTTATAGTAATAAAAATTATTATTACAAAAAAGAAGAAGAAAGAGATACAATTGTAGAGGTAAAAGGTTAAAGAAATCAACGGAAAGTAAAGTTGAATTGAGATAGTGACTCGAAGAAAAGGAAAGAAGGAAAAGAGGGTGAGTATAGGTGAAGGGTGATACTAGTAGAAATGGGCGTATTAATAGTTCCGGTGTAGTTTTGATGGTGATAAGTTGGTTTTTGGTTTTCTTGTTGTTATAAAGCCAAAGTGTAGGTACACAAAAGTTATATTTAATTTTTATTAAAAATCTTAAAAAGAGTACACATAATTTTCATGATTTATTTGCTTTTCCCCAGCAGCTTAAAAATAGAAACGCAGCTTTGTTATACACAAAAAATTGGTTTCATATTTTTTGAATTAATTTTTTGATATATCAATTTAATATCTGGTGTTTGTTTTTACACTTTTTAAAAGCAATTGTAAATTTTTTTGCAAAAATCTTTCGTATTGTTTTATAATTTTTCAAAAAAGAAAACATATACACAAAATTTTCACATAGAATCTTTTCTTGTATTCATATTCTTTAACTTTACACAAAAAGTTTTTTCTGTTTTTTTTTTGCTTGCTTTCTTTTGTATTTTTTTTTTTTAATATTTTACCATCATCCGTTAAATGCAATCACAATCGTCTACGACGATATCCTATCCAACTACAACTGAGTAGCAAGCGTAAAAATTCTCATATATATTAAGGATAAAAATGTATTGAGTCGAGCAAGTGGCACGTAGCAGCAGGCCGAGTATAATTTAGTAGAGTAGATACAGCAGCACCAGCGCTCTGCTGCTGTAGCAAACCTATCTGCTGTGTATGTTTTCCTTGTTATTTTTGTTTTTGTTTCTGTTGGTCCTGCTGCAGGATGCTGGACAATTACGCTTCGGCGCACTTCATATACATTTCCCTTTTCATCTGACTCTCTATGTGTGTATGTGTTTGTGTGTGAATATGTGCCTCTGACTGTTTGTGTATGTGTGGATTGTAATTTTATGAATTCTTTCTTTCTCTCATAGGAAATTGCGGAACAGAGACAGACAGACAATTATGAAAATTTGTTTTGTAATGTTTATTTTCTTCTTTTTCTTCTATGTATTGCATATGTAGGGGAAATTTTGTTTTTGTTCTGCTATACTTAAAAGTAGGACAATAAATTCTTGTTTCTTTTTGGTATCACTATTGCTGTTGTTCTTGTTACTGTGTGCTTGTGTGTGTGTGTGTATCTCTATTAAATGAAAACAAGAAATGCATTTTCTTGTTTACATATATTTAAGTACTACATTATTGTAGAACTGTTAAATGAGCTCCCTGTGTTGAGACAGAGTTGTATTTAAAGTGTATTAGAAATTTGTAAAAGGAGTATATGCCAGTGGAAGTATGTATAAGTGAGGAATCTAAAAACTAATACACTGATACAAATGACCAGAAAACCACAACAATTTTGGACACATTTGTATTAGTTTAAACCAAGGGTGCCATTGTTGTTTTATGGTAAAACAACAACAATTGTACTCTTACTGGGGACATTTGTATCACTGTACATAAGAGCAATTAGTGATTGAGATGTCTAACTGAAGGCAGCTTAATATTTTTAAGCTCATGCAATTTTCGGAAACAGATTCAAAGGAAGAAAATGCGTTTTGGTCATAAAAGCTCTTTCACTTGTCGAACCTTTCAAGGCAACAGTTTATTGAGATGAAAAATTAATATTGAATTATTCACTAAAATTCCGACTGTTTATGGTACGGGGCATAATACAAAGTGAGCAATGTTTTTCTGAATTTTTAATTTGGCTAGATATAGATGCAGAATCTTTGTAATCTGTGATAAGTGCATCATTAGAAATTGATACACGCTTTTTCTCCTATAACTTCTTTCACAAAAGTTCAAAATGTTTGGGTCTGGTTACCTTTGACACATGTCTAGCAATATTTTATGTCACATAGCAAAACTGATATGGGCAATTCAGAAGGTGTCTTATTTGGTGCCGTATCCTTTCTTTTGTCATAAATTCCCTTATTTTTCGTACAAAATTATACGATATCATATGATAGCTTGTGAATCGGCCAATAGATTATACGGCAAAAGTCATGAGTAATAAAGCGCGGTGCACGCAAAATTGGCACGCAGGAAAGTTGCTGTGTCTTTTTAACCAGAACACTCAGAATAACAAATAATGCATTAAATGATAAGTTTAATATTGTTTTTTATTAAATTAAATTTCTTTGTTGTGCAAAAAGTTCCAGGTATTCCTTTTAATCGACCCCATCAACCTTTGAACATCCGCTCTGGATACTTTTGCGGCTATTTAGTTCCATTTTAGTAACATTGAATTCACATTTTTGACAATTCCTGCATTTTTCTTCAACTTATATTTTGTATAGCCCAGTATTTTTCGATCGGTCGAAGCTGGGGGCAATTGTGTAGATTCATATATTTGGGCACTACATCTACTTTATTTGTCTGATACCAATCCATCAATCCATGGTTTTCTTAGAGTAGTGGCAACTGGCTAAATCAGGCCAAAACTTCACTGGGGAATGGTGGTGACGAACAAATGGCAATAGTCGTTTCGAAAGGCACTCTTTGATGTAAATATCAGACGTCATAGAAGAGGATGTCACAAATGCCCTGGATTTGAGACCACAGCTGCAAATAGCCTGCCACACCATTGCTTTCTTTGCAAATTTATCCATTTTTATGTACTTGAATTTTGAGGGTACATTACCACAATTCGTTGCCATATAAAATTTTTGACCTGGAAGCTGTTTAAGATAAAATTTTACGTATGATTCGTCATCCACAATAATGCATCCATTGAATTTGGTCAAAACATTATTATAAAGAAGACGAGCACGTTTTTTGGCCAGCAAATTCTGTTTGTCTGTTCTAATTGGATATTTTATAGCACGATAGCACTTTAGCCCAGCTTTTATGCGTATTCGTCTAGCAGTACTTTTGCTGGTATTGATTTTTTTAGCACGATCGCTATTCGATAGTCCGGGATTGCTTTTGATGGGCCTCAAGATCTTTGCCTTTAATTTTAGGTTGGTGGTTCACAACTTTTTTAGCTCTTTCAACACTAAGAGTTTCTTTATATCGTTTTATAACTCTAAATACCGTTCTTTTGGAGATATTTAACACTTTCGCAATCTTTGAACCAGACCACGACGGATTTTCAATAAATTGGTTCACAATCAATTTTCTATTTGCAGCTTCCATGGTGCACACAATCACCAACTTGCGATCAATTAATATGAAAAATTTATCAACTAACGGTGACGGTATTGTAAACAAATCCCAGTAAAAAATTTGTTGTTGTTATGACTAGGGATGACGTGGTGACCACAATTTGACGTGAACCGCGCTTTAAGAAAAAAAGTGGGTGAGCAAATTGTTAAATGTTTTTTTTTTTTAAATAATTCGTAATATGCTTTTAAAAGGATTGCATAAGATATTAAAGTGAGCAAAAACACTATATCTCGGTGAAGCTGGTCTGAAGACCTAGAAAGTTCAAAAAGTATCGAATCGCAATGTGAAAAGAATTGTGAAGCAAAAACATGCGCTCAAAAACTAAATAAAAATGTTGTCAGCCCTTATGAATGTTGCATAATAATGAAACATACGTCCTGTCCGATTTTTCTCAGCCTGCCAGTCAAGAGAGAAAATATCCAGAAAAAATTTAGAACACAAAAAATGGTTAAAATACCTAAAAAATTGCCCGAATGTTAACGAATGCTTATAAAAAGAGTTTGACCGTTTTTAAACAAGCCCTTGTCTCACATCGTGTGACTACAGTAAAGCTGCTATTGAGTGGGTACTAGAAAAGTAATTTTCGTCTCTACAGAAGCGAAACCAACGAACTTCCCGAAGCTCTGGATAATTGAGAGATATTAGGCTCTTATAAAAAGAAAATTAAAGCCAACAACATGGGCATCTAAGGACGTTACAGATTTCTAACGCAAGTGGTGTGCCGCAAGCCAAAAAAATCCGGAAACTACAATTAAGACTCTAATGACAGGTGTTCCAGAAAAATTAAAGCTTGAATTAAAAAGTTAAAACACATTTAAAATTTTTTTTTTTATATTATTTTCTTAGTTTGACAAAAAAAAGTTAACAAATCATAAACTTTTTAAAAATTTAATAAGTGATTACTGAGAAATTTTTGTTTTTCAATGCACCAATTTCTAGTGATAAACTCCATAGTAGTGTTGCCAAACGTTCCGTTTTTACCTGGGCATCCCGGTTTTTCGTTAATTTATAAATGTTCTGCTGGAGAAAAAATTTTCTCGGGACTTAAGGAATTTTAGGTTTTGCTTTCACGCTTAAAAACTTTTTAATATCCATAAAGAAGAGGCTAAAGAAGCAAAATTTTGTTATTTAGTAGTTATCTGGCAAGCCTGATTAAATATTATAATATAATTAAAAATTCAACATAAAAAGAGGAAACGAAATAAAAACAACAAAATATATCACTCCCATTGTTTTTATTTTGTGCAAATTAGATATTTTTAAAATTTAATTTATAAACTATACACAAAAAATATTGTTTATTCTGTGTCCCGGGATTAGATAAAAAGCAAATCCTTCATATTTTTTTAACTTTGGTAATTTGTCCCGGGATTAGATAAAATAAAAATGGCAACTCTACTCATTAGGTACTTACTATATGTGAAACTGTAGAAGAAGAGGAACCTATCTCCCAATGTCTGCGCTCTATTTCATCCAAATGGTTTGAATAATCAGGTTTCTTTTAAAGGGTGTAGAATGAGAGATTACAGCGAGCCGTTTTTGGGGCAAATGTTTCCTGATTAACAGTCATTTAAACTAACCGATCTGTATATTTACGGACACCTCTTTAGAACAATTCTTTTCAGGAAATAAATCTATCTTAGATATTAGCACATCACCACTGAAATGCCCTACATATATTTTCTTTTTTGTTCACCTTGTTAACTATGAAGTGCCGCCGTGTCCTGCTCCGTCCTGATTGCATGTTTTGTTCTAAGACTGTAACCAAGTAAATACTAAAGTAGTTATTTATTTTAGTTTATATTCTTTTTGGCCGTTATTTCTTAGGACGCTAATTCTTCGTGATCATGAGTGTGTGTAGGCACGGGCTGTTAGCATAATAAAATTTTATTAGTCAATATAAATAATGTTATACAACCATTCAGCTGTGTCTGCTTCTTTCGCTGAGATCCTGCCTACATCTATGTCCCAGATAATGAAAAAAACTACAAATTTTCTCAATTTTAATTATTGTGGTGGCACTTCAAATTGGATTAATCCCGAATTAATTTCATTTGTTTTCCAAATTTTTATAGGTAATGAAACTCTAAAAATTCTAATGCATATATAAACTGCTTATTTCAAAAGTAACTTTACACTTAATGCCTTAAACAAATATACAACATTTATGTAAGTATGTGTAAATATGTATGGCTTCCTAGGCTTTTAAATCCTATTAACACACATACTCTCATATATCATAAAAATCCCAAGACAACGAAATAAGAATAACAACATATTTACACTGTATAAGTATGTTGCCAAAAATAAAAATAAAAAACAAAATTATACCTTAATGTCCTCTGCAGATTTACTTCACTTCCTTGTCATCACACATAAGAGCGCTAAATAATTACATTTCTACAAACACAGCCCAAGTGAATCTCAACAAACTTCAGAGAGCGCGAATTCGCTTCAATTTACTCAAAATTTCAGGTGTGGTGAATATCGGGAAAAACAGGAAGCAGATAAATTTTCACAACATGGAAATGAGCAAAACAAATTTATAAATTCGTTTTGATTTTTTGCATTACATTTTCTACGCTGTTTCTATTTTTTTGCGTCTTGTTTTGATATGAATGTTCGTTATCACGTAAATTTTTATTCTGGTGTAGTATATGAAGTTTTCTCTTTGTTTGCTGTTGTTGGTTGTTGCTGTTATTGTTGTTGCTTTTGGTGTTGCTGCTGCTGCTGTTGATACGATGACGTTGTTCATTCAAAATGAAAATAATAACAACAACATAATCCTCCATTGGTGCGACGCAAATAAATTGACTTAAGTTTTTTTTTTTTTTTTTTTTTTTTTTGTGTTTGGAATAGATACAGTGACTCGCATATTTAATCAACTATTTTCTATGTAGCAAGAAAATTAAATTAAAATACACTGATATGGAATGAAGGATTATTCTTCGTAGTGACCTTTTGTTCTCCCTAGAAACCCTAAGAGTATATGCACTGTATGGCTGGTAAAACTGTTGAGTTTAGAGGTGATTTGGCGATTACCCCCTTCCCCTTTAATGGTACAATAGTATTTAAATAACCAAAAAGTTTTATCAATGAAAAATAAATAATAAATAAACACCTCCCTTGCAACCAAGAACAAACTGTCAAAACTCGTTCGCACAAGATTCAGGTGCCTATTGATTTGGTCACACCTGCCATAACGTAGCCAAAATGACTGCAGAACTGACAGGGCATTTTAAAATAGGGTATCATGAGGCTTAACTTCGGATCTTACATAAAGTAAAATGTGAGAATATGCGATTCAAATCAATATTCAATCTTTGATTGAACACATTCCATAAACCATTCTTAGACAGCTTATCCGAGATTTTCAGATTTGAGGTTAAGAATCTTCCGGACTCAAACAATATCCATTGACAAAATGAAGATGTGGTACCAAAACTGGCAAAATAAAGAGAGGAGCGGCAATATTTAACTAGCAACCTTAATCCAGTAATGCCCAGTCGCTGAGCCGTTCCTGAGCCAGGTTCAAAACACAATTTTTTTCTCAAGTTACTTTCTTGATCTATCAATTTTAGTTCCCGCTCGTTCTCAATGGGTTAATCCACCTCCCATTTATCCGAACCAACCCTCTGCATTTACTAATTATCTAAATTGGCTTCGCCTGAGTTCAATTTAACTAGTTCGAGCTAAAATTGTCGCATTCATAGTTCACATTGAATATTTCGAATTTGGTTTTTCTGAAGAAAAGTTATGGCTTCTTGAATTCAATTTGACTAACGGTTTTGAATAAAATTAACTAAACATACTGAATTGAAGTTGGTTCCGTTCGACTAGGCCCAATTTATATTATTGCTTGCAAAATTCATTTTAACTATAGTGAATTGAAATTGGCACCTTTTGAGTTACATTAAATTAGTCTGAATTCAATTTGAGTTTTCTGGGTGCAAATCGTTTTTTCTGAAATGAATTTGACTAGTCTAAGTTCAAATTGTTGCATTCTGAATTCCTATCAAATAATCTGATTTCCTTCTGAATTCAATTTATATGTTTTGAGAACAAATCTAAACATTTTGAATTCAATTTTACTAGTCTGAACTCTAATTATCGCCTTCTGAATTCAATATGACTGTCGACTGACGCCTTCTCAGTTCAATTTGACAATTCTGAGTGATGTTTTCTGAATTCAATTTGACTGAGCCTGAGAATTGCATCCTACTGAATTTAATTTGACTATTTTATGTACAAATTGAAACCTTCTGCATTCAATTTGACTAGCTGCAATAAATTTAAGTTGATGTCTTCAATTAGTTCCTTTTGAGTTGAATTCAAAGTTTCTGAGTTCAAACTGGAGCTTTCCGAATTCAATTTAACTATGCTGAATTCAAATTATAAGTCCCAATACAAGTTATTGGTTTCTAAATTCTATTTGGCTATACTGAATTGAAATTGGCTTCTGTTGAGCTCAATTTGGTTAGTCTGAATTAAAATTAACTACTTATGAATTCAATTTGACTATACTGAATTGAAATTAGCTCATCCTGAATTCTACTTGACTAGTTTGAATTGAAATTGAAAGGTTTTCAACTTAATTTGAAAATTGTGTGTCCGAATTGATACATTATGAATTCAATTCAACTAGTCGGAATTCAAACTGAAGCTTTCTGAAATAAATTTGATTAATCGGAATTCAAATTGGAGACTTCTGATTTGATTTGAAAATTACGTATAAATATCCTTTCAAATTACCATGAGGCAAAGTTCTCTATCCGATTTCGGCAAAAAATTTAATTGTTCCATAACTTTCACAAACAAAAAAGTTCTAAACTAGGTCGAGTTTATTTAAACTCCTAACCCTATTTCAGCACCAGAGCAACAGCACAGTCGCAAGTAAATTCACGGTTCCTCGCCTTACTTACAACAATACGGTGTTATTCCGAAACTTGGTTTGAGGTTAGATCCTGACGTTGCCATTCCTGACTTCTGACAATTAATGGTCATTATTTTGTATAGGGTGACTACTGCAGTTTACTCCACACTTTTTCTTTTTTTTGTTTCAATAAAAATCTTCAAATCGGTAGCAAGCAAATTTTAACTCTTTTTTTGTTCAAATATGCGAATAACTGTATATCCTTGTATGTGCTGCTGTTGCATAGGGTTAGTGTTCTCTCAGTTGTCACTGTAGGGAAGTTGCGTCGTAGTATTTTTCAATTTCGTATTCTGTATTATGCGTGACATGATTCCTGTTTTTCTTGTTGTTGCTGCTGGTTATTGGGTATGTTCAGTGAATGAGATTGAGAATGAAATAATGCTAGATTTGGAGTATTTTGTCTTAGGGGTGGATTTTTTTTCTTGTAAAATATTCTAATACGATGCAATCGTAGTTGAAGTTGATAAATTTAGAGTGTGTTGCTTATTTTTTGTTATTTTCATTTTGGGTTGAAGTTTAATATAAACAAAAAAAAAAAAAACAATAACATAAAATTGGTAGATAGGTAGTAAGGTTTCAAAGTGAACATACACAGACCACTCACCCTTATGTTGTCTGAGGCTGTTTGGAAGAGCGGAATTGATTGTATGAACAAGAAGGTATGCTAGGGGAGTAAAGTGGAGTAAAGTAGAGTGTCGATGAGCTGAATGGTGTAGCACTAGAAGTGAGTATTTATGTACGCTATTTTTAAGTAATTTATTAATATCTAAAAATTTCATCAAGATAATTATAGACAAATTAGAGCATAAGTAGAGTGGGGCTGAAGTTCACACAAAAAAAAATCATTCAATTTGCTACCTTTTCAAATTTAGTAGTCACAAAGTAAAAAAAAAAAAAAAAAAATATAAAAATCATTTAATTTTCAACCTTTTTAAATTTAGTAGATTGAGTGTGGATATACAATATATTTGTTGTTGTTAAAATATACACCTCTGGGTTTTTCTTATCAGTAAAAAACATAAAGGACCCTCAAAAGATTTCTGTCACATCACTTTCTTCTTTGCATATCTCTCTCTCTCTAACGACACGCGACCATATCGCAAATTTTGTCGCCTGTCACACACTTTGAATGCAGTTTTCTTTGTATACCTCAGGCAGCTCACCCTTAATTTACTCTAACCCTCTTTAAGTTTCTTGGCTAATAATTACAATGCAAATATCAAATAAATAAAAACGCATGCTTCTGACTGACGGCGATTGTTAGCGTTTCTATAAAGACTTCAGGGATAAAGCTATATAGAGTGAAGAATGTTGCGGTCCCTTTGGTCCTTAAGTCCTTTGTGTTTTGCTTTTTATTTAAGGTATAAGGTATAAGTAAAGCGAAGTGATAAAGAAGGCGCAGTTTTATTTGCTTTGTTTTCTTTGTCCAATCCTGTTCAGCAGTCTGAATTTCGAAGTGTGAGTGCCTGGTGGTTATTGTATTGTTGCTTTTGTTTATAGCTTGACAGTTACATTAAAGTAGTATAAACTTAGCGAGCATTGGCTGCAAGGGAGTTATATGTTTTGGACTAATAAAGGGAGTGAAAGAAATTAGCTTAATTTGTTTGAAATTCAGTTGTGCTTTCAAGTCTTCAATTTTTAATGAATATGCAAAGCTTTCATCAAAATCGGCAACCAATTGTTTTATTTTTTGTTAACCCTTGTTTTTAAAATGCATTTATTTAAATTTTGCATACTGTCAAAAATGTGAAAATTTGTATTCTGAATTTAAAAAACAATGCAAAAATGGAAGGGCGTCAAGAAAATATGCACCTGATGAAAAAACGTACGAACTTGTTCCTTCACAATAATTGGAAAAATCAAATATGTACATAGGAAGAACACATTGCTTTTGTAGCTGTTTGCGCCTTATTTATACCCTACACTGAAAGTTAACGGTTATCTTTGATTTTTATAGAAAATTTGGCATTGATCAGGAGTGCATATAATTTAGACTCCATTTTTATAGTAGGGCCGCAATATCACTAACGGGATTGTCTACTGAACTGAATACATCTCAGAAACAAAAGTTACTGTATCGATTCAAGACGTTTAAAACTAGATAGGCAAGAGTTGATTAGGGAGAATTCTGTATACCCAGAAATTTAGTCTTTTCGGTTACAGAATGGAATTGGTGGAGTCTCCACAATAACGAAGTGACTGTGAATTGTTCTTTATCTCACTGATGATAGATACAGATTTACAAATATAGATTAAGTATTAACATTACTAGCTCAGAATCATGAAAAATTAACGATTTTGAGAAACTATAAGAACTTCAAAGGGAGAAAAAAATCAATACTTTTTAAATAATAAAGCCTCAATATTATCCTAGAGATTGTTTAGGAAGAAATGTCTACTGAAATATCTCAGAACAGGAGTTGATAAGGGGAGTGCTTCATATCCATTTCATGGCGGAATTTATACAGGACTGAATATTCTTGGCAAAGTCAATAAATCTGAATAGATGGAAACTAGAAAGCAACTAGAAGCAAAGCATTGAAACCAGCATGAAAAACTAATTTAAAGAAAGAAATTAATTTGAAAGAACAGAAGTTCAGAAAATGTTTATACCTAGCCAGAAAAGATTTGAATCGAACTCAGAAGAAGTTAAAGGTTTAAAAATACTAATTGAAATTTAGATTCTAAATAATATTTTTATACTATAATATTTTTTTAGTTGACTTCAGAAGGAGGTAAGGTCATTAACAGAGCCAGAGCAAGGCAAAGTATTTATAAAAAACTGTATCTGTAGTTTACTATGGTTTTCAGATTTAAATTGTATAGTTTCTAAATAGACCTAAAAAATTTGAAAATCGAGAAAAAAATCAACCCTATTATTATTTGAAGGAAGGACGACTCGAAAGTCAAGCACTGCTACTTATAAGACCTATTCTACCAAAGCCCGAAGTTATCAAAGAAGGGAAGGAAAAGAGAAAGAAAGATAGATAAGAAACATACCCTAGCCAAGAATCGAACTCGGGTGACCAGAGACAAGAGTCTGGCACTCTGCCACTAGACCACAGTGGCCGATTCCTAACGGCTGTGTGGCAATTTTTTATTAACTCGGTGGTTTTGCCATTACCAACCAAGGTATGTACTTGTACATCTTCTTATAATTCTCATCCACTTCATATCGATAGGGAATATAAGAAGTTTATGAGAACAAACCACCAGACCAAGATGGAAATTGAACCCGCAACCTTCTGGGGGAAAGTCTATCGAGATCGTCAAAAAAAAAAAAAAAAAATCAACCCTAACTATAGATAAAAAAGTTGTTTGCCCCTTTTGCGAAAAACCTTAAATCTTTCTGCTTCCGAAATCTCTGAATCCGCTAGTGCTAGCAAACTGGGGCTATATACGAACGATGGTTCCATAAGAAAGACGAATTATAGAATTATGACTAAATAGATATCATCAAAAACTAGTTGAGTCAAATTTCCACTACTGCTTTAATCTTTCTAAGTGGAGTCCGCAAAAAGAGAAAATGAGAGAAATTAGTCCGCAAAAAAAGAAAATTAGAGAAATTACAGCCATAAATTATTGAGAATATCTCAAGTGTAAGGAGCGAATCGAAAACTCTGAGAATAATGCAATGAAATGGAATTCCGGAGAGACATTTCGTTGAAGTTTTGACGACAATTAATCTTCGGTACTATTGTATCCAATAGGGGAGTGAGAGGAAAGAAGTTAAGAGATATGACTCTCTTTAAGATAAATATCCCTTACTTCTGTTAAAAGTCCTCCAGTCCTTCCTCCGAAATCTCTGGATCCGCTTGTGCTTCAAATGTACAAAAAAAAAACCACAGCAAAGCAATTGGGCAATTCACAAGCTATCTTATTCGGTGTCGTATCGTCTCATTTGTCTTAAAATAACGAATTTGGTGAATTAAAACAAGTGACCGCATGCTATGAAAACAGAAGTTGAAGGTGGTTAAAGCCCAACTAGGACCATTTAACCAATGAAAAAAGAAAGAAAATTACCAAACTGGCTACTTATGCTTAAATACTCTCAACTGAAGTCATGCCACTGCAGTATATCCATGAAAGGCTGGAAATCTTATAAGGTTTAACAGTGAATTGAAAACTCTAAGATTAATGTAATAAAATAGAGCTTTGCAGAAACAGTTCGTTGAGGTTTTGAAAGAGATTAATCTACGGTACCTGTGCATCCCAAAGAAAAATCGAAAGGGGAAAGAAGAGTATGTTCAGAAATAAAATCTCGCTCTTCTCGATAAATAGCCCATAGTTATTGTTATATTAATATTATTGTAAGTTTCTCTAAGTTGGTCTTAGCAGAAACTGAAAATTATTTATTTTATTTATTTATTTTATTTATTTATTTATTTATTGGGTATCACAAATTAGTACAATAAGAAACTAGTCTTTTGCTGCACAACAATAGCAAGCAGTACAAACAAGTGGAAGAACTTAAAAATAAATTAAAATTTAAAATTAAAATTAAAGTTAAAATCACAAGAAGAAGATTTTTTGAACGAACGAAAAAGTTTCAACCCGCTTTCCCACCCATCCGGTACTTCTGAATCCAATAGTAATTTTTGGAAAAAGTTTTCGGAGGTTCATTGGTTAGTGTGCCTTCAATATATCTAAATTTCAAAACGCATCAGGTTGACTCAAATTTCGAAATCTATTATGGGGCTGATAAGTATGTGTTGAAATATCGAAGGTCATACGTTGACACCTCGTAAGTAGTGTTTCATCGAAACACTATCGAAGAAAAAAATGTTTTTGGAATTATTTTTTTTTTTTTAAAACATCTTTCTATATTGATACTCTTTACAGAAATTTATTGCATTTTGGTGGCCTCTTCCAAAAGTTGTGAAAAATTATTTACAAGGTATCAACGTATGACCATCGATAAGTTGAAATATTTTTTTAATTTGCATTAAGATTTTAAAATCTGAGTTGGAAAACAATCATGGGCTTGGCACCAACATACCAGGGTATGGGCAAGCCACATACGACATGACTGAAAAAAATCGAACTTTCATTCACAATTTTTTATTTTTTTAAGTTTTAAACTTTGCACAGTGTCAACTTAATCTACTTCATAACTACATATGCACAGATATAAGTACAAACATAACTTCACTTTTATCTTTTTCGATTATTCCTCAAGATAACATTAACAATACCTCCCAATATCTTGTGTTGTTGTTATTGTGTGGCATGCAATCAACATAGGAACAAAAGAGGCGGCAAATATTGTTGTTGTAGTTGTTGTGTGAAGACAATTTTCAAAAAATTAAAATGCACAACACAAAACATCATCATCAGCAGCAAGCAACAGCAACCAAGCACCAACAACAACAGCGACAACAGTGGCATGAAGAACAACCAACAGCAGCAGAAACAGCTAGAAGAGGAAAGACAGCAAAATCAAGAGGCACACAAAGATATATTCACATACACAAACACAAACAAAAGGCACGTTCACACATACTTATACATACATATGTACAAAATTGAATTAACCAACATTTTGCTCTACCGCACAGTGAAGCAAATATGAATGCAACAACAACATTATATTTAGATATATGCATGTATGTATGTATATATGTAGTTCAAACAACCAACACCAGCTGTGGAGCATCTTTTGGCACCTATTACCCTAGCCTCTCTCCATACAATCATTCCAATAGAGCTTTTGAAGTTTTAAGGGTCGCTTTTGTTGCAACAACAACAATACGAAGAAGAAGAACAACAACAACCATACTCATATGAGCATAAAGAGAATATATAATATTTGTATAGTCTTTTTATATTTTTCCGCATTTATATTTCTGTATGTAGAAAGTTTTAACGTTCATTGACATAGTAATCCGCAACTCAGCAGCATTTTGGCACACTCTTCTGTACTTGTATACATAGTTACATTGTTACTTTCCTTGTTATTGCTGCTGTTGCACAAGTACGAGTATTGCTTACAAAAATATTAACTATTGTAAAATATTTTTACTACATAAATATACTTATAAATGAGAAGGGGTAAATTTTAAATTTGCTGTGCCATAATCGGGTGAACTCTGTTCACTTCAAAGAGAAAATCATAGATGCGAAGCAGAAGCTTCTTTCTAGAGTTTTCTAGTGTCATGAAGCAGCAAACATTTCGTCGCCTGAGAATTGATTTGGCGTATTGGTATATGAATTTGTACACACATACGCCAAATCAATTCTCAGGCGACGATTTGCCAAGAATGTTTTTATTTTTGATTTGTATCTCTGCAATGGAACATTTTTTACTTGATTTTGTGCCTTTCTTAGGGACATGAAGCGGTTGATTCTCATTTAAGTCATTTAATTCCCATGAAATAAGGAGTGAGATCGAAAAAATCTTAACATATATAAAATTCAATAATTTTTAAACGGTTGATGTTAGAGTTTTGGTTTTCTTTTTTATTTAATTGATAATATTTTACAAATTACAGAAAAAGATAACTTTTATAATTCTAACCACTATTTATGAACTCGTGGACCTTTTTTGGTAAGCCTTCCATTAGAGATTTGACAGTTGTTTCGGACACATTTTTGGAACAGTTTGCCAATCTCCTTCTAAAATCTTCGATATTTTGGGACACTTTTTTTGTGCTCTTTAAGTTTCTTTTCACAAGACCCCAATATCTCTCCACTGGTCTTAGCTCCGGACAATTTGGAAGATTGGCCTCTCTTGGTACAAAAACTATGTTATTACTTTGGTACCACTCCAGAGCTTTCTTGCCGTAGTGACTTGATGCCAAATCGGGCCAAAAATATGTGGACACATTGTGCTCTTTTATGAAAGGAAGAAGTCTTTTTTTCAAACATTCTTTGATATATATTTCGGTATTTATAAAGCCCACTGTAACAAATGACTTGCTGCTTTTGCCGCAACTGCATATAGCTTGCAAAGGAATTTTTAAAGAAATTTTGTCAGCTTTTGGATTCTAAACATTTCCTCGAGTATCAGCAACATAAAATTTTGACCCGGAAGCTGCGTAAAATCTTCCAGTACATACGTTTCGTCGTCCATTATATAACATGAATATTTTTGTAAGAAATTCGATTTGAATTTCCAAGCCCTACTTTTGGCATCTAAATTTTGTGCAGCATTCCTGTCTGGAACTTTTTTGACTTTGTATTTTTTCAAACCTTCATTATAAAAAAAATATGAGAATTTAAATGTTTTTAAGAAAATTATAAACTCTAGACCCCTTGCGGGAAACCCACATTTTTTCAAATAGACCAATTCAATTTTTTTTATAGATAAAGTTTTTAATTTCCAAAAGAGAAAGTTTTTTTTTATACACCCTAATATGTAGTACACTTCAGAAAGTTAATGTTTTTATTAAAATTATTCTCATTTAATCAAAATCACAGATTTTTGATGCGTACACATATAGGACATTGCGCATATCTGGGTTAATTTTTACTCTCAAAAAGTGCAAGCTAAAAACTCATTCGTGAGAGTTTGTGTGTTCATGATACCCAACAGAAAAGGAAACAATCCAGAGGCATTTGTTTTGAATTTTGAAACGCTTTTATATAAGAAACAAGCGTTTTCTTGTTTTGAAGAATACTTAAAGCTCTCATGGATTTTGACCCCACGCAACTATTGTGGGGTTAAAAATTCGGCAAAAATCGACTTTATATCGTTTTAGTAACAAAGTTCCAAGATTTTTGTTTTGTTTTGTAGAATTTCATAAATTTTTTGTCATCATTTTAAATACAAAATTTTTTGTTGAAATAAAAACTTGTTTAAACCACAAAAATGATTAAGGAATTTTTTCAATGGCGCCGTAGAAATCGAGGCCTCTCGCCAGACCCCGTTAAGTACTACTGAAACAGGGTTAGTAATTGGTTTAATGGTGAGTTCCCAAATTCTTGCAAAAAACGAGAACTCTAAAATATGCCATTACTTATTTAAAATAGCGGGTAATGATCTAAAAATTTAGAAAATCATATTTTAACAATCCCTTCCATATGGCAGCCCGCCTATGCCCTTAGAACCAAAGGTTAGTAAAGAAGAAATTGTTCGGTCGGAAAGAACTTTGGTAAGTGAACTACCTACAAGGGTAAATAGAACTTGATCCGAAAGAAAAGTGTAAAAATGACCCGGCCTCGTGTAGAGTGGCCGCTTCTAAAATATAGGTACACGAGCAAAAGGGAAATTTAAAAGGAAAAATTTTCGTAACAGTTTGAAGATAAATATGTATACAGTAATCCCTCAAATTACGTCGTGACATGATTCAAAATTTGGCGACACAAATCGAAACTATGTAAACCAAAATGAGAAAATTGTTATTGCCGCGAAAAAGTACGTTATTTCCACGACGTAAATCGAAAAAAAATAAATGAAATATCATAGACAATTTAATGACGTAAATCGAATAATCGTAAAGTACATAAAAATCGGAAATGTGCGTTTTTTATTTACGACTTAAATCGAAACGACGTAAACCGAAAAATTTTATAATGTGCAATTTGAATGTGAAACAAATCTATTGAAATAATTATTTAGAAACCTTAATGCAAATATTGTGCTAAAGTGCATTTACCATATAAGATTTGCAGTTGCAAGTGCAATTTATTGACTTATACATACTTTTAATTCTGGAATTTATAATTTGCGAAAAACTGCATGCTAGAAAATGCAGAACAGAATATCAAACGAATAAAAAAAGCGCAAAAAAACTAGCAAACAAATTCTATAAAAATAGAAAACGAAAGTTTATAAAACTAAACTAATTCGAAATGAGAAATTTTGCAAATTTTTATTAGTGAAAACCAATGTGTAAAATAAATTTTGTTTGTTCTTCAACGCTTTAAATATTTATATAATATAATTATTTAAACAATATAAATAATTTGACGTAACAAAATTATATTTAAAATATGCAAAACAAATCTAACATTATTAAATAAGTATATGAAAAAGAAGCAAGAAATGAATGACCAAATCGAACCTTTTATATGACGGTGTCGAAACTGGATCCAGAGCGTTGCTGGAATGTTTAGTTTTTTTTTTTTTTAGTTTTGTTTCAGTGTGTTTGATAAATGGTTTATTTTTTTCGAACAAAAATTCACGTAAAAGATAAACAAAAAAAAAAAAAAAGAAAGAGAATATAATTTATGTTTTAGTTAAATGTTTTTTTTTTCAATTTATTTATTTATAATTATTTTTTGTTTCTTATTGAAGAAGAAATGTTAGTAAATAATTGAAACACAGTTAGTGGTAGTAGAAAAAGTAGAACAGCAAATCACAATCACGCAAAAAGACACAAGAAGGCAAAGACGAACACGAAAATTATAAACAGAAATTATCGGTACATGTTTTTATAAATAAAATTTAGTATTATTTATAGCCAATTATTAGAAAAAAAAAAAAAAATAATGAAAGTGAAATGAATTATGTATAGAAAATAAATTTTAGATTGCGTATAAAAATTTTAGCATAGAAAAATAAACATAAAAACATAAACGCACGCGGGTATGAAAAAACATTTAAAAAACAAGGAACGAAACTTTTCTAAACAAGCTTCATACATTATTTTATTTCGTTTTTTTTTTTTTTTGTTTTTGTATGAGGAACAAATTTTCTTTTTGTATAAAAATTTTATATAGGATTAGGTATAAGTAATAAATACATTTGGAAAATGGAAATATTTATTTATATGTGTATGCTATAAAACTTACTTGGCATTTTTGGGCCGTTTCGCATCGATTGGAAAATCATCATCAAAATCCAAATTGAAATCTTCGCCAAGATCGCGCGGCACTAGCGGTGTTCTTTGATGGGCTGGACTGGTGTGATAACCATCAGCGTGTAGCTATTTATTTGTTTGTTTATTTATATTTATTTTTTTTTTTAATAAAAATAAATCATTTTGTTTATGGGGTTTGTGTGATGGCGTGTATATTATATACGAGTGTGGTTTATGTTTTAGGTGGAAGTGGAAAAATCAAATAAAAAAATCAATTGGGGAAGAAAGGAGAAAATTATTTGATTAGTTTATTTTTGCATTGATTTTAATATAGTTTTCAGTTTTCATTTTCATTCTGCTTTTGTTTTTGTTTTTTAATTGGGAATTCATCTGTCAACATTTATAGTTAAAAATATACAAAACATACTTTGCCGTGCGCTCAATAGGAAGACGGTACTGACTGAAGGTTTATTACTAGAAATAAACTGAAGGTACTAGAAATAAACTGTTCCTGGTTCATTCGTTGAGGCCAATTCACTGTATGCAGAAACTCAAAGTTTGGGGCACATATTGCTTTTGTGTCGGAGTATTGGAGAAAAATTGGGATAAATTTTAATTGGTACTCAGTAGTTGCCTAAAGCAGCAAAAAATAGTCGAAGTTCTAAAAAATATGCTGTTTGTGGTTTAAAATAATCTAAGTTTATTTGGAAGAGACATTCAGAATCAGAAGTAGTCCAGTGAAATCAGGGAAAATCTGATGTAACTAGAGGCAGTTCTATGCAAGAAATAAATAAAAATCACTAGCCATCAGAAGCTCTAATATAATCAGTCTAGAACAGAAATAGACAGTCGGATACTTAAAGAGACTGGCAATGCCCTGAAGAGTATGCCAGATGTGATTTGAGGCAATATGAACCTGTTTGGCTTTGATAATCACAAGCTATCACAACCGGCAAGAAGAAATTGGAGGAAATCCGTAGGTACAAAAAGTGGTGGTATATAGGAGGTAGTAAGGTGGTAGACCGAAGTAGTTCGAAATAAAAATAAGTTTTTAGAGAGCAATAAAAAGCCAGAAGTAATAAAAAGCGGAGGAACTAAATGAGTGTCAGAAGCATAAAGACGGAGCCATAAGCTGAAGGGTATAGATATTGGCCTAATTTGGGTAATCTGAGTCTATGTAACAGAGGCAGGCAAACATAAGCTAACAAAAGCAAAAACAAAAGATGCAGTTGAAAGCAATCAGACGCTTTCAGAGGTAATCAGAAGCAATCGGGAGATTATAGAAGTAATAAGAGGTAGACAGAAGCAATCTAAGTATGAAATATGAAGTTAGTGACCTAAAGAGGCAGACAATGGATTGAAAAGTATGCCAGATGTCTTGAGGTAATATAAGTCTGTTTAGGTTAAAGTAGTTTCTGTAAGTTAAAAGTAACAAAAAGGATGGAGAGGCTCTTAAGGGAAATTTGGTGATAGTAAATGCCTAACGTAAAAATATATAGTCAAAGGCAAAAAGATGCAGTTAAAAATCTAAAGAGCACGTCTGATGTAGTGATCTGCGCCTATCCACTGCAGGTAATCGCAGACTACCTGAAATATCTGAAGCAGCAATAGGCAGTTCGAGGCACTAGCGGATCCTAAAGGAGCATTTGGGTTTGAACTTACGGCCCGCCGCCCCCTTCTGCCGATGGAAATCTCATACATTTTGATCGTTGGTCATCAATCAACAAAATTTTAGAGGGAAGAAAATTTAAACCTCCCCATCATTCCGACCCCTTGCACCTCTTCCACCCTTCCCCCCTCCGAAATGTAATTAAGTAATTAGAAGAAGTGGTAGGTAGTAAGAAGCAAATATATGCAAGAACTAAAAGTTAGGCAGAGGCAATCACAAGCAATAAATGGTATTCAGAAGAAAGTTTGAAGCTGAAACAGACAGAGACCTTAAAATGTAGTCAAATGTCTAAAATGTATGGCAGATATGGATTATTTATTAGGAAGATTTATTGGCCTATGAAGACAACCGCAGGTTATAACAATAACAAAAGGCATTTGAAGGAAATCAGGAACAACAGAAGCACTAAACATGTGTGTGGGCGGTTGTGAATTGAAAGAAGAAGAATAATTTATTTTACCACTCTGGATATGAGTGTTTTCAGTTTTCATCAGGTTCAAGAATTAGCAGGATAATTGGCTGACCTCAAAACTTGAGTTGGAGAGACCAACATTTTTGCAATGAGGTATAAATAAAGTTGCCAGATACAAATCGGGCTTCATGTGGACATCGGGCTTCATGTGGACAATGTCCAGCATTCATCTGGACCAGGGATGCCAACTCATCTTTTCTGTCTCCCCGTTAGCCCTCGAGAAATTCACCGATTTGCGATCAAATTCCCCGCACCTACATAATTTTATATTAAAACAGCGCGATACGCACTTTTCATATAAACATTTTATAAAAACGAAAAATACCTTTACGTTGGCTTAAAGTTGATCTCGGTGGCTGTTATTTTAAAGCGGCCCAGCACTATCTCGGTCCAAAACTTAACCATTTTTTATAGGACTAGTAGGTTAATAGAAATGTTCTTTCTGACTTTGGAATTCTTTTGACACATGAGTGATTTCATCTCAAGGAAATCCACTCTCAAAATTGGTCGGGCTCATACTTGTACAAAGATTAGTCCCATTGGGTAATAGTTACCACACCAAATTTGAACGATATGGGGTGTTTCGAGTTACTAGACGTTGATTTTGATAGATACACAAGCCTCAGCCCACTTTTGGGCATCAAAGTTCTCAAAAATGTCAAAAACCTTGTTTTAAGAAAAACGGGTTCAAAGTTTTGACTATCGGTTTTTAACATTTAAAATATACTTCATCTATTTTATGATGGCTGACCGTAGTTTGTAAGTTAACAGATAAGTCAGCAAGGATTAAGAGTTTTAATAAGGAGGTGTTGGACCAACGTATAGCTAGGCCTTTCTGAGTGGCGAAAAGGGAAGGTGACTGTTTTACCTGACTAACACTCAGCGTTATAATCGTTCATATCTACGAAAGCACTCTGAGTTTCTCTCTGAAATTTTTACAAAATACTTTTGAAATGAAAGACTTTCAAATTACACACTTTTTTAAAAATCGATTTCTTTAAACCAACGGCTCATTTAAGAAAAGTTGAATATTTTAAGACCTAAAATATGAAATATTGCAAAAGCTAAATTTACATTACATAAAATTTGACAAAAAATATTCTACTGACTTTAATAACTAAAAGCTGAACGGTTTTGAATTCCCCGCAAAAAACAGCTCATTCCCCGATTCCCCGTACTACGTAAAATTACCCGCAAATCGGGAAATTCCCCGCAAGTTGGACATTGAAAAAAGATTTTTCTACACAACAAAAGCAATAAATATAAAAAATTGCTTAACTAATTTGCTTCAGACATCAAATTCGCAAATGTTAAAATAAACAGATTTCTTAATAGCCCCTGAAGACCCAATTTTTCCGAGTTCAGGTCCATATTGCAGGAAAACTAGTTGTGATGGAGAAAAACCTAGTCTGATCAGCGACTAAATTATAAAATCTCGCTCATAAAATTTGTGTGTAATCAGTGTAGCACACCATTTAAATTTTAATTGACAGATCAGTTGTATAAATATTTTCAGCGCCTGAGACTTCTGGTATATTTTTAAATTGTTTAATGTGTTTGCCCAAATTGATCAGTAAAAATTTTATCTTTACAAGTTTGAAATTTGATTTGGATAAATTTCTGAAAGTCGGGACTCTGGATACCGGACTAAAAATCTGGACAATCAAGACGAATCAAGACCGTCTGGCAACCCTAAGTATAAAGGATATTCAATTTCATCTAGTTTCTAATAGAAACTGGAGAAGAAAAAATTAAAAACAAAAAATCAATAATCATTTTCAATTGAGCACACTGTAAAATACATCAATAAATTGGAATTGAAAGCGTGCGGAAAATGATAAAAATTTTGTAGTTTGGAATAATAATAGTTTTTTTTTTTAAAGAAAATGTAAATAGTTGGGAAAATTAAAAAAAGAGAAATTCAAAAGAAAAGTATGAAATCTACAAATCTATTGAACTTTAATGCATGCAAATTATAAAACTTGATCATAAGCTTTTAGTTATTTATATGAAAATGTTTGTGGTTGTTTACGCGTATTTTGTAATAGTGTAGAAAGTTTTTATGTGAATAAGTTCAATTCCAAATAAAAAATTAATTAAAGAAATTTCAATTCCAATTTATTGAAAATTAAAAACAAATAAATTGTATTAATGTTTGTGTAAATATTTGTTTGGGAAACACTGTATCCAAATGAGTGTCATATATATCATACAACGAATGAAGGTATGAATGATTGAATGAACTGTGTTGAGATGAATTTGTTTGCGCAACAAAAAAACAATAACAATAATTTTTAAACTTAGCATAATATATAAAAACAACAAGTAAAGGGCAATCAAATACTCGTGCAAGGATATTTTTTTTTTGTTTTCGTATTTTTTTCTGGTCATCAAAAAACAAATTTGTAAATTGGTAACATGGTAAAAAGGCTAAAAGTAAACTTAAATGTTTGTTTTTTTTTTTTAATTAACAATAAAATTATTTAAATATTTATTTATATATATGTATGTAGGTATATAATATATATTAATGTTTGTATTTTCTTTATGAATTATTATCCTTTCTCACACGAGTACCATTATTAGCCCCTACCTTAACCACTGTGCCGACCTGATTAGATTCAGCTGATTGTCGATTATCAAGTAAATTTGCACGCTCCATTTGTTCTAGCGGTAAAGTTTCACGTTGATTCTGCGGTTGATCGTTTAGTAAACGTTCACGCATCTCATGTATGTAGGGGCAACGCTGCATTCCTTCGTTCCTGTAGTTGGTCGCTGTCGATAGTTCGTTATCGTTTCCAGTATCGTATATAAATTTAATTTATAGTGTGATTTCCTTTTGTTATGAAAGTTTATTTGTTTTTGTGAAAATTCCCTTTCGAGTTGTTTTTTTTACCATATACTACTAGTAAATATCTTGAAAACTTTAGGTATATTTTATTATTTGTTTTATTTTATCCTAACTAATATTTTTTTTTTTTTTTTGTTTTTAGAGAAAAATCAGTCAATATGTTACAGCAGTTTTGATAGTTTCTGAATTTTTTTTTTTTTTTTGAAAATATGTTTTTGATTATGAGTTGGTAAATTCTGAAATGAGAAAAAGAGAAAAATATGAATTTAATTATTTCGCATAATAAAAACTTAAAAAAATTAGTTAATATTCAAGTTAATTTGTCTAATTGAATATATTTAGTCCGATTAACAGAAATGAAATGTTTGTCGTTAATGCAATCATTTTATTGTTTAATTAGTAGCTTTAAAAAAGATTTATGATTTCATGTCGATTTCAATTCAGTTCCATCTGTAATCAAACAATTATTAAATGCATGCAATCACAGAATTTTATTCATTGAATGCGAACTCCAATGTTTGTAAATCAGAAATGATTGCACCTTTTTACAGCTCTGATATTTACTTCGTTTTAAAATCGTTGATATTTGCAAACATGATCTGAGCGGAAAAATACCCAGGTTTGCTTTTAATTACCTAATCACAATCATTGCGTCAAATCAGAGTAAAAGCGTAAAGTGAGAGTAAAGGCAAATGCCGTATATTTTGTTATTGTGGAGTAATATTGTGTTACACTTTTAACCTCTTACTCCGTTAACCAGCAGTTTACTCTAAAGCGTCAACAGGGCTAAAGTTTAATACTAAGTAAAAGTAAAATTCTCTCAATGTTCTCAGTCAAGCAATAAAGTTTCAAAGAAAGGGGATTAATCGGCAAAATTTAACCTGACTAATGAGTGAAAAGTAAAGACTAAAAAAAAATTAGTCATCAATTAAAAACTTAAGTCAATTTTTATTGGTTATTTAGTCATGTTTCGTTGACTAAATTTTAGTTGTAACCATTAGCGGATTCAAAGACGGGGAGGGGGTCGAGGTTAAACCACCTTTTTAGATTTCACACATTTTGATCATCGGCTATGAAAAAAAAAATTATAGCGGTCAAACAATTAAAATCGTAACTAAAATGACGATTACGATTTGAATTATTTTCAATTCGAAGTACCAGGAGAATAGCTGGTGGGTTTTGACACCTGGATAAGAAATGCAAAATTCCAGTTTTATTTTTGTAATTGCAAATGTTTCCTATATCAAAATTGTCGAGTTATTTATTCGTAACAAATGGTTAAATATTAAAATTATGTCTTATAAAAACATCACTTCCGCACATTCGTAGTTTTGGCAGATAACCGGCGTTATGTAAAACTAACACTGTCAATAAAAGTTAAACTAATGATTGAATGAACAACTATTTAATCATGACTAAATTTAATCATGATTGATTAGTCATGACTAAAATTTTAGTTGACTGATTAGTTAATAAGACAACTTTGATCGTTTCGCGGGTATCGCACTATAATTTCACTCGAGATATTGCGGGTTCCATTCCCATCTTGGTCTGGTGGTTAATTTTCAGTAACTTTTTATATTCCTATTCCTATATAAAATCAATAAGAATGATAAGAAAGTATATAAGTACGCCTCTAGGTAGGCAAAGGCAAAACCACCAAGTGATGACGACCTCGATAGTCTAATGGGTAGTGCACTACACTTTCATCCGGGAGTTGCGGGTTCGATTCCCGTCTTCGTCTGGTGATTAATTTTCATAACTTTCTTATATTCTGTTTTTTTTTTTTTTTTTTTTTTTGTTGGAACAGACAAAAGAAGTATTCAAGAATACAGCACTCAGACAAGTTTTACGTCCATTGTACTATATCCTCTGTTCCCATTTGCTTTTCTTTAAATCTACCAGATTTATTAATAAATCTTAGCAGATTTCGTCTCCCAACACTCCAGTACCAAATATGCTTACTCTGATCTGGCAGAAAGCGGGGCAGACACTAAGAAAGTGGTCCACCGTCTCTTCACATTCTTCCTCCAAACCACAGGAAGCACAGAAGGCACTAGCTCCTAGGCCAATATATTCTTATATTCACTATCAATATGAAGTATATGAGAATTATAAGAAAGTGTACAAATACACAGCTTGGTTGATAATACCACAAACCACCAAGCCGATAAAAAATTGGCACACCGCCGTTCGGAATCGGCGTTAAACTGTTGGTCAAACTATGTTGTATTACAATGGGCCGTTCAGGCCTAAGTGAGTCTCTCGACAGCCACTCCAACCTAACCTGACAAATTGCTATACCCGGAACCGACGTTAAACTATAGGTACAACCACTGAACCTAACCTAATTATTAAGTTAATTGAAAAAATTAGTTGTTTGATTGCAAAAATCCTGCAAAAATTGGGGGACTTTTGCAGCTTCCATCATGCCATAGTTTTTTTTTTTTAAAGGAAAGGAAAAATGTTTGGCCCTTCTTTTAAACCCCTCCCCTGCATTTATAATTTTATAAAATTTTTACTAATGTTTGCTCCGGTGCCCGCTTTGAAACATTATTTTTGTTATCCAAAGAGAAGCCAAACATAGGTTCCTTTACTAAAAAAAATTCTCTAGCTCACAAAATTTCATCAAAATGTCTCGGTCCATAGATATAAGTCCGGTATAAGAAATAATTCAACTTTTCTCTAAATTTTTTGCTCCTAAGCTCAGTTTTAGAATTTTTGTGATCAAAATAGACATTAAAAATATTTTATTGTATTTTATTGATTTTATTGTATGACTTCAATACTTTTTAGGTCTGGGTTTTGGTATGAACTTTAGTATATGAATTTCGGTTTGATTTTTGGGTAGATTTAATCTGTGTATAGTTAAAATTTAAGTCTGATTTTAAATCTGAAATTGGTTTTTTTTCAACCTGAGCTTTGACTAAAAATTAATCTCATTTGGGTCTGAATGTGATCGCTTTTTGGTTTAAGTTTGGTCTCACTCTTTATCTGAATTTTAGTCTGGTTTTTGGATTGAATTTAATCTACTTTTAGTCGGATTTTAGATCTGAACTTGCCTAAATTCTAAGCCCGCCACTGTTTAATAGAAATATCAACTAGATTAATGCAAACTATGCTTCTACTGCTAATACATAATTTATTATTCTCCCAGTGAAACACGGGAAGCTGAGTTCGGATTTCACGTTTCGGATTGAGTAAGCAAGTGCAAATATCTAACACTGAAAATACAGTTCAAGGACCTGTAAAGCATTATTGTGAACATCTAACGCTAATTTTCCCTAACAGATTTTCCATTTGCATAACAAATTTCTAAAGCTACACACTGTATGTATGTGTGTGTGTTGGAATTATTAATAAATTTAACAAATTGAAAGTGTTTTATGACTTTTTAACCTGATTTGATTATATTGTCCAATATGCAAAATCTTTTCATGTCATCACTATCAACCACCACCACTACTACCTCCTCATAACCAACATTGGAATGCATGCAACATATTAGCATCTGCAGCAAAGACTGCAAACTAATACATATGCATATATGAATATGCACGATATATTGAGAAGGAAATATGTAGCAGCAAGGAAAAAGAAAAACGATGACAATGATAAAACAATTTCATGAGTTATGAACACTTTCAATGGCTGTTAATGACATTAAAAAAGGGTACGTAGAACAAAAGGCTATTAGAAAATAAAAAAACACACATACATACTAATACATATACACAGAAAGAAATGACAGTAAGCGGAAGGATGGAAAAATGTGCTCATACTTAAGTTAACAATTTTTAGAAGAATTTAAAATAAATTTAAGCTCATTTTTATTTAACTTATTATTTTGAAAGAAAAAAACAAAAGCAAACAAATATTTCCAAATAACAAAAATTTGAAACGCTTGAGTAGATCGAGCTATGATCTCATCGAATGTGCTGCTTAGATGCCTATACAAGTTTCTGGTTGTTGCTGTTGTTCATCAATATAAATTGTCATTAAAACCAGAAAATAATAAATGTTTATACATATATGTAGTTGGAATAGCGTAATTTTGCACACCAAAATTGCAAAACACAGACAACAAATTCGATGTTGTTGGCAGCAAAGTAAATTTATTTATTTATTTATTTTTTTTTTTCATTTCGATTGATGACGTTTTTACGTCGTTCCAAGCTGTTGAACATTTTTTTCTATTTTCTTTTTTCACATTTGTTTGTACAAAATTCATTTAAATGTTTTGTTGCTCTTTATACTTAAATGCAATTTTTAAATGTTTAGAATTGTTGGAGTTTTAATTTCACATAATGAATATATGTTTAAGTATTGAATATATATGTATTGTACTTATATGAATGCATATACTTGGATATGTATGTATATGTATATGTTTACATAATTGCATATTGTTCTACTGACTGAGTTTCTCTGTGTTTCGCTAGTAATATGTGGCTGCAACATTTTGTCAACACATTCACTTTTATATATACATACAATACACAATAATCTTTTTGTTAATGAAAATAATATTTGATTACAATGTAGTATGCTGAGAGTACATTGATCTTTTTGTATATACTTATTACAAACTCAATGAATAAAGTTAGTCATAGTTGCTAAGTTCAACATTTAAAATTTTCAAATAAAAATTGCTTCCTTTTGGTTGTACATAAATTAAATTGAAATTGAATCTGAAATTAAATGGAATCACATACAACCAGAGTAGGAAATAATCAACTAATTTCTTTATTTAGTAGTTGTCTAAAATTTTAGTCATAACTAACGAACAATGACGAAATGTAGTCATGATTAAATACTTAGTCATAATAACCACTAAATCATTAGTCATTCAATCATTAGTCAATAGTTATTCAATCATTAGATTTAGTCATATTCGCAATATTATAAAAAATTTATAAAATGTAACTTATTAAATAGTTTGACAATATGCCAAAATCACGAATCTGCAGCAGTGCTGTTTTAATAAGATTCGATTTCAATGTTTAATCATTTGCTATAAATGCATAATTCGATAATTTCTCGATAGGAAACATTTGCGATTACAAAACTAAAAAATTAGTTTCGAATTCCTAACCAAGGTGTCAAGTAACATAAAATATTTTCCTGGTACTTGTATTGAAAAAAACTCAAATCGTAATACTCGTTTTAGCCATAGGTTAGGTTAGGTTGAAGTGGCAGCCTTCTGCTTGAAAGCACACTTAAGCACATAATTAGGCTCATTGTGATACTACAGTTCGGCGCGACTCCCCCATTTACGGAGTGGAGAACCATGAGGATTCCATAATGAATCTAGCTATGTCCTTAATATTTACGGATGATAGCTCGGACAGACTAGTGAAGAAAGGTGAACCCAGAAGTTTTAGTCTCCTCCTGACCAGGGATGGGCATTCGCACATGAAATGAAGGACTGTTTCTTCCTCCTCCTCAGAGCCGCAGCCCCGACAGAAGTCATTGAATGGCAGTCCAAGTCTTGCAGCATGTCTCCCCATTATGCAGTGTCCCGTGAGCACCGAAATCGTAATCCTGATGGAGTTTCTGCTAAGGTTGAGTAGCTGTCTAGTTCGTCTATTGTCCATAGTGGTCCATGTTAGCCTGGTAATACCACAGGTATGCTCCGCTACCCAGGATCTTTTTGCTTCCTCAAGGTAGTTTTGCTTAATGGCTAATTTAATAGACGTAAGAGGGACACCAATGGTGATGGAAGGTGATATATCTGTAAGCTGCGAGCCCTGTTTTGCTAACTCGTCGGCATTGCAGTTACCTGAAATATCCATATGTCCAGGCACCCAATATAGGTGGACCTGCGAGTGACTCGACAAAATGTTGAGTGAAGATCGGTAGTCGAGAACAAGCTTTGATGTCGTGAAAGCATCGGCAAGGGACTTGATTGCTGCTTGGCTGTCCGTGTAGATGCAGATATTCGTTTCGAATGAATCGTTGCGAATAAGCCACTTGGACGCTTGATAGATAGCCATTACTTCCGCCTGAAAGACCCTGCAATGGTCAGGAGATCTAACTAACTAACTTACTAGAGTAGACGCCACAGCCGACTCTTTCCTCCAATTTGGATCCATCTGTATAGATGTCAATTGAATTGTCAGTGACCACCTCGTCATTAACCTATTCCTCTCTACTGGGACATTTTAGCCATGGTTACAACTAAAATTTTAGGCATTAGTTAACGCAACATGACTAAATGACTATTAATGTTTTTCACATAAAAATAAAATTAAATAAAATATTTGATTTTCTATATAAACTAAATATATTGTTTCTGTTAATTTCACACTGAATAATTGGTATAAACTTTAATTTATACCAACAAACCATATATGGTCAAATTTTAACACTTGTAATTAATATATTAAAAAATCATAGAACAAAAGTTGTTCAGATTGAAGAATGCTATTCCTCAATTTTTTTTAGGGAAGATATAGACAAACTAAATTTGTATTGTTGGGCAGGGAAGGGTTAAAGATTAGTCATTAGTTTGCGATTGATGATTGATTTTTTAGTCATTACTTTTCATTCATTAGTCAGATTGAGTTTCGCCCAACACTGTATACAACACACATTTCTTATGAATTTGCTCGTTTATTGATGAATATCATGCATCAATCGACGATTATTACGGTTTTTCTTAGTTGGAAGCATTTGTGAAATAAGGTCGTCTTGCTAAGAACCTTCAGATCTCAGATCTTGGGGTTGATGAAAAGGTCGCTGCTTTCATAAGAAAGCAAGTTCATGCTGTGATAAACGCTACTTGAATTTTCGAAACTTTCAATAGAGCTTTAGATCGAGTATGTTAAAATGGCCCTACACATTCAATTTTCCCCCAATTAATATTATGAATGTTTTCATAATATTAACGAATGTAAACACCTAGAAAAAATTCCGAAAATGGGTCGTACCGAAAAAATGTTTTTATGACATGTATCTATTTAAAATACTTTGAAGGTGGGGAGATAGAAGCTCAAGAAAATTCTTTCCAACGTTCCCCCGTATTTGGTTATATTGATGAAGAAAATTTAAAGAAACATTTTTGTGTGAAAGAAGAACTGGGATAGTTTGTTCATCAACGTCTGCAAAACCGTGACTCTTTCATTGAGTTATATTAGCTTTTAATGACTTCTTTGCTTACTTGTATATCATTTTCTCTCATTCTCAAAGGAACTTTGAAGTAAAGTAAAGGAAGATAAAAGTGCGGTATGAAGAGAAGTATTGGATTCTAGATTTCCGTTAAAGAGAACGACTCTCTATGATTTTTTAAATAGATGCTAATTAGATGTAATGAAATCTATATCAGTTCCAAGATATTATGGAGTTTTCATAACTTTGAAAGTGTAACAATAATACTTTAAGTCGTAGTGTGAGACTAGTCTAGTAGACTATGCAGCTCCCATAGATATGAGAGTGTACCAAGAATACTAGAAGCCACCAGCGAATCGAAGACGTGGTTTGAGGTTTAGTAGTGTTATTCAAGACATTGAAAAAATTTAAAATTATTTATGCAATCACAAGAAGACCTAGGGGTTATTCTGAAAAGCATACCCTCCCCCTCTTCTCAAGGGTCCGCTTTTCTGATATTTGACGCTACAATGCATTAACTTGCAATATCTTAATTTAATACATTCTACTAACATTTTCTTCTGGCAAACATCTGACAAGAATTGCAATGAACGCTTCGATGCACGCGACATAATTGCGGTAAAGTTGAGTACACTATATACATGTATGGGTGTATATGGGTTCCATTGAGGTTTTTTTATACCTTTATATTGTCATAATAAATGTTAGTTGCAGACAGATGTTAAGATATGCACATATGCAAAAATATTTAAAGGTTATATAAGGTTAAAAAAGGGTGATATAAATCAAAACTTGATGGTGCTTAAAATCATAATTATGTAAAAATTTTAAGCTGATGTTTTTATGTCCAAATTCGAGTTTATCAAATATCTTTTGAATGAGGAAGAGATCAGTGTGGCAGCAAAGAAATAATTGGCAAATGTTCACTGGGAGATAGTCACTAGTTGAGGGAATGATTTTACAAAGGTGTAGAATAATTAGAGTAGAGCAATATCTAGACCGAGAACCAAAACAAAATCCAGACCAAAATTTAAACCAAAAAGAGATCAAACTTAACCAGATATTACCAATGACTCATTGAATGAATATGTAGTAGTACACTTCAGAAAGTTTTGATTTGATTATATTTTTCATTTAATCAAAATCAAATATTTATGAAGTATACTATATAAAACACATTGGACATATCTGGGTTAAGACCAAAAGTTATAATAATATTCAGACCAAAAATCGAACCATAACTTAGTGCAAAATTTAGACCCATAATAAAGGTTAGAGAGAGACCAAAATTCCGATAAAAATATAAACCAAATTTCGGACGTTACATTAGAGCAAAACTCAGACCAAAATTTATATCAAAGCCCAGACCAAAAATTAGTATCAGTTTCCTTTGTCTAACTGCAGTGTAATTAATCTGACAGAAAGACTGACTGAAATTTTTATTTTAAATATTATTCTAATCAATCATTATAAAATAACATATAAAATAACGTAAACACATCTCCGTGGGTGTTTTAAATATGTCTGAATTTTAAATATACTTTTCATAATAGTTTTAGTATGCAAAATAGTGCATAAATCTGTAGATAAATATTTCATTTACATTCTACGTACATGTTTAGGTATGCACCTAAAAATCTGTACCCTATTTTAAAAGTTAAGTTAATATTAAGCTGCGTTGTCTCGGAATCTTGGTTCCTGTGGCAGAAATTATAACCGTGAAGCAGGGCACTCCAGCCCCACTCCGACCTCTTAAGTATAGCTCCGACTCTGTGCTCCGTGCTCCGCTCCGAGCTCCAACTATACATAATTTTCTAAATAAAAACAATTTTTTTATTTTAAATTCGTTTATGTGTATTGCTACCTTAATTTGATAAAGCCCTAACACCCATTTTCCGAATTTTACAGGAAAAGCAAAAATTATTTTGATATTTAGAGTACTGCTTCCAGAATTTGTAATTTGAGCTGAAGGAAGAGATTGTAAATTTTCGGTGTATATCTTTCGGTACAGATGAAAGTGAGTACGACTAATCATAATCCACCAAAAACTCGATATTGAAAAACTTGATGTTAGGTGACCAATTCTGGGAAGTTCCGAAAGTACTCTTTATTTGGTTCAAAACTCGACATGTTTACCATACGAAAAAATATAATGCTATAATGATATAGTTGTTACTATATCGTTTTGAAGGTTGCAATCATAGCAATAGAACCAGTTAAGATTGTGAACTCCTTTTTCTTAGTGACATCTTTTAAAAAAAAATTAGGAATTATTAACACACATTAGCCCTATTCAAGATATGGTGTAAACGGTCTTGCATCATTGCAAATGAAAATTTTATTTATTATATCGCATATGTTATTGTGATAGCAGAACTATTTTGCATTTGCAATGATGCAAGACCATTTGCACGAAATCGTGAATAGGGCTATTGTAATAAAATTGTACATTTCATTACTGCAATGGAAATGGCGCTACTCAGTTCAAATCCCTTGCAATGAATTTGTAATTAATCAATAAATGTAATGAATTTATTTTAGTACTAATTCATTCCAATGGATTTGAACTCAGCATTGCCATTTGCATTGATTAATGGAGATGGTAATGGAAAAACTTCATGGCCTATAATTGAGAGGCTGAGAGGAAAAGTGGTATAACTTCTACGTTCAGAAAAAAGTGGAATAATTTTACTTAAGAGGAAAAGCGACACAAATATCACCCGCAAAAGCGGGACGAAATATGTTCAGAGCGGAAACGGAATAAAAAATTATGCTTTTTTTTCTCTGAAAGAATTGTTATACCATTTTTGCTCTTACTTTTAAGTCTTTTAATTTTCACTCTAAGCCGTATTACTTGTGCCATTCTTGCGCTGAGATACTGAGTTATTTCACTTTTGCTCTTATATTAATTTTAGCCCACTTTTCCTCTCAGCCTGTCAATTGTAATAGTGTGCAAGTTTTCAAATATAATGTCAAGCAACAATAGTTGGAAAAATTATGAATCGGAGCAGCGGAACGGTTAAATTTTCATTGCTCCAGCTTCAGCTCTAGCTTCGATCAAAACAGTGTGCTCCACAGCTCCTTGCTCCAGTTCTGCGCTCCGCTCCAAAGCCCTGCCGTGAAGTACGCCTAAGGTCGTTACTTCAATAAGCCAGAAAAAATGCATTGTTTTGTTATGAGTTCTCTTGCTGTTTAAACCTCGTAATTTCCAGCTCTGAGTTTTCCAGACCAATGAATATTGGATGCGTTTTCTGAATTAATTATGTACTAGTCGGTAAGGCCCCAGTAACTGGGGCTATTTTTTGTTCAATAAATCCCTTTATGAAAAAACAAATATCAAAAGAGAACCAAACTACTCGTTGGTGCTGATTTTGTTATTTTCGTATGCAGATAATTCGTTAGATAATTCTGAGAAAAGCCGTTACTCATGTCTTCTCTCTCTCATTTGTAGTTTACTTCCGCTTAAGCAATGATTTTTACAACGATGAATGCAATGCTTTGTTCAATGAGTGAATTTTAAAGAACTTCCGACGCTAATATTTTGGAATTGGATTTCAAATCTGATAATTTTTGGCTAAACTACCCGTCAAGCTCTTTAAATTGATATATAATATGATAGTGTAGCACTTCTGGATCTTCTGGAATAAAATTGTAGTTACACTAATAAATGTATTGATGATGATGCTAATGAATCTGATAGGCAAATAAGAGATTTCCTTCTTCAAGAAGATGATCAAATAAAGCGCGGTTCACGCAAAATTGGCACGCAGGAAAGTTGCTGTATCTTTTTAACCACAGCACTCAGAATAACAAATAATGCATTAAATAATAAGTTAAATATTGTGTTTTAATACTATAATATTAAAAGATTTAAATTTCTTTGTTGTGCAAAAAGTTCCGGGTATTCCTTTTAATGGACCCCATCAACCTTTGAACATCCGCTCTGGATACTTTTGCGGCTATTTGGTTCCATTTTAGTAACATTGAATTCACATTTTTGACAATACCTGCATTTTTCTTCAACTTATATTTTGTAATAGCCTAGTATTTTTCGATCGGTCGAAGCTGGGGGCAATTGGGTGGATTCATATATTTGGGCACTACATCTACTTTATTTGTCTGATACCAATCCATGGTTTTCTTAGAGTAGTGGCGACTGGCTAAATCAGGCCAAAACTTCACTGGCGAATGGTGGTGACGAACAGATGGCAATAGTCGTTTCGAAAGGCACTCTTTGATGTAAATACCAGACGTCATAGAAGAGGATGTCACAAATGCCCTGGATTTGAGACCACAGCTGCAAATAGCCTGCCATACCATTGCTTTCTTTGCAAATTTATCCATTTTTATGTACTTGAATTTTGAGGGTACATTACCACGATACGTTGCCATATAAAATTTTTGACCTGGAAGCTGTTTAAGATCAAATTTTACGTATGATTCGTCATCCACAATAATGCATCCATTGAATTTGGTCAAAACAATATTATAAAGAAGACGAGCACGTTTTTTGGCCAGCAAATTCTGTTTGTCTGTTCTTATTGGATATTTTATAGCACGATAGCACTTTAGCCCAGCTTTTATGCGTATTCGTCTAGCAGTTCTTTTGCTGGTATTGATTTTTTTGGCACGATTGCTATCCGATAGTCCGGAATTGCTTTTGATGGACCTCAAGATCTTTGCCTTTAATTTTAGGCTGGTGGTTTCCATTTTGTTCACAACTTTTTTAGCTCTTTCAACACTAAGAGTTTCTTTATATCGTTTTATAACTCTACATACCGTTCTTTTGGAGATATTTAACACTTTCGCAATCTTTGAACCAGACCACGACGGGTTTTCAATAAATTTGTTCACAATCAATTTTCTGTTAGTAAATCCCTCCTACAACAAGTAAAAATTCTCGCACAATTCTCCTTGTAATATTGCAGTGGAGGTCCTCTGATTTGAAGAGCAGTGAATTGTTATTTCAAGGCCTATAAGTGGTATTGATATTACTTTTTGAAGTAGATTTTAAATAAATATGGTTTTGATTTTCCATTAAATGTTCATCGGTAATTTCTATCAAAGACATGTAGACTATTTAATATATATTCCGATAACATGATGTCACTCATTATTTTTCTTCTTTTTTTGTTTTAGACTTATTCATTATTTATACTTTTTTTTATACACAACTTAGTTGCATTGAAATATAAATAAAGTGCAAGTTCATAAATTTGTGCATATATAAGTATTTATATTTATGAGGTGCAAAGCAACAACTTACGAGCAAATTTGCTGTGAATAACATTATAAAGTTGTTGGTGTTTCTTCACAGTGAATAAACGCAAAGCAAGGTTGTTGTTGCTGTTTCAAATAACCAGAAGAAACTTTGCATTGGCATAAAAAAGTGCGCAATTGGAGCACTGAATCCTTGAATTCAATTTTTCCTCTTTTCAGCGACTCTTTAGAGCAATATAGAAGCGTAGTAAAAGTTGTATGTAGAATTACAACAAAAAAAAAGTAAACTGCAGATGTAAATATTTGCAGCATGATAAGGATGCGGATGCAGCATAAAACTTTATGCAGTAACAGCAGCATAGAGTGTAAAGATGAGATGAAAATAAAAATAAAGTTAAAAAATCAAGATAGTAGAAAAAAATATATACTTTTTGCAAGGCAAAAGAAAAAACGCGCTAACAAAACTAAGTGTAAACTTCTGAAAATCAAATACTGCAGCCTACCACCAACTAATAGATGTTGATAGGAAAGATGCTGTACTAAGTACAGTGTGGCAAAAGGGAAAAGTAGAATGATAAAATTTTACAATTTCTTAGCAATCAACCTAACAAATAAATTCAATTGCTGTTTTTTTTTTTTTTAGTTTTAAACAAAAAAGTATTAAATTTTTTGTGTTAAAACTAAGAAAATGCTTGAAATTTTGAAGTTTAGTACATTAAAAGGCCTGACACGTACACATGAGTTTTAATTCCGTGGCAATTCTGATACCATTACTACCTGAACCCGACAGTAATTGCAAAAATATATAATAAATAATGGTTGGAATTATATTCCACCGGCCAGTACCTCCGTGAAGACTAATCCTTGGAAACATTTTTGCACATCATCAAAAATATATTTGGTCCTGGTTCCACTATATTTTGATCAAGTCTCTCTTGCTGTGGCAAAAGTGAATTCCAATAATTGGTAGCATATACTCATCCTTACTTTACCCAGATTTATATATTCAAAAGGCAGCAATAAATTTTTTAGGCTCTTTAAAGAAACTACATAACATTTCTTCCTTCAGTCAAAAATTCTATTTTTCTTCTATCTGGGAAAAGCAAAACGGTCCCATTAAGTTAGTGTTATGAATAACCTACCTACCTCAAAATTTAGGGTAACTTTACTCGGGGATCTTGAAACTCTTTAAGCCTAAGTAGTATCCAGGCTAAACATTCATGAATTCAAATAATTTCTATGAGATCTATAAACCTCCAAAAATCTTCAACTTTTTTTTCAGATAAAATTTTTAAGGCTTTCAAATCCTCTAAAAATTTAAAATAGTTAAACCAACCAGCATTGCCTACAATCAATAAAAATTTCATAAATATCTGAAAATTACGAAAATTCTCCATAAATTCCGAAAATATTGAAATTCTTCATAAAGTTTATGAATTCTTGAAGTTACTCAAAACTCCTTAAAATTTCAATGAAACAGTAAAATTGCTAAGGTTTTCCAAATGCCCAAGAATTTCTGGAAATCTCTAAAAGGCTTAAACATTTCTAAAAATCAAGAAAATTTCAGAAATATCTGAACATTGTAAAAATTTTTCAAAAGTTCTAATTCGCCAAAAACTTCTAAAAGTCATCAAAAATTTCTGAAAATCTCCAAAAAAGATTTTGTTATAAATTCTATGAAATTTTATAGTCTCCGAAAACCTCTAAAAATTTCTACGAAACTGTAAAGACGCCAAGCATTTCCAAAAATCTTCTAAAAATCTCAGAAAATCTAAAAAAAAAGTTTGAAAAACTCCAGAAATCAAGAAAAACTCCAGAAATTTTTTAAAATTACGGAAATTCTTTAAAAATTCTAAAAACTTCTATGAAAACTATATATTTGAAAAAACGTCTTAAAAAAGTTCTGTAAACCCTTTAAAATGCGAAAACCCTTAAAAATTTCCAAAAATCTGTTAGGCATGTCTGCAGGAATCTTACATAATGCCTAACCAAAACTTTCTATAAAGATTGGAAGTATTCCCTAAATTCTGAAAACTAAAAGTTTTAAAAGAAATCATAAAAAAATGTTAAATCTTCTCAAAAACTTTAAAAATGTCTAAAATATTACAATAGTTCTAAAAGTTACAAAAAAATTTTGTGTATTGTTAAGGTTAAAAAAAAAAATTTAAATCTTTAGTTTCTATATTTTATAAATTTGTAGAAGTCTCCAAAATTCTCTAACTCCTTAAATTTTTTTAATGAATTTTGAAAAATCTTCACCATTTTCCACAATTTTTGTAACAATTTAGAAAAAAATCTCAGGAAGCTTATGTATTTCCAAAACGTTTCTTTTTTGAAAATGCCCATATGTTCTGCAAAACTCTGTAAACCTAAACCTTTTAACAATAAAAATATCCAAACATTTTTGAAAACATCTGAAGCATTTCAAAATTATCTAAGAGATTTCATTAATTATAAATTTTCAGAGAATCTTCATAAATTGCAAAAATATTTCAATGCAGTTTAAAAAAAAAAACATAAAATCATTGACAATTTTTCTAGAAGTTTTCAAAAATATTTAACTACGTTCGAGCAGAGAGAGAAGAGAGAGAGAGAGAGCTTGAGTAGCAGTAGTCAGCAAACAGCGGAACGAATTGGTCAGCGGAGCTGTGTGTTCATTTTATAATCAAAAAATAACTTGTAAGAAAAGAGGAAAGTTGAAATAAAATTATCAACAAAACAACTAAAATTATCTATAAAAATTGTTATAACACCTAAAAATATCTAATGGGTCCCGAAACTTGTTTCGTTTATCTGGGGAAAGAACAAATTCCTGTAGACTAAATGCTGTGCAAGGTTCGTGGTCTTCCTGCTAAATATAATATTTATTTTAAGTCTTGCCCAGGAAATTTGGAACTGATTGCGACTGGGCAGTATCTAGGGTAGATTAAAATCTAGCTAATTTATCCACTTTTACATTATCTTTAATGATTCTTTAGCCGGAAACCCATATACTTATAGTATGAGTTATACTCAGCTTAAGACTGATATATACACAAAAGTTTTTTTCTACATTTACCTATAGATTTTAAAGATGTTATTCTTGAATCTAGAGTTTTGATAGTAGCTTGACTGCAGGATTTTCTCACTCCTCCGTCTTCTCTAAGTTATCTGTATCTCAATACAGAGCTGAAAGAGTTGAAAACTTTTACTCGACTCTGTCATCGTTTTCGAAAATAATTTCTACTTCACAAAACAATATACTAAGTGCAATCATCTAGTCACTCAATCGACACTATACTTGTTCTTAGGCAGCACGTACCTAAGCATTTTCACGTTCTTTTTTCCTTTTTATGTAAATTATTAATTAAGTGTTGATGTAAAAATCACTCAACCAACAAATGTTTATATGTAAATATATATACATGCACATGTATTTGTATGTGTGTATGCATACAATTAGAAGCTTTTCCATCCGATACGCACGCACAAGACAACAATAAACAATAAAACTAAAGTAGACTCATGCATATATGTATGTAAAAGTTGTTTATAAATAAAAGAAAGAAAAAAAAATAAATATAGAGTTTTAAATAAATATTTTCTTAAGTTGCTGGCACGTCGTTAAATTTGGCAAAAGTTCAAGAAAACCATACATACATGGGAACGTACATAAAATTTTATATATGTCGATGACGAAGTAAATATAAACATGATATGCCAATTTAAATTTGGCTAGTGTCAAGCACTAAACAAAAGCGCATAAACTCAATTGACTGACTTCCGTAAAGTAGGAGGCAAACAGGCAGGCATGTTTTTTCAGCTTAAATCGCTCAAGCACCACCCAAGCATAAAAATGTTTGTTTGGATAATTAGCATAAAATTTGTGTTTAAAAAAAGTATTAAATATTTTGCTATCTTTTTATATCAGCAATTTACTAAAGGCGCATATTTTTTTTTTATTATTCTTTCTTATGTTATAATTACCCTTGAAATTTTGTAATAGTTTTCCTTTGACTTTTATTAAAGATTTGACCCCGGCGCCTGCAGCTTTGGTAAGCTATTTTGATTTTGTAGCAGCCACTTTCGTTTTTTTTTTTATTTGTTCACTTTATCATCTTTCAGTTTTTTGGTTTTTTAAATTTTTTTTGCTTTGCCAATTATTTTCTTTTAAGCAGCTGTGAAATCATTTTATTCTTTGCTTTTTGGCTATTCGCCAATAAGTCTGGAAATTTTGACATTAAAAGTGTGCAAATAGTTGGTTTCAGATTTTCCCCAAGATCTTAGATTTCTTGTTGGTTCTTTAACATTTTGCTTGCTAAAAGCAATTAATGAATGCAAATCGAAAATTTTGAACGGAAATTTATTTCTTTAATATTACATTTGAATATTTGACCTAATTTTTTATAGTTTACTATTTATTCCATCCCCAAAATATACAAAAGCAGTAGCAACAACAAAAAATGCATAATTTATTTATGTTTTTTTGAATCATTTTATGATGTAATCAAAAATTACTAAAACAAAACTTGCAGTTCTATATTTTTTTGTATTTATGTTTATTGGCATCTGTTGTAGAGATTTGAAAAATATTTGGAATATTAAAATGAAATTCTACTAATATTTTTATGTACTAAAATTATGCCTGAATGTGTTATTGAACAAAGACTCTAGAGTGTGTAGATTACACAGTGAGGCAAACTGTTCAAAATTTCAGAAAAATTTAAAGTATGTCTGAAATTTTAATAGGCTGGAAGAGGTAGAAAGAAGAATGGTTAGAAAAATGCACGCAACATGCAGCCAGAAATTTTATACAAAAAAAAAATTTTGAAGATTCCTAGAGATCTCCAATAATTGCTTATCTTTCAAGCTAAAAACATTTTCAAAAAGTCAAGGATTTTTTATGAAATTCTGGGGTCTCTAATAACCTTTCCACATTTTTTATAATTGGCACCAAAAGCAAAAAAAATCTATAAAAATTATAAAAACCTGTAAAAATTACAAAAATCTGTAAAAATTACAAAAGTCTGTAAAAATTATAAAAATCTGCAAAAATTATAAAAATCTGTGTAAATTCTAAAGATCTGTAAAAATTATAAAAATCTGTAAAAATTATAAAAATTCTCCATAAATTCTAAAACAAAAAAAAATCACAAAAGATCTTCACAAATTTCTTAAACCTCTAATAAACCTAAAAACCATAAAAATAGTTAAAAATCTTAAAAAATCTCAGAAACGGCCAACTCTTATGAAAAATGCCTACATATATATGTTCTTTAAGCCTGCTATACATTACTTAAAATTAAACTAAAAAATGGAACAGTAGTCAAGACTTTGAAAAACTAACGCTTAGATATAATTTTCATAGTTTACTAAAAATATAATAAATCTCCAAAAATTTCTGCATAATTCCGAAAAATCTCAAACATTCTATAAAATTTAAAATGAAAAAAAAAAAAAAATTTAGAAATTGTTGTTCTCAACAATTCATAATTTTTTTTTTCTGAATAAACATAAAAATACCTAAAAGTCTTCAATAAATTTATAAATTTCAAAACATCTTTAAAATTTCTATTAAATTTTATTTTTCAAAACTAACTAAAAAATTGTTCAAAAACTCTAAAACAACTAAGCATTTCGTAAAGTCTCTAGAAATTTCTGAAAATCTCAATAAAGCTTAAAATTTTTTAGATATCTAAAAAATTATAGAAATTTCTGAAACGTATAGAAATTCCCAATTCTTTCGTACTATGTCTTAAAACTAAGGACTTTTAAAAATTCAAAATATATGCGAAAAATCTTCAATATTTTCTAAATTCAATTCGATTTACGTTATATCTCTACAAAGTACAGAAATTGTCCATATAATCTTACAATGTATTAAAACTAACAACTTTCAAAAGCTTATAAAAATATTGTATAAATACCTAACATACCTAATCTTCAAAATTTTCAAAAAACTTGAAAGTCAGAAATCCAAAATAGTTATAAATTAAAAAAATATCGAAAACTTATTACATATGACTGAAAAATACTTAAAATCTAAAAACTTTTATAAAACCTAAAGTTTCAATAGAACCAAAAATTTCCATAAAAATTAGACAAATTTTTTAAAACTTCTAAAAAGTTTAACAGTATCCAAAATTTCCAAAAAATCTGGAAATTTCAGACAAAATATTTTACGAAATTGCATATATATATATATAAGTCTCCAAAAATCTTTAAAATTTTCTTAGAAGCTCTAAAGGTCTTTAAGTATTTCTGAGAATCTTTAAAAAATTTTAGAAATCAAAAAAAATTAAAATTTTTTTTTTTTTTAATTAACTAAACTTCCAAATATGTTCTATAACTTTCTAAAAACGCCAAAAAATTTCCAAATTATTCAGAGAGTAACCAAAACTTTTTAACAGTATCCAAAAATTACTACAAATTTCCATAAGTTCTGAAAACTTCTATAAAATTTATGTGGCAAAAATAACTCTAGAGTTTTACTGAATTCTAAATATATCTAAAAGTCTAAAAAAAAATTCAAAAATTTTAAACCATATTCTTAGATTCCTAGAACCACCGGAAAGTTTATGAAGTACTTAAACTACTAGAAATCTACATTTATTGAAAATATTCATACCAATTTTAGAGAATATCCATAAGTTCTAAGAATTTCTATGAAGTCTTAAAGTCTCCAAAAAAACTTTTTTTAAATTATTATGAAATTATGAAATTTCAAAATTGCTAAACATTATCTAAAAAAAAATATTTCAAATTTATATAAGCTCTGTCAATATCTCACGCTTTCGTTTACAGCGACAATATTATAAGTCAGAATGACTAAATTTCTGGCTAGTTGGACAATTATTATCAGAAGATCTGTCTAGGCCCACACCCTCTTCAATAAATATTTTAAATGAGAAACGCTAAACCAGAAGCCTAGAACTAATCACTGATAGTGCAAACCGAATACGGATTTATATTGTCTGACCCCTATTTCTTGTTACAATTTTTTATCAAAACAGATATTTTGTGCCTCTAAAGGTTTGAACTGTCATGGGTCACCGGTGACCCAGCGGCCCACAATGGGAATTTTCGATGAACTTTTTCTGTATATTTTTATTAGATATCTTTTTAAAGACAGACAAAGTACTTATTTTTCACTTAACCCTTTCTTGACCGTTAGGAAACTAGAACCAGTAGAGCAAAATCGAGCCCAGATTCGCATTTTTCGACTCCCATTTCATTGTGAAAAAGTTCTTAAAATGTTTCCATTGAAGATGTATGGGTCACCGGTGACCCATAGCAAAATTTGTATTTCTAAAAAAGTAAACAAAAATTTAAAAATATGAAAAATAATGTTTGAGTAAATAGTTTTTCTTATATCATATTAAAAATTTGGTGTATTTGGACAAATTTTGTAAAAATTGTGAGCGATTTAAAATAAACAAATGGAAAACACAATTTTTTAACTTTCATCCGCTACAGTACCGTTACCGAAAAACGTATTTGGAAATTTTTTAAATTAATGAACCAGAAATTCTCCTTCCAGAAGCCTTAAATTTAAAAAAATTGCAAAAATTAATCTTTTCACACCGGTGTCACCATGGTGCCCAAAGGGTTAATAAAGACAAGTATTTATGATAAATAAGTCTATAATCAACAAATTAATTACAGAATAAAGAAAAAATACGTAAAAATGATTAAAACATAAATATTTACCGGCTAATTTAATAAATAAAAAATGTTTGAAAATTATTTATTTGAATATGTAAATCTTTGTGGATTTAGGTACTCGCCAGTTAAGAAGAAGTTCGCTTAAACTTGACCCAAAAGTCAAAATCAACTCACTCACGCATATAAATATATACATACATACATATCCAGATACCTATTTGCCAACAATTTAATTACATAGCTTACAAGAAATTTGATTCTAGTGGTACATAAATAGCTTAGAGTAAAATTGTTGGTAACAGTATGCAGGTAGATAGGTAGGCAGCCAGTAAAACAAAGACAAACCTGTTGCTATACACGCAATTCAAGTGTTTATAGTTAGTACCTAGCACCTACCTACCAAGTAATGTAAAGGTAAAGAATGTTTTTGTTTTTTATTTTTATTTTTGTTTTTATATTTGTTTGACATCAACAATCAATTTGGGGCTGCGTTTAATTTGTTTGCATATCTACTGGAATAACAAAAATTAATTCGATTGTTTATTGTTTATTTTTATTAGAATGCCTATTTTATAACATTTGCCGCTTAATTATGTTTTTGTGAGTATGAATGAAAACTTGAGGATTTCAGAATTGAAATAACAAAATTTGGTATTCTAATAAATAAATGAAAGCCTAATTAAAACATATTTAATATAATAATGATAAATCCACAGGAGGCATATAAGGTAGTTCCCCCATCTCTTCCTCAAAGTTGTGAACAACTTATAAGATTTCTTAGCATTCTGCATAGTTAATGCCAAAACTTGTACTGAATACTCTTTTAAAACAAAATAGAAATACTAGAGATGGAGAAATCTTTAAAAATTTCAGATTTTACACACTTTTAGACTTTACAGAGATTTTGAGATTTTTAAAAATTTCTCGAAATTTAAAGAATTTTTTTTTTTAAACAAAAGGTAAACACCTCTATGCCAAATCTTAGTCTATTTACCCGAAATCTAGTTCTCTATTCTAGTTTGTTACTTTAAGCTGAATCCAGAATTAAATCTTGAATCTTTCACTTAGTAATTCAGCCTACAAACCACTGAGCTATAGTGACCATTACTAATATATTACACCTATGTATATACGTATGTATGAACATTGTACACATATATATCAATATTTCAAAACCTTGCCATGTTAACTTTTTTTTTTCTATACATATTGATTTTATTTATTTTCCTACATTCAAACATAGCTTCAATGACATAAGCTAATTATGGAATTGGCAAAGGTGACAACATTTTGCTTTGCGAAAAAATTAAGCGTGGTTAGCTTTCGAAATTCTAAAGTATTTTCGTACATATTTACGCTCAAACAAAAATTTAATCGATAGAAAAAAAAAAAAGATACAAAAAATCTGTGAGAAAAAATCAATATAAGATTTTTTTAGGCTTTTCTCATACTCATTTTCAGCGCCATAAATATATAACAAAAACAAAAAGAAAAAACTTTTCACGCATATAAATATGTTATATACAATAAAACATACACACACATATATATATATATATTTATATAAACACACATACATATGTAAATATATACATATACTTTGATTGACATCATGTAAACAAGTAAGAAATCCTAAGCAACATGTCAAATTAACATGTAGAACAAACTGTAGAACAACATGCTCTACTCCAAAAGAAAAATGCTGCGCATGTAAGTATTTTTCTTTTGGATTTTCAATGGATCGTTAAGAATTTATGTGAATTTATATGTTTGTGCTACCATGGAAAAAGCGAACATGTTGATTTCTTAAAATACAAGGTTACATTGTTGCCAATGTATTGTATGTAGTTAAGTAGTTTGCGCCCTCTTTACACACTCACATACATAAATTCTATAATAAATTAAAATTTCTATCAAAATTAGAGAACAAATTTTTTGTAGAAAATTTTTTTTTTTTTCCAGAACGCATTTCCTGCATTCAATTCACAACGCATTGCATTCATATTGTGCACATTAAAAATTCATAAATATTTATGATAAGCCACAGACTTTGGTTTCGTTTTTTTGTATTGTATTGTATAGCTACTAAATCTTTCCGCCCCTTCTTCAAGCACTCCAAAACAAAAACCAAAAAAAAAAAAAAATTTAAAAGATCATCTTGAATTGATATGCCAAATAAATAAAATAAATAAAAGTAACGGAAAACTTAAAAAATATTAGCTTCAGTCATGCACGAATACAAAATACACGCTACAACGAAGCGTTTCTAAGATTTCAATATTTGCATATTTCAAATAGCAATTATATTTTTGTTCCTAGTAGTGGCTGGCAGCTGCAAGTAACTGTCACCAGCTCGCCTCATATTAAGCTTCATTTTCCCTTCAGTACTCGATTTGTGTACACTCACTTTTACCTCGCTTCGATAGCAAATAGAAATGTGTTACTTAGATAATTTTTTTTTTTTCATTTTGTGTTTCATTAAATTGGGCACTTGTTTTGAAAATCAATTCAAGAAAATATGATTATGATATTTGCGGAACCTTAACCCTTCCACACAGATAAGAAATTTTGCATGAAGTTTGCACTTTTATAAATAATTGATGAAAATTTAGGCTTTTCGCTTTTTTTTTATTAAACACCGCTTTCAATATAACTAAAAAGACGAACTGCCAAAATACCATCCATTACAACGTGTGAGATCGAGCTGTTCACTTAGCATGGGGCGGAATGACTACAAGTTACTGGACTTGCGAAAAATGCGTTTCGGACTGATTTTCACTTTGTTGCTCTTTAATAATTATTCTGTCATTTTGATTCAAAAATAAAGTTTTTTTGCCACATTTTTCCGTTTTTAATTGATTTACAAAGTGGTCCGTATTTCCCCGAGATTTTTCAAAATCGCAAAAACACCATTTTTGCGCAAACTGATATAACTTGTAAAATTTAATAAAATTTAACCGAACTGCTACGACTCAAATTCATGCTTTGAAATTTTCAGAAAAAGTTGTTTTTTTGCGAGTTTTAAGCTAAAATGAAAATGCCGTCCGCAATACCCCAGTCTCCCTTATATATTATTTGATTGCGGTTAGCTGATTAATTTACAAAGTATGGCCTTGGGTTAAGTGTGAAAATTTACAAAATTAATTAAAGACTTCTTTCCTTTCCCTTTTGATATCAATATGAAATGTGTGTGTCATCTAAAGGCTAGAACACAAAGTTGATGATTTGGTGGCTGGGATCAGAACATGTATGCATAACGCTCGTATCTATACAGTTTTTCGCGGTAGTATGCCGCTTTTTCAACTCCAAAACCGCATACCGCCTTTTTTCCCAAAATACCGCGTTTATAATAAGAAAAAAATATAAAATTTTTGAACACTACGAAATTCAAATTTATCAATCACAATGCAAAAAGTGTCAGAGAACAAGGGCAACTCGTTGCAAGTATACCTTTGAAAGAAGGTGAAAGAATTGAAGGCGATTCTTATCGTCACATGTAACTTGAAATATCCATGCGTTGATTTCTATATATACCTCATAGCAAAACCGGAATCGTTTCGTCAAATTTCTTCAAAGCACAAATTCAATACAACTACAAAAGGAGATATGAAAATGGAGAACGAAGACGATTTAGATGATGGATAAATTGCTTTCCTGATTAATTTTCATTGAAAAAAATTGATACCGCGAAAATGTACAGTTTTTTCCAAATCGATTTACAGTTTTTAAAAAATTTTTGGTAGAAATATTCAGTTTTTGGTCGGAAAAAAGATACGAGCATTATGTATGCACTATAAAAAATCAGCCATTAATTTTCCCTTCCGGGAACGTACTAGTCCTGACGAAATTCACTCAAAAATACACTCCCAATAATCACAATTTAAATATTAATAATATTGCTTGACGAGCGATATTACATTATTGAGGTTTGTTGAGATTTGGCTAAGTGAGAGTAAAGCATCAAGTTATGTAGTTCTGAATCAAGAATACTAATGGTTATAGCTACAAGTTGGGTACATTAAAAATATCCGGAAAAAATAAAAATTTGATAATTTGTCAACAAACTAAGGTAATAATAAAAGTGTATTTTAGCAGCAATACGAGGATATATTTAAGCCTTCAATGCTAAACTCTCAGTTCTCTCGGTGCATTGGCAACTTTGGATGTAGTACGCCAATGTACACCGCTGGAAAGCAGAAAGGTAGCTTTTTTGAGACGCCAAGTCATTGGCAGTGCTGAAATGTCCCACCTCAATGGGCCGGCGTGCGTCTTTGAATCTCCCGGTAATGGCGTCACCGTTCTTTCTTTACTCCTTCTCCTTACTTAACTTTGTTTCCTAATCAACCTAATGCTTTGCAGCCATAGGGTTATGTCTTATAAGTCGATTGTGTAAAAAATAAATTTATACATAATGTAATTATAAAGAATTTGGTTTAGTAATTACATAGTACAAAGAAAATGAAAAAGGACTCAAGATTAATTCAAAATTTTAGCCTCTTCCTCTTCATAAAGTCTTAAGATAAGTTGTTTTACTGGGGATATATGATCCAGGGCAAGGCCGTATTTAGGGGGGAGATTTTGGGGGTTCTGACCCCCTCTCTCCCTCCCCCCGAAATGTGAAAACTTTTTCCTAATTTTTGATATTGATTGTCAGTGGATGGAAAAAAGTCAAAATAAAATCTATTGAACGGTTTTTGAATATTTTTTTAACGGTTTCTTTCTAAAAAGTCAAATAAAAGAAAAAATTTTAAAAACAAATTTGAATTGAAATCGTACGAAGTTGTGCTACATGGCCAAAAACGGTATTTTCAGGGGTTTCAACCCCATTTTTCTAAAACGTGATGTAATGGGAAGTTTTTGACCTCAGATTCGTGTTCAGCATGAAAAATTCTTTCGCAAACACTAGGAACAATTCACCAAACCCATGGAAGACAGTGTTATTAAATAAGCTTCAAAGTTCTTAATCTTAAAATAAAATTAATCCTTTAACCCATTATTGCTCAGAGCACCCGACTCGGAAAATTTCTTTCAATGCTGTGACTGCACGAATTTAGGGAATATATGCCAATCTCATCCGGGCTCCTCATCATTGATAATGGCCCAAATTCCCACTGTTAATCATTTGAAAAAAATTAGTCTCTGACTATTTTTGGCATTTTCGATAATTTGTTTGAGGTTGGGTTCATTATCAGTAATGGCAAGTCAATGAGTTATCGAAATTATGTCTTTCACGATAAAAAATGTATTGGAATCTACATTGAATAATGTTTATTTGATAAAATTTAAATTGATTATTTTGTGAATTTTTTTTGCCATTTTAGGCCATTTTTTTAGGTTAAGATTAAGAAAATTCGGAAACAGAATTTTTTCCTAAAGCTTCAAGACATTTATCCACTTTTCTCCCTAGTCTGATAGGGTCGTATTAATTTATTGTATTTAATTTATTGTATTTAAACATCAGTTTCATAAAAATTTTATATGAATATTTTTGTCGAATGAAAACCCCCCGAAAAAAAATCCTGGCTACGGCCCTGATCCAGGGGTTGTGGAAGTTGCAGATGGAGCCAAGAGAATGTGTTTTATTCGTTCTTTTAAACAGTATTGTAATTATAAATTTAAAAAAAAAATTGTAATGACTCAAGCATTTATTGGAAAGGATAGAAGAGATTTATTCACCAGCCATTTAATCCAATATTGGTTATATATTCAGTACTAAAAAATTAAGAAAAACTCGTTTTATCATATTTGCAATGATATTCCTTATTTCTATTGTCAGCTTGATGAATGTCCCCTTGGGCGCCATTTCTCACTTTTATTTCCAATCTATCCTAGTTCAACCCTGATTTGAAAGTGGTACCCACCCACTCTACGTTTCGGGGTCCCGAAGTAGGTTTCAAAGAGTTAACCCTCAAGTATGCCAATTTTTTTCAGCAATAAAAAAATACTAGTCGGTAAGGCCCCAGTATGGGGGCTATTTTTTTTTGCTCAAGAAATCTGTTTATGAAAAAAATAAATATCAAAAGAGAACCAAACCGCTCGTTGTTATTTGTGTATGCAGATAATTCGTTAGATAATTCTGAGAAATGCCGTTACTCATGTCTTCTTTCTCTCTCGCTCTCGTTTGTAATTTACTCCCGCTTAAGCAATGATTTTTACAACGATGAATGCAATGCTTTGTTCAATGAGCGAATTTTAAAAAACTTCCGATGCTAATATTTTGGAATTGGCTTAACCGATTTTAAATCTGAATTTTTGGCTAACCTACTCGTCAAGCTCTTTAAATTGATATATAATATGATATCGTAGCACTTCTGGATCTTTTGGAATAAAATTGTAGTTACACTAATAAATGTATAGATAAGAATTTGTTGATTTTAATCCATAAATCTCGAAAATGTAGTCGAAAATTGAATTGGAGTCTTTATTTTTGCTCGAGGTGAGAAAATAGGTGGTCCCGATAAATGGAAAATTAAAAAATAATTATGTATTCAAATTGCATAAATGTAAAATATAATCAATTCTTTATTATAAATATTTCCCCACCATTTATTAGTCTGCCATGAGCTGAAGTCTGCTCTTTTTCTCTAGTGTTTTCTTCGTTGATCGAATCTCTCTCCCAGCTGGTTGGGGGTCTTATGTCCACTTTCTGTATTTTTAACGAATTATTTGTCTACTTTACATGAAAAACAACAACAAAAAATATTTTTATTTCCCTTTCCAAAATTTTAAAAATTCATCATAAGAGTTTGGTAGTTCGAAATCCTTCCCAAACGAATACTTACAATTCTTAAATTCCCATTCAGACCAAGATATTATTTATACTTCGTAGAACTCTATAAAGTTTCTGCATATTTAACATTTTGTATTTCCGGTAACTTTACTTTCTGAATGATGCAAGTAATCAATCAAAGTCACAATACAAACAGTTTCAAACATTCTTTATGCACACTTGTAAATGTGGGGTAATTTTATAGAATAATAATAATCATAATAATAATAATAATAATGGGCAAATTTCCACATTATATGCGTAAATATATCTACGCATCTTCACTGTTCACAAATTTATGTGAGTGGCAAAAGTATCTCAAACATTGTGTGTGTATCTTCCCCTCCTACACACAAAGCAAACCATACAGAATCGACACACTTCAAGCATTTTCATCATTTTTTTTTTTTGTATTTTTGTTTTTTTTTTTGTTTTGTTTTTCCTTTCTTGCTTTTTCTGTTTTTTCTTTTCATGCATTATTATTATTATTGTATCATTATGCTGGTCACCCTAGAAAATAAACACTCATACTCGTGTATACGTGCATACGCAATATAATTTTTCCAATGAATGAATTTTCCATATGCCTGCATAAGTTTTCTTGATATTGTGTAGTTGTAGTGCTTCTTGTTGGTGTTGTTGTTGTTTTTTTTTTATATGTAAAAGCTATAATTCAGCATTTTTTATATATCTTTTATAAACATTATAGTTTTGTTGCTACTGTCGCTCTTATTGTTATTGCTTTTGTTCTTTTTGTTGCTGTTATTTTTAATCACATACGACACTCAACACTTACACACACAAACATCTGCATATAATTTAATGCAGTGACCGGCTTTAAAATGAGATTTTTTTGTTTAATTCTGGACTCTCTGAGAGCAAATTAGTTTTATGAGGTTCTTGTTGAGCAGATGTGCGGAAATTGTGTGTGACCACCTGTATTAGTTGTAGTTGTCATTGTTGCTGTTATTTGTTAATTTTTTTTTTTTTAAATACATTAAATTTTTTTCTATACATATAGCATTAACTTAAGCATTAACTTAAATGTTATGACGTCGGCTTTTATAAACAACTTGAAGAGTAACAAAAATAATTTCTATTCTTTTTGCGGAAATTACAAATTAAACTTTTTTTCGTTGATTCTTTTTTCTCTCAAAATTAACTAAAATTTTTTTTTTTTTTACAAAATTTTATACATTCATTTTAGTATTAATAATAGTGATTTTTGTGTGCTGGTTTCAAATTGTTAATTAGCATCAACTTTTTGTTTTGTATGCGCCGCGTTAGAATCGGTTTACGTAAGCACAATTAAAACATGTTTCGTGTTGGAATTTTTGACTCTGCCAGCACCTGAAGTTCGCTACAATTACTTGACTTCTGTTGAGCCAAATAATAATAAATAATAATTTTTATTTTAAGCAAATTTTGATTATATTTGAACTTAAATTCGGTAAAACCCTTACTGGAACTTAATTTAACCCCATCCCCAAACACTCTCTTGGCTGCGCAATTGAGCACAACCCTAGTCTATACCTAATCGTTTAAGTAGGGAAGTGTTGCCTGACTCGAGCCGTACCCAAACTCGGGCCACCTCTTCGTTCTTGAAATTTTTCCACTACAAACTTTTTATGAAACTTCGTGACAGTCGCAGTTGAAAACTCAGACTGCAAACACGTTTATCCAAACCAAGTGTGTGATTTTTTTCTGAAAATTAAGTAAGTTAGGTTAGAAGGAAGTGGCCAGACCTCATACGTGGTATCTTGAAAAATTTTACATTCTTGTATTCAGTTTGAACTACCGCATACTTTTAATGAACCTCTTTAGTTTTGTCGACGGAATATGTGCTAGTTTCTCTTCCTCTCCGAACAGTCTGTCTCAGAAAAAACGAAGGCTCTAAATCTGAAGATTGGGGGAATTTCTTTTTTATTTTCCCAGCTTCTACGTTAGTCATGTACTAAAACTCTAATTCTCGCGGAAAATTTATTAGTGGTATGAAACCCAGTCAGTACTCCAGTTGGAGTGCAAGCTTGTTTCTTCTCTAGTTCTTTTCTTGTCAAGAAGGGTTTCTAAACTTCAGATAGTCGTTTTGGGTTTTTCAGGTCTGTTGCTTTTTGGTCCAAGCTTGATTTCACTATTTTTCTAGATCTCTTTATCGATACTATTTTCAACACCTAATTTTGCTTTCATTCTTACTAATTAATTTTTCATATTGTTATGCCCAGGAAGCCAACAGAGTTTAACTTGATGGGTGTTTCGGATTTCCTACTGAAGCTACTACTTTGGATCATATGATCATTGGGTCTAGGGCTTTGATTGATGTTTCGCTGCCCACTAAGATAATAACTCCTGAAGAATCAAAGTTCCTTGGGATCACTAGCGTTATTAATAGTTCCAAATAAAGATTAATATCTTTTCAGTACAACAAGTTCTCACTGAGTTATAATCATGATTAGGTTTAATTTGAGAGAATTAATTTAGTAATTAATCATGTAATGTGAGACTGATATGACGAATTGTGAATTGAACTAATAATATTTTCGTTTAACAGTCTACTGAGATTGAAAATAGTAAGTGGTTCGATATTGATCATTAGTAGAGCGATCATCAAAAGATAGATCGGGTTTATTGCTGTTTGTGAACATAGTGAGGGAGGGAACACGCTGCAGCAGTTTTTTAAATGAATTTGTTTATCTCAATTCATGGATGCATATCTGAAAAATCGATGAAGGTCTGTTTGTTCGTTATTGAGAAACTTTAAAAGAGCCGCGTTTATTTTGGTGAATGGCCTTTGCAAATGAGTAGAAAATTCATAATTTTTACTCTTTGTAACTAACAGCGAATGAATTGGTAGTGAAAATAGTTGCATTGCTTGAAAAATTAAAAAGTTTTGGCCAATTTTCCGAACATATGTTTTTTGGCAAAAAAAATTATTGACATGCAGTTTGAGACAGTCATAGACACTGAGAAAAGGTTAGAACAAAAAAAATTATGACTATTAATTTTAAAGTATTACTGTTTATTTATTAATGATAAAGGCCTCAACCATGAAGAAGATACGAAATTTCATTAATTTTCGTCAGAAAGATCGGCATCAGAGTAGCAGTTTCGGCACGTGAAAAAACTTCGCGTTATGGCACACTTTAACTGGAATGGTTTTTGGCACTTGTTGCATTCCACGGAATTTATGCTAGTTAGTTTGATTGGTAAATTCTTCATACATATCATACAGAAATAGCAGAAACATTCGTACCGTTAATGGAAAAAAACAAAAATATTGGGTTGTCTCAACCTGCATGCCTTTCCTAATATCTCACAAAATGATCCCTAAAAAAATTTATGCCATGATTTTCGAATTCAGCGGGAGAAAATTAATTTTATAAACTAGTGAATTTTTGAAATCATCGGTACCTTGATCGGTTTGATAGTATTAAATCAAGGTTACGTAACACACTTGATAAACCTCTCCCCCCCCCCTCCCTCACAAATTGCCAAACCCGCCCCCCCCTCGCGCGTTACGTAATATGTGAACGGCCCCTAAAGCTGATGTCACTTGATTTTTTTTTTTCTCAACGATTTCTAACATTTTTACAGTCACTAAAGTTTATAACCAGCATTTCAAAGTGTAGTGAAATATTAGACAATCAATTTTGAGCTACGGCTTTAAATAAAATATAATAATTTTTACATATTTTTAAGTGAGCAGCCAACATGCTGTTTTCTTTTATTGCTTTTGCTATTTTTATTTTCACAATGATCATTTATTATTTAACAATAAAAATTGGTTTAGTGTCACAGTGAAAAACCAGTTCATAAAAAAAGAAGAAAAAAGCCGGTAAAACATTTCATTATCTCCGTTATTGTTTTAAAACCATAAACAGCTAATAAATTCTACAAGCAAAACGCGAAAAGTACAAATTCAAAAAGATATAAAAAAAACTTAAAAACTTGAGATGAAATCCATTTAAGTTTGTTATTTGTTGCTATTTTTAATAACATATGGCAAAATGATTGTTACTGGTCGTTGCTGTTGATTGTTTTCTTGTTGTTTTCTAAGATTAACATAAATTTGCACTTTTTCATTGAAATCGGTTTGACACAATCACTTGAAGCTTGAATAGCAACATAAGTATTCAAACATCTAGCAGGCTTGACTTATGTTAATTAATATTGCAAACATTTTTTTAAATTTTTTTTTTAGAAAAATTCTTGGTTTAAAAAAACTCTTTGTTAAATGTGTTTAGTTTTAATGAATTTTATTTTGGACACTTTTTAGAGACACGCCTCTACTTAATATTGCGTACGCATTTTTCAACTGCAGATATGTACCCAAAAAAAAAAAAAATAAAAAAAAATCCGATGTTGCTCAAATATTTTGTTTATTTTTTCCAATTGTTGAAACAAATATAGTTAGAGCCAAGTTAGGTACAGCTTACCGTTTTTGGTTAGTTATTATAAAATGCTTATATATTTGATATCATGCGAATATTTTTATAAATCATTATATCACCTGGCAGTGATGTGATATGATGTGATGCTGACATAATGCGATCTTTTGTTTTTAGTTGAACGCAAAATGTGTTTGAATTTAGTTCTCTACAATTTTCGTTTACGATTTTTTACTTTTATATTTTGTTTTTATTTTTTACTTCCTCACATACTGCTAATTTAATTACTCTCACGTTTTTGTTGTTATTTAGCTAAAATAAAATCATTTTGTAAATTTTATTACTTGAATGCTAATCCATTTGTGAGTTTTTATTTTTATTTTTTTTTCTTTGTGTGTACATAAACATAGTATGACCTAATTGGAATGACCAGCGACCAACGCTAATTGTGACGATATGTTTAGAATAACAAAAATGTAACTATGACCGAATTGTGATCGCAAATTAAATGTTGTGATCATGTGAAATGGTAATTTAAAACTTTTATAATGATCACATTTGTTGCGGTGGTTGAGTCTGGGATATATATGTAAAACAAACTACTGACTTTTTATAGCAATGTTTTCATTTCATGATCAAAGTATTGGTTTGTTACTATTTTTCAAAATAAAGATAAAAATTTTATAATCAATGAGTTTTATAAACATAAAAGAAACACAGAATCGGGTTTGGCAACTTAGAAAGAAACTTTTCCGATCAAAAACGAGCAAACAGTTAACTCGTTGTGACACAAAAAAGTCTGAGACTCTATTCTAACAGAGCTCGAAAAAATACATTTTCCGTTTTCTGGTGATTATCATCAGGTTTATACTTTACCCGAGTTTAAAGTTAGACAATATTTTATATCCAAAAATATATTTTGCATACATCACAAAATAGAAAATTGTTCTTATAGTTTTAAAGTTTATTTGTTTAGTTTATTATACTAAAACTTAATTTAAGATTTTTTGTTTTTAGCGGCGTATAATAAAATTTTACGAGCAACATTATCCTGGAACAAATTATTCCTCTTCCAACCGAATTAATGTAAAAAAATACAATTTCTGTAGAAGAAACCACAGAGAGATTTAATATGTCCCAGAAAAATAATTTACATACAATTTTACTATAAGTCACTGAACGCTCAAACCGTTTTAAATCCAAAGCTAACCCAGAAATGTTTGGTTTAATTATACCCAAAAGGACCAAAAATGATAAATTGGTTATTTTTAAAAAAGTGTGATATAGTCTGAAATAGTTCAAGTTAAAAGGAAACTGTATTTATTATGAAGAATTTATGCTTAGAAAAATATGTCTAGACTCTTCTTCAAGAGAAAGGAGAAGAATATTTTGGGGACAATTCCTTTCTCTTTCTCTTTACCCGATAAATATCTCAGCCACTATCATGGTTGTTCCTGAAGTCTAATAACAAACGAACATAGAAGACAAATGATAAGAGAGTTTGACACTCGGAAATATACCACTTTGATCAAAAAGTTCCCGGAATTTATTCAGAAAATTAAAAACACAAGATTATTTATCTAAATCTATGTTGTCCCCTTCAAAGTAATCCCCATCCACTGCAACACACTTATGCCAGCGCTTGATCCAATCCTCGAAACATTTTTTATATTCGGTTTTCGGTCTGTCCATCAGTGCTTCCTGCGATTTTTCCAGTACTTCCTCTCGGCTGCTGAAACGCGTTCCCCATAATGGTTTTTAACTCGATTGAACAGAAAGAAGCCACAGGAAGCCAAATCAGGTGAATCCGGTAGCTGTTGGATGGTATTTGTTGCATTTTTCATCAAAAAATTACGAATAATGATGGCACTATGCGACGGTGCATTATCATGGTACAAAATCCACGAGTTTTCTGTCCACAATTCAGGTCTCTTTCGGCGAATCGCTTCACGCAAACGCCTCAAATGCCCAAATAATATTCTCTGATGGTTAATTTGTGGATATTAACCAAAAATTTTAACAGTTTCGTGAACAGCAATGCAAAAAACTTCTCAATACCCATTTTTATGATAATTAGGGAAATTTTTCAACAAATCAACCGCAATTTTGAATCCTACATTTCATTTTTGAAAATTTTTGTGTCAGATTCGTGATCAGCAGCATGAAAAACCCCTGCAAGAAAAATTCCAAATATGTAAAACAACGCATTATATTTGCGTCCATCTTTTATAATTCTAACCCAGCGAAAAAACTCAAATTTTTTTAATATTCTACTCCATCTGAATAAACCCGTCCAGGGGTTTGACTATACAATACTTGTACTTGAAAGCCATGAAGGCCGTGGGACTATGAGATGACTCCTGAAATAATTGCACAGTGTTACTGATTAGATTTAAATTTGAATCATGATACGGTTTATTCTATCTGAGGGTCTTTCTCACCATCAATGGTTCCTCTCAACAGAGTCAACGTAAAGTTAAAACATTCAACACGGAAACAACAGGCAAGGTTATGCACCATACACATTGATGACGGCAGCTACACAACTACATCTGTCAAATTATGAAAACACACGTTCTTATGGAGACGATTATTTTGGTAACGGCACGACCACATGACTACCGAGCAATCTATTTCTAATTTGACAAGCGATAAAGGAAGAAGAAGCGTTTGCATTTGTTATTTTAGTTGTGTTTGTTGCTGGAGCCGCTTCTATTGTGTTTAGTAGCTGACTACACGGCGACAGTTGTAGCCGACAAAATTTCGTAGTCGTATGTTCGTGTAACTGATATTGTCAATGTGTATGGAGCATTACAGCCGAAAAAATCGTGCGCATAATCGTCAAACAACTCTTTACTAGGACTTTATTGACCACCTTCGACACGATTGGGGACCAATGCATCTGGGATTCGCTAATCCAATACGCAAACCCTCTGAATCATTTGAGTCCAAGACAAGCGTGCAAAGCACTAGACCAGGACAAACGGGGCATTCAATTGTACGAACATCCCGAAGACCTTTCTGTCTGCGTAGACAAGCAAACTGCCCTCGCTTAAGCCGTCTGACATGCAATCCAAAGTCTCCAACTAATGCGTGCATCATACCAGAGATGTTTGGCATAAAAATGAACCTCAAAAAAACCAAAAATATATTTTTGGATTCCGTTCCGCTGTACGCTGTCCTGATCAAGTGGCGCAAGTGGAACTTTGCATAAGACTTCCAGCGAAATTTTCCGCCAAGCACTGAACTGAACCCGCAACAAAGAAAGGAAAGAAACTACTGAAAACAATCTGGAAGAGTTTAAAGGGCTTAGAAATTCAAAACTAAGGACCAATAATGATAGAATTGAGGACCTAAGCCCCGTCAACAGCTAAAGGATAAATGAGGGTGATTTGATTTGAATGCTTATTACTTCCAAGTAAAAAGCATTTCCTTCGGTTTTCCTGGAAAATCATTAAAAAGTTTTAAAGCTTTTCTCCTAGAAATCGGTATTACTGGTTTAAACTTTACTAAAAAGGCTCTTTAATATGTATACGACTGATGTGCTTGCAAAAAGCTTGCCGCAGTTTCCTTCCCCGTACAGATTTCAATGCTTTAGTGTTAAAGCTTTCTGAAGAGCTAACAGATATGCATTTTGTCAATGGTTAACACTAATCTAAGCTAAAAGAGAATTCACCGGTAGAGTTTTATGCTCTCTTTTCATTTTTTTACATAAAGTTTTTAGCTCTCTCAAATTAAGATGGTAAGGAAAAGGGATTGCCCTCTCTTGGCAAGAAGCTGCCATATTCAAATTATTGTCTGCCTTAAAATGACAATTTTCTATGATGGCAACATTTCATTGTTGCACACTCTCTTTGCGAGAGACCAAAAGAAAAGAAGCAAATTTATGCAACACTCGATCAGTGAATTCATCTTTATGCTATAAACACAACCAAAGCAGCCGGCCTCTAACCGCTTACTTCTTCTGAGAGAATAAACACAATAAGAGCGTCAACCTCTAGCGTCAAGAATATGTAAAAGAAAAACAAAACAAAAGAAGTTGGATTTGATTATTGTTTTATCAACTCAGTTTTTTTTTATTTACGTTATCCATTATCAAAAAAAAAAAGGAAAACTTCAATATTCTGTAATTTGAAAAAATTGTTGTATAAACTAAAATTATTTACATCGTTCATTTGTGCAAAAATCATCAAAAGAATGAAGAAACTAAAATGAAACTCGAAAAAAATACATATATTTTCGTACTAAAACTTGGCAGCACTTGGTTTTTTTTTTGAAAAATATGGCAATGTTTCCCCTCTCACAAGAGAGAAAATATTGTGAAGTTGAGAAAATTTGAACAGAATCTAGTGTAGCGTCGTTGAGGCGGCAGCTAGCCTCAGAAATTAGTTCCCATACAAATTCACAAAATTCTGTGTGTTTGTTGTTGAAGCTGAGGCCGGCTGCTTTGGTTGCGTTTATACCATAATGATGTAGTTTTTAAGCTCATAGCTTTTCACTTGCACAACTCGAATTAGCGTAAAAGCTTTGCCGTAGTGAGTTTAGGGATTGGCTTCACTGGTCTAGACCTTGATAGGTTTCAACCAGGTGTAAACTACTTTTAAAAAGCATTTAATTTTAGCTCTACTTTTAGACTTTGTAAAATTTTAAATATTTCATTTAAATTTATTTAAAAGTGCTTAGAAGAACGTGCTCATAATCATAAGTAGATAGTAATTTGCATTTATAAATTTATTTAGAAGAAAGTTTACAAGCTCATTGCGATTTAGAAAAATGTGGAAGTAGCCGTCATCATCATATATAATTAACAAATGCAATTTAGTAATTATAATTACACACAAATATATGAGAGTATTTTAAATTGAATTTACCCCCAAGTGTAAATTATCAAATTTGTTGATTGTAAAAAAGAAAATCAATTATTTATTTGAAAACATTACAAATTGCAAATTGATAAATACAAGCTTAGTAATTAAATGCTTACATCTGTTTTATGTGCTTCTAGAAGTTATATATTTTTTTAAGTTATGAAATTCGTTTTGAGTTATGCAAAAGTGGTAGTGATAAACCTTTGTACTTCTATAATCTGCTGGAGAAAATTCGACATGGTTTTCGACTTCGACTAAGATAACTAGACTACCTGGCATCATAGCCCGAAATTTAGGCACATCTGCTACAAAATTAACTCAAAAAGCATAACGCCAGTATCACCTTCAAATGCACTAATAATGCACATAAATAGTTGAAAAATAAAAATTACTAAATCTGACCATTCTACCGCTAATCATTTTTATTCCGCAGCTGCTACTTTTCATAGTGAACAGTTACAAGATCATTAGTTTTAAGCTGCATGCAAAATTTAGCAAACAATTTTAATTTATTGCAAAGATACATGGGTGTAGAAATTAAACAAAGCATGGCACCAATTGCTGCTCGCCCGTTCTACTCAATTGGAATGGTAAATGGTACCGTAGTACAACACGCTTAACGTTTAAGCTTACACTGACTGGCCTTAGACTAAAAACATTGAAAATGTTTCAATGCAAATTTCAATAAACGGTGGCGTTAAATGGCAGCAATAACAGTTGATGGTGGTGCTGTCTCAATTTTTTTTTTTTTTTTTTACCTTTTTATTTAGGCGTTTTATAGTGCGCCCATTTTAGTTTTTAATGGTTTTCCACAATTATTAAGCAACAATTAAATTTACACTTTAATTTACAATTTCCTTTTTTACTTTCAGTTGAAATTTGTAGGTACGTACTATTAAAAAAAAATGTCATTGCCATTTGGTTGTAACGAAAGCAGAAAATTGTGCCAATAAAACCATAGAAATGCTTCAACAGCAACAACATCCAACAGCGTGAGGCAACATGAATGAAACATGACAAGGTGCGAAAATTTACCTTCGCCTGCGGTTTTTCTTTATTTTTTTTAAATACAAATACAAATTTTCTTTTTCTTTGAATTCAATTGTGGTTTTTCTTTTTTCTTGTTTTTTTTTCTATGGGATAGAAAAAAAAAAGAAGAAAAATCGATTGGTAACTTTTTAACATTTAAATTATTTATATATAAAATATTTTCCAGTGTATTGTCGTATGTTTTTCGTGCATATAGTTTTTCGCTCTTTTTCTCCATAACTTATGATTTTTTTCAACTACTTTTTTAATGAATTTTCGAATTTCATTATAGTTTTTCATTCACACTTTTCAGCTCCAATATATTTTGCTGTTACTGCTGCCGCCTTTCAAAAGTTTCGAACAATTGCTGCAACATAATCATATATGCCACAACTGTATGCATACATGTTTTTATATTGCATATATGTAGTCGTATATCACATATTGTATCGCTACAATAAAGTAGAGACATCACGTATATGGTTGGTAGAAACATGTTGAAAGTGTTTGTATGCACTGACAATTAGTTATAAAACGCACTACGACTTTACATTGTAGTGCCACACATTTCTATTCTTCGGAAGGAAATTCTGTCGCATTCTCTGAAACTCGTGACATTCTTTGTGCTGCAGATAATATTGAGGCATTGTTTGAGGTGGAAATACAGTATTCAGATTTTTTATTATATTAAAAAAAGAACTATATAACGTGCATAACGTTTTTCAATGTCAAAATTGTTTTGTGAAGAGTTGGAGTGAAGAAACTTTTACCCAAACTTAACGTTTATCGAAAAAAAATATCATAAATTTAAAGTACTGTTTAAATTAAATACACCTAGATGGATTTGATGTTTTTAGTACTGAACATGAAAACAATGGCTCTAATTACGACCTCTGATTTGTAGAGTAACCGAAACTAACTCTAGACAGAGTCGCAATGGACTGAAGCGTTAAAAACCTGAAGAGAGAAAACATTAAATAAAAAACTACTTAAAGAACTAAAATTTTTGTATCACTCCCTCACAGAATTTGCATTATTTTATATCTTTATCTAAGTTCATTTTCTATTATATTAAAGTCAAAGTTTTGCTCATTGCTTTAGAATTTAATTTCTTATGTCCGATTTTCACTATGCCAGATTCCATATTAAAGAGAGAGAAAGAGAAAATGATGCAAAAGAAGCCACCATTCCATTAGCCGGAGAAGACATTGGCAATTCCAAACTGCAACAAAAGAAAAGGCGAAGAAGACAATATTTCTGATGTCTTCATATTTAAAGAAAATACTTTCAAATTGTATATCGATAAATCGAGGAAAGAATTACCTCGATTGAAGAGTGAGTATCGACAGAAAGAGTAGCAGACTAACATTGCGATTTCATCAGGCATTTTTTAACTTGCCGAAGAAGGGACAAAAATGGGAGTTCAGTTTTTAACCGAATACCGCATAAAATACCAGAAAATATGAATTAGCAAAAAGTTTACATTAAAACTTTGGTCGTTTGGAGTCATCACTGATACCAGTGTATGCATAACTTGCAAATTGGAAATGGAGCTGATTACAAATTCGACATTAAATTAAGTAATCAGTGAACCTAAAAACTCCCTAGTAACGAATTTCAAGCGAATCCGAACAATATTTTAAAATTCTTCCTCCATATTAGATCCGCCATTTTATATTTTCAAAATATAATGCTAGATTCGTAATCAGCAACCCGAAAACCTCTAAGCAACGGGTTTCAAAATAATCGGATCGATTCTTTTGACATATTGGATCCGCCATTTTGAATTTTAAAAAACTAACACCCGATTCAAAATCGCCATATTTTTCGTATCATAATCACTAAAAAATACGTTTTCGGATTTTGAAAATCAACGAAACTCGCTTAACTCAAGCCAACAGAAGGAGCTGAGAAATTTCTATAGAAGCACGTACAACGACAAAAAAGGCCCAATCAGAGCATCAAAAAAAGTTGACAGAACTTAAAGACCTTCAGTATGCACCAGTGTTGGCTGAATAAAAGTAATTTGCATAACAAAATCATTTGTTTAACTTTTAAATGTAAAAATTTATTTAAAAAAAACGCGTTTAAACGCGTTTTTCTCAAATGATGTTTTTTGACGTGGTAAGACTGATATCTTAAATTCTACTGAATTAATTGTGAAAAACCAAAATGCGTTCGATTTATTATCATGATGGCTATAAGTGGAACCTCAAAAATGGAATGTTCCTCTCACCTTTTTTTCTTTAAGAAAAGCTCTATGTAAAAATATGTGTTTTTTGGTTTTTTTTTTTTTTTGAGAAAAAAGTCCCTAAAAAAGGGCAAAGAGCAAAGTTTAATTTTTTGGGATTCCACTTATAGAGAAATCGTCGCCTGAGAATTGATTTGGCGTATGTGTGTACAAATTCATATTCCTATACGGCGACCTTTATTAGGGAGCTCGGACTGGACTTTTTCGGAGATACATTCTACCGCCGCCATCTTGGATCAAAAGTGGACAACAAACATTTTTTTTTTGTTCTTCAATAAGATACTTTTATCTTACATCTCTTATCCATTTTGTAACAAAATATCGTAGTTTAAAAAAAAAAACCCAAAAAACTTAATTTTTTCTAGTTTTAAACTGGAATTTCCCCTTAATGGTAGACCTATAGAATAGAAACTGTAGAATACCGGTTGACTTCACAATACAACCATCTGCATTCTTGTAACTCCTCACGTTGCGGATCCGCAGCGCAAAAAACGCGTCTGTGTTTACATTAGAAATAATATTACGAAGAGTGTAATGTTAATCATTCTCCTCAAAATAAAAAAAGGCGATGCTCTAATGAAGTTTAATCTTTTGCATATGATTTGTGGGGAAAAGCTTCGCTCACAAAACTAACACTAAAACAAAAACAAAAAAAATCACAACTAAAAACTATGAAAACTATATAAGTTTGCGAAACGAAACGCTACCTTGAAGTGTGCAAGGAACAAAATTTTAGCGTTGTGGTGACAAAAACAAAAAGCAGAAAATTCTATGAAATTATTTGCGAAACTTGAACTTTTGTGAAAAGTTTGCCAAAACCATAAATGTAATTTGTAGTATTAGCAAAAACTTTATACTATAAGTACAATTGACAATACGCTGAATATATACATGCACACGATTTATAAGTAAAAGTTTGTAATTAATGACATTTGAAACAATAAATTGAAATATTATGTATATTTTATGTGAAAAGTAAAACTTTAAGTACAGTAGCTTCCAAAAATAGGAGAGGTGTAAGAGAAAATCAAATATGCAACATAGCACGCCCACATTTATGCTTAGAAGGGTGCATGGGGGCAGAGGAATTCAAATTACTTAATTAACTATAATTTCAGTACTATTATTATTTTTTGTTGACAGAGAACAGAGAATAAAAAAAACTCATTGTTTATATGAATTTAAGTGCAATGTCCTGCATACATCACTACCTCTACCACTAGGGCCAGGGCCGCTTCTGATATATTTGTGGTATAGAAAATTTGACATAAAAGTGCATTAAATACCTTATGGCACGCAACAAATGCATAAAAAAAACAAACGAAACAGAAACAAAAACGCAAACAAATGAACTTCCAATTAATAAAAATAGGAAAAAGCAACACTGTAATCCTGTGCTCATATCCTTGTTGCACATTTCACCATTAGTAGAACCGGGGTTTATTCAATTTTTTTTTTTTTTGTTAGTTTCTATTATGTTTTTGATTATAAAACAAAAAGCTATTGAATGAAAGAAAAGTAAAAAGAAAAAAAATTAAAACTTGTTTATGTATTTGAGGGTGGCTCTAAACAAAATATGGGAGTGTGCACTAATGTGTAGGTAAACAAGAAAGCCTAACGCTCTAAATTCCACCCATTTGGCGTTTTCTTCCCAACCCCCTCCCCCCTCCCCATCAACAATTCATTACTTACGATATTTTTTTGTTGGCTTTCGCATTTTTTTAGCACTGAAAATTAATATGCTTTAAAGGGTTTGGGGATTAGAAATGTATGGGAGGAGGAAAAACAGGGCAGGGTTGATTTGCTTGCTTGTTTGAATATTTAAAATCGTATATACTGTCAGCATGCAGAAGAAAAAATAAGGTATGAAATACATGAACTGAAAATGCAATAAACTAAAAAGCCCAAAACAATAGCAAAAACAATCAAACCCGCGTCCATAACATTTGTTCCACGTAATACCAAGCCATAGCCGTAGTTGTAACGCGCCTGCAAATGTTGTTGTTGCCCGTGGTAACCACCTGTGGCGATTGTCAGTGGCATTTGTACTTTATGTACGGCACATTCACTACACTTAAGCTATGAGGGTTTATTTGTATTTTCTATATAAGAAAATTTGTAATCAATCAAAGAAGATCTTTTGTTAAATTTGGTACAGATTCATCTTTTTTAATCCAAGAGAAATATTAGCGCGACATCTAATGGTTTGTCTGCCACTAATCTTAATATAATTAAAGCTTATTTTTTAATATTTCAGAGAAAAGTCTGGGATTTTTAGAATTTTTCAGTATATGGTATAAACACAACCAAAGCAGCCGGCCTCAGCTTCAACAACAAACACACAGAATTTTATGAATTTGTATGGGAACAAATATCTGAGGCTAGCTGCCGCCTCAACGACGCTACACTTGATTCTATTCAAATTTTCTCAACTTCACAATATTTTCTCTCTTGTGAGAGGGGAAAAATTGCCATATTTTAAAAAAAAAAACAAGTGCTGCCAAGTTTTAGTACAAACATATATTTATTTTTTCGAGTTTCCTTTTAGTTTCTTCATTCTTTTGATGTTTTTTGCACAAATAAGAGATGTAAATAATTTTAATTTAAACAACAATTTTTTCAAATCACAGAATATTGAAGTTTTCCTTTTATTTTTTCATAATTGATAACGTAAATAAAAAAAAAAACTGAACAATAATCAAATCCAACTGTTTTTGTTTTGTTTTTCTTTTACATATTCTTGACGCTAGAGGTTGACGCTCTTATTGTGTTTATTCTCTCATAAGAAGAAGTAAGCGGTTAGAGGCCGGCTGCTTTGGTTGTGTTTATAGCATAAAATTATAAGTACAGTAGATGACGGATATAAAAAATTCGCGTATTAGAAAAATTCACTTATAAAACCGCATAAAACATTTTCTTTACATTTTAATTGGCATAAAAAACAAAGTTGTAAAATTTTTATCTTTATGAATATTTTTAAATAAAATCTAGAAAATTAAGGATTTTTTTTATAATATTCTAGAAATATCTAGTTGAACTACGGTCAACAAATCATGGTTCGTAACTACAGTCTATTTCATAACTATATAACCACTATTTTATTTGAATTTTTATAGAAAAATTTTTAAAATTTAACAATCCTCTTTTATTTATAAGGTTATCATACATAGTTATGAAATTGACTGTAGTATTATTTAAGGGGAATAGGTGAAGTGGAAGGTGGTTTAGCTTGATATGATAAAACTTGTTGATTTATGTAACTAAAGACTTTTATTTTATCCTGAGACCCCTAGTTGAGCATAGAGCCATAATGAATCGTCTCCATTGAATGCGATCTTTGGTGATGTCTTTGATTTCCTTCCACTACTTTCCTGAATCTAGAATTTCCTTCTCAAATGTTCTTTTCCACGGGACTTTTGGGCTTTCTGCTGCCTTCAACACAAGGGCTTAGCGGTATATTTCGTTGGTCGGATTTCTTAAATGTGTCCGATCTACTTCCATATGCGTAACTTGATCGTGAATACTTTGTGACGGTTTCCAAGTAGATTTAAAGATTTCAGAATGAACATTTTTCTGTGAAGTACCCCCAAAATCTGCGGCCGATCATATAAATGGGGAACGCTGAAATTATCGCAGATCCAAGATTAACCCAATAATTGGAATGTGCCAGAAATATTTGAAAATAGTCTATGACCATGGGTATAAATCTATCCGCTAAATTAAGACAATAAAAGTCAGAACCAAATATCATAATTCCGATTTATTTCTGCTAAGTGATTTACAGAAAATGGTTCACCACAGGTTCTTACAAATTTGTTGGAAGATTTGTCCAATTGAAGATAACAAATTTCTGTTCTGTAATTCCGTTTTCAAATATACTTTTAAATTGTAAGATCATACAAGGGCTAAGGACAACCTTAAAAGAAGAGACTTCATGATCTGTAGGGTATACATTTAGCTCAGGACCTCTATTTATGAAATTTTTCTTTTTGTAAGTTTTGCTTAAAGAAAAATGTTACACAATGAAAATAACAAAGGCCTGCGTTTTTCCTTTTATTGTGAGGCTAGCTGCCAAATTCTCTATACTTCATAATATTTTCTCTCTTGTGAGGGGGAAACATTGCCATATTTAAACAAAAAAAAAGCCAAGTGCTGCCAAGTTTTAGTACGAAAACATGTGAATTTCTTTCGAGTTTTGTTTTGCTTCTTGATTCTTTTGATGATTTTGACAATTGTGCACAAATAAACGAAATAAATAATTTTAATTTATGCAGAAATTATTTCAAATTGCAGAATCTTGAATTGCTCTTTTTATTTTTTCACAATTGACAACATAAATAAAAAACAAAATGAGTTGTAAAAACAATAAACAAATCCAAGTGCTTTTGTTTTGTTTTTCCTTTACATATTACTTTTACATACATATTACTTACATATTTACTTTTTTTCGTTCTATAGCCGTCTTCGTGTAAAGAAGGAATTAATGAGAGCTAAGTGGCGTAATAAACGTATGCGTAGGTTGAAGCGTAAGCGCAGAAAGATGCGTGCAAGGTCCAAGTAAGCCTGATAAGTGATGCCAGAACAAACGCTTTTCCACATTCAAATATTTTTGACGCTAGTGGTTGACGCTCTTGTTATGTTTATTCTCATCAATGAAGTTGACGCTTAGAGGCAGGCTGCTTTGGTTGTGTTTATACCATTATGACGTATGCACCGATCAAATGTCGCTCTCTCTTCTCATTTTTTTTATACGAAATTTGTTCGCACTCTCAAATTGAGATGAGAGCGAAAATGCACTGTCCCTCTCATTTGCTGGGTTAACTCAATTTTAATTTATGTGCAGCATTGAGCTGCCATATCAAATATTTAAGTTTACTTTGTTTTAAAACAAATTCATTATGAGGCTGGAATGGAGAACTTTTGAAGATGTCAACATTTAAAAAAAAGTGGAGAAGAAAACAATAAAAACCACCACAAGTTTAATGTAATTGAATATTTAAAAAAAATATGCATCTAACTATTTCAGAAGACTCTAAATTCAGACAAAAGACTATTCTTGAAATTGTATATAATTCAGCAAGTTAAATACTTTAAACTTTTTTAGTACAGATTGTCCCATATCTAGTCTAGGTAGAAGGCGCAAGTTCTTAGAGTTTTCTCGGATTTAGGGGCCTCTATTCCTATTTATTGGTAATCTATTGTTAGAAAAATGTGTATTTCTCTCAGAGCTTTACATTTTGTCTAAGAGACCCTAGTTATAACAGCTGTCTAGTCATTTATCTTCCTAAAGTTTTTATTGAATTATCATTTCTAGAATTTTAATTATCTCCATTTTTATGACAAAAAATCCCACTGAGGGTTTTGACTGACTTTTTGAAAATATGAGTGTCTATGGAAATTAGAAATTTATAGATAGATAATATCGAATTGATTACACTGCCCTGGAAATTTCAACTTTTCTTGTGCGAATAAAATGGCTTCTATTGATTCCAAATGATTTTTCCATGCTGAACACGAATTTGTGGTCAAAAACCATCACGTCACGTTTTCGAGATCACGTTTCCCTAAAAAAAAATAACGTTTTTGGCCATTTTTGAAAAATTGTGGAGCTAAAGCCTGACGTTCTACAAACTGCGCTAATATCATAAGTTATAGGCTGTTCGCATGCGCCCTTAGAGCAGGGGGTGTACTCATATCTAGGAGTGCATGAAAAAAATGTACGCAGAACTGATTTTATCTTACATCCTAATACTCCGCCATTTTGAATTTTTAAAATCTGACTTCAGATTTGTAACCAGCGACCCTTAAAACACTTCGGACCACTGCACTTTTCATGATATCTGGCTGTAGGTATAAATTAGATTAGATCCGTCCACCATATTTGATCCGCAATTTTGAATTTTTGAATCTGACTGCAGATGTGTAACCAATGACTTTTAAAACATTTCGCTCCACTGCATTATTATTATGTATGGTCGTGGGTGTAAATAACATAAAATTCGTTCTATGCACATTTTTTCCTGCACCCCTAGACATATCCGCAACCCTTGCTCTAAGGGCACATGCTAACAATTTGGCTTAGGGCTCATTTGAAAGGGTATGGTGTAGGCTTTAATTTCTAATGTAATTTCAGCTCCACAATTTTCCAAAAATTGCCAAAAACGCTGTTTTTAGGGGTTCCAATCCCTTTTTTCTTGAAAACGTGACGTGATGGAAAGTTTTTAATTCCAGATTCGTGTTTAGCATGAAAAATTCTATCGGAAACACCAGAAATCATCTTATTCTCAAAATCCATGCAGGACAGTGTGATTGCTTAATAAAATCAGTACTCTAGTTTTAAAATACAAGCCGAAAACTACCTCATTCAAACATTAGACTAAAAATACTTTATTGCAGGGTATTAAGAAATCGGTCTAGATCGACAAAAATAATTTGTATTGTTTTTATACACGTATAAATATTTTTTTATGAGTTTCTTTTTTCGTTGGAATGAGCAAAGAAAATAATGCACTTTTGCATATTTTATGCGCACGGCATGCCAATGTTCGTGCTCCTTCTCCCTCACACTCCCCAAGTTTAAGTTTAATAACAACATTCAATGGCAAAACTCTTTTAACAACAAAAAAGTGTAGTACAGTGTAGTGGAGTTCATGTTTTAGCCAACGTTTGACGTTCAAGTTCAAGCGCTTTGCCTTGTTGCTTGCAATTTCTCATATTTAAATGTACATGTAGACATGTGGGTGTGTGTGTATGCGTATATCTGCGTGTGTATGTGTGTAAGTAAAATATCCTTTTGATGGCATATTTTTACTTACTCTCAACCCTTTTGTGTATAGCTGATAATGATGATGATGCGTGGGTTGTATTTGCATCAATTAGGGGTTGTCGAAATTATTTGTTGTGGTAATGTTTTTTTTTTTCTCTTTTGTATTCATAATTGATAAATCAAGCTTCAAGCTTTTCATTTACTATATTCAGTTTTTCTTTATTTAATGTTTTGTACATTTTTGTTGTTATTATTTTGGTGTTGCTTGTAGTTTTTCTTGATGTTGTATGTAAGACATATTTCTGTTATATGGTGGTTGTGATATGTAGTGGTGTGGCAACATAATTTATGGTTGCTTCGCATTTGGCGGGTGTTCGAAATTATTGCAGGGTTTATTTTTCTTGTTTTCCGTTTTAGATTCATTCTCCTTTGAGGTTGAATTGTATATTTTATTAGTAGCAATTAATTAGTATGTATGTAGGTGGCTTTAATTATATTAAGTTGCGGTTTGTTTGTATAGGGAATGAAAGAAAATGTATTGTTTAGAAATATTTAATAATCAGATTTATGTAGGGGAAAAGTAGGAATGAATTTGAATTTTTACTAGAAAGCCTTGAAGACTTAACCAAAGTTAGAAAATCAAACATTTCTTGCTTCATTGTTTTCATTATTTTTCATTAGATTTATGTAGGGGAAAAATAGGAGTGAATTTGAATTTATACTAAATAGAAAGCCTTGAAGCCTTAACCAGATATGGAAAATCAAACATTTTTTGCTTCATTATTTTCATTTCCTTTTAACCTTTCCCATTGATTTCGAATTATGACAACCCCTTATTAAGGAGTGAGATTGAAAAAATCTTAACACATATTTTACCTAATAATTTTGTTTGGCTGTAAAATTTAAAAATTTCTTTGATCTAGTTATCTTTGAAAAATATGTCAGTTGTTATTTTTAATGACAAACATGTTGATTTATTGTGAGTTTGATCAAAATGAGTGAAGAAAAAGAAGTACGTCTTAAAATTATTAAAAATTTTCAAAAAAATCTAAATTTGTTCTACAAAAAATTGGCCAAAGAATTGAGAGTCTGCCGTTAAACTGTTTCCAATGCTATTAAACAGTTTCAGGAGAATTTGACCATCGATTGGAAACCTGGTTCGGGAAGAAAACAAGGACCACATGATATTGGGAAAGCCAAGAAAATAGAAAGCATATTGGAAAGATCTCCAAAAACATCTGGTAGAAAAGCTGCCCGGTTAGCCCAGTGCTCTGACTATTTGGTGCGAAAAGTTAAAGCCAATGCAGGTTTGAAAACATACAAAGTCCAAAAAGCTGAAGACAGGAGTGCTGCAAAAAATTTAGACGCCATAAGTAGGGATCGGAAATTAAAATCGAATTTCTTACAAAAATATTCATGTTGTATAATGGACGACGAAACGTATGTACTGGCAGATTTTACGCAGCTTCCGGGTCAAAATTTTAATGTTGCTGATGCTCGAGAAAATGTCGAAGAACAATTTAGAATCCAAAAGCAGACAAAAGTTCCTAAAAAATTCCTGATATGGCAAGCTATATGCGGTTGCAAGAAGCAAGTCATTTGTTACAGTGGGCTCTATAAATCCTGAAATATACATAAAAGAATGTTTGAAAAAAAGACTTCTTCCTTTCATAAGAGCGCACAATGTGTCCACATGGCCCGATTTGGCATCATGTCACTACTGCAAGAAAGCTCTGGAGTGGTACCAAAATTATTAACATAGGTTTTGTACCAATAGAGGCCAATCCTCCAAATTGTCCGGAGCTAAGACCAGTGGAGAGATATTAGGCTCTTGTGAAAAGAAACTTAAAGAACACAAAAAAGGTGTCCCAAAAGATCGAAGATTTTAAAAGGAGATGGGAAAATTGTTCCAAAAAGTTGTCTGAGACAACTACCAAATCTCTAATGGAAGGCTTACCAAAAAATGTCCATGAGTTCATAAATAGTGGTTAGAACTATAAAAGTTATATTTTTCTGTAATTTGTAAAATATTATCAATTAAATTAAAAAAAAAAAATCAAGACTCTAAGATCAACCGTTTAAAAATTATTGAATTTTATATATGTTAAGATTTTTTCAATCTCACTCCTTAATATAATAGAGCCACTCATGCTCATCAGAATGTAGCATCAGACAAGCATACAACTACCTGTTACACCTTCCCAGGATTATAGTATATAAATATTTTCAAAATACCCGCATAAACCCGCATCTAAAATAGTTACATATAAAACAAATTACTTTAATAAAGCTTTTCTTTTTTTTTTTTTGCCAAGATTCGTAAGCCAAAAAATCCTCAAAAAGTTCAATGGCATTGCACAATAGCAGATGCTAGACAAAAAAACGAAGAAAACGAAAAAATAAAAATCAAATTTTATGAACATCATTGAAAGGATATTAGCAACTCTAGTACAACAACAAAAAAAAACGAAACTAGGATGCACGTGTATGCAATTTTGGATGCAATTCAAACATGAAACGAGACGAAATGAGAGATCAAAAAAAAAAATAATAATAATAAAAAAAAATAGACTTTTATAACACGAAAAGAAAAGAACAAATACGGGAGTTGAATGTACATAGAAATTGCATAGACTGCGACTGCATTAAGTTATAAAATGGAATTACTGCAAAATAAGCCCACATAAAAAGTTTAGAGTGAGCTAGAGCTACCTACATTTGTATTGTATTTGTGCTGAAATGCGTCTAAAATCGAATAGCAAATGCGGCTGGGCATAAAAGTTCAAATACTTACACAGGTATTATTTTAAATGAGAAATTTTTTCTATTCTATTATATAACAAAAGAATAGATTTAAAAGCAATAAGAATAAGTATATTAAAAAACAAGTAGTAGTAAATATCTACAATGACGAGTAGTTCGAATACGTTGGCAGAGAGTTGCCACAGGGTTTAAACTGCAGCCAATATGGAAAGCATATTGAAGGTTAAGACGGTTAAGTTGATTCGGATTGGTAAAGAAATTTTAAGTAAGCATATCGCCATATCAAAATCTTTAAGTCAGAACTTCAAAAATTTAATCTCCAGATAGATAATATAATCAAATCAAAATGTAATAGGTTCAAAACCTCAATAAATATCAAAAAAAAAAAAAAAAAAAAACGCATTATTTGTGATTTTAAAGAATGGAAGAAAATTTGATCCGATATTTAGTTATTGTGCTGAAATTGAAAGATTTTGCAAGAATAAATTTTAGTAATGGAGACTATACTAAAGAAATTTAATTTAACGGAGAATAAAATAGAGAAATTCTTAAATTTGGGGATTCAGATTCTAGAGATTTCGTTTTCAAATATACAATTTAAACAGAAACTCTAGTTTGGGATACTCCATCCAAAATTAAATTTTACTTGGCCACAACAAATATTTCTAAACTGCTAAAAGAATATAAATCTCATAAATCAAAAAAAAAAAATGAAAAAAATGTTTCATCTCCAGTTTCTACTGATTATTTTTTGACATTTTAAACCCACTCACTTTCTGGAATATCTAAAATGATTGAAAAAATCAATTTTTAGTTTTGAACTCAACGGTTTCCAGATATTTCGATACCAAATAATGTTTTCAGTTCATACCAAGCTCAATGAAGATGATAATTACATTTTTTTCTGACTCAGGATGTACATTGTAAGTCCAGGTTCTTTATGAATTTACTTTTGAACTTAACTGTTTCTTAAACTATAGAATGGTTCTAAATCTTAGAATTTTTTTTCAGTTTTTGGTTATTTTTTGTTCACCATATTTACCTTTACCTCCACATATGAATTTCTTTGTCCATAGTTGAAAAAACATATCGAAATCAGTTCAGTAGTTTAGAAGCTGAAGAGTTTTGCCCAATTCTATTTGTTTTGCCTATTTTGTTTATAGTTTGATTGGCTAGATATGATTGACTAACAAGAAATACCACCGTGAAAGATTTAGGGTTGAGCGGATATAAATTCAAGCTAATTCATACTCCCAAATTTAGACCATAGTTCAGAAGAAAAACAAACCGAATAACCGAAAAACAGTTTAACTCTAGATAGATTACAAAAGGTAAACACAGGGGGCGGAAAAGAAGCAAAAAAAAATTTATTATCTATAGTATTCCATAAATTTTTAATAATATTTTTTTATCTTTCTCATAAGTGATATATGTTAGCCAGAAATACGAAAATCAGGAATTTGAATTTGCCTTTTTCCCCCCCTCTGGTAATAGGCATCCACATTTTTAGGAGGGGCTGCCGCTTTCTTATCCTTCTTTATACAGTATTAAACATAAAATAAATTTTGAAATTACCGCCCTTCCTCCCTCTCACGTCCTAATAAAAATAGTTCCCAATAAAAAAATATTAAAAACTTTTGTAAGTAAAGGAACTAGGAAAATCATAATTCGTCCCTTTACCAAGCCCCTAGAGAATCTATTAATAACACTAAGCTATGATTTTCTTCACTTACTAAATATTTCCATCATTATGAGCTTTATTTATGGACCCACTTAAATCCGCCTATTCTAATGATCAAAACTTAATGTCAGATTTTTAAAATCTTTCTTTTTCTGAATCTATGAGAGCTAACTACACGTAATTATAGTTCAATGTAGGTTTTACTTCTAATTTTTTACTTTTTTTAAAGAAAAAAAAAACGTAAATTTCAGGCTTTAGGTATTTCAAAAACTCCAAATCTGCAAATGTGTTGAAATATTTTTCAAAAGCTAGTGACAATATAATTTTGAAATTCCTATGCATTTGTTATAAATAAGACGCTGAGAAGAAAAGTGGTATAACTTCTACGTTCAGAAAAAAGTGGAATAATTTTACTTAAGAGCAAAAGCAAAACGAAATATGTTCAGAGCAAAAGTGAAACGAAATATGTTCAGAGCGAAAACGGAATAAAAAACTATGCTGTTCTTGCTCTGAAAGAATTGTTTCATTTTCACTCTAAGCCGTATTGCTTATGTCATTCTTGCACTGACACACTAAATTATTTCACTTTTGCTCTTATATAAATTTTAGCCCGCTTTTCCTCTCAGCCTGTCATTTATCATTCGAAAATGATATAAAACCGAATCGTCCTCATTTGAGAGGCTGAGAGGAAAAGTGGAATAACTTCTAACTTCAGAAAAAATGGAATAATTTTACTTAAGAGCAAAAGCAAAACGAAATATGTTCAGAGCAAAAGTTAAACGATATATGTTCAGAGCGAAAACGGAATAAAAAACTATGTTGTTCTTGCTCTGAAAGAATTGTTATACCGTTTTTGCTCTTACTTTTAAGGCGTTTCGTTTTTACTCTAAACCGTATTACTTATGCCTTTCTTGCACTGACACTCTAAATTATTTCACTTTTGCTCTTATATAAATTTTAGCCCGCTTTTCCTCTTAGCCTGTCAAATCATAATCGAAATTTCCCTATCATATCCACAATTATGTGGCAACTATATTATTATATACCTAAACAATATAACTGCTTTCTTAAAGAATTCTTTTGTTCCAGAACTTAAAAGAAAACGTAATTTTTAAAATTTGTAAAAAACAAAACGAAAGTATTTGCGAACAAATAGAAAACAAAAGAGAAAAATAGAGCAAATTCCTATGAAAGTAAAATGATTTTTTATGATTTTTTGTTCTAAGCTTAGAGTTGAGAAGAATATGGCATGCATTTTCCGAGATTCCCTATTGTTATTATGCTGATGGCAAACTACAAAAAAAAAAAAAAAAAAAAAAAAAAAACATTACGACTAAGATTATTCTCTACTAAATACTACCCTACTACCAACCTAAAAAAAAAGGAGAAAAAAAAACTGGAGAACTATTAGAGAAATGCAACAAAATGAAAAAAGAAACGAACAGAAATAAACGAGACATAATTGAAGAAATGAAAAATTTAATGAATGTTTCCACTACAGTCAAGCAGTAAAATCATTTGCAGACATACAGCGCAATTCAAAACGTACGAGGACGACTACAACTCCGACTGCGACTATGACTACTACTCCTCTAAGGCTGTATCACTTTGAGTGCTTAACAGTGCTCCATGTTTAGGGAACTGGTAGTGGAGCTAGTGCTGGTGGTAGTTGTTTTGTGCTAGTGTTGGGATGGCGTTTTCTTGCTACTGTAGTCGCTTGGTTTTTATACGTAATTGGATCTGTGCACTAGGCTTAACATATAATATAGAAAATGCTGCTGCAACCCCAACAGGCAACAAATACAATCCTTAGGGATACCACCAAAATGAATATGTTTCTTGCGGTGAGTGTAGGATTGTATTGGATTCATAGTAGGTACATACATATATACATGCTATATAATTTTATTTTCTTCTATTTACTATTTATGCTTAATTTTTTTTTCCGCTGCTGCTGCTTTTCCTATTTATTCTTCACTGTAAATGACGTGAGTTTTAATAGATTCGCTTCATATGAAGTTGGAGCATTGGAGCTGCAAACATACTTAAGCTTATGTGTATGTTTGTGAAAATGTGTTAAATGCTATGAAAGATTGTTGACCGAGTTTTAATTTCGTTCTAATTGTAAGTTGCTAAGTAAATTGAATTTATTAAAGGATAAATTTATTCAGTAGGTATTTGTTAGGAATTTGCCAAAACTTAATAATATAAAAAAAAGAAATTGCATTATAAAACTAAAAGTCGAAACATTGAAATTCTTGTATCATATAATCCCATATTTCTTTAAGCCGAAGTGGAGGAAGGAAGTCGGGTGTTTTTAAATGTTCATAATTTTAACTAACGTTGACAAATCAGGTTTCGGCTTTTCGCCTTTCGCTCTTCCGCTTTTGTTGGTGGCAAACGCATAGTCTGCCATGGAGTTTAATAATCCAAGTTTTTCCAAATATTCAATAACATCTTTAAACTTTGGGTATAGTCCCGAAAAAGAACAATGATCTTCTAATATACCACTGTGACTATAGTCAAGAAAATAGTTTCCGGCTGAACCTACCCCGAGCAGGACATTCGCCTAGACATCAGTGGTCTAGGAGTGTGCCACACTCTTGTCTCTAAGATTCTGCATTCAATTCCCGACTAGGGAATGGTTCTTTACCTATATTTCTTCTTTTCTTTCTTTCTTCCATAACTTACTGTGTATTGATTGGCTATTAAAAAGAAAGAAGAAAAAAATAGACTGGACTCTATATCAACAAACTGTTCAATGTTCAATCTTATTTAGATAATATCTGAGCACATAATACCCAGAGAAGACTCATTATGAATGAGAAGAACGACAAGAACTTTCGCTTGCCTGAGACCTGAAATTTTATTCTAATAAAAAGTTAATAGAATAAATTAGAATAAAATAAAAAGTTATTCTTTTTTTTTTTAATCCACTCCTCAACGTTAGATTTCGGAGTGGTCCAACCAAAACCACAGAAAATATCAAGGCCAATGTACATAGACTAGCAAGTTCAGTGGCGGCCTTATTGCCAGCAATACTACAGTGGGCTGGTACCCAAAAAAGGATAGCTTTGTTATGAATAGACTAACGCGAGAGATTCTTTCACCAGTTTCAAAGGAAAGTTCCATGAGAAGAATACTAAGAGAGCCGCCTGGTGGTTGTCAGAAAAAATAACGATAACTGCACCTTTTAAGCCTTTACGAAAGCTTAAATTTGCGCACATCTCAATTGCATATATTTCGACTTGAAAAACACCAGACCAAATAACCAGTAGGATTGATATGCTAGTGTTAGGTCAAACAAAGCCAGCACCCGTACAGCAATCCATATTTTACCTAGTCTGTGTACCAATTAAAATCAAAGAGAAACATTGGTCAGTCTAATCGGACCCAGTAGAAAGTATCGAACCTGGTACAGAAATACAGAGTAGATTAGAAAGTTTGGAATTCCGCCAAGAATGCCCACCATTTAGCAAGTTTGACAAGTTTCGTATCCTCCGAGCAGTTTTCTTAATGAATATTTATAACGATACAAGACCAACGCTTGAAGACCCCATGTCATCATGAACTAATCGAATGGGGACAGTTCAGAAAAAATGACACCTAGAATCATATTCTCATAAACACACACACTCTCTCATGTACTAGACTTTCAAAAAACGAACTGTTATGCAGACTAGCTACAATGGGGGAAAAACAACAACATAAGTATATAGAACGGTAGTGGTAGTTTCTTTCAATATCTGTATTCAGTGAAGATATTTGGAATCAAATCTGTAATTCTGGGTTATGATTTCAAATATTAGTAGCTTATATAGGATATTGAAAGAATAAAAACTATCACTAAGATCACTGATGAGGAATTGTGGCGGATTCCGAAACGGCCGTCTGATTTGCCCGTCTCTATATACATTGTTGTTGTGATGACTACATTTGTTCATTAACCTGTTTATATATAACTCAATGTCTTACCGAAGAGTTTCTTACAGAAACTCATTGTTTAAGTAAGTCGTTTGTCATTTTCTATCTTTTAACATCTAGGCAACATACAAGATCATCTGACTGTAGGCATTTACATTTAAATCAACTTTTCCACATTTTCCATAACTAGCCGAGAAAATTCTAAATCGGAGAATGGGACCTATGCGAGGTCTGTCAGGCTTGTCATATGCGAATATTCTGTTTTCTTTTGGATAACATGTGAGACCTAAGACAAACATTTCTTGACAAAAAAGATTTAACCAACTTTGATCCCTGTAGGCTTAGGAAGTTTGCAAATGCTTAGGGTAGATTCAAGGCTTTATGTTTCTCACTTTGCGTACTCCAACTGTAGTACAATATATTACAACAAGTAGAATGGAGAAGTTTAGCTTAAGGGCGAAAGTGTTTGGGAACCCAATGTAAAGTGAGAGTTCTAGTAGTAAAAAAAATTAAAAACATTATTAAGTCCAGCTTTCAGCAATTGACTACTATTATCATACAGCTTATAGAATTTGTTCAAAAGCTTTGGGCTATACAACAGGCCTCTTGATGATCGCAGTGATTAACGGGCAATTCGATCACCTCCTGTGATCTGGAGGAATAATCTGGAGCTAGGAGCCCTACCGATTTATATATGTAGTCATTTTTCATTGGCAAAAGGCTCAAATATGTATACTTAACGGAAAGTAGCGTAACGGAATGTAGAACTCTATTGAACCTAGAACTCTACGTTGCGTTATGGTTTCCATAATCACTTACACGGACTACCTATATCGCAGCATCGAAACGTGGCATCGTCAACTCTACGCTAGGTTCCGTTCCGTGTGCATAATTGAGCCTTAATACTTTAAATATTTGAAGAAATATTCTTATTTATGGATTAACAGTTACACTTTCGTCGAGAATAATGCAGTTAGAGAGCTCTAAAGATAATCTAATTTGAGTCTAAGTCTAGCGATTGCGATCACGAAGGAAGTTTCTTTCGGTTAGGCATTCAAAAAAATATTTGGCGGGCATCTACTCAATAAGAAAGAAATAAATAAGAAATCCTTATCTTCTCGTTAAACAAAGACACTTGTTTACTATACCTTTCCTCTATTCTTCCCCCTAGTATAGCTAGCCTACATTTTTAACATTAAATTTACATGCGCTCATATCAGCTTTACAAAAAAAAATCTAATATTAATGTAATTTTAAATTATAAATAAAGAAGAGAAAATAAGTAGGTAATTATTATTTCCAATTTTTACATTTTAAAATCACATGTAAAAACTGTGATTTTTATGATACACTTTCTTTTAGTTGAGTTTTCTAAATGTATTGAAAGATCAAATTTCTCTATGAAAACTCTGCAATAGCGCCTAACCTCGATTATGGCCTAGATATAAATATAATTCTATAACAAAATAGATTTTTTTTTATTATGTCCGAGCTTCTATCAATCATTAGGGGCCGTTCACATATCACGTAACGCAATTTTGCCCGATTTTGACCCCTCCCCCCTAGTAACGTAACACGTAAAGTGGTTTCCTAGGGATGTGTTTCTTGCTGCTGCTAAGGCTGGGCATTTGCAAAGGAAGTAGGGTAGTGTTTCCTTTTCGTCGGAGTTTCCGCAACTTCTACAGTGTTTGTTGTAAGGTATATGCAGTTTCTCTGCATGGGTGACTACAGGCCAGTGACGTGTAAAGACCGCAATGAGTCTGGCGATGTTTGTACGGTCCCTGGTGATAAGTTCCCTGGACCTGTTGACATCGTATATCGGCCAGGTCGCACGGGAGGTATTGCATGATGTAAGTGTCCTCCATCTCCTGCTAGCTAAGAAAAGACAGTGCAGGTTGATACCTTTCTTGATCGCTCCCAGAGAAACAGGTACCAGTTCCGCATGGGTTGGGTCAAGAGAAGCTCCTTAGCGCGCTAATTCATCTGCTTTATCATTTTCATCAATATTCCTATGGCCGGGTGACTTAACGCACCCAGTTTCTCCCTGCGTTGGACTGAAGGGCTGTAATTGCGGCCTGACTGTCCGTGAAAATTGCAACCTTACATCTCTCTTTGATGTGTTCAGAGATTAGTTGGCATGCCTTCCCAATCGCAAGTATTTCCGACTGGAATGCTGTAGCTACGTTAGGTAGGCGTATACAATGGTTAATATTAGCGTGAGGGGAATATATCCCTGCACCAATACCCAGGTCAGTTTTGGAGCCGTCTGTGTATATGGATAAATCGTAATCAATTTGAAAATTTCTTTTTGACCAATCGTTTCTAGACGGGAGTCTAACCATATAGTCGTTTTCAAAGCTTAGAGAGCTAATTCCATTTTAGATTCCACTGAAACTTAATGTGATACGAGCTGAAACAGCTATAGTTTTCTGTAATAAATATATATCTAAAACTTCTCCGTTATGTAAGTGGTGAAACTAGACCTTATGATATTAGGTCTCACTAGACTATGCCAATGGAATAATAATGATGATTTTTTAATGCAGCGTGATTTGCAATAGCGGCTTCTTAGAAATGCGTAGGTAGTTTTGAGCCCTCTTCATGTAAAACTATCTGAAGTCAAGTCTCTGAGCTAATGAAGTGATTGCAACACACTTCCGATCATACATTACTAAATTTCAAGCTATAGATAGAAAATGTGACTGCAAACTAAATTGATCTATGATATAAGGTTTAAGATTAACTAAACTAAGCCGTGATCAAACCTTGTGATTCACCAAATTAGGGTATGATTCAAAGATGGCGTCTACTTGTAGGGCCAATCAATCAATTTTGCACGTAACTTGCTTTATATTTGGATGGTTAACCCATTGGCACCACTTTGTTTGTCACATTGCTACCACCACGGTCCAGACAGACCGTCATATATTTATACTGCATTTATCTGAATTTTCAATGAAAACTGTACGAAAACACGACATACCATATTATATAAGAATAATGTACTTATATGTACATTTACGTTTCGAATCTATAAAAGTGAAAATCTGTTTGTATGCCCGATTATACTTCCTGAATGACATAAAAGTTTATATAATACTACACTATGTATCTGACCTTACTTTTGGCTTGGTAAAAGCTTGTAATTACAAGTGGGCGAGGTACCTCCCATACAAGCCTTATACTTTTTTAAGTATACTATTTATAGTACAGTACTTCAATTTACTGCGTTCTGCGTGTAAAGACGCAGGCTGACAATACCACAGTAAAGATGGGGATAGAGCTAGAAAAAGGGATGTGGCACCTAACATATAATCTGAATATTTATTATGGGATATCTCAAGCACCATTTGTTGTATGGAAATATTGTTTGCCAATAACGAGCTTTTACTGGAGTTTCAGATCTGAGTTTGTATTCAAATGGGCGTGGCACCTCCCATGCAATCTTCATGCTATTTTGAGTATATTTCCGAAACCACACATATTAATGTGGGGGGCTGGTTGACAACTCCATGCTCCGGGAAACATGTGTGTGAAATTGAAAACGACGGAGGGGCACAAAGTTTTATGTGATATTTTTTGGGCAAGTGGGCACGGCAACTCTCATACAAAGAAAATACTTTAAACGGTATATCTGAAGAACCAAAGCATGAAGATGATAAAGGTTTTCTTTTCTATGATCATTTCTAATTTTTAATTATAATTGCAATGGTCATTTAGGTGATAGTGTGTGTTGATTCAAAACTTTTGTTTTCATAGGAAAATAAGTTTACATTTCAAAAATAAAGGATGAAAATGTTTATATACTTACATACAAACAACACATTACTAACGACGAAGTAAAGCAAAAATATCCGGAAAACTATGAGAAAATGCATACGGTCTGGCCAGACCGTGGTGGTACCAATATGACTAAAATTTTGAAAATCACCAAAATCTCGCCCACTTTATACTTCAGGACTCCGATTTTTTTATAAATCTATTTAGAAATAGCCATTTAAAGATATCATGGATTTTGGAGATCATAGAGATATTGAAAAAGGTCTGGCTAGACCGTGGTGCCAATATAAGGTTTAATTAAGAAGCACTTCCATTTATACTGTACATATAATCAAGTTCTGGAAATGATTTTTAAAACACTTAGAGGTCTTAAAAGCATTTCCACCACAGATCCACTTTATATGCATAACGATTGGATAAAATAAACCCCACCTAAACAAATCTGAGCCTGTGACTTGTCAGACTGCACAACATCCCGTTGAGGGCTTAGGCTGAGCTTTTCTTATATAGCCAAAAAAATACCTTCTATCTTGGAATCTCAAACATATATTAAGAATTTTACTTGCCAATAAGAGTCTATCTTCCCAGCTAATATCAATTCTGTGTGCTTTAAATTCGATTTTAACTAATACAAAAAGATCAATTGCTGAAGCGGTTAAACAAAAAAGCGCATCCAACTTAACTAACTATACTTAAAATATTTAAAAATCAATTTAAAATACAAATGAGATACTTACGTTTATGTATATATTTTGAAATGTATGTAGATATACAAAAATTGCAGCAGTCTATTTTGCATATACAACGAGGGCATAAATGCATATGAATGAATACGCGGAATCAGAACAAAAAAATCAAGAGGAAGTAGTAGAAAGAAGTAGAAAAATATATACGCACTGATATAATCTGCTACAAAAACGCTGACAGTGTATTGTAGGATGTAGCTGGTTGTTCTTAATGTTGTTGTAACTTTTGTTGATCCCTCGTTTTATTCACTTATTATATGTACTACGTATATATATTTTTGTTTTTTTTTTTGTTTAATTTTCTATGCACTGCAATCGAAACACAAGCGCCTTTCAAAGTGAATAACTAAATATATAGTAAAAAAGTTCAGAGTTGTTATAAAAATTATCCTTTCAAACGTGGGTGATGGCAGATTTGCGACTGTTGCTATTTTTTGTTTGGTTTTTTGTGTTGCCTTTCTTTGGTTTTTTTTTCACATTTACTACTATGTCCTTTTATTTTTATTGTTGCTAGACATAAATACACACATACATATAGAAATATTTATTGTATATGCAAAAATGCACACAAGGGTAAAAATTTTAGTTGACTGATTGATATTGTATGTGTGACTATGTATGAGTGATGCGTTCAGTGTATAGGTAGGTAGTAGCGGTGCTTTATTTACTTCTACACAGACAAACACGACGACTCGAAAGGACACACGCACACTGGCGCAATGAAAAAGATGCAGGTTGAAGGCTGCTGCTACTACTTCACAATTTTATTTTGTTGTTTCTTTTTTCCTTTTTCAATTTCCTTATTTCTTTGTTGTGTTTGTTTTTTTGGCAATTTTTTTTTCACTTTTTTCTTGTGGTAATTTTGATTTGAGGGTGGAAATTATATTGAAAAAAAAAACAATGGCAGACTTTTAGGCGCTGAAGCACATTACTTTATATACCCAAAAATTTTAAGAGATTATCTTGAAATATATAGGAGATTTGTAATACTTTAGTAATGCATGTTTTAGAATATTTTTATAGCGATTTTTTCAATTGTACTCTTTTACAAAAAATTCCGAAAATTTTTCACTTTTTATAATCAAAAATATTTAAACACATCACCTTCTTCAATCACTGTTCTTCTGCGTTCTAGTAGTAATACGTTCACTACTACTTCATTAGAGTATCTTTTCTCACCAACTCACAACTCACTAACTAAACTCATCAAAACAACAAACAATCAAACTAGCGAGAGAGTTCAACTATTCCTCAACAAATTCTTCCATCGTTCACAACAATTCGTTTCAGACTGAAAACAACTTCAGTCAACAAACATCGAACAAGCCGCATACACCAAAAAAAAAATATATAATAGCACTACAAGCCAGCCACCACCACCACCACCAATACCTACCTACCAACCACCAACAACATAATCGTCATCAACACATCAAAAGCAGCCAGCAGCAGTAGCAACAACAGCAGCAGCAGTATATTCATTCATTCGACCGTTTGTTCGCTTGTGTGACTGTTCGACCGTCCCCATACAAATCTATACGCTTGCTTGCTTGGTTGCTTTGCATGTAGTTTGCTTGTTTTTTGCTGTCTGTCTGTTTACGCAGGCTAGTAGCAACAACAGTCGAACCGGCAGCAGCACGAGCGAATATGAAAGAATGTAACAAAATGAAAATAACATTTACGATACTAGTATCTCGTCGTTGTCGTCGTCTTTTATCGTACGAGTATCTATCAAAGATTTTTGTACATTTTTACGATATTTAACTTGTAAACAACAAATAAATTAACGATATTTATTGCTTTGCATTACGGCGAATTGAGTTGGCACAGAAGAGATGGAAGCCACAAAATATGCAATGAAATTTATGTATGTTGGATATATGTTTAGATTAACCCATTAGGGAATAAAAAGTTTGAACTGAATTTCATGAAGGTCTTCGACACAGTCTTCCCAATAAGAAGAAACTAGAAAAGATATCATTTGGCAGTAATTTCCGAGATTAAACTCTATACTGCTTTAAACTCAGACTGAATATCCTTTAAACTATTTAATCAGTGTATTGAGTTACTTATTTCTCTAAGGCACAAGCTTACCATGGGCTTCACTATAGATCATAAAAACATTGAAAGCTTGGGAAAGAATGAATGAACACCTGGAGGAAAGAATTAACGAGGAGAAAATCAGCCTAAGTTTTGCATTTGATTTGGTTCTCTAGATATGATATCAAAGCTATACTGAATGAAATTCGATAGCGCCTTGTCAAACTCCTCGCATTATTGAAAGCGTTCAACTAAACATAAAATGCTATTATTAGATTATGGGTAACACGCCTACATTCCCCCTCCCCTATATCCCGTTAAAGTACCCAAAAACAACTTTTAATGCTTCCCAAGTTTCATATCTGTAAATTCAGTGATTAGGGTTTGGTGTTAATTAGAAATTATAATTATTGTTTGAAAGAGGACGACTCGAAAGTCAGGCATTGCGACCTATAAGATCTATTGTACCAAAGTCCCAAGAAAGAAAGAAAGGCAGAGAGAAAGAAAGATAGATAAGAAACATACTCAAGCCGAGAATCGAACTCAGGTCTGCAGAGATAAGAGCCTGGCACTCTGCCACTAAACCACAGTGGCGATGGTAGGACCTACAGTTTAACGCCGTTTCCGAACGGCTGTGTGGAAATTTTTTATCAGCTCGGTGGTTTTGCCATTACCAACCAAGGTGTGTACTTGTACACATTCTTATAATTCTCATCCACTTCATATCGATAGTGAATATAAGAAGTTTATGAGAATTAACCACCAGACCAAGACGGGAATCGCACCCGCCACCTTCTGAATGAAAGTCTAGTGCACTATCCACTAGACAATCGAGGTCGTCTTGATTAGAAGTTGGAAGTGTTGCAAAGTGTTTGGTTTCTTTCCCAATCTCTACATAATTCAACAGAAATGATAATAAGATTCAGACTATTGTGCCGAATTAACCCTTTAGAGCTAATATTCGATTATCGAAACATTGCCTAGAACTTCCCAGGAGTGCCTACTTTTTTTTTTTTTTTTTGTTGGAACAGCAAAAGAAGTATTCAAGAATACAGCAAGCAGTCAAGTTTTACGTCCACTGTACTACATCCTATGTTCGTTTTTGCTATTCTTTAAATCTACCAGATTTATTAATAAATCTTAGCTGATCCTGCGATGTTAAAGAGCTCAAGTGATCGTCTCCCAACACTCCAGTCCCAAATATGCTTACTCTGATCTGGCAGAAAGCGGGACAGACACTAAGAAAGTGGTCTACTTAGTTCTGTTCGAGGTTTGAATACTGCCTAGAAAATTTGTCTGCAGGTTCATTCTCCCTTATGTTGGAGAATACAGCAGAGTATGGCTTTGTACGACAGACAAACGTTTTTTACAGGTTGCTTAGATTTAAAAATTGTTTCTGAATGAGATATTAGGATTAAATAAAGCTCCTTTCCTCAATACATGTTTTTTAATAGACTAAATCTTACCGCAAAATTAATTTTTTTTATTATAGAAGTCAAGGACTGATAAGCAGGTTGCTCGGGTTGGTCAAAAATTGAAAATAAAAAAAAAACATTTAAATATTTTTAACTGGCAATGGCAAACCTTGAAGAGTAAAATTTGCCTAGGAAAAGCTTTTCACTTCGGCATTCGGATTTGGCATAAAACTGGGGGCCTACAGTAAATGAAACAAAAATCCATAAAAGCAAAAAAAAAAAGTTAAGCCTATTCTTCCCCCTCTTTCACTAAAAAATCACTTTTGATGTTTTTTAAATTTTATTTTTTCAGGTTTAGGAGTTATGGCTGGTTTTCGATGAGTAGTAACTCAGATAGGTCTAATATATTTATGTGTACTAAGGATTGTTAAGTTTATTGACCTTTTAAAAACCTGCAACAGTCTATTAATATTTTCTTCATAACTTATTTTCATAGTCGGTCAAATAAATAAATAAACTGAGCCCTCAACAGACCTGGCCTTCTATCGGGCTCAAGCACCAATCTAGATTTGACTGCGGGTTAGCAAAAATTCAACTTGATATTACTACATATATCACAATTTGGTAGGCAATGACGAAATTACCAAGTGATAATAAATTGCCACACCGCCATCCGGAACCGGCGTCAAACTTTATGGTAGATCCAACCATCGCCTCTGTGGTCTAGTGGCAGCGTCACAAACTCTTGTCTCCAGAATCCCAGATTCGGTTTTCGGCTAGGGTGGTTTCTTATCTATCTATCTTTCTTTCTTTCAAAACTTGGGGCTTTGGTACAATAGATCTCATAGGTTGAAATGCCTCTTTCTCGGGTCGTTCCATCCTTCAAATAATAACAAAATCCTTCAATATATTGGGTGTATGAATGTATAAACTCGTAATTGTGACTAACTTCATATCTATCATACGCGCCATTTTTTTGACATTGACAGCTATTCTATCTCGAAGAGCGCCAAAAATACTATAAGAATTGATTTGTCAAATAATTTTCATAATTTTACAAAAGTGTTTTACTATAGCTGAAAATGTCGAATTTCGTGCCAACAAAACAACATTTGCGGGAAGTTTTAATTTGCTTCTTCCATTTAAAGAAAAACGCAACTGAAGCACATCGTTTACTCACTGAAGCTTATCCTGACTGTGCTATAGACGTTAGAATGTGTCAGGTGTGGTATGCACGTTTCAAAAGTGGTGATTTTGATGTTCAAGACAGGGAACGTTCAGATGAAGAAGTTCGAAGATGAAGAATTGAAGACATTACTCGAAGAAGATTCATGTCAAACGCAACAAGAACTTGCAGAGTCTTTAGGACTTGATCAATCAATCATTTCTAAACGATTAAAAGCATTGGGAATGATTCAAAAGCAAGGAAATTGGGAGCCGTACGAATTGAAGCCGAGATACGTCGAACGACGATTTTTCACATGTGAACTGCTGATTGAACGACAGAAAAGAAATGGTTTTCTGCATCGTATTGTGACTGGCGATGAAAAGTGGATACGTTACGATAACCTAAAGCGTAAAAAATCATGGGAACCGCCCGGACATGCAGCAACATCAACGGCAAAGCCGAACATCCATGGATCCAAGCTCATGCTGTGTATTTGGTGGGATATGAAAGGTGTCGTGTATTATGAGCTGTTGAAACCGAATGAAACGATCACTGGCGACCGCTACCGACTACAATTGATGCGTTTGAGCCGAGCATATAAGAATAGACACGACGAAGTTATTCTTCAGCACGACAATGCTCGGCAGCATGTTGCAAGGCAAGTAAAAACATACTTGGAAACGCTGAAATGGAAAGTGCTACCCCACCCGCCGTATTCTCCAGACATTGCTCCTTCTGATTATCACTTGTTCCGATCGATGACACATGGCCTGGCTGAACAGCACTTCCGTTCTTTCGAAGAACTCAAAAAATGGGTCGATTCGTGGATAACCTCAAAAGATGAGGAGCTCTTTCGCCGCGGAATCCGTATGCTACCAGAAAGATGGGGAAAAGGTTGTGGCTAACGATGGACAATACTTTAAAGAATAAATTTATAATCACTTTTTCACAATAAATGCCCAAATTAAGAAAAAAATACGAGAATATACATTCATACTCCCAATATTTATATTCATTTAGGGAACAACGTTTGATTAGTTCCCTGACTTGTCAAAAACTTGAAATACTTTTCCAATATGTTCTTCATAATTTCTATAGACCAAGAATTTGATCTAATATATGCCAGCGGCTTCGTGCCAGTATTGTATTACTCCATTTGTAATAAAGTAGGCGGATGTTGCGCTTGCAGTTCTAGTAATACTGGGATTGCTTGACAATTTATGCGTTTAGTTTAGAGTTTGAATTGTCACTCAATCAAAACCATTACATTTATGTATATTATTATGTATTGAGTAGTAAGAGTCTTGACCAGCCAAAACACTAGGATCTCTTTTAATTCTTATTTGTAAATTGCACAAATAAATTAGACATTCTTTCGTCGAGGTGTTTTATTACAACAAAAAAAAAAACTTCTGGGAAATCAGATTTGTAACTTCATTAGACCATAGACAAAGTATTTGATTTGGTTTGCTACTGGCAGTCAAATTTTTGTAAGTAAGGTGAACTATAGTTGGTTTTACAACTCCGCTAATACTTATTTAAATGGGATTGCTAATTCATATATGCCTAGTATTGAAACAAGAGTCTACCCTTCCCCAGGAACACCACAAAAGAACAAAATTAATTGTTAGCATAGCAAGGCATCAATTTCATATTCCGTTGATTATTTAATCCTACTATAGATAGGATATCCTATTTGCGTAGATAAAAAGATATTGAAAGGAATAAAATACTTTTTATTCCTTTCAAGACAGTCCAAGCTCACTCAAAAACCAAATATCCAACATCACTCAATTTTCAAAATGTAAACGAACAACGTATGAATTGCATAGGCATTTTGCCAAACGACCCCCAATCAAATTACAGTGTTGTGTAAAACATGACAATATACACAAATAAATTAGTAGGAAACCTTTGTTTCCCCCCCAGTCGACGATAACAACTTTTTCACAGTTGTATAAATCCTTCAAGCGACGATGTCAACAACATTCCTAACCTAGATAAATACTAAGTCAATAGACGTAAAACAATGTATCCGAATAGCTAAATCTTTTTGTAAATTACAAACATTCTTTTATACTTATTTCTTTTAGGATTGTTAACAAATTTTTTCATTCATGATTTAAACAGCAACATAAACTCTACGATAATGCAACTCCTTCTTCCTCACTCACACTTGCAAAAAAAATTTGTAAACATGAACGATTAACAGCAATACTTAAGAACAATTGCATATATCCTGTGTACATTATATATTATAAGCATACAGCGTTAGGATCCTTCCCAGTACTTCCCTACTTTTCATATTTTTCCACTCTATTCCATTATGCGAATTGAATAGAGAATTACAAAATCAACTGAAATGTGCATTTCCGTGCAAATAATGCCAGGAAAAAGGAAGAGAAAAAGAAAAAGCACAAAATCAATGAATACGCTTTAAAATGTACTCGTATTTCATTTATTACTGTTTCTTCATTTGAAACTATAAGTAAATAGTTTTACGATTTTTTATATATGTAGTTGGTATATGTATACTGCATGTTTTGCTTCATTTACAATATTATTTATTGGGCTATATATTTTCTAAAAAAGTTGTAAAAATTATTGCTTACTACTTAAAACTTTTTTTTTTTAGTTTGCACTTTGCCAAAAAACAAAAGCAAAAGCAAAAACAACAACAAAAAGGAAAAGTTACGCGCCCAAAAATTTTGTTTCGCATACAAATTCACCACGCACTACCACAAAACTTTAGTTAGCGTATTTTTACGAAGCATGCGCGGTACTTGACTCAAAGGACATTAACCTTTTTTGGTATATGGATAGTGTTACCTTTGTAGTTGAAAAATTTCGTATAAATAGAGAGCACACAAATGAAGTGAATTTGGGATTAATGTATTTGGCGATATGTTCACGGAAAATTGCATTATTCTATTAGGTCAAGCAGATTTTGATGAAAAGAAAAGTCAGGAAAATTTAATTCAACACTAATTGGATTTTGACCACTACTCTATCAATTCTTTTCAATTAAGTTCAGGTTCCAGCTTCAGCTAGAGTAAAACTTTGCTTTTCATATCATATATTAGAGAGACTCCTTTCATTTAATTCCTAAACTAAATTTTGCGTAGTCCTGAGGCACATACTCTTACTGAATGCATTGCCATTCCTCCTTCAAGCTGATTTGGCACTCTACCAATTTTGATAGATTGAATTTATTCAACAGGTTATGCAGACCAAAGTATCTATATAATAAAAGTCGACATGCTCTCTGAGGTCTTATTTGCAGAAGTATAGAGTAGGACTGGAAGTTATTTTGTCTTAAACCTCCCACATAATTTATGATCACACTAGGACTAATCCGAGTTTGACTGCTGTCATCCGACCGTCGACAGAAATCTAAACTGAAATTACAAGTTTACTTTAGTCTGATCCTAAGTCCGAGGTGGAAGACGGTAGACTTCACAACAAAGTATCGGTTGGCATCATTGGCAGTTTATCGCATTTATTACTGATCTGCACCAGTGGAAGCAAGGGGCGTGAAGGTTAAACAGAGAATAGCTCAGCTATTATGGTTGTTTCGCTTGTATTAAAAACCTTTTTGAAGAATCGAACAACTACATCATTCCCTTTCCCCAGCTCTTTGGTTTCACTGCAGTTGGCTGAACTAAAACTAAACAATCGGTCTCAAAAACCCTTGTACTATACCCGAGATAGAGCTAGTAGAAGAAAGTAGAAAAACAGAAAAGATATGTGAGGGGATAAATGGGAAGAAGAAAGGTCTAAGGTCTCTTGAGCTCAAACTTCTTGGTTTCACTGATGAATCTTAGAAGCTCTGCCATACTCAAGATATTACTACTCAACAGCCTTAATCTGGTTCTCACGGACGCCGGCCGGCTACAGAGATCTGCAATGTCGATGATCTCAAGACACGATCGGCAAGTTGGATCGGTGACGACTGCAAGGTGAAGACAGTAATCTCAATTTCATAAGAAATTCCGCTCATTTTCTATGGGGTTGTCTTACAAAGCACTTTCAAATTCTGCAGAGGCCAAGCACGGGCCATCGGGAATAGAACTCAAGAACTCAACGCATTACCGCCACAAGGCTGATGCCGAGAAAAGGTTCCCAACCAGTTTGTCGGCCAATTCATTCGTTATAATACCACAGTATCCTGAAACCCATATGAGATTGTTGTGATTTGCAACACTATTTAGTTTTGCTTTACACTCGCTGACCAATTTCGAAGAGCTGACAGGGTTAGCAAGGCCCTTCAGTGCAACCTGGATATCACTGCAGATATCCAGGAACTTCAAAAGAGTACTTGGTTTCTTCGTCCAAGTGCCAACTGGATCCAGTACTGCTAGAGGCTTTAATTCGTCAATATAGAAGACATGACGTAGACCCGGAATGCGACCTCTGGTCTTAACCATTATCCACTTCCGGGGATTCAACACGGTGGACACTGTCCTGATAACTGGTGATATATCTGGCTGTGCCCCGTATCCCCTTCGTAATGCCAGATTACGTTTAACTTGAGTCCATAAGCCGTTTTCATCGCCTTCTCACGGATTTGAAGAACCAGAGAAGGCAAATCAAGTACGGCATTGAGAGTATTACAGGAGGTTGTACATATTGCACGATTGAACCCAGGCACACACTTCTCTGAAGTTTGGTCAGAGAGATCGCTGTGGGCTTAACCAAAGTTCTACACAAGTGCAGTGTGTAGACAGTAATCTAATTCTGTATTCAGGCCCTAAGTCTTGCCAAAGGCCTGCCTGCACTGCCTTAATTTCGTGTTTGGAAACAGAACTCGTGGCAACTGAGAATTTGTTCGAAGACTCATTTTCTAAGTCCCTTACGAGGGTAGCTTACTTTCAAGCTCGAATAAATTAATTTTAATAAGACAATTATTCCTGCCAAAAAATTAAACTTGAGGCAACCGGGACTGAAGTCTAGCATTTATTCACTAGGCCCTCAAGATGATATCTTCAAAGAAGAAAGGATGCCTTGAACTCCCTCACCCCACGAAACCGAAGCTGTGGCTCTCAAGAGAGCATGGTTGGGCTTAACTTCCGCTGATCTATTTTGGCTTGTTATATTCGTCAATGCCATTTTAATGACAATTCCACAATAGCGAAGAATCACAAAGATTAGAACATTAATTGAATTAATTTTAGATATTGAGTTAAACTCAAAATGTATAAATGTGTAGTGTGAAATAGAGATATTGTAAGTGTGAGGCTCACAACCGCACCAAACGTTCAAGTCTTTTACTTACCTTTTTAAAATTAATACGAAATATTTTTTAAATAAATGCGCAATATTTTCAATTGCATTTTATATCTGAATTATTCATTAAAATTTGCTTTCTTATTTTGCCTAAAGCTACTTACATCCAAATATGGAGTGCGCGCTGTGTATCCAGTAAATGGAGAATGCAATTCGAATGGGTGTGAGCTCTGTGCAAACAAAACAGGAAAAAAATACAGGAAGAAAAGTGCGTAGCATAAAAATCAATAATACAATTCAGATATTGTTGCTGTTTAAGGACGCAGGAACACTCCAGAAAAATGAGGGGAATTTAAGCTACTATAAGTGAAAAGAAAAACCAGCTATATATTCCTAGTCAAGAGAAATGCAACAGTCGCAAAGCATGAAAAAGCTTTTAAAATTAATAAAGAATGCTTGTGAAAAGCTTTAAAAGCGTTAAACTTTTACAACAAAATTTTAAAAAGCACACGAGAGAGAGAGATGGCTATACTGAGCAAAATTTTCTCCTGTTTGAGGGGTTCTCATTATTGACTAACTATCTCTTTCTAAAAGTACGAGTACATATATGTATGTGTATCCAAACTTGAGAGTTTAGAAGTTACTCTCCTCTCACAGTTTTTTGTATTTGGAAAATTTGGCGCTAAAAGACTATTTTCCGTTATACACAGTAGAATTAATGAGCTACTAAAAGGCGAAAGAAAGAGAGAGTGTGTGTAAGTGATTGTGAGCATATTTAACACATACTTATATAATATTTGAGCGCTTTGCATACAGCATCCACAAGCGTTTACTTTGGATATTCTTTTTTAGCTCGCTAAAACTGCTTCGTTTTAGCTGTTCGTTAAAGTATACGATGTATGGATGCTGCTGCTTATCGGTGGAGATGTGGCAGCAATGGCGCAGCAAATTTTACTTTGTAGCGCGCAGGTTGTTGGTTTTTTCTTTTTTTCTTTCAGTTTAGTTTTTGGGTTGGTCCCATTTTAGAGCTCTTATCATTTTTAATGTGTATCTTTTATCATTGTATCTTTGCGGTGTAAATTTATACAACACTCACTCACACACATCAACCAACAATAATAGCTCTAACCAACGCTGGCATCACCACCAACACAGCCACCCATAAGCTGCTCCTCCTTCCTCATCATAGATTATTTTATACATATACACACTCATATTTATCTTTCACCAGGCATAGGCACATCATTCATTTTTTTGCGCGCTGTTCTCGTTCTTGGTCTTGTTGTTGTAGTTGCAACAATCACTTTCAAATGGCAAATTTTTCAAACTGCCGCTTGTTTCACACCCATTTAAACCATATTTTTCATTATAAGTAGTTTTTTACTTTTTTTTGTAAATTTTTTCGCACTGTCTTTTTTCTCGCTTTTCTCAAATGTTTGTTTGTATATGCATGTTTGTGTGTGTTTGTTAAAAATGCTGTTGACCACAAGCTGATGGACGACACATTTAATGGCACATTTGTGTTCGACCACCGCAACTACCAAAGCCACTTAACGTGCTCACTTATAATTCGTAAGTATGAAAATGTAATTCATTTTCTTCATTTTAATTTTGCTACAAAGTCAAAAGTTTTCTCCTTCTTTTGTGCTGCCTTTTTTCAAGTTTGCTTTACACTTTTCCTTTTCTTTTTTTTCCATTTTATTTGAAGCATGACCTAAAGGCACAGATAAAATTATGATTTGATATTCTTTGATTGCATCTTCAGCTCTCGACCTGCAGGAAGTAATAAATATTTTAAATTGAATTGCGTAACTTTTGTTAATTCAACATAATTACACGAACATTTATTTGATGGGTGTGGTCAGAAACTTTTATTTATGTATAGGAAAACTATAAGGATAAAAAAAAAACATAAAACTGAGTTGGCAATTGGCTCTTTCACATTAATAACCTTTCAATATTTTTGGGCCTGAGTTGTAAAAGAATGTAATGATCTTGAATTCGCATTCTTTTGGTTCAGCATAAAATTTATTCAAATCAATTTATTTGGTGTCAATGATTAGTAATTCATTTAGCGTCTTTTTTCGCCATCATTTGAATGAATTTTTTTTTTACTACATCGTAATTAAAGCTGCTCAATTAATATAATTTTGATTCATCCTCAGAGTAATAAGAAATTATTGTTTCTCTAATATCCCACAAGGGGCGCTAAATAATAATTCAATGAAATCGTTCGCTTCCAATTGAGAGCGCTTTGGTTTTCTTTCAGTTTTGTGCATTGACAGATTTATTGTTCACCGCTAGCGAGAAGTATTTGTGGAATTAATTACTCATAAACGATTAAATATTGTGAATTTTAATAAGAAAATGGTAATAAACTTTTGTTTTCCGCTAGTTTCCATGAATTTAATGTGATGAAATTTTAATGACAAGCAATAAACATGGTTGCCACTTACTCATTTTATTTTGTACCAATATTTGCAAAAAATGTACCAAATGGGGGGAAAATGTACCAATTTTTTTTACATGTATTTCGAAACTACAATATATTGAAAGTGTACTGTAAAATTTCAGACCAAAACTAAAAATATTAACGAAGTTATAGCTCATAGTCGAGAGCGCCTGTTGTTAAAACTTAAAAAGCGTTTTTCTCGAAACAACGTTTTTTTGACCGGCTAAGGGGTCTCAGAGAATTTTATAGAACCGATTGAGCTGAACTTTTAATGTGTTACTTTACACGCCAATGGCTCTCGCAGGTAGTAGAATTTGTTATATTTAATCATTATTTTTTGCAACGATTTTCAGCAAAAAACAACGCGATTTAAAAAAAATAAAATTTAGAAACCCGCCATTTTGTTATTTTTTAATCCAAATGTTTAAATCTACTACCTGCTAGAATGACAAACGTACAAAATAATAATCTATTTAAATTTGTTATTTAAGAAGACTTCAAGTACTGTAATCCCGGGCCAGCCTCACACCTTTTTTTTAGGTGCCCACTTTGAACGCCAAAAAAATTTTGTTTGTACAATATAAGATGTCAATAATACTAGATATAATGAGACTCTTAACGTCCGACACACAATTCTTTTGAAAGCATTATATATTATATATAAATTTTGAACATAAGTTTACAATTCTTAAATATCATAAGAGCTAACTTTGCCTACAGAATGTACCAAATTTTAAAAACATGTACCATTGTACCAAACGCAGAAAAATAGTAAAAAATGTACCAGTTTTGGTAGAATTGTACCAAAGTGGCAATCGTGGCAATAAATAATGGCGATGCAAAGAACAAGAGAATGAGAGAGCGAGAGAGAGAAGAATAAAAGAAAATACTCGTAATGGCTTAACTATCGTTAACTTCGTCAATATTTTTTTTTTTTTGATGTTGAAATGTTAAAATTTTTGCTCTCTCCATACTGAGATGGTTGATGATAACATGAATTCGCTCTGAAACTGTAGACCTGACTAGTTTATAGATTACAACAAGCGTGGCCGTTGATAAATTTCAAAAAGTTGCAAAAAAAAGTGGCAAGAGAGTAAAAAAGTCTCATCCTATTTTTTTTAATAAAAGGAGCATTTATTTCATTTCGCAGCAGTTTGCTATATAAAAAAAGTATTAATGTATTGAAAGTAAAAAAAAAATCAATTATCCCATGTAATTAATACATAAAGGTCCTTCACGAAAAAAAAAGTTGTTGTACACCTCCAAAAATTAACCTCGGTTTATTTTATAATGATTCCCAAAATATTCAGCTCTACCGATTACCGTTCCATTTAAAAACAAAAAACCTCTAAAAATCTCATATTCTCGAGTCTTCTAGCAGATTTAAGTATCTATCAACATTTTTTAGTATCTATCATTTATGAACTTTTAATTGGTCAAACAATTTTTGGTAAGTCAGTGTGGCAAATTTGAAAATAGCAACAAGTTTGTAAAAAATCTTATAAAACGACAATGTTGCAACTTAAAAGCATGTATGTATGTAATTAGTGTTGCAAACTTTCAAGTTAAAGGCAATGGATTTTTCGTATAATTTCATATAAACATCACATTTTTTGCAAAAAAGTCTCAAAAGTTGCAAGGATTTGAAAAAAAATCATAAATTTTGGGTATTTTCGAAAAGTCGTATCAAAGTCTCCAAGCAGCCAAAAAGGTTGCAAATTGCAACTTTAGTCTCATAACGGCCACGCTGATTACAGCAGGTATGCCCAGACGTAAGGCTCGAAAGTGAAAACAGCTTTTGTGCTTTCACATGTACACATATGGAGCTTATGTGCTTTTACACATACATGATAGATCGTACTCAACACAATCGCACAAACTGCATACACTGACGTTGGGCATAGCTGGATTACAGTCAAAAAACTGTCTCTCTTTATTTTTTTTTGCAGACATCTTCAAATCCAAGCACTCTCGGCATGAGAGAAACTGGGCATTTTTCATACTCTCTTTGGTAACACTATTCTAATGCTTGGTTTTCACTATGTCATATTTGCCGTTAAAGAGAGAAAAAGAGAGAATTTCCGATATGAAATTTGCCAACATGGCAAATTTAATTGAATTTGGCATAGTGAAAACCAGGCATAGGGCCGATTTTTTTATTTGCATATTTCCATCTATTTATACTTGATGTCTATACCAGCGATGCCAACTTGCGGGGAATTCCCCGATTTGTGGGGAATTTTACTTAGAACGGGGAATGAGCTATTTTTTGCGGGGAATTTGAAACCATTCAGCTTTTAGTTAATAAAGTCTGTATAATATTTTTTGTCAAATTTTATGTAATGAAAATCGTTTAACTTTTGCAATACTTTGTATTTTAGGTCTTATAACCTTCATCTCTTCATAAGAGTGCCCTGCACTTTCTTGGTTTGGAGAAATTGATTTTTAAAAAAGTATTATATTTCAAAAGTATTTTGTAAAAATTTCAGAGAGAAACTCGAAGTACTTTCGTGGATATATTATAGCGGCGAGTGTCAGTCAGGCCAAATTAGTCGCTCAGCGCTTCGGCTTCCCTTTCGATCGTTCAGAAAGACTTAGCTATGCCTTCGTCCAGTACCTCCTGATTAATAACTTCGGTCTGCGTATTGGACGGGAGGAAAGTCCGTTGGGATTCGACGGTATATTTAAAAACCTATAGCCAAAAATTTGAACCCGTTCTTCTCAAAATAAGGTTTTTGCCATTGGCACGTACGGTCTAAAATTTAAATATGTTTTTCAATACAACAAATGTGACCATTTTTTTTCAAAATTAAAAATTGTTTTGACTTTTTTTTCAAAAGGAAACATTTTTTGTTTTTATCCGGGTCAAAAGAAAGCCCATTTATTTTCCTTTGAGAACTTTGAGTAACTCGGTACACCGGATTCATTTGATATCAATCGATTTTATGAGTGGGTTCCCTTGAGATGAAATCTCCCATGTGTGAAAAGAATTCCGGAGTCAGAAAGTACCTTACTATTAACCTACCAGTTCTGGACCGCATTAAAATAATATTAACCAAATTGACCAATTTTAAACGTGTCTCGCTGTTATAATATAAGAGTTCGTGGTAAATCTTATTGCACAAATTTGAATGCAAACAATAAGCTCGGAGAAAAATGGAAGCACACAGATGAAATTAAAATTCGTGCATACATTGGTTTACCGATCGATGTAGGAGTAAGAAAATATTTAATCGCCGATTACTGAGAGATTTGGGATCCTTTGCGCGGTAACTTACTATTCCGGGCTTGTATCTCAAGAAACAGGCTCGCGCTATTTGCGATTTAATGACAGGACCACGAGATCGGTACATAGATCACACGATAAATTTGCTACAATTCGAGATCTTTGGGATCTTATAAATAAAAACTTGAAGAAGCTCTATATACCTGGCGAAAATCTGACAATCGATGAATAACTACTGCCATTCAGGGGAAGAGTGTCATTCCGCCAATATATTCCATTGAAACCAGACAAATATGGTATGAAAATTTGGTGGATCTGTGACAGTGGAAACAGCTATCTTTTATATGGAATACCATATTTAGGCAAGGAAGGCGGCGTAAGAGGATCGAATTTGGCCCAGCAAGTAGTTGAACAACTATGTGAGCCATATGAATGGTCAAATAGGAATATAACTTTTGATAATTATTTTTCAAGTCTGGAGTTAGCACAAAGCTTGCATTAAAAAAATTAACTTGTGTTGGCACGATACGAAAAAATAAAACATGCATTCCAGCTAATTTCCTTCCACGCGAGAATAGAGAAGCCGAGAGTAGCATTTTTGGATTTAGAAAAACAGCATCGTTAGTTAGTTATGTACCCAAGAAAAATAAGGCTGCCGCACTTTTGTCAAAAATGAACCATTCGAAAGAAATTGACGTAGAAAATAAAAGCAAGCCAGAGATAAATCTGTATTACAATGCAACCAAAGGTGACGTAGATACTTTTGACCAAATGTGTCATGCATTTTCTGTAAAACGAAAAACACGCAGATGGCCCATTGCTCGATTTCATAACCTCATGATGCATGTGGAATAGCATCAAAAATTATTTGGGTTGCCACATACCCGGGCTGGAACAAAACAAAGAAGAACTCTCATCGAAAATTATTTTTAAAGGAATTGGCAGAGAACCTAATTATGCCCAATATCAAACGTAGAAGTTTGAAAAACTTATCTCGTCCAATTGTGCTAAATATAAATGAAGCTTTGAAAACAAATATTGTTGAAAATGCTCCTCCACCTGTGAAAATGCGCCGTAGGTGCCATCTTTGCCCATACGAGAAAGGAAGAGCTTTAAAGCAATGCTGTGGAATATGTAATAAAAATGTTTGGAACGAGCATTCTCAAAAAGTTTTTGTTTGCGGTACTTGCGTTCAAAATAAATAAAGATTAAAATTATTTCCAAATTTTATTATGTGATTGTTTTTTCTCTTTATTTTCAATAAGTTCAGCAAAAAAAATAATGAAATTAAAATAGCTGAGGTATTCTTATATAGTGACCAGCGATGCCAACTTGCGGGGAATTCCCCGATTTGCGGGGAATTTTACTGGGTGCGGGGAATAGGAGAATCCGCTGTTTTTTGCGGGGAATTTGAAGTCGTTCAGCATTTAATCATAAAAGTCTGTAGAATATTTTTTGTCAAATTTTATGTAATGTAAAACGTTTAACTTACGCAATATTTCATATTTTGGGTCTTAAAATCATCGTCATTTCTTAAGTGGGCCCTGCGATTTATTGGTTTGGAGAGAAACATTTTTAAAAAGGAGTGCTATTTGAAAGTATTAAATTTCGAAAGTATTTTGTGAAAATTTCAGAGACGCGGAGTGCTTTCGTAGATATAGACGATTATAGTGCCGAGTATCAGTCTGGTCAAAACAGTCGCGCGGTTATGAAGTTATATCGATGGGAGAAAGAAATAATGAGTTTGCATCCCTGATAGTGACTCTAAGTCACTACGTGGGATTTTACGTAATAAAATAACGTTGGATGAATGGGGTTAAAAATAATCTGAGGATAGAGATCTGGTTTTTAAAACCATATTCTATATAAATTAATAATAGCTCATTTAAATTTTGATTTTATATATATTTTTATTAATAATATAATTTAATATGCATGTTTATAATTTTTAACTTTTTTTTTATTTATTTCCATTATTTCATATTATTACTTTTTCGTTAATATTATAACTTAATGTAGTTACTTCATACTACATCGATTAATGTTGCATTAATACAATTTTTTTTATGTTTTTTCTGTTTTGTTAGTTAAATATTTGTTTTGTTTTTATAAATATACTATATATATTTTTTATTATAGTATCAGAAAGTATTTAAATCTAAATATAGATTTTAAATTTAACTTTAAGAAATATTAGTCATAAAAACTAAATTAGCTTAGACAGAAAAAAATGGGCAATTTTTTTTTTTTTAAATAATGTACACTGTAAAATATTTATGGATATATTTTTTTAAAAAAATGTCAGGGTTTTATTTTAACTTTCGTGTAAGTTTTTTATTTTTTGTTTTTTTTTTGTAATGCAGAAAATTAAGTTTAGAAATTTGAATTTAATACTATTTATGTAAATATTATTTAATCATTTATTGAAATATATTTTAAGGAGTATATATTTGTGTAAAATGGTTTAGGTTTGAGAATCTACACAAAGATTGCTTATAGATTTTATAGTTTTTTTTTTTTTTTTTTTGTTTTCTATGTATTTTTATTAAAAATTTAAATAACTACTATATATTTTTTTAAAATTTACAGAATTTGTTAAATAAAATGAAAATGTAGTTCATTATTTTTTTTTTTTTTTTTTGTTTTGTAATGTTACTTTTTATACTTTTAAGCTAAATATTATTTAATAACTAACAACGAAATATCTCCGATATTTATGTGGTAGAATTTTTCTTTTCAGATTGAAATGAATATATTTTCAGTATTGCTGTAAAGAAAACGTACATTGTTCTTTGGTTTTGCACGATTATATTTTAAAATCAACGAAGGCAGAATTAGGCAGAATTCACATCCGCAAGAAAACTTTTTTGAGAGTAAAATGTTTTGGAAAAAGAAACCAAAAAATTTTTCTGAGAGCAACTTGCAGCAATTTTAATTAATTTAATACAGCTTCGCTGTATGGTATGAATAACAGAAATATGTTTTAATTTGTTCCAGAATCTATTGCAGTTGAGAGAGCTCAGCTTAGAGAGAGAGAGAGAGCGTTCAGAAATGTCAAGTCAGATTGGAGCGGCAGCCATTTTATTTATGCACTTAAAAGCTTTTCAAGCCTTAACAGTAAATTTCATTAAGTCGAAAATCAATAAGAGAAGAAACACTAAATAGAAAATTCAGAGTAACCCAAACAAAATATGTATCAATGTTTCTTTCCTTTCAGGGTAGCCCTACCACCAACTAAGAATCTCAGATTCATGATGACGGAAGGAACTTGTAGAATTCGGTAAAATAAGAATATACCAAAAATAAACACTTGCTGTATTTCATATACATAATTTTGAAGCAACTTAATCGACAAGTAGATTGGTTTGAAAATTGTTTTCACTACAAGTGACTGTTCTAAAGCTGCGGAAGTGAAGGAGAAAGGTGGTCTTTAGGTCATGTTATTTCATCAAAAAAGTGTTTAAACTCAAAAGATTAGATATTAATAGAGAAAGAGACGGTATTTTATTCCTCCTTGGATCCGCCATTGGCCCTCACTCTCTATTTTTTGAATGTTCCATATGCTTTTCCTAAGATTAAAGAATAATACTAGTTCTCTACAGATCTGATTACTGCATACTTTTTCATGAAATAAATCTAGAAAGCTGCAATATTTCTTATAAGTGTCATGATTCATGGTACCGAATAAAATATATATTGTAGAATTCTTGAAGTAGAAAAAGATCATGAAATGATTCTGATATTTTTGAAGAAATTAAATTGGCAAATGCACTCGTAAGTTTTAGTGTGTTCTTTTCACCACTAGAATAGTCGAAGGTTTAGGTCTTTTACTGTAAGAGTAATGATCATAATGGTTGAGATATTTATTGGAAAGAGGAATTTTTCAGATGATTTTTATGAGGCTAACTGGAAAGCCAGTCCTACAAATCTAATCTTTCTATTCTTTCCCCAGATTCTTGACGAATGCTGCATTTATTAGGATAGGTTTAGTCTCAAACCTGATGTTCTATAGAAATGCCATGACTATCTGAAGTCGACAAAATAACAAAACAATCTATCTCTAGCTTTTGAATACTAAATTGTTCCGACCTTCAGAAATCCGGAAATCATTCTTCATCATAAAACTAAATCTTTTTTGGAAATCTATGTTTGTATTGTAGTATTATATAAATCTATGGTATTACAAATTCTAAATTATATTGAGTATATCTATTCATTTATTTGTTTTAGTTAGTAACAAGAGCAAATTTAGAAATTACTTAATATTACTTAGTCTTAAGTCTAAAACAAATAAATAAAAATCTTTGGCTTTAAATTATACAACAACGACGAGATAAATTAAAGTTAATTTGCAATAAAATATATGTTTAAATTTAAATAATATTTGGCATTATTTATTTTGATTTTTAGTTTTACAGAGTACAGTTTATTTTATTGTTTTTTTTTTGTTTTAGCAATATCAAATACATTTTTTATTTAAAATTAATAGCTTTTATTAAAAAACATATAAATTACATTTTATTTTTTAGATATTTCTAAATTGATTTGTCATTTTTCGAAAGTGTTTTATTTTTCAGTTTTTTCTGGTTTTTTATATTATTGCTTAATTTCTAATAACATCAAATATTAATTACTTAACTTTTACTTATATTAAAAAAAAATTCATTAACGAAAAATATTTTTTTTTTTTTCATTTGTGTGCATTTTTTTGAGATGCGCCGCCAAATTATCACAAAAGAAATTATGAATTTAAAAAGTAAACACAAAAAAAATTTTGTATGTAACAATTCAAAGTGCAACAAAAACAATTCTCATGTAGCACGGTGTCACAAAATGCGCGAAAGCTGAAACCGAATTTACTTTTGCTATAACTTTTATAGTTTGTGAGTTGTATAGTAGTACGCCAAATCAGTACTTCAGTTATGTGGAAGATCCGACAAGATTTCTGTTAAATCATTTTTAATTTTATATTGCAAAAATCATAATAACTATTTATGTTATTTTTTCTTGGCATTTTCGTTTTCTACTTAGTAAGTAAATTCATTTCATTTTTGCGCATTTGCCCCCACTGCGCATATAGAAAACAAAAACAGGCGCCTATACGAATGCGAATACTAGTGAATGAATGAGTTTAGCAACTTTCTTGACACTTCAATTTAACTTTTTCTTGTTTTACTTGTAATTTATTTTTAAACTATTTATTTTCTTCTATAAATTTGGCATAACTTTTAATGTTTTTAATACAATTAGCTTGTTCATTTCTTCAACTGACATGGTTAAGCTTTCGTTTTTTTTTTTTTACATAATTTTGTTTGTTGTTGTTTGTTTGTTTTGCTATGAACACACACAATCAGTCTATACAAATATTATTACAATTATTTTTATTTTATTTTGAATTTTCTTGGGTATTTTGCGAAGGTTGCAGAGTCAAGAGAACGTTATTCTTGAATAAAACATTTTGAGAATTATAGTAATCGATGTATTTGTAAAGGTTTTTGTGGCGAGAATTTACAACCACTCTCATAACAGCAAAATAAAAGCAAGTTTTACTTGAGCAACGATTTTCTCGTAATATAATGCATACTTCATTTCAATTTCAAAGAGTTGGTTTCTTCTACGCATTCAATTACCTTCTACCAACCGATCTTTACATTGTTCTTCTCTGCTTCATTCTGTCTATCAAACTTACAATTTTCTTGGTTAATGTGTTTTGAGAGAAAAGCTTTTATGTATTATAAATTCAGAGCTCTCACAAATCAATTTTCTTTCCGAACAAACGGTAAGTTTTCAAACATGCCTAGAGAGAGAATAAAATCGCAGACATTTGCAATTATTGTTGGTTTCCAATAAATCAAGGTCTAACGTCAACGAACTAACGGCGAATTAACCGACCGAGTGCCATGCCATTTTTTCTTCTCGCTTTTTTATATGAAGTTTTCAAGCTCTCTCAAATTAAGATGGTAAGAAAAATACACCACACTCTTTTTTACTGTGGTGAAGTTTTGGCATGGAACTACAATATTCAAATTTTTTATAGAATCACTATAAATTAAAAACATTTCAACAAACAGAAAATGGCAATTTTCGATGACGGAAACAAATGGTCAATAATGGTTAATGTATTTAGAGAGCGATTAGTTCTCTCATTAGGGTATTTTTTTATTTTATTTACCGAAAATGCTTCAACGCTGGTGCAATCGGGAAAAAACAAAGAGTAAAAAAAAATAAAAGGAGCTTGACTGTTTCTCCTTAAGCCCTTTCGCTCCAATACCCAATTTAAATAACAATTCTTGAGAATCTAGAGGAATCCTCAACTCAACCAAGTAAATATTTCACAAGAAGAGAAGGAAGAACAACCAAAAATATTCGCCGAATACATAAATGAAATATTAATTCTTTAATTCCTTATTCCAGTTTGTGACAAAAAATTAACGTTCTTTGGACTATACAACCTCGCGATTTGGTATTTTTCTATATTTAGTACTTTGTTTGAGTTTACTTATTTCACTACATACATAGTTTGATCAAATTTTTTACTTTATACTAAGCACATAATTTTTAGTTCATAATATGATAATGTGAATATGAAAAGTTTCCTAACACTTGAAAAATATTAGTAATGAAAATAAAATACAGAAAAAATTATTTTCTCTTCATCAAAAAATATGCATGTATGTTTCTTTGTAGTAAATTTTAAAATTATGTGTGGTCAAAATGTTAATTTGTTTTTTTATTTTAACCTTTTTCATATAGTTTCTAATGGTGGGTTAATGATCGCATGAATTTGTTTTTATATTATCTTTTTATATATATTTTTATTTTTGTAGATCGGTAGTAAGAGTTCAGATTATATGTTGTTGTGGGAGTTCCATCGGTTTTTATCTTTTAAAAGTTGAGTTTGTTTTAATAGTAGCTACTAACAAATATGTTCTTTTTCACATTACAAAAAAGGGGATACACTTCTCGGTTTCACACATAAATACTTTTCCCTAACAATTGCTTAAAGTTTAGTGTGTGTTTTTAAGATTACAAACTTTTAATCAACTATTTGTTTATACTAAGGTTGCTTTCTCACACAAATTTCAAATGTAACCATTAAGTGCTGTATGGTATGTATTTAGTAGTAGGGTAGTAACCATCATATATGTGGTTTTTGCAGGATTACGTTTTTCTATACTTAATATCTGATAGGTTTATATATTTTTCTCTGATTTTTTTTTTCTTCTTCTTTGTAATTTAAAAATGTATCTAATTTTTTGTTTTATAAAAAACCCTTTTTAAAATGAGTGTGTGTATATGAACTTGCAACTCTTAACTCTGGTATCAAACTTTGAATTCTTTTTTTTTATATAAATGTTTATATTGATTTTGAGAATATATTACTATACCATATATTCCACTATTTCTTACTTATACTCAAATTCTATAATTCATTCCGAATCAAACATGGCACAGAAAGTTTTAAAGTATGAATAAATCATAGAATTAACTAAGTAGATGTAGATATCGATAAACAAGATAGGAATCAACAGTTAAATAATAAAATCAGAGTGTGTTTAAATAATGAAAACGAAGTAGTTCTCTCCTAAACAATTATTAAGGAATGCAATTCACAGCTAATCCATAAATGATGATTTCAAGGCTTTAGAGCATATCTGGAAAGCATCACTGGTTTTAAACAAAAAGTTATACATCAACTGAAATTAGCTTAAGGTTATATCTTTGGGAAAATGTCCCTTCCAACGCAAACAAAAACGTGCAACTCGTAACTGAGTACCAAATCGTAGGACTCACATTCCGAACTGAAAGAAATACCAAGGAAAGTTAAAAACCCATTTTCCTATTCATGCCGTTTCTTACTGGAATAAGTATGGAAACATTAATATTAGCTATTTCTGTTCAGTTGTTCAAGCCATTTACTCTCGTCTGATAAACACAACTAGGCATTACAATTATCTTGAGGTCTAAGATGTCCTTTAGGTTCCTGAAGACATTTAAAAATCTTCTTTTTTATAGCACAAGATCAGTGGCACAGAAAATATTCTATAAACGTTAGGCACTCTGAATGTTAGCATCTTTTTGAAATCTAAAATGTGAAAAATTAAATTAAGTAACTCTTTACATCAACACCGAAAGGTAATAGAAATTCGGATTATCAAACCAAATTTTGTAAAGAAAAACTATTAGGGAAAAACTTGATATTTATTTTTTTTCTATAATCCCTAAAAACTATTTATTTTATCTGTTGCAATATTTTTTTTTTACAATTTTAACATTTTATGGAACATTGAATGTCTTGTATTATAAAATTTCTATTTCAAATACTAATTTTATATTGTTGTCAATTTCATACTGAAATGTTTACAAATAAATAAAAATACGGCAAATCTATGGTGCTCTTCAAAAGAGTTAGTTGCAACAAACATGCGCTGAATGAAAGAGAAAAAGAGAGTTAAAATTCCACAAAATGGTCTCATTTTGTTGTTAGAGAGAAATGATGCCAATTCTAACCAGTAAAGTCAAAGCTTTTAGTCTCATTTGTAAGCTTAAAGCTTTTGGCTTGAGAGTATTTCACTCGTGAGTAGGAAAGAAGTTAATTACTACTATCAATTTTTTTTTTTTTTTTTTTTGGGAATACTTTTGCTTATGAGTATCAACATCAAAGTTGATTATAATTATTGTGCGCAAAGTGCGAGAGAGTTCTTCGGTTCACTCTATTCAGTTTCCTCTTTTTTTTGTTTTGATTAATCTAAAGCTTTTCGCTAATGAGCATAACAATCACAGTAGTTAGCTTAAAGTTTTTCTCTCGGGAATATCAAAGGAGATAATTATATAGAAGGGGGCCCTATTGCTTACTCTCAATTTCTTGTTTTTAAATATGTCTTGATCACAAAGAGCAAGTATTGTAGTACTCTCTTGAATCGCACCATATATTGCAAATTTTTATAAACAACTTTTGATTTTAAAACGTTTTTCTTTTCTGCTAAATTTGAACATTTTATCAAGTAAACTCACCGGGATATGTTTTAATTTTTATTTTATGTTTTCTTTATTTATGTAAACTTTTAACTATTTCACTGTAATGCAACTCGTATGCTAATTTTTTTGAGTGTGTGTGTGTGTTTTTATTTTTAGTCATTTTAATTACTGAAAAATTGGTCAATTTAATTTTGAGTTTCTTTCGTTTTAGTTAGTAATGAAATCGTATAAAAGATTATAATTTTTTCATCATTGTTTTTGAGTAATCAATTAAGCAAACAACTTTCAAACTTACATCCATAAAATTCAAACAAAAGTGAGCTCACGATTATCGCTACCAGCATCGATGAACTCAAAATCCGCGTAAACTCATTCACCATTTATAACAAAAACCGGACAGAACGCAGACTGTTGCTTACCACCACCGGCGATTGAAGCATTCATTTGTGATTTTGGTAGTCTATAGTGAAGCTGCTGCCCTTCGGCATTTACGGCGATTTCATCATCTCCGATGGTACCGCCAGCACCCTCCACCACTGCTGTTGTTGTATCTGTACCATTGCCACCAGCACCTCCACCACCACCATTGCCATTGCCTCCCTCAGCTTCATCGCCATTGCCGCTACCACTGCCACTACCGCCATTACTATCAGCTTCTTCAACCGTTTCGAGATCACCGCCCGCCAATGTCGTCGAACAATAACAATATGATAAATTAGTTTTAAGTTCTTCACAGAATTGTTGTTGTTGCGCAATGCTTGCAATGCGCTCACGCGCGAACTCTCACATATACGTTGGTTTAAGTTTATAGGCACGCTTCCAGATTTCACACAAGCAAACAGTCGAATGGAAACGATAGAATATAGCGAGCGGCATGGAGACATGCGTTATAATAGTCCACGCCCATAATCCATAAAAGTTCAACTGTATGGGATGTGATTCAGCGCGTGATTTCTCTAGCGTGCTAATGGCCCACATTGCTAAATTTACGACCAACATGAAAGTAACAATTTCACGGCCCGGTTTTTTGCGTATATGCTCAGGACTTACCGCCTGACGACGGCTAGCATCGAGTATGAACATAGTTTGGCAAGCAGTCTGCACTATAGAGGCAAGCGCATTAAGCGGTACTAGCATATCATCGCTACGCAGCGTAAAATGTCCAGCAATCACAGTGAAAATGTTATACAGAAATGAACCGGTCTGCGCACCCACCAACAGGATATCATCTAACGAGAAGCTACGATAGGCATCGTACTGTAAATGCCGCATTTGTATCATGCCGACGAGTGTTGCAATCGTTGCGGTGCCATAGATCAGCAATTCACATATGGTCACCTCAGTCACAGCGAGCGCTACAAAGTCCGGACGTGAGATCAACACAAAGAAGAGTATCAGCGAAATGATGGTTAGCACTAATATTAAAATGCCAACAAAAAGTCCTTTATGCGCACGTGCACAATCCACCGAATAGTGATGCGGTGAACGTTTCATCGGTGAACTAATCGTATCCGGTCGTTGTGGTGGTGTGTTTTGTGGGCGTGAGATGCTACGCCACATTACATATAAGATAGCGGCGCAAATCAGTGAATACTCTATGGTGCAAGGGAATAGAAAGGGGGAAGCATCTTGCACTAGCGTACCTATAATATTCGTACGGCGGCATTCGAATATTTGATAGGGTCCCTTCAGGCCACGTGGCACACGTAAATGTGCTTCTGGATCAAACACGACAGAGGCAGGAATCACTGAATGCTGCTGTCCACGTGAGTGCCCCGGTATGCGATGTGATATGCGTAATGTACGATTTTCCGGATTATAGAATGTCAATATCTCGTGTTTGGTTTCCTGAATGAGAACATTCAACCACACGGCCAGATTCGTGCCAATCATATGCATTAGTCCGAAACGTGCTATAATTTTATAGCGATATACTTTGATTTGCTGTAAAGAGAGGAGAAGAAGTTGTTTTTAAATAGGGATATGCATTATTGTTAATCAATTTACTTCAAGGTCAAAGTTTCCTATTATTGAAGTATTTCACACACACTTACCTCATTATTCAAAAATATAAAATACATTTGTATAAATATAAATGCCATGCGAGTTGCTGGTGTTAGCGCCAAGAGTACATTGTGGCATTTGGTATCCGGATTTAATTCAAAATATTGCCCAAATTCTAAACCTGAATATATCATGCTGCCAATACCGAAAGCTGTAAAGGTAATAAAAGAAAAAAGTTTTATTATATCAAGTCATTAGCTAAACAAACGTAAACAAATGTCATAAAAAAATTTTCTTTATTACCAAATAAAATTTAAAGTAGCGTAAGCTGTGCATTGAAAAAAAATCACGTTGCAACAATGTACCTAATCAAATCGATACCAAACCAAGCTAAATTCAAATCAAGGAGATGTAGTGTTTTTGCTATACGCACCATATCAGCATCTGGCAATACATTATTAGCCGCATCAAGAATGCATAGCAAAAGTAAACTTCTGCCATAATATACCCAATAGAAGATCAATGCATAAAACTGATGATCTCATTGCTATACTAGTGCGAAACACGGAATTCAAGACCCTCCGTATAGTAGTATCCATATCATAATAAAGTGCATCAATCTATGGTAAATCATTATAAATTCTCTTCCCCTCTCCTTGTTAACAAAAGTATCAACAGCTGCTATTAAGTACTAATAAGCCCAGTGACAACATATGTAATTTATGATAGAATCTTAAAATTATTGTAAAATTTACAAATTAATAAAATTCATTGGGAAATATATGCAAGCACTTAAATAAAGATTTATGTTATTTAAACGTAGTAGAAACTTTTAAAGCTTTGCAGAAAGAAAGCTAAAGAAATTCGCGCAGAAAGTTGAAGGAAGTTAAAGTCAGCGCGTAGTTAAAATCAACGAGCGGAAATCGTCTCAAAAGACGGAAGCTGCAAAGACAAAAATTAACTCAATCGCAGGCAAGCGTTACAACAACAAAAAAACATTTTATTTCAAGTATTAGAGAAAAGAAAGGAAGAAAAGGATGAGGAGGATTTCGAAGGAAGGAAATAGCGCTGAAAAAGCAAATGTTCTACTCTTCGGCTCCTTCTATGAAATGAAGGTAACTTTTGATATGTTATCGAAGTAAGAAAAAAAAAAGAAGAAGTACTTTGTAAGCGGAATAAACTGTAGTCTCAGTTATAAATCGAATACATACACACACAATTGTGAAATACAATAAATAATCCGCATGAAAAAAAAAAAACAAAAACAAACATTTCCAATGAATTTTATTGCTTTTTTTATATGGTTGTTGTTGTCGTGAATTTTGAGTTGATTTATTTCGATAGCAAAAATGAAAACTGGCAATCAACAACAAGAACTGGGGAGAACAACGAAAAATAACGCAAGGAAACGAAAATTTTCTTTTCTTTTGAAAGTAAAATGCTTTCAATGCCGAAATAACCAACTAGTTAAGAGCGTGAGTGAGATGTGACATTAATGGCACTTAAGGGAATATCTGAGAATCCCAAGAATTTACACACACATACAGAGTTACATATACGCAGTGTATTAGTGATGTGGAGATGAGAAGTTTACCACGTTGAAGAGTAATACAACAACAAAAAAGAAGGAACGATTTATCAAGAATCTTCAGGGAAATCTAAAAACCGATTTGATTTCATTGATTTGGTCACGGCAAGCATATTGAATTCACAAATACGGTGTAAAAGATTTCGAGGGAAAAACTTTTCGTCCAGCATTGCAGAGATCCTGGCCTAAATCTTCTTTAATTCTTTTAACTTCTGTTATCTGAGTAGCAAATGAAAAAGCTAAATTAATCGGTTCTAAAAGATATTCGATTACTGCTTACGTATTCGAAACATGGGTTTGGATAGGTAGATCAAGTAGTCGTTTCTAAAATAAAAATATAAGAAATTTATAATAGACAATAGTCTAAAGCTATTTATATGAACCTCTTGAGACTTAGACAAATATTTCTCTAGCTTAAATTTTGTAATCCATCCAAATAATTTAAGAAAGGTGTGTATAAAGAACGAATTCCTGGTTTAGCTAGAGTGTAGAGCAGGGCATAAACGAGGAAAGCAAGTGAGCGTCTTTATCTAACACAGGCTCCTGCAACAGCGACTGTTGGAATTTTAGAGACTAAAGAATATCGTAGTATATACTATATATTTTAGTGCCCTCTAAAGATTGCGGTCAGCATAGAAATAATCTTGATTAGCAATTTCTGAATAATAAGAGGGTGGATATACCCAACGAATGATTGTGCATTCGAAATGTTTAGGGCTAAGTTTTTCGATTTTTCAATACCCATAAAATTTTCCACTAGCCAGCCAGGCTATAACAGTAATTTTGAACCTGAAACTTAGGAAGGAAACCAAGCACCAAGCAAGCTCCTCAAAATTTTGCTATACAGTGACCCACTAGTTAAATTTAAGGCTTCCATAACAGCTTTACTGTCTGCAAAAAAAAAGCTATTTTAGTTCCTTTCTTTTTTTTTTAATTTGCTTCTTAAATTTAAAGAAAAACGCAACTGAAGCACATCGTTTACTCACTAAAGCTCATCCTGACTGTGCTATAGACGTTAGAACGTGTCAGGTGTGGTATGCCCGTTTCAAAAGTGGTGATTTTGATGTTGAAGACAGGGAGCGTTCAGGCGGCCCAAAAAAGTTCGAAGATGAAGAATTGAAGGCATTACTCGAAGAAGATTCATGTCAAACGCAATAAGAACTTGCAGAATCTTTAGGAGTTGATCAATCAACCATTTCTAAACGATTAAAAGCGTTGGGAATGATTCAAAAGCAAGGAAATTGGGTGCCGTACGAATTGAAGCCGAGAGACGTCGAACCACGATTTTTCACATGTGAACTGCTGATTGAACGACAGAAAAGAAATGGTTTTCTGCATCGTATTGTGACTGGCGATGAAAAGTGGATACGTTACGATAACCCAAAGCGTAAAAAATCATGGGGACCGCCCGGACATGAATCAACTTCAACGGCAAAGCCGAACATCCATGGATCCAAGCTCATGCTGTGTATTTGGTGGGATATGAAAGGTGTCGTGTATTATGAGGTGTTGAAACCGAATGAAACGATCACTGGCGACCGCTACCGACTACAATTGATGCGTTTGAGCCGAGCATTAAAGGATAAGAGGCCAGAATATGAGAATAGACACGACGAAGTTATTCTTCAGCACGACAATGCTCGGCCGCATGTTGCAAGGCAAGTAAAAACATACTTGGAAACGCTGAAATGGGAAGTGCTACCCCACCCGTCGTATTCTCCAGACATTGCTCCTTCTGATTACCACTTGTTCCGATCGATGACACATGGCCTGTCTGAACAGCCCTTCCGTTCTTTCAAAGAACTCAAAAAATGAGTCGATTCGTGGATAGCCTCAAATGATGAGGAGTTCTTTCAACTCGGAATCCGTATGCTACCAGAAAGATGGGAAAAGGTTGTGGCTAACGATGGACAATACTTTAAAGAATAAACTTATAATCACAATAAATGTCCGAATTACGAAAAAATTCGAGTTTATACATTCATACTCCCAATAAGTAAGTTATTCTCTAAATCCAGCAGTTGAATGTAAGGTCTCTTTGCTTCGTTCTATTGGAAGTTATATAAAGCCTTACAGATCTTTCACTCTGAAATACTTTAGATAATTCAGCGATTTTGAAAATATCATACTCTGTGGTCCGAAACTTCAACCTATTTTTAATCTATCTATGAAGATTTCTACGTCGAGGCCATTCTTGACTTAATTGCTGCGAAACCTTAACTCATTTTGGAAAAATTGGACTTCGGGGTCTTTTCCTAAAAACAACAATGAACTTCTTATAAAGTTACTTGCGCTGAATATATGACTAGATTGCACGAAGAATGATGAGGTTGATCAAAACAGGGCCGTAGCCCGAAATTTTTTTTTGGGGCGGTTTCATTCGAAGAAAATATTCATAAATAATTTTTATCAAACTGATTTTTAAATACAATAAATTAAATTTTAGGAAAAATTTTCCGATTTTTTTAATCTTAACCTCAAAAAAATGGCCAAAAGTGACAAAAAATTTACAGAATAATCAAATTAAATTTTTTCAAATAAATATTCAATGTGCATTCTTATGCATTTTTTTATCGTGAAAGACATAATTTCATTAACTCATTGACTTCCCACTATTGATGATGTACACAACCTCAAAAAAATTACCAAAAATAGTGAGCCATTATCAATGATAAGGAACCCGAATGAGGTTGAGATCTTTCGTGGTGCTCTGACCAATAATGCGTTAAAAGGTTAATTATATTTTGAGATTGCCTCCTAAACTGCATGGGTTTTTTCACGTTGAACACGAATCTGAGGTCAAAAACTTCCCATCACGTCACGTTTTAGGAAAAAATGGGGTTGAAGCAAGTCTAATTTTACAAGGATCCGATAATTTTTTCTATTTTTATTAATTTTTAAACTTTTCAAACTGATTCAGGACGAAACTTTAAATAAAAAACAGTTACTGACCTAGAAAAACTATGAATGCAGGAGTGCTCAGTATCACCTTCTCTTTTTGAATCCGTAGTCAAACCTCATGTCGAAGAAAACCAATTGGATTTGATCGCATAGTCTAAATAAGATTTCAAATTTATTTTTTATATTTGAATTTTTAGAAAAAAAAACCGATGGAAGTAAAAAATATCGTTAAATAGATTTTATTTTGACTTTTTCCCCAAAAGATTGGCAATTAATCTCTAAAATTAGAATAAAGTTTCCAGATTTGGGGGGGGGGGGGGGGGGGTTGGTCAGAATCCCCAAAATCTCTCTCTAAATACGGCCTTGGATCAAAGTGATGATAAAAGAAAGTATTTAATGCCTCAGCATTAGAATAAATTTGGAGAAATCTAGTTCAGCATGCAAAACCTCCACTAATTAATAAAAAATAATTAATATCAAAGACTTATACTAAAATTATACTAGTCATTATGAATATTATGAAGAAACCAACCGGGTCTGTCCCCTTGCTTGGTATAGTCACTATCTCCACACCTTCTTCAGTAAGCGCTAGAGCAGTTTGAAAAACCAAAAAGTTTCAATAAAAGCAATTGTGGTATTTTTTTTCCTACAGCACAAACCCGAATATCATTAGTTATTCGATTCATGAAAGTATTCTACATACATATATAGTTCTACATATTTGATTTTTCACATCACTAATTTCTATTGTTTATTATTTTGTAACTAAAGTAGAGGGTTAGTGAATGGAGTAACAATCCAACCAATGATCAAAAAGTGTTAGATTAAAAAGCTTCAATGTTATTTATAGACACGTTGAGTGTTCTTCAAAAAAAAAAAAAAAAAAGGAAAGGATGAAAACAAAAACGTTTTAAGACACCATAATACCTAATAAACTTAAATAAGTATATGGGTAACAATAAAATGAAACTACTTTAAGCAATATGTATGTATACAGTATGTGCGTTTAAGTTTAACAGACTTGCAGACTGGCAGTCAGACGATGACTTTCACTACTTAAGTTTGCATTCTTTTGCACGCATCAATTTCTACGCTATATACATATAGCTCCTTAATAGTATATTTTCAACAAAAGAAACTTCACTAACGCAGTAACAATAAATTTTCTATTCAATCTTCATAAATTCTCATTAAAAAATATGCTTTTTTACATCAGACACACATAGTACAACCAAAATTTTTGTTTTTTATTAGCTGATGTGTGTGTAAATAATCGTAAATCTTCATGAAATTCACTCATACACATAACATATCAACTACTTTACGCTAGACATTATAGAACTACATTACACTGACTACTTACCCACTGCACCCATACGCAAATAAAAGCTGCCATAGTGATGTTGACGCCCGAGCGGTGACAAAAGTGAGGGCCTTCGTGCGGGTATTACGGGTGGTAAATGTTTATTCCTTGTTGAAATGCTATCAGTATCCGATTCATCGAGACTATCTGAACCGCTGGTGGAGCGTGTTTTAGCTGATGCTTTTGTTGGTGATGCTGTTTGTTTGTTTGTTCGTTGTTGTTGTTGTCGGATATTACAATTTATAAAAGCATTTATTAAATAACAATTGCATGTGTATATCTATGTGTACATATGTAGTTATAATATAATAACAATAATAAAAATTTGTCATTCGGGAGTAATTTTATTAAAAATCAATAAACTTTTTCTTTTTTTTTTTTGTATGCACATCTATCTGTATTTATGTATATACTTGTAAATACATTTGTATACTCACTTATATTCATTGGTATTTTCGGTCTGCCCCAGAGCAATGTTGCATACATGAATAATAAAAATATCATGCTTCCAATATACAAATACAAATAGTACACCTGAAAAATATGAAATAAAATAAATAATCGTAAAAGAAGACGTGAAATATGGTTGTTGTTGTCTTTTTTGGAATATATTTATTTGCATATTTTTATTTTATTTTTTTTATTTTCTGTGAAGAGACAGGAAGTTATGTCGATTCAAGAATAATGCGCTTAAATGCTTAAAACTTTTTCATAAATTAACTTTAAATGGGAAGAGTGAAAGGTAGTAATGCATATTTTGTGGTTTCCTTTTTTATTATTTATAGATCAAGAAAACTGTTACTTTTCAGTCCAAGGGCCAGTTTTTCAGTGCGAGCTTAAACTTGGTTTAAACTAAGTTTGTTTAAACGTCGCTTAACTCCGATCTACGTTTAACTATAGAATCCGTTTTTCAGTGTGAGTTTAATTTCAACTCAGTAATTGCCTTTTGTGTATGGCAACACCGAGAAATATCAAATAATTATCGATATTTTTGCTTATTTCTAACAGTTGATCATTTTTTTGTCGACAGAAAAAAATTAAAATCTAAAATTAAAAAATGGATTTCAAAGAAAAAAATATTAAAAGCTGTTTTAATTTTATCTCCGCGGAGATTTCTTTCCTACTAGAAGTTGTAGAGAAGCACAAAATAATAGAGTGCAAGCAAACGAAAAGGGCAAGTGCGGAAGAAAAGTCGAAAATATGGAACACTCTTTTGCACATGCAATGTCACACCAATTTGTTCGATTCCTTATATGCGGGCCAATAAGCTCCAGGACGCTATGCGCAGAAGACTTTGTAAGACGGAATCGTTCATAAAAACCTTTCTCTCCAAATATATGAAAATGGTTTGGCCGCGATTTTATCTTCTTAAAACTGTAATTTTTAAGATTTCGTACATTTCAGCATCACTCACGTTCTCTTCACCAGAAAAATTCATTTTGTTTCTTTTTTTTGATTCACAGACACTTTTTTTTGAAAGAAGTAGCTGCCAAAACATATGGCAATTTAAACGAAGTTTAAACGTCCATTTGGCGAAAATTACAAAATATTCTCAGAATAATCAATTTAAATTTTTTCCAATAAATATTATTCAATGTGAAGGACATAATTTCGATAACTCTGTGACTTGTCATTATTGATGATGTACCCAAACTAAAAAAAATGACCAGAAACGCCAAAAATAGTCAGTGGCTCATTTTTTTCAATTGATTATCACTGGGAATTAGGGTCATTATCAATAATGAAGAACCCAGATGAGGTTGGCATATATTCCCTAAATTTATTGTAGTCACAGCATTAAAATAAGAATTAATTACATTTTAAGATTGTCTCCTAAAACTTTGGAGCTGATCCATTAACAGCGCCCTGCATGGGTTCGGCGGATAATATGTTTCCTAGAGTTCCATGCTGAATACGAATCTGAGGTCAGAAATTTCGCATCATGTCACGTTTTAAAAAAAATGGGCTTGAAACCCCTAAAAATAGTGTTTTTGGCCATTTTTGAAAAATTGTAGAGCTGAACCCTGACGTGCTACAAACTTTGAAATTTAGATTTTAAAGGCTAAATCATGCCCTTTCAAATGAGCCTACAAGCCAAATTGTTCGCATGCGCCCTTAAAGCAGAAGCGCATGTTTATGTCTCGGGGTGCAGGAAAAAAAATGTACAAAGAACGAATTTTATCTTACTTACACCCACGGTAAGACATAATGAAAATTGTAGTGGTCCGAAGTGTTTTAAGGTTACAAATCTGCAGTCTGATTTTAAAAATTCAAAATGGCGGATCAAATATGGCGGACGAGTTTAGGGTGAGAGAGTCATTTGATGGTAAAAAAAACTCTAAATATACTACATAATAAAATATTGTTTTTTATTACCTTTCAGAGAAATCTAATTTTACAAGGATCCGATAAATTTTTCTATTTTTTTTATTTTTAAGTTTTTCAATCTGTTTTAGAACGAAACTTTAAATCAAAAACAGATATTGACTGCTCAGCATCATATTTTCTTTTTGAATCCGAAGTCAAAACTCAGGTCAAAGAAAACAAATTGAATTTTGTCGGATAGTGTAACTAAGATTTCAAATTTACTTGTTTATACTTGACCTTTTAGAAAGAAACCGATGGAAGTAAAAAATATTAAAAAATCGTTTAATAGACTTTATATTAATTTATTTTCCATCCACTTGCAATTAATATCAAAAATTAGAAGACAGTTTCCACATTTCGGGTGGAAACCAAATAATCCCTCCTAAATACGGCCTTGGCACAGCCGATCTTGACTCGTTTATTTTCGTCTAGTCTCCCTCGCCAATGAACAGAAAGTCAGTGAGAGAAATCGGGCAGAAATCGGTGTGTATAAAAGCTGACTAAACAGTACAATGTAGTGCAAACGAAAACACTAGTTCGTTCTAATGCTCTTTTTTTTACTCTCTCGAGCACACAATAAAACAGAGTTACTCTCTCTTTTACTAGCTCTTATTATCCTCACTTAAGAAATTAGTCAGTCATTACGGACTCAAGTGCATATCCCAACTCAAGGGCGACCATTGCTTGTGAACCCATTTGAGAGCTCTTCTAGTGTATATTTGATAGCCGCTATTAGTGGCTGCTACTTTGGGGTGAAAGAAATTTTGGAAGACTTGCCAAAATATCAAATCTTTCCTATTAATTTCTGATATATTTAAAATCAGTGGAACTACAGGAAAAAGTAAATACAAATATAAAATATACTTTTTCTCTGCTAAAAAAATTTGAATCGTTCTTTTCCGAAACAATTTTAACAAACTTCCTAATATTGTGTAAAATAAAAAAAGAATAATCAATTTCCGCTTTCTGTTAATAAAAGCTTGGTGGCATCCAACTAATTTCATAACGAACTCTTGAGATCGTCGCTAATAGGATAGCATAAAACTTCATTGAGTTAATGGCTGGTTCCATTAAACGCATGAAATAATAAAAATTTAGATTTTGAGCAATATTGAGGGAAGCTTTCCATGCTTGAAATTGAAATCGTGTTCCCAGAGATATATTAGAAATATAATTTATTGATTTAGTTTTGGGACTAATTTGTCAATCATTAAACTTACAACAACACAGCATCAAAATCGGTACTAGGTTAAAGCTGAACGTTAGAACTGGGTTTGAGTAAATGGTGTTATCTATCACTTTGGCTTATAAACCAACGCTATGTGCGGTCAAAGCCATTATAAAAACTAGCTATAGCTGCGTTTTGTTCGCCAGATAGTTTAACAAGTGCGAATAAAACGACCAAGTTGTTAAGTCTCTTCTATGTTATATTGTTATTCACAATGAATTAGTTCAGCAGCTAAAAATGAAACATCTCAGTCAATCGTGGGCATTGTTTTTAGTTTTTACTCTTTATGAGTATATTTAACAACGATTTCAACTTCTTTTCGCCGGCAGTCATTTTCTTTTTTGTTTTTTGCCAAACTGTTATGCTTCTTCTTTCACTATTAGCAGTTCACAGTAGAATTTGATGTAGTTAAAAAACTTGTTAAATAAACATAACAGCTATAATTTTATGTGTTATCTCTGCGGCTTTGTTGTTGCTTTCAAATAGAATTATCGCGGCTAGTTATACTCAACTAAAAAGCAAGTGGCGAATAAAACGCAGCTTATATAAAGTTTTTCTATAAAATACTTATAAAGTTGAAAGCAATAAAACTAAACTAAAACTATTTTTTAAATGCTTTTCTCAAGTGCTCAAACATTTTAGTCCACTCTAACTTTATATCTTGCAACTCGAGTAGTGCTAAAGATTGATTACAATTTTATTTATTTTTTTTTTTTTGATTTGGCTGCGACTGTAATCCTTTTGATTGCTAGCTTAGTAAATAGTTTCACTGAATGCGATCACACTGTAGCATATGCCCGTTTCTGTTTTGGCAAATGTGCATAATAAATAAGAAAATTTATTATTTATGGAACGTTTTAGTGTTTTTATGATAACGATGAAAAACTTTATTATCATACATTATGAAGACTATGAATCTTTGAGAGATGAAAATGCACTCAAGAAAATATGAATACAATAAAAATGGGAAATGTATTTGGGCTTAACATCACGGAAAATGGAAATTGAATTTTAAATTTTCATTACACGAAATCAAGCAATAAATTAAAATTTTTGTTTCCAAACGTTAAACAAATGTTTCCTACACACATACACACATACACCTACAAAACGTGTAAAACGTTTACTGCACCTACTTACCTATCTACACAAACAATTCACAACCGGAAATTAATCACCCAAAAAATCAATTTTAATCTCAGACAACATTTAGCGAACGCGCTGATGTCGCTGTCGTTATCGTTGCTACTCTTACTGCTGCTGTTATTGTAGCTGTCGCCTCAAGCGCATAAAATGTTACTCGTGCATGGTGTTAAACACAAGCCCGCCAGGCTCTTAAAAGTTCAGATCCCAAATGCGCGGACGGGGTATGAATGCCACCACATATGTCATGTTCAATTGCAAATGACATTAACTTTTCCCTTGTCACACGTTGTTGTTTTGGTATTGGTGTTGGTGTTTCTGTTGTGTAGTGTAGTGTGCTGTCGTATGTCGTTGTTGCTGTCTTTTTGTTTCTTTTTTTCTTCTGTAGTTGACTACTCGCGTACTCTTTAGTGTTAACATCTTTTGCATACTTACTGGAGGTCGGTCGTTGTAGAAGTCGGTAGAGGGTCACCCACTCATGAGAAACATTTGTATGTTGTGCATAGTTTATTGATTTACTTGTTAGATTCTGTTGACATTTTAAGGATTAAATGTGACAAAAAAGGCAACAAGAACCAGCACTCACTTATATCTTACTATCAGAAGCAATTTGTTCAGATTGTATGTAAAAGTTTAGATTGAATTCGATGAAAAATTATATCATTTGTAGAAATGACATAGGAAATACATGAAATATTTAAGCAAAAAGAATATGCAAAAAAGAGGTGTTGATATAATTTATTTACTTGATTTGAGGAGATTTTGATTTAAGACTTGACTACCTAAATATTGGGTATTGTGATGGCGTGGAGTCAAGTAATTTGGACATTTATTGTGAAAAAGTGATTATAAATTTATTCTTTAAAGTATTGTCCATCGTTAGACACAACCTTTTCTTATATTTCTGGTAGCATACGGATTCCCCGTCAAAAGAACTCCTCATCTTTTGAGGCTATCCACGAATCGACCTATTTTTTGAGTTCTTCAAAAGACGGTCATCGATCGGAACAAGTGGTAATCAGAAGGAGCAATGTCTGGAGAATACGGTGGGTGGGGTAGCACTTCCCATTTCAACGTTTCCAAGTATGTTTTTACTTGCCTTGCAACATGCGGCCGAGCATTGTCATGCTGAAGAATAACTTCGTCGTGTCTATTCTCATATTCTGGCCTCTTATCCTTTAATGCTCGGCTCAAACGCATCAATTGTAGTCGGTAGCGGTCGCCAGTGATCGTTTCATTCGGTTTCAACAGGGGTGGTCCCCTTGATTTTTTACGCTTTGGGTTATCGTAGCGTATCCACTTTTCATCGCCAGTCACAATACGATGCAGAAAACCCTTTCTTTTCTGTCGTTCAATCAGCAGTTCACATGTGAAAAATCGTCGTTCGACGTCTCTCGGCTTCAATTCGTACGGCACCCAATTTTCTTTCTTTTGAATCATTCCCAATGCTTTTAATCGTTTAGAAATGGTTGATTGAGCAACTCCTAAAGATTCTGCAAGTTCTTGTTGCGTTTGGCATGAATCGTTTTCGAGTAATATTTTCAATTCTTCATCTTCGAACTTTTTTGGGCCGCCTGAACGTTCCCTGTCTTCAACATCAAAATCACCACTTTTGAAACGGGCATACCACACCTGACACATTCTCACGTCTATAGCACAGTCAGGATAAGCTTCAGTGAGTAAACGATGTGCTTCAGTTGCGTTTTTCTTTAAATGGAAGAAGTAAATTAAAACTTCCCGCAAATGTTGTTTTGTTGGCACGAAATTCGGCATTTTCAGCTATAGTAAAACGCTTTTGTAAAATTATGAAAATTATTTGACAGATCAATTCTTATAGCATTTTTGGCGCTCTTCGAGATAGAATAGCTGTCAATGTCACAAAAATGGCGCGCATGATAGATATGAAGTTAGTCACAATTACAAGTTTATACATTCATACTCCCAATACATCCCAATAATTCATAGAATGTCGATCACAGCCTTGGTATCAGTGCAATAGTAAGACAGTGTATTAGGTAATTTTTTCGGAATAAAAAAATAAATGATAATGCTGTACACATCAACGATCGATATGGAGAGTAGAGCAGAGTATAGACAATATAACATGTGCGATATAAAATGTGATTGAATCAAATTCTATTGTGTATAGAAATCAGTGATGATATTTTTGGTACAATTTGAAATCAAAAAGTACATTTGTACTACAACAGCATTTTTGGTGCATTTGCATTTAAAGTGCAGCACTGCGTGTATTGTTTTTTAGATTTTTCTTTGTTAAAAATTTGGGTTATAGTGCGGACACACGAGAGTAGGGAAATGGTATCGAAGGGAAAGTATCGATACTGTACTCATTTGAAGTATCGACCGAAAAGTATCGGGTACTCAAAAGTATCGGCATAAATGTACTCGATACCTAAAGTATCGGGTTTCGATACCTAATGTAGAAAAAATTCATACAATGTGCTGAACAAATTTGTGAAGTATATGTAAATTTTTGATTTTTTGAATTCATATATACGTATATTAAAATATAGATAAAAATTGCAGATATTTATTTAATATAGCTAAATATCGCACCCTAACTACAAAAGTGGCACAGCTCAAAATCCGGCCGATCATATGTTCTGTATATCTAAAAATAAATTACCATCATCTAATTATAAATTGTACTGTTTAATTTTGATTGCTTTAGCATGTTTTAATACTAATTTTTGCACTGGAAATTTTGAAAAGTATCAAATTTGTTATCAGCATCAATGTACTTAATGAGCACTAGTACTCATAATAAAAGTATCGGGTATCGGGGTAAAAGTATCAACTACTCAAAGTATCCTACACTAGAGTGAATTTCGTTGAAATTTTGCATTTCAAATTTAGGTGGACACACGACTAAAAAGTAATTTCAAATTCGTTTTTTTTTAACAGATTATAAGTTTGAAGAAGAAGAAGAATTTTTGTGCGTTTTGTTTAAATAAAAATTTTGCCTTTCAAATAGATTTGGACACCAAGAATTTATATAACAATTATGAATAATTGGAGAAATGGCAATGAGCTACTTTCCAGCTCATTGCTAATATTAGGCTTAGTGTAGTACCAAAACATTTCTAAATACAGGAAAGTTTAACGATTCTACTGCAGCTATTGCATTAAACTGAGTTGCGATTTTTTTATGTGTGTATTTATTTTTATTGCCTGCATTCAAGCTTCAAAATAAATGCATTCTATTAAAAGCATAGAAATTTTGTTATTACATAAACCTTTTAACCCGAAACTAGAAAAAAAAACACAACAAATAAACATAAAATTTTTATTATTTACCAAATAAAACTTTTAGTAAAAACCACCTCTTTTTTTAAGCTAAAACCATTGTATGAAGTGGTTTGTTAATACAAAAAACTCAAAACAAATGTACATACGAAAGTATGTGTGGTAGAGGGATATAATGCGCGAAATAATACGATTGCAGGAGTCAGTAATCCAGATAGGTAGAGATTTAAATATAATATTTATATTTCAACCGAATTTATAGAGAAATACCAAAGTTTTAAATAAGATATTATTCGCTTGAATTTTCGAAAACCCGAAATCCCCTATTAAAATATTCTTCACAGAACTCGCTGTTTATTCAGTAATCGTGATTTTTGCCTTAACACAGTTTATTAAAATCTCATTAATTTCATTTCATTTAAAGTACTCTTTAAACTTACCTCATAAAATGAAGGTGGTATATAAGTGGAAATAACTTCAGCCATTGGAAATGCAACGCCCATAACCACCAATAGTTTACCATAAAGTGCTGAGAATAGTGTTGCCAATGCATCGCCACTGTAAAAAAGAAAAAACGAAAAATATCAAATGAGAAAAAGGATGACAATTCTGAAACTGGTAAGATAAAATAAATAAGATTACTTAAAGTGTTTTCCATTTCCTGTTTCCTGCTTATCAATAGAATTAAAGCAATTACACCTCACAGTATGTGATTAAGAGTAACGAATATAATTGCGCATTTAAGGGAAGGAGATTGAGGTTCAAAGGCCTTTTTTGCTTTACAATTCAATAGAAAAAAAAATATAATGGTAAATTGGTTCCTGAATATTTTTTACGCAGAAAAATTATTTCCCCCTCTTATTCTTCTCCCTTCTTTTCACCCATCCTTTTCTTTACTTCTTATTTCCTCTTTTGTCATTACCGATTAAAATAACATCGTATTGACTTTTTGAAGGCAAACGAAAAGACATGAAAAGACCTCATCGTCTTTTTCAACCTCTGGGTTTTTTAGTGCGTGTAAATATATATCTGAATATTTACTTATACACTAGAGATGCCCAAATTTGTATGAAAAAAATTAAAGTTCTTTTGATTTTCGGAAACCGGGCATAATTTGTAGTCAAATCAACGTCAAATCACTCATAAGTTTAAAAATTCTTCCAAACATTATTGTAACTGAATTCGCAACATTTTTCTTTGACGACATGTTTTGAAAAAAGTTGTTTCTACATTTTTTACCGGTCACCAAACTTCCAGGGGTGTAACAGTTGTCTTTACTAATTCAAGTTGCCGATCTATTACACTGGAATACATTGAAAATATAACATGAACCAAAGAGTGTTTTCTAAATTAATTCGAGGCAGCTGAACACGAAAATCATATTCATTTTTTTTTCTATGGGTAAGTTTTCGAGATGTGACAAAATAACGGTTTTTCTGGTTACAGTTTAACTTACAGCCTAATATCTCATTACTTATAGCTTCTATCGATCTAAGTTATATGTTATAGAATCTATACATTTATTAGTGTAACTACAATTTTATTCCAGAAGATCTAGAAGTGCTACACTATCATATTATATATCAGTTTAAAGAGCTTGACGAGTAGGTTAGCCAAAAATTATCAGATTTAAAATTGGATTAGCCAATCCCAAAATATTGGCGTCGGAAGCTCTTTAAAATTCACTCCTTGAACAAAGCATTGGCATTCATCGTTGTGAAAATCATTGCTTAAGCGCGAGTAAATAACAAATGAGAGAGAGAGAAGACATGAGTAACGGCATTTCTCAGAATTATCTAACGAATTATCTGCATACACAAATAACAAAACAAACACCAACAAGTAGTTTGGTTCTCTTTTGATGGTATAAACACAACCAAAGCAGCCGGCCTCAGCTTCAACAACAAACACACAGAATTTGATATGTATGTATGGGAAAAAATTTATGCGGCTTGCTGCCGCCTCAACGTAGCTACACTAGATTCAATTCAAATTTTCTCAACTTCACAATGTTTTCTCTCTTGTGAGATGTGAAACATTGCCATATTTTTCAAAAAAAGCCAAGTGCTGGCAAGTTTTAGTACGAAAATATATGTATTTTTTCGAGTTTCCTTTTAATTTTTTCATTCTTTTGATGATTTTTGCACAATAAACGATGTAAATAATTTTAATTTATCCAAAAATTTTTTCAAATTACAGAATATTGAAGTTTTCTCTTTATTTTTTGATAATTAATAACTTAAATAAAAAAAAACTGAGCTGTTAAAACAATAATCAAATCCAACAGCTCTTGTTTTGGTTTTTCTTTTACATATTCTTGACGCTCTTATTGTGGTTATTCTCTCAGAAGAAGTAAGCGGTTAGAGGCCGGCTGCTTTGGTTGTGTTTATAGCATAATGCTTCGTTTTCACTATGTCATATTCCCTGTCAAAGAGAGAGAACGAGAGAATTTCCCATATAAAATTGCCAACATGTTGGCAAATTTGACATAGTGAAAACCAAGAATAAGAAACAACAAAAACAAATGTAATCGTCTAACGAATAACAACAGAACAGAAAACGTTGAATTTTACAAAAACAAAGCAAATAATAATAACAGTAAATTCTCTTGAAATCGGTAAGTTGAGATTTTTTCGATTTGTCAATATTTTTGACTTCGCGTATCGGAGTGTATAAAAAAAAAAGAAGTAAATCAGTGATTACAAAATCAAAAAAAAATAACAAATTTTAAATTAAATAATTTTGAAAAATTAAGAAAATAGTGAAGAGGGGAAAATATTGAAAATATAAATAGTGAAAGTTCAAAAAAAAAAAAAAAAAAAATATGGTGGAAGATAAAATTCACCACCACCAAAACAAAACATATGTATATTTTGTATATTTATATTTAATTGAATTTTTGTTTAATAAAAAAATGAATATTTAAACATTTATATAATTCATATCATCCTTGATACACAATACAACATAAGTTAAATTTCATTTGAGTTTAGATTTGTCAGACATAGAGTTACAGCAAGGTACTGCACATCAGTTAAAAAAAATATCAACAGAGATTTTTTTTTTTTACTCAATCAATAAATCCACTCAATCCAATAATAAGAAAAAATTAATTCCTCTCAATCGCTAATTTTAAAAATTGAGAGGGAGAGAATGCTGGTCGTGTTCGTAATCGTTCGTACGTTATGCTTTACCACATGCAATGTTAAAAATGAGTGCGAAATGCAATGGCTCTGGAACAATAAGTAATAATCCATTGCTTGCTTTGGGGCGCACGATGATTACTCCTACGATCATCCTAAGTTCAACTGGGTAAAAGAACGAATCTATGCGACGAAAGAGTGTTCACTCTATACTTTTTTTTATACTTTTCTTTACGTTCTCTCTACAATCTGTTGTCTCACCTTGGCATACTAACAGTGTCTTGATACACATAGACATCTTACATACACGCACACTTCTATAGAGAGTGGCCTATTTTATTTTTATTGTGCTGAGAGTTCATAGGATTTCGTTATAGAGTTTCATTTCAAAAATTTCGTGTTAAGTTTTACTTTAAAAATGTTCAACTTTTCATATCAAACTATTTTCCCTTAGATGCCAGTAATAATAAATTTTCTTACCGAGTTTTATTAGCGCACTGCCGTGACCTTAAATCCTTGTAAAAAAAAAAAATTATGTCGTAGCTGTTTTATATGTTTCTTCGGAGATAATGATCAGGGCAGCGTTTTATTTCAAAAAATCATTTATTTATTGTCATGAAAAAATGATGTTGTACTGTGTTAGTGTAGAATATCTAGGGACAAACAATCCCAAGTTTTTTTTTCACTTTTACTTTTTTTATTTAAAAAATAGAACAAAAACTAAGAAGTAACATTTTCAAGTAAATTCCATAAAAATGACACAAAATTCCGAAGAATTTTATAGAAATTTTTGAATCTTAAAAATGTTGGAATAATTTATATTCATAAACATTTCATTTTGGTTAAAGTTGCTATAGAAGTTGGCTAAATCCCCTTCAATATTTTAAATTATAGTTAACGAAATGATTTTTCCTCTTGCGTTAATTTTAAATACGCCCCTGCTACATGTATTTATTTTATTTTTTATTTTTGTCTTTACTGCAAATATAAATTTCCGCATTCGTTGTTCAATTCATTGACGTACAATGTAAGTGCGAAAGACCCCAATTTTCGGAGGGGAGATAGAACAACAAACGTCGGCAGATGATAGACTGATACATATGTAGTTAAGTATAAAAAGTTTCAATGAAGAAGATGGCAAAGAAGATGAAGAGAACGAAGAAAATGATGAGTGCTGCTGATGTTACTGCTGATGTTGATAATGATTATGTTAAGCTAATGTGCATTACCATAGCAGTAGGTAGTACATATCTACTTAAAGTTAATTTGTGGTGATATGAGGGGAGTAAATTGCTTATTGTGAGTTGCTCAAGTAAAAGTTTCAGAATATTCATAGATACATAACTTTGCAGATACATACATACATACATACATACACATGTGCGTCAGTGTCATTTTTGGTGTTGTCAGCAGAAAACTTAAGTGTCACTCACTCAAAATCAATCCATATGACTGACGTTAATTTGAAATCAATAGATATTATTTGTTTTTATTATTATATGAACTTATACGATATATGGACACAAACCATAATTTATCTAAAAGATAGCAAAATAAAAAGAATAGCTTAAAAGGCAATGATGAATTAATTTTTGATTTACTTTCATCACAAAAATTCATGTAACCTTATCTATAAATAAGTACCAACCTTATAAAGATTTTGTACCAAAATTCCTTATTGAATTTAAAGAAAAAGAAAACACAAATCTATTATTGCTGCACAAAAGCGCATACATTTCAATTACTTACAAAACTAAAGCATGCAAATAATTCTATGAATTTCCTCATTCCAACGTGGCGGTGTTGTTGGCAATTGCCGTCAGGTAACTAACAAAAGAAGCAATGATTGCCATGCCACCATATAACACCTACAGCAACCAACAAAATACAAGTAGAAGAAAACTTTGCCAACCAAGCTAAACAAATGAGCACATGATTTATGTATAATTGAAATTGAAATGTAGAAGAAGGCGCCTTGGCTCATATATGAAGCAATAACAGTAGCAACAAGAGTATTTCAATTATTGCAATAATGAATATGTTGCATTGTTTTGTGGTATTCAACTTCAACTGTAATAGAAAGCACAAGAAGATATGAGTAAATGTGCATATGTAACTAACACCGAGGAGCATAGAAAGATATGAATGTAAGTTACTTGGATATTACTAGTTTTTTTTCTTCATTGACACAAAAATGTATGTGATTTTGTAGTTTTATAGTTAAGTAAGAAAAAAGTTTAGTGAAACATTTTTTTACACATTTACTACATATTTGTCATTTATGTATGCTTTGTATAGCAAATGAACGCGTTTAATGATTTCTACTTTGAGTACACACTTTATACATATTTATGTAAGTATGTATGTTGCTAAATCTGTAATAGAGTAATGGAATGATAAAGATATTAAAGAAGCGATTAAACAATTCCATCTTTTTCATCGCAACTATTTATATGATTAATCAGCGTAACTAATAAAAACGTAAGAAAAGTTTAACGTTTTTGATACATTTTGGTATGAGCATCGGTGATCAAGTAGCAACCTGTTAGACTTTTATCTCTGGAGTCCCAGTATTGATTTTCAAGCATATGCTCTACATCTATAGTAGACAGACATGGTTAACGATCAATTTTGAAAATTTTGACAACAGTTATTCTTAAAAGTATTAAAATAAATTATACTGAATTTAGTTTCATTTGCGATTATTAAAGAAGTAAAATAATATTAATATTAATGCTGCACAATTAGTAAAATAATTTGCCTTCCTATAGGTCAGCAAAAAAAGCTGCAATTAGCAAATGTTTCCAGCAAAAACGATTGCTATTCACTAAATATCACATAGCCTGACCAATAAGCAAGTGGCAAGTTTTCATACACAGCGATAAGTCTGAATTTACCCAGTGAACCAAATGATATCGTTTACGAAACTTTGGCGATAGTTTTGCGGCCAAAACTATCGCTAACGGATCCGAAAATCAATCATATGTCGCTCAGTTTGAGACAGCAAAAGTTTCGTTTACGAAACTCGCAAAAGATGATATCTTTATGATGATAACGAGCCTTTTGCGAGTCTTTAGAGATATTTTTTCGAGTCATTTATGATAACGGTAACGAGCCTTTTGCGATATTTTTGCGAGTCTTTCATTCATGTCATTTTCTATTACAACTACGAAAATAAATAATTTTATGCTCTGCTAGATTTTCAAATATTCTTATCTATTACTACAATATTATTATACTACTCTGTATTGTAAAATAAAAAAATAAATAATAAAAATAATAAAAATAAGAAAATTAAAAAATGATGGATTCTAAATTATACCTATAATTTAAAAAGCATAAAGTACATAAACGTAAAGTGCGTTTAACATACATTCCCGTCTTTGTCTAGTGGCTAATTTTCATAACCTTCTTATATTCAATATAAATATGAAGTGAATCAGAATTATAAAAAAGTGTGGAAGGATAAATCTTTGTCAGCGTTTTGCGACGCTCGTATTTATGCTCGCAAAACTATCGTTTGCAAGCACGTTTGCGGGCATTAAGCGAGTGTTGTCGTCTTCATTCCCAAACAAGGCAATAGGCCTCTGGAACTCCCTAAATCTTACAGGCCTATAAGCCTCACGTCTTTCCTGCTTAAAACCATGGAAAAACTGCTTGATTTACACTTTAGAAGCAAACTTGCAAGCTCGATACCTCTTCATCGAACGCAGTTTGCTTACATTAAGGGTAAATCGACCGAAGTCGCATTACATTGCCTTGTCAGTAAAATTGAAAAAACCTTTCGATCCAAAGAGATTGCGCTCTGTGCTTTCCTTGACATTGAGGGTGCCTTCGACAATACTGGATTCGGTTCTATTTCCAAAGCTTTGGAATGTAAGGGTATTGATTCCCAATCCATTGCCTGGGTGGATGCCATGCTGAGGAAGCGTGAAATCTCATCCACGCTAGGCAAAGCAACTGTGTGCACTAAGGCTGTAAAAGGCTGCCCACAAGGCGGTGTTCTATCACCTCTGTTGTGGTCCTTAGTAATTGATGACCTTTTGACTAAACTAGATGAGTCTGGTTTTGAGGCCATCGGTTATGCGGATGATTTGGTAATCATCGTCTCTGGAAAGTATGATTCAACCATCACGGAGGTGATGAAATCAGCTCTCCTATTGGTTTCAAATTGGTGCGCCGTAGAAGGCCTATCAATCAATCCCAACAAAGCAGTTCTTGTTCCCTTTACTAAGAGATACAAACTGGACCTCGGTCCCATTTCCATACAAGACACTGTTATTGTGTACTCTGATGAGGTCAAATATTTAGGCATCACGCTTGACAAACGACTAAACTGGAACACTCACTTACACACTGTCCTCTTAAAAGCCACTAGGGCTTTCTGGGCCTGCAAAAGACTCTTTGGTAAAACATGGGGTCTTACTCCTAAGATGATCTTTTGGCTCTACACCATGATAGTTAGACCTGTCATAGCCTATGCGGCTCTAGTGTGGTGGCCCAAAGTCATGCAGGGCTCGGCCATCACCAAACTTAACAAGCTCCAAAGGCTTGCTTGCGTCTCCATAACTGGAGCTATGCGCACCTGTCCAACTCCTGCCATTGAGGCGCTGATTGGCCTGGTGCCATTACACATTTTCATCAAGAAAACAGCTGCAAATACTGCTTTGCGGCTGCGTATATCGTCAAGCTTACTGGAAGGCAACTATGGTCACCTGAGCATTCTTCACGAAATCCCTAACACTCCCATATGTACTGTATCGGACTATATGGTTAGGGATCTATGTTTCGGTAGAAAATTCAACATCATTCTTCCTTCCAGGTCCGAATGGGATGGCCAATGTCCCGATTTCGGTCCCTTTGCTCTCAATTGGTATACAGACGGCTCGAAAATGGACTGTGGTTCTGGTGCCGGAGTTGCTGGACCCAATACTAGAATCTCAATCCCTCTGGGTATTTGGCCCAGTGTCTTTCAAGCCGAAATATACGCAATTGAGACCTGCGCTAATATAAACCTGTATAAAGGTCTTAAAGGCGCAAACATTGTAATTTTCTCAGATAGCCAGGCGGCTCTCTTAGCACTCTCTTCATGGAGTTTTTCATCTAAACTGGTGAAAGAGTGTTTTGATAGTCTCCAGCGCTTGTCTACCCGTAACAAAGTTACGCTTTGTTGGGTACCCGGCCACCGTGACATTGCTGGTAATGAAGCCGCCGATGAACTGGCTAGGCAAGGTTCATCTACCAAGCACTTCGGCCCCGATCCGTTTTGCGGAATCGGCTGGGCCTCCACGAAATCTATCGTTGAGGAGTGGTCTAAGGCAAAATGGCTAGAGTATTGGAACTCCATCCCGGGTTTAAGACAGGCAAAAGCTCTTACCATTCCGCTTGCCCAAAATCAGCCCATTTCTTATTCCAAACCTGACCTTAGGCTATTGGTGGGCTACATGTCTGGACACCATGGGCTCAGATATCACCTAAGCAAAATAGGTCTGTCCAATGAGACAGAATGTCGTCTATGTATGGAGGATGACGAGACGACACTTCACATTCTGTGTGAGTGTCCGGCCTTGGCTCGGCTCAGAGGAAGAATCTTTGATTATTCGTTTTTGACGGCTGATCACATGAAATCTTCTTCAACGAAAGATGTCTTGACTTTTATTAGGTCAGCCGAACGTCTTTTGTCATAAAATGGGGAATGGCACAAAAGATCTTTTAGGTCGCAGTGCCTGCCTGGTTGGGCTCCTCTATTACTAATAATAATAATAATAATAAGCGAGTGTTCTTGTGACGCTCGTATTTTGGCCCGCAAAACGTTCGTTTCTGAGCTCGTTTGCGATAGTTTAGGCGAACTTTCGCTCAACATTCGCTTCGTGGTCCACTGAATAGTTTAATTATAATTAATAGCATACCCCACGTTCGTTGCGCTAGAGGTTAACGACTACAGCAATCTGATTGCCGTGAGACGGTCAAGCACAGTGCACATTTTATGGTCTGAAGATGTTTTTCTGCTGCTGGTTTGCTCTGTTCTATCTTCATCACATTATTAATAAAATGAACCAATACAATTAAAAATACATTCTGCAATCCAAAATACTGGTATTTGCTGAATGGAATTCAGTCACTAAATTTTGACTGCTAGTTTTCACTATCACTAAATCTTTAGTGGTATTGGAAGCCAAATCCAACTGTCACTAAACCTTTACTGGTAGCGAAAATAAAAATTAACTACCACTAAACATTTAGTGGTAATGGAAATAAAAATCAACTTCCACTAAACCTTTAGAGGTAGTGGAAATAAAATCCCATTATAATTAACAGTTTATTGGTAATGTAAATAAGAACCGACTACCATTAATATAACTACCACTAATGGAAATAAAATCTCATTAACACTAAATGTTCAAAGGTAGTGGAAATAGGAACCAACTACTAGCAAACCTTCAGTGGTAGTGGAAATAAAATCCTATTACCACTAATCTTTAATGGTAGTGGAAGTCAATGCTCGCTGTCATCAATGAACTATTCATAGAATCATAGGGAAGTAATGTACAGATTCATAGAAAATTCACTGTGGCAATGAAAAAATATGTATATTCTCCCAATGAGCAAACATTTTTGAATGCTGTTCATTGGATTTATGTACAATTTTTGATCCAGTGCAGACTATGTTATATACAGGGTGACAATTGTAAAGTGACGTAAGTTTAATACTCTGCAGCAAGCTTTGCCATTTACCGTTACTTTAATTTAAAAAGCAAATTCATTCATCATTGACTTTGCTTTTAATTTCATTTGAATTTCTGTTATTACATTTTGAAATTTCCATAAAAATGGACAAGGAAAATATTCGTCGTGAAATTATGAAATTTCATTTGGCAAATTATAGTAGCCGTCAAATTGCAAAGGCTTTACATTTGTCAAGTGGTACGGTAGACCGAGCTATTATTCGATATAATAAAACTGGGGGTTTTGGAGATAGAGACCGGGGAAAATTTTTAACAGTTGCCACTACTGGTTTAGCAGAAAAAATTCGTAAAGGAATCAAGCGAAATCCAAGGCGCTCAATGAGAAAAATCGCTAAGGAAGTGGGAGTAAACCGTGAAACAGTGCGAATCATTGCAAAATCAAAGCTTAATCTTAAGCCGTACAAGCTCCGAAAAGCTCAAGATCTGACACAAAAAAAGAAAGATTTGCGACTGCAAAGATGCAAGGCGTTGCTACGCTCCTATGGAAATGAAAACTGGACTTTCCAGCAAGATTCTGCACCTTCCCACATGGCAAAATTAACGCAAACATGGATAAAATACCATTTTTCTGGATTCATAACATCTCAAGAATGGCCACCACACTCCCCAGACTTGAATCCAATGGACTACTCTATTTGGAGTATTTTAGAGAATAAGGCTTGTGCATCTCAACACCACGGTCTGGAGTCGCTGACCAATTCATTAGAGAAAGCCTGGCCTGAAATTGGTCAGGAAGTCCTGTGGCGAACAGTCCTACGATTTCCGGATCGATTGAAGGCATGTGTGCAGGCTAAAGGAGGTTATATTGAATGAGGTGGGGTTCAAATGAATGCTTATATATTCAGCAATGTTAACACTTAATTGTACTTAATGGAAGTACGTTTACGATTGTCACCCTGTAGGTACATATTTCAATGGACCCCCAATATCAAGTCTGACAAGTCGCTTTAGAAATATTGTCGTAGCATAAGTTCCTACAATTAATCAAAGTAATCCTTCTCTTCATCTTTCTAACTCTTACAGAAGTCGTTCAGTCACCTATCCTTAGCCTGTTTTAAAATGTCCACTTGAACGCTTAAAACTGGGTGCCGTGCGAACCTTGGTAGTGCTCGATCCGTTGTAATTTTGTATTATTGTTTTAATTCTTACTAAATCACCAGCTTCATTGTTTCTATACAATATCTTTTGGTACCCAGATTTGGTACGTTTTAAGTTTCTCGGATATAGCGTTTAGCAGAAGTCTATTATGAAAAGGATAGCCATTTTTAAGATTAAGCATTCCCATTTTAATACTTGGCCTTGTATAACATTGAGCTGCTGGTAAACGGTCAACTTTACTCACAAAATAAAGTCACCGCCAAAATAAAATATTTAATTCCCCCATTAACTTAAGCACTTGGCCGATTGATATTAAATTTAAGTTCAATATTTAACCCTTGTTATCTCTAGGTTAAATAATTAGTTTGTGCAACTTAAAATCATATGAATGTTGGAACATATGTACGTATATAATTTCAGAATAACGTCCTCATAGACACATTATTCTCCAAACCCCACTGTTTCATCTGCATAAGTCTCAAACTGAATAGAATATTCACATTAAGATTGCTTTATAAATCACTTGTGTATTTTTTAGTGATTGAAATCATTTTTTTTATTCATTGATTCATGACAATTTTTTTTGAATACAATTTCTTAACTGCAGCTTTTCAAGCGATTAAGAAATTATTTCCCGAAACTGACTGATGTACAATTTCTGTTGCAGTATTACATATGAATCTCAACGCTGAACTAATTTGTGAATACTGGAATTATAATTTTAAGTTCCGATCAAGGTAGTGCCGTGCATGTACCTCGCAGGTACAATAAAATTATAGTATTATTTTGAGTAGTCCTGATTTCATCTAACATATTTTTCACTTTATCCTTGCTTTCTTGCGCCACTGTCCATTGACTACATAAAGTTTCCGCTGATTATATGTAAACTTTCTTGTTGTTTTTGCAAAATTTCTTGCTATTCCTTTATACGCAGCTTTGATAGAGAGCGTATAATTTTTGAATTTTGTTTTTTTTTCTCTTTTCATTACTAAACTTTACAAAACTTTGACTTTGTGGTATCTTTGAGGATTTGTAATGTGTGTGTGTGGATGTTTGCCAAAGTCATTGGCAAAAGAAATAATATCTTATGGTGTAATTTATCAACATCTTAGAATTAAGTTGTGCACTTTTGAAACTAACTACACTTGGATTTTACTGCGTTGTCACTGAAAGATTCGCATTGAATTCAACACCGCGTATGATTCGAAATTAATTGCATTTTTATCGCGATGTCGCCAGGATTTAAAGTGGAAAATGATTAGCAAAAAAAAAAAAAAATTTTATTTTCCCTTTTTCACCACAATACATACATAAATATTAAAAAAAATATTTAAAATACATTAAACTTACGCTTTCACTCTCGGCATTGGTGGATACATAAATGATGGCCGGTGTGTACGTTTGATTGCGGGCAACACTGGAAAATTGGTCAATTGATGTGAGTGATACATGAGCGCTAAATGCCCAGTCTGGCGATCATCACCCAAAGTCGCCAGTTGACGTTGCGATGAGCTACCCGGTGATGGAGGTCCTGAACCGTCACCACCATCCCCTGAACCGCCAATGGTATCCAATTGATGTGTCAATGATGAGGATACAGGCAAATTTGATTCATCGATTGTGACGCGATGATGTGAAATGGAATCACGTGTGCGTGTTGATGATTTGGCAGGCGATACGGATGCATGCGAGGAAGCAGTTTCGGTAGATGTGAGCAAGAAATTTGATGAAGTTGGCGCGGTCGTTACCACAACAGGCAATGGTGGGGGTGAACGTCGATCATTTGGACCACCTCCACCAGTACTAGTGCTGCCCTCATCATCGCCACCACTGCCGCTGGCTGCTCTAATGTGACGCACTTCGTGCAACACATGATGGTGGGTCGTTGATGCCGCCGATGTATAGGCAATGGGTACAGTTGGTGTGGGCACTGGCATGCTGCCGTGCGTGTGTGTATGATGATTTTGATGATGTGGATGCTGAAATTGATGTGGCAAATGATAATGATGGTGGCTGCTCAAATGTGGCCTTATCACGTTCTGCTGTTGTGCTAGCTCATCCTGATAGCTCAATGTGGTTGTTGAAACTGTTGAGGCAGCAACTGCTGCTGTTATAGTTTCACTAGATGCTGCTGCTGCCGCAGATGTTGATGGCAATGGTGGAGAATCACTGACAATGCTGGAAAATTCAAACAAAATTTGTTTATTAAAAGTTAAATCGTTACAATATTTGCAATATTTCAAGCAAAAACCACAAGAAATTTGTCTAATTTCTTAGTTGTAAAATATAATAAAACTTGCGTTATTCTCAACCGCTGTAGAATTTTTGCGAAAGTCATTCATCCACACTACGCGATGCGTTGACAACGAGTGGATTTTTGATTTTAGTTTCATTGCGTTGATACGAGAGCGTTTAAATTCTTCATCATCCACCCTGATGGATATAAAGTATTTCACATACCACCATAGCAAACCACAGCAATGAATCGTTGTCGGTATTTTAATTGAATAATATGAAATTATGCTGTTGACTTTTTATTGTTGGTGTCAACGTTTTGATTTTATTTCTTTTTTAGTGTTTTGTATGTGAAATTCTCAACATTTTTTCAAGTGTTTCTATGGAAATTTACTGCATTTTAGGAGCATCGTTTTATGGAGAAGCTTAATAGTTTGATTTAAAAATGAAATAAAGTTCTATAAGCAAGTAAAAGATATTTAGTTTTCTCTAGCATATTGTGAGTCAAAGCTTTTTATTGAGTTTTAAGTCACCTGAATATTGGAGAGCTCAAGGAGCCAAAACCAAATTTGAAACCAAAAATTGTACCAAAAGAAGTTCAATGATCTGAATAAAAATAAGACTGAAATCAAACCAAATCTTAAACCAAAATGTAGACCAACCACCTGACTAAAAGCAGATTGAAATTTACAATAAAGTTAGCCCAAATCTCAAATCAAACTTCACACCAAATACTAGACCAAAATTACTAACTCCGAGCGGACCAAAAATCAGACAAAATTCAGTTCGAAATTCTAACCGAAATTTCAACCGAGACTCACATCAAATCCCAGACCAAAAACTTGGGCCAAAATCAAGAATTCAAACCAAAATTCAGACCAAAACTTGGATCAAAAATTAGATCTTAGATTGGGGATTAAAATCTAAGCTAGAACTTTTTCCAAAAACAAATCAAACTCAGACCAGTAACCAGATCCAAATTTAAACAAAAGCAGATTAAAAATCTGACCAAAATTGGACCAAACCTCACACCTAAACTCAAACTAAAGCCAGACCAAAATTTGGTCGTAAACTCTAACCAAAAGCGTAAAATTATACCAAAATTTGGACAAAAATTCAGATTAAAAGCGGGCTAAAATTCAGGTTAAACTCAAACAAAAAGCTAAAACTCAGACCAAAAATGGACCGATATTAAAACCAAAATTGAGTTAGAACAAAATTCAGGACAAGACACAATTCAAAAGCAGATAAAAATTTAGAGTAAAACTCGGACCAAAAGCAGACCAGTATTCAGACCAAAAGGGAATCAAAATTGAAAATAAAATACAGACTACGGTCATGCAAATATGTTTTAATAAGTGTAGTAATGTACTATCGACATCAGACTTAATAGGTGATTTATCGCACCAAATGGACTTCGAGGAAGAAGTAGACCTCCTCATGCACTTTAATGCCAAAAGCACAACTGGTTTGATAGTAATCAAAGTGCCCTTTTAAGTCAGCCTGAATGACAAATCTGCACCAAATTCATACATTTTAATTGTAATCAAATACAAGGGGTGCGTTTCCCGGGTACAAAATTAAAAAAAAAAAAAAAAAAGCTGCTTTCAAAGCTTTCACAGCTGTTCTATCTCGAAGAGCGCCAAAAATACTATAAGAATTGATCTGTCAAAACAAAACAACATTTGCGGGAAGTTTTAATTTGCTTTTTCCATTTAAAGAAAAACGCAACTGAAGCACATCGTTTACTCACTGAAGCTTATCCTGACTGTGCTATAGACGTTAGAATGTGTCAGTTGTGGTATGCCCGTTTCAAAAGTGGTGATTTTGATGTTGAAGACAGGGAACGTTCAGGCGGCCCGAAAAAAGTTCGAAGATGAAGAATTGAAGGTATTACTCGAAGAAGATTAATGTCAAACGCAACAAGAACTTGCAGAATCTTTAGGAGTTGATCAATCAACCATTTCTAAACGATTAAAAGTATTGGGAATGATTCAAAAGCAAGGAAATTGGGTGCCGTAGTACGAATTGAAGCCGAGAGACGTCGAACGACGACTTTTACATGTGAACTGCTGATTGAACGACAGCAAAGAAATGGTTTTCTGCATCGTATTGTGACTGGCGATGAAAAGTGGATACGTTACGATAACCCAAAGCTTAAAAAATCATGGGGACCGCCCGGACATGCAGCAACATCAACGGCAAAGCCGAACATCCATGGATCCAAGCTCATGCTGTGTATTTGGTGGGATATGAAAGGTGTCGTGTATTATGAGCTGTTGAAACCGAATGAAACGATCACTGGCAACCGCTACCGACTACAATTGATGCGTTTGAGCCGAGCATTAAAGGATAAGAGGACAGAATATGAGAATAGACACGACGAAGTTATTCTTCAGCACGACAATGCTCGGCCGAATGTTGCAAGGCAAGTAAAAACATACTTGGAAACGCTGAAATGGGAAGTGCTACTCCACCCGCCGTATTCTCCAGACATTGCTCCTTCTGATTACCACTTGTTCCGATCGATGACAGATGGGCTGGCTGAACAGCACTTCCGTTCTTTCGAAGAACTCAAAACATGGGTGGATTTGTGGATAGCCTCAAAAGATGAGGAGTTCTTTCGACGTGGAATCCGTATGCTACCAGAAAGATGGGAAAAGGATGTGGCTAACGATGGACAATACTTTAAAGAATAAATTTATAATATCTTTTTCACAATAAATGTTCAAATTACGAAAAAAATACGAGTTTATGCATTCATACTCCCAATATACATTTTACTTTTAACAGATTGTTACTTCACGCTTCAGCTTCACATTCCGTTCCTTACTTAAAGTGTATACGCACATGAACGAAAATCAACCAAACAATGATATATGAACACACATTTTTTGCTCTTGAACATCTACACATATGTACATACCAAGACATCAAGGATTTTTAAGTACGCGAAGATTCAAATATTAACTGTAATATTATTAAGGACGAATGTAATAAGTGCACGAATAAAATACGAGCCCTACCATGAATATCGTGTGTATGCGCATTAGGGTGTCCCTTATTTTCCTAAGCTATTTTTTTTTACGCATACCCTCTAATTGTTTTTATTCTAACATAAAAAAATTGGAAAAAAAAATTTAGGTCATTTGGAGTTCATTAACCTGTGCCGAGTTGCACCGAAACATCTCAATACAAGTGAATGCGATATGTATTTAAGGCGTATTCTATTATTTGTAATACTTATTTTAATTTAGTAGTCCAAGAAAAAAACAGCTTCAAATTGTGTAAAAAAACTTATGAACTTCTCTCAAGTTTGACGGGAATTACAAAAAAAATTCGAAGAAAATTCAGGATGTTTCTAGGCGACGCACACTGGGACGAATAGCCAAATTACGACGACAAAATTATTTTCTTTATATTGATGTAGTAAATTTTAATGAAACTTGATATCTAGGGGTTTTTGAGGTCGCAGATTACGAATCCAACATTAGATTTTCAAAATTCAAAATGGCGGATCCAATATGGCTACAGTGACTATAAATTTAAATAGAAAAACAGAAAAAAACACAAATTTTTTTTTTAAATAAATTTGGTTCTTTATTGAACACAATATTATTTTCTCTTAATCTCCATCTCCTTTAACACGATCAGAGAAGCTCCCTCTTTAACAGATTTTTCGCACTGAAACAATAATGATATACAAAATTATATTTCCACAAAAAAAGCAATGCTACAGTATTCAAAAATATAGTAAAGTAAAAAGCGATAGTAATAATTTTGAATAAGAAAATACCGTTACAATAACTCAAAATCTATGAAGACATTTCACTGCAAAATGCTGTTCATATAGTGATACAGGAGTTCGCAGTGGAAAAGATAAAAAACTAGTGGAAAAGGAAAACAAAGAGAAACAAAGGATAATGAAAGAAGAGAAAAAACAACTAGAATATTTATCATCGACAGTACCATCTACTTTTTTAGCCTAAGCTGAATTTTTGATACCACTAGAATACGTGCGGATACACGAGAGAGCATTTCGCTGCAATTCGCCATTTTAAATTTAGGTTGGTAGATTATAAGTTTGGAGAAAAAGACGAATGTTTGTGTGTGTTTTGTGCAAATAAAAATAAATAAAAATGTTGCTTTCCAATTGGATTTGGAAACTAAGAATTTATATAATAATTACGGAAAATATTTTATTTTTTCACGTAATAAATATTACAAGAGCAGCTGTAATTAAAGCGAAATCCAGAATGTCTAAAAAATATTGTAGATCTTAAATTTTTCCTGTTTTACAACCTTGTGTTTGAGGGTTGCTAGTTAATTTTTTTATTTCAGTCGCATTTCAATGAAATGTGTCTGAAATGCAGAATTTTATATGACACTTTTTTCTGCATTTTAAACTTATTTCAACGAAATGTTAAATTTGCTTGAAATGCACTCTCGCGTGTCCGCACTATAAGGTGTAGTTACATACCACGCGTCAATGCTTTCTGCGTTCTAAAATTTCAGCTCGTTTTCTGCGCGTTCTCCCCGTCTTTAAAATATCGGATTTATGTGGTATACATTTTTTTATTTTTCTGCATTAATATTCTTCCATTTTTACCTTTTTTATTTGTATTTTTATAAATTTTAATTTAAGAAAACTATGTAAGAACATAGAAAGTGGTTTCCTGACTGTAAGAAAAAAACTCTGAAGGGAAAATATGCACAATAAATTTTATTTTTATTTTTTTTTTTTTTGAGTAATTATCAGTATTCAATTGTTTTTTTTTTTTTTTTAAATTCAATTCTATCATAAAAATTAATTAAGTTTAAAAAAAAAATGAAATATTCTTCATACCGAATTGATTTGTTGACTTTGCGGTCTACTCGGCACAGGTTACCATGGTCTTAGGAGAATCATATTTCAGAACTGGGAAGGCTATAGTTGCTGGAACAAAATTGGAGGGTATGCGTTACTATAAACTCAAAAAAAAAAAAATTTAGCTCATATAAGGAACACCCTAATGCGCATGTACGAGTAAATATGAAGGAATATTAAGAAATATTTTGGAAATGTATGTTCATAAACATGAATAAAATTTGTGCACACAAACCTAGGTAACTTTTGTTCATGTTCATAACCAAAATATAGCTAAAACAAATTAACACGAACACAGACTAATCTGTATAGTTTTTCAATGTGTAGAAAATTTTTTTTTTAAGTTCAAGCGGTGTTCAAGAGTGTTCAAATACAAGTCCCGATTTATTATACATAGTAAAGCAAAACACAGTATTCAATTCAAATTATTTAAAGCATTAATTTTCATTCTGCAATCAATAACATTAAATTTTTAATTTAATTAAACTTCACACAGTAAATTTTTTATAGTTTAGTACCTACGTACAAAAGGTGAAGTGCATTTCTGTTGTATTCAAACAAAAACAAAAAAGTAATGCCGCAATTTAATTAAAGTGTCAGTATTTGATAATTTATGTCTCTGATTGAATATAATTCCCACAATTTGTGGTGTTTTTTTATTTTTTTTTTTTTGTTTTTTGTCAATTACACTGCACACAAAAAGTATGTAGGCAATTCCATTAAAACACCCAATTTTAAGTATGCAAACATAGAAGAGCAGGAGTAGTTTTTAATAAAAAGCAATAGAAATTTAACAATTGCTGAGAGAGTAATAGTAGACCTAATGTAAATGTGTGTTCTTCCTATTCTTACAGCGTAATTGAATTGTTGAATTAAAAAATCACAACAAAGTGGGCACTTGACACTACAACTACAGAAAGAAAGAAATAAAATCTATGAAGTTGTTTTTTTTTTTTTTTGCTTATATAAAAATTAAACTTTGCTTTACAAATTGAATGAAGCATGTGTTACAACTATCTACAAGATTCAATGGAAGAATGTGCTTCTTTCTTGTTGTAACTTATGCAGAATAAAAAAAAAATAAATAAAAAATGAGAAGAAGAAATAAACACTGGAGTAGGGAAAACAAACTGTGTACAAATCTACGAGCATATAGTGTGAAAAAGGTATAGAAAAGAAATAAATTCAATTTGTTGTGCATTGTTGAAAATAAATGCTGGGAAAAAATATTAAATTAAACTATTTTATGAAGTCAAGTTGTTTGCATGGGGGAGACGAAAAGGAAAAGCTACAGAAAAATAAGGTATAGAAAAATATTAAATGCTTTTTAGTTTTTTTAAGTGAATAGGTGTGGTTTGTGTGAATTCAGAAGTTGTCTGTGATGAAGTTGTTAAAGTAATCGATAAATTTTTAGATATAAGATAATGAAAAGATTTAATATAGAAGTTAAAGCCAGTTAGGATTTAAAAAAGAAGTCGAATTTGAATACTTTTGAACACTCCACGCTCTCTAACTATAGAAGCATTAAATTAATCACTGCTACCCTCTATTTTATTGAAAGAATTTCAATTTAAAATACGATCTGAATTGAAACATGTTCTCTCAAAAACATTTAAGTATTTAAACCTGCACACACTGCCACTTTAATTTCTTAAACATGAAATTCTTCAACAAAATTTAATCAATTTTTCTCATGTATGCCAAATATAAACATTTTAATCATGCAAACTTCTAATTTAGGAAATTTCATAAACGATTTGATACGCTCATACGATATCCATAAAATATTAAGTAATTTTATGCAATAATCTTTTGCGCCTCCATACACTTGCCACACTCACTTTTGTTGCAAAGAGCTGCAGCAATTTTCAAATTAAATTTTTCTTTTTTTTTGTAAATATTTCACACACATTTTCAAACGATACATATACACAAAGTGCAAAGTAGGAAAAATTTTGTAATTTTCAATATTACGCTTTTGTATGCAACGTCAAGTGTGCAACAGCAAAAACAAGCAAATGAAAAAAAAATTGTAAAAATTGCAAAGTTCATTTAATCAAAATACAAATACAAGCAAAAAATTTATTTACATACTTGGGCTACAAAAAAAAAAAAAAACCAAAAAAAAAAAACAAAAAAAAAATCAGGTCAGGTCATCATTTCAGTTAAAGTTCAAGTGTGTTCAAGTTTGTGCTACATTCAAGCAACTCAAGCAACTACGCATACACACAACAAAACAATAAAACACACACATTTAAATTTTTTAGTATATTTTCTTTATATTGATGCGAATTTTATGTGTAAACCTTTCAGCATATAAATGTTTGGTATATACGAATAGTTATATACTCCTAATATCTAATAATGATATTGTGTTTGTATTTGTTACGTATACGACACGTTGGCGCTCACATTCCGCCACATGCCGCATGCCATGTTTTACTTACTTACTTACATACTTACGTTTTATACTTACTAAAAGTATAGTATCATAATATTTTATTTGTATGTATGTATGTGTGTGTGTTCCTGCATTTGATAGTTTCAGTTTCGCTTAACGCTTTGCTTTTAAGTGAAATGCCCTAACGACCTATTTTGATGATGCTGCTATCGCTGCTTCTGCTTGCTGCATGTGATTATAATGTCGTCTTTTTTTGCGATAAGCGTATTAAGTGCACTTTGTGGGTTTTATACAGAGATTTTCGTAGTTTTATGATAGAATTATTCATGTTATGTGGTATATGATTAGGTATTTACTTGGAACAACTTTAAGAATTTAATGTGAAAATTTTACTATGTTATGCATTTTACATTTTATGTTGTGAAAAGAAAAATAAAATAATCTAGAATTGAGCGCTACACGCACTTTCCATATAAACATTTTATAAAAACGACGAATTTATTAAGGCGACCCTGAACTTTCTCGGTCCAAAACTTAACAAACTTTCATGGGACTGTTAGATTCATAGAAACGTACTTTCTGACTCCCAAATTCTTAACATATAAGCTTCAACCCACTTTTGGACATCAAAGTTCTCAAAGGAGAAGACGTGGGATTTCTTTTGATTCAAATGAAAAATGGCGAAAACTTTGTTTTGAGAAAAACGGGTTTTGACTACCGGTTTTTAACATATAAAATATACTTCATCTTCTTTATGATGGCTGACCGTAATTTGTAAGTTTACAGATTAGTCAGCAATGATTAAGAGGACGAAGGCATAGCTAAGCCTTTCTACAAAAGCACTCTGCGTTCTCTGAAACTTTTACAAAATACTTTTGAAATATAATATTTTCAAATAGCACACTTTTTTAAAAATCGATTTCTCCAAACCAATAAATTGCAGGGCCAGCTTAAAAAAAGATGAAGATTTTAAGTCTCAAAATATAAAATATTTCATACGTTTTACATTACATAAAATTTGACAAAAATATTCTATAGACTTTAATTACTAAAAGCTGAACGACTTCAAATTCCCCGCAAAAAACAGCTGATTCCCCGCACCAAGTAAAGTTCGCCGCAAATCGGGGAATTTCCCACAAGTTGGCGTCGCTGGTTTCAATGCATATAATTTTAGGAAAGAGAACAAATTTGATTAGGAGGGGATGTTACAACTTAAACAATGTTCTAACACCGAATTGTATTTCAACTCCGATCGTACTCCAAGGCCGACAGCGATTTAACAGTGTTTCAATTCAGACCGTGTTCTATTTCAGATCATGCTCCGACTCCGACCGTGTTCTAACTCCGACTGTGTTCCAACTCCAACCGTGTTCCAACTACAACCGTGTTCCAACTCAGGCAATGCTCCAACTTTGACCGTGTTCCAACTCCGACCGTTTTTCGCTCCAGCCGTATCCCATCTGCAACAGACTGTGATCCAACTGAAACAATGGTCAATCAAACTTTTAATTTATGTTTGTATAAATTAGTAATTTTTATTGTAAACTAGCTGACCCGGCGAACTCCATACCGCCCTAAATTCAGATAATGGACATCGTTTTGACCTTGATATGTGTCGCCATTGCGCCATTGAGCAAAGTCTTCAAAGGCTCTGGAGGTGGTGGCAAAGGCGTTAATTTTACTTTTCCTCGAATACAAAACAATGCAGGCGTTTCCGATGCGTATTTCAAAGCTTGACAATGACCGCACGACGTTCACTGGGCCAATATCGAGTCATGGAAGGCCTTTTCTTACTGTAAGAAAAGTGTTGAAAAATTTTGAAATCCACTCTAAATAAATATTCACTGCTAGACAACCAAAAGATGTGATCGCAAAAGAAGAAGCGTAACGAAATCGTCAATAAAATGAACGAATTCCAGCGAAGACAACTTATTTCCGCAAGCGGAATTCCCAAAACACGCACTGTCGATCAAGCAATCCAAGAAACGCTATCTAAAAGATGATCGTGATATGAACACACGTATACAATTTACACTCAATTTTAATACTTATCAGAAAATGCCGGGTTAATACTAAAAAATCGAATTAAATTGCTGCACGTGTTCAATACACTAACGATCAGTTGAAAATAATAATTGAAAAAGGACGAAAGACATGACAGTTTGCGCAATATCAAAGTCATCTGCTGATATATCGTGGCACCACAGCGCCACCTGTTATCGATCACAAATCACAATAAAGTGCACACATTTTCGTGATGGACAAAAATACAAAAGTAGCCCCTGAAAGTATGCATTTTCGGTATTTCACGACTTTCAAACATTTTCGGAGGATTTCTTTTTTTCAATTTTCAGCTGCGTAGTGTTTTGACCGCATTCCACACGAATCCCCATACAAATCGGAGGAAGTTCAGACGAGTTATGCGCGTCCAAATTTATTACATCATCTTCTTTTATATAGATTCTCTATCTAAGAAAAACAGATTGTCCGAGAGACACTAGTCGATAGATAAATAAGTAAATCAAAAAATAAACTCAGACCGTGTTTCAACTCTAACAAGAGATTGCCACTTTTCACCAATTAATTTAAAAATGTCTTGCAATTTAGATCTCTTAAATGTTTCATTGAAAAAAAAAATCAAAGCCAAATCAAATTTCCAACCAGCATCAACCTAGCACCAACTACGCTTCAGCAAAATGTTCACCCAGTAAAAAGAGCTCTCCAGTTACAAATGTACTTCGCATCATTAGAAGAGAATTAATTCTGATTTTATTTATAGTATTTTCAAGTTTTTTCTTTACTTTGTTTTTAAGTTTTCACATAATTTTAGCGTTTTTGCAAGTTTCAGTAGTTGAAAATTCAATAAAAATTCATGTTTCGTATTATTGAAAAATTTATAAGATATTAGGATAATGTGGAATATGTGATTGGAAAACTAGTTTAAGAATAGTGCTGCATTGGAACAATCTGTTCTAAGATTTTTTTATACTCAAGTTCGGTAAGAGTTGCATAAAACGTGCATGCAGGAAAAATCTCTAGAAATAGTTACGAAATAACGAATTTTACGGAGCAAAAACTTAAAACGAATCTGATTTACAACATGTTCTCTCATTGTAATTGCAGGCCATATGAATCTGTTTGTGAGATTTGAAGGAATATCTTGGAAGCAGTCAGGAGTTTTTGGAAGTAATTAAAGGCAACATGAGCAAAACTGAAGTTGAGGAGAAATGGGGCTAAAAAAAATCCAAAAATTTCAAAACAAATAACTTTCTCACACATTGAAATTTAATAACTAAAATAAATATTATTTAAAATTAATAGGCTTAAATAAACAATACTACCATCAATATTATTTTTAGTACAATTTTATATCGATCGACTTTGTTTATCATTATCAAGTATTCAGATTTAGAAAACTCAGAAAACATTTAAACACAATAGAGCTAAGCAATGGTAGCTTTATGCAGATCTTAAGACTAGAGAGGCTCTAGAACATATTCGAGAACATTAATTTGAAAAATATTTAAAAGGAGTACTCAAGAAATATTAGGTGTTTAAGCAAGAATAGTGTCATGCTTAGATCTATTCCAGTAGGAAGAAGTGCTATGGTCAACGATTAATGTGCTACACAACTAATTAAAGCTCAGCCAATGAATGAGTTTAAGTCAGTCAGTCAGTAATTGAATTAATCTGTCTGCAAGCAACCGAATCAATAAATGATTTAGGTAGAGAAGAAACCGGTCAATGAATAACTGATTTAATGAAGGAGTAAGCCAGTAAATGAAACAGAAAGAAACTGGTCAATAAATGATTTAGCCAGGTAATGAGTCTTTGTACCGGTCAGCAAAGGAGTTAGCCAGTGAAAGAACCAGTCAGTTAATAAACCAGTTAGTGAACGAATCAGTCAATAAATGAGTCGGTTAATGAATAAGTTTTATTTAGTTAGTGAAAGAGTCATTCAGGCAATGAGTCGGTCAATGAATGAAACAGTCAGTGAGTGAGTTAGTCTATAAAACAATTTGAATCAGCCAATGAATAAGTCCGTTTTCAAGCAATTTAGTCAGTGAATGAATATGTCAGTGAACGAAACAGTCGGTGAAAAAGTTTCTCAATCAATAAAACTCAAGTTTTCTAGTCTGCTGTCTAAAAGCTAATTAACAACTATATACATGTTATATGGGTCTAAAGTTTGGTATTCATTGTAATAAGTATACAACAGTAGTCCGGCACTTAGCTGACACATTGATTATTTTGCTTTTGATGGATTTATTTATTGCAAAAAAAATAGTGAAAAGGTTTCCAGATCTTCCCATTTCAATTTAGTTTCTTTGTAAAATTTGAATATTTCTAAAATTTTGCATTAAATGATGAACACTTAAATAATTAAAATGAACTACTTGATTACATTGCATGGTTGTACCTACATAATAAAATTCAAAACAAATATAATGAAGATTTTAAACCAAACTTCACATGTGCAATAGCGAGTAATTAAATATCACTCATACGTCACGTTTGCTTTAACACCCAAAACAGAAAACTTTCTGCACATACAATCATGTATATCTCCTTAAGTATACGTATTCTCGTTTAAGAGCATTAAAAATTCTAAATTTATGCAAAATAGAATTAAAATTATTAATTTTTGTGAAAAAAGTTTTGGAATTATGTACACAGCAAAATAAAATAAAATATTTGATGAGAAACTTTGTTATGAAGTATACACATACACACACACACATGCATAAGAAATGATAGCACAAAATCACACAAAATTAAATTTATGAAGTTATGGATACCTACATAGTTATACGCATAGATACATACATACATACAACATCCGAACGAATATGTGTGAATACATATGTAAGCATTGGATGGAATGGATGCTTGCTGTACATGGTATGATGTAAGATACAAGCAGCATATGCATACTTATGTAAAGATATACATATCGACACGTATCTAATTATACATAAACTAGCGCCTCTAGAAGTAGTGGGTAGGAAGAGGAGAGACGTTTTAAATTCAGGACCAACGAGCATAATTGTTGTGATATATTTATTGAGAAAGAGGATATATTTATATAGAAAAGAGTAGAAATATTTATAGGGAAGGGAGGAATTTTGTTCCTACACCTTTTTCGCTCCTCCTTGCAACGTATAGCTGTGTATATGTACGCATGTATAGAGGAACCAACATAACACTCATAGTTGTGACAAATTTGATTATCTCTCTTCATCATGCCAGGCAAGTTTTAAATACGATAACATCTACATGCATAAAGTACGCTTGAAAACACATACATAAGGAGTGAGATTGAAAAAATCTTAACACACGTTTTACCTAATAATTTTTTTTGGGTGTAAAATTTAAAATTTCTTTGATCTAGTTATCTTTGAAAAATATGTCAGTTGTTATTTTTAATGACAAACTTGTTGATTTATTGTAAATGAGTGAAGAAAAAGAAGTACGTCTGAAAATTATTAAAAATTTTTAAAAAATCCAAATTGGTTCTACAAAAAATTGGCCAAAGAATTGAAGGTCTGCCGTCAAACTGTTTCCAATGTTATTAAACAGTTTCAAGAGAATTTGACCATCGATAGGAAACCTAGTTCGGGAAGAAAACAAGGACCACTTGATATTGGGAAAGCCAAGAAAATAGAAAGCATATTGAAAAAATCTCCAAACACATTTGGTAGAAAAGCTGCCCGGTTAGCCCAGTGCTCTGACTATTTGGTGCGAAAAGTTAAAACCAATGCAGGTTTGAAAACATACAAAGTCCAAAAAGTTCCAGACAGGAATGCTGCAAAAAATTTAGATGCCAAAAGTAGGGCTCGGAAATTAAAATCGAATTTCATACAAAAATATTAATGTTGTGTAATGGACGACGAAAGGTATGTACTGGTAGATTTTACGCAATTTACGCAGCTTCCGGGTCAAAATTTTTACGTTGCTGATGCTCGAGGAAATGTCGAAGAACAATTTAGAATCCAAAAGCAGACAAAATTTCCTAAAAAATTCCTGGTATGGCAAGCTATATGCAGTTGCGGCAAAAGAAGCAAGTCATTTGTTACAGTGGGCTCTATAAATACCGAAATATACATCAAAGAATGTTTGAAAAAAGACTTCTTCCTTTCATAAGAGAGCACAATGTGTCCACATATTTTTGGCCCGATTTGGCATCATGTCACTACAGCAAGAAAGCTCTGGAGTGGTAACAAAGTAATAACATAGTTTTTGTACCAAGAGAGATGTAAAATATTATCAATTAAATTAAAAAAAAATCAAGACTCTAAGATCAACCGTTTAAAAATTATTGAATTTTATATATGTTAAGATTTTTTCGATCTCACTCCTCAGTTAGAAATACACGCATATGTCGCGCATACATATATATATGCAGCACTTGCGTAATTAGTAAAGCTTCCAACTTATACAGAAGTATATACATTAGACGTGTTTTATGACGAAGGGAATTTTTCAAAACATATTCTAGATGGTTCAATTGGGCTATTTTTTTCCTTATCATCTAACAATAGCTAGTATAAAATTTGGGGATAATTGCATGACAATTGCGCTGAAAAAAAGTTACAATATTTTCGGTTCAAATTACACTACATTTTTTATATGTGGGATACTGTTTTCTATAAGATTCTACAATCTGGAGCAAAATTTGCTTCTCTTCTTCGTTATTCGTAAGGATTTTGTTAAAGTGTTTCATAAATTTACCTCCCCTTTCTGCAGTTTCATTTGTAACAAATAACTCACTGCACAATTGAAGGCCATTTCGGAAATGTTCGTTTGATTCCCATGTTGAAGGATGAAATTTCAAAATTCTGAAGATATGTGGAAGCTGCTATCTGTTGGACTCGAAATCGCTCAAATCGTAATGCAACAACGTCTCTGGTTTCACAAATTTGCGGTTATCAATTTGTTTTATATTTAATTCTGTTGGGTTTAGGCATTCAGTCATTTTTTTTTTAACTTCTATGAAAACATTTGAGTCGAAAAATGCCAGTGCGATTGTTTCTTCTGACAAATACGAAAGATGCTGGTGCATTTTTCTCAGCAATTCGCCGGAAACTAAAGGATAAACTTCTGCATAAGCAACGGTTGCTTTTATAAAATTGAGATCTTCATTTGGAGCTTCAGTTGGTTTGGATAACTAAGCTTTTATGTAGAGTCGTACAAGAAAAATAAATATGTTTGATAAACTTTTCAATTCAGTCTTCGTTAAATTATATTGTTTGCAAAATAAAACCATTTTTAATGAATAAATTCCTTTGGACATCCAACGGACATGGCTGGTTGGGCCAGGTGTTCAAAGCTTACCATCATCAGCACTAAGAAAATATAGTCCGCACAGCTAGGATTAATTTTCAATTGGGAATGGTAAAATTGTTTAAAGGTACCACGTTTTTGAACACTTATTTTGGATCGAGGCTACTTTTGATGGAAGTATGATAGAGATTTTTCAATGCTTTTGAAAATCTCTAGAACATAGAAACCTCTGGTGCTTGGATCTCAAATATGTGATAAGGACATGGAAGTTAATTAACTTTGTATTGAGAATTCGTTGTAAGTGAGCAAACGCAGCATTAGGAGGACCTGTATTGTTTGATATATCAAAACCCATTCGATCATGAATATTCCATTTCAGCTATATTTACTCCACTGGACGAAACAAGTTTTTGTGCACCAAGGAATTTCGAACCCCCATTATAATTAACGAGGACTGCAATTCTCTCAACTTTGGTGTCGCCAATAAGGTCTTGCACCAATTTACCCTCACAATGAACTACATTGCTTGCGTAATACTCAACTGATATGAAAGAAGAGCATAGACAGAAGGAAAGCGATAAATATTGATGATAGCAGAGATGACATGATCGACTAAATTATATTGTCAATAAAGAGTGAAACGGTTAACAACTCGCTCGTCAGCGCGATATCCCAACGCTTCCGCAGCTGCTAGTAAAATATGAATAGCTTTTTCAAAGTAAACGAGGTGTAATAAAATGTTTGCTGCCTCTTTTAACGGTCATCGAAAGATATTCATTATCACTTGCAGACAATCTGTTATTTTCTCTTGCCGATTCGTCAGTGTCAGTAAACCCTGTTTCATAATCACTTATAATCATTTATAAGAATTCAAATTGGTCAAGTTTAGTTTTCCTTTGTAATGTTTTCCTTTGAGTCAATACTAAGCGTTCTATGTTGAAAATTTGGCATATTGCGCTGAGATATACATATGTATGTGTGCGATTTAGCAATTTTGTAACCAATTTTAATTTTTTATAGCTCGTTGGAAAGACAATTTAATATAGAAAACGATTAAATTTGAAACTGATCACAAAAATAATATTAACTAAGATAAGTTTAATTAAAATGAATAAAAAATATTTTTTTCCTCCTTGTATGCACTTTTCCAAATTTGACTCGATTTCCGCGCCGACTTCCCATCATCCAATTGTCACCAAATTTTATATTAGGAATTGTTAGATGATAAGGAAAAAAAATAGCCCAATCGAACTATCTAGAATAAGTTTTGAATTTTAAGAACCCCTCTAATATACATACATATATGTGTGTGTGTGAGTGTGATTCGCAAATACACATTCCACACATTAATGTAATTTACCTTTCATTTTCTCTAAAAGACAATTTCAACTCGAAATATGAGTTGATATATACATATATAGGTAGGTATATATATTTGTAAGTGAATACATGATAATCATATGACCAACGAATGCATATATCATACATAAGGATTGAGATCGAAAAAATCTTAACATATATAAAATTCAATAATTTTCAAAGAGGTTGATCTTAGAGTTTTGATTTTTTTTTAACTTAATTGATAATATTTTACAAATTACAGAAAAATATAACTTTTATAGTTCTAACCAATATTTACATATGAACTCATGGACCATTTTGGTAAGCCTTCCATTAGAGATTTGATAGTTGTTTCAGACACCTTTTTGAAACAGTTTGCCCATCTCCTTCTAAAATCTTCGATATTTTGGGACACCTTTTTTGTACTCTTTAAGTTTCTTTTCACAAGGGCCCAATATCTCTCCACTGATCTTAGCTCCGGACAATTTGGAGGATTGGCCTCTCTTGGTATAAAAACTATGTTATTACTTTGGTACCACTCCAGAGCTTTCTTGCCGTAGTGACATGATGTCAAATCGGGCCATAAATATATGGACACATTGTGCTCTTTTATGAAAGGAAGAAGTCTTTTTTCAAACATTCTTTGATGTATATTTCAGTATTTAAATATAGAGCCCACTGTAACAAATAACTTGCTTCTTTTGCCGCAACTGCATATAGCTTGCCATACCAGGAATTTTTTAGGAAATTTTGTCTGCTTTTGGATTCTAAATTGTTCTTCGACATTTCCTCGAGCATCAGCAACATAAAAATTTTGACCCGGAAACTGCGTAAAATGCGTAAAATCTGCCAGTACATACGTTTCGTCGTCTATTATGTAACATGAATATTTTTGTATGAAATTCGATTTTAATTTCCGAGCCCTACTTTTGGCGTCTAAATTTTTTGCAGCATTCCCGTCTGGAACTTTTTGGACTTTGTATGTTTTCAAACCTGCATTGGCTTTAATTTTTCGTCAATATAATATATAATAGTCAGAGCACTGGGCTAACCGGGCAGCTTTTCTACCAGATGTGTTTGGAGATCTTTTCAATATGCTTTCTATTTTCTTGGCTTACCCAATATCATGTGGTTCTTGTTTTCTTCCCGAACCAGGTTTCCTATCGATGGTCAAATTCTCCTGAAACTGTTAATTAACATTGGAAACAGTTTGACGGCAGACCTTCAATTCTTTGGCCAATTTTTTGTAGGACCAATTTGGATTTTTTTGAAAATTTTTAATAATTTTAAGACGTACTTCTTTTTCTTCACTCATTTTGATCAAACTCACAATAAATCAAGAAGTTTGTCATTTAAAATAACAGCTGACATATTTTTCAAAGATAACTAGATCAAACAAATTTTTAAATTTTACACCCAAAAAAAATTATTAGGTAAAACATGTGTTAAGATTTTTTCAATCTCACTCCTTACATAAATATACATAACATATGTACCTCTACATACATACATAAGAATGAGTATGTACAGTTTTAAAATGTCATTTCCGTTTACAACCACATATGCACACAAACATACAACTAGATCAGCTTTTGCATTACTGATTGCCACAATAAACGTCTGCTGTGTCTCGACGCTTGCAATTGCATAGGTATGTATATGCGTATGTATTACTAATACTAATGCCAAAGCTTATTCTGTATATTTTTTTTATTTTTTATTTTTTTTTTGTGTCGTTGTTCTTGTAATTTCTACGCTTTTATGCATTGAAATTAGTGATAATTTTATGTTGCTGCTGATGTTTGTTTGCAAAACTTGCAACCGACACATTCAATGCAATTTTACACTTGAGCATAAAATTACATACGTTACTGTTATTGTTGTTGTTGTGGCGCGACATAGTAAAGTGGTTTTTATAGTTTTATATGTATGTGTGTATGTATACATTAGAGAAAATGAGACTTTTCTAAAACGCATATAGCATAATGAACCTAAAGTATGCATATATATACATACATATGTATGAGTAGAATGCAATGAATTTTGTAAAGGTGCAATTTCCTATATATAGGTACCGGGTATAGAAAGTTTAGCATGAAATTATTGAAATTTATATACAAATAGGAATCGAATTTTACACATAATGCTGTAGTTCCATAAGCATTAAACACGACCATAAGTGGATAATTTCTCTAACATGTCATGCATTCAAACTAAAAAGCTGCTAAATTGGTTTTAGAATTTTCACAGTCAGATACAGTTCGATTTACACTACGGCTACGGCCATTTGTTGACTATGATCGGATCTATAGTCAAAGTTACTTGATGGTTCTATTGAGGCTATTAAGAAATTTCATTTTAGTTTGAATAGCTTTTCCTAACTTAAGTGAGCTGTACTCTATCGTTGCAGACGTTTTTTCCCCCCAAACTCAGCAACTTTATATTTTTGCGCAAAATATTACGATTCTAGAAATGCATAGTTTATCTACAGAACCGAAGAGCCTCTGAAATATTTACTATGACGTTGAACATTTGTTGCCTATAAATGATCCGATTTATAGTCGAATCTAAATATGGTTTTATTGCGGAATTTCATTTAGGCTTTAGTGATTTTTTACTAACTCGATTTAATCATGATAAAAGTCGTTTTTCTTCAACCAGAGCAATCTTTATACTTATATTTGCAGCAGATTGTAAATAAAAGTCTATGAACACATATGCATATAGTCGAATCCGGTTGAGGTTTTACTGAGCCATTTTAGGAAATTTTGCATAGGCTTTAGTGAAACCTTTTTTCCTCAAATGATCTTTACTTCATAGTGGGAAAAGTGTTCTTCCATCAACCTTAGCAATTACTTATACCTGGTTTTCACTATGTCAAATTCAATCAAATTTGCCAACATGTTGACAAATTTTATATAGGAGTTTCTCTCTTTCTCTTTTTGACCAAGCATAACTTTTTAAACTCAAAAAATATTTCAACAAGAAAGAAATATGTACTAGAGTAGTTTGCTAAAAAAGAAAAACTTATTCTCAATTGTTATTTTTTTCCATTGAAAGAAGAATCTTTATAACAGAGAGTCTTCAAAATGTGTGCCAAAGAACTGATTATTGTTGGGAGAACGCAAAGAAGAGAGCATCAGCAGACACCTATGCTCTCGTTTATTGCTATTTGCCTCCGCTATGTGCTCTCTTTTAAATTTGCTCACTCTCCACATATACATACTCATATGAGATCGTTAATGTGTAAACACAATAATATTAACTCTATTCATCTCAGTGTTGATATTTTAGGTACAATTGTACCTTTTTCCAACTTTTTTGTGGTCCTCAAGGTACTTTAGGCACTACCGAAGTATTTTAGGTACAGTTTGAAATTATTCTGTTTTTTTAAAGGGAAAGAATTTGAAAGATCATCAATTTATGAATTTAAGTACGAAGTGAGCCAAATCAAAAGCACACTCAGTGCCAGGCCACCCCGCAAGATTTTCCCTTGGGAACACTCCCATAAAAAATATATAAGAAATATAAAAATGCAATGGTGGATTCAAGAAGTGGGTATTAAATAACTATGTAATGTTCAGAAAATTTTTAATTTTAATTGCCTGAATATTTGTTTTTTAAAAAATGACTAAAATTATTTAGCTTTCATAAAAATGCTGAGAAAATGTAAAATTCTAAATAATGTATGACAAATTTTAATTCATTTATTTTTTCCCAAGAAAAAAAGGACAATATTTGATTGAAAATAACCAGAACTAATATTTTTTACTTAGGAAAACTCAAAATGCTGATTCAGCGTAAAAATTCCAAACACTTTGGTTTGTGGGTCTAAAAAAACTCAATATTTCATAGAATCGCTTTTTTTGAAAAAAAAAATTAGCAAAATTTAAAAACATGGTACTTTTTTCAAGAAGATCCCTTGGGTAAGTCTAAATGAATAATGGATGTAAAAATTGATTTAAAGAAAACAAATCGAATATCAGCCCCCTTCAAAAAAAAATTACAAATTCAAAAATTTTGGCATACTCGTCGCGGTTTTTTTTTTAGCTATAAAAGCAAAATTTGCCGATCTTACCTCTGTTAGGTACAATTGGATTTAAAAAGGTACAATTTTCACATAATTTAGGTGCCTTCAAAAAATTTTAAATTATCAACACTGAATCCTCTCTTAATTTGTGCTCTTGCCTTGCACTCTCTTGAGTTATAAGTGTTTAAAGCAGCGTGGACTAAAGAGTAGCACCAATGCCCAACACGTACATACGAAAATTCTTACACACTCTGATCAATAACGCTGATGTAAAAATTTAAGTTTACATATCGCTCATTTACTAAAAGACTGTCATAACCAGTGATGCCAGCTTGCGGGGAATTCCCCGATTTGCGGGGAATTTGACTTAGAGCGGGGAGTCGGGGAATGAACTGTTTTTTGCGGGGAATTTGAAGTCATCAAGCTTCTTCTTTTTTTTTATCAAATTTTATGTAATGTAAAACGTTTTACTTATGCCTTATTTCATATTTTGGGTCTTAAAATCTTCTTCATCTTTTCTTAAGTGGGCACTTTATTGGTTTGGAGAAATCGATTTTGAAAGTATTATATTTCGAAAGTATTTTATGAACATTTCAAAAAAAACTCGGAGTGATTTCGTAGATATAGATGATTATAGCGCCGAGTGTCAGTCAAGCCAAAACAGTCACGCGGTGCTTCGACTTCCCTTTCGGCCGTTCAGAAAGGCTTAGCTATGCCTTCATCCAACAACTCCTGATTAATATTCCTTAATTCCTGATGACTAATCTGTAAACTTATAAATTACGGTCAGCCATCATACTGAAGTAAAAGTATATTTTATCTGTTAAAAACCGTGAGTCAAAACTTTAAGCCTCTTTTTCTCAAAACAAGGTTTTTGCCATTTTTATTTAAGTCAACAGAAAGCTCATGCCTTTTCCTTTGACAAATTTGATGTCCAAAAGTGGGCTGAGGCTTGTCTATTAAAATGAACGTCTAGTATCTCGACACACCTCATCCCGTTCAAATTTGGAGTGATAACTACTACCCAATATGACTAAACTTTGTGCAAGTTGGAGTCCGAGCGATTTTAAGAGTGGGTTCCCTTGAAATGAAATCTCCCATGTGTCAAAAGAATTCCGGATTCAGAAAGTACATTTCTATTAATAAACAAATCCTATAAAATTTTGTTAAGTTTTATAATTATAATTCTCACGCGCACAGTATACAAGATATTAATATGAGATTTTTACACAATATGAAGCTTGATATAATGAATAATACGCTTCAAGTTCTAAAATTTAATTTATTAGAATTCTTATTAAATTCTAATTTACATAAAAGTTTAAAAGAAGAAATTAAAATGAGAAAACAAATTATGAAAGTTTTCTTGAATAGAAAAAAAACAAAACCTTGATTCTTACAAAAGGCAAACAAAAAACTCTCCAAAACTTGTAAAGCCAACCTGGCACAATGTAACCATAACCTCTTAAAAATATGAACAAAAATAAACTCATATTTTTAAACAACCGAAAAATAAAAAAACCAGAAAAAAAAAAAACAATAGCAAGTCTATATTTTCTTTAGTATTATTTAAGTTCAACCAACTTTTTGCCTACTCGCCTATATATTTTTTATACTTATACAAATTCAAAGTATTTGTATAAATGTTGTAAAAAAAAAGATAGAATAAATTTGTTTGGCACTAGAAAAATTGCTGTCATGGCAATTTTTGATAAGAATGCTCTACTGCACCACAAAATGCGCCTAAGAACGCTGAATGCAACAACATCAAGTATATAGTAAATGCATTGAAGTTATGTTGCCTATGCAAAATGGAAAAAAATAAATAAATTGCCTGGAAGGTATCCAGGCATTAAGAGGAGGAGTAGGTGGACAGAGGCAGGCATAAAGGCAGTAGCAGGAAGCTGAATGGTACTGATTGTGGAAACGAATATCACATTTTCATGATATATATATTTTTCATTTTTTTTTTTTGTAAGGATTCTGTGCAATTTTCAAGAGGATTGAAAATCTATTGCGCGGCAGCATAAAATATGCAGTGCAATGTAAAGGCATATAAATTGTAATTGTATGTGTATGTGTGTGTATGCCAGGGTGAAAGAAATACTAGTAGGCGACGAGCAAATAAAGTGAATACTAAAAGGAAGGCTTAAAAAGCGACGTTTTTATTTAAAAGGCATAGAAAATGAGCCTAAAAATATGCTAATAAATTAAATGTTATCAAATTAAAAGTTTTTGATATTCAGGTTTTTTAATTTAAATGCATTAACTTTATTATTGAATTAGTTTCAAAAATGAAAATAAATCAATTACGTATTTTATTTGGCCTGCCTGACTCAAAGTTTTAACACACAATTGTTATTAGATTTATATTACATTTAAGTAAACTTTGACACATTAATTTAATTAAATATTCAAATAAAAATAATTGCCATTAAAATAAAATGGCGTATTTCATTTGCAACAATATTCATAATTCACACTTTCAACAACGTCAGGCACTCCCTCCTACACTGCTGCTCTTCTACGGCTCTTTCCACCTCACTCTTTTTCACTCGGCACAACTTCATTCTTCTCTTTCTCTCTCTCTCTAAATGAAAATGTTCATTTGCTCATTCATAAAAATGTGTTTTACATTAATTTCTTCTACTTACTTTTTTTTACGTATTTTTAGTTGCTGTTGCCATTTTATATACCCAGAGATTGCTCCATTTAATTCTCAAGTGGCGCAAAATGGGAAACGAATGAAACATTATTTAAAAAAAAAAAAAAACCAAAAACAAAACAATTCTAAAAAATCTACGAAAAGTTCAGTGACTTCTCCAACAACAACAAAAACAGCAACGTTTGCTGTTGGTTCAAAAATAAACTGTTACAATATGAGAGAGTGAGCACAAAAAAAAAAAAAAACAAATGCACCAAGCAACTAAACCCAACATTGGTAAGTTTTGGGTGTGTCGGGAGGAAAAGCAAAGAAATAGGAAAGAGTAGGCGTCATTTTTGGCTTTGCTGCCAACAACAAAAATATGAGCAAATACTCATAGAGTGGAAATTGCTGCTGTTTTTTGTGCATTCTTTTTTTTTTTTTTTTTTGTAAGCTTGCGGGTCTTAAAGTAGAAACTTCTTCTTCTTTTTTCTTCTCTTTTCATAAAATAATCAAATATAAAAGACAAAGAAAAATCAATGTTAAAGCCAAAAAACCTCAAAATTTTATTTTCGTAGCTAGCAAAGATAGAGAAACAAAGAAACTTATAAAGAAAGGAAGTTAAAGCCAAAGAAAAAAATAGCAAAAACCAAAAAATAGACAAAAAAAAAATTATGCCAGAATTAAATGACAAAAATATAAGAGGAAGAGAAAGCAGCAGAAAGCGCAGAAAACAACAACAACAACAAATTGTCAAAACTGTCGCAATGAACTGTCGGAAAAATGTAAGAAAGAAATATAAGCATTGTAAAAAGTATAGCAGTATGGATGCTTGTGTATATGTATGTATGACTGTAGGAGTGGTAGCAGTAAACTTAAGACAAATATCTACAATGACAGACAGACAGTGAGGACAGCAGAGCACAGCAGCCGTAACAGTAGCAGCAGGAGCACCAAGGAGTATTGAAATTTGGAAAAACAAGCACATTAAATTGAAATTTACGACGATAGCTTCAACTATTCAGGCAGAAGTAAAGAAAAAGCCAAAGCTTTTAAGAACAAAAAAAAAAAACAAAAACCATGAAAAAAACGAAACCGAAAAACAAAACAATAAAACAACATTTTTATCAGCTCAAAAAATAAGAAGCTGGGGAAAGGAGACGAATACATTAAGCTGACAAAAACAGATGAAAGTTTGATTTAATTGAATTGAGGGGGACGCTTTGCTCTGCTCGCCGCTCATTTATCAGCAGTGGCATATCTAATGTCAATGTAATGTCGTAAAAAAGTAAGATTGCTTGCTTAGTGAAGCAAAATTTGTAAACAACAACAACATAATCTTAGGTCAGCAGCGGCAAGAAAATAAAGATATTCTTAAATCTAAACAAGAAACTTATGAGCAAATAGCTAAAACCTTTTCGAGCTGAAATTCCTAGTTCTTAAACTTCATGGTCCTAACAATTTCTTTTATCGCTTTCAACTGCTTTTATGTATCTGACCAATGAGGATGATGTACATGACACGAGTTCGTTGGTAAAATTATATTCTCAGACATGCTCTATTGATTCTTATACCAGCAAATGTGAGAGAGTTGTCGATAGATATGGAATCATAGTGCTAGCCTGCCGAGGGACTGCGAAAGTTTTTAATTCCTTGAAGGTATTTTAATTTAACAGACTTGATGGCTGAGATATTTGGTGCAAGTACATTTTTTTTTTTTAATTTGGATTTTATCCGCCAAACAGGTTAATTTGGATACAGAGAAACACAATGGCATCGCTAATAAATTTTTTAAATAAAAAGTCTCTGATTGTGTTTCAATTTCTATTATTTACTTCCATTACTACCTGCTTCTCTTTGCGAGTACGTACTTGAAATTATGATTCAAAATCGTCTCTTCTTACCCAACGAGAGAGAAAGAGAAACCTTAAGGACTGTCACACATTTTAGCAAAGATGTTTGAGAATAATTTTGTTGTTGTTTCAAAATGTTACGCAGCTGCACATTTCTCTCTCTCTCTCTTCCCTTAATTTAACCTCCGCAGTAACAGTATTCTATTCAATAGCCGTTTGCAGTAAAATATTACGAAAAAACTATAATAAGCTATTCGTGTTGTTGGATTACTTTCGTTGTCTCACAGCAATCAAGCATTGAAAAGTTTTTTGCTTTTCCTCAACATTTCGGAGGCTCAAAGAGAAAGGAGACTACAGATGTGGATTAAAACATTTGTCCTTGGACCTCCTAATGGAAGGATGAAGTTAGGTAAAGTCGAAAGGAGGAAGTTACAGCTTTGGGGTATGCTGTGAATATCAGCATGGTGTTGAAAAAGATCAGGAAGTTGGAATAATAGAATCAACGATGCAGAAAACAATGAACCAGAACTTGAATATTTTGGGAGCGATGCTTTTATGGAAGAACACGCAGTTTCCTGGCGACATAATGTGACCAAGCGTATTTAGCTGTTGTGGATACTTTCCTTTGTTGTCTTTGGCAACCCCTATGCAATGTCTGGCAGTTTCACCAATATATTTAGCAGTTTTTCATATTGGCTGCGATTTGTGGATTCCCGAGACCTGTTGGAACATTTACTCACAAATTATGCGCTGTATGCGCATAAATTATGATCTGTTTCAAAAGACACATATTTTTAAAACGATGCTTTCCTGTTTATCTTTATTTTTCTTCTGCTTCCAACACACTTCAGCATTCAGACAAAATCATCATGAAAAACTGTCAAAGTTTCGTTTCATTCGGAATTAGAGATGTCAATCTACCGAATTTTGAATTTTCGGGGAAATTTCGTGCACACGATGGAATTAAGAATACGAATTATTCATTCATAGCTACAAAAAGAGCTCCGTCAAAACTAATGATAAGGTTATTTACCTTTTATGGAATACATCTAGTGAGAGCAGACCCTTGGAACGTTTTAAATAGGGTATATCTTTGGCTTAAATTATTCCCGATCTATGTTCATTGATCACTTTAATACATAGCACCTCAACCAACTAATTTAGAGGTAGCAGTCAGTAGGAGATACATGAATTAAAGTACATAGCTACCACGCTCAGTTCGACACCTATATATCTATCTCCTAAACTAACGTAGATCCCATTTTGAAATTTTAAATACTTTAAGCTAAATTTTGAAGAATAAATTTTCTGTTTTTAAATGGTCGAAGTTATTAAAATTCTCATTTTAAACTTTCACTTCCGGTTTGGTGCATAGAAAAAAATTAATTAATTAATTGATTCCATAATTGAAAAGAACAGTAAATTTCCTATTTAAATTACCATGTTCAATATTTTATTGTAAATTTGTTTGATTCTAAAAATTACTTTTGAAAAATTCATACTTCAATTTCGTCAATTCTTTAAAAACCCATAACTTGGTAAATAAACTTCATACAAAAAAAAAAAATTGCGTGTCCACATTCATATTTTCTAGAAGTTAAATTAGGCCGAATTTCAGAACTTCGCATTTTTTTACGTTGTCCGCTTCACATGAAATACCTCATATATAATCTCTCCATTCCTGTTTGAGCTGGGAATAATGGGAGCTCTTTTTCAATTTTCGTAAAATCATCGCCTTAAAATACAAAATCTGGACCCGGTAAAACTTTACCATAAACACCTAAAAATATTTCACTCACAGAACCCATCATGTTCTCCACAATAATTCATTAATGTATTCAATTTGATTTGAACTTAAGTACTTAAATTTTATGGATATTTTTGAAGCGAAAACTTTTCTTCATATTTAAACAAATGCAATCAAGATTTTGGTTAGCGTTAGGTTATTTTTCTGTTAAATAACAATAATGTGAGTTGGTATGTGAAGACGAAAAAAAAAAGGAAATAGGATTCCATTTCAACTGAATTTCCATTTCAATACGATTTCATTAATTTTTTAATACATACACAAACATGTGAATATATGTACCCATATACACTTACATACATTAAGTTTTCATACGCAAGCATACACACAAATTCACATAAACTTATATAAACACACATACATATATACGAATCAAATACAATTTTATTGACATGACCCAGTTAACGGTATATAACCATAACTTTACCAACGCCACCAGCACCAGCAACAACAGCAGCACCCCTCAGCAAACACACACACACACATATACACATGCATACAAATAAAAACAATTTTAAAATAATGCAGGCGGTTTATAGCAAATATCGTCGTACGTACGTATACCACAAATATGGCTAAAAGGATATTCTTTCTCATTTTTTCCCCGTATGTATGTATGTGTGTATTCTTCTTCGGCTAGAAACAAAAACACAATTTATTCAACTGTGGAACTGTGGAATTCTCCACCACTTACACAGCGGCATACTTTCATATCTACATATATATATATATATAAATACACATATATATGTATGTATACAAATGCAGCATGCAGCATAGAGTAACATTTTATGCGCCATCTGGCAAATGTTGCAACGTTGCAACTTTCTGCTCTACTGTTGCAACAACAAAAATAAATAAATAAAAAATTAAGTAAGGCAAAAGCAAAAACACACACACACAAATACTGGGAGGGGGAAAAATCAAAGCTCTTTTAATGCAATTTGTATGAGTGCATGCATATGTATGTATAGTATATCTATGTTTGTGTGTGCACACATATTTTACAAATTATCACAATAGGCTTCAAGTTCTCACGTAATTGGATTGTATTTGATTAATGGGTCATGCCAAGGTATTGTTGAAAGTTTTATTTCTCGTATACATATACAAAAAGGATGCTTTTACTTTTTTATATGTATAAGTATATGTATCACTGTTTGCATGAGTTTGCGTTTTCTGTACAAAGACGATTTGTCTCTAATGTTAACATCAATGATATATGTATACATAAACATATATATTTATGATATTTGTTCGTAGTTTAAAGTTTTATTTAAACTATTGAACTTTTATGAAATCAGTTGAAAAGTTTATGTTGATGAAGGATGGAAGATTTGCGCGTTGAAAGCTAAAAGAAAATTTTGTTGCTGCTACTGCTCTCAAACTGCCAAAACTATAATGTAAACTTATAAGAAAAAGGCTTTACAGATTTTTGATTATGATTTTGAATAACATAAATATAAAGTTTGTAAAAGTAAAAGAGTGAGTCATAGATGAGATGTTCTTGTGTATTGAAAGCACAATGTTTGGATTTGCTTTGAAAAGGCTATTCATGAGCCTAAAAACTTATTACTTCTGTGGCACACATTATCATTTTTATTATATAGAATTAAACTTTTCCCACATGGCAAGAATTTGGAAGTTATCGATTAGCTGAACCATAAAAATATACATTAGTGTATCGACATTTTAAGGCTAACGCTCAACATTTTTTGAAAGGGAGAGTTTATCTAAAATTATTTTTGATAACGAAATCCAAAACAACCCAGCTAACATTGGGACTATTAAAAGACTCCAATAGAACTCCTATTTAGGAGAGTTAGGACTTCTAAACGCTCTAATGCTAATTGAGTATTTTAGGAAGGTTTTTTCCTATGAACGAGGACACGTTGATAGGGGTCGTATAGCGGATGGCTTTAGGACTCCTATAAGGCTCCTAAATGTTTTCATTAAGAATGATTTTCGTAAATGAAACTATATAACTTTTTACTTGTCAAACACCATAAATTTATTAGCAATTAATTTAAATTTAAACCCATAAATATGACTCAGCCTTTCTCTATTCGAAAAATAATATCACACAGTAAAAGAGAAAGTTGTGAACTTGTAATTCCTTAGTTATTAACTCAATTTTAATTTCACAAAGAATACGATTAAAGTTTAATCAGTTGAAAGAAATATGCATGTATGTGTATTAGGGTGGCCTTTATATTTTAACTTTCTAAAAGTTTAGCTCTTGTTTCAATCAATAAAGAAACAATCTGTGAAAATTTTGAACTCAATCTGAAAACTGCCAAGCGACCCTCGTCGACCATGAAGTTGTATATTGTAGCCGGGAAAGTCATTTTTTCAGGTAAATCAATTTTTTGTTCTTGAATTGGACAACACCGAGATTATTAGCCAAAATTGTTCGAGTTAACAATAATTTATAGATTCAAGATATACCTTTCTCAAGACCACTTTCAGTTATCTCATAGGGGGAAGAACTCTTAAAAATAATTTGTATTTTTCTTGCTCGGGTGTACGTTCGAGCCTGGTTTCTGTCACCAGATGGAATTAAAGCACCTTATTGTTCATGCGTCAATTGATAAATTCTCAGGATATTGATCGAAAAATCAGAAATTTATCACCCACCTCGAGTACCTAGCTCCCCAAACCGTGGCTCCTTGCTATGATGAAAATGTTCCATCAGCGGTTAAGACAAATAAATCTTAAATTATATTGAAAGCAGACTACAAAAAAAATTTTTTTCTTTGTTTATAAACATCGAGCTTACGTCTTTTGTACCTCCTGGTACAGAAATGTTCTTTGCAAAATTTGTTATCAGCACCGATTTTTTCAACAATGGACTTTTAACATGGAAAGATGATCCAGGTTACAAAAATGGAATTGAAAAACTTGAGAAGCAATTCCTTGCTACTAAATTCTCTCTTATAGTGGGAAAATACGAGAGGGGATTTCGTAGAAATTTAGAATTTCAAATTTCGACCAAAAAAGAATTTCAGTGAGAATCGAATTTCGTTTTTGACTGATAAGTTTGGAGTATAAGAAGAACTTTTGTGTGCTATAATCATACGTTTTATCTCTGTGGCTTTGTTGTTGTTTTCCCATACAATTATCGCAGCTAGTTATACATAACTAGAAGCGAGTGGCGAATAAAACGCAGCTATTGTTTCAAACGAGATCATTCTTTAAACTATATATATTTAATTCTAAAAATTATTTAAAAATTCGCATCAGTTTATATTTATAGTAAAAAAAATGTGATAAAATATTTCCCATCTTAACTCCAGTTATGCTGTTTTTCATTTTTACTGCAAAAATATTGCAAGAACAGCTGTTATGAAAACCAAATGTAAAATGTCTAAAATGTATTTACAACCATATGTTTGAGTGTTGCCAAGTTACTTTCGGTATTTCAAGTGAATTTCGTTGAAATTCTTGTGTAATTCACAATTAATTATAAAGCGCGGTTCACGCCAAATTAGCACGCTTTGTTGTGGTCACCACGTCGCCCCTGGTCTGGTTCAAAGATTGCGAAAGTGTTAAATATCTCCAAAAGAACGGTATGTAGAGTTATAAAACGATATAAAGAAACTCTTAGTGTTGAAAGAGCTAAAAAAGTTGTGAACAAAACGGGAACCACCAACCTAAAATTAAAGGCAAAAATCTTGAGGTCCATCAAAAGCAATCCCGGACTATCGGATAGCGATCGTGCCAAAAAATTCAATACCAGCAAAAGTACTGCTAGACGAATACGCATAAAAGCTGGGCTAAAGTGCTATCGTGCTATAAAATATCCAATAAGAACAGACAAACAGAATTTGCTGGCCAAAAAACGTGCTCGTCTTCTTTATAATAATGTTTTGACCAAATTCAATGGATGCACAATTGTGGATGACGAATCATACGTAAAATTTGATCTTAAACAGCTTCCAGGTCAAACATTTTATATGGCAACGAATCATTAAAGTGCACCCTCAAAATTCAAGTACATAAAAATGGATAAATTTGCAAAGAAAGCAACGGTGTGGCAAGCTATTTGCAACTGTGGTCTCAAATCCAGGGCATTTGTGACATCCTCTTCTATGACGTCTGATATTTACATCAAAGAGTGCCTTTCGAAATGACTATTGCCATTTGTTCGTCACCATCATTCGCCAGTGAAGTTTTGGCCTGATTTAGCCAGTTGCCACTACCCTAAGAAAACCATGGATTGGTATCAGACAAATAAAGTAGATGTAGTGCCCAAATATATGAATCCACACAATTGCCCCCAGCTTCGACCGATCAAAAAATACTGGGCTATTACAAAATATGAGTTGAAGAAAAATTCAGGTATTGTCAAAAATGTGAATTCAATGTTACTAAAATGGAACCAAAGAGCCGCAAAAGTATCCAGAGCGGATGTTCAAAGGTTGATGGGGTCCATTAAAAGTAATACCCGGAACTTTTTGCACAGTAAAGAAATTTAAATCTTTTAATATTATAGTATTAAAACACAATATTAAACTTATCATTTAATGCATTATTTGTTATTCTGAGTGTTTTGGTTAAAAAGATACAGCAACTTTCCTGCGTGCCAATTTTGCTTGAACCGCGCTTTTTATATATATAATTTTTGTAAATAAAAATACGTTTCGTTATTTGAAGTTATATATAAACAGGTTAATGAACAAATGTAGTCATCACAACAACAATGTATATAGAGACGGGCAAATCAGACGGCCGTTTCGGAATCCGCCACAATTCCTCATCAGTGATCTTAGTGATAGTTCTTAATCTTTCAATATCCTATATAAGCTACTAATATACGTTTCTCCTATAGAAGTTGTGGGCGAGTATATTTTTCATGTTGTTTCAGGAGTTGTGCAAATTTACTTTTAAAAAATTTGGTTCAGAACGTTTTCACATAATTTCCTGGATGTGTCCAAATAAATTTCTCTAAGCCGAAACAAGAAAATTGTTAAGATAGGGACAACTACACCGCTTTTGAACGGAGTTAATAGTTGCGTATACTATGTTTCAACTTCAAGGCGTTTGAGGGTTACCTAGAAGTTGTCCGATGGAACTGAAGTTTTGCACAGCCCCGTTTTTTTCTTAATTGGAAATTAGTGCAAGAGAGTAGCAACATTTTTACTTTTTAAAAAGACCTATAGCTAAGTGCCACCCTATTGTGTATACATTTAAGCAAATGGCTATTATTTTCCCCCATCATTTAATTTATTTATTTACAATTATTTTAAAATTATTTTTGTGATAAAAAAGCATATTTTATCTTTCAATTCTTTATGCGTGTTAAAAAATATTTTTCCCTTTTCTTTTCTTTGTTTTTTTTTTTTTGTTATCTTACAAAATGTACACCTAATTTAATTCATATTATTTTTGTACGTAAATTTTTCGTTAACATTATTATACAATATAACGACATAGATTCTGCATTCCAATTTTCCTCTTCATTATGCTTCCAAGTGTTTTTACACTCTAAAAACGATACTAATCAAAGAGGTTTATAAATATGTATGTACATTGCAAACTTATGTTATGTAAATTTTTCTTTCAGTGTATCTTTATAATTTCTTCAAAGAATTCATGAGACTCTTATTTAGTGAGATGAATTTTTGATTATGTTGTTTTCAAAATTTACTTCAATAAAATAAAAATAATAATTGAAACGTGACTTTCGCTAAAAGATTAGGATAAAAAAACAACAGAAAAAATAAACGAAATTTTATTGCTTCATAAAATAAACATTACTACAATATATGAGTACATGAATAGAATAAAATATGTAACAAAGCAATCAGGGAGAAATAGTAATAATTTTTGTTGACGTAAGATTTTGAAATCAATTTTATGAAAGATAAATAAATATTCTACAACTACACTATCTCTTCAGCAACCTGTTTGTAATGCTCTGTTTGAAGAAATTTCAACTCCTTGGGAAAAATCGTCCCGCAACTCGTATCATAAGTAAAACACCAACTAAAACTCTTTTAAGCTCAAATTATGATTTTTCATCGTCATTTTCTTCATTCTGACCATATTTTCATAAGGTGAAAACGTTGAAGGTCTGCCGCAGGTAGGTATACATTTTACGCGGAATTTTTGAATGAAAAATTCTTGACATTTGTTTGACAGAATATTTTCTATCCAATTTAAACAATTGGAACTGAAATGTTCAGCATAGATTTGAATTGCAGTCATAAATGAACTATAGAATATTATTCATTGCAACGTTGAATAGAAATTAATGAGCTTTCATGTGATGAATCTTCAGGAATCTCCCCCAACCTACGATTATATGCATACATTATTTTTATATATATATAATCGTAGAGTTTTGTGTGTATGTCATCATGTAACTTCTGAACAACTGGACTGATTGAAGTCATATTTTCAGAATATATTTTTTTAGGGGGGAGGATGGTTCATAGCTATTCATAATGTCTTTTCGTAAAGTAGGCGTGGCACCTCCCATACAATCCTAACAGTTTTTTGGGTATATCTCAAGAACCATTAATAGCACGCTACAGAAATTTGGTACAATAACGAGAATTGACAATACCATGGTACAACAAAAATATGGGTAGGATTGACAAAGGGGGCGTAGCCCCTTCCATATAACCTGAATTTCCATTATGAGATATCTTAGGCCATTTATGGTACGGTACTAAAATTTAAATTCTTTCAGTTTATTGAATTAGTGGGTGTGGTACCATGCTTTACTTTTATTTACTACTACTGATTCTACTACTATTTTTTACTACTTTTCTACTTCTTTTTTTCTACAACTTCTGTTAGTTGTTCAACTAATATTTTCTACTACTTTTTCAACTAATATTTTCAACTACTTTTTCTACTACTATTTTACTACTATTTTACTACTATTTTACTACTATTTTACTACTTTTTTTCTGCTATCTTTTTATTAAATTTTTTCTGCAGTTTCTTTTTATTTCGTACCACTACTTTCTACTATGTTTCTACTACTATTATTTACTACTTTTTAGACTTTTTTCTACTACTAGTTTTTATTATTATTTTTACCACTCTTTCTACTCCATTTTTACTATTTTTGTACTACTATGTTTAAATATTTTTCTACTATTTTTACTGTTGCCTTTTTTCTACTTTTTTACAACAATTTTTAATACTATTTTCTATTCTTTTTCCTACTACCTTTTCATCTACCATTTTCTTCTACTTTTTTACTGGTATTTTCTACTACTTTTTCCATTCCTTATTATTATTTCTACTGCATTATGAAATATCTTAAAACCCTGAGCCGCTGTCTTAAAATCCGTTAGGTGGCGCTGTAACAAATGCATTATTTATAATAAATATCAAATTGGTTAAAATTTTTAAATAATTTTTGGGATATAATTTATAATTATAAGTTTGAGATATAATTTCAAGAATGGTCTTTGATATGAATATAGAGCCTCCTGAAATATTGTTTCTATAATTCAACTGAAATCTAATAAAATTGTTCAACAAAAAACTACAGATATGCTGGGCCTTCTATCTAACTACTGAATGACCCTTTTAGCATCAACGGGGTAATAATTTTGCTCAAACGGTATCATCAGCCAATATGGCTTTGTTTTTGTCGAAGAACACAGACTAGTGAATTTTAGAAATTTTATTGTAAGTAAGTTAAGTAACCACTTAAATCATTTCAAATGCAAAACAACCAAGACAACTTGGAATTTTGTTGGACAGTGATATACATAAATTTTGTCAAATCTTTTAGAAAAAAATGATCTTCAAATTGATGTTTATTTCCTGTTTTTTTTTTACTTTATATTTGAGGCAGGTAAATGAATACATAGAACCACATGAATAAATTTTCACATTATGAGAACCAATTAGTAAATGTGATCATTAAATATTAAGATAATTAGTAACAACATTTATACATTTAAAACATAATATCAGAGAATATATATGTATACGTATGCATATGCAAGAAAAAATATTTACTGAACGAATATGTCAACCCATAAATTCATTTTTCATCATCATCATTATCATTACAAGCGACGAAGAGATCAGCTGATCACAGTTTGTTGTCACTAACGAATCTAAACTAAAAAGTATGCAGATATACAAATTATATTTAATTTAGCTACTAGTATATGTATGAATGTATGTATGTACTAAAAAATGTATGTCTAGAGGATATGAATACATGAGTATCTAAATACTCATATATTTATGTATGCATTTACATATGTATGTGCAATGTATTGTATGACGGCGATGATATGCAATTTAAAATAATCACACACAGTAGTCAGTCGTCTAGTGTACAATATTTTCTTTCTCTCTTTTGTAATAATAATAAAAAATAATTTTTGAATGAGGGCATTTGTTGCAATTACATATTTGAATAAATATGATGGACATTGACCTTGACATTCTTATAAAAGATAAAATCAATGTACCTGAAAAAAATTATTTTTAGACATTTTAATTATTATTTTATACCGAGAGAGTTTTTGAATTTTCTGTTGAAATTTTTAGGTTGGACTACCATTCACTGTTTGTTCAAACATAGTTCGTTTTACATGAGTTAATAGTTCGCCTGCGGAAATGGAAAGCAATTCATGGCAATCATCACTCATGGAGGTTTGTCATTTCCCATTAACATGTGGTGCCATTTATTATTCTGTGCTTTCCTACTTATTTAGAATTTTGTGTCTGTTTATATCAATAAATCTGAAATGTTTCACTTAGCAATCAAATTATTTATCAAATAATAATAATAGCAATCAAATCCTCTACTAAACTAAACTCCAACTAAGTACCATGACTTATCACTTTAGTAAGAATAAACCAATCCTTTCTGTCTTCTGCACCTCATAATCATATATGTGTACAAAACCTCGGTTGCTCCAATTTGCATGCGATTCATATTAAAAATTTTAATATTCCTATCTTTCTTTTCAAGCACTAGGTGCATTACACTTTTAATGCCCGCAAACAGTAGCGTTAAATAAAAACAAAAATGCAATGCACGCAGCTGCATTAAAGAAAACATGCCAGTAGGAAATACTGGATACTACTTTTTATTTGCATAACAGCGAAATTTGTCTAACAATGAAACATGAAATCCAGCTGTCTCTACAAACTGAAATTTTATGCAAAAGTCCACGAAATAAAGGCTTTAAAACTTATATATTCAGGAATTTAACACTTCTGAGGCATTAGAAAATCTAGATAAAAAAAAAAATTTAAAACATTTCTCTGTATGCCTCACGGGCACTGACACTGGCATAAAAATCCCATTTGCCAAATACTACTTGCCACCACTAGTGGACTAACAGGTTTTAATTCTTTAATCATGTCCGGGTTGTCTCTATCAGAAATAAGAGAAGGCAAAAGGCTTTATAAAAGGCCATGTGGATGCTGCTTATGGCATACACTTAAACTATATTAAATCTTAAATTTCAGGGTCTGTGTATAGCAATCCTATATTTAAAAAGCTTCACTAGCGGATCTAAGAGAGGAATAAGTATAAAGTGCCCTTACCTTCCTACTCCCTTTTGTGATGAAAATCTCATAAATATTGATCATTGGTCGTAAATGAAACAAAACTTTCAAAGAGACGAAAAAATTAAGCCCTATTTGGAAAATTCCTAGATTCACAAGAGCTTCATAGAGGGTTTTAGGTCTGATTTTTTATCTTATTTTCGGTCTGGTTTTTGGTGTAAGTTTTGAAGTTTTTGATTTGATTTTGAAGAATTTTGGTCTGTCTCTATCAGAAATAAGAGAAGGCAAAAGGCTTTATAAAAGGCCATGTGGATGCTGCTTATGGCATACACTTGAACTATATTAAATCTTAAATTTCAGGGTCTGTGTATAGCAATCCTATATTTAAAAAGCTTCACTAGCAGATCTAAGAGAGGAATAAGTATAAAGTGCCCTTACCTTCCTACTCCCTTTTGTGATGAAAATCTCATAAATATTGATCATTGGTCGTAAATGAAACAAAACTTTCAAAGAGACGAAAAAATTAAGCCCTATTTGGAAAATTCCTAGATTCACAAGAGCTTCATAGAAGGTTTAAGGTCTGATTTTTTATCTTATTTTCGGTCTGGTTTTTGGTGTAAGTTTTGAAGTTTTTGATTTGATTTTGAAGAATTTTCGTCTGAATTTCGGACAGAATTTTGGTCCGATTTTTTGTCTGAATCTGGTTTGAGTTTTGGATCCAATTTCGGTCTCGTTTCTGGCCTAAGTTTTGATATGAGTTTTGGTCTGAATTTTGGTCTCAGTGTATCTGAAATTTCGTCTGAATTTCGAGCAGAATTTTGGTCCAAACTTCGGTATGATTTTTGGTCTGAATTTGGTTTAAGTTTCGGTAGGAGTTTTGATTTTATTTTTGGTCTGAATTTCGGTCTGAATTAGGTCGAAAATTTAAAAAAATCTACCGATCACCAAAAAACCAAATTATATATTCACCAATGAACAGGAGTGCTTTTGTGTTTTATCTCATTGGGTCTGCTAATGTCTAATACTTACTTCCTTGCTTCAGACCTAAACTTAAAAATCTTAAATTCATACCTAAATTTGTAGGGTCGGTTACTATCTAGCTGTCTCTAAGGTAGAAATATTTACAATATTTTTAAGATTTACACCAAGGGAACTAAAATTATTCTTTCCATCCATTAGACTTGAGTCAGGTATGTGAAAGATACTATTTACAAATTTTATGCCATTTTATTTTAGGCACTTCAAATTTCTCATAAAAAGAAATAATGAAACTAGTGGATCCAGAGTTTTTGAAAAGATATTGTAAATTTTTAGAATTTATATTCGTTCAAGAAGCATTCTAATTCACGAGCAATAACATCTAAGATAAGATAAGAAAAAGGAGTGTTTTCGGTTTTATACCTTTGGAACTACTGCAGTCTAACACTACTACAGCCTTGCATCAGATTTTCAAAAAACCCTTAACTGAATTTGGCAAATATGCTACCATTTCCTACTGGGGCTCCATATGTTCCATGCAACTACAATGCATACATCTTTACAAATATGTAAACTAAGTACACGCTCATATAACATTTCCTTTAGCTAAATGGGTGCAGCATATATAAAATATAAAAAGGATTCACTTCTTCCATAAATTTACATTTTTTAAATATTGTATAAAAGAAAAACAAACAACAAAATAGTTCATTAACCTTTACATTAAATGCTGAACTTTTCTTTCTTTCAACATTAATATACAATTATTGCTTTGCTATTTCAGATATTTCCTATGGGATTTTAACTATTCCCTTTCTTTATTAAATTTAAATTGCCACTTTAACGACATTGAATTGGAACATATTTAAGGGGAAAAAACTAAATTAAATGCAAAAATCTTAAACAATCGCTCAGTGTAAATGAACCCAACAACTCTAACTTTTAGCCTCAGGTGAAAAGTGTGCAAATAAAAGAAAATTTTAACTTGTGCTTTACACGGGCAGACGCACAGTCATATATATGTATTGTCTCGAGGGTTTCACTTATGTTTGGTGATTTTTATTTTTGCTTTGTACTACTAAATACAAAAGATGCCTGCCTTTTTCTTTTACTATACACTACTAGAACAACAGCGGATTTGGTGTTAAATAGTAAAGAGCAGAAAAATGAATAGAATTGTTCTTCTTATTTGTTTGTTTACATTAAAATGCATTTTGTTTTCTTTTTGTTTATTACTGAAATGTAACAATTGTTTGGTATATATAGAATGGTAAGGTTTAGAAATAGTCACAAACAAGAGGTAAAAATTTGCTTCTTTTACTAAATGTATTTATGATGACTTTTAATATTAATGAGCTTTATTTGAAAAGAATTAAAATGTTTAGTTTTTATAAACTTTTGAACATTTTCAACTCAGCCCCTTTGGAGTACAAATATCAAAGTCAACTTATAGATCTTCTACTTTTGGAGAGTCTACTGTTAGGTCTCAATTTCGGTGCAAGTTTTGGACTGATTTTTAGGCTGAATTCTGATCAGATTTTTGATCTATATTTCAATCTGCTTCGGCAGAAGATTAGTCTGATTTTTGGTTTGAGTTTTATTTAGTATGAATTTTGGTCAGCTCTTTCTCTGAGAATTGATCTGAATTTGAATTTGATTTTTAGTCTGAATTTTACTATGAATTTAGATTTGATTTTTTATCTAAATTTTGATTCGAGTTTTTGCTCTAAATTTTGATCGGGATTTTAATGTAAATTTTGACCTAAAAATCGGTCTAAATTTTATTCTAATTTTTTGTCTGCTCTTAGTTTAAATTTCGCCCTGAATTTGGATTTGATTTTTGATTTCTGTTCTATATTCTGATAAGATTTTTGATCTTGATCATGAATATAAAGTTCATGATTTCAGTCTTAAGATTCTTGATTTGGTATAAGTTTTGATCTAGTTTTTGGTACGAGTTTAGATCAGATTTTTAATTAAAATTTGGTCATCTGACTTTTGATCAAAATTTCGGTTTATAATTTTTGTTATGCTCTTAGTTCAAGTTTTGGTATGAATTTAGATTTAATTTTTGGCCTAAATTTACGTCAGAATACTGGTTCGATTTAATCTGCATTCAATCTGTGTTTGGTTTGCTTTCGGTTCAGTTTTGAGCCGATTTTTAGTCTTAAAATGGATTTGATTTTTAGGAATTTTTCGTCAGAATTTTTGTCTGGATTTTTTTGTATGAGTACAAATTTCAATTAGATTTTTAATCTGATTTCTAGTATGAATTTTAGTCTGAGTAGTTTAGATTTTACTTTTGGGCTAATTATTCGTTTGAATTTCGGTCTTGACCTTGTTTTGAATTTCATTCTGAGTTTTGGTATTATTTGTGGCTGAGTTTTGGTATGATCTTAGGCCCGCGTTTTGATCTGAATTTTGGTATAAGCAGTAATCAATTTTGATTTGAATTTTATTTGGAGTCTGAATTTTAGTGTGAATTTTAGACAAAATTTGTAATTTCTTTTATAGTTTAGGTTTGGTCTAGATTTCAGTACAGTTATTGATCTAACAGTTATAATACTAATTTTCCTATAATTTGTCAAAATCAGTCATTCTCAAACCCAAAATCCGCAACTGTCTAGAAACTTGCATTTGGTTCTCTATTTGGCTTCAGATAATCTGTGCTGGGCTAGTACTTTGGATTCTGCCTACGGTTCTCAGTGACATCAGATGATAGCTTTATGGCAAAGAATATATAATACATAGAAGGCGCATTACGTACAAATTTATTTGTACAAAAATTTTGTTCTATGGAGCCATAACTGCCTCCAATTTACTATCAAAATTGTGTTGTCCTCATAAAAGCAATGAGTGGTTGAAATTATTTGTTTCTTTTTGCTATTGTCTTTGTTTAATGAAAGGGAGAAGTTTTGTGTTTTCGTTTTTTTATGTTTTTTTTTTTTTCTGCTTGCAATATGAGCTGATATTTCATTATTTAGCAGTATTTATGTGTGTCAAAGATTATAAAATTCAAATCCCTAGTTGTGACGTGAAAAAATAGGAATTTTTCAAGAACTTTTTCTAGTTAAACTACTAAAGTTTTTTATAAAAACTATTTATTATCTAAAAGTTCATGTATTGAACTTAACTTTAACAAATTTCTTTCAAAAACATTTGAATAGAAATTAGCCTTTTTGGAAAACATGTTTTACGGAGATCAATATTTTCCAAATCTAGAACATTTGAAATCCAAAAATGAAGTGGATTTACTTTTATTATAAGATTATCTAGTGATTGATAGAAGGATTTGAAAAAATATACATATTTAACAAAATGGCCAACTATCAACAGTTCGATTTTCAATAAAAAACGCTGATTTTTCAGTTCTAAAAAAAAAATGATTTTGCATAAAAAACTGAAAAATGCATTTTTGTTGAATTCTGCCTATTTTCCCATACATTTTTTTTTTTCTAAAGTTTGGTCAGCTGTAGCCTCTGGAAATATATAAGGACCAGTGAAGTTGTAATTTTCACATCAAGTTTGTTACTTTATCTAGGCGAATTTGTCATTTCAATGTAAAATAATGAATTTTACTATTTTTTGTTGATTTTCAAACCCACTTTCAAAAAAGGATGAACAGACATCTGGCCTTGAAGTTAGATGAAAAACAATATTTTTAAATTATTTAAATGCAATTTTAAAGTCAGTATATATAAAAATATTATACTTTAAAACTTTGGGAAACTTTGTAAATATATTTTTGACGAATTTTCAAAGTTGCTGTTCGATTAATCGAACATTGGGCCGATATGAGTTAAAGTTTTAACTTTAATGTCAAGAATTTTTTTTTGAAATGTAAAAAAAACCAATTTTTTGAAAGTTATAACTGGGGGTGCTCCTCAAAGATTTTTTAAAATAAATATGAAACTATATGCAGTCTCACTTGGCGGCACTCTATAACGATGTGAGAGAACCTAAGAAAAAAACACCAAGAGAGTGCATGGGAGAGAGTAAAAGCAAAATAACTGAGTGGTTTTGCTCTTCCTCTTTACTGCGACCGCCCGTACCAGAAACGAAAGCAACATATTTTGGAAAAATTTTGAGAGATGCGTCTTCTATGTATTGTATATTCTTTGTTTATGGGTTCTAGATATATTAAAAATTTGTATTTGGCATGTGTTATATTTGTGATATTTTACAAATTCTCATATTTAACAATAAAAAGAAGAAAATCTTGAACCAAGGCAACTGTATATTAGAGAACTTTTACTGCTTAGGGGCGGTTCACATATTAAGTAACGCAATTTTTGACTAATTTTCACCACCTCCCCCTCCCCCCCTGGTAGTAACATATCGTAACAAAATGGCTCCCCTCTTCCCTCCCCCCTTGTAACAAATTTTTATTAATGAGATTTGCATTGTTTTTAATTTGACCTATTTATATCTATATCTTTTGAATCAGTTCTTATCATTTAGTTTCAAGAACAACCGGACATTTCTAGCCCGAGATATAATTTTTAAATTATAAAAAACTTGAAAAAATTAAAAAATTTCAATATCTCACAAAACGATCCATAAAAAAATTATTTTCGAATTCAGCGGGAGAAAATTAATTTTATAAACTAGTGAATTTTTGAAGTCATCTGTATTTGATAGTATAAAATCGACGTTACGTAACGTAGTTTATGACCCCTCCTCCCCCATTTAACACTTCGAAACAAATTGTAAGATCCCCCCTCCCCCCTCGCGCGTTACGTAATATGTGAACGGCCCCTTATCTTGACAACATATTTATATTCTGAGGTTTCTGCTAAACTTTTAGGATTCCTTTTAACTTTATTTCAAATATTATATACAAAAGATCATAATATAATTCTTCAAGCATTATATTTATATCCATATATTCAAATTCCTTATACATATCCATAAGGCAAATTCAACGCCATAATCAGCATCACACGTATCAATTTATTTAGCGCTTCAACAGGCACGACGACCTCGATAGCCTAGTGGATAGTGCACTAGCCTTTCATCTGGGAGGTTCGGGTTCGATTCCCGTCTTCGTCTGGTGGTTAATTATCAATATGAAGTGTATGAGAATTATAAGATAGTGTACAAGTACACACATTGGTTGGTAATGGCAAAACCACCAAGCCGATAAAAAATTGCCACACCGCCGTTCGGAATCGGCGTTAAACTGTAGGTCCAACTATGTGGTATCACAATGGGCCGTTCAGGCCTAAGTGTGTCTCTCGACAGCCACTCCAACCTAACCTAACCTTCAACAGGCACGTACATTCGTTCATATGTACACACGACCCTTGTGGCATTATAGCATGACTCTAACATTATTCCATTTAGTGACATGTCAACGTGCAAAACAAGTTGAAAAATACCCTCATCACAACAAAGAGAAAAAATATTTCACACCATCGGTAAAAATCTTTTCTTTTTTTTTTTTTTTTGTAGGTATAAATTTATATCAAGTTGCCTGCTGGCTGGTGACTCTGATACACTTATAGGTATAGCTATGTATATATGTAGTTTGTAACCATGCCAAATATTTTACATGGTTTTCAGATTCCAAATCACAAATTCGCTCGACGACAAATGTGTATGATTTAATTTAAATATCACATTTATATCTATTGAAATCTCTTTAATTCTGTTCTCTTCAATGCTTTAGAGACTCACAAGTTGCTTGTAGTGATATATCAAAAACTTCTAAAAGCAACTGTGTTTTTGTTTGCTGTTGTCAAGGTAAATTTTGTAGCACCAAAGGTCACAAATTTTTTTTCCCCATTTTCAATTTTAGTTTTATAAATTTGTATGCTAACATTTTTATTGAAATTATTTGTGCTTTTGATTAATATCACGCTGTCTCATGAATGTATGATATAATTTAAGGGGTAGTTTTTTAGAAATTTTTTTTTTTTTTTTTGTTATTTTGTAATTTTGTATTGAAAAGAAAATTATAACTGAAAATTAAATGAAGCTTTTAAAAATTACTTAAATTTGATTTTCTATAAAGATTGAAAATTTTCAACTAGGGACTAATTCATTAAAAAAAAAACACACTTTCAAGTTGGTTTACTCACAACTATGTGAAAATCTTCCCCTTTTACAAATACCATCGCACGATATCATAACAGCATATCAATTTATCAATTCATCAATCTATCTGTCTATCAATATCATCATGTCAATTCATGTTGAAGACCGAAAAATATTTTAGCAAAAACAAAAAAAAAAAATATCTATCTAAAGTCTAAAGCACATTGGGGATAGATTGTTGTCAATGTCAGCAAAATATTATTTTAACCACCACATGCAGACATCCATACGTACCAACCCAGTTGAACTTTGGATGATTGTAGGAGTAATAATTGAGCGCTCCAAAGCGAGCAATTGAATGTCCTAGGGCATGGAGTACTCGTTTTAGCCTCCAAAAGGAGTAATAAAGGAGGACACGATTACGAGCATGAGCTCACCTGCATCTCATAGAAAAACAAAACTCCGAAATAGTTCCCCACAAAATTCATGACGCCATAGACTAGTTGTCTAAACTGCCAGTAAGCACTTGTGTGTGCCAAGGATCAAATCCCACAAAATTTTTTTTTTCTAATTTTTTTTTTTTAATTATAATGTTATATTAATTTTTCTTCATTATTTTTTATTATTTACTATTATCGTTTTATTATTTTCTTGAGTTGCCTTCTTCCAGGCTCGAACCTGTGGCCGAAAAATTCGCATTGCAAATATTAAACAAAGCGCTTACCAACTGAGCCACACAAGCAAATTTGTTGTCATTGAATTTTGTTCTTTTATTCTTGCAATGATTCTAGTACTAGTTACTGATTTTTAACTCTTTGATGCACACGATTTTGAAGCAAATAAAAACACCAGCTGCACAGACATTTTTTTGATTTACATCATTATCAGCAGAATGAAAAACTGTAAAAAAATATTAAACTGTGTGACTATAAGTAATTTCAACTTTCAATTTTCGAGATGGCTTAAAATATATCACACTATGCATAAAAAATATGCGGGGCAGTTTTTACCCTACCTACCGTAAAGGGTTAACTGGGAAAGAGAGAGTAAGATATACAAATTTGAACTACTCAATCAGGCTGTCTTTGTTTATCATTATTTCTAAAAATAGACCATAAAAAATTATGAAATTGTGTTAGTGAAATTCAAAAATTTGTTACTGTATTGGAGTTGCTCGTTTATCCTTCCTTTTGGAGTAATGAAATCATTAATCGTTTGAGGAGTACTCACTGTTTGTGCAAATGGGAACAAACACAAAACACATACTCGTATACATATACATGCAATTTAATTTGCACACCTAAGGTCAATTTCAAATGTATGAGGACATACCTACTAAATTAAAATTTTTAAAGTTGGATGAAGTTACATATGGGCATTTCTAAAAGTACTTCAAGGTGAATGGACTATATGAAAACAGAGTAGTAGCCCAAATTATTCATTCGATTTGGACTATGGACATTTTTAAAAAGACTGCAGGGTTAATAGACTGTATGGGAATGGAGTAGTAGCCCAAATCATTCATCATAGGGCTCTGAAAGTTTGAAAATTAAAATTTTAGAAGACTTGCGAAACTTTTTTCTTATAGATGAAATCGTTTATTGAAATTCTTACAAGCTTTTTGAAATAAATTAATCCTTGAAAGACAAAAGTTTAAATTTTTAAAGAAAAAGCATTCTTCACTGAAAATTACTCGAGGGCGCTTAAGGTCAAATCAAAGAAACTCAACCACATGAATCTAATGTCTTGATAAAATGTTTGAAAATACACAGTTTTATAAGAAGTCGGGTTTAAGAATATCAACTTCGAATCTCTATAACTTTTGACAGAAATGGAATAGAGAAATGATTAAATACTTAAATTAAAGATAATTTAATCGAATTAATTTTTGATAAAAAAAAAAAATAGATGCACTACTTTCCATTGCGAAAAAATTGAAAAAATGGCTATATCTCTAAAACCTGAGTTGCTACGACAAAACTGATGGCATTCAGCGGTTCAAAAAACATTAAAAATAACCACTTTTTAGATGGATGTTACAATTTTTTTCATTTTGTTGTATAGTGTAATAAGCTTTTTGAAATAAATTAACCCTTGAAAGACAGCAATTTTAATTTTTTCTAAAGAAAACATTCAGGGGTTAATTTTTTAAAAAAATTTATATTTGGCTAAGTTATAATTGAGTTTTTGACCTACAGCGTCCCCAAAAATATTTTGATGAGATTTATTTTTTTTTCGAAAATCTTTTGTTGCTTCTTTGAACGGTTAATACAATATTATTACATAATCAAAATTATCTTCTCTCAGTAAGTATTTTTTTATGACGAATATTTTTTTCGAAGATAGGTTCCTTTTTTAACTTTTAGACGAGTGTAAAGAGATATTATGATAAGTTTCACAACCATTTACCCAGTATTAAATTATATCGGGTATTGGCTTCACAGAACACCCCAAAGAGGGTTAGTGAGATGTTGTTTTCCAAATAAATATTCGACTAGTTCGTAAAGCCCCAGTAACTAGGGCTATTTTTTTGCGGAAGAAATTTCTTTATGAAAAAACAAATATCAAAAGAAAACCAAACTGCTAGTTGGTGTTTGTTTTGTTATTTCTGTATGCAGATAATTCGTTTGATAATTCTAAGAGATGCCATTACTCATGTCTTCTCTTTCTCATTTATTTATTCCCGCTTAACCCATTAACGCCGAGGTGATCAGAATTTTTACCAACTTTTCAACGTGTTTATTTATTATGTTATCGGACCAAAAAAATAATGCAATGCCTCTATTCCTACGCGAAATTTGATGCTCTTTCAGAATCACCGAGAAAAGGTATTTTTGAAAAATTGGATTTTTTGAAATTTTCGAAAATCAAAAATTGTCTCCAAAAATTCTGAAAAACTTTGAGAGTGTTCTTTGACTAATTTTAAGACATTTTTGTTCTAATAAATTTTTGTCTAAAGTTTATAGTTTTTAAGAAAACGATAGATTAAGATTTTTATAAAATTTTTTCATTCTCGCCGCCATTTTGAAAAAACGCGTCAATGAAATTTTCTGAAAAAAATTCCTCTTAATGTTCGAGTGCCATGATCACCTCAGATCATAGTAAAAAGTTGATACCTTTGCGGTATCAATGTGAAAAAAAATGCGAAAAATTTTTTTTTTTCTAAAATTTTCACGTTTTTCACTTTTCAATCGACCATATTTTCGGTGTCTAATCGAAATTTTGAGCTCAGATTCTGAAAGAGCATCAGATTTCGCGTAGGAATAGAGGTATTGCATTATTTTTTTGGTCTGATAGCATAATAAATAAACACGTTGAAAAGTTAGTAAAAATTCTGATCACCTCGGCGTTAATGGGTTAAGAAATGATTTTTTCAACGATGAATGCAATGCTTTGTTCGATGAGCGAATTTTTAAAAACTTCTGACGCTAATATTTTGGGATTGGCTTAACCGATTTTAAATCTGAATCTTTGGCTAACCTACTCGTCAAGCTCTTTAAATTGATATATAATATGATATCGTAGCACTTCTGGATCTTTTGGAATAAAATTGTAGTTACACTAATAAATGTATAGATTAGGCATGAAACATGATGGAGCAAAAATACAAATATTTTTATATACGTACATTACATAGAAATGTACGTAAAATGAAAAAGTAGGCGTGGCACTTTCTATACAAGCGATATATTTAAAATGACATTCCTTTAGAATGGTCAAATCACATCAATAACATTTTGTACAGAGATATACAATATGTAAGTTTTTAATATAATTCACTATGCTTGATAAATATGGTATCTATTTTGTAAGTGGGAGTGGCACCTCCCATAAAAACAAACCCTTCGGAACAGCATACATTTGGCACCATGTATAATACAATAGTAAGCCCCTTGAAGCACTAAAAAAATCAGGAACAATAAATTGAAAGTAGTCCTTGGGTAAAACATAGAAACCATTAGGTAATCCTCCGTGTCATCCTCCGTTCAATTAAAATATCAAAATTGTTATAGTTCAAATCCTCATTTTCTCAGCAATGATTTAGTTTCGAAACCGGGACCCCGGGAGTGGATAGAATGTACCCAAAATAAGTAGGTACTCTTGAATTCGTGCAGGCACCGGATTGAAAGAAACCTATCGAATCGGGATGCTCTAAGCATTAATGGGTTAAGAAGCTCCAAAAAGAGGATATGATTTTGCAGAATGTTTTGAAAGGTGAATCTACCGACTAAGGAATCATATCAAAATTAATGGAAATTATCTAAAGAAGGTAAAAATGAATAAAAATTAAAGATATGAAATCAAATTCTTTTTTTGTCTGTTTTCTTAATTTAGCGAACTTTTTTTAGCCCCTCTGGTTAGAATTATATTCAATATCAAAGCAGAAATACAACATTTTCAATACTGTGTTTTTGTCTATTTAATATACATCAACAAAAAGGGAGAGCTTAATAAAATTCATTAGAATTCAACATAATCTCCACACGTCAATAGCATTTAAATGTGCAATTTGTATGCATGTGTAGGCAGGTGACTTTAAAACTGCAGTTGTCAACTCCAAAAAAAAAAAAAAAAAAAAGAAAAAACATAATCTTAAAAAATAAATAAAGCACGTTTCTATTTGATTCAATTATGTTTATACATACATAATCCTTGAAATTTAAACAAGAAATTTTAATTGGAAAAAATATGCATAATTGAAAACCTATAGAACAAAAAAGCTATTTTAATTAATTTATGTATGTATACAGAGGTGTAAAATGTGCATATGGCATCTCAGGGAGCGGCTGAACAATGTTAACCCCAGATTGTGTGTTTCCATAGATAATTTTGAAAGTCGATCCTAAAAGACTAAAATTCATATCGAAATAAATGAAGTTAAGAAAGAGGTAATTGGTTGGCCTTGGACAAATAGTCAAAAGCAACTCAAAGATGAAATCGAATTTCTAAGAAAACTGAACTATTGTCTTCAGTCTTCAATTTTACTTTACTTTATTATATTAAAGGCACTAGAAATTGGAAATACTTAAATTCAAAATTGTAAAATTCATTTATAAAGCAAATATTTACTTCAAACATCTTACATATAGGGAAAAAGTATGTAGAGTAAAGTTACAAAAATGAAATTAAAGAACTAAATTCAGTTTTGTTTGAATGATTGATTGCAATTTACAAACAGTTTTCTCTTGCGTCTGAAAGATTCCTCAACACAAAAACCTTTTAATCAATTCTGAAAATAGCATTTAAAAAAATACATCCATTTTATATTTATCTTTACATTTCTCAGCCATTGAAAAATTCTATATCACTCATATTTCATATTTTAGTATATAAAAAAAAAAATCCAAGAATTCTGTATGACAAACGATGACAACGCATAAATGCTACAAATTCACAAATACACACGTATCTCAGCAAAATTTGTTGAAATGTTTTGTCTTTACTACTAAAAATTAATTTTATTTTTACAAGTTAACATTGTTAGTTTATGGCAAAAACAACAAAACCAACAGCAATATCAAAAATGTAAAAGGCAATTGACAATTGAGCTGAGAAAACTGGAAGCCTCGATGTAATTGCAAATTTATGTGCATATTTTATACGTAATAAACAGAAATATGTGTATAGACCCAATAGTATCAAAGAGAATACTAACACTTATTTGCATATAGAGGATATTGGTATGTATTGAGGATTAACCCATTTTAAGTGTTAGGCACAGTTTTTAATTTTTTTTTCAAATCAGTTTTATATGTTTGATATTGATAAGTGAGAAAAGTTTTTCAAGTTGTTTAGTAACGTTGTAAGTTTTCAGATTCTTGTTGCAACCAAAAACCCTCCTTCAGAAAATTGAACTCAATCGCCTTCTTGCATAGGAATGCGTGAACGACAACCAACGTCACACCGTCTCCTATGGATGAACGAATCCCCTACCTCCGCTAGAACTTCTCACTCATTAAATCCAGTGAAAATTTCCGCAAAAACTGCTACGGCAAGCAGCAATGCAAGACCCCTGGCTAAAAAGTCGGGATCAAGTGCAGCTGCCTTCCTTTGCCAAAGTAGTCCGACGTCGAACCAGTATTTCAGCGGGAAAATAATACAGGATCCTTAAGCTTATGGCCCACAGGAGTAGGTCACATCAAAATCTACAGATATTGTCTCAGCGTCAGCCGTACATCGAATCAACGTTTTGGCGGGTGACTTCTCAGGATTCTTGACATCAATATCTGCAGATATTGTCTCAGCCATAGCTACAGATATACATCATATCAGCATTTCAGTTGGCGACATCTCAGAATACTTAACATCAAGGTCACAGGCATGCCTTCAATCAGCGCTTCTGTGAGGGATAATTCAGAATGTTTGCCACCATGATCTGGAGATTTTGCAGCACTTCGGAATGTGACATTGCAGATTCCCAGATTCTTGAGGTCAAGATTTGGGGATATTGCTTCATCCACATACGTATGCTGAACCAATCCTTCAGTGGGTGACATCTCAAGATCCTTAACACCAGCCAGGGCATACATCGAATCAACACTTCGGCGGATGACAACTTAAGATCTTTGACATCAAGATCTGAAGATGTTGTCTCAGCATTCAACCTACAGCAAAACAAACTAGGAAAAAACTGGTTTTGCAAAAAATGCTGCAAAGTATAAACATAAGCTTCTCGTGGTCAAAGAAGAAGAGCTCCAATAGCTGAGACTGGGTAAATTGTACAGTCAGACTTTTCAGTGAAGAAGATGGACCCATAAGCGTTGCGATTGGCAAAAACAGCATCGACTGCAATATCTTGATAACTTGTCAACTCGAGTCTTAACTCGTGCTGAAGTAAATATTTTTTTCTCAATTTACTTGAATTAAAAAAATATTCGACTTGAAACATCACTACTTACTTTCGCCATTCAAACAAATCCGATTTTTCTCCAGAAGTTTATGGGGATTCTGTGCTTGAGTTTAAACGTGGATATACCAGTTTGGTCGATGAAGAAGGTTTCCAGACGGCCACTACAGCAATGGTCATGAGTATTCACGAATTGGGTTTCGACTTGATGACCACCCTCCTTATTCACCAGATCTCAGATCACCTCAGCCGCAAACGACTATTTTGGAGGCCTGGACTCCCTTACCTCATCTTATATTTATTAAAACATTCTTTTAATAAACATTTTTAGCAATTACAATGTGTTTTCTACATTTTTGAATTTTTTTTATATATTAAAAGTGTAAATTCAAAATTTTACTATGAAATGCCATTTTACACATCAAATGTGAAAATTCTCAAAGCGCAACTATTCAAAAATTTCACTATTCGATGTATATTTTTCCATGTTTTTGCAGATTTTAAACACACAAAATTATTTATATTTTGTTATAATTTATTTTTCCCATAAAACATTTAAATAAAACAATTTATAATTTCTAAAAATAATTTTATATTTTTAGGAACGAATAACATTTAATAAGGAGTGAAATTGAAAAAATTTAAAAATTTCTTGGATCGAGTTATCTTTGAAAAATATGTCAGTTGTTATTTTTAAATGCAAACATAAATCAATTATTGTGAGTTTGATCAAAATGAGCGAAGAAAAGGAAGTACGTCTTAAAACTATTGAAAATTGTCAAAAAAATCAATATTATTAAACAGTTTCAGGAGAATTCGACCATCGATAGGAAAACTAGATCGGGAATAAAACAAGGACCACATGATATTGAGAAAGCCAAGAAAATAGAAAGTATATTGAAATTATCTCCAAACACATCTGGTAGAAAAGCTGCCCGGGTAGCCCAGTGCTCTGACTATTTGGTGCGAAAAGTTAAAGCCAATGTAGGTTTGAAAACATACAAAGTCCCAAAAGTTCCAGACAGGAATGCTGCAAAAAATTTGGACACCAAAAGTAGGGCTCGGAAATTAAAATCGAATTTCATACAAAAATATTCATGTTGTATAATGGACGACGAACCGTATGTACTGGTAGATTTTACGCAGCTTCCGGGTCAACATTTTTATGTTGCTGATGCTCGAGGAAATGTTTAGAATCCAAAAGCTGACAAAATTTCTTAAAAAATTCCTTTTCAAGCTATATGCAGTTGCGGCAAAAGAAGCAAGTCATTTGTTACAGTGGGCTTTATAAATACCGAAATATACATTAAAGAATGTTTGAAAAAAAGACTTCTTCCTTTCATAAAAGAGCACAATGTGTCCACATATTTTTGGCCCGATTTGGCATCAAGTCACTACCGCAAGAAAGCTCTGGAGTGGTACCAAAGTAATAACATAGTTTTTGTACCAAGAGAGGCTAATCTTCCAAATTGTCCGGAGCTAAGACCAGTGGAGAGATATTGGGCTCTTGTGAAAAGAAACTTAAAGAGCACAAAAAAGGTGTGCCAAAATATCAAAGATTTTAAAAGGAGATGGGCAAACTGTTCCAAAAAGGTGTCCGAAATAATTATCAAATCTCTAATGGAGGGCTTACCAAAAAAGGTCCACGAGTCCATAAATAGTGGTTAGAACTATAAAAGTTATATTTTTCTGTAATTTGTAAAATATTATCAATTAAATAAAAAAAAATCAAAACTTTAAGATCAACCGTTTAAAAATTATTGAATATTATATATGTTAAGATTTTTTCGATCTCACTCCTTATCTAATAAAATGTGTAAGAGTTTTTTTTATCATTTTTGCATACAAAATAGTAATTAAACACAAATCTTTAATGCAAATTTTTACTCTTAGTTTGTGCATTTTTTTCCTTTCTGAATTTTTACGCATTTCAAAAATGTAAATTCATAAATATTTTATATTTTAAAGTATCCCTAAGCGATGATTTTGACACATTTTTAGCACATCAAACAAAAATATTTTGCAAATTCACTATGTACGTATTTTTTTAAATTTTTTTAACACATCAAATGTGTAATTTTTTATATCTCCAACATTTTTTACACATCTTTTAGAAATTACAATGTTTTAATATGGAAACCTGCATACCTATATAAAATAATTTAAGCCTGATACAAATTTGTACCATGGGGTCGAACGTCGTTTCTAATAAAAGTAAAATAGTATCAAATCGATTTTTGCAGCCAAAGGGTTAAAAACGTACATACAAATTTTGCTTAAGGCAGCAATTTCTTTAATTTATAGTTGTTATTCTTCTTCATAAAATCTCAAATGAATTTAATTTAGTAATTTAGAAAACATCACAAAAATTATATATTCCAGTAAAGTACATAAAGAGACAACAGAGCTGACATTTTCTTTTTTTTATTATTACCATACATAAAATTTCAAACATTCTCAGTTGTTTTTAGAATGTAAAATATCTAAGCATATAAACACACAAAAATACATTAGAAAAAACATTATTGTAAATAATATTCTTATCAGCTAATAGACAAACAAACTACTAACAATCAAAAATAACATTGTCTGGTTCTTTTTCCTTTTTTTTTCTTTTTTGCTTGTGGAAAATTGTAATGGAGTTTGGCACAGTACTCAAAAATAGTTCTACAACTACCAAAAATACTAGTAAAACTGCTGTTAAAAACATATACCTACATATATATTTTTTTTTTGTAGAACACAACCACATATGAAAGGCAAATGCTGAAGCTGATTTAAACATTATGTTTGTATGTATGAATACAGTAATAAAAAAAAGCCATACATGAAAAACACTCATATGTATTTATGTACACTTTATGCTTCAAATACTAAAAAGCGTCTAAGTGCAAAAAGAACCCTATTCCCCTCAACTCGCAAACACTCAACTATATAGACCGTAGTGCCATTTACATTTCTTTTACTTTGGTTTGGTTTTTGCGCATTTGGGGTTTCATTGCCTTTTTTGCACTTTTTGCTCCTTTTTCGCATCGCTTCGTTTCCTTCTACTTTGGTTTAGTGCAATTTTTCATGCTTTAAATTTTTTAATACATATTTTTTTCGGTTTTTTCTGTAATTTCTTCTTTTTTTTTTTTTGCAAAAACGGCTTGGTGTAACATTTGTCAAAACACTGAAAAATAAAATTTTATACTTGAAAAAGCAGGAAACGGATGTGTGACACACAAATGCGCAAAAACGTAAAACTTGGCTATGCACACACATAAGAAAATTGAAAAATTCGTAGTCAACATAATGAAAGAAAAAAAGAAGAAAAACGAACCTTTTTAGCATTGAAAAAGCTAAAGAATTTCGAATGTAAAGAAACTTAGGTTCAGAAAAACCTAAAGAGAAAAAGTTGTTCGCATTTTTTTAATTCTTACTTCACCTATACTTAAATTCCTACTTGAAATACATATACAAATACGAATATATAAATACATATATCCTTAGGTATGTATTCAGCTATATTTTGTTTATAGTATTTCAAAGGTATTTGCATATGCTTGAACATGTCAAAACTGTTTTCATCACACCACACTCCCACACGCAAAAAAAATACACAGAGAATTCAAATAAACAAAAACTTAAGCACATGCAGCAAAACAAATTTTGGTTCAATATATCAAACTTTTTCATCTAAATCATTGCTAAAGACAAGACAGTCAACATATTTTTGTTTTTGTAAGTTTCATAGGACACAAGAATTGATCTAGATTTTTATGCAAATATTACAATAGTTTATTCTAATGGCAAAACTTGTTCAACAAATTTTTAGTATAGTCGTCTGGTAATGAGCATTAAATATGTATTTAGCTGAAAATGGAAAGAATGAGTTTAAATTTGAGGCACGAATAGTTTCTATATGATTAGACGTCGATGATGATTAGACTAGTGGATCGTGCACTAGACTTTCATCCAGAAGGTTATGAGTTCGATTCCCGTCTTGGTTACGATTCCCTGGTTAGTTCTCATAAACTTCTTATATTCACTATCGATGTGAAGTGGATGAGAATTATAAGAACACCTTGGTTGGTAATGACAAAACTACCGAGCTGATAAAAGATTGCCACAGCCGTTCGGAATTGGCGTTAAACTGTAAGTCCTACCATCGCCACTGTGGTGTAGTGGCAGAGTGCCAGACCCTTGTCTCTGGAGACCCGAGTTCGATTCTCGGCTTATGTATGTTTCTGATCTATCTTTCTTTCTCTCTTCCTTTCTTTCTTTCTTGGAGCTTTGGTACAATAGATCTTATAGGTCGCAGTTCCTGACTTTCGAGTCGTCCTTTCAGCAAATAATAATTATAATAATATGATTGGTGGAGTAAGAGATGGTTTCATTGGACTCAAATGCTATGAGTCATGCAGAACATTTCATTCTACCTATGAAACTAAAACCACCTATGATGCTCCGTGAATCAGAATTGGTTTTTACCTGTTGCATAGTGTAGTGAATCAAAAATTTAAATCTTTATACTTATAGCAAATTAGCTTTGCATATATTTACTTTAATTTAAATCCAGTTTTAAATGAAATGAATATGAATAATTTATGAAAAAATATCTATATGAATCGCACTTGTTGAATAACAGGCACCGCTAACGTCCTATGTATTACCAGGGTTCAAAAAAACTAATAAGTGCCTCAATATTTTGTGAGACTTTTTTAAAATAATTATGAGTAACTACTGTGAGTCACTTGGAAAATTACTGCGATTCAATTCAGAAGCCGCTTTGAGCCACTTCCGAAATTACGTAGAGTTACTTCTTAAAGTACTTTCAGCCGTTTTTGAGCAACTGGGAGCCAGTTGTGTAATTGCTGTGAATCTTTTTTAAAATTTCTGGGAATCGACTAGTAAGATTACTATGAGTCATTTTCAAAATCACCGTAAAAAAATTCTGAAATTACTGTAGGTCAATTTTAAAATTGTTGTGAATAAATTTAAAAATTGCTGTGATTTAATTTTCGTATTACTGTGAGTCATTTCTTAAATCCCTGCTATCCAATTCTGAATTTAAAATGAGTCACTTCTGAAATTACATAGAGTTACTTTTGAAATTACTTTATGATGTTTCTAAAATTACTGTGAGCCCGTTTTGAAATTACTGTGTAATTTTTGACATTTCATGGATCCGCTACTAAAATTACTATGTGCCACTTCTAACATAACTCTGAGGCCCTTCTGAAATTACTGTGAGTTCCTTCTGAAATTATTGTAAATCACTTCTAAAACTTCTGTATTACAGTGAGTCACTTCTAAAACTGTTGCGAACCAATTATGAATTTATTATGAGTCACGTTTGATATTACATAGAGTTACTTTTGAATTTTTGTAATTACTGTGAAACACTTTTAAAATTTCTAAAAGTGGTTTCAGCAGTCATGAGTCACTTTCAAAACTTCTAAACTATTCTAAACTATTGTGAATAACTTCCGAAATCGTTATAAGTTAATTTTTAAATTAGTGTAAGCTTTTAAAAATTAAATTTAAATTTTTAATTCTGTAAGCTATTTCAGAAAACACTGTGAGTCACTTCTGAAATCAATTTGAATCATTTTTGAAAATTACTTTCAGTCACACTTGAGATTACTGTGATGCACTTCTGAAATTATTATGAGACATTTTTTGAATTCTTTCTAAATTTGTTTTAAATCACTTCTGAAATGGTTATGCGTTATTTGTTTGTGAGTTACCAATAAAATCACTTTGAGTCAATACGGAAATTACTGTGAATTCTGTTTGAAATTGCTTTGGGTGACTTTTGACTATCTATCTATTTTCTACTATCAATCACTTTTAAAATTACTGTGACTTCTTAGTTGAATAAGCAATTTCTCAAATTACTGAGAGTTATTTTGAAATTACTGTGAGTCTTTGTGTACTGAAATTACTGTGGATCACTTTTAAAACTACTCACTTTCCAAATTATATTATTATTCTGGAAGATTGAGACTCATTTGCATTATTGCTGTGATCCACTACTGAAATCACTGTGATTAATTTCTGAAATTACTTTAAGTTACTTTGATTACTTTAACTAGCTTCTGTAATTACCACTTCTGAGCTTACTGTGAGCAACATTTGTTTGAGTGCTGTGAGTACTTTTTAATATTACAATGAGTCACTTCTGGAATTACTAAGCTAAGAAAATAATGGAAGACTTAGAACCTTAAAGACTCAGTACTCTATATCAGTTTGGATAGGAACTAATAAACACATAACCGTTGCGTGGTTTAACCTTGTTCAGATGAATCATTCTATGAATAGAAAATTTAGAGAGGGATAGTGCAACTTTGAACGTTATACTTTTTTCCGGGTTTTCTCATTTGAACCATTATTTGTATTTATCAGAAATAGCAAAGTGTCAACCTTCTATAAAGAAAAAAATAACAACAGAAAACATTAGGCGGTTTTGTTTTCAGTCAGGCATTGTTCTTATTGTATATGAATAAAAAAAACAAGAATTGAGTCAATTACTTTTGATAGACGTGTTTTCTTTGATCTCTGAAAAGTACAAATCTTCGACACGAGCTCACTTTGACAAAAAAGAGGGAAAAAATTGGTTCTAGCCGCTTGGTCGGTCATCGATACAATAATTCATTTATTTAATATTTAAGTTATACCAAGCAAAAAATAAATGGTATATGTATTAAAGAGAGGGTGTGGTGAATATAATCAAATATAAAGTATGAGAGAGAAACAGTAAATTAGATTAGATATAAAAATGTACATAATAATGAAGCCGTTAGAATTGTAAATAAGTTTCTAGTGGAGCAGGGTGTCTCAATCGGGACCCAACAGTAGCTAAGTGTGGTTCAGGTAAACCAAATAAGATTTTCAAACTATTCTGAAATTTATACTTTATGGCAAATTTTTTCCTCAGTGTAAATGTAATATTATATATTATTTTTGTTGTTTGGTTTTTACAAATACATATTATGCTTGTCAAGTAAATCCGCTTTGCTTAAACATATACACACACAGTATCTATCCATGTATTATATTTTAAAGCTATTTGAGCTTATATCCTATTGGAAGAATCTTTTACCTTTTCCATACAAACATTTTTCAATTCAAGGTAAAAAAATTCAAAATAAATATTAGAACCAGATAAAGACAAACTTGCATACTTCTAAGAGTAACTAGTTTTGTGACGATGATGATGAATAAGTTTTTTTCATCGCTTTTGAATACACATACCATGTAGGCGAAGGTTGACAACCTAAACATTTAGACTTCATTGGCAACTTTTCAAAAAAAAAAAAAAAAAAAAATGCAGTTGCAGCAGTAGTCAAGAAAAGAGTTTCAACAAGCACGTACCACATATATATATACCGCTCTGCATGTGTGTTTGTGTGAGAATGTTGCAAAGTGCATATATTCAACAGATGCAAAATAGCAGAAAAACAAAATAAATAAAATAAAAAGTAGTAGAAAAAACCAGTTTAAGCGAACAGCTAAAGGAATGAGGAATACAAGAAGTGCACTTGTGGATACAAATAGGATTTTCTTTAGCTATATATGTATATAAGTGCGTATATGTGTGTGCTTGAGTGTATTATATAGAAGATAAAGAGAGAGCAAACATGGATAAAAAACCCAAGTCACATCAACACGTTTCTCGAGAATTGCTTTTGAATTTTAATACAATCAAATAAGAAGATATACTTTGACTTTTAAATGTTTGGTTGGAGGCATAGGAGGGCAGTGTTTGCCAAACATTTTATATACCTTAAGGGGAAATCGTATTAATTTTTCACAGCATATACTCAAATATTCATTCATTACACATATACAATTCAAATACAAATCTATTGAAAAACAGTTCACTGAAATTTCAACATGTTTGTTAGTTTTGAATATCGATAATCGTTTTTTTTTTTCCATAGTCACATTCATTCTTCATATTCATTTACTGCCATGCGGCAAACATCAGACATCAGTTTTTTGTAGCTCTGTTGCATGTCACCCAAAATCAAAATGAAGACACTGTAGCCAACTGCATTTTCCTCCTGTGTGTGTATGTGTGTAAGTGCCCATATATATGAACGCGCAGCAACTCACGCTTAGGCCATTAAACTATTCAGATATAATCTACTAGCGTACAGACTTACACCTATCTACACATAAGTAACACCCACCACCATCATTATCATCGTCATCTTCATCGTCATCTAACTACTCGTGTACAAATAATTACAGACTTCCTTCTTTTTTTTTAGCTGGACGGACAAATGACAAATATGTGGACGAAGGAATGAACGAACTCACGAATAGAGTCTCGTTGAATGCGCGACTGAATAGTTTAAAATCAGTCTGAATGATAAAACATTGCAAACAACATTGCCGTTGCATTATTTAGTTTTGTAGTGCACTTGTATAGTGCAATAGCAACAACAACGGCAACAAACAAAAACATCACCACCAGCATTAACAACAACAACAATAATAATATCACCAGCAGCTACAACAACAGCAACAAAATAACCAACAGCATATTGCATAGAGACACGCTGGCGTATACGTAACATTTTTTTTTTTAATGTTTTTACATAAACAACGCATATGTTTTTCTTTTCCTACTGCTTCTTCATTTCTCTACTTCTCTTTCTCTCTCTCTCACACACACACACACGCACACTCCGCCAAACTCCTTAGGGTGTTGCACTGAAACGTGATGTTTAATTAATGGTAGATTTTTATTCACATAAAGCATTTTAGAAGCATTTTTCTTATGCACATACATTACGGGAAATTATTATTGTGCAACTATAGCAGATTGTGTTACATATATTTTTGTAATGGAAAGCAAAGAAATAATACTATAAGAGTTATATAAGTACATACATATGTATAAAAATATATATGTATATGATTAAAATCAAATTTTTGATAATAATAATCAGAGAGTTAAGTAAATAGATTCTTGACATGATTAAACTACTTAGGTTTTAGAATGATTTAAATGCATGTAAATTCATTTAAAATTTTCATTTCTCAGGCTTAAAGTTATTGCTCTGGAACAGTGGCAGATCCAGGCTATAGTATTTTGGTCTAAAGATTTAATTTGAATTTTAGATGATTTTGTTCTGGTTTTTAGCCTGCTTTTGGCCTGCTTTCTGATCCTATTTTGTGTTTGATTTTTGGTCAAAATTGTGGTCTGCTTTTGGTCTGATTTTTGATACTATTTTGGGTTTGGCTTATGTTTGAATTTTGATATTTTTTTATCTGATTTTTTAACTTGTTTTGTGTTTAATTTTCAGTTTCATTTTTGGTCTGAGTTTTGATGTGATTTTTGATTTGGCTTTATAATCATCTATTTTTGGTCAACTCAAGGTAATATAATCTTCACTTTCCATTAGCATGCTTATATGTACCCAATGTTTAATATGTACTTTTGCTTAATATAACGATGTCTTAAGGATTAATTTAAAAAAAAGCAAATAAATTTGGAGAACTACATCTGGTCAGAGTGGTTTATTTATCGATGAAACTCTCAATGGATTTTTATTTTCTTGGTTAGTTACAATTGCGAAAAAGTGGGCAATAGTTTTGGTGATTCACGACTCATTTCAACCAGACTTGTTGTTTCCACGTATGTATTGGCAACACGTGTATTTTGTACTTGCAATTGCCCTTTTTTGGAAACTATTAAAGGACCGAGACTCTTTACTTCAAGCAGGATCTTGGAGAGTTGGACTCTCCTCGCAAATTCTCAATTTTGCGTTAGTATTTTAGTCAGGGCCGTAGCCAGGATTTTTTTTCGGCCATTAGCCATTACTGATGATGCACCCGACCTCAAAAAAATTACCAAAAAAAATACTAAAAATAGTCAGAGGCTCATTTTTTTCAAATGATTATCAGTGGGAATTCGGGCCATGATTAGGAATCCGGATGAGGTTGGCTTATATTCCCGAAATTCGTGCAGTTACTGCATTGAAAAAAGTCTTCCGAGTCGGGGTGCTCTAAAAGATAATGGGTTAAAGAATTAATTACATTTTAAGATTGTTCCCTAAAACTTTGGAGCTGATCCACTACTACTGCCTTACATAGGCTTTGCGAATAAAATGGTTCCTAGTGTTTGTGAATAAATTTTTTATACTGAACACGAATCTGAGGTCCCATTTCCCATCACGCCACGTTTTAGAAAAAATGGGATGGAAAACCCTAAAATAGAATTTTTGGCCATTTTTAAAAATTGGAGAGCTGAACACTGGCATGCTACAAACTTCGAAATCCAGAAATTATTAGGGCTGAATCATGCCCTTCCAAATGAGCCCTAAACATGAAACTGTAAATCAAAAACAGTTACTGACTTAGAAAAACTATAAATGCAGAATTGCTCAGCATCATCTTCTCTTTTTGTATCCAAAGTCAAATCTCATGTCAAAGAAAACAAATCGGATCTGGTCGTATAGTGTAACTATTATTTGATTATTATTTGAAGGAAGGACGACTCGAAAGTCAGACACTGCAACCTTTAAGATCTATTGTACCAAAGCCCCAAGAAAGAAAGAAAAGAAGAGAGAAAGAAAGATAGATAAGAAACATACCCAAGCCGAGAATCGAACTCGGGTCTCCAGAGACAAGAGTCTGGCACTCTGCCACTAGACCACAGTGGCGATGGTAGGACCTACAGTTTAACGCCGATTCCGAACTAGACTATCGAGGTCGTCTAAGATGTAACTAAGATTTCAAGTTAATTTTTTTATATTTGACTTTTTAGAAAGAAACCTATGGAAACAAAAAAACTGTTCAATAGATTTTATTTTGACTTTTTTTTCATCCACTGGCAATCAATATCAAAAAATAGAAGAAAGTTTCCACATTTCGGGGAGGGGGGAAGGGGGTAGTCAGAACCCCCAAAACCTCTCCCCTAAATACGACCTTGATTTTAGTACACACAATTACTAGATCTAATCGGTACCAGAACTAAAACCGCAAGAGTTCAGTGAATGGGCGATTGAATAGTTGGAAGTTGACCCACTGTTTCACTGTAAAATTTTGTTCGGCGATGAGGGTTTGTCGATAAGAAAAATTGTCGCATAACAAATGATTTTAATTCAGAACAGATTGAAGAGCTACCGAGATATATTCCAAAAACTGTACTGTTAGCGCCAGTCTGTCTGTGGCCCGGAGGCATCATCGGGCCATACTTCTTCAAAAGTAAAGCAGACCGAAAATGCACCGTCAATGGAGTCTGATACTGACTCTATTGTAGAAGATATTTGGTTTCACAGAATAGTGCCACATGGCACACTACTGGCAAAACAATCGACTTATTGAATAAAGAGTCTGCCGAGAACTTTATCTCTAGAAACGGACCTGTGAATTGGCCTCCAAATTCGTGCGGTACAACGCTTTTAATTTATTTTTGAACAATCATTTGAAGTCATTGGATTCCATTATTTCATCATTAATGAAAGAAATTTATCTATGGAACAAAAAAAATTTGGCTCATTCCGATAATTTTTGTGTGTTTTAGTGCAATTTAAAAACGTTAAGATCCTAAAATACTTTACGATAGCTTACAATACTTAGTAGCTATACCTCCTGATGATTGACATTAAAGATCAGTATAATTTATAATTTATAATATATACAGCTGTTATAAAATCAACTTGGCACTTTAAATCAAATTCCCTTTCTCTCTTTCTTTTGCTCTTATATCAAATCATATTGCACTGCAAAGCATTTACTCTGCTGAAAATTAGAGATCAATCCAAAATTTGAAGTTCACTTAGAAGACAGTTTGAGTTACAAGAAATTATAAAAAACAAGCTTCGTTGGTCGAACTGTACAAAGTTCGGGTAATGTGAAAAAACAAAAACTACAATAAAACTTTGCAAAAAAAAAAATACAAACAATAACGCTTCATGTTAAATAAAATACATTGCATTAAATTGAAATGAAATCGAAAAGTGTAGTATTTGCATGGAGAATTGGTTTAAAAAATTTTAGGTCAATGCAGCGCTCTATGATATACAACGTTGTTTGTTTTGTTATCCGGTGCTTAGGCAAACAATGCAGACAGATTTCTGACACACAAACACGCCACGTACAATTGTTCGTGGGGGAAGCATGGAAATTCTAGATTGAAGCCACATACCTGGGACGATTGTCCTTGAGCTTTGTTAATCGTCAAGCGAGTCAAATGGGGAACTGAATGCGCTTGAAAAGTAAGTCAATAGGTGTCATTGGAATTCTCGGAATGAGTAGTTTCTCTCTTTTGAACTTGCCTTTGATTATCGTCGCTTGTTCATCTGCTTCTTCACCACCAATCTAGTTCCATTGTACCGCTTCGGTTAGTTTAGATTGCGCAAAATACTGATGACTGAGCCAGCTTTCAGTTGCAAATTGTGTGGTGGTAGTCGCATTCCCAAATTGCACAACGCACTGCCGCACATGAGCAGATACATGTCCTCGATCAAAGTCAATGCCTCATTTCAAATCTAATCATTCATCTCAAGTTCGTAATTTCCTATCGTTTTGCGAGTTGGGACAATCCATCGGTTATCAAACAAAATATTTTTCCCTTTGACTTTCAACACGAATCACTTTCCATTGCCATCAGAAGAGCGACGACGGTACAGTTGATATCCGTCGTTATCACTGATCAATTCGGCAAATAATGGACGTAGAAAGCGATATCTGCAGTTATTCGCAACCATGCATGGCGATTCGGGACTATTTTCTCTGCAGGATATGTTCACTAATGATGTCATCTATTTTATCTGTTCTAATTTTATCGACTAACAACAGAAAAATGTGTGCATGTGGCAAACGGTGCTTCTGCCATTCGCCAGAATACATTCAGCAACGTGTTTCACAAAAAGTCTTGTGTTTCGTAATCAAATCGATGAGAGTTTTGAGTTTTTATCTGAAGACGCGTGCAATGCTCATCATTAGAAGTTTGTCGTGCAAACAGCAGTTGCGTTATTTGAATTCATTTTGGGTTGCAAAAGCAGAAGCGTATCGAAGTCGTCAATAAAGTTTTGCTAATTCGAAAATAATAATTGAAAAGGAACGAATGACATGCCAGTAACCCCTGAAAGTATACAAATCACACTAAAGTATATACCTTTTCGTAACCCCTGAAAGTATGCAATTTCGGTATTTGACGACTTTCAGCCTTTTTCGAAGGAAATTTTCAATTTTCGGCTCTGTAGTGTTTTAACTGCATTCCACACCAAAAAAAATCCCCATGCAAATCGGATAATGTTCAGCCGAGTTATGCGCGTATAAATATATTACGCCTTACTCTTTTATATAGATATAGATTTAATATTATTAAATAATATTTTAATTTTTTTCTGTCTGCCTATATTCCCTTCATCTTACCCAAAAAAGCTTAAAATTCCAAAAAATTTTAGATATATTTGCCAGCCAAACATTAAGTTCAATATTCAAATACTTTCATGAAACAAAAACAATTCAAATTACATTAAATTAACCGCAAACTAATATCCCATACATATTACTAATAAAATTTATAATTATTCACACAAATAGTTTGAGTAAATGTCTCAACTCAACTCAAAAGTTTAATTGATTATGTCAAAAGGCAAACTCAAACGACAATTGACGTATGACTGTCCTGTGCCCATCCATACCCTTTAAAATAACTTTGCTCTTGGTCTCACATATATACACACACACACATACACCTATACAGAAACACAGCTGAATTTACAAAACTGTCAAGTGATTACAAGCGATTAGAGCAAAAGTAGACAGACAACAAGGCTACACGCTTGCAGCATATAGCACACAACTCACACTGTCCACCACCATTACCACCCACCACCCTCCACCTAACAACTTAATGCCATAAACAAATTATGATGAAGCTGAGAATTATTTGCGTGTTAATTACTTACAGCAAATTACAGATGTCGGACGGTAATGGTGTTGGTGTTGATGTCGGTGCTTTAGCATCGCTACCGCTGCTGCTTCTTTTATTGCTGATGTTACTGCTACCTCATAGAATTTTATCGTTACTTTGTAAATATTAAAAATAGCCTCAACCTCTCAACCTCAACTCAATTCAAATTCAAACTCAAACTCACCTGCCTAAATTGAGTTTTGCATTTTGACGCTTCTCACAATCAGCCCATCATAATAATAATAATAAAATGAAACTAAAAATGGGGGATGAAGCAACAAATGTTGTTGTTAGCGGTAAAAGCTTACAGTGGAAACAACAACAACAATGACAAAAAGTGTTGCATGTGGAATTATTTGAACGTTCGTTGGATGCCCCCATTAAAAATAGGAAGAAAAATAAACAACCCTTAATATAAAATTCCTTTATATATCAAAATTCTTGATAACTTTGCCTTTTTCAATTCATAAAGGTAAATAATACAAATACAACAACAACAGTAAACATCAGCATACATCACCAACACCATAGTTAATAGCAACAGAACGTAGTAAAAGCAGAAGCAGCACAAGTTGAAATACACACACGTATACACACTTCAAAGTCACGCAGACATTTTCATGGCTCTCAATGTTTGTTGCAGTAAAGTCGCGTGTGTATATTCATGTGTGTATGTGTTTGTCTGAGTTTGTATATTTTCAAATTAACTTGGAAACATTTGACAAAGATATTGTGAAAATAAGGAAAATATTTTTGCATTGAAACGATAAATGAATGACATTTGAAATGCACAGAGGAGCAACAGCAGCAGCAGCAGTGAAAGAGAAAGAAGCCAAACGAATCCTGAAAAGCAACAGTAAAATTTTTCTATTAATTTCGCACAGTGGGTCGGAAATTCTTCAAGAAGTTCATTGGTTTTTAAACTTTATTACTTATGACACTAATTGATCTAGTTGCAATAGATAAATTTCGTATTTTCGAATTTTGTACACACAAATCAAACTTATATCACTGCATACCTAGTAAGCGAGAAAGGAATCGTTTGAATTTATCTGCCTTAAAATGTGATTTACTTGCAACGATGCAGCAGTTTTTTTTTTTTATTTATTTCTTAAATTTCTGGTGAATCCCAAGATTTTATCCGATACATATCTTCGCCATTATGATATCTACCCTTGGTATTTTTTGCGATGGAACGAAAAAACCTTAGACCCTGTATGTGCTAGTGTCTATACCATGGTTTAAAACCCTGGTCAATTCTTTCACTACTTTTAGCTTAATATAACTCCGCAATGACAAATCCAGAGGAGGTACAACTCTTTTCAAAACTGTTTAACCTTTAAGGAAAATTCTGACACAGTTTATAGGCGTCTTATTATTGGAGAGCTCGATAATTGTTGATCTGGTTTTTAATCTGATCTGAATTTTGGATTAATTGTGATCTAAATTTTGAATTTTTCAGTTTGAATTTTTGTCTGATTTGTAATCTGAATTTAATTTTCTTTTGGTCTGAATTTTTGTCCGATTTTCGGGCCAAATTTTAGTCAGTTTCTGGTTTGATTTTTAATCTGAATTTCAGCTTGATTTTTTGCCCAAATTTCGGACTGAGATTTTGTCCGAATCTTAATCTGAGTTTTAGATCTGAATTTGGTCTGAGTTTTGGTTTGAATTTTGTTTTAAATATTTGTCTGTTTTTGGTATTTTAGTTCGAATTTGATCTCAATTTAAGTTTGAGTTTTGGTCTGTTTCCGGTCTGAATTCGTTTGTGTTTAGTCTGAACTCTGAAATGATTTGATTTTTGGTGTGATTTCGGGCGAGTTAGGCCGGAATTTCGATTTCAATTTTGGTATTTTGCTACAAATTTGGTCTGAGTTTCGGATGAATTTTTAACTGAATTCTAGACTGAGTTTTTGCCCGAATTTTGTTCTATGTTTTTGGTTTGAATTTTAAATCCTTTTTGGTCTAATGCTTGGTCTAAATTTTAGTTTGAATTTGTGTCTGTTTCTGAATCTGAATTTTGATCTTTTGTCTAAATTCGAGTTTCAAATTTGGTTTGTGTTTGGTGTGAACTCTGAACTGATTTGATCTTATTTTCGATCTGAATTTTAGTTTGATTTTAATCGGAACTTTATCTTGATATTTGTTTTGAATTTAGATCTGATTTTTGGTGTATTAGGTCTGAGTTTTGGTCAGAATTTTGACCTAATTTGGTCTGATTTTTTATGTGAACTTTGGTCTAAGGTTTGATTTGATCTGGGTCTGAATTTTAGTTTTTGAATTTTGTTCTGAGTTTTTAATTTTGGTCAGATTTTTTGTGTGGGTTTAATCCAATTTGGCTGGAATTTTGGTTAGAATTTTAGAAATTTAATTTTAATTTTTGTTTGATTGTTAATCTGAATTTTGGGCTAATTTTTTGTTTGCATTGCAGACTAATTTATTAAGTCCAAATTAGTCTGCTTTTTAGTTTGAATTTTGGTGTGATTTGTGGCATGGTTTGATAATCATATCTGAAAATCATCATATGGCTATAGCTCTACCTAAACTAAAATTCCAGATTTTTCACTATTTCTGTACCAGCTCAGACTTAACTTCAATGCAGGCGAAATAGTAGACAACTAAAATGAGCTCTACGTTACCCAGTCTCGGCCAGTCTTTTTTCTCGCCTTCATCTCGACTGTGATCAATACCACAGTTTGTTACTTTATAGTTTTGATTTGATCATAAAGCTGATATCGATTACTTTAAGAGTTATCTGAAAAAACGGTACTATAACGGGTGTGTTCCAACTAGCAAGAAAGATCAAAACACTGACGTTCATTATGTGCTCTGCTGTCCTCCTTAGTTCTCGTCCTCTTGGACCGCTGGCATATAAATATTCAGTTAGAAATTCAAACGACCTCGATAGTCTAGTGCGTAGTGCACTAAACTTTCATCTGGGAGGTTCGGGTTCGATTCCCGTCTTCGTCTGGGGGTTAATTCTCATAATCTTCTTATATTCACCATCCATATGGCTAATTTTTTGGTCTTTAATAAAATATATGTCGAAGCGACAAAAGTTAAAAAAAAAGTTTGTACACAGAAATGTAGGCCTTGAGGCCTATTTTCATGTCAATGTAAAAAAAAATGGTTTCATGGGATATTTTCGACATATTTGTAAAAATATGCGTACGACTGTAACGTTAAAGACCAAAAAATTGGCCATATGAAGTGTATGAGAATTATAAGGAAGTGTACAAGTACACCTCTTGGTTGGTAATGTCAAAACCAGCAAGCCCATAAAATATTGCTACATCGTCGTTCGGAATCGGCGTTAAACTGTAGGTCCAACTACGTGGTATTACAATGGGCCGTTCATACCTAAGTGTGTCTCTTGGCAGCCACTCTAACCTAACCTGACTAACCTAGAAATTCAAAAGGGAATTAGCTCGATTGAGCAGTCTATGCAGATTATTTGACAAACACGTTGACCCTTTCATTTTCACTATATCTGACCAATAAAATGGTTTACTGCATCTCATGAACTCCAATAAGATACCAGCTTTTCTTTAAAAATTCCTCCCATTAAAAGTAAGAAAAGCTACTGAAAACTAAATTTCCTCACTGATTTAAAATGATCATTCCACCGTGTGTTACACTGGGTGTCATTGTGTCGTTATTGCTGTTACTGTTGCTATTATTACTGTGTAAATAGTCATAAAAAAAGGGGAGAATAATTGTTTTTTTTTCAACTTCTTCTTTGTAGCTTCAACAACATTTTTTTCTAGCAATACTGGAAACAAAATGCTTTAGATTTTTTTTTATTTTTTGTATTTTTGCAATTTATCCTTTCGTGTGATTTGGTTTGATGATATTACGCAGCAGGAGCTTTCGTTACGCGCACTCAATGGGGTAGAAGACACAACAGCAACAACAAAAACAATAGCAGCAACACAAAAATTTGACATATGCTGAAGCATTTTAATGGGCTTTAAATGTTTCCAGGAACAAGTCATTACTTTGTTTTGCATTCTACATTGATACAGTTTAAGGGTAAGGGACATAGCAAAAAGCAGTAAGTTATAATAAATTATTTGCAAATTAGAAAATGTTTTTCGTTTTTTTTTTTTTGTGGAAAGCATAAAAATGAATTATCGCAATAATGGCAAAGTAATTTATTGAAATACATAAAGCTGCAGAAGATATGTAATAATTATGAATTTATGTTTGTAAATGTGCCACAATTATGAATGGCATAGAAAGCATCAGCACAAATCGATGGCGGGGTATTAAAATGCATGCATCTCGAATGATTTTCGAATAAATATTAAAATTTTCTGATTTGTTGAAAGAAAATAAAGAAAGTTTTAAATGGTTAATAAAGATATTAAACGACATAACATTCTATATTGTACTAAATTTTAGTTCGTGCATATATAATTCAAAATTAATAATGACAGTGTTTAGAGATCGTGTTTTGAATTTTGAGGAAATTGGCTTATGATAGCTAAAATATGAAGTAAATGCTTTTGATTAAATTTTCTGTAGATGTCAGATAAATATCGCATCTATTGTTGTTTCACATTTGCTTGTTGCTTCTCTCGGGTTGACTCTAACGAATTTCTTTTAGTTCCCTTTAAATATGAGTGAATCAGAGTATCATAAACCACATACATGAACAGACACTGAGAAAGCCAACATCGTTGTCGGACTTTTTTCATGGGAATAAATTGTGACTACATACGTAGTGTGAGTGGGTTGGTTTTGATGCAAAAAGCTCGGGTTTTACATTATTAGAGGAAATGAAATTGAAATGACTTACGAGGGTAAGTCATTTCAATTTTCTAAGACTTCCCATAATTTTTAACAAAGACAGTATAATAGTTTTCTCAACGGTTTTTTTTCCGACTTCAAAAGTCCATATTGTGGGGGAATTAGAGATGATGAAGAGAAACTAAGGACGCAGCTGTAAAACTGTACTGTACTGTAAAACCACTGGGAAATCTTGCGCATAAGATAAAAGTGGAAATTTTGTTGCACTGTGTTATCATAAAGTAACTAACTTCAATCGAAAAGTCGGGGGACTCAAGTTGAGTTTTTTGTCATACACTCTTCGGCTAAGTTGAAACTAACCATCCGATTGAGTTAAAACTCACACAATGTACTTGCTATGAGTCCCGAAGTGCACGTCAACATTTATAACGAGGATTGGAGAAGTGGGCGTGGTACCTCCCATACAAACCATAGTATAGGAAAAGTGGGTGTGGCACCTTCCATATGACCCCATATGAACATGTACTATGAAATATCTTAGGAAGCATTTGTAGTACGGTACTAAGATTTGGTACCCAAATATTATCAATACTGAGGTTATGCTGGAGTGTGGGTTTCTAATGTCAAGTGGGCGTGGCACTTCCCATACAACCTGAATAAACATGACGAGATATCTCTGGAACTATATATGTACAGTCCAGTACTGAAATTTTGTACAATGATTTTTTTAATACTTTTTAAACTACATTTTTAGTACTTTTTAGTACTTTTTTTAGTACATTTTTAGTACTTTTTAATACTTTTTTTACTCGCTCGAAGCATTTGTAGTACGGTACTAAGATTTGGTACCCAAATATTGTAAATACCGAGGTTATGCTGGAGGTGTGTGAGTCTCTAATGTCAAGTGGGCGTGGCACTTCCCATACAACCTGAATATACATAAAGAAATATCTCTGGAACCATATATGTACAGTCCAGTACTAAAATTTTGTACAATTTTTTTTAATACTTTTTTACTACTTTTTTCAGTACTTTTTTTTAGTACTTTTTCACTACTTTTTTTACTCGCTCGAAGCATTTGGAGTACGGTAGCAAGATTTGGTACCCAAATATTGTTTATCAAAACCGAGGTTATGCTGGAGTGTGAGTTTCTAATGTCAAGTGGGCGTGACACTTCCCATACAACCTGAATATACATGACGAGATATCTCTGGAACCATATATTTACAGTCCAGTACTGAAATTTTGTACAATGACTTTTTTACTACTTTTTTTACTGCTTCTTTTACCACTTTTTTTACTACTTTTTTTACTCCTTTTTTTTACTCGCTTGAGATATTTTTTTGGTTACAAAATTACGCATTACCCAAATCAACGCATTACCCAACTAACACGACCAGCTTCGTCGTTGGTTACCGTTGGTTTTCAATTATCGTATCAAGCTTGTTAATTGGAAACCAACATTCATGACTACCTTTGTGAGAGTATTGTTTTATTTGTTGTTGTTTCGGTTTGCAAACTCAACCCTTAGATTTAAGTATATGTTCCCTTTGTTTTAATACTTGTATCATCATTTGAAAATTGGACGTAATAGTTAAGAGTTTGTGGTTTTATTTACAATTCCAAAGGCATTCGTATTCTTAAAAACAAAATAAAAATGTCTATTTTTTCAATTTCGATTCGAAATAGTTTCTGAAATACGAGATTCTTGGGGCCAGTAGTGCTAGGAATTCGAATTATGGCGAATTCTGGAATATAGATGTATGCAGATCGATGCAGTTTCAACATTTTCGTATCAAAAGAAACTTAAATTATCATTTACTTAACTTTTTACTTTATTTTTCTAATAACTTTAAAATTTTTTTTTTAGATATTTATATAAAGTCTCATTAATAATTCCAAGCAAAGCAAGATTTTTATATTAGGGTTCATTTTGAAATTTCAATTAAATTACAATTTTTGTGACTAATGGTTATAATAATTGTTAGGACACAATAATTCTAGACTACTCAAACTTTCATAGGACAAATTGCAATAACTAAACAAACACATATGGTACACGCACACACACACATACGCAGAGCAACAGAAGACACATTAACTCAAACAATATGAGGCATTTCCGCCTTTTTCCACAACCACTTAATTTTGGTATCATGCTGCATACCAAAACAAAAACAAAAGGCAAAACAAAAAAAGGCGGCAGCAATAATAACAAAAAGTTAGCAACTCTAACAATTTCATGTTATAATCGCATTAAAAACAAAAACAAGGAAAAACAAAAGCAAAGCGTTACCGAAAACAATCTAAGGTCAAAATATCAAAACCACACATATTGGGATAAATAATACAATAAAAATCCGTTTGGGGTTGATGGATTGTATTTTTCACTACACACACACACACACACAACAAACATATGTACACACACACACATGCATCCACATAAATACATTTATGAATGTATGCAAGTGGGTGTGTGTTTGTATGTATTTATGTATAGATTTGTTGAATAGGTGCAGAAAAGTATAGAGTCACACACAAAACAAAAGCATAATCCGCTCAGTTCAGTCAGACGGTTTTTATGGCATACTCCTTGCATGTATTTCATACCCCCTCCTCTCAAATCAACAAGGATTTTGTGCGGAGGGGAGCAACCCCTCCTCCCGCACAAACATTATACAAAATGCAAATCTTTTATTGCCATTCTTGCTGTCAAGGGTATAGAAATACATACACACATACTTGTATATATATCTACATACTATGAAATATTTCCATAAAACTGAACCAAATTAGAAGAAGCACGTAAAGTTTTAAACAGTTTTTTTTTTCTATTTTTTTTTTTTTTTTTTTTTGAGCTTGATTTATATTCTTTACATTTTGTATGTTTACTTCGGCATTTCTGTTTTATTCTTTCTTTGTGCATTGTATTCCTTTTTATTGTCTCAAACATTTTGAGTTTGTACAAATTTCTGTACATGAGAAAAATATGTAATTGGAAGCAGGAAGAAATTTACATACAAATATGTGATTCTAAGAAAAGGGAAAGTAAATATAAAATTAACAAACAAACAACAACATACAAATACTTTTGGGTGTACCCGTTTAATGGCAAAGAATTCATAGAACTCATAACTCAAAATGTAACGGGCAAGGGGAGATACATAAATATCTCTTCAATTATGCTTTACCAGCAGCTATAATCATTTTAAAGTTTTTCTCTCCCCATCTATTCTCATACGTACATGCTCTTTATGAGAGCTTAGACTTTTAACAAGTTATTCCCATCTGGCTCTGTTTAGGGCTGCTGTTTTGTTTGAATACTCCTATATAATCTTACTATTACCCTATTCGTGAAGCATGGAGAGAATTGAATTGATTTGAATTCTAATAGAGAGACATTGCCACGAACTTTACAGGCTAAATTTTAATTACGAGGTACCTACGATTTTTTTTTTTTTGACATAACTTTAATCTTTTGATCACCATTCTCATAATATCTGGCGCTGTATGGAGATACTGGCTAGCATTAAAATCAAAAAATAATATGTACCCTAAAGTTTAGTATGTGAGCCTTTGCCACCACTAACCTACTAATCATTAGCATAAACAAAACTTTACGAACGATGACTGGAAGTTTTGCAAAGGATTGAAACCGAAATATCTTGGCAAACGATAATTATCTTTGTTCACAAGATAAAAGTACTTTGATTTACAACAAGAAGTGAGTATATTTACATTATAATTCCAATTCCAGGAAACTTGTAGTTGGTTGTTTTTGTTTTCAATTCCTTAGCAATGGAATTAAAAAAAAATTATTTTATAATTCCATTACATCAAGGCCGTATTTAGGGGGGAGGTTTTGGGGGTTCTGACCAACCCCTTCGCCCCCCCCCCCCCGAAATGTGGAAACTTTCTTCTATTTTTTAATATTAATTGCCAGTGGATGAAAAAAAATCTAAATAAAATCTATTGAACAGTTTTTAAATATTTTTTACTTCCATCGGGTTTCTTTCCAAAAAGTCATATCTAAAAAAAATAAACTTGAAATCTTAGTTACACTATGTGCCCAGATCCGATTAGTTTTCTTTGACATGAGGTTTGGATACAAAAAGAAAAGGTGATGCTGAGCAATCCTGCATTTATAGTTTTTCTAGGTCAGTAACTGTTTTTGATCTGAAGTTTCGGGTTTAGGGCTCATTTGGAAGTGGAAGGGCATGATTCAGCCTACAATTTCTTGATTTCGAAGTTTGTAGCACGCCAGTGTTCAGCTCTCCTGTTTTTAAAGACGAACAAAAATTCTATTTTAAGGTTTTCAATCCCATTTTTTCTAAAACGTGGTGTGATGGGAAATTTTTGACCTCAGATTCGTGTTCAGTATAAAAAAATTATTTACAAACACTAGGAACCATTTTATTCGCAAAGCTCATGTAGGGCACTAGTAGTGGATCAGCTCCAAAGTTTTCGGAAATAATCTGAAAAATGTAATTTATTCTTAAACCCTTTATTGCTCAGAGCACCCCTACTCGGAAGACCTCTTTCAATGCCGTGACTGCACGAATTTTGGGAATATAAGCCAACCTCATCCGGATTCCTAATCATGGCCCGAATTCCCACTGATAATTATTTGAAAAAAATGAGCCTCTGACTATTTTTAGCATTTTTTTGGTAATTTTTTTGAGGTCGGGTGCATCATCAGTAATGGCAAGTCAATGTGTTATCGAAATTATGTCCTTCACGATAAAAAATGCATTGGAACCCATATTGAATAATATTTATTTGAAAAAATTTAAATTAATTGTTCAGTAAATATTTTGTCATTTTCAGCCATTTTTTTTAAGTTAAGATAAATAAATTTCAAAAACAAAAACTTTTCCTAAAGCTTTAATACATTTATCCACTTTTGTCCTTAGTCTGAAAATGAATCGCAATAATTTACAATACATAGAAAAAAAAGTTGACCAATATGGAGATTGGTCTCATTTCCTCCTATATTTTTATTTAAAACCACCATATTTCATAAAGGATATTAACACATCTAAGTCATCGTTCGTCATTAACCATAACCTATTAGTTGTTAGGGTCATCATATTTTCTTAGAATGAAAACCTACCCGCCCCCCCCCCCCTCGAAAAAAAACATCCTGGCTACGGCCCTGCATTACATAATACATTTTTTTTCAATTCCATTGCCAAAAAAGTACAATAGGAAAATTTTAAATTTTAATTTCTTATTAACGTTCCTTAATAGAAGTAAATTGAAATTTAAAAAAACTTTCCAATTCCTTTACTTGGGAGTTGGAAAAAAAATTACCAACTACAATTACTTGATATGAAGGTGAAATTAAATTCTCAATATAATAATTAAACCAAGCTCTGGTTAAAAAACTGGAGATTCAAGTTTAGTCGATTACCGCTTAGTAGCAACAATCGTAAAAATAACCACAGATAAAGAGGCGACGGGAAGATTTTATAAGGCTCGAAACCAATATACTTAACTTTATCTGGTTCAATAATCAATTATACATATAATTTTTAGAAATGCTTTTGTTGTAAGATTAAGTAATAATAATTAATGGGGAGGTTTAAAGGGTTAATACTTATTCACAAATAGCACTATCAAATAGTATGCAAATAGGCCCCGAAACAAAGATGAAACTGGAGTCAAAAGTAATAATCGGTTAAACTTTTCGATACCATGGTGACACCGGTGTCACAAGATTAATTTGTGCGATTTTTTAGGGTTTTTGGAAAGAGAATTGATGGTTCTTTAATTTCAATTAAAAAATTTGCAAATATTTTTTTGGTAACGGTACTGTAGCGGATCAAAGTGAAAAAATTGTGTTTTTTTTTTTTTTTTTTTTTTTTGTTAATTTTCAATAGCTCACAATTTTTACAAATTTATCCAAATACACCAAATTTTTTATATGTTGTAAAAAAAAACTATTTACTCAAACATGATTTTCCATATTTTTTAGTTTTTGTTCACTTTTTTTGGAAATATAAGTTTTGCTATGGGTCACCGGTGACCCTAAAATCTTCAATGGAAACATTTGAAGAACTGCTTTACAATGAAATGGGGGTCGAAGAATGTGAAACTGGACTCGATTTTGCTCTATCGCTCCTAGTTTCCTGACGGTCAAGAAATGGTTAAGTGAAACATTGATACTAGGTTACTTTGTCTATCTTTAAAAAAATATTGTAATAAAAATAGTGGCCCGAGCCGGTCAACAAACCTGGTATGGGTTCCGGTTTAGGTTCAAACCCAAGAGTTAGTAAGAGGATATCAGGCAAAAACGCAGTGCTTTAAAAGTAAACTTTTTAAAAAGTTCTGGATTATAATGCACCTATCCTAAAACGTATTCTCATGAGAATCATAACCCTCTTTTTACTTTTAGTTTAGTTCATATCAGGAATCTGGGAAATCTAAAACCCTAACCTACATACATGTAAATTAAATCGAAATTTGAAGAAAGAATGAATACAAACGTTCACTAAAGAAATTTCGGATTTACAATATCTCCAATGGAATCCACATAATATCAAAAAACCAAGAAAAGGTTGAAATTACAAAAAAATATATAAAATGTTTTTATTACTCAGAACTTTTTTTTAGTACCTTTAGTTCATATTCATGAATTTCTTAGAACCCAATGCTACCCGAAAAAAAACAAGGTTGCACTCCGCATGAAGATACGATTTCAAAAAGGTGTGCACGTAATCAAAACAATTTTTTTGCTCCACGTGTTTTTGTTTGCTTTATTCTCGAATTGATCAAAACTAATTTTTTCTCACTACTACATATATTCCGAAATTTGAAAAAGTTTTCAGATCGAACCACTCCAATGCATAACCACTGTATACTATATACATATTAATTTGTTGGTGCAATTACTTTTTATAGCATTTATGTAAGTAAAAGAATGTTGCATGGAAAAAAAGCACCCCTCATTTTGCTTGCTTTAATTTTATCTTTAAATCTGTATTAATTAGTAGATTTTATATGGCGGGGTCATTATGATCCAAATTGCTTAAGGGTAAAGAAGTTTCAAAGAGCATAAACCAGTGATAACCAGCATAGTTTTATTATTTTTAAGAGTTATTTTTACAGAAGTGGAAAGAGTTTTTTGAAGTAATCTTATTAATATTTCCTATAGTATAATAAAAACTAAAACAAGGAAATACTATATGAATAGAGTTTTGATAGCGGGAATACCTATTCCTTTTAATTGCTTTTGTATACCCCTGAGCAAGCATCTAACTACAACAAATGTATGTATGATAAAGTCTAGTCAAACAGCTATTAACCTAATGCCCTTACTTGAAGCTAAAACAAAACAAAAAAGCATACAAAATATGAGCCTACATGGGTATATCCCAATGAATGAATGAAATGAATCAAATCGGTCTATTCATTATCCGCTTGATATTTTTTTAACATGTGCATGTATTATCCTTTCAATACATGCAATGTATTAATAAATAATGACATTCATGTGCCGGAAAGAAAAACTGTAACATGACTACAAGCAATAAGACAAAGGGGCAGGCTTGACGACAGGCATGCAGTCAGTCAGTCAGGAGGGACGACTGGCAAAAGCAGCGCAATCAGTACAATGACACCGACAAGAACGAGAACGTCATTGTTTTTTGTTACAGTGACATTATTGATTGAAGCTCACAGGATAATCGTATGAATGAATGAATGCATTTTTTTTTTCTATATTCAAGCCTACTACAAGTACAACGTCAAAAGGTTCAATAAACCTTATGCCATGTGTTTATAATATAAGACAAAAGTGGTTTTTGCTTTTCGTGCTGTATTGATAGCATTAACATCTCTTCCCCACCCCCAAACATCTCTTGTTCGAACTTACCTCTTTTCTTTTTTCTGCAGTTTCTGTTGTGGTTGTTGCTCCTCTGCTGACGACTCCTCTTTAATATCCATTTCAGTTTTACGCATTGGTGGACTACTTATCATTGGTGGACTATAAACCCTTGGTGGGCTTGTCACCCTTGGTGGGCTATGCATCATTGGTGGCGAACTTTTCATCAATGACGGTGGACTGCGCATCATTGGTGGTGATGGCATTACTGGCGGTCTGTCACCTTCAGGTGGACTTTTCATCTGAGGTGGTGGTGATGCAGCTGCTGGACTGCTATGCTTAGAATGTGTTGACTTAATCGATGGTTGACTGCGTATTGATTTGATTGAAGCTTGTGGTGATGCTGCAACAGCTGCTGCAGCTTGTGAACCACCGGATGCAATAGAGCCAGCCATTGAAACAACCGAAGCTGCAGCAAGACTACCTTGTCTAGAGCCAATACTGCCACCACGTACGCTACCACTACGGCTGGCATTGCGGCTGCCACTGTGGCTACCGCTACGACTGTCACTACGGCTGGGACCGCGACTGCTGCTATGAATGCTACTGCTGCGTTTCGGTGAACCGGATGCAGTCGGTGTAGCGATGGGTGTGCCACGCTCTTCAACTGCCGCCTCTTCATCGGGTGGTGTCCCTTCGGTGGTTGGTTCCTCGGTAACAGCTTCCTCTTGTTGCGGTTCTGAGGTGGGGGTCTTCTCACCCGATTTCTCATCATCAGCTGCATTCCCATCTTCATTTTCGGGTGCATCGTCTTCCATGCCTGCAGGTGGCGGTATATCATCCAATGCAAAACCGCCCACATCTTCTTCCATCTCACCAAACTGCTCTGCAGGTGGTGCAATCAACGAAGATGCTGAGTAGCCATTACTTGGCGGCGTAGTTATCGTAGTCGATTCATCTTCATTGAGAGATCTATTCTCATCACCTGCGCCTTCCATTGGATAAGCGGGGCCTTGCAGCACACTTTGCATCCGTTCCAATGAAGTTGCCTCAACAGCAGCGGCCATAACTGCTGCAACCATGTCATCAGCACCACTAAAATCTGGTGGTGGAGTTGTAGGGCATTCATCACCATTCAACTCTCTGCTACGGCTTTTCGGGGAACCGGATTGTGGTGGTGATGCCGCCGTCATACCGTGATGTGATGGCAATGGTGGTGGTGAATTTGGTTGTGACTGATCACTTTCTGAGGGGGGAGTTGAAGGTGGTGGTATCCACGAGACCTGCTGAGTTGTCGGTGGTGGTGATGACACCATCTTGTGTGATAGTGACGATGGCCTAGCACATGGTGGTGGTGTATCTGGCGGTGATGGTGAAGTTGAAGGTGACTTGGTCAAAGATGGTGATAGCGGTACATTGGGCATGGAATGACCATGTGCACCATTGCCATGCACGTATGAGAGATTTGATGGGAGTGGCGGTAGTGGCGGTGGAGGAGTTGACTTATCATCGTCATCTTCGTCTTCGCCTTCATCAACATCACCATCGTCTGCCTCATCTTCGGTTTCGAGCGGTGGTGAAGAGGATTGTTGGTGTAGTGCAGCACGCATTGATAGCGGTGAAGGTGGTAAAGGTTTTGAATGTGGGAGTGGAGGAGGTGGTATCATTTCTAAAATAGAACTAGTCGGTGATGTTGGTGGAGATGGTGGAGCGGCAGCAACGCTGCTGCTAGTAGAGCCACTATGTGGCGGTGGTGTTGGAGGCAAATCATCGCTTTCATTTAATGTAGGCAATGGTTGCGGCGGTTGCTGTTGTTGCATTGATGGAGGTGGTGGTATTATACCGCCAAGACCAAGATCTTCTGCGGTAGTGGGCACTACGGGTAGTGGCGGTGTTGGAGGCTGTTGTGGAGCACGTGCCAAAGCACTATTATCCACTTCTTCAATATCCGAATCAATACCTTGAGCGAAATCCATGTAGAAAGTATCACGTGAATCACTTGAACCGCGACGCAGCTTCAGTGACAGATCCGGCGAGCTATCCATATTTTGTTCGTAGTTGAGAGACTCTGAACAGGTTGGCGCGGCTCGTGTTTGTTTCTTTTGATTCGATTCTATTCGTTTCACTTGAATTCAATGTAAGCTTTTTTCTTTTTCAAGGTGTTGGTTTTTTACGTTTTCGTTTTAATTCATTTGAGTCACATGAAGGAAACACTTTCTTTCGTATTATCAATTTGCACTTTAAAGCTTCTTCAAGCTTCTTAAGCCAAATCTTAATTAGTTACACTACTCTCGGAATGTATAATTTTTCTATTGACACTCGGTACATCTTCAAGTTCAAGAACCTATAAAAAAAAATCACATATTCGTTGTATACATATTCCGTATACTTAGCACACACAAAATTATTGTTCTTCCTCTTCCTGGAAAAACGAACGAACGAACTTTGTTGCTTGTTTTTTATGTATCCCGAAAAATTTTACTACGTCACACACATTTTGTCTTTACGCTACTAACTGCCATCCGCCCTCAATTTGTTACTGCTGCTGATTCCACTTCTACTTCCTTTCCGAGGGGGCTTTTCTTTAAACAGCATACAAAATAAATTCGGTTTATGCGATTTTTCGTATTATCAATGAAAAACGCAATAACGAACGCATTTATATATATGCGTATTTACGCAGAACTTGAAGAAGTACTTAGTGAAAAGCATCATCAATTGTTAGAAATCAACCCTCTTCTTCTACCATAAATACTTCGTCTTCGTTTTCCTCTACTCCAACCACAACTATAACAGCAACAACGAGAACGCACAATCTGAAGACACCGCAAAATAGTGCAGACACCCTTTTCTGAATTTGGTACACACACACACACACGCACACACACCACATACCTGCAGCTAAAAGACAAAGGGAAATGTGTACCTACTATTAACCAAAAATGGCACTCACATAGAGTAGGAAAACGGACTAGTGTATGGTCAGTAAGAAAATTATTAAGAAAAATAATTGAACATTAGTATGCACTTATAGGTTAGTTAGTTATAAGATTAGAGGGTCCTTATGCGGTGTATAACTCACTACTTTTCTATTCAAGGAGCCTATAAACCCCTTACGAATCATTCTCTCTGAACACAAATTCCTGAGAACTAATCGTAATTGTTTGATCCACAAAAAAATGTGCAGCGATTTATCTCGCAATCAGGCTAACTTTGGGCGTGGTTTTCCAATAAAAACATCAATAATTAATAATGAAAAATCTCAAAGACCTGGTTTCACAACTTAAGTATCAGATTATACTCTAAAAAACTGTAAGGCAAGAGAACTTGCTAAGTGCTACCAGACAAATTATGTCAGAAAATGAGAACTTGTGTTTACTTTTAGTGCATGCTTTGACCCACATGCAAATCTGCCAATAAAATTAAAGGTTAAGACAAGAAAACTACTCTAAGAGATTGCAAAAGAATCTGCAAAAAGTTTTGATTCCCGGGCAAACAAGGTTTCTTTGTGGTCTAAGTTCTTAAAGAAAATTTTCTCACCTGAAGACTAAACAGACTACATTCAGAATTCCATTTCCTAGATAGTCTTGATGCCCGAAAACATATCAAGTTCTTAAACAAAACTGTCCCTTTGGCATACACTCTCTCCGAAGACTATTTTTTTAAGCCTTATAGTTTAGGGAGGCTACATTTGAGAGCTCAGTTTCTGATTTATTTTGCTACGATAAACTTGAAATGTAATCTTGATTTATAATCCAACCCAAACCTTTGAAGCCTTTAAATCGGACAAACATAAAGCTTGTGCTGTAAGTTTTAACAGAAAACTCTTTCATCGATATTCTCTCTAATCATCCTTTTTAAAGTTGTAGATACTTTATTAATCACTATCATGATTTAAAATGATCAAGAGCTCTGAAACTTTGCGATCGAGCACGCAGGTGTATGTCTCATAGAGATTCATGGGCTGCAAAGCTGAGAAATCCCCACTAGGCATCTTAGTTTCTTGAAAAAATGCGGAAATCTTGCCAAGGCCTTAATCAAGGTCTCTCGAAAAGGCTCTTTTAGAAAGGTTAGAGTTGAGCTCGCTAGCCTTGAGATTTAAGTTTCTTGATAACCTAGATGCGAAAAAGTTTTTATTCACATTCATTCTCCCCAATGACCTTTTATCATTCTGCAAAGTAGAAGAGGCTATATTTAGGATTTTAGTCTCTGACTAATCTTGATGTACAAAACTTGCCAAAATCAAAACACTTAAGTATTAGGTTAGGTTAGGTATTAGAAGGGTTTAGTTCTTAGAAGTCCGTGATTTAATTTTCTCAAGGAACTTTTTTTTAATTTATAGAGCTAAAGAATTTAGACTTAAGAACTCAGTTTCTGGAAATCTTGATAGAAGTGTCTGGTCAAAGTAGCGATTTAAATCAAATAAGAATATCAAAATCTTTAATTTGAACTACTATAGAAAGCAGAGTTGAGAAATCTACACTTTCGATCTCAATCCCTGGATATTTTTGAAGCGGAAATTTTGACAAAATTCTGATTTAAAATAATTAAATTTTAAGGCTTATACAGGGTTTATAGCGTAAGTTATTTTTCAATTATTTCTTTTGGTCACTTGGTATTTGAGTTCCTAAATAATTTGATGCAAAAAAAACTTATCGAGCACTTAAGTTAAAATCACCAGGATTTCTTAAACCAAAGATTAGACATGGGATCTCAATTCCTGTATAGTCTTTATGCAAAAAACTTGTCAATATGGTATTTTAAATTACAGAAAACTATCTCCAATAACTCTTTTTTAAGCTGTAGAGTTAAGAGGGAAGAAGGGAAAACTTTTGCTACATTCGGGATCATAGTTTCTGAATAATTATTTTGTGTTTTCATATTAGGATTCTCGTAACTTCTTTAGTTTTGTTCTAAGCTTTCATTGAGAACTAAATTATGAGCTCATATAAAGCAAATCGGTCCAGAAAATGAAAGAGAAGAATTGTGATTTCTTCAACAATCAGTTTTAGGATATAACTGTGTAAACAGAGCTACTTCAATCTAACCTATGTAATAATGATTCCAGAAAATGAAAGAGAAGAATTGTGATTTCTTCAACAATTGAAGGAAGCATTGGAGCCAGATAATTTAAAAAGTTTTAAATTTAAAGCTTGTTTAGTCAACACTTTTGAAAGTAAGTATTTAGAGAAGCAATAGAAATGTTTCAAAGTTACGAAAGATTTTTTAGGGTGTGAAAATGAAACAACCCAAAATCCCCTATGCTTCAGCGCACTTCAAAACCAAAATGACCAAAACTAACAAATAATATTTGTAATCTCTTTGTCAACAAACTGAATTGTTTGTTATTACAGCAAATATTTTTGTTGTTTTAATAAAAATTTTTACTATATGTTTAGTGTTCACACATATCTACATACAATAGTATGTATAATTATTGGTTCCAAAAGAGTCACCAACGAAAGGGATAGTGGTATGTATGTGTGTGTGTGTACGATGTCCTCTTTGATGAGCGCTCTGAACGAATAACAACAACAAAGTATCGTAGTATTTTCGGTAATTGTCGTAGTGTAGGATACACTCAGCTAATGGATGCTGCTGCTGGCGTTAGCGCTGCTGCTGCTACTATTACTTTTACTACTATATACCAGCTAGGTCATATAGAGAGAGATTGGTTAAGTGAGTGTGAGAGAGGGGTGTGTGTATCTCGTACGCTGCTGCCATCGTTGTTGTTGTCGTTCTTCCTCTGCTGCTGTGCTGGTTGTTTTTTTTTTCAGGACACACACACCCGTTTTTCGCTGCTGGTGTGTGTGTATTCACCAAAAATAAAATTTGCAAAATTTTAGTACTTAATTTTCTAAGTACATTTTTAAATTCAATATTAAATATTCTTACAATGCAAAAGAGTATACGCAAAAACACACACAAAGGAAGATGTTTGTTTTCTTTTTTTTTGTTTTGTTTTGTTTATTTATTATATCCGAGTATAAACACACAAAAAACCGTAGGGTTAAACTTTTCTTCCTTGTTCAAAAATACAAGTCAAACACTAGTAAAATATTTTTTTTTTGTTTTTTGTTGTAATCGAACGTTGACAAAAGCATTCACGACGACGACGACGTGTATAGTTAGGGTCGGATGTCGATCTTTCTGCGACGACACTCAACAGTGGAATGAATATATAGCGCATTACCGAATCACAGATTCTTCGCCAATCGAAGCCAATGCAATTCCAACAAAAGTTCCAACCGAAGTTTATTGTAGAAAAAGCGCGCGCATATCATAACAAACTATATTTTATTCCAAATGGAAGTTATGGAAAATGGAAGAAAAATAGCAGTGCAGCGGCTGCTGCTGACGCTCATAGTTGTTTGTGCTTACTCCGGTTGATGATGTTTGCTAAGTGTGTGTGTATGACACCATTGGAATTTTTGTTTTGTTATTGTTTTTGTTTGGTTGTTACTCGTACATTTAAATTGCTCGTTGTTCTTTATACACTCGGTACTTTGTTGTTTTTGCTGTTATTGTTGTTTATACATTCGCAATGAATGAATGCTCTCATGCTCACGAATAAATGCCGCCAATTAATTGAAGCTCTCTGATTTTAATAGTGAGCGCGCGTCATATAAAAGAAAAATTTACTATGTCAGACTGAATGGCGGCTACATCCGGTTTAACTTGAGCGCCTTTTTTTCGTTGCTTTTGTTTTTGTGTTGTGTGTTTTAGGCTTGCATGTATAGAGGCAATATTCTTGAGAAAGTGTGAAACGTTTGATTTTTCTTGCGTAAAATAATTGAAAGTAATCAATTACAGGTGAGTGAAATTAATTGGTATTAGGAAATGGTTGAAAGGATTTAGGAGATAATAATGAGCATCAAAAGGGGAGGAAAGTATGCTGCAAAGAAATTTTCATATATAAATTAATAATATACATGATTTTTAAATTATTTCCCTTCAAAATATACAACAAATTCAAAATATACTTCCATTGGTGATTTTTCAATATTTATTACGAAAGAATTTTATTAATTCTTTATTTGACCTTTTTTGTTGACTTCTGTTCTTTCTTGGAACCATAGGAATTTATCAATTTAATCGTTTTTTTTACTATAATAGTAAGCTGAATATATAAACAATTTTCTTTCATTCCATATGTGTCGGAATGTTTAAATATTTTTCCACTTGTATGCAACAAAATCAAAATATTTTCTTTTATTTCTTTTGTTTATTCATTCACTCATCACACACAATTCTTATCACTAGGTCTCACAGTCACACAGTACTGACTGGAAAATATGCCCTGGAATAATATTGAAAGAGAACGCACCGGTATATACTCATTTGAACGAGTATGTCTCTCTTTTGTTGTTGTTTTTCATGTTTTTGTGAGAGTGGAAGCTGCGTGGAGCAAATGTTTGGTATTAGGTGTGCTTAAAAGCTTTTGACAAATGCGGTGTCATATATTTAGAAATTGTGTACCAACCACAATTCACAGTGTAAATTTAGCACTATGTATTAAGCATATGGGTAATTCCAATAACGGAAATCTGTTCAGACACAACTTTGAGATAATTTTTGTATTGGGAGTATGAATGTATAAACTCGTATTTGTTTCGTAATTTGGGCATTTATTGTGAAAAAGTGGTTATAAATTTATTCTTTAAAGTATTGTCCATCGTTAGCCACAACCTTTTCCTATCTTTATGCTAGCATACGGATTCCGCGTCGAAAGAACTCCTCATATTTTGAGGCTATCCACGAATCGACATATTTTTTGAGTTCTTCGAAAGAACGGAAGTGCTGTTCAGCCAGGCCATGTGTCATCGATCGGAACAAGTGGTCGCCAGTCACAATACGATGCAGAAAACCATTTCTTTTCTGTCGTTCAATCAGCAGTTCACATGTGAAAAGTCGTCGTTCGACGTCTCTCGGCTTCAATTCGTACGGCACCCAATTTCCTTACTTTTGAATCATTCCCAATGCTTTTAATCGTTTAGAAATGGTTGATTGATCAACTCCTAAAGATTCTGCAAGTTCTTGTTGCGTTTAACATGAATCTTCTTCGAGTAATGCCTTCAATTTTTCATCTTCAAGCTTTTTCGGGCCGCCTAAACGTTCCCTGTCTTCAACATCAAAATCACCACTTTTGAAACGGGCATACCACACCTGACACATTCTAACGCATTCTATAGCATAGTCAGGATAAGCTTCAGTGAGTAAACGATGTGCTTCAGTTGCGTTTTTCTTTAAATGGAAGAAGCAAATTAAAACTTCCCGCAAATGTTGTTTTGTTGGCACGAAATTCGACATTTTCAGCTATAGTAAAACACTTTTGTAAAATTATGAAAATTATTTGACAGATCAATTCTTATAGTATTTTTGACGCTCTTCGAGATAGAATAGCTGTCAATGTCAAAAAAATGACGCGTATGATAGATATGAAGTTAGTCACAATTACGAGTTTATACATTCATACTCCCAATATGTCGGCAGAATATTTCTTTTATTTTTCATGGTTTGCACAATGATCTATCAAAGTTTCATTTATCTATACTGAATATTTTGGAGATATACACCAAAAACTTACGATCTCTTCTTTAAGTTTAAATAACAAATTCTGGAAATAGTACTCTAAATGTTAAAATATTTTTTGCTTCTCCTGTAAAATTTTAAAAATGTGTGTTAAGACGTTAGCAAATTAAGGCAACGATATGTGTTTTTATGGATTTTTTTGTATTCTACTGTATAAGGTGGAAAAAAGAAGAACGCGCATATTGTTATGGTAAACTATTTTTTTTTTTTTGGTATCTAAAAATAGCTCTTATAATGCATGTTGGGACACTCGATTTCCTGCATGTTGGTACACCCACTTTTTTAATTTTTGTGCATTTTTACGCCATTTTTTAGTACTGTTTATGAAAATAAATGATTTGAAAGCGGCTTTCAAGTGTTGAATCGGCAAGTTATTTTAATTCTGTGTGTTTTTTGTTTCTTTTTTAAAAACATTTCATAATGCCGACTAGAAAATTATTATATTTTTTTTTATTTAAGCAGTTAACACTCAGGGGGTACCCCTATGAATGCAAAGCATTGCGTTGATTGAGGAAGGAAGATAGATTAGTGGTAGGAGAAAAGAGGGAGAAAAAATTGTGAAAGTTTATTTTAAATTTGAAAAGGTCGTAAAAGTCAGGAAAAACGGTTGAAGGAAGCCTATTCCATATACGCGCGGTACGGCAGAAAAAATATCTATCGATGGGGTACTGTAACTTCCGCTAGCGGTTCGTGTAGTTCTGGTGAACACATGAACTGGTGGAAACAAATTCTGTATCTCAGCGGAATATCTACCATGAAAATACCAGGAGAACAGAGTCACACAAGCGACTTTTCTACGGTGTTCCAAAGAGTCAATAGAGCTGGAAACCCTACTGTCTTCTATTAGCTTTATCGCTCGATGTTGAATACGGTCCAGAGGCTCTAGTTACGTTCGTGAAGCTCTTGCCCATAGGTGCGAAAAAAAAACATTTTAGATCTTTCCTAATGACAATGGAATTTTCTAGAAATTATTCGAATTCTCCACCGATCACTTGAGAACTTTCTCGATCATTGTCGCAATCACAAAAGATCTTTCCAGAAATGGAATTTCGGAAGATGAAATTGACAATATTTGTGTTCAATGCGAAAAAGCCTTACCAGAAGGTTCAACCAGCAGAAACTCCATCAAATGCTGTATTTTCAAAGAGTTAGCTCACAAAGGTTGTCATAATAAGCGTTTCCATATTTTCATGTGTCAAGATTGCGATTCTGGCGATGAACTGAACGAGGCCGAATCTGTACAAAGAATAAAAATAAATGAAATTTTTAGTTAATGAAATAAAAAAATAATGAAATTAAAAATGTAAGCTTTGTATTTTTTTTTTTTTTTCCACAAAAAAATAGTTAAAATTTAGCATATGAACTGTTTAAAGCACATAAGTTCAACACAGATTTATTAAGTCATTCATAAGTCTTGTTTTTTTCACTCGTTTACCTCCTGCAAAACGATATTCTTGAAATTTTAAGGGAAAACCAAAACAACTTTTTATACTAAAAGCAATCATGTTCGTAAAGGGTAATTTCACACTGGCAACAGTTGCCGCGGGGACAAATATGTTTTGCTCTTCTAATTATGTGAAATTACTCTCTGAATTCCCCTCTTTTTTTTAATTCTATATTGGAAACAAAAAAAGTTTTGCCGCCTCGGCAACAATCATATTTAACGGCTGCTAGATCTGACAACAGTCGGTTTTTTTTTACTTTCACTAGTGAATCTGGAGGCTTATAATGTTTCTTTTTATTATTTTTTGATGTGTAAACATTTTAGCTCACGGTATATTATAATTGTAACGTAAGATGTAAGATAACTGTAACGTCCAGTTTTCCTCTCGCACACTACTGTGCGGCATGACTGTGCTACTCTAACCAACAAAGAGAAGAGAAGAAGAGAGGGAGAAATTAAACTACGAGCGGAGTTTGTTTATTTATGTTTCGATAAATTTACTCACACATACATATATGTACATCCGAAACCAAAATGTGTGTGTACATTTATTCGTGGCAGAATTATTTGTTGGTGTTAAACGTGTGGAGATCGACTACACCATACAAGGTGAGAAGTCGCCGTAGCAAACACAGGCATTTGATAGGCTTTGCATTCGATTAGTTAGATTGGATTAAAATTAAATATTTTTTTTAAAATATGTAAACAATACAAAATGATAAATAATAAATAATCTAGGTTTCAATAAATGTATAAACAAAATGTAATGATAATGATAGCAAACGACGGCATTATAAAAATTTTGCTTTGTACATTAACCTTAGAAAGGCAACACTTTTTTTATCTATGTAAATAGCAAAAATGTTAAACAGAATAAATCAAACTTATTTATTATAAAATCACTTATTTACTTAAACAAAAATGCATTGTTTCTTATTTTTATTAAATGCAGTTAATGCAACTCTCTGGTGACTGATCACCCCTGTTGCCTTTCTAAAGTTAAATGCGGAAAGCACTTATCGTCGCCTGAGGATTGATTTGGCGTATGTGTGTACAAATTCATATACCTATACGCCAATCAATTCTCAGGCGAAGTTATGTAAAATTTTCACACCTAATAAAATTTCAAATCGACAGGAAGAAAAAAGGTTGCAATTGCAGCTGCGTGTATGCGAGTATATAGCGCCCGATGCATTGAGTAAAATAAAAATAATGCAACTACAACATATCAGCCCTATTCACGATTTGGTGCAAATGCAAAATATATGCGATATGGAATAAAAAATTGCATCTGCAATCATGCAAGACCATTTGCAATTTATGGTGAATTGGGCTATTATATATAAAAGATAATGATATCTAATAAATTTTTAAGTTTATAAAAGAATTGTTTTAATTTGAATTATTTACCTAAGCATATAGATTATACATCAAATCCCTATATATAAGCTTATGTATATGGCACTCAGTTGGCTTAACTGTTTACACATCAAATATCTTGCGTGCCTTGCACACATCCATTGTTTTTTTTTTGTTTACCAAGTGTTCGCAACACTGCCAACAACTATAGCCAATGTGAAATAGCTCAAAGAAATATTACAATCAGCTGAAGGATAATTACGTGTTGCCACCCTAACTACTTACGACCATACATATTACGAACAATTTAAGGGTGGTAACACTGAAATGCATGAAAATTTTAGGACATGCGCATATATTGTAAATGCATAACTGTTGCGATGTATACTATCAACAAACGAAATTACCTCGATTTATTTAGTCGAATATTACAAGAAAATTGCTATTTTTTTTTATTAAAATAAACATAGTTTTAAAAATGTTGAATAAATGTAAGAAATATTAACCAAAATTTCTAAAGTTATTTGAAGCAAAATTTTCTGCAATTCAAATCGAGACAACATAATACGAGGCATTGTTGTTGCCTCTTTCATACCGCCTCTAGAATATATCACTCATATGGCAGCAAGGTAATTTTATTAACCCTAATTTGGTAATTTGAGTGAGGAAGCTTGTTAGTTGTTTATACTGAAATTTTTTGTAGATTACCTAATTTTCATTATAATTTAAATGAAATCATTGTATCATATCTGTTTGTTATAGACTGGAACAGTTCATAAGACAAAAAGCATGTCGAAATTAAAGCTTTAAAAATCTTAACTACAGTTTTTTAATCATAGTTTTTAGGAGACTATGAAAATTAAATCTAGAGGTTAATTTTTCAAAGCCATGACTTAAGTTCATGTTAATTTCGTTATTTGAAGTTATATATAAACAGGCTTAATGAACAAATGTAGTCATCACAACAACAATGTATATAGAGACGGACAAATCAGATGGCCGTTTCGGAATCCGCCACGATTCCTCATCAGTGATCTTAGTGATAGTTTTTAATCTTTCAATATCCTATATAAGCTACTAATATTTGAAATCATAACCCAGAATTACTGATTTGATTCCAAATATCTTCACTGAGATATTGATAAATTGATATATTTTTTGACAATACTTCAGAAACTTCCAAATTACATTCCGAATATACCAATTGTGTTTCAGAATAACCAAATGTACTTCTAAATATTTCGGTTTGGAATATTTTAACTTGATTTCAGAATATTCAAATGTATATCTAACTTTGGAGATTTCCAACTGCAGGTGCTTCAGAAAATTATATCTGTACCTCAAAAAACGATTTTAGTTTTTAAAAGTTTTATCTGAAGTGCATTTGGGATTTTCTTAAATACTTGCAAATGGAACATTTGAAATTTTCGGAAGTTCATAAGGAATAATCTGAAATCGAATTGAAATATTCTAAATATAATTATCCATTACTTTTTTAGATACTATCACAAGGAGTTTTATTGGTGATTTGCGGGTTAAACAAGCTTATACATTACCACCTAATACGAGTTATCTATTGCGCTGCAGTTTTATATGAATCCTTCGCGTGGCAACACTACGAAAAGTAAGAAAACAATGCATACATCATAAAAAGTGAAAAATTACTGCGAAGTAATCAAAACATATTAGACGTGAATAGTACAAATAAAATCTCAGGAAATAGATTTAATGTTAAAAAATTAAGTTATAATAATACTTAAGTAATTCCATACTATTACTACTCTAACAAATACAACACAATGAATCGAAAAGCCCCAAAAAGAAATTCCGTTAAAAAGGAAAAAGGGAAACCTGTTTGCTACAAAATGGATTTGGCAACAAATCCTCTTGCTACAGTTTCATTGATGCTGACACAAATGAGTTTGCATTATTTGAATGTCGTCGCAGGCGTAAGATAATTTATTTTTTCAAAAAAAGAAAATAAATCTATTTTAAATTTATTTCCTAGGGGAATTTCATACCAACGCTTGATACCGTTATGACTTTTAGAGAATTACCCGATATGGAAGATGATGATGATGATGATGCAGATGATGCAGCCATTGTTGCATTGCTGGGAGATATGTCACGTGAAGACGAACATTAAATAGAACAGAATTTTCAAAGTACCAAAACTAAACTTCAGTACAAAACTATTACAGTTTATTTTCCTCCCTCACTAATTACGATTTTTAAGAAGATAAGACATTTTGAAACCTTAATTCAGGATTTTAAAATTGTTTATATAAAACTTTTTAAATCACTGCAAAATACGAAAACACATGAATCATGGTTTTTTGCCTATGGTTCATTAAAAAAAAAAAAAAATGGTAGAAATTAATATATGTAGTGTGTATAAATGTAGTACAAAATTATTATCATATTGATTAAATAAATAAATATATGTAGCGAAGTTCTGTACAACTAATTTTTTATTCACAGCGCATCATCAGTTTAAGCATTAATATTTAAAGGACATACCATATATAGGTATGTATATGAGGCTGATGTTTACAATAGAATGTGATAAAATAGCAGTCATGGGCATTATAATTCTACATAAAAGAGCACACAGCTTTTGAGCTTTTTATATTCTACTGCTTGTTTCTACCAAGCAAAATCACGAGTATCCTTTTTTTCTTTTGTCGAATCATAAGATATTTTCGAATGGCAAACAAATCTTCGTTTGTGCTATTGGCTTTGAGCCAGCGCGTGTAGAGCAATAAAGAAACGTTCATACTTTTTGAGTGCTCTTCTTCATGCGAGCTTATCATTTCAAAAACTTGTGAGTGCAAAAACATTAACATTTCTTTTCTATTACAAGCTCCTCAAATGTTTGACTTGGTATGTTGGCAACCCAACCTTTAAGTTGGGCTGTGAGTCTTTTAAAATAGCGCTCATCGAATTGATGTTTTCACTTTATATTCATCATTTTGAGTTTTCCTCAGTGATAAACTCTTTTTGAGTTTCTTTTCATTTGATGCGAAAATTGTGTCGCACATTTTGCATGATACGCAGTGATGATAATTTGCAATTGAACTAGCATTACAACACATTTTTTAGCACTAAAATAAACGTTTTCAGAGAATACAAACGTGATAAGTTTGCCGAGTAAAATTTTCAATGTAACCACGATCCGAAGCCAGACGTCTTGAAGGACAATGGTAACTGGAGAGGAATAACGCTTCATAATCTATTATATATGGTAAAATTATTGCTACAATATTCTTAAACAAACTACAAAAAATAAAGAGCACGATTCATTAACAACCAAGCATGTCACTTTTGTTTCTTCCCGCCATTGTTCTCGCTTCACCTTGGCCTAGAAGTCAGCATCAAGAAGACCAAAGATGACAATTAAAAACGTCAGTACTGATATACATTTGGAAATATATAAATTAAAATTTGTTGGTAAATGTAAATGTAAATATGTTTATGCTGCAATGATTCTTTCATGATAAATTATACGTATTTTGACAAGATGTAAAAGCACAGTAAGAATTTGAAATTACAAATCTCGATAAGCTCTTTGATAAATATTATTTAGAATATTTACTTCCTAGAAGAATTTGAATGGTTATTTGTGAGTTAAGCCCGGTATATACTACTTTTACAAATTTATCAAATGGCAACCCTAAGATAAGTATTAAAAAAAAAATACATATATGTATGTATAGTATACATACCTCAAACCCAAGCGAACATTTTTACAACGAAGTAAAAGGAAACAAAGAGTATACAAATATATAGTACAAATTATCAGGGGAAAATTAATAATTAAAAATATCAGAATAACTATGGATGTCAAAATGATGCCAACAAAAAAAGATGAATGTGAAATAGATGTCATAAAACAATTACGTGAACTTGAAGTGGATGTTGGAAAAGATTTAGATGAACTTGTAATGGGAGGCGAAGTGAAAACACTTAAACTTGAAAGGGATAGCGGAAAAGAATCACATGAACTGGATAGCGAAAAAAAATCGCTTAATCTTGAGTTAGTTGAGTTTAAAGTGGATACTGAAGAAAACTCAAATGAACTAACATTTTATACCGGAATAGAAAATGCCAGTTCAGGTGCCAGAAAACGAGGAAATATTGCTAACCGCGCCAGCAAAAAATATATTGGAGGAATAGGACTAATGGTTTTAAATATATTGAATGCTCAAATAGATGTAAGATAAATTAATTTTAAAATTATAAAAACATTTAAACACACAATATAAATATTTTTGTAGGGAAAATTATTTTCGTCGCTTGGACATCCAGTTGTAGATTTTTCAGATGATGAAAATGATTTTGCATGTCTACGAGACACAGACACCTCAGATGAAGAACTTGATATGGAGATTAATGAAATGTTACTTGGACGAAGTTTAAAACGACTAAAACAAGAGCCAGAATCACAGATGCGAGAACTGGAAGCAAAGAATCGGGAACCAGAACTAGAATCCGAACCAGAAACAGATAGCACAGATGAAGAAGGTAGAGTTATCTACTCAAGTAACTCATTTCATAAAACGGTTATTGTATTCGATCGACGACGAAAAGTCAAAAAGAATAAAAAGGAGAAACTCCGCAAAGATGAGGAAAATACGACTGCAATGCCCATTAAAAACAACGATAAAGATTACAAAAAAGTAAATACTTCAATTTTAAAATAATAAAAATATTTAAGGACTGTCATAAATATTTTTGTAGGGAAAATTATTTTCCTCGCTTGGACGTCCAGTTGTAGATTTTTCAATACAAGAACCAGAGAATACAAAAAATTAAAAGCTATTTAGTTATATAAATATTAAATTTAATAATACAAAAGTAAATTTAAATCATCGATATTCAGTACAAAATTAACGCTTAAAGTAATTTTTTAACCCTTTAGTGCATAGTGATTCATATATGTATGTATACTATATGAATATTGTATACATACATATATGATATATACATAGTATACTTACTATATATCAGCATCAAACTAAACATTAACATAATGAATCATACTTATTACTACCTGAAAATTTTTAAAATCTATTTTTTCTTTAAACTCTTTTGTATATAAAGAAAAAATGGGGAAAAAAAACAACAACATAAGTATATAGAACGGTAGTGATAGTTTCTTTCAATATCTCTATTCATTGAAGATATTTGGCATCAAATCCGTAATTCTGGGTTATGATTTCTAATATTAATAGCCTATATAGGATATTGAAAGATTACGAACTATCACTAAGATAACTGATGAGGCCATAATGGCGGATTCCGAAACAGCCGTCTGATTTGCTCGTCTCTAAATACGTTGTTGTTGTGATGACTACATTTGTTCATTAACCTGTTTATATATAACTTCAAAAAAAAAAAAAGATATCATTTTCAAATTTGGTAGACATGTTTATTGATATTAAAAAAATATAAAAATTTTTTTCTTTTTAATTTTTAGAGGGCCGTTTTTGGGCCATAAAAATTTGTTGAAAAAACCGCTACAATTCGGTGGTTGACACGATTTAAAAAAACATTCAACCCATTACTCTGATTGTTTTATATGTTATTGTATACATGCATAGCTATGGTCCGAACTAGAATATAAAAGATTGGTTTTGAAATTCTCGACTTACAGGCGATTTTCTAACCTCAAAGTCAAAAATTACAAAAAACAGCCAACATTTTTTTTATTTTTTGACCAAAACTTTTCATTCTAATTCAGACGATAGTGACTTCAATGTAAAATAATGCATATTTCTTCTTTCTTTTTTAGATCATCCAGTCAGCTGTCAATTCAATCACCGATTTTTGGCGGTTTTTTAAAAAAATGTTTAAGGTCCAAAAACGGTCCTGTAAAAATAAGAAAAAATAAAAAATTTACAGATATTTTTCAAGCATTAATGTTTGCCCATAAAAAAGAAATTTAAAAAAAAAAAATAATTTTGAAAATTTTTAGGTAGAAAGACCGCTTAATGCTCTATGTATCGAGCAAGTCGAAAAGGGCAAAAAAAAAATTAATTACAAATATTTACTTTGTACAAAATTTGCGGTAATGATGTACCTTTACTTAATTGTATCTTCAAAGGAATGCATTGAATTCAAAAAAATTCAGGAAAATGTCTTTAAAGTTCTTGCATACATAGGTGCATAAATATCGTCGCCTGAGAACAGATTTGGCGTATGTGTATACGTATTCGTATACCTATACGGCAAACCAATTCTCAGACGATGATATGTAAACTAAATCTATTACAAATATATTCAACCGTTTTTTTAGATCTTCAGACCTACCATGAACAAATGAAATATATAACATTTAAAAAACGTATCTATAATTTTATATACGATATCAATGTATCAAAAACAAATTAGATGAAAATTTTCTAATATAAAAGTTTTATAAACATTTTCTTGAATATCTCTAAATCACCGGATGATCTGGAAAAACAAAAACTAATATTGTAATCCTTATTTGAATACGTTTCGAAAAAGGTGCATTAACCAAAACTGTCGCGCATATGGTGTATTATTAAGGCTTGCTGCCGCCTCTAAAATTAATTTTGATAGTCACTCACTATGCGGTTCACAATTTTTTTGTTTTTATATAGAGTAAATCATAAATACTGATACAAAAGTTCTTAACAATTGTAAAATAAAAAATAACGTACTAAAGAGTGAAACATTAATTTTTGATGTATTCACTGATACATCTCAGGGAGTTTCTTGTGATGGCATTCATGATTTTCATCACTTCTAGAAACGTTTTATATACCTACTTATAATAATACAATTCTATTAAATAACATAAAATACAAGTTCATTATTTAATTTTTCTTTGCATAAACACATACCTTAAGACTCTAAGCTATCTATCAATTGTTCCATAATTAGCCGATGCATTAGAATTGCAGCTTTCTGTTGCGCTAAAAATCGCTCACTTTGTTCTCGAATTAATTTCAACTTTTCACGATGCCTTTCATCACGTCGTTGCTCCTGTAATTCAATTACTTCTTTGAATTGTTGTGCATAAGCGGGTAATTCATCGGTACTTAGTTTGCCATGTAATAAAGCAGAATGATCATAACTTTCAGCCTCTTTTTTCGGCTGCAGTTCCTCAGAGCTGTCTACTGTATATTCTTGTATTTCGCCAACATCAGTTTTAGCTTCAATTTCAAAATTAACATCGGTTGGTTCAATGAAATCAATTTCCTTTTCTTGTTCAAGATTTGATAACTCGGTAAGAAACTCCACTTCAATATGTGTCTCTTCTTCAACATCTTCTTTTTCTATATCTTCTTTTTTAGCCACAGAGTGGCGTTCTTGTTTGCTTTCTTCTTGTCTAAATGATTCAGTGGATGCATGCTTACGATTTTTACGTTTCCTGCGCTGATATGTTTTAAATAACTCATCAATACGTGGATCCTCAAAAATCTCATGTAAATTTTTACAGAATTCAAATTTTTGTAAATGCTCTTCCGTTGTTACATGATAGTATAGTTGCTTAAGTAGCAACCACTTGGTACGGCACTGTTCGGGTGTATAGATAAACTTTCCAGTTTGGCATAGTGTCTTTGATATATCCGACCATAATTTAGCAGCATCATTATAACTTTTTCCTTGTGCTTTTTGATTGCAATTGAGCTTACAAGCGCTAATCAGAGTGTAAATAGATGATGTGGTCCAACGACAAGGGCTTGAGTTACAAGGTGGTGCCTTGGAGAGGTGTGTTGTTTGTTGAGCAATTATTGTTGACAGCGGATTATCACCTGTGTCAGAATTTGAGTGTAGTTCTTCCTTTCGAACCAACGGAATTTTTACGCTTTTTGCTGTAATATTTTTTATTTTTAAATTTGCACAATACAAAATAAAAGTTACTTACAAGATTTTGTGCTACAGTTACTACTCATTTCCATTCGTTAAATTAAATTACAGAAAATTGATAGTTTCGCGAATTTAAGCAATGGATTTATTCCTTTTCCAAATGCTGCAAATGAAATTGACATCTTCTCTCGTGCTATTCACAATAGCATGAAATTACTTACGAGAGTGTGCCGTATTAAATTATTGCTTGCCTAAAAATTTGTTCTATATAGCTAAGTACAAGCATTCAAAAATATGGCAACACGATTTGAGAGATTCGACAAATGACAGCTGCTGGAGAAAAAGCGCGTAAACTTATTTTCTAATATTCAGTTGTTGTCTGTACATATTTTAATAAATTTAAGCAGTTCTAAGTTATAAAACATTAATAAAATGGTTGAAGAAATTCCAGAAAAAAACAAACATTTACCCTGGTAAGTGGTCTAATACATTATTAATTTGTCAGACCCACAATTAACAGCTTAAATCTTACAGGGTAGAAAAGTACCGGCCTTCAAAGTTGGACGATTTAATTTCACATGAAGAAATCATATCCACAAGTAAGTAATAACTTAGAAAACTACATTACACACACCTCATCATATACCACACTTCTGCACCCCATAGTTAATCGTTTCATAGGCCAAAAACAACTGCCCCATTTGCTTTTCTACGGCCCTCCAGGTACTGGCAAGACTAGCACAATTCTTGCTTGCGCCAAACAGCTATACTCGCCGGCACAATTTAAATCGATGGTGCTCGAACTGAATGCATCAGATGATCGCGGCATTAATATTGTACGTGGACAGATCCTTAATTTCGCGTCAACCCGCACCATTTTCAGCGGTACCTTCAAGCTGATTATATTGGATGAGGCAGATGCAATGACAAATGATGCACAGAATGCGTTAAGGCGAATTATTGAAAAATACACCGAGAATGTACGTTTTTGTGTCATCTGTAATTATCTAAGCAAAATTATTCCTGCAGTGCAGTCACGTTGTACACGTTTTCGTTTTGCACCATTATCACCTGAGCAGATACTGCCACGATTGGATAAGATTATAGATTCAGAACAGTAGGTTTTTATTAAACTTTGTTTAAACATATTTGCTGAACATTTCATTTTGAATAGTTTAAATGTAACTGAAGATGGTAAAAAAGCCTTAATGACTCTATCCAAAGGTGATATGCGTAAAGTATTGAATGTTTTGCAGAGCACTTCCATGGCATTTGATGTTGTCAATGAGGATAATGTTTATACGTGTGTGGGTCATCCACTACGCAAAGATATTGAACGCATATTGGAGAGTTTACTGTCAACAGAAAATTTTGAAGAAGCTTACAATGGTAATTCTTGGTATTTCATATCAAAAAATATACGATATTTGTTTATATTTTAACAGAAATTCAGCGAATTAAATCTATAAAAGGTTTGGCTTTAGATGATATTCTAACCGAATTACATTTATTTGTCATGCGGCGTAAGTGTTTTTCTTTTTTTGCGTTTTTGTTTTTTTAAGAATAGAATCTTAATAACTTTTTTTTTAACTATACCTTTCAGTTGAATTACCGATGAGCGTTATGAATAAGCTTATAATAAAAATGGCTAGTATTGAAGAACGTCTAGCAAAAGGTTGCACTGAAGGTCCACAAACAACCGCGTTAATCTCAGCATTTTTCATATGTCGTGATATGGTCACGCTGGAAAGTTGAAAAATGCAACATGTTTTTTTTTATAATATATTGGTAATTTTAAAATAATACGAAATAAATTTGGAATAAAATAAATATTTTTTAAAATATTTTGAAGCCTCTGTACTGAAGATATTGTAGATTTAAACATATAAATTTTAATCAATATATTTACAAAGAAGAAATCCAGTTCGATCCTGATAAATGTGAGAGTTGGTATTTGCCATCGGGGAGAAATTATCCTTTGTTCTTGGCCAATCATAGCTAATGCGTATAGTGAGAAGAATATTTCTCTAAGAAAATTATAATTTGTCAATTCTACCACTCAGTTGAAAGGAGTTGTATCGTATATTGTCATCATCACTTAGAAATGCCCTAAATGACATTTTTTTTTTAAGTAAAAATTCTTTCATTTTATTACAGAATTGAATTTGTGTTTTTGTGCGCCAACTGAATATAAAAAACATTTAAAACAATATGTTTTGCATTTTAGAAATTTTTCCCAACTGCAATTGTATTAAGGCCTTTCTATATTGTTTTTTTGTAGCTACAAAATCATAATCTCAGCACAATTAAACATTTTATAATTTCGCTTTAGTTTCTCGTTCAAATTGATAAACCTTTTGATGTGCTATATCAAAATGTGGTTTCAAAACTGCTCGTACCGCCTCAATCCAATTTGCAACCTTAGGATATTTTTCACGGACATTATAGCCAGTTATTCCTGCAAAAATTGATTAATTTAATTAAATGTATTTAATAATAGCTCCAAGCACTTACTAATTTGTTCAACCTCACATGCACCAAACACATCAGCAGCTGTCAATTTATTACCAATTAAAAAACGTGTTTTCCCCAACCAAATCGTTTCTAGCACCTTTAAATCTCGTTCCATTTCACGTTTATATTTATCAACTTTGCCTGCAGCAGCTGTAGCGCCAAACAAACGAGTCTGTACCCAGGTAAAGCGAAAGTATAACGAACAGGACGTACGTATTCCATTATGTTGCCATTGCAGAAATTCATCAACGCGTGCGCGTGCTTGTAATTCAGCGGGATAGAAATTAGTCGCAATATATTGTTTGTTTGATAAATATCTAGTAAATGAAATACGATTAGATTATGCTTTGTATTTATAAGTTAATTTTTTATATATTATACCTTAGGATTGCAATGCTTTCTGCCAATTTGTAATCACCATCAATGATAGCAGGCACTTTTTGAAAACGATTTATTTGCTCTTTGTAGGTATCAGTTAAATGTTCACCTGTGAAGTTTATATTTTTATTAACTATAATTAGCAGTTTAATTGTAATCATACCTTCCAGTAGATTTATTTCACACGCTTCAAATGTTTTGCCACTCACTTTCAATATAATATAAAGAGCACGGGATGGTTGCGATAAAAAATCAAAATATAAACTTAAATCATTGTTTTGATTTGTTTTCGGCATATTAAACGACATATTTTCTTTTTAAAAGGAATAGCAACTACTTCGGTCTACAGCTGATTTGGTTTTAATTTATTCGAGCTTATTTTATTTTAGCCGCCAAGTAATAATGTGAGTCTTCTAAACTTGTTATTATTCATAATGTCACTCTCTTGTATACTTCTCTTTTATACCTCTCCGAAAAGAGTGTTTCTGTGCTTTCTCAGAGAGTCAATTACAAAACTCTCTTAAATTTCTCTTTGTTGATTTGTTAAACTGGCAATTCACATGCGCTCGTAAACTTTGCGCCTTCTTACTTACAAATTATCGTACTTTGTTTTTAATGTAAAAGCAATTGAATTTAATTTTTATTTTTTCTCGCACTTGTGTTAACAACAGCACTATCAGTCACTTCGCTCTATTGTTATCAATATTTACATGAGAAGTAATAAGTAGTTGCAGAAAACTCGCTATCGAATTAGCACGGTAAAAAAGGAAGATACAGAGACAAACGTTTTCATATAAAAAGTAAGCTTTAGTTAAATTCGTTTTTATATCGTTTTCATAAATACAAAAGATTGCATCAAGTGATAAATAAAAGTTTTGTTTAAATTGTTGTGCATTTTTAAAGTTTTCTGCTTATCAATGCTGTCAAATGAGGTCATATTTGACTTCATTTGTTTCGATTGCGATACATGTAAATTTGTATTAATTTTTAGTAGATTTTATATTTGGAATTCTTTAGAGGCACTTGTTTAATATTTAATTTATTACATTTAAAAATAACAAAAAATGTATAAAACCAAACTGAAGTGAAATCTCAAAGTGGGCATAAATCTACACGATTATGTTATTCAGCAAATCAACGCAACAAAAAAAACAAAAACATTTCAATTCTGATAATGACTGACGTTTGTCAAATTAATATATCTTATCGGTGAAAAAAAAGGTTCAAGTTCATTCCTAAAAACGCGCCATATCACTTTGTACCTAAAACGAGAAAATAAAAATCGAGAGTTTAATTTTGACTTTAAGTTTTATCATTACCAGCTGTAAATGATTAATTTGATGAATTTATTTTAGGACTATCGATCTTCTATTTAGTAATTTAACGAATTCCTGTCTGAGCTGTGAAAATATTAAACAATATCTAAAAAACTTTACTTACTTGACATTTTAAATCAAACCGTCACAGTATATGGCATGAATTACTTTGACTTTTTTTCAAAATGAAATAGAATTTTTTAAATAAAAACCCATTATTATATTTAATATTTTATTTTAAATATGATTTGTATCATTTAATGGCCGGTTCAGGTTTTTATCTCCAATTAATGGGCGCTTCTTATTTATCCTTGAACCTTGTCTTCATTCAAATTATAGTAAACTCTCTATTTCCCTTCTCACTCTCTCTCTCTCTGTTATTGAATATGACATATTGAAAACCAGGAATTACTTTTAACTTTTCTTATACATACATATATCATATCACTCGGTTTCAAACTGGACTGCCAAAAGTTAAAACAATTAAAGTTTTGAGAAAATCGCATTTAGTGTTGACCGTCTATGTCAGTTTATATTGTCTGCAATGAAATAATTGTAATTGCTAGCTTATCGTGTTCAGTGGGAAAGTGAGTTAATGCAACAACAATTTCATTGTGTTCGCCGCGTAAAATTTCAATGTAACTACGAGCTTATTGAAAACTGAATTTTAGTCCCTGTTTAAGATCATTTAATTGATTTTTTTCGCTATTTTTTATTTTATTGTGTTCGCCGAATAACATTTCAATGTAACTACGAGCTTATTGAAAACTGAATTTTAGTCGCGGTTTAAGATCATTTAATTGATTTTTTTCGCTATTTTTTTATTACTTTGTGTTCTCTGTATATTAAAATTCAATTTAGTAATCAAAAAAAAAATACGTGTTAATCGAATCAATGTGCAACATTTGCTACTTCATCTGCTGGGATTAACAGTGCCGCAGAAGGGAAGATGGTGATACGTAATGCAAAATTCATGTGACTTTTGAAGTCCCAAGATTCTTTCAGACAGCAGAAATGCTTGCCTCAATTGCAATGCCCCAAGATCAGGAAGCCCCATAAAAATTGAAGAATTCCAAATTAGAAAAAAATATATAAGTTTTTAGGGCTTCTTTGTGGTTATTGATGATAGCTAAAATGGGGAAACTTTATCTTAACCTTAGACTGAACTTTTCTTTTTAAGTAATAAAAAACACTGTGCGACAGAAAGTGATCGGAGTTAGTGCTCCTGAGTACTGTGGCAAAGTCCGTTTTTGGCCATTTCTGAACATGATTGTATAATAATACATTCGATATCTTGGTTATTGTTACGTCTGAGAATGGTTATATGTTCAGCACCTTATAGTAAAATCTTCTGATAAACATATTTTTGGAATATATTAACCCATTTTCTCCTTCCCTTATGGGTCCTTTTCTAAGAGGGCCTACAGAAAGTTAATGGGACATAATCATAATCAAAAATAAAGTGTACCTTAACTAAACTGTAGTTTAATGCCAGACTTTGAAATACATTGGTACCTTATGACGAGCGTAAGTTTTCAAACTCCATTAATAAATTTAAAAACATTATTAAGAACTATATTTAATTTCCAATTCAAATTTGTTTTTTAACAATTTGCAAGATTGCTGGCCATCGAAATGTTGTTTTTTACAGTTTACTTTTCATATTCGTGCTGGGAGGGATTTATTAATAGTAGTCCATTGATTTAAAATTGTTTTTTTTTCTTTTCTTTATTCTCTAATGTCATATTAATGTATGTTTACATATCTTTACAACCGTTTTGGCCAATGAAGGCTTGTAGGTTGATGGTAATAATAAATAAAATAAAAAAATTTTGTTAATAAAATTTTACTATAAGCTACTGAACATTAAAAATGTGTAAACTTGGTTTTAGAATTACCATATTTTGTGTCGCATAGTGTAGTTTTGAATAAATAATAAAGTGTTTATATATTTTATATAGGGACTGAGTTAAAAAGGCGTCGTCGATTCGACCAAGATGGGCTTTAGTGTCTAAAAAATAAAAATAAAATAGTGTATAAAATAATAAGTGGGAATAAATGATGTACTATACCATATTCTACATATCGCTTTATACATATACATATATTAAATTGTGCCTGCCATCTATGTAGTTTTAATAGCCAGTTTAAGGCTCTACACTCTTTTTACTGCACTATTTAATGTAACAATGTTTTAAATAAAAACTCATTCTTATATTTAATATTTTATTATAAATATGATTTGTATCATTCGATGGCAGGTTAAGGTTTTCGTATATCTGAAACTGGAGAAGTAATTCTCCTTCGTTGCTTTAATTTTACGCATTTCGTAATCAGAAAAAATAGCCGTTCCATATTTTAAGACAATATTACGAAATTCGATGTATAGTATCTAAGAACTTAACGATTTATTTAACTAAATCTTAATCAAGTACTACGAATACGTCATTATGTGCCCAAACAATTAATTGTACAGAATTTCAAGAAAATTGATTTATTTCTTATGCTTTGTAGCTTGAACTTGAGTAATTGATTGAATTATTTAACAAAAGCAACGCAGTTCATTTATTAGATTTAAGAGAAATTGAACAACAAACTCTCTTTAATCTAAGTAATCTCTCTTCAATCTAACTAAGTAGTAAGAAATGTGTTTGTAGTCGTTGAATGCAATCTCTATTTAAATTAAATAACAATAACAATAAAGTTGGCAAAATTATCAAATGAACTTTGCTCAGAGCAAGAAGTATAAACTGAGTACACTTTTGGGTGTATGCGCCAAAATAAAAACAAGAAAAACAATAATCCATATAAAAACCGCACAATCATTTTGCATGTGAGAGAAAGAGTAGTAAGAAATTGAAAGATAATACTAAAAACAACAAATACGCTTGTATTAAACAACAACAAATACATACACTAATATACATAGGTACAACAAGAGGTATGTTAATCAAAAACAACTTCACCAAAATAGTACTGCTCTTGACTTGTTCGTGGTAAGATCGAAATTGTATATGTATAATAAAATACCGCAAAATTTGTTGTGGTTATAATAAATAAATAAATACAAGCTAAAAGTTTTCACTTAATGCTTAAATTATTTGCTTGTTTATAAATAAAATAAAATTTTTACTCATTGACTTCTATATCAATATCAATATCATTGACTTCTATTCAATATGTGAAGTGCACTTTGAATAGCATACGCAGCCTTAGAATAAAAAATTATGCATAAATAAACTTTAGACTTTAAGACTTAAGTAAGAAAACCTCAAACGATCCTCATACTTACATACTTCTTTCTCTTCGCTCTCTTTGTAGTGACTTTTCGCCGCAAACCAAAGCTGAAAATGTCGCTGAAATACTATTATGATTTTATGTCGCAGCCTTCGCGTGCACTGCACATCATACTAAAGATGAGTGGTGTGCAATTTGAAGATTGCCCAGTTGCTTTAAGAAATGGTAAGCGTGTGGGGCGTGATCGTAAGAATCGCAATCTGAATCTTATCTTTTTTGGAATTGTGCCACAAGCAAACAAACAAACGGCAATCTAGGCACAATTTGAAGTTTTATTATCAACATCCAAATCAAGTGGATTTTGTACTCTAGTTAAATACTTTAATACATACTTACATACATAAAACTTTACTTCTTTTTTTTTTTGATAGGTGCGCACTTAACTGAAGAATTCAAAAATAACGTAAATCGCTTTCAAAAAGTTCCATGTATTATTGATGATGATTTTAAGCTAGCAGAGAGTATTGCCATATTAAGGTAAGTCAATCACATACATGCATTACACTTTATATAATCTCGATATTCTATTCTGTTTTTCCTTCCAGATACTTAAGTGCCAAGGGCAAAATTCCTGAACATTTGTATCCAAAATATTTTGTCGATCAATCGCGTGTCGATGAATTTCTAGAATGGCATCACATTACTCTCCGTGTCACTTGCTCCTTTTATTTTCGCACAATATGGTTGGATCCTTTGTTGAGTGGAAAAAAACCCACACCAGCTAAAATTGAAACTTTGAAAACGCACATGGAACGAAATTTAGATATAATCGAAGAAATTTGGTTAGAGAAAAAAGACTTCCTCACTGGAAATACGCTGACCGTGGCTGATATTTTTGCAGCATGTGAAATTGAACAAATAAGTAAGATTTGCACTCAATGCAGGCAAATTACCAGGGCGTAAAAGTGTCACTGTTAAAATAACTTTACACAAAACTATACTATGCTATGGGACAGTCCTAAAGCTATTGGCGAACCAATCAGGGATAAGCTGCTAGGTCTAAAAACAAAATTAACATATTAAGTAGAATTTTTCTGGCTTGAGATAAGCCAAGTTTTTTATAAATTATGATATGAATCTTAAATTAATGCGAATCCAGGCTAAGAATTTTTGAATAACGTGTTTCAGAAAATGCACTTAATGAACCAAATTTAATTGTTTTGAGGTCAATATTCTTTTTTCTCCAGAACTTACGAAAAATTATAAAGCAGGGATGCCCAAAAGTTGCTTATGGATGTGCAAACACCAATACATATAAACTTTATTATTATAAACTCATACGTTAGACAACAACAAAGTCTGCGTTAAAGACCAACAAAGCATACGAAAGTGTTGTTGCTTTGCACTGAGTGCATAGAACTCTGGAACATTCAGATTAGCAAGAAGTTCAAACCCCACATATTATATTTTAATTTTTTAAATTCATAGTTAGTAGAAAAGTCAAGTTTTAATACATGGTCTTCGATTTCGGTTTTCGTCCTATTATTTTCCAAAAATGCTTATTTTATTGCGTTCCAAGTCTCATGTGATATATTAAACTCTCAATCTGTATATGAAACATTTAAACATTTATTTAATTATAAAATCTCATTTATTTTTTCACATAGGAATGGCCGACTATGATGTACGCATTAAATATCCTAAAATCAAAGCATGGCTTAAACGTGTACGCGCTGGTTGTAATCCACATTATGACACTGCCCACCAGTTTGTTTATAAAATTTCGGGTACTGGACCACATTCTAAATTATAAAAAATATACGAACTAAAACAAGTTTTTAAGAATGCACGATTTTTGGTGCAGTTTTGTATAGATATTTTTGTTTTTAACTTCTACATATACAATGTTTTTTAATAATAAAAAAATATATGTAAAAAGAAATGAGCTCACTAAGTTATTTTTATTAAAAGGAAATGTACAAATAAAAATGAATTGCCATATTTAGAGAATTCTATGATAAAAACGAATAACACTCACCTACTTTCTTTACAAAATTTCCATCTTTTCTATTTTCTGGTTGAAATTATTCATGAAATTATATAGAGTTCGCAATATTATTCAAAAATTTTCAACAGGTTTGGATTTATTATCAAAATTATATGACATTTTATTTTCTAGCACAACTTAATCAATGAGGCTCAACCTTTTTCACTCTCCCCAGAGATAGTGTGAGAGAGTAAATGTGGTGTGTTGTTTTTTTGAGAGAGCGAAGAAAACGGCATCCACAGGCGTTGCAGTGTAGCGTCTCCATACAACCGGTGGACACAAATAGAAGGAGTTGTGGTAGGCCAATGAAATTTTGCACAGACATTTTTTAGGTAAATACTAAGAAATATTGCGAATTTCAACTAAATCGATTAACGGACATGCCCACTTCCCATATAAGCTGAATAAAAAAGTTGCAATATCTCAAAAACTTGTGAAGTAATAAAGTTGAATTTTTGTGCGGTGGCTACTGATACTGTAAGCATTTCTTAAAACAAAAATGGTAAAGATTGGAAATATGGGCGTGGCACGTCCCATACAAAGCAAGCGCTGTTTTTGGTCTTGAAATTATCGTAGAACCCAACCTCATGCCTTGAAAATTGGAGTACGATAACAATTTATAAAAATTATCTAAATCAAAAAAGTAGTCGTAGCATCTCCAATATAGTCAAAGTATTTTAGAGTATATATTAAAGCTGCAATGATTATCTATATTTTTTATGATTTTTGTGTAATTTATTCAATTGATGTAATATACATAAATAATTAGGTATTATGCAGCCGAAATTTTTTTCTTATTATTGTAGAGATATCTCTTGAAAGAAATAAATAAAAATTGGAGAGGACGTTTTTGGACGATTTTTTTTAAAGCTCTTTAAACTTTGGGGTTTTTCTTTTTTCTTGTGTTTTAAGATAGTGATTTTTCAAGTAATGGTACTTCAAAACGATAAATAAAAATACATCAAAACTGGGTATGCCCTTAAAGAATAATACAAATAATATTGGGAAAAATTTCATTATATTTAAAAGAAAAATAAAAAAGTTACAGGAGTTAGAAGTGAACCTACCAAAGTGGTATTTACTGCTAAAAAATTTCATTGTTGCAAATGCTTGACTTTCAATACGTTTTTTTATGGCAAAATAAAAGTCATTTTCAAAATCCTTTTTAAGCTTATCTATTTGAAGTATTTACAATTGAACTGCATTCAAATTGATATGTTCCTTGATTACTGCAGCCAGATAAGCGTTTATTGTGATATCTTCCAACTAAAAGAAGTAAGGTTTATACCTCCCATATGAGGCTATTCCTGGTGAGAATCACTTTAGGAGAGCTATTCGCTATATTGTCGTTGAAAATTATACCTTAATGCTTGGTTTTCACAGCAGTTACGATGTTATTTAGAATCATTATCAGTTGCACTTAACACCTAGCGGTGCATACAGCATCTACAAAGCATCTCCAGAGTATTCGTTTATTGGACAGCGCCTTCAATTCACCCAATGATTTCCCTGTTTGTTCTATACCCTCCAGTAGACTGCGTTTACACTTAATATTTGAGCACCCCCATTTGATAGAAGCTTGCGGATTTCAGTCTAATGTTTGACGGAAAATCTTACTATGGCATTTACGCAGCTTGTGTCTCATCCATTTCCTTTTTTTGCATTATATTAGTATATAAATTAGTTCCATGTCGCCTGGACTCATGTCTATAGTAAAAGTCGAAAAAATCTGTAATAGTTTAAAAGATATTTCCATCGATTGTAAAATTATAAAAATAATGCACATATTTATATATTCATTTCTAAATTTCAGTTTATTTATAATGATAATTATGCGTGTGTGTGTTGTTTTTGTTTGTTGTATGATGTGATTTCAAGAATTATTTCTTTCTTTCATTCGTTTATACTTATTTACTTTTTAATATTTCTTTTTTCTTTTTCTTTTCTTCTCTTGTTTTTAATTTAATAATATTACACAAAAAATAATTACAATACATTTATAGTAAATATGTGTGTATGTATATATAGAATTAGGTAAATATATACGATATTTCTCATACACTTTCGCTTTCGCAAAGCTTTGATACTTTTTATTATCATCATCATTATTATGGTGTAAATATTTGTTTGCTTTTCTTTTTTTTCCAATATACACATACAGATTTTTGTAGATAATATATTTATAAATCAAATCATTTACAGCGCACAAACTAAAATTGAAAAATTACAATAAAATTAATAAATCAATCAAAAAAAAAAAATAATAATAATAATAATAACTAATGCATACAACATACAATCAATATTAAAATATAGTTTTCTATTTATAGATATATTTATAAAATAAATATATATATATAAAGAAATAGTAAATACAACTTAAATATATGTAATATATAAACATACATAATAAAGTAATAATAATTAGATTTCTTTTGTTTTAATTTTTTAAATACAAGCATATAATCGTTTTTGATTTTAAAATAACAATTATTTTACAAAAACAAAAAAAAAAAAATATTTAAATTTTTTTTTTTTAATATTTAATTTCATTAATTTAAGAAACGTACATACAAAGTAAAAGTGTAAAAGTATTGAAAAGGCAACAAAAAGAAACTTCATTTTTTTTTAATGAAGGATTAAATTTTATAGTAAAAAAATTGCTGAAAAAATATAAACTATACAAATGTTTTTGATACATATACAAAAATAGTTAACAAAAGTATTAATACAAAACTACAAAATAAAGAAATATTTGCGCTTTCGTTTTCTTTCAGTGAAATTGAATGAAATGTAACTTTTGTAAAGTTTTTCATGCATCGAAAACTTTCGGTCTTGCGCTGATATTCAGAACATGTAGATCTACCTACAATTTCATTCAGAAGTGTATGACAACGCAAGGATGAATATTTTCCTTTTGCTTTTTCTATTTATAGATATATAATAATAAAATAGTTTATCTTTCTTTTACATAATCCTGTACTTTTACATTAAGTGTATACATTTATTAGATTTTTTTCTTTTACTTTTCATAAGTTTTTTTGCTTGTGTATGATTGGTGTATGCTAAATAAATTTATCGATATAAATATGTACGTAGTTGTATGTGATTGGCGTGGCCAAACGTGATTGGTTTTTTTTGGTTTCGAAAATATGTATGATTTTTATTTTTATTTTTTTTAATTTTTTTCGTTTTGCATAATTTTACTACTAATGTTAAATTTTTTAAGTGGTGCGTTTACATTTACAATTTTTCTTCATTTTTTTGTTTTCTTTGTATACATAATAATAATATTTTCTTTTATTAATTTTGTTACTAATACTACTGCTTTGCATTCTTGTTTGTGTTTGCTGCTGCTACACACACACACACACACATGCACCATTTCTGCTTCATTGTGGTTGTGGTGAATGTGTTGCGCATATGTGCATTTTGGGGGTTTCCTTTCCCATTTTTATAACTTAAAAACTAATTGGTGTTTTATTTTAACTTTCATAATTTTTATTTTTTCGTTCCATTTTTGCTGTTGTCAAAAATCTTTCGGGTTTTGAAATTCTACTTAATGATTAAGTGCAGCAAAAGAGCATAGAATAAATTAATAATTTCATGAACTCAGCGTATTCCTAATCGCTTACGCGCATGCGCAATTATCACACTTTAGTGTTTCTCTACTTTCTTTCACGTTCTCCCGTGCTCTCCTCTTCTCAATAACGGCTACGATTAATATTCTTAATTCGTATACCGACTTCAAGTACATGCTCCCCGCCAGCACCTGCTGCTACTGCAACTGTAGCACCTCCTCCGCCACCGTTGCCACCTCCATTGCCATTATTGCTACTACTGCTGCTGCTGCCGCCATCGTTTGATTGTATCCCACCGCCACTACTATTATTATTGTTGTTGTTGTTATTCGTTATATTACCGTTAGCGCTTGGTATAGGAATACGACGCAACACTGTCGTGGTAGTTGTAGTAGTACTACCACCTCCAGCACCGCCGCCTCCACCGCTTCCACCATTACTTTTGCAATGATGATGATTATTACAATTGCCGCCACCGCTACCGCCGGTTCCTGCGCCTGTTGCGCCTCCCGTAGTTTTTGTTGTTGTAGTAGTTGTCGTCGTATTAGCCGCATAATCATGTGGCCCACCCACCGTGTGACGCCGTTTAATCGAACGATTTTGCTTATTCTGTATTTGGCGCTTTTTCGTTAAATTCATATCAGTCTTTTCATCTTTAGTCAATGCATTAGATGAGTTAACTACATTTCCACCTCCAGCTCCAGCACCCGCTCCGGTACCGCAGGCACTTCCACCGCCACTGCCGCCATGTCTGCTGGAGTAGTTGCGACAATTGAATGAGGCTGAACGAAAAAGCCGGTGATCACGTCGTTTCTTATTGTAGCGATCTAGAAAAAACGATGGTGACGTTATAACCAATGATTCCTTAGGATCGCTAGTGGTGGAGCCTTCGGAATCATCTTCCGAGCAGCATTGCTCATAAACCGATGAAGAGAAACGTAAATTTTTTCCTGTATATGAATTGCGTGCAGATCCACCGCCACTAACTCCGCCACCAGTGCCCATAACTACACCACCTGCTGCAGTAGTAGCTTTTTTCATTGCCACCATTGCTATGGTGGGTGTTGAAGCAGCTGTTGTTGGTGTTGACAATCCACTGCCAACAATTGCTGAGCTTTGTATGGGCGCTGTTGCTGAATGTTGTAGCTTATTATTTTTGTATGCTGCCATCGCTGCAGACATCACTGTGCTTGGTAGCGGCAATGATGGTCGCTGTTGCTGCTGCTTATGCTGTTCTTTTTCTTTTTCACTTGAGTTTTTTATACCCAACATATTGGTGGCAGTACATGATTTACTTAGCATCAGTGTATTTGGTGCATCCAGGGGGTGTGCATGAAAATGTCGCTCAGGAGACTCATCGGCATAGGGAATGTTCTCGGAGTGCAGATGTAGCGGTTGTCCGAAGGTGTGTCGTCGATTTTTCGGAAATTCTGGTGAGCCATTTTCATCATTGGATTCGGAGCCGCTGCGTAAATTGCGTAACTTCGTATCTAGCGTATCGGTGATTGTGGTGAGGGACATAGAACCTAAGAATGAAGACAAAAGATTGAAATTGAATTATAAAATATGAGGAATAGAGATAATTTTTATTTGTTAGAATCTTATTTGATCATGCAATCATATAATTGAGTCGTGTGGTTAAGCAAAATAATGATTGCTGAGCGCAAATCGATTAATAGAACCTTTCGATAAGTCTGAGAGTGAAATATTTAGCTTAAGCAAATTCTAATTATGGCATTATTTATCGCTTAATCGACTAATCGAATTTATTGTGTAATAGACTAACTAAGCATTTTGAATAATTGTTTAATCAACCATTTTGTCAAGCATTTTAGTAATCAATTAATCTATTAATACAATTTTTTGCTTAAACAAAATTCATAAGCCACAAAGGTGTTTGATGATTAATCAATCGCACAATCGATTAATCAAGTTTTCTGATTAACGATTATTCAAGCCTTTGCGAATATTGTAGTCTTTTAATTTAATATTTTGAATAACATTTTGATTAATCTTGCTTTGTAAATAATCAGAACTTTGTTTAAACGAATGTTGTTTTCATAACCTTATTAATCGATTACTAATTAATCGTCTTCTGATTAATCAAAATTTTGATTAACCGAATAGTTATACAGAGATTTGATTATTTGGAAACATTATATCAGTACGATGAATGGATGAATGAATAATTTTCAGCCTCAATGCTGATTGGTTAATCAAATTTCTTATAGCTCAGCCTACTTTTGATTAATACAAGAAAAAAATATGATTAATCAAAATCAATGAATGATCAATTAAAAACCAATTATTATACGATTAATCACGCAGCAATCAATCAAATAGATTAATGATTTGACTATTCCGAATCCTGTTCGCTGTGCGGCACATTTTGATCATTCAGAATCTAGATTAATCGAATATGTAAATAATCCAAAGATTTGATTAATCAGAACTCATTACTGTGCTATTAATCAAGCTTTCTTGATACGGATACTTTGATAATTCTATTAAGCAAAAAATGATTGGTGTACCTATAACTTGAAAATGAGTGATGGCGTAACTTATACTGAACTGTTAAAAAAAAATCACTCATTTTCAAGTTATACACCATATAAGAAACTTGATAGTAACTTTCAGTCTGTGCACTGCAAAAAAAAAAAAAAATAATCGAGCCTGAGTAATAAAGTTCTTATAACTCGTTTTACTTTTGAATAATAAAATAAGATTATTTTTGATTATCCGATTAATCAAACCAAAGATTATTTGATTAATCATTCAAGTAGTCGAATTTCAAATATATTTTTACTAAGTAGAAGACAAAGTTGCATGCTCACCCGTATCACTGCGACTATTGCTTGACTCATCATCTGTGAGCAGTATAGAAATGTCAACACTACTACGTTGCTGTTCTTTGCCCATACTGCCGCCACTGCCGCTGCCACTGCCGCCCGAGTCCTTCTCATCTAAACTGGCCTTACGATGATGATGCAACACTGCCGACCGTGAACCATGCGAAAGGAAGCCACGCTCTTTCTTCTTTGTGGTCATTGTGATCTGAGACATCGTCGTTGGAACGGCATGAGTTGAGCTGCTGCTGCTCGATGATGCTGTTGTTGCATTGGTTGAACTGCTGCTAGCGGTAAGCGCTGATGATGATTTCGAGTAATCTAATGACTGAAAATGTACACGCAATGTTAGCCCAAAATCGTATATGGTGGGCACAGCTTTGCGACGTTGACGATAGATGGTAGTGGTGGTGGTGGAGTGATTGTGATTGTTTGTGTTGTTATTGTATGTGTTGTTGTTGTTGTGATTAGTCATGTCGAAAATGTTAGGTGAGGAAGATGTGCAAATGTTTTTTTGTGTAGTGGTGGAAGATTTTGCGTTCGTGACGTTTGGTGTTTGTGTAATGGTTTGTGGTCGTTGGTTTGTGATGTTCGTCGTGGATGAAGAATGGAATGATTTGGAATGATTGTTTGTTTGTTCGCTTACCAATACGCTTTCACCCGAGTATGTATCCGAACTGACAGCACTACGTTTGCTGTGGGTACGCCTTCGCAATTGTGGAATAAAACGAGATGTCCGTGTGGCTTCACGTTCCGTCAATCGTTCGATTTTCGAAACATTATGCAGCAGCATATTTGTTTGGTCTTCCTGGGATTGAGTTACTACGCCACCAGAATTGGAACTGGATGTGGATGTTATTGGTCCATTGCCACTGACATCAGCGATGTTCGGTATTGGGCCATTCTCGAAAAAGTAGTCGTACTGAAGGAGATAAAATTAACAACAGGATTCAGTCAAAAATTTTAAAAAGTAACTGATATTTTTAATTAAATTGTAATGAGCTCGAGAGCTCAGAACTCAAATGAAAGTAAAATACATTGCGAAATGACGAATTCAAGATAGAATAAAATAAATATGATAGGTCTTAATGCAAATGTAAGTCACATTCTTCGAGTTTCAAAAATTCACAATATCTGCCCACAATTTAAAACTTACTTGCGTCACCAGCAACTCCACAATGCGACATTGATGTTTCATATCCTTCACTGCTATCTCGAGCGTATCATTTGGGGTGCGTATAATCGATGGTCCGAATATAATAGCCAAATTCTTTGGTTCCATTAAATTCACCTCACAATTCTTGCTGACACGACTCAAATGACGTATTAAGTGCTTCATTGTTTCATATGAATGGCGAGGTAGCGATTCCATTAATTCTTTCAGTTCTCTCAGTCGCACCAAACCCGTTTTCTTGTCGACTTCAATAAAATTTATATAAAAGGAACATGGCAACAGTGCATCAGGAAGACTGCGAATGAACAGCTTCAACAAGCTAGAGACAACGTTAACATCTTCCCACCTAACATCGGTATTGCAACGATCCCATGAAAAGTCCGGTTTATTAACTTGTTCCGATAACTCGGATATTGCAGCCTTATTGCCTGGTATACGATAAATACCGACTACACTCAGTCCCTTGGTTTCGACAATTGTAGTGCAAACATCAACAATATGCGGCACAAATTCGTTGTTTTTGGACTGTAAAGACAAGGAAGAAAAATGTTAATATATTTTTGTTAATTTTAAATAAGAAAAAGCATACCATTGGACACGCTTTCAATGGAACCCCAATCGAGCCAATAGTTTTTGATGTTGATGCCAAATTTGATGGTGATATATCTGCACTATGTGAACCACCTCCACGTCTAAATAATAAATCTTTCCAGTTTTTGGCTTTTGGTGAACCCAAATCTTTATCGGGTATATTTTTGTGTGAAGATGATTTGCGCGCTTTCATTACAGGCGAAATGGAATCTGATATTTCTAATTCACCAGCTGCACCGCCGCTAGCACAACGTGCTGTTGTACTTAATGGAGTATAATCTGGTTGCAATTGGTGTTGTACGTTATCATCACAGTATGTTGCTGTTGGCATGCTAGCAGTAGCCGCTGTTTTTTGTGGTTCAGCTAATTGCCTGCCTTGAAGATCCTATTGGCAAATAAAAATTAGTTTTAAAATTGATTCTAGAAGACTACAAATTTCAAAAACATTTCAAGAGTATGAGAATTTGTTAACAATGCAAGCAGTTGTTGGTAATGCAGTGTAGATATTGGCAAAGTAGTCTAGCTGTTGGCAATAGAGCTAGCAGCTGACAAAGCAGTGTAGCTGTTGGCAATGCAGTTTAGTCGCCAATAATGCAGTCCATGTAGTTAATTTCTTTAGCAACATTTTAATTGTAAATCATTTCAATTGGAAGCAACAATGCCACTACAATTTAGCACAAAATAAACTGCATTATCAGCAAAGCAACAATTTAACATACATTCATAATAAAATAATTTCCCATGTTCAGCACTTACACTATCATCATAAATTAAACTATTTTTCCATTGTAATAAACCGAAAATGCGTTTCATTTCCGTAGTACTTTTCGTTTTGAATAAGATTTCGGTAGGCTGTTGTTGTTGCTGGTGGTGATGGTCCCCTATTCCAGTAGTTGTTAGTATCGTTGATGCACTACTACCCGATGAGGATAGCTTATCTGGTACATCATCTAAATTTAATTCATTGCCTAATGTAGCAAGATGCGTTGGTTTCGATTGCATGCGAAAGATATATTTCTTTTTATCAGACTCATCAAAGATTTTAAAATTTCTAATATCGAGTTCTATCACCTGAAAAAAAAAAAACAAATAAACAAAATAAATAAAAATTTTAAAATCATAATATTTTCTGAAACTTACATTATTATCTGATTTTGAATTGCGACTTGGATATATTTTTAATATATCACCCTTAATTTCGATTTTCACTTGTCGCCATGAGCGATATTCCGATAATCGCTGGAAAAAGAAGAAACAAATTATACATAAATTAGTATAAAATATTAGTATTGCATATATTATATCTACTTACTTTTCCATTTATGCATGATGATTTAATTTCCATTTCTGTTTCGAAAACTTCCATTTCGGTAGAAACATCTTTTGTTTCAAATCTACCATTTAAATCGGCACAATAATCAATGTGAATGCTACAGAAGATTAAAGACAAAAAACCAAGAAATCAAAAATGTTAAATAACTCAACTACTGCTTTATGCTTTTCAGTCTTACCTATTTCTCATTTCACCATTCATCGATGCACGTCTACTACTTTCATTTACCACACTCAATGTATTAGCGGGTGTAGCGACTACAGCGCCCCCACCTTCACAACTTCTCGCCGCCACATCCTCATTGTCTACCGTTGTCTCCAAAACAATTTCATCATTTTGTTCATCACCTGCCACCACATCATACGTTGGCTCTTCATCGATCTCATGTTTAATTGTATGCTCAATGATGACCGGTGCACTACCAACACCAAATGGCGATGCTGCAACTACTGCTGCTGTTATCGATGATGCATCTGAATGATAATCATTTTCATTATTGGTAGCACGTAAATATGATATACGACGCATAGGTTTATTATCAAAAAATGAGGACATGGGCTTGCAGCGACGCACAACTGCATCAGCGGAAGCAGCTGTTGTTTGTAAAAAAAAAGGAAGGAAACGGAAGTTAAGTGTTAAACAAGTTTTACTTATGTATACAAACAAAATAATGTAAGAAAAAGTGTAGAGTAAATCAAAAGCCTTTGTTTACTTTCGTGTACTGTTTTTTAGCTAAACAGAAATAATCTGAGATCTGAAAGAAATGGTATTAAGAAAGAACCATAGACTTTAAAAATATGTAAGATCTGAAAAAAGGTGAGCTCTGAAAGGAATCTATGATTTGAGAAGAATCTGAGATCCACAAGAAACGTGCGATTTGAAAGGAATCTGAAATCAGAAATTCAGAGATCTCAAAGAAATTTAGCGGTTCGAAAAAAATCAGGGATTTGAAACGAATCTGAAATCTAAAAGGAATCAGCAATCTAAAAGACGTCTGAGATATGAAACAAAATCTGAGGTCCTAAAACATTCGAAGATTTGGAAGGAAACTGGGATCTTAAAAAAATCGAATATCCGAAAAAAATTCGAATTCTACAAAAAATCAGAGATCTGAAAGAAGTTTTGCTGTCCGAAAAAATTTGAGGTTCAAAACGAATCTAGAATCTGAGAACTGAAAGGAATTTGAGGTCAGAAAAGATTCTGAGATCTAAAAAAGGAATTTGAAATCTAAAAGGAATTAGATGATCTGAATGAAGTCTAACATTGAAAAAAATTTAAGATCAGAAAGAAATCTGAAATCTAAAAGGAATTAGAGACTTGAAAAAAAATCTGTGGTTCGAAAAGAATCTGAAATCTGAAAGGTATCTGAGATCTAAAAGGAGTATGAGATCTGACTAAAATTTCAGATTTGGAAAGAATTTCAAATAAGAAAAGAATCTGAGAACCTAAAACATCTAAAAGGGATCCTAGGAATCTAATCTAAAGAATGGAATAAAACTTGAGATCATAAACGAATCTGAATTCTGAAAATCTGGATAGGAAAGGAAACAAAAATGAGAAAAGGATTTTAGTTCTGAATATAATCTGAGATCTAGTATAAAAAGAATGAAAAGAATATGATATCTAAAAGGATTTCTAATTAGAATAAAAGCAATCTGAGAGCTGAAGCGAATCGAAAACTTGAAAGAAATCTTAAACCTGAAAAGAACCTGAGGTATGATAAGAACTCATTTGCAGTTTCGTTTGTCAGTACACCTTTGTGTTCTTTGTGCACACTAAACTGCTCGAGCGTCGCGTTAATAAACGCTCTGCAGTCAAAGACTACTTGAGATAAGTGTAACAAATCAACAAAAACACCGATAAAAATTATAGTTAAATGAACAAGAGTATAAATTCTAGTTTCATTAAAATGTACCTATACTTTCTTTTTGCGTAGATTTAATTTTTTTTTCACTTTTCATCTGAGCCAAACTTTCAAAAAAATTCGATTCAAAAATAAACTAAACGCTTACCTTTAATAATTTTTGGCGGCATATCATCGTTATTTTCTGCAATGTCAGTGAGTGTGGTCATTGTTGTTGTTGTTGTTGCCGGTTTCTCATCAACTTCTGTTGATTTGTTGGCTGAATACTCTGCAAAAGAAATAGTAATAACAAATAGATAGTAAAAAAACAAGTTTCTTTAATTTAATATTAATAATAAAAATTAGACATACTGCTTGGTGTTTGATGATCGATCGTTGCGGTGGCCAAACTAGCTTTATGTATTTCCATGCGACTATTTTGTGCACCATCGACAACGCTGTTAATATTATTGCTGCCGCTGTTATTGGCGTTACTGCTAACACTATTGGGGTGATGCACCTTTGGTAGTTGTTGCTGCTGCTGTTGTTGTTGTTGCTGCTGCGAGGAGTGTGGCTGCTGCATTTGTAGTTGATGTAGCAACGGATGGTGTTGCAATGAATCATAGAGTACACCAGGTTTTTTCATCATTACAATATTTCCTGGTGCTACAGTAGATTCAACAATGGCATTCGTATTAATGGAGAGCGGTTTGAAAGGATCAAATCCTTTAGACATGTGTGAAACTAACTTACGTTCAAAACTGTTGACGATTAAAAGAAAAAAAAAAAGTAAATTAGAATTAAAAGAAATAAAACACAAAAACACAAAATTATTTGTAGAATACTTACACTTTATTGATAACACCAGTCTCCTGTAATGTTTCTAGATAATCTAAATCCTTTGAATATTTCTCACGCATGCCAGCAACATTAGCAGGATTTACAGCACCACCAGCAGCACTACCACCGTTTCCAGCTGCTTGTCGTTGACTACGCGCCGCCGAAGTGAAGGTGGTCGTTTTGGAAATCTCACCATGCAAGCCGACACCACCAACTGAATTACTATTACCAGCACCCGCAGCACCACCACTACCACCACCATTTGTTCCACGATTCATTGTGCTGCTATCGATACTCACAAAATTTGAGGCTGGTATATTCTTGGTATAGTAATGATGTTGTTGTTGTTGCATATCACAGCTGGCAATTGGTGCAGCAGCAGGCAGCAATTCTCTTGTGCTTGATGCTGCTGATGAAGTGGCGGATAGCGGTTGCTTTACAAATGTATTACCTGCACTGCTACTACGCACTTGACCACGTGCTCCTCCACCTCCCCCTCCGACTCCTCCACCACCACCTGTGCTACTAAATACCGAGGAACCAGCTGATGTTGATGATGTCGATACCATAGACAATTGTGGACTGCCTGAGGGTGGTGTATGTGGAAAGAAATGTTGATGCTGTTGTTGTTGTTGCTGCTGTTGATATTGCTGCTGCTGTGCTGCATGTGGAAGTGGCGATTTAAGAAATTCTTCTTTTTGTTTAATCGATTCACGTAGACGTATCATTAAATCGCTAGTATCGGCAGCAGCAGCAACGGAAGTTGTATAGAAGCTGGAATTTTGCTGTTGCTGATGTTGTAGTTGCTGCTGTTGTTGTTGATGGTGGTGGTATTGCTGTTGTTGTTGGCGGGATAATACTGTCAAATTCGGAGGCGGTTGCGAGCTGAAAGTTAAAGAAATTAAAGGAAAATTAATTAGCGAAAATTTGTATTTCATGTTATTTTGAATTATTTAGAAAACCTATCAAGAGATCAAAGCTCGAATAATTTGTAAGTTTTGTGGATGACTCTAATGAAGGGAAGATCATGTTGAAAATCATCATGAACACATACCCATAGAAATCAATATAAAAACATTTTTCTTATCATAAATTAAATGTCTATAACAAAATTAAAAAAAAAAAAATTTTAAGTAAATAATTATGAAAGTTTTTGTACATATCGTCCGCGATATTTGATATGTTGGCAAAGAATTGTGATCAAAGTTATGTTGCTGACACTTTACTGGACAGATAATCATAAAAATCCTCATGCAGATTATGAACAACAAGTCATCATAGAAAGTCATTTGAAAATGAGTTGCATTTGACTAATAAATGATATTTGAATATATTTGTTCTCACACAATTGTCTTTCAAAATTCTGTCGCTGACACTTCACAAGATAGGTCATCATAAAAATCATCATGACAATTTCTAAAAACAAATTGCTATAGAAATTCGTGTGAAAATGTTGTTTTTAGTCCAGCGATAAGTACAAAAAATAGTTTTTCAAAGCTCTGTTGCTGACACCTTAAAGAGGACTAGTCTCACTGTGAATCCTCATGAAAATTATAGACTACCAATTCGCATAGAAATCCAAATGCAAATGTTTTGCATACCGCTGATCATATTTGAATATATTTTTGCACAAAAAACGGCATAGTACAGTTGTTGTGTTGCTCACACTTTACAGAACAGATTGTCATAAAAATTCATATGAAAATTATATACAAGAAATCGTCCATAAAAATCTTCATGAAAATTATAAAGAACAACAGCATATCGCTAACGACATTTGAAAATAATTGTTCACCAAAAAGAGATTTCTAATGTTGCAGACAAAATTACATCATAAAAATTTTTATTTCATTTTTTTTTTTTTTCATAAACCATAAATCGTCGTATTTACAACTCAATATGAAAAGGATATTTTTAACTATAAATTTCCTTTGAAAGTTCTGTGCCTGAACAGATAATGAAACTGTTGAGTATTTCACCGTCGGCAAATTTAATGAAAATGACATTATTTGAGAACTAAGTCCGAACACGGTACCAACCATAAAATGCTGAACATCATTTGCATATATGTGAGCTTGACAGTTCTGTAAAATTTTGGGCATATCATTAATGTACTAATGTACATAATCAAAGGTCCCAGCACAGATCCCTGCGGAACACCACGCTGGACTGCTAAGAAGTCAGACGTTAGCCCTTAAAATTTAAAAAGCGAAATTTTTTGTTTAGACGAAAGATGTCAGTAATAATTGCTGAGCAAATAATGTATGATATTGAACAAGTAGCCATGGCAGCTACAGCAAAAACTTACTAAATTACAATATCAAAAGTTTTTTTTTTGTAAGCAAATAATTTGAATTCTATTCGATTTTCCAAAATTCCACTATTTTTTTCTCCAAAAAAACAATTTTTAAGATTTTGGGAAGACACACGAAAACAAAAACAACAAAATTTTAAATAAATGGCATTCAATTATGAAAGAAAAACACTGTTCAAGATTTGTTAACATCCAAAGCTTCATTAGAAGAAACTAGTTTACAGGATCCTGACTCTGTCTAGTCTTATAAACTAGTATCAGTGAAATACCAGCCAAAGTAAAGAGCTTAAATCTGAGTTCCAAGCAAATATTTTAGATTTGCTATGCCAAAATACAACACATATTTTCACTTTTAACCTTACAGATAGCCGATGACAAGAAATTGCCAAAATTATTTTAATAAACACTAAATAGTTAGCATTTACAGGCAAACATTGCTAAGTAACTATGTAAACAGCAACACTCAAACAAATACTAAACACGAGCTCAACCCACTTCACCCCACCCTCACCCACCTTCGCCGATGACATGTTGTATGACACATTTGGCAAAAACAATTCAAAACCGCATCAATGGGACTCATCATTGTGCTGGAATTTAATGTGTAATGCTGCGTTGTTCGTCGTCGTTTGTATTAAGTTTCGCCATTGATTGCAAAAGCGTTTAGCACGCGACTAAAAACACAAAAAACAAAATTGAATTTTAAACTAGTAGCGGCGTTCACGCAGGCAAACACATACAAACACACAAGCACCACACACTGACGACAGACAATGGAAGACGAGGCACGTTTGGGCGCGGCAACATACGAAATTTAATTATTTTTCTATTCAGTTTTTTTTTTTCGGGGTTTTTATTTTTTCCGAAAATTCGTGCGTGAATTCATGTAATCGAAAGTGTAAAAAACTATTACAAAAAATTACAAAAAACAATAAATGCAACAAATAGCAAGCAAAACAATAAAGTTGTTGCAACTATATAAATCGCGTTAAATACTGAAAACTAATTTTGCGCCACGATGAAAAGTTTCACAATTTGTTTTGTTTTTTTTTTTTTGAATTTTAGCGGGGCGGCACACGCACATACTCCACGCATCAACGCTACGCAACCACCACATATGCACACGTATTCGCCAACATTTCAAACCACCACCTATCTATGCACCTCAAGCATGTACATATTACGACCAATCAACTACCCACCGACCGACCGAACGACAGACAGACAGACAGTCGCTTGCCCAATCCACCCGTTTTGTGATTGACTACTGTCATGCCACAATGCAAAATGAAATGTTGTCAATACGCGCGTCAACTTAATGCGACAGATACGGGCTCGATGCCGATGATATCCAAGTTAATATACAAAGTATATATCAAAGTGTGTGTGTATGTGTGTGTGTGTGTGTGTAGTTGTTTTGTTAGCTGCTAAGCTAAGCTCAATGACGACGACAACGGCAACAATAACGACTATGACAGCGATGACAACGAAAACGTTCGCTCGCATCACATACTATAACCGACCGGACCGACAACCACCGCTTTTGAACACATTGGAACCCACTAAGTATTGCGATAGCTTCTGTTGTCCAATGGACACTGACTGACTGACTGTTGACTACTAGTGCTGAATGTTAGCCCCCAAATGTTAGCCACTAGCCGCCTTAGCCTCAACCATGGTCACCACTACCGCCGTTGGTATTGTCACCACCACCAACAATCAAATTGACGTAGCGCTCATTGCCCATAATGAGGGAGTTTTGCATTTGAATTTATGTTGTGTGTTTGGAATTATGGAGTAGCCAGCCATAACTCCTTAAACAGCACGCGTCGCATATAGAGGAACAGCAACAACAACAACAACAACAAAATAAACAAAAATACTAAGGCTAAAATAAAAACAAATGCGCAAAACTTATACTCACTCGCAGCAGTAGGCAAATATGTAAAGATAGCCAAGTACTAGATATCATATACTTCATCGATACTTTTTAATATATAATATCAATTTGCATTAAAAATTCTTGAAAAATAAAATGCTTGCTTGAAATGCGAGTACGTCTATTTGTCCGTCTGTTTGTCAGTAAAACAAAAAACCTACAAAAAAAAAAAAAAAACGAGCAGCGGGTTTTGTTTTGACTTATTTGTATATGAAATACTCGCTTCTAAAAAAGGAACACATTTTTTTGTACGCGCAAATATTTTGTAAAAATAGCTTATGTTCAAATTAAATAAATAATTTATTTTTTCTTGTTGTTGTTAATTGAATAATTTAATCACTGTCACCACCATCAAAAGGAGCATAGTCAAGTTTCATCGTCATTCTGTTATTTAAAATTGTTTAACTATAATCTAAAAATTATAAAAAGCGTGCCTAATTTTAATGATGACCTTGAATTTTTTTTTTTATAATAATTACAGAAAAATGTTTCGCTTTTTTTTACATTATCGGTTCATTTGCAATACTTGGCCATGACGGTTTTTGCTTATTATTACGACCGAGCCTACTACTATGATCGGCAAAAGTCTTTTGTAAGGCAAGGCACTATTCAGTTTTACTAATGAGAGCCAAAAAATATCTTAGTCCCAGTCGTTACCAATGTCCTTAAGGACTTTAAAAAAAAAAAAAAGCTCTTGAAAAACTTACAAATTTTAGTTCACGTTTCGATTAGCAATTTTGATTACTTATTGCAGTAATGCCGATTATATTTCTTCGAAAAAAAAAGCTTTTAAGCTTACTAATGAGACTTCATTGTTCGGAAGCGAATAGCTTTAAGCTTATTACTTAGAATCAACTCTGAATTACCGTGCAATTTTTACCATTGACAATATAAATAAAAAGCTTTTGCACTGAAATATGTGCGTAAAAAGAAACAGTGGCAATGGCATATGCAAATAGCTTTTTAAAAACACGGCACACATATTCTTTTATTATATTTCGAGTTCACGTTTAATTGCACGACAAACCCTTTATGACCAAGAACAAACTAGCGCAAGCATGAACATCATGGTTAGGACTGTTGTGTTCACACTAGCGCAACCATGACGGATTTTTTTGTAAGAAAACGAAACGATGGAATTGAAATTTTGGCGTTTCTTCGTCACTTTTTCTTAGGTTCGCGAAAACCGATTCTTTTTCCGCAAAAAAACACGAAATAAATATTAATTTTGTGCTTTCTTACTACCTAATCTTCCACCTGTCTCTTTCACACAGTTGTTTACGCTTGTACTAGCTAGTGTGTTCGTAGCCTATAAAAGTAAAGCTCTTGAAATAACTGCGAAATATTTACCGAGCGTAAAAAATCGTGACGTTTCGCGGAAAACATATCGTCGTCGTTCAAGCAGAAATCACTAAGTCCAAATTAATTTTTTTGGTTGGATCCGTATGAATTAGCTTCTATAATTCAAACGACATCATAAATTCGATTTTTGATGATTCAATTAAAACGTATACTAATGTGTGTATCAATCTGTTAACCTTTTAATATTCGTAGAGCGCCTTGCACTGCATAAACTAACTTCATCTCAGAAATTAAAAAAATTGACTTAGTGAATTTTACCAGAACGACGTCGATATGTTCTGCTGAAATTTCTCTGCATATTTTTTCATACTTCAAAGAATTTTTGAATTCCAAGCGAACAAACACAGTACTAGGCTTTACATAGCGGCTTACTATGGGAAAAACAATAGAGCACTATTACTTATCACAAATCGAAAAAAAGAGAGGAAATTTGAAACAAACATCAGCTTCTTTCAATTTCAAAATTCACAATATGAAAAAGCAGCAGCACTGAAAGACATTTATTGTATGAATGAATGAAAAGAAATCAGCTGGGTCCTATAGAAACGACGAATTCATGAGGAAATCTCAAAAAACCCTTCATACAAACGAATGGATAGTTGGGCAGACTGAACAAAATCAGAATCCCATTTGCTCACCTCCAAAAATGAAAAATTAAAAAATTTCCTTTTTGAGTTCAGCGATGAAATCTGTTTTGGTAATAACACAGTTCAACAGTTTTTTGGTCAAAGGGAGCTGAATATAATTGATGTCTGAGAAAAATCTTAACCGCGGATCATTTCTATAGAACATTTTAACCCTTTAGTTCTTCTTTTTATGGGTCATTTTGACCCCCTTTTTTGAAAAGAACATGAAAATCTATTTTAAGAAGAACATTTAAGGATTAAAGTATTTACCAGAAAATTTCACTAGAGGTCACCAAAGGTATAAAAGTCATATATTGGAAGTATGAATGTATAAACTCGTATTTTTTTCGTAATTTGGACATTTATTGTGAAAAAGTGATTATAAATTTACTCCTTAAAGTATTGTCCATCGTTAGCCACAACCTTTTCCCATCTTTCTGGTAGCATACGGATTCCGCGTCGAAAGAACTCCTCATCTTTTGAGGCTATCCACGAATCGACCCATTTTTCGAGTTCTTCGAAAGAACGGAAGTGCTGTTCAGCCAGGCCATGTGTCATGGATCGGAACAAGTGGTAATCAGAAGGAGCAATGTCTGGAGAATACGGCGGGTGGGGTAGCACTTCCCATTTCAGCGTTTCCAAGTATGTTTTTACTTGCCTTGCAACATGCGGCCGAGCATTGTCGTGCTGAAGAATAACTTCGTCGTGTCTATTCTCATATTTTGGCCTCTTTTCCTTTAATGCTCGGCTCAAACGCATCAATTGTAGTCGGTAGCGGTCGCCAGTGATCGTTTCATTCGGTTTCAACAGCTCATAATACACGACACCTTTTATATCCCACCAAATACACAGCATGAGCTTGGATCCATGGATGTTCGGCTTTGCCGTTGATGTTGATGCATATCCGGGCGATCCCGGACGCTTTGGGTTGTCGTAACGTATCCACTTTTCACCGCCAGTCACAATACGATGCAGAAAACCATTTCTTTTCTGTCGTTCAATCAGCAGTTCACATGTGAAAAATCGTCGTTTGACGTCTTCTCGGTTTCAATTCGTACGGCACCCAATTTCCTTGCTTTTGAATCATTCCCAATGCTTTTAATCATTTAGAAATGGCTGATTGATCAACCCTTAAAGATTCTGCAAGTTCTTGTTGCATTTGACATGAATCTTCTTCGAGTAGTGCGTTCAATTCTTCATCTTCGAACTTTTTCGGGCCGCCTGAACGTTCCCTGTCTTCAACATCAAAATCACCACTTTTGAAACGGGCATACCACACCTGACACATTCTAACGTCTATAGCACAGTCCGGATAAGCTTCAGTGAGTAAGCGATGTGCTTCAGTTGCGTTTTTCTTTAAATGGATGAAACAAATTAAAGCTTCCCGCAAATGTTGTTTTGTTGGCACGAAATTCGTCATTTTTAGCTATAGTAAAACACTTTTGTAAAATTATGAAAATTATTTGACAGATCAATTCTTATAGTATTTTTGGCGCTCTTCGAGATAGAATAGCTGTCAATGTCAAAAAATTGGCGTATGGCGTATGATAGATATGAAGTTAGTCACAATTACGAGTTTTTACATTCATTCTCCCAATATATAACGGTTAACGGCTTATAAAAGGAAATAGCTTTTTACCTCTACCAAATTTGTAATTTACGCAGAACTAGCACGCGCCTGGTATGTGATCTGCCGGTTCAATTCAAGTCATGGGCATAGAAAATGCCAGTGTTCTGTCACTGTCTTTATACAAGGTCAATTGCCCACTTTCTCAAGTTGTACGTATAATTTTTGGTATGAAAATTTTAGACGAAAATCGTGTTTTTCTTCAATTGTACTACGTATTTTCCTTCGCTTTGATAATGCGTCAAGTTTCCATAAATAAAACCAATCTTTAAATTTTTCCGCCTATAAAAAAAATACGGGTATGTTCGCTTATGTAGTACGGCAGCATTTGCAGAAGCAAAAGCGTTCAAAATGCAATAACTGGCGGCTGGTCAAGCATCAACGGCGCCAAGAAGCATCGTTGCAACAGCCCCTTGATGTTAAATGCGAGATCTGCAGAAAATGGAATTATGAACATTTTTGCTTCAGCAAATTTTGCAGTATTGTGGCAGTACTGCATAACCGAGCATGCATACGTGTCTCTTAGATTTCCGCCCCCTACAATTATGAAAATCAGAAAAATCAGCGCCGGACACCTGGTGACGTTTCCTTGGTAGTCAAAATTTAAGTTACAGTTATCTAAATTAATCATAATGCTGAATTCACATTATAGTACATTTTGTTTCTGTGGGTAAGCGACTAGTTCCTTTTATTAACCGTTAATCATTATATATATGACTTTCATGTTCTTGGTGACACCTAGCAAATATTTTTGTGGAATATTTTAATACTTAGATGAATCAAAACGGTGTCGAATTGACCCATAAAAAAAGGAACTAAGGGGTTAAAATGTTCTACAGAAATAATCCTCTTAAAATTCTACTATAAAACTTTGCGATAAGATTTTTCGCAGTCATCAATTTATATCACTTTTTGCACTTAGTATTCAGCTCCCTTGAACCAAAAAACGAAAACTTTGATCCACTGTAAAAAAAAAACTGAGACTTGCATGGACTATAAGTTTATTTTACAAAAATGGTATATACAACATGCCCTTTAAATAAGCTTTCAAAGTTTTCAATTTTAAATACTTAATATGATCGCAAAAATTAAAAATTTGTTGTGGATTTTATAAACGGTTGATCCTGCACCAATAGCCCAAAAATTTAAAATTTTAAGTTATGACGATATAGTGGAAGATGAACTTCATATATACAAAATAAATAATAAAAAAAAAAAGCAAATAGCTACTTAAAACCCACGAAAAATGAATATGAAATAAGTTTTTTCTTGGTTTTTTTTTTTAAATGTATCTAATAAATAACTTAACATAACATATGAATATTAAATAAATAGTGCCATCATAAACATAATAAATGTCAGACACCAGTAGGTTAGCGAATGAGTGAGTGGAGTGAGTTAAGGCAATTTATTTGCAATTAGGCAAAACCAAAAAATAAAAAAAAAAATAAAAAATATGACAATAACAAAAAAAACAGAAAACAAGAAAATATGCGCAGGTATAACTTTAAAGTATACGAAGTGGAGTCTTTAAATATTTAACAAAGTGGATGCCATATACACCATTATAACCATCACATAAATAGCCATAGGTGATGAAGAAACCAACAACAACAAACATCCATGCATACATACACGTACATAGCTGTCAACCTACAGAAGCGCAAAAGCAAAGCCGCGTATAAGAAAAAAATTCAACTAAATATAGTTAAAGCCACTAAAAATAAAAATAAATTTACAAATTAAAAAATAAAATAGTAGTAGAAAAATATTGATGGCTCGTGACGCCCTTTATTTATACGTTTGAATATTACGTGTACGACTTATAACGCCGCAGCGCGCCGTAGCAGCAGCAACAACAACAAATATTCCAAAAGCAATAACAACCACAGAAAGTGTTACATAAATTAGCATAAAATAAAAATAGTCATAAACTAAAGAGAAAAATGTCAACAATAATAACAAAAACAATCACATTAAAATAGCCACACATTAAATAAATGATGGGCAACAACAACAACAGTGGAGCAAAATATTACAATAAGAGAAATTGCTAAAACAAAAAATTCAATTAGAGCACAAATTTCAAGAACGAAATACTCGAAGAACTAAAGTGTGAATCTTGAATGTTGATAACTTTCATAGTTAACGAGATATACATACGTGTGCAAAGTTTTAAAATCCTTTACTGTTATAATTATAGGGTAACTGAGAGTTGAACGACAGAAATAGCCGAATCAGCCGAGCACGATACAACATGTGTGCGCACTTGGTCTGAACAAATGTGAACAAACTCCGTTATACATTTTCACATATGTTTAAGACAATGAGGGAAAATCTTCATAGATACTGGCAGCCCTGTGCTGTACTGTCACACTCTAGTGTACCTGCGTACTAGTGTACCACTTCCTGAATTTCTCTGTTATGATTGTCCTTTGGGGCACTACCAACTGAGGCATTCCGCCGCAAGGGGCACGATTTTTCTCTTTGCTCTGGCTCTTGCAGTTTGTGCTCATCTCGTCTAACTTATTACAAAATTTTTACCAAATGTAAGCACATGTTGTATCGCCTATAACAAATAATTTTGGCCAAACTTAGCGCCTTTACATTACGCTAATACAAATACTAATGCTATGAAATTAAATTAAATACATATATGGCGAAGAACCTAACCCGTTAAATGTCGAAGAATTAAGTCCAATCCAAATGTTTGTTTACTAACCTAGGAAGGAACTGTGGTATCACAATGAGCCTAAATGTACTTTCAAGCAGAAGGCTGCCACTCCAACCTAACCTAACCTACGATTGTAAATCGCGTGCTAAATATTTTTTAAACTAATTTTGTGTTTGCCGCGATTTCATTCCACAAACGTTATATCTATTTAGTATCTTTATTTTGGTTTTGAAAAATTCAAAATTGGCTTGTACAGGGTGACAATCGTAAAGTGACGCACACATTTCAGCAGTTATTTTCAAAAGGACGTACTTCCATTAAGTACAATTAATTGTTAACATTGCTGAATATATACATAAGCATTCATTTATACCCCACCTCATTCAATATAACCTCCTTTAGCCTGCACACATGCCTTCAATCGATCCGGAAATCGTAGGACTGTTCGTTTGGATTCAAGTCTGGGGAGTATGGTGGCCATTCTTGAGATGTTATGAATCCAGAAAAATTGTCTTTTATCCATGTTTGCGTTAATTTTGCCATGTGGGAAGGTGCAGAATCTTGCTGGAAAGTCCACTTTTCATTTCCAAATGTATCTTGGGCCCAGGGAAGAACATGTTCATTTAAAATGCTCCGATAAACAACCTGGTCAATTTTAACACCCTCTTCAACGAATATTAGAGGGGTTCTGGCATTAGCGGAAACTCCAGCCCATACCATAACGGAAGCTGGCTTTTGAATTCGGCCAACAGTCCTATTTTGTTGCGATGATGATGTTAGCCACATTTGGTCATTTTGCGCATTGAAATGTTGTTCAACCGTGAAAATTTTTTCATCTGTAAACAAGATATTTTCAACATTTTTTAACACGGAGGAGCGTAGCAACGCCTTGCATCTTTGCAGTCGCAAATCTTTCTTTTTTTGTGTCAGATCTTGAGCTTTTCGGAGCTTGTACGGCTTAAGATTAAGCTTTGATTTTGCAATGATTAGCACTGTTTCACGGTTTACTCCCACTTCCTTAGCGATTTTTCTCATTGAGCGCCTTGGATTTCGCTTGATTCGTTTACGAATTTTTTCTGTTAAACCAGTAGTGGCAACTGTTGAAAATTTTCCCCGGTCTCTATCTCCGAAACCCCCAGTTTCATTATATCGAATAATAGCTCGGTCTACCGTACGACTTGACAAATTTAAAGCCTTTGCAATTTGACGGCTACTATAATTTGCCAAATGAAATTTCATAATTTCACGACGAATATTTTCCTTGTCCATTTTTATGGAAATTTCAAAATGTAATAGCAAAAATTCAAATGAAATTAAAAGCAAAGCCAATGATGAATGAATTTGCTTTTTAAATTAAAGTAACGGTAAATGGCAAAGCTTGCTGCAGAGTATTAAACTTGCGTCACTTTACAATTGTCACCCTGTAATAATCCCGACAGTCCACGTAGAAAAGTTATAAACATACAAATTTTTCTATCAATAGTTTTATAACCTAAATGATAAAATTTTAAAAAGTTCGCTTCATTGTACAACGATGCATCGTTGAGGATTATGAAATTGAAATGAAGAAACTTCGCAGAGAGTAATTCAAAAGATATGACACCTTTTCTCTAATCAGCCATAATTTACCGTTATGTTCTGAAAGGTATCGAATTTCGATACCGAAAGTACGAATACACTCTACAAAAGTATAGAGCTAAAAGGAATCGTGTATCCAAAGGAAAGTATCGTGTACTTAAAATCAAACCTATATACTTATATACCGTGCCCCTTAACTCCAAGTACGATTTGCTTTGCATACCTACTACCACCTAAAGTCAAAACAAACCTAACCTACCCAAATGATTGCAATTGCCAACCAGCGAACGTCAGCGACGAACCAAAAATATCCAAAATAAAATGAAATGAGTGTGAGTGATTAACTTGTTGCTGTTACTTATTGCTGGTATTGCTATTACTATATGGTATTGCTGAATATTGCATTGCTCAAGTTGTTGTTTGTGTGTAGGTATGCACATCTTTCTTGTCTTTTACATACATAGTACAGTGGAACAAAATGCAATTGCTGGCTGCGCTATTATTTGTTGTTTCTGCTGTTGCTGTTGCTGCTGCCTCTAGCACTTAATTAAGAGTTCAACACATTTTAATGTCATGGAATTGCTTACAATTACATTACAAATGCAAATATTGTGAATTCATGTTGTGTGTAAATTGGACAACAACTACAAGCACAACAGCAGTAATGAAAGTCACAAAAGCTATTTACAACAACAACAACAACAACAAAAATATACTAATTTATCAATGCGTTCATTGTACAATATCACAAAAAAAGAAATAAAATAAAAATAAAAAAACAAACGAGGAACAATTTCTTAGTTGTAGTTATTTTATTTTTTTTTTTAGTCAAGATGGATAACTTAAAAAGTACTATGCCAGCAGCACAAACAAACAGCAACGGATTCGTTTATGGATATATTTATGTAGTAATTTTGAGCAAAATTGAAGACGTTTTGAAATTATGAAAATATTAGATAAATATTTCTGAAGAGTGTGGGGAGTTCGATTGTTATGTCTTTCTATATATTATAGTTGTAGTGATCAGGGATAGAAAACCTGATTTCAAGTCGATATCTTATTTAGATTAAGAGATACTACACCATACAATTAGTTATGAGTTTTGTAGACTTATGGTATGCATCTTAGCATTGAAGAATGAGACCATATTTTTTGAAATTATTAGGAATTGATTTTTACTTCAATTCCTATTAAACATGATTTGATCGAAAGGCTGCAATATCTGTGATTTTCTTTATTCAATCCCAAATCATAGAGATTTGCTTCATATATTACAATCTTTTTCATATAGATGAACAGTAGCAGAAAAGCATTATAGGAGCTTCCAAAACAGTAAATGCTTCTGATCTTTAAAATCTTTTGCATTTCAAATATTTTTTACATACAATTGGACTACATTAAATCCGAAATTTTAGGTACAGTTTAGAAATGTCCTACGTTTGAAAAGCTTAATTTGTATTTTGACCTGATTTTCGTTCTGAAGTTTGCTTTTAATTTTGGTTCGATTCTTGGTTTAAGTTAGTTTTTGGTTTAATTTTTTACCTAAATAAGGTTAAGAGTTTCGGCATAAATTTCAGTCTGAATTTTGGCTTATATTTGGGGCTGATTTTTTCCTGAATGTAGTCTTCTTTGGTTAGAGTTTCTTTTGAGTTTTAGACTATTTTTTTGGTTTGAATTCTGTCTGAATTTGGTTTGAATTTTGTTAACAATTTCGGTCTGATTTCTAGTCTAAGTTTTGATCAGAATTCGGTCGGATTTTTGATTGGTCTTTAATATGAATTTTATTCTGAGCTTGGTTTAATTTCGATTAGAGATTTTTATCCTGATTTTTGGTGTAAATTTTGATCAGATTATTGAACTAGTGGTTGGTCTGTGTCTGTGTTTTAGTCCGAATTTGGCCTGGTTTTTGATGCTATAATATAACATAGAATGGTTTCATAGTATGTGTGAGTTTATAAGTGTGTGTATAAATAAATAAATAAATAACTAAATAAATGTAGTGGCGGTTATCATAAATTTCATACCGCCAGGTGAAGGGTAGTGAATTTCACCCTGAAAGTATGCTGTCTAGTTATTAGAATAACTGAAGTGAATTTTTAATATTAAAAATGGAACCCTAAAAGTATACCGCACTTTTATTATTTTGTATGTAAATATGGTGGTGGTTATATTAAAATTTCGTACCGGCTGTGAAGAGTAGAGAATTGCACCCTGTAAGTATGCTAATTTATTATTAGTATTAACAGCATAAAAGCCCAAAAGTATGCAACACATAATCTATGTATCAAAAATGGTTGTGGAATATATTTATATATGAGTGGAATTAGTGGAGTATATCAAAAATTGTTTTTATTAATTATATTTTTTCCTATTTCGAATTGTAAAATAATATCAACATTAGGCGATGTAGACGTGCAAAAAGCGAATAAAGTGCGTTGAAAATATAATATGAAAAATTAAATAAAAAAAACACATCGACTTTGCAATTTTTGGAATATAAAAACGAAAACTTTTATAATAAGGTAAACAACAATACGTAAAGTATGTTGTCACATCATGTGACGAGTGCAGAAGGGACTCATTAGTCCTAGTTATTTCTTCAATTTCCAATCGACATGATTTCATAGAACGATTACAATGTGTATTAAAATTTAAATTATTGGAAACTTAACTTTTTTTTACAACATAATCATCACAATTTGGTTGATCTAAAGATTGAAACCTTTTGGATTAGAATTTCTTTTTCTCTATTCACAATAATTGTAATTTGCTTGAGATATTAAAAAATTTCTCATTAGCGATTATCATTTTTCTATGCGATTTTGAACAATTTCAATCTTTTAGAAATAATTGGAGTTTATACCTTTTTTAAAGTGCTAGGAGTTCGTAATCTGTGATTGCGATTTCATAAATAATCAGATTCATATATACCTAGGATATTTTTTTTTTATTTACGATCACAGATCACTTGAGCTAAACCAATATTTTCGTATAAGTGATTGAGACTGTAATTCAAAAATCATTGTGACTTTGTGGAATGATTGGAGTTTGTATTCTCTCAATTACAAATCATAGTGATTCCGAAAGATTGCAATCTTTTTTATAAAAACTATTAGAATTTATGTATTTCCTATTCAATCTTTGTTATTTCATGGAATGATTGCAATTTTTCAAAATAAATTATTAGGATTTGAATTCTGTCAATCGCAAATCAATGCAATTTTAATGATTGCAATATTATTTATACCTTTCTTTTCAATTCATATTAGTTGTGATTTGATTAGCAGATTAAAAAATTGTTATCACATTGAACGATAATTTTCAATCATTGTGATTTGCCAATTGTATTCCTAATTATTGTAATTTCATAGATTGATTGCAATCATTTTCAATGTAAATGACTGAGATTTGTATACTTGCGCTTGTATGCCATTGTTATTTTAAATTGATTGCTTGTGATTTCGAACAATTGCAATCTTAATCATATAAATAATTGGGATTTGTATTTTTTCAATTCCAAATCACTGGGAATTACAATCTTGTTGTGGGCAGAGAAACGAACAAGTGATTAGTGTTGACTATCAAAGATTTTGATTAAAAAATTTTAAAATTAGTTTACTAACTGATTATTGTCTTTAACTGCATATTTGCAGTTAAAGACCTTGACTTGACTTTTATAACTCAGAAATTAATTCACTCTTCCAACTTTCTATAGAACATAATTGAAAAGGTTGTATCAACTTTAATTCAAATACGACCTTCCACCACTTGGCCATTTCAAAAGTCTGCAATGATTGCTATTGTTTTCCCCATTACTGTATATACATAGGAGTACATCATATAGCATAAGGGTATTACGTAGCTAAAAAAAAAAAAAAAACAGAAAAACAAATAGCTGAAATTTTTTTTTCTATTTCGTTGTCGTTTTTCTTTCCTTTTGCTGTCAACAAAGTTGACAATTACTGTCATTTGTTTGCTAATTTGAAATTAGAAAGTGCATAGATAGATAGATATAAATTTTTGCAGCAATGCGATACAAAAAAAATACAAAACAAAACACATTCCACACTAACACTATCAAGTAATAATAACAACAACAAAACGTCAACATTCATTTGCAATTTATGATATCAGGAAAAAGAAAAATTGCAAGATAAGCAAAAAGTGATAAGGCGAAATAAATGGAAAAAAAAAGTTCCATAAAAAAAAAAAAAATTAAACAAAATTTCAATATTGCGGAAAAGTAGACAAATAATACACGAAAATACTGCGAAATTTCAGAACTACCCAAATAAAACAAAAAAAAAAAATTGCTTAAAATTAGGTCAATAGAAGTATCTTTGGCGTGTGTGTGTGTGTGGATATGAAAAATGCAATAACTATTAATTTATGCATTTAAAGTGTCTATGAATTTTAGCATAGGAGAGACAAATACGACAGAAAAACAGGCAGACCCCGACAAATAAAGTAGGCACAAATTTAATCATGAAAAATTAAATGCATTTGTGAAAAAAAAAATAAGTGGAACAAACGGAAAAGCAGCAATTAAAAGTGTAATAAGAGAGACATTCATACATACAAACAGACAGACAAAATTTAATGAGGGTGCAAATTGCAAGTGTTTTTTTTTTTTTTGTATTTACCCCAGCAAGGCGATCTTCTAAAAGTAGTGCAGCAGTAACAGCATCAGCATTTATGCATGTGACGTACGACGATACATGCATTTAATAGAAGGCCACCATCATCCACTATCATCAGATATATAAGTAAGTACTATACCTACTAACTAACTTAAGTTGCAATAGCTGCAACTACTAAAGTTTTTTACTACAATTACTGCTACATTCATAATACAAAATAATTAAATCAGCATGTAACAAGAGGAAAATGTCAATTACTTTGAAATATGTTCATAGTGCAGTCTATGTATCTATGTATGTAGATAGGCATGCACGTGTATGCGAGTGCAATCAGTAAGAACGAACAAAAAAAAGTCAAGATGTGTCTTTCTCTTAATGTAGTAAATAATTAAATTTTATTGTCAAAGGATTCTAAATAATATACCATCATCAGCATCGACAAAGTTATAGTAAGTTAGTTAACGAAGGAAACAGGAAACGCAGTAAAAGCATTTTAAATTATTAATGCCATGTTTAGAAGCTTTTATAAATATGTAATTGATAAATGTTGGGACTCAGTGGTAGTGAAACACAGATTTTAATTGATCTATTGGTAGAAGCAGAATACCTTTGATTGCCGCACTTATTTTCTAATTGAAAATCTATTATGTAGTTTTACTCGTAGTTCACAGAAATTCTTTAGAAGTACTTCGAAATTCGGAACGCAGGAGCTATGAAAACGATTGAATTTGAGAACGATCGAATTCAGTTGCAATTGTTTAACCCTTGCCTTACCGAATTATGAAGGAGCCATAAGAATAAGTTGGAACTGTGTTAGTTAAAGTGATAATACATTAAACTGAAAGTGATTTCAATATTTCAGTGGGTGGTAGGAGGTGGAGTCCATATTGGTATGTTGGGATGTTATGGAGCCAAACGGAATCTTTATACTTTTTCGAATCCAGAATAACGTTTTTTAAACAATTAGGTAGACAAATCCAATTTTTTTTTTCAAAAGAATTTTGAAGCTTTGAAAATATTTGTAAGTTCTTTTATTTAAAAAAAAAAATCTCATTATCTGGAGTCGTCAAAGAAATGTATAAAATTTTCAGTGTCACCAATAAGAAAACTTTAAGATTTTGATGGGAAACTTTCGAAAAATAATGGCGTTTGACTGAAATAATTTTTAAATGAAAATAGTTTGACAAATACAAGCAAAAATATTGAAATGTAAGTGAGGTAGCCATATGGCTATCATGGTAAGGAAAGGATTAATTCAACTAATCTTTTTATTAGATTTTAACAAGGCCGTATTTAGGGGGGAAGTTTTAGGGGTTCTGACCCCCCCGAAATGTGAAAACTTTTTCCTAATTTTTGATATTGATTGCCAGTGGATGGAAAAAAAGTCAAAATAAAATCTATTGAACGATTTTTAAATATTTTTTAACCGGTTTCTTTCTAAAAAGTCAAATAAAAGAAAAAATTTTAAAAATAAATTTGAATTGAAATCGTATGAAGTTGTGCTACATGGCCAAAACGGTATTTTCAGGGGTTTTAACCCAATTTTTCTAAAACGTGACGTAATGGAAAGGTTTTGACCTCAGATATTCAGCATAATTCGCAAACATTAGAAACAATATTGTTCACCAAACCCATGCAGGACAGTTTTATTGAATAAGCTTCAAAGTTCTTAATCTTAAAATATAATTAATCCTTTAACCCATTATTGCTCAGAGCACCCGACTCGGAAGATTTCTTTCAATGCTGTGACTGCACGAATTTAGGGAATTGGCATATATTCCCTTATCCGGACTCCTCATCATTGATAATGGCCCAAATTCCCGCTGATAATCATTTGAAAAAATTAGTCCCTGACTATTTTTGGCATTTTTGATCATTTTTTTGAGGTTGGGTTCATTATCTTGGATAGAATAAATTTTGGCTAGAGTTTTAAAAAAAAAAAAACTAGAACTGACATTAGGGAATTGTAAACAGTAGCAGTTGTTTTTGTGATTATAGTCGCGATTAGTTATCACATCATTGATATAAATGAGTCTAGACTAAAGTATTGTGTGTTTTTTTTTTTAATTTTATTGCATATTTAATTTCATGCACATTACATGTGTAGATGATTTCTACATCTTTGTGTGTTTTATACAGATCTTAATTTGATTGATGAGAATAACAGACTTCTGGCTTCATAGGACACATGACCCGGAAAACATAAACAACGTCTATATTAATGGCTTCAAAAATATCATAGGTAAAGCATTATTTGTATACCGCACTAATATCAAAAAAGTTTTCAAACTTCGAAATCAGTTTTAAAATGCCACAACTCTCAAAGTCCTACGGTCAACTATAAACTTCAACTCTGTTGCGTACCAAAAAATTCTGGTATAATAGGAAATGCTGCACGGGATTGATTTTGCGGGATTACTGTAATATATTTTCTGAGGTATACATATGAATGTACATATATACAAAACTATATGGAGAGATAAATTCGCACTCAATTTAATCGAATTATAGCCAGTAATGAGTTTCAATCAAGTGGTAGTATAAAAATTTCAAGAAAACAAATATTTATTTTAATAAAGCTGACACTTTTAAAACCTTAAGACTTCAAAAAATCGTAAATCTATTAAATCGATAGCATTTTATAAATTTTAATGGATGTAAATAATTGTAATTATAAGAAAAAAAAACGACCTTCTTAACAAGAATAACAAAAAGAAACGCAGATATATCTCATAAAATCACAATAAAAAGCCCTTTTCTTCGTAGTCAAGATGAAATTAAGAACCTTGAAATAAATTTAAGCACAAGTTCATTTAAGTACGAGTACGTACTTGCTGCAATAACAACATCAGAAAATTATGCATAATTTTAAAGTATGTAAGTGTACATATATAGTAAAATATTTTTTTTGTAAAGTTTTTGTTTCTTTTTTTTGCGACTGATATGTAATACCAAAAAATTACAATAATAAGTTATTGAACATATTTTTCATTACTTTATAGTGAATTTTAAGCAGACGGTGTCTGCGTATATATTTGAGGTAAAAAAAAAAAACTAAGCAAGAAACAAAATATACTTGTACCTGTTTAAATTTTTTCATATATTATTTATATGAACGATAACATGACGCCATTGACAAGTTGTTTATTTCCGATCTAAGTGTGTGAATTTGCGTGTGAGTGAATATAGTAAACTTTAGTAGGTACTAAAGCTATGTATTTTTTTAGGCGGTGTGACTGTAACTTGACTTGTTGGCTGCTTATCAATCTTGTCAACAATTTTTATATTTATGACTTGTTAATTGCAACAAAGTAACTCTAACAATTTGTACATTAGACGACATTCAAGTGCAAAATTCCTAGTTTATGTGTGTGTACTAAACAAATATCGATCCAGAGAGAGAGTGAGAAAAAAAAAAGTTCAAAACAAAATATTGTGTTGGCAGAGTGGCACGCAGTCAGGCCAGTCCGGCACGCGGACAAAGCATGAGACAATAAAAAGGCAAACAGGCAACCAGCCAAACAGCGTCATGGGTTGAACACTGGCAGTCAGTAGGCAGAGACGCCACACACACAAACACATAAACTCGCACACATGATACTCATATAAAGTATCAATAAAAAATTTATGTTTGTAGTAACAAAACATTAAAATATCTAAGTCGAGGTTAATAATTATTAAAACAAACAATAGTAATAAAAAAAACATAATCATAAGAGGCGAAAATTTATATCACGTGTTGCTGCTTCTTTTGAAAAGTTTTAAGAAACTTATAAAAGTTACGCATGTCACACATACTTACATACATAGTTGCAATATACACTATAAAAAATAAGTTAAACCTATTTTAAAAATACACAAAAATTATTATGGTAAATCGATCTCTTCAAGAAAAAAAAAAAACATTTCAAATTGAGAGTATAAAGGATTTAATATGTTTTTCAATATTTTTCTTATAAATTTTGTGTATTTTTACTATGCAATGTGCAATTTCTCATATTTTTACACACTAAATGTGTATTTTGTATTTATGCAAAGTGAACTTTCTCATATTTTTACTCACCAAATGTCTATTTGTACAATACAATTTTGTGTATTTTTACTATGTAATGTGCATTTTTCTCATATTTTTTACACACTAATTGTGTTTTTTTTTTACAATGCAATGTGCAATTTCTCATATTTTTACACACTAAATGTGTATTTTGTATTTATGCAAAGTGAACTTTCTCATATTCTTACTCACCAAATGTCTATTTTTACTATGCAATGTGTATTCCTCCATATTTTAACCCCAAATGTGTATTTTTATGTATATAGTATTTCGCTTCATAATTTTTACACACCGAATGTGTATTTTTGTTAGACAATGTGTATTTTTTAATATTTTACACACTAAATGCTTTTATTTTTACTATACAATGAGTATTCCTCTCATATTTTTTACACACTAAATGTATATTTTTTGCATACTTTATCTTCTACACTTCTCTCAAAAGCACATGTATGTACACTGAAGAGGCACACACGGAGAACAGGAAAAGGAACGGGTATAGGAGTATTAAAGTCAAAAACCAGACACCCTAAACTTATGTCTCCATAGACTTTAGAGTATTTCAAAAGAAGATGGTTTGGATGCACAATTCAACCTCGAACATAAGTGTAAAAGATAAAATATAGGAATATACTGTGATAGCCAAACTACAATAGGACCACTCAATGGACAAGTAAAGTCACTATCTCCTGCGTCTTTGAAGATACAGAAATATTTAAAATTGAAGTAATCAATGGTTTGAGAAAAAAGTCGCCGGCACAGAATCACTTGGTTTCAATTCCTTTCTGGGTATAGAAAGTTCACTATAAAATATAAACCAAGAGGGGAGAAAGTTTCTGAATTCAAATCCCTAAGCTCAGACAGTCAAAGCTACTACCCAACCTCAAAAATAGCAACTCTTTGACATGAGCTAATTAAAAACAAACTCAGAATAATTAGGGGTTACATTTCAAAGCATTCCAAACTGTAGGAAAACATGAGAAATCTAAGCATAGGACTAGGAAAGAAAATGAGATGCTGTAGCCTATCTTCTTGCACAGCAAGGCACTCACTTTTAGGAGAAAAAAATATTCAGAGCTCTACTGGCCAGATAGTTGGAATATCTTATAATAAGAGTCGAAATTCTTACGGGGATTTTTCAGTCAAATTGACCTATCTAAATGGTTATAAATTTACACTAATTGGGAGTACAATAGACCTATTGGTCGCACTACACTAGATATATTATAAATATCTCTATTTATTGATTATATGTGACAAGAAAAATCAAATGCGGTGTATTTTAAATATTTATTCTGAGAAAAACCAGAGTAGACTCAGCATTTTATACTTGGAATCAACTTTTTATATTGTTATTAGATTTAACAACGACTCAATTTGAAACAAATTTTTTTCAAATTTAAACCAAAGTTGTTTTTAATTAGCATTACCGTAAAATTAGAAGACTTGAAGTTGATTTGCAACAACTCGTACTCGAATTAAATTTAATATATTTCAATGTTAATTTAACTACATTTTCGTAAAATGAACGAAGCTAAATCAAATTAAATAGAATTAATTTAAAGTTTTTTTCTGGGAGTAGTAATTTTTTTAAAGTGTACAAAAGCATTAAATTTGAACTCACATTCAGGGAACATTTAACACTTGCTGCAGTTGTTGTTGGTGTTGTGGTTGGAATTATCACTATCACTGATCAGCTACAAATGTGACTTCACAAAAGCGTTTTGGCCGATCGCTTACTGTTGCTGGCCTGTGTGTGTGTGTGTGTATGTGTTGACAGGCAACTTGGGCAGTTAATTAAGATCTTTCGATATGATTTCAGTTGCCTGTCACTGCGACTGTGACAGCAGCAACGGCGAAAGATCACAAACAAGGAAACCAACAAATATACAAGCAGACAAAAAAAAAAGCAAAAAAAAAGGTTTTCAAGTAGTAGCAACTTAAGTTTTATATTATTGCCATCATTAAAAAACACTTTAATTTTTGAAATTATCACACCAGCAAATCACTTTTATTATACACATTTTTTTTTCTTTTTTTTTTTAAGTAACTGATGATCGCATTATCATCAGATCAGCAAACAAGCTACAAACAATATAGCAACAAACCGATCGATTGATATTCGATATCAACAACAATGACAACGAAATTGAGATGAATTTGTATGCAGCAACAACAGTTGTAGCAACATTATCACACAATCTTCAACACTTGGTTTTTTTTTTGTTTTTTTTTTTTAAAGTTTATTTTTGTATTTTATTTATTTTTTTAAATTTTTTTGCAATACCAAAAAGATTTACGTATGCAACAAAAACATACACAAAAATCTCAGTTACATTTTTTAGTAAGTAGGTAAATAAATGCGAACAGAAAATCACATCAAATCGACTCAGTCAAACAGCAATGTGTGATATGTACTACCTCGACGACACTAACTAAACTAAACGTAATGAATTTATTATTATTATTGCGAGTAAAGCAGCGGCATGCAGGCAGGCAAAGCAAGGCAAGGCAAGCAAAAATGTCACACACATTTACCACTGCTGCCCTAATATCCATCCAAGCAATTGTGCGCATAGCAAAAATTTATGTATATATTTAGTAGGTACCAAGTAGTACATTACTCGTAGGGGTACCTCTAGATACATTGATACATTCATACTCGCGAACATCGTATGTAAACCCACCGTAGGTATATGCCAGCCACTATTATTTTGCCACCATGAGTAGAGATACTTGTATTTTTTTTTAGGTATGGTGCGGTACGTTTAAATTTACGTATGCATATACAGATGTGCAAGGCAAAGGCAACAAATTTTGTTTGTCAGTGTGTGTGTGTGCTTGTGTGGAAAATAAAAGTAAAAATACAACAAATCAGTATCAGTAAGTAGTATGTATGTATAATATTAGTAGAGACGTAATTGTCAACGTAAGTTAAGTAGTATGTAGTTTAATGCACGGTGGAATTAAATACATAGAAATTGAATAAGCCGTTATGATTGTATGCGCTGTGAAAAAACAGGATTCTAAAATCCCAAAACAGACTTGCCTATATCACTATAGCGGTACCTTGACTTAAATTTTCAGATCCTACACAAGGTGAGACTAGATTAAATGTTTGCCTTATGCGTAAAGTTCCTAATTTAATCCCGTCTTCCACAAAAAGTTGAATATTTCATCCTGGTCTGAGAAAATCTACCCGAGTTAGAACACTCGAAAGCACTCATAAGAACATACAACCTGAACTACTGTAGAGATGTATGAACATGGTGAAGAACAATATAATAATCATTACAGCGATTCTAACAGGACACTGTAGGTTAAATTATCACTTCACCAAACTTGGACTTCATGTATGTTTTGCAGAGAAGATAAGGAACTTGCGAAGCACATCTTAGGGCAGTGTCCTGGACTTATGCATACTCATAGAAGGCAATGGGATGGTCATTAAATACCAGACACCAGACTGTACTCCATTGAAGTAGGATCAGTACTAAAATTTCTAGGGGAGGTAGGACTTATGGAAATACTGTAAGTCTATAAATCTATATATAAGTCTATAATCGTATGGGACGCAGTAGTGCATTCCCCAACAATAATAATTCTATGGATGCTAGTTCAATATTGTGGCACTGTTTTTTTCGTGAAATAGTCATCTGCAAGGTCTAAAAATATGTTCTGGTAATTCCTTTTTTTCGGAAAAACAACACATATTGAGCTTGCCTCAGGCTGGGTTAGGTCAACAGAGATTTTCGGTAAGGGGCAAAACAAGAGACTATCGACAAGTATAAACTTTTTTTGATTACCTATTATTTACACTCAAGGGGTACTCCTATCGATGCATAACATTGTGTTGATTTATGAAATGTAGAGAGGGAAGGATGGCGGGAAGTAGGGGGGAAGAGAGAGAAGTAATTATATGTAAATGTTTGTTTTAAATTGAATAAGTTCATAATTCTCAGGAAATATTTACATGCAGAATGCCTTTTTTTTATAAGCTTGGTAACATGACGTCCAGCTTTATTGGTCGTTTTATCAATAGAAAAGGAAAATATGTTTTTCACCAACTTTTTTTTCGTACTGTAACTCATCGAAAACTTTTTTTTTCATGTATTTTTCAAAGTGGCTTTTGAATTTTGGACTATGGAGCTCTTTCAACGGTATGTCACACGTCAGCGTCATTTTGGCAAGGTCGCCATAAAACAATTTTTTTTTTTTGCCCCCAACAGGCCCTCGCAGGTAGTAGAATTGTTTATTTTTAATCAATATTTCCTATTTTTTATCCCGATTTTCTACAAAAAAAAAAGCCAAAATGACAGTATACAGAACGATATTCTACTTAAATTTTTTGTCTCAGAAGACTTCAAGTGCTGCAATCACCCGGGCCAGCCACACACCTTTTTTTTAGGACTTAAAAAACACTCAAAAAATATCGTAAAATACACTCTAAACATTTTTTTTGTACGGTTAAAAATGTCAATAATATTGTAACATACAAAAAAATTTAAATTACTGTATTTTATTTTGTTATAATAAAAAATTCCCGAAAAAACCTTAAAAATTAGGCCTGAACACTAGACTACATCCTTAAGCGCAAAAAAAAAGAAGAATTCCTCATAAACCGCTCCCTGATCATTACCTATTAAAACGTGTTTTCAATACCGTTGAATTATTAAGGCAGCTTTTTTGGACGACCTCGATAGCCTAGTGGATAGTGCACTAGACTTTCATCTGGGAGGTTCGGGTTCGATTCCCGTCTTCGTCTGGTGGTTAATTTTCATAACTTTCTTATATTCACTGTCAATATGAAGTGTATGAGAATTAGAAGATAGTGTACAAATACACACATTGGTTGGTAATGGCAAAACCACCAAGCCGATAAAAAAAATTGTTACACCGCCGTTCGGAATCGGCGTTAAACTGTAGGTCCAACTATGTGGTATCACAATGGACCATTCAGGCCTAAGTGTGTCTCTCGACAGCCACTCCAACCTAAGGCAGCTTTTTTCTTACAGAGTGCAGAGTTGGGAATAATATATTATTTTATCAATGAAAAATGCTATATTAACGAAATCAACCTATATCATTGTACACTAAAATGCTAATACTAGAAAAGAGATGAATGAAATTTTTGAGATTCACTTGAATTTAATATCAAAATATTTAACAGAAAGTTTATTGCATTCTGGATATGGAATACATTTTTCTCCAACTTTTTCGATGACTTTTTGGCATATTTTTTGACAATCTGGAGTACTTTAATACTACTCTGCCTAATTAGCATTCTTGTTTATTTTACTATGGGCCCAGTTACTGGAGCCTTACCGACTAGTTTTCTTTTATTTTCTGTATCAGAAATTCTAACTTTTTTGTTGACAGTAAAATGTTTTTTAAGATTATCCAACACATTTTTCATCATTGATTTATCGATTTTCAATATTATATGGAGTATGAATGTATAAACTCGTTTTTTTTTCGTAATTTGGACGTTTATTGTGAAAAAGTGATTATAAATTTATTCTTTAAAGTATTGTCCATCGTTAGCCACAACCTTTTCCCATCTTTCTGGTAGCATACGGATTCCGCGTCAAAAGAGCTCCTCATCTTTTGAGGCTATCCACGAATAGACCCATTTTTTGAGTTCTTCGAAAGAACGGAAGTGCTGTTCAGCCAGGCCATGTGTCATGGATCGGAACAAGTGGTAATCAGAAGGAGCAATGTCTGGAGAATATGGCGGGTGGGGTAGCATTTCCCATTTCAGCGTTTCCAAGTATGTTTTACTATTCTCATATTCTGGCCTCTTATCCTTTAATGCTCGGCTCAAACGTATCAATTGTAGTCGGTAGCGGTCGCCAGTGATCGTTTCATTCGGTTTCAACAGCTCATAATACACGACACCTTTCATATCCCACCAAATACACAGCATGAGCTTGGATCCATGGATGTTCGGCTTTGCCGTTGATGTTGATGCATGTCCGGGCGGTCCCCATGACTTTTTACGCTTTGGGTTATCGTAACGTATCCACTTTTCATCGCCAGTCACAATACGATATAGAAAACCCTTTCTTTTCTGTGGTTCACCCATTTCCTTGCTTTTGAATCATTTCCAATACTTTTAATCGTTTAGAAATGGTTGATTGATCAACTCCTAAAGACTCTGCAAGTTCTTGTTGCGTTTTACATGAATCTTCTTCGAGTAATGCCTTTAATTCTTCACCTTCAAACTTTTTCGGGCCGCCTGAACGTTCCCTGTCTTCAACATCAAAATCACCACTTTTGAAACGGGCATAGCACAGTCAGGATAAGCTTCAGTGAGTAAAAGATGTGCTTCAGTTGCGTTTTCCTTTAAATGGAAGAAGCAAATTAAAACTTCCCGCAAATGTTGTTTTGTTGGCACGAAATTCGACATTTTCAACTATAGTAAAACACTTTTATAAAATTATGAAAATTATTTGATAGATCAATTCTTATAGTATTTTTGGCGCTCTTCGAGATAGAATAGCTGTCAATGTCAAAAAAATGGCGGGTATGATAGATATGAAGTTATTCACAATTACGAGTTTATACATTCATACTCCTAATAGCTAATCAATGATGATAAATATTCAGATTACCAAAGTATTTATACGAAAACAATATTCGATGCAGAAATTATTTGGTTTCAATTTTCTGTAATTTTCAACAGAAAGACGCGAGAGATTTTTATTGACGTGATCACAGTAAGTTTGGAACAAAACTATAAAATAATCCTATAATTAATAATCTAGTCATCTGGTTCTTGTCAGTTTTACAATTCACATCAAGAATACCAACAATTTCTTTCAGTTTACTACCTTAATATCTAAAAACAAAGGTCTTACTTCCCAATTTTTTATGCCATCCTCTCCTCGCCACTATTCTCAGACTTTATTCAATTAAATTAATGTCTTTGAAAATATCATTTTTTCAGATCTACAACAATTTGCAAAGAATATTTAAATATTATATTTGATTATTTCAATTCATCAAGGGCATACTTAATTGCAATAGTATATGTATTTAAAAAATTGAAGACGTAGTTAAAAGTCGATGAAATCATTTTAAATAAATAACAAAAATACATATAATAAACAAAAGTATGCATACATTATTCAGTTATTTAACTATTATCATCAAATACGCCTACGCTATAAATCAAAAATCACAAAAAAAAAAAAACATAATTATAACAAAAGAAACTCATTTCCAACCCACTGTGCGATTATATCAAGTGAATATACGAGTATAGCTACTACTAAATATCTACAATACATACTTTACAACTTTAGTATCACCACATCAATCATATGGACACCAAAAAAAAACTAAATATAAAAAAGAAATAATATTGAAAGAAAAAAAAAAACATGAAATTAATAAAAAAAAAAACCGGCGATGAAAATTATGTATGCAACCATTCAAAATATGCGAAATAAAATATGACGGGGAGAGGTCGGGGAAAGCATACACATAAATTTATTATTGCTGTGTTGAGTGTTAAACGATGGCACAAGTGCTTTTTGGTCACAACAATGACAACAAAAACAGCAACAACAAATTTGTTGTTTATTAATGTATGGCGTGCATGTATAGGCAAATGTAGATACTTGGATAGAAAGCACGGCAAATTATGACATCAAATAAAAGAGACGAAACGTCTGAGTGGACAATATAGAGCGCGTCTCAGTAGGGACAAGACAGCACAAGCAACTACAACAACAACAAATACGAACAACACAATGCGACAACAACAACAGCAACAGTGGCAGCAGCAGAAGCAAAAGCAACAAACGACATCAATAACAATCAACAGCAGCAGCAGCAGCAACAACAGCAAAAGAGAAATACAAATAGTCGCTCGTTGTATGAAAATAATACAATAAATGACAATAGGCAACAGCAACAGCAGCAACAATAAAACATTGATGAGCCGCGCTCCGCTCTACACCGGGCACACACATACCACTACCAACGAATTTGCAACCAAATTAAATGAATTCATTCCATTTTTATAATAAAAAGTTTTATATAGAAAAAATTACAAGACGAAGTAGCAAAAGATGTCGATGACGACGATGAAAACAACAAAAAATTAAATAAAATTTTATGTAATTTTGCAAAGACGAAAAATTTCAGCAATTGTGCGCAGCTGCGACACAGTCGCCGCCGTCGACCAACTACGACTACTGCAAGCTGCGCAGTCAAAGTTGTCGGCATCATACTCTTTCGTCTCGTGATAGTAGCAGTAATTCATGCATTGTCACACAACAAAGTCTGTCTAAGTGAAAGGAGCGCAAATGAAAGAGAATGCGCACAAAAAAAAAGCAAAGAGGTGGGGGAGAGGAATCGGGTTGGCGAGAGTGTTTCAAATTCAAGTAGTTAGACACTTGGATACATTCCACCCTCGCAATTATTTTTATCTGAGTGTGTGTGTGTGAATTGCTTAGGACTGAATCAACGAAAATATAACAACAACCACATGAGCAACCAAACAATAACTTTGATGAGTGTATGACGAAGTCGTGTGTAGTTAGTTGAGTTTACTGCCTGACTTTAATTACGCTGAGCAAAAAATTTTAGAAACATTTATGGCACGGACCGTAATCATTACAAGTAATATAGAAAAATCAAAATTTCAAAATTATTTTGTGATTTTATTTAGTTTTGATCAACGATCATAGTTATTTTCTTTTTTTTTTTTGATATGGCATAAAAATTATTGCCTGATTTTTAGGTTTTTACTCAATCGTAAAAATAAACTTATAAATTTTATTTTCTTTCTCGAAAATAAAAAATTTAATCTAGTATAATTTTTTTGCTCAAGAATAAAAATTACACTTTAAGTTTTATTTTCTTGCTCAGGAATAAAAATTAATGTTTGGGTTTTATTTTTTTCGAAACGAAAAACTCACGAACCAACTGAGCGACAGAGTAACGGGGAAAAAACTTATCACCTTGCTCACAATAACAGGCACAGCTATGATGAGCTTTTCGTTTCGAAAAAAGTAAAACTCAAGAACAAATTTTTATTCCCCAACAAGAAAATAAAACTCAAAAAAAAAAAAAACCAAAGAATTTATTTTTATTCCTGAGCAAGAAAACAAAACTCAAAAACAACAAAAAATTTTTTGCTGATCAAAAAAATTTAACTCGCAACCATAATTTTTATTTTTATGAAAAAAAAATAAAAATAATTTTTTCCGTTGAGTAAAAATATAAAATCAAAAAGTGATTTTTATACCAAATCAGAAAAACAAAAATCTACAAGTAATAGTTAGTTTTAATTTTTACGGGTACTATTCAAGAAATAAAAATATATACTGGATCCACTGAAGTATGCAACCAGTATCACTATGCTCTATGACATTTAAAACATGTCGATTTGTTCTCAATTAATTTTGTAAAATAATCAATATTTGCGGTCTATGATTTATAGTCTTCAAATTGTCAACGAACCAGAAACTCGATGTGATATAAAATGTGGCCACGAACAAGGTCTTCATTAATAATAGCAATTAGAGAAAAACAAAACCAACCTTCATATATACCATTTAAGAAGCCTGTGATAAAAAGAGTGACTGTTTAGAACAGTAACGTAATCACTCATTTCGACCATATGGCCACTGTTCTTAGTGAAACACATTCTGTCCGTATAATTTTGAGCCACTTTTTCGAGAAATGATTACCGAATTTCATCCATAAAACGAACAAGATTGATTTTCAAGGCATCAATTTTTGCTGATTTATCAGCATAAGCCAGTGACTTAACGTAATCGAACAAGAAGTAATCCAAAGGTGTCAAGTCATGCGGTTTTAGAAACTAATTGTCTATTTCTCGAAATTAACTTATCAATAATTTAGATTACCCTATGATATTTAGCACCAATCTGTTGGAATCAGGGGGGGAACTAAGGCTTGGGTTTAGGAAAGCTGCTTTTCCTAAAATATTCGATAAATATTGCACAAATAACTAACTAGACCATAAATCAGATCAAAATCCAATCTAAAACCCAGACCTAGATCAGAAATCAATCAGTCCTAAACCTTAACCAAAATTCAGAACAAATTCAGGCCTAAAATCAATCCAAAATTCAGACGAAAACTTAAACTGAATTTAGGCCACAAATTCAGATTAAAACACAGATCAAAATTCGAACCAAAGTAATTCCAAAATTCTGACAAAAATCATACCGAAATTCAAACGAAAAATCAGATTAAACTCGAACTGAAATACTAATCAAAAATTAATTCAAAATTCACACCGAATTCACATTAAATTTCAGGCTAAGAAGAGAAAAATTCAAACCAAAGTTTAGAGCCAAAACTCAATCCAAAAATATAATAAACAATTGGGCTGTAAAACGATTTTAAACTTTTTGGAAAGTGCAGCAGCTCCCAATAAAAACCCTTCTGGATCCCCTACAGGTTGGAATTACATTTGCAAGCAACGATACATGAGGTATAAAATTTATCCACAGTTCGAGGAATGACTTGCCCAGACGGACGATTATATAAAAATACGATATCGTCTAAAACTCAATTATCAAAGTAAATTTGTAAAATTTAGCTTCGCTGTTTATAATTTTACAGGTTATACTCCTTACTGCATAAGTCTCAGTTTACCTTAGATAAAAATCAAAATTATATTTCTCACACACAATAATTTAAAACACCAATCACTAAACCACAGCGATCATCTCAAATTACTATTATTAATGTTGAAATTCCTCACAATTTCTTTAGCAAACAGCAAGGAATTTGAAAAATTTCAATGTTGAACTTTTTTAATATTTCCGCGTGTAAACACATTCCATAAACATTAACAAATATTAAAACTTATCTTGAAAGCATCTTGAATAGTTAGTTAGAATTCCTTCACCCCTACAACTGTTTCTGCTGGTATTTTTTAGGTTAAATAGCAACAACAAAAAGCTAATAATGAATATGAAGACGATGATTATGAGATGAGTTGAGTTGAATTGTATTAAGATGAGCTGCTACTGCTGCTTGATGATTGATCTGATATGCTTAATCAAATGGGAGTGACAAACTCAAATCAACAGCAATAAAATTATTTTTTCCAACAATGCATATTTTTCTACTGCTTACTTAAAATCAACTATAACTAGGTACTATTCATAAATGTAATATGTAGCAACTACAATAACGAAAATAATAATAAACAAAAAAAAGTTTTCACAGCTGTGAAAAATTGAAAAAAATATAAGTAGATATAGCAAAATCAAAACTTTTCTGTTCTGATGTTGAATGATGAACAAACCAACCAACCAACGAACGAACGAACGATTGCGCATTGTATGTTTTGTGTTGTACGAATGTTAGTTGTATGCATGTCGCTGTCGTTCGTTGCTGTCGTCATATTGTTGTAGTATATAGAAATTACAAAACTTTTCTTCTTCATCTCTACATATGTACATGTCAAAACGGATATGTCCGCCTTTTTCAATGGCACTCACTTTTACGCTGAGATGAGTTATGAAAACAAATTCTTGTTTTTTATTCATTTTTTTTTTTTGCTTTCTGCTTTTCAGCTTTTTTATATTAAATTAAATATTTAATAAAATCACAAAATAAATTTTAATGATGTGTGATGAAACGTTTGCAAAATTCTTTGTTATCCAATTAGCTTCACGCTACGGTTCATTCGAGTGTATAAAGTCGGTAAAGTTCTTATGGATTCGCTATTATTTTAGTATAGCATTAAGATTTCTCACGATTTAATAGAATAATAAATAGATTGGTATTTTAGTATGCAATTTATAAAGTTTCAAAAGAAATTGAGAAGGTTGGTTTAGATTAGATAAAAAAAAAGCCACAAACCCAAAGAGACTTGCTTATGTCAATTAAACACTCCTTTCACTTTATGAATTAATGAACTGGAGCTTCCACCAAAACGAAAAAGGTTTAAAACACCTCACTCAAAAAGTTCAACTTTGAACCCAGACAGTTAAAACTAGTATGAGTATAACGCGGCGTAGCTTCGACAATTTTTTCCCCAAACAATGAGAGATTGGAGAAGGAACCGTTTGGGAGTTGGCTCTGAGTTACAACTCTACACTGACGGGTCTAAGATGGACTGCGGGGTCGGTGCGGGAGCCTACTCAGAACACCTCAATTTCACCGAATCTTTTAGACTCCTGAATGAAGCCACAGGGTTCCAGGCTAAACTTCTGACGATCAGAGAAGTAAAAGCAAAGCACTGGCCAAAATTCAAATGGAGGCTAATGTAGGTATCTTCACAGAAAGGCAAGCTGCTATAAAAGCAGGAGCTGCAATGACCTAGAGGGAAGGGAGACTTCCTCTATCACTGCCCGGTTCTTTTTTATTTAAATAACTCTCCGGGTATGAAAAAAATTAAGTTATTTCCGCTTCATGAAAGTAATAGGTCTTAAAAACAACGAAATTAAAACGAGATTCTATGATTTTTTTTTTTTCGCTCAGAATTTTTTAATCTGAAATCTTTCAACGGCTTGAACTTATTCTAAAAGGTAAATAGAGTTTTCATATGGCGAACTATAAATCGTTGCATAGAGACCGGCAACTCCAGAAATTGGTATAGAGACGGCTCGTGTAAACCAGGACTAATTTAAAAACAACGTTCGCCCTTAATTTTTTCCCAACAAGGGACGTCAAACTGTCCTGATGCGAATTCAATCTAAGCTGTTTATGAGGTTAAAATCTGCATTAAAAATCATAAGAGTTTAAACGCTATCAAATCGTCGCTTGTTTGTGATTCAAGGAATATTTCCCAAACTCATTCGGGCAAAGTGCGGAAACTATCGCGGAAAAATGCAAGACTATCTAACAATGAGAATTCTGAAAACTAGAGATGTAATATTTTTAGCTTTGAACGGAATAAAAACGTGTATTTACTAGAGTATTTTAAAGTTCTTCTGTTTATATCAGCAAAATGTGCTTTGCAAGTAATGTTAAACTTCACAAATGCTAAAGCAACTCAGTCAAATAATAGGTTTTAAGATTAATAACATCAAGATGACCTATAAAATATCCGCATACTCGAGCATTCACCAGCTACTACTAGCCAACCACCACAAAGCCAAAAAACCTATTTTATTTATAACGCAGTATATGAACACTCAAACGTTTCGACAGAAATGTCTTGCAAAATATGGGAAATAAATGTAAAAATAAATATTATATACATTTTATTTTATTTATTTCTATAAAAACAGTGACTGACTTTAAGACAGACGACAGACTATGTATTTATGTATGTCTATTTGCGTATGTAAGTCCAACACACAAAAAAATTACTCATATTCAAGTTGTGTTAATTTAACAGCGAAAACCATAACAACAACAACAACAAAAATTAACACACAAAATAATAAAATGGTGATAAAATATTTTAATGCGAAACAATGACAAACATGCAGACACATGAGAATTAAATAATAATAAAATTTTGATGAAATCATCTCAGGTCACTCGTTTCCAAGCACCTACTAGGTAATAGATATCAGAATAGGACAAATTGTTACTCTAACTCGCTTTAAAAATCTTTCTAAATAAAAGATAATAGCTAGTTCTAGAAACGAACATTATTTTATTGTAAACGTGCTGCATTTAATGTTTTCTCAATACTAAATTTTAATATCAATCATTAAATAATATAATGGCAGCAATAATGTTTATATTGAAATTGGATAAATGAAATGTGCAACAATGATCTATTATACATATACGGAGAAAAAAAAGATTGATAACTTGATTATCAAATGATAAACGACAACGACTATGTACCCGAGTTAAAGTTAAGCAATTTGAATATTGAATATTTATTTGGAACGCAATACGAAAAATTGCAAATTGTATGAAAAAAAATCTTGATAAGATATAGAATACCGCTGCTAGGTATGATAAGATTAACCATTGCCTACTAAATTGCAAACGGATTGCTGACGTCAGCAAAAATTGTTTATAGGATTATAATTATTAGCAAGTATTATTATTACTATTTGAGCACCACTTACTACAGTCAGATAAGTAACTACTTAAATTGTCATAATATTTATATGTTGTTTAATTTATTCTCATAAACAATAGATGGTCCAAAACAAAGTTAGCTATAATCACAAACCAAATTTGTTTTAATATGCAATGAAAAATAAACAAATTGGCCGTATAAGATAAGATCAAGTTGAAATTTATGAGGAATAGAAACAGATATATGATATTAGGTTTAGGTTTCCTTGAATTGAAGGTTTGGAATGAAACTGTAGGCGGTGTTCTCGGAACTGGTGTAATTTTTGATATATTGAACTGAGTTAATTCTGAAAATCGGACTAATCAGACTCAGGCCAAATTGAACAAAACACAGACCCAAATTAAGACCAAATTCAGATTAAAAAAATATAGTCCCAAACATAGACCAAAATCATACAAATTTCCAAACCGAAATTCAGACTCAAATTTAAACAAAAATCCTGACCGAACTCAAACTACAATTGAAATTAAAATACAGACCCAAATTGGCCAGAAGTCAGACCAAAATTCAGACCCAGTTTGAACCAAAATACAGGTCAAATCTCAGACCAAAAATTGGATTATAATTCCGACCCATATTTAGACTGAAAGTCAGGCTGATATACAACCAAAATTTAAACCAAAACTCAGATCAAAACTCAGACCAAAATTCAGACCGATATTCTGAAAAAAATTAGATCAAATTCAGGCTAAAATACAGACCTTAACTCTGGCCGGTGTGCAGACCAAAATTCAGATCAAAAATTCAAACCAAAATTTCGACCAAAATTCGGATCAGAATTTAGACTAAAACTCAGAACAAACTGGCCGAAATGCAGACCCCAATTGAGACCAAATTCAGATCAAAATTTAGACCAAAATCATACAAATACTTAAACCGAAATTCAGATCATATTGATACTAAAATTTAGATCAAAATATAGTCCCAAATTGAGACGATATTCAGACAAAACCTCTGACTAAAATTCAGGCGAAAATTCAGAGCAAAATTTAGACCAAAACACATGACCAAACTTAAACTTATATCAAAATTCAGTCCAAAAATGAGACTAAAACTTAGATTATGAAAAACAGACCCAAGCTAAGACCAAAAGTAAGACCGATATTTAACTTTCTTTAACCTACCGAAAACCCGAAAAACCATCCAGATATATTTTTTAGATTTTTTTTTTCTGTCTGAACTCAAAGACTTGAGTTAGCTGTATCAACGACCATATCGATGCCTTCAATTTCACTGTAACCGGGTACTCAATAAAAGATAACCTGGGCCTGAAAGAGTAGACTTCATATTCACGGACCTTAATAGTTTATACATTCACTTCCTTTAGATTTACTTTCCCAAAATATTCTGAATCCACTGAATCAATTTGTGTAAATTGCACTTCACTCAAATACAACATTTTTGAAATTATCCCGCAAAAGTCTATTAATTTTCGATTTTGAAACTGAATCAGTTTAAAACTTTTCTACACCAAACAAAAATCACTTATGTTATATAAAATACTTACCGCACATATCCACCACCATCACCACGCATCAATAGATGATGCTGTTGTACACCAGCTTGTGCCATATCACCAAAATCACCAATACTATTACCACCAGTACCAGCACCACGATAATTATTACTGCTCACTGTACTTGTAATACTACTGGAACGACTACTCTTTCCCAGAGGATATGAGATCAATTGTTGTTGCTGTTGTTGTTGTGGAAAAGATTTTGCACCAGCAACAGCAGTTGGATTATTTGCAGCAGCAGTAGCAGAAATTGGAATTAATGCACCAGCACCAGCATTACCATTACCAACAGTTACAGGTGATGGTATTGATTTTGTTTGTATAGCAGCAAGACGATTTGATTCTGGCGTATGAGCGATGCTTGTATAATGCTAGAGCGCGATCGAGTTAAAAAACGAAAGAAATATATGTTCATATAAAATTTAATAATTTATACAAAGAAACAAAAAAAAAAACGAAATGTAAATGTTGCGCGTATGCGCAGCAGCGACAGCAACACTTAAACACACTTACCATCTGCAGTACATCGCACTCCTTGGGCACCACATGCAATGTCAACACCGAAGGCGTTTGCTTAATCATAGACACGATCGTACTGTAGGCTATGCCAGCGATTGGTGTGTTGTTCACCATTAGAACGCGATCGCCCGTCTGTAGGTTGGCATAGTGAGCGGGTCCATTCGGTTGAACTTCTTTTATGAAAATTGTTTCCATAGCTTTCACTTGGTATGGATCAGATGCTTCCTACACAACAAACATCAACGATGACGATGACGACGCGCAGCGCGAATTGAAATGCAAAAGAGATGAAATGAAATAAGCATAAAATTTTAGTTCAGTTCAGTTGAGTTGAGTTGAGTTGAATTGAGTGTGTGAGAAAGTGTGTGCAAAAATACAAATAAAATAAAATTACAACAACAAAAAATGAGAAAAAATATACAAAATAAAATTAGTGCAAAAATGAATAAATAAACAAAATATATACAATAAAAAAAAGAAAGAAACTTGCAAGAGCGTAGTAGAAAAAAAAGAGAGTTAAATAAAAGAGTAAAGCAATCAACGGAGCATGGCAAAAACAAAAAAAAAGAAATCAAAACAAGTGTGAGCTTTACAAGCGGTCGAAAACGATTTTTGTTTCATCTACTTTTATTGTATTAGTATGAGAGTCTGCAAATCGAGGAGCAATTAGACATAAAATGCTACTGTCTTCCATCCCGAAAAGGAACATTTACTGAACCTAGTTGGACTTCAAATTCATTCGTAATAATAAGTCTATTCGAAACTTTTGGAAATTTGCCTACCCTAGATAGATCATGATTGTTTTCCCGAGTGTTTGTGCATCATGTTTGAGGGAAAACAGTATATTCACAGATGAAATAGCCTGTAAAAGCACCATCTTCTAGACATGCATTACATCGGCCAGATTCTCGAATGCTGATTTTTCTTAGAAAATCGATGACTGTAACGAAGCCAGTAACAAGTCCGATAATAGACCTTAAGTTCTACTTTCGCAGACTTGACGGATATTTAGATTTATCTTGGAGAGTTAATAAACACTTTAGACTATAAGAAGGAATTTCATTTTAATTTAATCTTTTCCGATAGTCATTGTGCATCTGATGCAGCTTTAATTTCATTTCGTAATGAACGAAAAAAGCAAAGAAACGACCAGTATTGCAGACCATTGAAAATTATTTCATTTGTGAGGATAGTGTGGTAAAGCACCCATACCAGAGTTTCTAAATTTCTACTCGCAAATCAGAGGAACTTAACAAATGTCTGGTTTTCGGTTTTCGAGGTATATCCAACTTTCTTTAATTGCCAACTGGCTACCTGAGTTACCTTTCTATTTCCCATTCAACGAAAACTATGCGGTTGCGGTAGTCAAAATTTCATGTCAGCTTGAATCTTACGTAGAGCAGTAGTCGCTTAAAGCAATCGACTCAACATAGCATAGACACCAGCTACACCGAGTTTATTTATCTACAACGCATATTCAGTGAATTTAACTCTCCCTCAATGAAAAGCAATGACTATTATTTCTCAATTTAAAGTATAGCGTGGGATATTTTCTCTCTGTGTATGGTTGAGAATACCAACTCACTAGAAACGAACTAAACTAACGTTTAATGCAATCTTTATATATTCAAATAGGTCTTTCTAAAAGTTTCGCTTAATAAAAAGGTGGAATAATAACTCCAAAAAGAAGGAATCAGGTTGTAGGGTTGAATGATCCCTTCTCGCTGGCTTAGAATCTCTACTAGGACATAGAGATTCATAACATTATATCCAATAGGTATTTATTTATAAAATTTATCTGGTAATTCAATACCTCCTTGTTATCTCTTCATTTCTGAACATCTCGGTGACGTAATTATTATTGCGTTATTTAACACAGGCCAGCAAAAATCTATCTATTTTATAATTAAAGATCAGTCAAATTAAGCATTTTTTAAGAAATATACCACATTAACATTTTGGTGCCATATCGAAAATATTGTGAAAAAAATGTGTTCTATATTTTTGAGGAAAAAAAAAGGTTTCGTTATGATCGATCCAAACTGGAATCGAAAGATAAAAAGTCTAAAAAAAAACTTCACTGCTCGCTCGTGTTATATAAATTCCAATGTGGCTAAAACCGGATATTTGCTGTTTTTTATGGTTAAAAAATCTCAAAGCTTTGGAAAACTGGTGAAATTCAATACATTTAATAGGATTTTAAGGCTATCCAACCTTTATAATGAATCAAGATTAGTTACTGCTTTGAAAAACTTAAATTTTACCTTGATTACCAATCAGTAAAATCGATTTTATTCATTACGAATCTAATTCATATATTTACCAAGCAGAAGAAATGAGAAAATATATGGAAATCTAAATTACTTATTCTACACTGGTAGTCAGGGACATAAGAGTTATATCCAATATTGGAAAAAATCACTAAATATTTATTAAATTTTATTTTTAATTTGTTGCGAATAATTTTTTCAAATTGCCAATACTTTTTTAGTCTTTCATGACCATTATAAAGAAAAAATTATGTTTAGGTTATTCATAATTGTTATAAAAAAGAAAATATTTTTTTGGTCTTTCCTAACTAACCATTACAAATAAAAAAAAATTTTTTTTGGTTATTCATAACCAATATTAATAAGATTTTTTTTTTTTTGGTTGTTCATAGCCAATGTAATTGCAAAACAAGTTTCTAAGTGCTTAAGCATAAATCATTCATAGAAAAACATTCAATATGTGAAATGCAAGCAAAACGAAAATTGTATTTATATGCACAACCAAAAAAAAAAAAAACTATTTATAATGGTTATAAAAGACCAAAAACATTATTGCTTTTTTTTAAATTGGTTATGAATAACCAAAACAAAATTTTCTTATTTTAATTGGTTATGAATAACCAAAAAAAAAAATTCTTATTTATAATGGTTATGGAAGACCAAAAAAATATTTTCTTTTTTATAACAATTACGAATAACCTAAAAATACTTTTTTTTTATAATGGTTATGAAAGACTAAAAAAGTGTTGGCCATTTAAATTTTTAAATTTTATTCGCAACAAATTTAAAAAAAAATTATAATTTAATAATTATTTAGTGATTTTTTCCAATATAATTATAATGATATAGAAGTAATTTTTTTAAAAGTAATTATTTTTGCCACAACCAATTTAATCCTAAACAAAAAATAACAATTATTTTGGGTCCCTGCTGGTAGTACATGGTTCAAAATAAAAATGTCTTGTCGGGAATCTTACTTCCCTGGGTACTTTAAAGTAGACATTTTACCCCTCTTTCGTTTCATTCAAAACACCAAAGTGATTCACTCATTAAAAGCAGAAACCTTATAGTTGTAGAAAGTGCAGAGCAATTACAACTTCCAGCACACCAAATTTTTTGGAGTACACCTCTTTAGTAGAATTTTTAGAGCCTTCACGAACTTTGTAATGCATAATCTTCAAGGTTATAGATTTTCTGATCAACTTCTAACATTCGCCGTTGGGAGTTGATAAATCGATTTTGCTTATTAATAATCTGAATCATAACACTAGCCCAGCAGAAAAGTTAATAAAGATATGAGAAACTATATAACTTGTTCTGCACTTGCACTGCGCATTACAAAATAAAAATTTCCTATTGAGAATTTAACATCCTCTACATTTTGTATTTTATTGATGTTATTTATATTTCCTTTCATTCGGAATTTTAATTTCATTCAGTTATTGAAAGGTTTTTTTTTTTTTTTTTGAGCTCGTACTTCCAGGGTTCGCCGTTGGTCTAATGGCTTTTGATAGATAAAGCAAGCCTGTGAAATTTACGTTTTTAAAAAAAGATTGAGGACACGAAGTAACTCCTACGTAACTGAATGGTTGAAAATTTACAAAATCAAACTTTCCCTACTTTTGAGTGAATATTTCTGGAAAAATTTGAATAAAATTATATTAGAAATCACTCCTTGTTCTCAACCAACAAAAAGCTCCCAGGCTTGTTCATTGATTACAAAATATAGGGCCTGCCACGCAATTGGCACCGTGAAAGATTTTCACCTCTAAATTTCCATCAGGATAAACCAAAAAGTTGCTTTAGAATTTTTTAACTTTCGGGGTTGGAAATCGGTAAATCGACCGACTCACACTATATGTTTAAGGATTATTGTGTTTCTAAAAGATTTTCGTTATAAATCTATCTTCCCCTGTAATGAAATTTAACATTATCAGTTGTCTAGATTAAATTTTAATGTTGAAGTTCTTCAACCGTTCCCAAAATCAAATAAACTAAATTTTAAGCTTTAAGTTCGTCTACGAACCTTACAAATTATTGTGTCAAGTTTTTGTATTATAAAATTCAAACTCTCTTATTAAGAAATTTATGCAAATTTCATACCAACCCAAAAGTGCCGACAACAAATTAAGTATAACCACACCACATAAATGTAGGGTGCCGGTACCTACTACGAATGTACATACATATATTGAATAAAAAAAAAAAAAAGAGGAAAAAAAGCGAAAATAAAAAATGAAAGAAATGTGCAAATTAAATATAAGTAGTTAGTCAGTTAAACTTAAGAGACGTCGTTTAAACTATATATGGAATATATATATATGTGTTGAATGTATAAATATCTATGTATACATAAATGTATGTACATATGTATGTATAAATAACAGTTATTCTGCTGCTCTGTTACACACTACCTGTGGCCAAGAGGGATCATCTTCCGGTGGATAAGCAATAAAATGACGCAGCGTAAAACCAAAACCTTGATTTGGACGACGTCGTATTACAACGACTTTTGGTTGTATAGTTGTTGTATTGGAGGAGTTTTGCAACATTTTCGGGGCAATTATGTTTTTTTGTTGTAGTGGTATTTTTATTTTTTTTTATTATTATTTTTATTAATATTATATACAATCTTCTGTTACTTGTTTTTTTCTCTGAGTTTGGTCTTCTACTATTACTACTTGGTCGTTTCTTATACGAAAATTTTGTTGTTTATTATTTGTTATTGTTATGGTGGTATTGGTGTTAGTTGGTTGGTTGCTTGCTTGCTTGCTTGGTTGGTTGGTTGGTTGATTCGTTGGTTGGTTTTTGATGGGAAATTTCTTCTTTCTAAAGCGTCTTCATTTGTGTGTGTGTGTTTTTTTTTTATATTTATGTGCTCGTCGTATGTTGGTTGAAGTATATTGTATTTTGTTAGATAAAAGTTTATAGCTTCATGTGCGTTTCACCTATTACTGCTGCTAGAGTCCTTGAGAGAGAGTCCTTTGTGCTTTTAGCTTTTGATTCGTCAAAATTATGGCCAGAAAGCTGTTGCTTTTTCTATGCCGTTGACTTTTGCTTTTCTTAAGTCATTTTATTCTGTTTTGTTTTTTATTTTAGGTGGATGTTGTAGTATTGTTTTAAAATATTAATGCAGAAGAGTAGAGTAGTTGAAATGTATAATCTGGAAAAAGAGAAAATAAAATTTTATTAATTGTTTTGTTTCTTGTAGCGTTACAAAAAGAAGTAAGTACAAATGAGCAAAAAAAATATAAAAACCTAAACAAAAAGCTTCATTAAACATTAAAGTAATTTATGTGTATAAAGTTAAAAAAACTGCTTACTTCCTTCTCAAGCTAACAAAAAAAACTGAACTGTATCTCGTATACTAGTAGAAATACAAAAAAAAACACACACACACAATATATGTAGTTCCAGTCTTTAAGTGGAACGGATTCATTATTTCCGTATTACAAAACTCACAAAAAAAGTAAATATAAAAGTAAAAAGGCAGTACAACGATGAAAAAAATAAGAAAAAGAAAAAAAAGTGCATAATTTACATATTATATTACTTTTCTTTTATAACAACCTCAAGTTGAATCTTTTAGTTCCAATATTAAAAAAAAACTGTTGTTAAATATACACAGCTAAATATTATTTAAGTTATTAAAAATAACAACTTAATAACATATAAAACTGTGTTTTTATTTTGTTTTCCTTAAATAAAGATTAAGATAATCAAGATTATAAACAACATCAATAAAAATTAATATATGAATGAACCGAAGAAGAAGCAGAAAAAAAACATTTTCGCGCACATATTGACAGACAGTGAAACATACTTGAAAATTATCCAATATATAAATATGTATATAAATTTTTACAATGTTAACAAATTAAAAATTGCAATATCTAAAAAACAAAAACCAACAAAATAACATGAAAAAAAGAAATTAATACAAAAATATAAAATTTATTATTAAAAACAACAACAAAAATAATTACAAGAAAACGACATGACAGCGCGCACAGTTGGAAAGTAATATGAAAAATTGAGTAAAATTCAATTAAGCATGAGACGATGGCGATGTATCGCTGGATGTAAGACGAAAAAAAAAAAATGGTCAACGACCGTATAGCAAACAGGCAGACGAACAGACAGACAGGCAAGTAGATGAACATACAGGCAAACAGACAGATACAATTTAACTGAACTGTAGACTAGCACACAAACATAACTGTTAGTCAGTTCAACCGATAGATAAGAGTAACAACAAAATAGGTATATTATTAGATTTTACTTTGAAAAATAAATAAATTTAATACGCTCGATTTCACTTTGAAAAAAAAAAAAATAATAATAGTAATAACTACATAGTACCTATTTATAACTTTTTTTTTGCTAGAAGCAGAAGCCACAATAAGAAGTTATGAGTCATAGTTTAATTTGATTTAAACGCGCTAATAAGACATGGCACGTTGAAAATTGCTAAACTCAAATTCGGTATATTTTCCAAGTAATAGAAGTTAATAACAGAAAAAAAGTTTGACTCAAAATCAATTAAAATTAAAAAAAAAATTAATTTTTCGGTGTTTTGTTATAGGAATAATCTCAATTAAAGCCTTTCGCCCCTACTGGGATTATATGCCCTAGTATTGTTCGAAAACTCAAGTAATATTGGAGAAATGGTTCCCATTTTACTAGAATTTTCTTTAAAATACTGATGCAGGATGACAATGCGTAGATTGTATATACTCGTATACAGACGTAAGTTGCCTTTACTACAATTCCTGGTTTCAAAGGTTATTGGAGATATTATGAAAAAACTAAAAAAAAAAACGTTTTTTGACTACCTCGATAGTCTAGTGGGTAGTGCACTAGACTTTCATCTGGGAGGTTCGGGTTCGATTTCCGTCTTCGTCTGGTGATTAATTTGCATAACTTTCTTATATTCACTATCAATATGAAGTGCATGAGAATTATAAGATAGTGTACAAGAACAAACATTGGTTGGTAATGGCAAAACCACCAAGCCGATAAAAAATTGCCACACCGCCGTTCGGAATCGGCGTTGAACAGTAGGTCCGACTATGTGGTATCATGATGGGCCGTTCAGGCCTAAGTGTGTCTCTCGACAGCCACTCTAACCTAACCTTTTTTTTTTATTTAAGCAATCAACACTCAGGGGGTACCCCGTATAAATGCAATGCATTGCGTTGATTGAGCAAAGAAGATAGATTAGTGGTAGGAGGAAAGAGGGAGTAAAAGTTGTGAAAGTTTGTTTTAAATTTGGAAAGGTTGTAAAAGGAAGGAAAAACGGTTGCAGGAAACTTATTCCATATACGCGCGGTACGGCAGAGAAAAGAACTATCTCTGTAAGACGTGGTGCGTTGGGGTACCATATCCACGTGGAATGCGTGACTGCCGCTTGCAGTTTGTGTAGTTCTGATGAACATATGAACTAATGACATCAAATTCCGTATCTCAGCGGAACATCTACCATGAAAATACCGGTAGAACAGAGTCACACAACCCACGTTTCTACAGTGCTCCAAGGAGTCAATAGAGCTGGAAACCCTACTGTCTCCTATTAGCTTAATCGCCCGATGTTGAATACGGTCTAGGAATTCTAGTTGCGTTCGTAAAGCTCCTGCCATAAGTGCGAATTATACTCCATTTTGGAGCGGATATAGGTGGTGTAGATCATGCGGAGATCAGTCGGAGTGAAGTATTTTTTACACCGCGTAAAAAGCCGAGACATTTGGCTGCTTCTTTCGACACGTCAAAAATATTATTATTCCAACGAACGTCACATTGAATGGGCATGTCCAGAACATCAAGAGTTTTTGACTTTGCAATAATCACCCCACCCATGACCAGGCTGTTAACAGAGGTTTGGGTTACTCTTTTGTGAGATAACAAACAACATTGAGTCTTACGCGCATTGTATTCAACTCTGTTCGTGAGACCCCACTCAGAGATTGGTTGGAGATCATTATTAAGTGAGCCATTCATAGCATGCCGTTTGCTCTCAATCTCCAAAGAGTTAGGGCGTTTTGAGCAGGTGTATGAATGACAAATGGTGCTGTCATATGCAAAGGAGTGAATGGGATCCCTAGTCAATGACAGAAGGTCATTGATAAAGATAAGGAAAAGAGTTGGGGAGAGGACCGAGCCCTGCGGCACTCCAGCATTGATGGCACGAGCCTCCGATGTAACACCATCTATCACAGCACGGATAGAGCGGTCACTTAGAAAACTCGTGATCCATCGGGTGAAGTTATTGCCGACTCCATACGCAATCAGTTTTGACACCAGTGCTTTGTGCCACACTCGGTCAAACACCTTGAAAATATCCAGAGCAACTGCTTTGCTCTCACCTAAGTCATGGACACTATGGTTCCACTTCTCGGTGAGAACCATCATGAGATCGCCCGTTGAGCAATTACGGCGGAAACCGTATTGGCGGTCATTAAGCAACTCATTTCGCTCTAAATATTTGACCAAGTGAAAGTTAACTACACGTTCCATGACCTTGACCAGTGTAAAACTAATTGCCATGGGGCAGTAATTCGCAGGATCCGTAGTCTTGCCCTTTTTAGGAATAGGTTGAACGTTTGCAACTTTCCCACAAGACGGAAATACACCTGCAGTGTATGAAATGTTAAAAAGAATGCGTAACGGTCGCGCCACGTCGAACCTAATTATTTTTATCATGGGAAGCGACCCTATGGCCTTCAATAGGAATTTTATACGAACTTTTCTAGTGCATTTTTATTACAAATTTTTTTATAGACAGACAAGGTCTTATACTATTAATTCTTCACTTAACCCTTTCTTGACCGTAAGAAAACTAGAAGCGATAGAGCAAAACCAAATCCGGATTTAAATTCGTTGACCCCCGTCTCATTATAAAAAGTTCATTGTAAAAGTTTCCATTAAGGCCCTTAGAGCCACCGGTGAACCACAGAAAAACTTAATTTTTATGTTAAGTTTACTCTGGTCCCGCCAATTAGGTAGCATTTTCAAGACTTTTTAATAATAACTAAAACGCGAACAATTTTTTTTTCAATGAATAGAAAAGCAATAGTTTTAGAAAAAACGAATTTTGGGTCATCGGTGACTAATGGTCTCAAAAGAGGTTAGGTTCTTTAATAATTTGAAGTATCTATTATTAACCATTCAAAGCGGTTTTATGATTTTCTGCCGGTTAAAACTAGCAATGCATTAAAGTTAGTATTAAAGTTATCAAGTATGTATTTTACATTAAAGAGCTATGGATCAGAACCACTAATGCTCAGTATTAGAATTACATTCTCTGTCTAAAACAATTTTCAACAGGGAAAATCAAATCCCTAAGCTATTGTGCCAAATAAATACACAATACTCCATTTGAATAAAGGTTAAAAAAAACACTAACTTTCATTACTATGACCTTTAATTAGTCATACCCAAATTCATTTACAAAACACAAAGTTCAAGTTCCTCATCAGTTTAATGAAAAATCATGAAGCATGACGAATAAAAGACAAATGTGTGTAATTTTTATTAAATCAACTTAGGAAGTGATGCAAATCTGGTAAAAAAAAAAAAAAAAAAAAAAAGAGAAAGACAAACAGACAGACACCTAAGTTGAGGTAATAAACCATCTTCTTTCTAAAATAAAAAAAAAAAAATAAAAATATCGCAATTTTAATACACCAAATTTAGTTATGTTCTTGACCTACCAAATTCAGTAAAAGAAGTAAAGTAAAAGAAGAACGGAGAAGGTAATAAAAAAAAATATATATTCTTTTTAATCTTAAAAGTAAGTAAGATTTTATAGTTTAAAATAAATTTAAGTAGCAGTATTTCATTGTAAAGCTGTTAAATTTTGAGTTTCTTTGGGCGGTTTTTTCTTTGATGAGTAAAAAGGTTTTTCATTTATTTTTTGTTTTTTTTTTTCTTATAGTTTTGTTTTTTATCTTTCACCGAGAGCAACAACTTCCTTTATTTACGGTGTACAAAGGTAATTAATAAAATTACTACAATTGGCAATCTTCATTTGTTTCTTTCTTTCTTTCTTCGACGAACTTGTGTCTTGAGTTTTGTACTTTTCTTAAGTTTTTTTTTTTAGCTTTTCCATTATAACGCCTCGTAAATTATTGGTAAATATTTTTTTATTTAATTTTTTTTTACACAAAGAACTCATCAAAAAGAGAGGTACAGAATGGAGGGGTCATAACTCGCACATGTTTTCAATTTTATCACAAGTTTTGCTTTGCATGTAAACAATAATACCTTTTGGTAATATTTTTTAAATTTTTGGTTGGTAACTTGTTGTCAAACTTTGACAAATATCAACATTATTATAATTCACAAATAACTGCAAAATAAAAATAAATACAAATAAATTATTTATACAATATGTCGCCAACTTTATATTGCCGCCGTAACCGCCACCGATGACGCTGGCACTGACGATCATTTAATGTTAACATATTTATAATTAAGTGAAAAATTATGAAATTTAAGTAAGCAAATTGAAAAACGTATTCTTTTGCGCTAAGGCTTTATCGTTTTGTAGGTAAAGTAAAGTTAATTTTTTTTTTTTATTATTCTTCTTAGTTATAATATTTTTTTTTCATTTTTGACTTTCCTTTATTAATTTATTAGTTTCATGTTTAGTTTTATTGTTTGCTTCAAGAGAACTGATTGTGAATTAAAATTTCAATTTAATTCAAGTGGCTACTACTTACATTTTATCAACAGAAAACGATGCATGAACAATTGTTTAGGCTATGGTTACAGAAAATATTGTTTTTTCAATGAAGAAGAGATTTCGGTTTTGCATTTTTAAAAAAAAATTTAAGTGGATGGAAATTCGATATAAATATTTACATGTTCAGAACCATAGTGGATCAAGCCCAATTGTTTCACAAGAAACTGAATTTGATGTGTATCCTTAGGTCATTCTCCCACTGGAGTTAACGCAAATACGAGCTGACACTATGCCTTTGACAATGCAAATCGTGACGATTGTTTGGGAGCGCTTTGCATTGCCAGTCTACATTTTATGTTGGACCGAAGTTGAGTTTCCTTCAATGAGAGAAGGGCCTTACTCTCTAGACAGTGATTTATTCGGTGTAAAAACCAACCAAGACTAACCAAGTTAAAAATACGAGCCAATCTCTTTCTGCAATGAAGGCAGTGGCCTTTTTTTCACTTCAGAAATCTTCGGACCGACACACAGTGGTCCAGCTTAATACAAAGTTTAGAAAAAAAATATAAGAAATCATCTCAACAAAACGATTTTTGGCATGAACCACTCCTAGATCGTCAGGGGGAAAAATTATTATTATTAATCGGTCCACTGCCACACCCACACCCTTTACAACAAAAAAAACTGAATGAGTTCTAAAATCCTTTGCAATCAGGGTATTGAAATGAAAATATTTCCGTTATCATTTTGATAGCTGACTATCAGCCCAGTTCTGAAAACCGCATCGGAATTGAGTCAGAATCGAATTTGAATTCCGATTTTATTCGGTGTTCTGCAATTCGATTGGATTTGCTGAATTAAAATCCGATTCGAAGTTTAATTTCGAATCGGCGATTTTGGTTTTCTGGCATTCATATTTATGTAATTTTGCAATCGTCCAAGCTTTTTCGTGTAAATTAAACCAAAATTTGTGCGAAATACTAAATAAGCACACAGAAAATGAGTTTCGTTGTTATTGATACACTTTTGGTTGAAAAAGAAAAATATAAAGCGGAAAAGCTGAAGATGCGGATTTTACGGGGCCACAGTAATCCAATGGAGATGGCATAAACTGCGTAAATAGAATGTGTATAAGCTCATTATAATATCAATATATTATAAAATCAATTCCGATTGCGAACAGAATCGGATTTCCGAACTGTAATTATGACCGTAAAACATTATTGTCATAATACTGTTAACCAATATTCTTGTGTTTCTATTATGGACTAAGAAGCATGACTTTAACTTCTTCTCTCAACTCCACTTTCTTTTTCTTTGGTTCTGGCCTTAAATTTGAAATAATGAAGCCTGAAGCAATAAGAATCATGTGCACTGCTTCTTCATTTGTAGCTACTCGGCTGAATTCACGTGACTACTATATTACTATAAAGTTTACAATGCATTCTTCTACCTCTTCAGATAATGCGTCCACAGAAAAAACAGCATTTTCAATAATCTGCTGCCCGTGCAATAGCACTTTGTGTACACTTGAATGCATTTCGTACCAGCCATACTTCTCAACCTCCAAAACCGCTATCTCGTTGGAAAATTTACCAAATTTTTCGGGATCAACTGCACTATCACTTGTTATAGCCTTCAAAATTATTCCCAGTCTTTTTACTAAACTTTCATAAAAACAAATAAAAAGTGCAGCATAGTTTTAGGCACACAATGGTTAGAAAAGAAAATATTTTATATTTTTTTTTTGCTTGGATTTTTCTATTTCTTTTGAAAATATCTCCGGTTCTGAAAATTTCTGCAAAATAATTCAAATGACATATGTTTATTAACATATCAACAGTCATCTTGACGTACTTATTGAAAATTCGAGAGATTAATTCCTCAAGTAATAAATCTGTATGAATTCAAATTTATATATATGAACGCTTCACGGAATATAAAAATTTATTATTTTAAAGATACTTTAATTATTTATTAATAAATTTATTCTTCAATTGAATTCTTCTTTACCTATGCAAGTTTCTCTTAACTTTAGATGATATTTCAAATGAAATTTCCAAAATAGATAAGTAACAATAGAAACTTAAATACATTCAAAATCGCCATAATAATAAATTTTCTCTCACGATCGAACTTATTTTGACAAACTCCACATAAAGTTATTTCTTCAAAAGCTAAATACAGAAGGTACGTACCTATAATAAATAATGGAATAGCTCTCATCAAAAGCCTATACAGAATAAAGAATCTAGTCTACATTCCGCTCGATTTATTGACTTTTTCTTTTTCAAATAAATCGAAAGAAACTTGAATCAGCATGATAACAATTGAACTGATTGTCTCAGCAGAAAAGAACAAGAAACAAAAATTACAAAAAAATATAAAAAAGAAACTGTAGAATTTATATTTATTGAAAATAACATTCAAGTATGCACTACAGACTAGAATGAGTGGGTAATGAGAGAGGAAAAGGTGAAACTATACAACATTATCTGAGAAGTAAAAAAAAAAACAGCAACAGCAACAACTGCAATAGTAACATCAACAACAGAATAGCAACAAACAGTAAAAAAAATCATGGAATATCGTAAAGAAACATTAAATGAAGCGGTTGAATTGAAATCAAAGCAATTCAACTCTGCTGCTGCTGCTGTTGCTACTTTCATACAGGGGAAATGGGGGGGAGGGGGGCACATTGGAAATAGTATTTTAAAATAATTTGAAGAACTCAAAGTAAGGAAGATTTTGATGTGAATAGCAATGCCGAAAAATTCATGGAGATAGAGGTTTTAGTTAGATTTAATATGATTTGCTCAATATCTTTCAGTAGAGACGGTTTTTTTTTACAATTTCAAAAGGACTCCAGACAAAAATTTTGACTTAAAATCAAACCAGAACTTAGACCAACATTCAACACAAATTCAGACAGAAGTTTAAACCAAAAATCGAACCAAAATCAGATCAAAATTCAAGCCGAATCTTAACCAAAATTTAAGCCGAATTTAGATCAAAATTTAAACTAAATTCAGTCCAAGACTCAGAGCAAATTTAGACCAAAAATCAGAGTTGAACTCAAACCCAAAATTAATACCAAAAACGGGACTTAAAATAACACAAAAGAACAGACTATAATTAAACCTAAGCACAGCTTAAAAAGCAAAACAAATTTAAACCAAATTCTGACAAAAACTCAGAGCAAATTCAGAACAAAAATTGTCCAAATATTCAGACCTAAAAAAAGACTAAAATCCAGACTATAATCTTACCTAAAAACAGATAAAAAAGGAGACAAATCAGACTGAGATTCAAAATAAAAGTCCAAACAAAACTCTGAACGAATAGAGACCAAAATTTAAACCAAATTCGGAACAAAAATCAAACCGAAATTCAGGTCAAAACACATACCAATTCGAGACCAAGATTCAGATCAAAAAGCATATCAAAATTCAGATCAAATGGAGAACAAAAATCAAGCTAAAATTGTAATCAAACGTTTGCAAACACTCAGACAAAAATTTAAACCAAATACAAACCAAAAGTCACACAAAAATTTAAACCAAAATCAGATCAAAAATCAGACTGAAATTCAAACCAAAAAAAAAACAAATTCAAACAAAAATTCAAACGAAAATTCAGACTGAAATCAAACCTTGATTAAGCACAAAATTCAAACTAAAAATCACACCTAAAATAAGATTAAAAATCAGACCCATAAACAGATGAAAATTCGACACAAAAAACAGAATCCGTAACTGAGTAATGAGAATCTGTTTTCGAAAAGATTGTATGATCTACCTGTTTGTTGTTAGGCTTGTTGTTAGTCTCACTGACAAATAACATTTATTATGACCTATTAATTTTAAATTTAAATTAAATTCAATTAAATCAAAAATTTTTTCAATTCGAACCAGTCCGGTTCGATTTCCAAACACAGGTAAAAAGAAACAAATTTTTCAATAACAAATTCCGAAAATTGAAAAAAAAAAAAATTTCAAGCTTTACCGGATCTAAAAAAACCCCGAGAAAATCTAAAACAAAAAAAAAACACACATTCTTTATGGCTCTTGGAAGCATTAAGGACTGTAATTTTCTAGCATTGGGCCGGGGCACGCAAGGCTTTCTAAATTGCATTGCTGCATCAGTGCATATGTAGTGAACAAAAATGCACCCGATTTCCCCTAATAATCATGAACTTACTTATGGAATAAGAATAAATACCTATACAAAAAAATGCTATAGATAAATAACAAAATATATAATAAATTAAAAAACAACAGCAAAAAGCAAGCTTAACAAGAAGAACATCAATAGCAATACCGTGAAGAAGCATCAACGAATGAAATTAAACAAACCAACAACAACAACAGCAACAACGAATAGATACACAACAATAACTACAACAAATAATAATAAATAAATCGTTGATATTAATTTGATATCATGACGAATGTAAAATGTAAGCAAAACGTTACTAGCATTTTTTTTCTGGTTGTACACACACACACACATACATACATATGTACATGCATGCAAGTGGGTGTTTTTTTTTTCTTATTACTAATGGACAATACTAGAATTGTTGTTATTATTGTAGCTATGGTTGTTGTTTGTCATTTGTGGTTGTTTCCAGTTTATATTTTAGTGATATGTATATAAAAAAAAAAAATAAAGGTGTATGTAAGTATGAAAGTGTATATTGCAGGGTAGGTGTAAATGATGATTGACAATACTTGGTAAGTGAAAAAAAAAAAAAAATTTAAAAAAAACAAGAAAACATTTAAGTCTCTAACTGAGAAGAGTATGAATGACTGATAGCAAAAGAACATGAAACTTTTAAATATATATTTTTATTATTATTGTTTTGCTTTCACATTTACTACTTTTGCTTTGCTACTAGGTATTTTGTAATTTAAGCACTTTTTTTTTGTTTTTAATAAGATTTATGAAAATAAAAATACAAAAAAAACTTGTTAATTACTTTCAATAAATGCAATTATTTTTTATAATATCTAGCATTGTTATTCTCGTGTTTACTTATATAAACAAAAAAAAAAAAAGTGTTTTCTTTGAACCTCATTACATTTTAATTTTAAAAGCTCACGTAACAGGAAAAAAGTAATAAACAAAATCAAATTAACTGATAAATTGAGTTTATATAATAGCCAAACCAACGACAACAACAGCAACGAGAAGAAAAATGAGGAGTGTTTATTAATGTGAAAGCCTTTTCACGTCTATTAAATAATAAAACACTTTTACAATTTTAAGCACTCACACACGTAGGTTAAGTGCTTAAAACTACAGCAGTTGAGAATTTTAAAAATCGTAACATTTTGTAGATTTCAATTTGATTGAATAATTGGATAAACCAAATAATAATTAACATTTATTATAATTTGTTTAATTGTGGGTGTAGGAGAAAAAAAAAAGCATATGCAGAAATAAATCAATATCAAAACTCAACGTAATTGTATTCAATGGTAAGGAAGGAAATTTAAAAAGTTTTGAAAGCAGAAAATTAATTCAATTATAGCACAGGTCTGTGAGGTTTTCAATAATATTAAAAGAAGTATGAAATCGTAGGCCTGTAATATATGGGAAAGGAGCGAATTAATCCCTAAACTCATCCCATCCCCTTGGATCCATTAGTGATTGAAAATAATTCATTTTCCAAAATGGAATATAAAAAATATTTGAAGTGATTTTCTCTGGAAATCCTTTAAGACTTGGACATTAGGTTTCCTCATACTTCAATAGTACTGATGAATTTTTTTTATAAGTTCTCTTAGTGACGCCCACATTCCTTGACTCCCAATTGTTAATTTGAGAGCTATTGAAAGCACATGTATCGATATTTTCTGACACAGTACTACGACTTGTAAGGACAATCTCACATACCTAGCCCGACCGCACAACTTTGCTCTAATATGAGTCCCTGGGCATCGCATCATAAAGAGCAACGAAAAGGCAGACGAACCGACTCCGAAGAGCTCTACCCCACCAATAAGCTCAGTCAAGAGTGAAATTAAAAAAAAAAATATTTTCTGAGACTCAATTGTAGGTGAAACAGGCCAACGCCCTGCAGGACTAACAGAGCATTATGGCCCAACTACAATTGAAGGAGATAAACATAACATATCAACAAAAATCAAAAGGATATGTCAAAATTGGCAATAGCTGTTATTACTGGCTTTTAACCCTTTCGGTAGCATGGTGAAGGATGTGTCACAAGATTAATTTTAAAAAATTTTTTAAAACTATTCAATCAATTTTTAAAAATTTACAAATATTTTTTTGGTAACGGTACTGTAGCAGATCAAAACGAAAAAAATTGTCACCGGTGACCCTAAAAACTTCAATGCAAACTTTTTAAGAAATTTTTTACAATGGGGGTCAAAGAATACGAATATGGACTCGATTTTGCTCAATCGGTTTTAATTTCTTTACGGTTAAGAAATGGTTAAGAAAGGGTTAAGCGAAAAATTAATAAATTTGTCTTTCTTTAAAAAATATCTAATAAAAATGTACAGAAAAAGTTCGTCAAAAATTCCCATTGAGGGTAACCGGTGACCCATGAAAGTTCAAAACGAAAAAATGGTAAGTAGTCATGATTAACGATTAGTTAAAAAAAATTAAATAAAAAAAATTATTAGGTCTAATGTTTTTTCATAATTAACATAAACAATTAATTAAAATGATTCTTTTATTGAATTTGGGTGGATGACAAAATCACTTCAGGGGGAGTTGCGTTTGCCCCATACCACCTTCATCAGAAAGTTCCCGGAATTTATTCACAAAATTAAAAATACAAGTTTATTCATCTAAATATATATTGTCCCCTTCAAAATAATCCTCATCGACTGCAACACACTTATGCCAGCGCTTGATCCAATCCTCGATTTTTCCATTACTATCTCTCGGCTGCTGAAACGCGTTCCCCGCAATGGTTTTTTAACTCAATTGAACAGAAAGAAGTCACAGGGATCCAAATCAGGTGAATTCGGTGGCTGTTGGATGGTATTTGTTGAATTTTTCGTCAAAAAAATTACTAATAATGATGGCACTGTGCGACGGTGCGTTATTATAGTGCAAAATCCACGAGTTTTCTGTCCACAATTCTGGTCTCTTTCGGCGAATTGCTTCACACAAACGCCTCGTAACGCCCAAATAATACTCTCTGATGTTTAATTTGTGGTTATTGAACAAAATTTATTTTACTTTATCAACGATTTTGTTGGTTTTCAATGTAGATGGTCTTCCACTGCGTTCATCATCGCAAAATTTAATACAATACAATTTAATAAAATTGTTAAAAATCGCCAACACACACAGAGATAGATGTACTCTTGGCTACATAACTTTTGCAAATGTCAAGCCATGACGCTAAGATTTAGAGGGAATATCAACAACAGATGTACCAACTTAACAAAAAAAACGGAACGATGGGAGCGCCTCACGGTGGTTATTCCGGAAACTTTTTGATCAAGGTGGTATTTTAAGTTTCAGAAAAATTATTATAGCAAAAAAAAAAAAACCGTAAGACATAAATCAGAGGTTAATATAAGAAAAGGTTGACATATTTAATGCACTACCAAAAAATACGAGGAGTGTTGAATGACATCTTTAATTAAAAACTTTATGAGGCAAAATATAAAAGAGTGTAGCTTTCACTTCATCTTCCCCTACTTCTTTTCATACCCAAGAATCGAAAGTTGATATTGCTAATGGAATTTTTTATACTAAACTCGGAAATGATTGAATTGTTCTGTCTTATTTCCATAAAATAAAGCCAGATTTTTAGAAATGATTTGATTGGCATTGATTTCACAGATAGCCAAACCCGAAATTTTTGCCCCTAGAATAGAAAAAAATCTTGGAATCAGATTTTGGTCTTTCACATCACAATGTACTAAATTTCCCCTTATAATTACACCTAGTTAAAAGAAAAAATAAAAAATCAAATAACATAACCGAGTCAAATACTTTTTTTTTGTTTTCGTGGACGCAATTAACCAAGGATTACTGTACAAAACTTTTTCATGGCAATTAATACTATCTGCAAACATTTGGTATTCCACATATTTTATATGGCTAACTTACTGACCTAATCAAAGAGTTGCAGTAGCAATCTATAATACAGTACAATGAACTTAAAATAATTATACCAAAAAAATAAATTAAGGAAATCTCCAATAACATTTTACAGACTCAAAAAAAAACTATTTGAAAGAAAAAAAAAAGAGATTTTGTTCTTCCGCTCCATAGACTCATTTTACATGCCCTTTATGTGTTATAATTTTTCAGGCTAAAAGACTAAAATAAAAGAGAAACATTTAGTTAGTAAATTGTTTGTTCTCAAGTATTAGCGTTTTTTTTTCGAATTATTGGTGGTTTTCCATTGGAATTTCTTATAATACTAAAAAAATATGTTTATATATATATATATATATATGTGTGTGTGTGTGTGTATGTGCTCTAGTGTATACAAGTTCATATGTAATTTTGGAATTGTTTATTTCTAGTTCGTATTTTATTATGTTAAACATACAAAAACTTTGAGACTTTTTGACTTGTAGTTTTTTCTTACTTGCTTTTTTTGATAGAACGTAAAGGTAGAAGAAAGGGGTGAGGGAGCAAGAATAGCAGCACCGCTAGTACTCGAACTTATTTTGTATAGTATATGTACTCGAGTACTTGTTCCATATAGTTGTTTTATGAAACATACTAGTGTACATTTACTCATTTGTTCTCTCTCTTTCTACCTCTCTTTTTGAATGCCTCTCTGTGAATCACACATATTGAATTCTGTGTGTTATTCCTGAGTATGTGTATGTATGTTTTTTTGTAGTTTTGTTTCCTTGAAACATTCTACGTTCGATACTTTCGATTCAGTCATTCATTCATGGCATATACAAAACAACAAACAAACAGTCAGTCTGACTATGAAGATTATCATGATGACGTTGATGATGTCGATGTCGATGATGATGTCTGTGTTTCTGTTTTTTAGCTTAAAACAATTTTCTAAACATTCAACGAGCGTATGTATACTTTTTTTTATGGCATTTTCTTTTCTTTTATTTTTTCTTGAAGGATAGTTTGTTTGTCTGTTTATTTGTTTGAATTCATAGCGTTCGTGTGCTTTCACACATACATATTTGTTATGGGTGCTGTCATTTGTGTACACATATGGATACAGATATGAGTATATATGTGTGTGTGTGTGTGTGTGCTTGTGTTCTTATAACGTCATCAAAGACATTTTAGTTTTTATTGTCTCTCTTACATTGATATTACACACGACAAGAAAATAAAAAAAAATAAAAGAAAACCCAGTATATTTACTTTTTTTTTTTTTTTGGGTTTGTTTGCCAAATCAAAAAGGAAATGTTTATATTATTTTCTTTATGGATGCGTAGACACATACACACATGCGTATACAGAAAAATACACACTTAAGCCCCAGACCTACGAGCTATACACATTTAATAAGAGAAGGTGAGAAAATTCAATTTTGTGAAAGTAAATTGAACGTGCGTATACATATGTGTGTGGTATCTATGTATGTCTTTATGCTTCAAGGGTATCCAAAAAGTATTCTCTACTAACAGCACAAGTCAGAAATTGTATCACCAATTTAATAAGTTTTGTTCATTCCTTTTTTTCTTTTTATTTATTTTTTGTAGGTACATCATTTTTCCATTTTAATGATAACGCATTTGGGCAAATTGTTGATGATGACATAATATACTTGCAGGCATTCATCCATATATATATATATTTATACTTGAATTTGATTGCTACTGCATCATTATATTGGTATATACTTGTACTAGTTTAAGTTCGAAAGGTCAAAGAATAGGGTCAAGGTAAATTTAAATTACGTACAACCAAATTTGTGCCACCTTCTATTTCTGATTTTCTTGCATACATACATATTATTTATAGGCAGGCGATATATGTATGCAAGGCCGTATTTAGGAGGGTTTTGGGGGTTCTGACCCCCTCCCCCCCGAAATGTGGAAATTTTTTCTAATTTTTGAGATTAATTGCCAATGGATGGGGGAAAAAGTCAAAATAGAATCTATTTGACGATATTTTTTATTTCCATCGGTTTTTTTTCTAAAAAGTCAAATATAAAAAATAAATTTGAGATCTTAGTTACACTATGCGATCAAATCCGATTTGTTTTCTTCGACATGAGGTTTGACTACGGACTCAAAAAGAGAAGGTGATACTGAGGACTCCTGCATTCATAGTTTTTCTAAGTCAGTAACTGTTTTTGGTTTAAAAAATTATCGGATCCTTGTAAAATTAGACTTGCTTGACCCCATTTTTTTCCTAAAACGTGACGTGATGGAAAGTTTTTGACCTCAGATTCGTGTTCAACGTGAAAAATTCTTTCGCAAAAACTCCATCTTATTAGCAGTTTTAGGAGAAAATCTGAAAATGTAATTAATTTTTTAACCCATTATTGCTCAGAGCACCACGACTAGAAAGATCTCTTTCAATGCTGTGACTTCACTAATTTAGGGAATATAAGCCAACCTCATCCGGGTTCCTTGTCATTGATAATGGCCCAAATTCCCAATAATGATCATTTGAAAAAAATTAGCCTCTACTATTTTTGGTAATTTTTTTGAGGTTGGGTACATCATCAGTAGTGGGAAGTTAATGTGTTAACGAAATTATGTCATTCGCGATAAAAAAAAAATGCATTAAAAAATTTAATTTAATTATTCAGTGAGTTTTTTTGTCGCTTTTGGCCATATTTTTGAGGTTAAGATTAAAAAAAATCGGAAAATTTTTCCTAAAGTTTTAAGACATTTATCTAATTTTGTTCTTAGTCTGATAGGGTTCATCAAATGTATCATCGATTTAAATTATTGTATTTAAAAATCAGTTTGATAAAAATTATTTATGAATATTTTCTTCGAATGAAAACCACCCCCCGAAAAAAATGTCTGGCTACGGCCCTGTATGTATGTAGGTATGTATGTATATTCTTTGAGTGCATTCAATTATAATTAAAAAGCAGAAAAGCATTTGATGTTGAAGTACTACATACACTTGAATAATCAATCTGTCAAGTTGAATTTTCTAAATCTCATTTCTACATGTCATTGAATATTTTGTTTTTTCTAAAGCTGGTGCATTCTTTACTGAATTCGAAGTAGAGGGGGAGAGGGAGGTGGACTCAAGAACGTTTTGACGCTTTAATATTTACGCAATCGCAAGTTGAAAAGTATTGAGTGTTACTAAATATGTAATTAATTGCTTTTAATCAATAATACAAACAAATCTTTTGATAATTTTGAATGGTATTACAAATCATTTGTAGCATTATATTCTAAGTAAGTAGAGAGAAATAGGAAAGGAAGTGGCAGGCAAATCTTTTTTGCGACATTTTTTTTAGGTCATGGTCACTTGCGTGTGACCTCTTCCATAAAACCACTTAGAGCACACATAGGGTTAATATGTTTTATTCTCACATAATCTAGTCATGAATTATCTTACACGTGACATTCAAGACGATGCCCATGGACCCTTCTTACGCTGCTGATATAACCTTACTGTCAGAAGACAAAAAGCTCACTGCTTGGGTTAAGGCGCTCGAAACAAACAGACTAAAGATTAACCGCTCAAAAACGGAATATGTTAAATTTGTCTTTAGAATGAACACCAACAACACTGACATAAAAATCGGCCATGACATCGTTAAACAGGTGGAAAACTTCAAGTACCTAGGCTCACATATTTTCAGTGATGGCCTATTCGAGCAAGCTGTGTCAGGAGTTCTGTGTGTCAAAAAAAATCTCAAGGGCAAAAACCAACGTCTCCGATGGTATGGTTAAGTAATGAGGCGGCCAGACGACCATGCAGTGAAAAAAAAAACATTACAGGATAGGTCCACCTGACGCTTCCGTACAAGGAGAGCCGACCTCACATAAGAATAAGGCCAGGACAAAGAAGAAGAAGATCTGCTGAACACGTAAACGTTCTAAGAGGGAAAAATAACCAAGACATTAGGACCGCATAAAAAAAATTTAAGTTCAAGCCCAAAACGGAGTTAACCATAGTACTCTAGAACACTTCCGCTGTCCAACAAGTATGCTCCAATCTCGATTACTTTTGGTCGTTCTCAATTTATCGCACAGTGTAATCAAAAAATTCATTAATTTCGATGGCAATATGTTGAAGTATCATTCTTCGCCAGAGTTTTGCATTTCTCAGTACTTCGTTTTTACATTATTTGTAGGTGGCCTCTTAAACCTTCTGAGATGTTTGGTTTTGTAGAAGCGATTAATTTCTACCTTTACAGACTTCGCCTGATTTTTTCCTGAACGTAGATTTATTCACTCTATTGACTTAGTTTGATTTTACATTATATCGACGATACAGATCCGCGTTTACTTGTATTCATTCAATAAATTCTGAAGATGCGAAGAAGGTATATATTGAAAAAACTTTGCAGTTTATCCAGAACTGATTCGTTTTTTTTTTTTTTTTTTTTTTTTTGCAATTCCCAATTATGGATACAAGCATTGTGTTGAATAGGAAAGCAAGATATGTAAGAGGGAGGAAATATAGTGGGTGAAGTATAGAAGTTTCGAATTAAATTTAGTAGAGAAGGCTGTGATCTTAGCTCTTTCTTGACATTGAAACAAGATATCTTTTTTATGTATTAGGTGCGCAACTAAGTTCTCACTGTTTTTTTTTTATAAAAATGCAACTTTATTGTCAGGAAATGGTTACAAATGAATTATTCGCAGTATTGTCCATCGCTAGCTACCACTTTTCCCCATCTTTCTAGCAGAGCTCGAATACCTTCACGGAAGAATTGTTTGTCTTTTGAGGCTATCCATGAATCAAGCCATTTTGTGATGTCTTTATGTGAGTGGAACTGCTGACCAGCCAGCCAATTTTCACGCAATTTTGGGCTCAATCGCATCAGTTGAGTTCGATACCGTTCCCCAGTGATTGTTTCGTTCGATTTCAGCAGTTCGTAATAAATAACACCGACCTGGTCCCACCAAATACACAACATAACCTTCGAAGCGTAAATATTTGGACGAGAAGACGACGTAGAAGCATGACCGAGCAGTCCCCAGTTCTTTGGATTGCTGTAATGAATCCATTTTTCATCACCCGTAACAATGCGATGACGAAAACCTTTTCTTTTTTGACGCTGTTTTCTTCGATTGATAGAAGAAAATCAACACTTCCCGCAAATGACGATTATTTGGCACAAAATCACACATTTTTACACCACCATTTTTACACAACCAAAAACGAAAACTCTAATGTGTCAAAGCGGTTTGTTTACTATATGTTTAACCTCTGTTCATGACGTTTTGAATATGTCAAAATCGACCAGCTGTTACTGCTAGAGCCATCTATCGACAAACAGCGGGAACTTAGTTGCGCACCTAATACAATACACTCGAAATAAATGGTTGCAGTTGAGCTATCAAAATTAGTAATAATAAATATAATAACCAGGGAGCGAGTTTTGAGGAATACTCATTTTTTTTGCTAAATCCTTCAATAAACGCGTTTCAATCTCTCCTGATTTCAAATATATTAATTTGATTTTGCCTTTTTGTTGACATTTCCACTATTTTTCAAAAATGTTGCCTTTTTTGCTGTTTTCAATCCGTTATACTTTTTTAATAGTTTACTAATTTTAATGGCTGATATTTTGGGAATGAAATCTTTGGCACAGATGGCAACATTTTGTTTTGCACTGATAAAGTCACAAAAATAAATAAAAATGTTATGTGGAGCTGGACGTAAACCGAGAGAAATATATTAAGGCGGTAAGTGTAATTAACAACTTCTCATGTTGAGGGCAAACAAATTTAAAAATCTTTTGACAAATATACACAGAAAAAAGTTTCCGATAAAAAACCTATATCATGTTACCAATGTCAATATTGGCCTATTGGTTCAAAACGTAAGGGGGGTATATTTTGGATGTCGAAATTTTGGAAATGATAAACACATTTGAAACTTTACTTGGAGAATCTCTACGAATTTTCTGGTTTTTATAACTGATGCCGTGCCATACTCGAAACAATATGATTTTGCTTTGCTTTACTCAAACTCAATTTTCTTTGGTTTAAAAATTCAAAGCTTTTTGGAAGGGTTTTAATGCTTTTTACTATATGAAAACTTTTATAAGTAATTTTGCCTTCTGTTTAGTTTTTAGGTCCACTAAATCAGCTCCCTGATTATAACAATCAGTTTTCTAGAGTCACACTGCAGTAAGGCGAAGGCGTGCGGAAGGGAAGTCGATAGACGGAGAGCTTGAATTGATCTCCCTCCTGTTGTTCAATTAGACGAGGAGCTCGAATAATCTGTTATTTTTGTTGTTATTTTTAGCCAGTTGAATGCTATAACCATTTGGATGATAGGGTTTCAAAGTTATTTTGTACTTATTGAAATTATTTGCAATTAGAAATAATAGAAAAATTTATTTTTAAAAGACAACTTATGATCTTGTCGAAAATTGAACCCGACGTTCCAGAGATGATACTCTAACACGTCACAATTACACCACTGAGATTTAATTTTAAGTAGACTTCCTTCACTAGAGATTATGAGTATTTTTCTGCATTATCTTTTAATGATATTGTACAGATACAGTACTGTGTAAAACAAAAGCAACAAATCTTGGCATACCATACTTATGACGTTTTCATGACTTTTGTTAATCTTTATTTAAAAGAAAGTGGATTTAATTTGTTCTTAAATGATTAAATTATATAAATGGGAAAGTTAAAAGTTTCCAAGTTGAGAGAATGTCCAAAAAAAATTATTTAAAAAATCTAAGAAATATGCACTTAGGGCTGTGCAAAAGAAAAGCAACAATTTTATGATATTCCTTATTTACATTCATTGCTTCACATCTGCGAGGCATTGACTTTGTCAGCTTGATGAATGTCCTCTTGGGTGCCATTTCCCACTTTTATTTCAAATCTATTTCAGCTCATGTCTGATTTGGAAGTGGTACCCTCCCACACTATGTTTCCAGGTTCCGAAGTAGATTTAAAAGAGTTAAGTTTGGATGGTAGTGACAACTCATGAGAGAAATGAACCCTTCTCCATGCTAATCAATCTTAAAACAACTTTAATGTGCGTTTCGAGTAGATTACGTGTCTAAATATTCCAAAAAGTGGCAAATTCCACAATAGCTGATGAAGCATTTGGGTTTCCGGAGCTTCCCTATGGATTTGGTGGTCAATATTTTAATTTATTTCGTGAAAAGTATAAAGACCATGAACCAACTAATTTATCCGATTGCTAAAACTTCCGCCACCATGCTTGCCAGTGACCTTACAGACCAATGTTTTAGTCGTCCTCCTTTGATATGCCAAGATTTGCTGCTTTTGTTTTACACAGTGCTGTATGTAAAAACATCTACAAGTTCAATGTCAACACTAACAATTTTTAAGTTTTTGTTGGATTTGATCTTTATCACCTTTGTTTGGTTGGGTGTTGAGAATTTGAGTATACCATGCTCATAATATTAATGAATCACGTGCTTCAAATATTTCTAATTTGTCATATCGTTCACAACAATAAAAGATGAAACATTGAAATAAAGTAAGTCTCTCATTTTTGGAAACAGCTTAATTTTGTAAGTGTTTTTGTGGTAAGATTTTAGATCTGAATGACAATGAAATTTATCCATCCTTCCAGCCACCTACATCACTTTAATGGATTCAAGCAATTTCAGTTTAGAATTCCACAATTTATCAGAAGATACTATAGACAGTTTCTTCAGCAAAAAAATTCCATTTTTAAAATAATTCACATAAGTTTATCGAGCACTGAACTGAATATTTGATCAGTACGAGTATTTCCCGTTCAATTTGAGTGATTCTCAATTAATATGTCGTTGACGACGATATTAATAATATTAGATGCCATTGCTAGCTACTGTTTCTTCTGCTGTTCACACAACTTTCATTGACCAGAGACGAGCTACAACAATCAACAGCAGCAGTAGTAGTAAACAAAATTTTTAATATTCTTGTGAATGAAAATGATATCGCAAATTAAGTCAAATGAAACAATACGATGAGGAATGAAGTATATCTAGTAGCAAGCGTTTAATGGATTGGTCAAAGGCCTGAATAATTACGAATTAAATAAGTTGAGTGAAAAAAAAAAACACAAAAAAAAAATTAAATAAAAACACACACACATTGACTTTTCTTCAGCAAAACAGAAAAAAAATCATGCAAAAATAGAATAGGAGAAAAAAAATCAACACAAGACAAGCAACAAAAATAAAATAAATATAGCGAAAAAAACATACAAAAAAAAAATATATTATTGACGAGCATGAAAAATTCTATTGAGAACAACAAGACAACAACCAACCAAAACAACAAGAACAAGAGGAACATTGATGGCAAAGCTATATAGAAAAGATGATTAAGCAAAGTATGTACTACAAGTATGTAGCACAAGTTGAGTACGCGGCCATACTACTCGAACGAGCAGGCAGCGAGCAATGCATAGATTGAAGTGGTAGTGGGATACATGAGACATGAGGCAACTAAACGTTCACCAGGCAGCGCGCGCCTACTACAAAAATAATAGAAGGAAAGACAACAAAAGTATAGAAAGAAGAAGAAACTTGAAACGAACAAACGATGGCATCGACAGCGTCACCGCCATCATCATCAGCAACCACATCAACGGCATCGACATCATTGTATCATCGTCATGAGCTTCCATTTCTCTTTAGTCATATATAAGTAGTAATCCTCAATGTTTTGTAGCTACCAACCAACCAACCAACTAGTAAGAGAGCCAGCCAGTCAACCTCATCTACATAGTAGTAGCAGCAGCAGCAGCCAAACAGTCAGCCAGCCAGCCAGCCAGCTAGCCTGATGAATGGCATGGTTATATATTCATAAAATCTCAAAGCACAATTAAGAGCTTAAAACAAAAATAAAATGAAAGATTAAAACACTTTTTTAAGGTTCACTTGAACTCATTCGTTGGCAAAAATCCAAAATAGAAAAGCAAAAAATAAAAAGAAGCAGCAAACAGCAAACTTAAAAAATAATAAAACAAAATGTTATGTTGATGCTTATGATGATGATGACTAAAATGAGTAGATGAGGTTGATTGCTGGGGCTGCCTGCCTGCTTGCCTGCCTTGTTGCCATATTGCTGCTACCGCCCCATTATAAAACGATGACGAAAGCGCATAAATATCGTCGTCGTCGACGTCGTAGTCGTCATCCTTATATATGTATGTAGTAAGTAGAGAGTAAGAAACGATATAAAAAACAAATAAAAAAAAAAACAATAACTATAGAAAATTTGTATATAATTTTTGCATAAGGCAAAAGCAACAACAACAGCCAAACCACAATAACGCAATAGCAAATTATGGAATTTTTCGAGGAAGACGACGACGACATTAGTGAAAGCACGTAACTATTCGTTTCATATAAAAGAAATGCCATGCCACCCAAACAACTTTAACAATAGCAAAATAAGTAAGTAGTAAGTAACTTGAACGCGTCACAACATTGTAAAGGATACTACCACCAATTGGAAATGTAAGTTAGAAAAAAAAAAAACAAGAAAAAACTTTATTTAGTGGCATATACGCATATATTTATGTCGGTATGTATGTATGTGTTGGTGGTTGGCTAAAAGTAAGGGTGAGTGTAAGGTATGTATAAGAAAGGAAGTTGAATGCTTGCTGCATGTCTGAGGGTTAATTCAAGAAGAAAGCTGATATTCCATTGTTGGTTGCTTGCCTACTTGCTTCAAGTTGGTAATACAACAGTTGGAGTAGTAACGGTGGTTGTTCATTGTGGTGATTTTGCTGTAATTATAGATTGCGCGCGAAAAAGTTGTCAAGCACTTTCGTTGGTTAACGGCGATGGTCCCAGTGGTGGCAGTAGTTGTTGTATTGTTTATGAATTCATAGAAAAGCAAGATATTTTATTTTTTCAGGGAAATGAGGCACAAAGTGAACTTATTGTTACTTTTAAGGGAATTGAATGAGTTCTATTTAATATAACTGATAACAAGGATTTCAGGAATTTGATCATTTAGAAAAAAAAAAAGCCCCACCTATGGCGCCATACAAACTCATTTCACTCTGAATGTGTAATAAGATCTGTCGATGCAGTGTTTTTAGGTCAAAAAATACAAATCTTTAAGTGAAATGAAACAATAACAGCTCGAAAATGTATTAGGCCTCATTAGCGGCGCTATTCAAATTATAAGAATGAATCTAAGTAATTTTACACACTTGAAGTTTTAAGCCCAAAAAAGATACACTTGGTCAGAGTCTAAATCAGGGCTATTTCAATGGGGGCAGGTCAAGTTTTTCTCCATAGTAATTCTCTAGTAAATGCCGAAAGATATATATGTATACACCAAAAATTTATATTATGAAGAGTGCATTGGATGGATCACATTTAGTAAAAACAGATTAAAATAAACTTTGTCCAATAACAACAGCAATAAAAATAAACAAATAATTTAAAAAAAAAAACAGAGTATATTTAACCGCACAGTGGAAATGGTCGTCCAGCACTCTTAACCCATTTTGAGCAGATTCCAGTTGTCATAAACTCCTAAAAAAAAAAAGTGTCATTCATCTATAATTTCAGCTGAGACATTAGGCCGCGACACATTTTGTATGGCAGGTTTATGTATGAAAAGAGCCTCCCTCCTAACTCATGTTTTGAAATTCTATCGAAATTATTCAGAAAGAATGTGTTAAACAAACGAATCCTTGCACTGACGAAAGCTTAGCAAATGCATAAGTGAGCAAGAATTTCTTTCCCAGCTAGGTGTTTGCATTTGTGGCAGTGAGAGCTGAGGGGGGAGAAGGGGACTCGAAAAAAAACAACTACTGCCAAAGTTGAAACGTTCAGTCAACTGTATCATATCAAATGCCTCACCCGTTAACATTTCAGACAATTATTTTTTGCATCTTTGAGCATATGTAATTTTTTTACGTACTTTCAGTATTGAGATAAGGTCTTTGACCTAAGCTTATCTAAATAAGTTTATACTAATACGGGACACTGTTTAAAATGGAGAACTCTATCAAAAGTTCTCTTTAGGCCCACTAAAGTTTATAGTTTTGTGTATGAGTTCGAAATTGCAAATGCAATTTCTAAAGCTAAGTGAGAGCGATTCTCCCTAATGGTCTTTCTGCCTAAATAAGTTTATATTTACAATAGATTTAACAATCAGAGCTGTAAAATAATGCAAGAATTCCGAGCTACATTCATTGAAGTTGAGAGACTGGGGTCAGACTTTGATTTCATTTGCTACTTATGATTTTCAAAAATGAAATTAAAAATCTTTTTCTTCTCATTCATTTGAAACAATCAAAAGTGACTTCAATGGAAATAATTCACAATCAAATCCATGACTCCATAGACCCGCTCCCTCCCTTTGCCTTAAATGAATTCAAAGGACTTAAATCAATTTAAAAATACTCTATTGAATAATTTCAAGTCAAGATCGAAACTTCAAAAAATAACTTTCTGATCTTCATTTTATATAACATTAACCAGTTTTCATAAGCATACAAGAATACTAAAAGAATGTGCTTCCGTTTTTATATTGTATGTTCTCGTTGAGTTAAATAAATGCGCATTTTTCTTTCTTTATTCTGAATTCGACATCCAGATACTGGCAGATCTGACCCGTTGTTAATATGTTTTTCTATTATTGTATCAAGTCATCTGGTTTTTGGTGAATGCCACTTTAAGCTATTCTGTATTTATCGTCGGACTAGTCAAGCGATTCGAGTAACTTAATTCTACTTGAATGAAAATTTTTAGAGCCCCATTATTGGCGCTATACAGATCAATGCATTTTTAATTACTAACTTATGATCAACTAAGAAGAGACAACATTTATTTTATCTCAATGGCATAGCATTTTTCAGACTGCTCTGATTCAAATGCAAAATAAAAAATTTTAAATGCAGAGCACAGAAAGTTTTTAAAAACAAAGACGTCATTTTAGAATGTTTCCTTTCAAACTATTTACTACAAAAACCTTAACATTTGAATTTTGCTTTCAACTGAAACAATCAATGTATGTTTGAACATAAAAGCAAGATTGCTGCCAAGAACTACAAAAACAAGATATAAATTCTTGTTTTGAAGATAAGTTACACAAGGTACAATAAATTTTGAACTTTGTCCTTTATTTTATTCTTTTGAGAACTCTCAGACAAAATAACAACGTACAATTTCCCCCCATTCTCCCTTACTTAATGCATTTTTTCTTTTTGTTGTTGATTGTTGAATGAATGGTATTTGGAGACAAATATAATTACAGAGTAAATGGCAAAACTTACACAAATATTAAATACGACAACAACGACAAAAACGACGACGTCGACGACAAAGGAAATTGCGACAATCAATGGCACACAAAAATTAAATAAAATATAATTTGCGATGACGTCATAGAAAAATTGAATTTTATTTGTAAAACTTTATATTAATTATATCTAAAAACAAAAAGTCACTTAACTAACTGACGTGATAATTAAACTGTTTCTTTTGTAATGAAATATAATTTTAGCTAGCTGCTACTTTATCACGTTCCATATAGAATTTGAAACGCAGTTTGATTTTACACTGAAATGGGAACTCAAATTCGAATGAAGTAACCGAAACAACTGATTAGAAAAAAAAAAAAAAAAACTTTTTAAGTACAAGAGTGAACTGAGTTGTTGAAATAATGAAATTTGGATATATTTCCGTATAGTTTTATAAAATTCTATTGAAATTAATAATATTCACTTGAAAATTCTTTTCATTGTAAATTTAAAAAGTTCAAGTTCCCAAATAACTTAGTTCCATTTGAGTTGGCAACACTGTATAAGCAGCAGCACCACCACCAACCTCCACCCTAGAATGCTCGCCATGAAAGCACTTAAAAATTCATTCATGAATGAAATAAAAGGATAGAGTTAAGTTAAATATGTTTGGGGGTTGTTTTTTTTTTTTTTTCTTTTTATCACGAACATAGGCATGAACATAAAAACAAAAGCACAGCACACACACACACACACAAAAACAAGTGTTTGTTGCATGCGGCTCTAAAAAAAAAAATTAAAAAAAAAACTAAAAAGTGGGAAAACAAAGAAAAGTAAGAAAATCCCACAGTGGCGAATATGAAAATGAAAAATAATGCCGGAGAGGCGCACATATGCAAAAGTTCATCAATAATAAATGATGAATAAGTACAATTGAAAAGGAAGCAAGGAAGCGGGCGGCAGCTAGCTTTAAATAAGGGGAGGATATCAAAGCACAATTTACACAAATGGAAAAAGGAACGATGCGGGTAGTTAGTAGAACACAGCAGGAAGGCCGTAGTGCAACGATGACGTTATGTTGTTGGTGAAAAAAAAAACGACGCTACCAGCGGCAAATGTAAACTTCCTGCCAATGCATAATGAAGTAGTCGAATCTTTAGTAGGCATAAGAAAAGGAAAACAGAGTAGCGGTGAACAGACAGGCGAGCAAATACAAGCAGGCAGGATTTACTTACTTACTTATTAGTTAGTAGAAAAGTTCGATGGCTACTGTTGCTGCTCCAAGTACAGCCAGCCGGTCGCTTGCTGATGTTGTTGTTGCCATCGGGAAGTAATAAATTATTTCGCATGCATGCAAAGTAATTGCAAATGGGAATGAATGAAAGCACTAGCCAAAACAGAAAGCACCATGAACAACAGCAAAAGCAGCAACAACAGCAAAAGCAGCAACAAGAGCAAAAGCAGCAACAACAGCAAAAGCAGCAACATCAACAGCAAAAACATCAGCAACAACAGCATTACAGCTAAAGCAACAACAGCAAAAGTGGTCGTGAATCAGTTCAGTTTTCAGTTCAATTGCATGCAAAAAGCGTGTACAAGCGAACAAGCAAGCAACCAAGCAAGCAACCAAACAAGCGAGTACTTGAAATGACGAAGAAAAAAGTACAGCAGCAAAATCAGCATCAGCATCGACAATGAAGGCATAAATTTAACCAAAACTTTTGATACTGCTCCTCTGTTGCTGCTGGAAATGAGACGTTTTTTTTTTCGTTTTTGTTTTATTTTATGCCTGGTTTTCTGGTTTTATTTCTTCCCCCATATTGACAGTTCAAGGACCAGCCAGTTAGCCAGGCAAACAGGCAGGCAGTCTACCAAACAGACAGACATAAACACAACGACGTAACGATGTAACCAGCTAAAACAACAACAGCAGCAGAAAAACTGCAAGCAAAAGCAACCAACTCTCTGTTGTGGATAATAATAATAATGATGATGATGATGATGATGATGATGATGACGATGATGGTTAACTGGTTACACAAAGCATCGTTGCTAAGTTAAATGATTTCAATTGGGTTCGCTCAAAAGGTGCTTTCGAATGTGAATAACATGACGAGTTATGAAGAAGATGCAGGGAGAAGAATGAATGAATGAACAAAAATGCATTACAGTGGGCTAAATTTTGTTGTATTCTTTTGAAACATTTTTCAATTTGAATCAAAAATTGTTTTTGAAGTAAAATTTTGTTTCTGTTTAACCTGCAAATCAGAATTTGGTTTTTACATTCAGATTGATTTCGATCTAGTAATTGACTGCTTCAAAGAATCAAACAATATTCAAAAGAGTCAGCACTTGGAAACATTTTGATTACATTTGCGATTTTGATAATATTTATACTAAATATAAACCAAAGTTACGTTAGAAGTAAAAAAGTTTGACCTTTAAACTTTCAGAAATTTATATTTACTATTTCAAAATTTGAATCGAACTGATTAAAATCAAATTCGAGTATGTTTCTTGAATTGATTGAAATGTAAACCATTCCCCCATCAAATCAAAAATTCTGATATTTGGGAGCTGCGTTCGACTTTTCAAAGAAAGTTCATTTTAGTTTTTTCTGAGGAAACTAAAAAAAATTATTAATTCAACTTGACATTTGATGGAAATACAAACTGATGCTAAGAAAATGTAATCCCGAATACATTAAATAAATTTCATCTCTTTCTGGTGAAAGCGGATGTTTCCATTTATGTTGTGCCATCTATTTTTCCCCTCGAGTGGAATGGATTTCATAGAACACCAAAGCAAAACTAATGAACTTGCCAGACTAGAACAATAATTTAACCAAACATTCATCTATGTTCATGGCCTTAGAAACCTAAGTGGAAATACAGATATCCTGCCTCGATAAGGATTCCCAATGAATCTATCTCAGTCAGAACAAGTTATAGTTTCCTTAAATTTTGTTAGGGCAAGAATATTTTCTACTTTTTGCGACATGAAGATAAAGATGATTAACGAAGTATGCCATATCAAAAACTAAACTCCTTTCATGACCTCGTGGACGAGAGAGAAAAGACGAAAGGATACCATATTACCTTATCATTGCAATTTACAATCAACTATAAACACCTATAATGATTTCTGTCGCAGCTGCCATAGCATCAAAAAGGAAAACACATTCGAACATTTTTTGTGCGGGTGCCTAGAAAGATATACACTCAAAATCTTTGGAAAACCATTACTAGGGCGCCCTTTGCCGAAGTTCTGTGATCTGATTAAATGAATACACAAGAATAAAGATTATTTTTTCTCATTATAACCGAGACAGTGGCATGTGCTGATAAAATTATGTCAGGTGATGATGAGTATTAAGGGGCACCTCCACTTACTACAGAAGACACAAAAACAAAAATATTTCAAGAATTTTCCTTAAAGATTAAAAACACGATTTTTGCTAGAAAACATTAACTTCAAGTAAATTGTTCTTTATACAATATGTAAATATAAGCACCAGAGAAAAATCTCTCATTTGAGAAAACGTGCTAAAGTATTGATTTTAAGGAATTTGGAAAAATGAAGGATTTAGTTTTTAGTGGACGTCTCGTCTTAGCAGTTTTTTCAGCTTTATACAGTGCAATGGAAACGTTTCGCAAAGGAAGTTTTTTTTCACAACCATGAACTTGAAATATGATACTTGAAAACCATCATGGAACAGAACTTTCACCGAATATGTAACATCAATTTTTCTTTAAATAATTCTTAGATTTTCATGTTACACTATAAAGTAAATTTCTAAATAAAACATATTTTCAAATTGAAAAATAATGCCCATTGTGATTACTGCTGCTACTACCTGACTGTATTAAAAGAACTCAAACAAAATTTATAACTTTTTTTGTACACCCTTCATTCTGTCCGTTCTGTCTGCCTGACTGGCTGGTTGTCTGTCGATCGATATTTTACAGCCTACCGTAAAAGTTAAATGAATATGGCCGCCGTAAGTACAAGCTAATGTTGTCCTCCAACGCATTATTTTTTTTTTTTTTTTGTTGGTGTTTGGTTTCCACCCTTTCCTTTGTATGTATTTGAGTTAGCCCCCCTACTTCTGCTCTGTCCTGTTAATGCAATCATCAACACTACCTACTCTACAACTGGGTAAACTTAAACTCCTGTGCTTATATTGTACTCTTGGTTACCTCTGACACTCCTTTCCTCTCTCTCTCTCATTATTCGTCACTCTTTTTACTTCTTCTTTCATTCCTTATTTTGCTGCTGCTTATGCAATATACATATTAAGAGTTATTGTACTAGCTCAATGATAATGATAATAGCAATGTTACTAACTTTAGTACTGTCGGTTCGACAATAACAATGACGACAACAACAATTGCAATGATGTGACTATGTTTTTTCATTGTTGTTGCTACAGTTTAATGCCATTCAAGGAAGAGCAAAAGTAATGAAACATGCACAGCACAAGCCGCCAACAACAAACTGATGATGTTGAAGAAGCCGAAGAAGAAGAATCAATGACAAACATTGGCAGCAGGGGCAGTAATTTTTTTCATGTTGCCGTTTTTTTCAAAGCGTTTTATTGTTTCGATTTCTGTGTTTCTGCTGTCCAAGTGTCATGCTCAAGCTGCCAAAACAACAACAACGTAAAATGTTAATTGTTAATTGTAAAATATTGTTCAGTTGAATTTTTTTCGTTCATTTTTTTTTTATTGTATTTTTGTGTGTGTTTCTTTATTGTTTGTGGAAAAAGTAACTTTATTTTTTATCTACTTTTGATAAGCAGTTACCTTATCAGAATTGTTGTTTTTGTTATTTGAAATTTATTTATTTTTATCTTGTTTTTGTTTTGCACAAAATTTAGACGAATTCGTATTTTATTTTTCTGCAAAAACGTCACGTTGTCATACATTTTATTTTATTTATTATTTATTTTTTGTTTCGGTCTCTATTTATTTTTATTAAAATTTGTTTTTTCTTCTATTGTTGTATGTACATTTATTGAAATAAGTCTCCGATAAGGAAGAAGAACAATGCGCCGTAAATAGCAATGACAATTTACTTATTTTTTTTTTTTTTTTTGGCTCTCTCACTTTCAGCTGAGAGTATTGGTTTAGTTAATAGAAAAAAAATACATGTCTATGGACTTTGTAACTACAAAGGAAAATAATACTTGAAATTAATGAAATGATATTGTTTTTCGCTAATTTTTATTAAGGATTGATAAAGTGGAAGTGTCTATTACAATTATCATAATATTTGATATCGCTCCGCACATTCAAGGGCCAAAAACAGTGCAGTGTTGGCCGCAATTGATAGTTGGATTTGCTAAGATTAAGAGAAGATTTGCTTAGATCATTGAAGAATATTCTTTTAAAAAAATATTAATTATTTTTTAAGTAACAGACCCGAAACTTTGATCACATTTTTATCAAGGCAGTTTATTTAGTTGGCGGAGAAAATAATTATTTTAATATTATTTATTTATTTGTTGTGCGAAAACAAAAATAATTTTCATTGTTTTGAAATAAAAAAGTTTTTTTTCTGTTAAATATCTTTTTAAAAGCAAGTTTTTTTTAACATTTGCATACCACTTTTCGTTTTTTTTTTTTTTAATAAAAAATTTTATCAGGTAACGGATCCAGAGATTACGGTACGGATAAGATGTTTTAACTTTTCTGTTTCTTTAAAAAGTATTTTGATTCTGGAGCGACGACCATAATATCGGAAAGGTTTTCCTTTATGAATGGAAGACTTTATTGATTGGGATAGTATGATAGCTAAGTGAAAATAGAGCGAGAGGAGAGTGGAATCGATAAACCTAGAACATCAAGAGTTGCTGATTATGCAAAATCTACTGCGTTTTAAACAAATATATGAATAGCAAATGGCATTATTTGCAAACGAGTATGTAGGATTCTTAGTCAGTGAAATAAAGTTACTAATGAATCGAAAAGTAGGGACATCTCTCCTTGCCAATGCCAAGTTTTACAATGATCATATCTCCAAAATCCTTCCACACACTAGAGGTATGAATTATAAAGCATAAAACCCAATGTGAAATTAACCTCAAGAATATTGGCTTTGATGAAAAATTAACATCAAGAATATTGGCTTTCAAAAGCAACTCTCATTTGCAAATATTTTTATGGCCTCAAAACCAGGTCCACCCCTAATTTGGTTTTTTCACTGTTCAGCTTTTTGTTCTGAGAGAGAGAAAACCACCAATTAAGTTATTCTAAATATGTGGTTCACTCATTATTATTTTTCTTTGAACACTCTACTGCACTGCTATTGGTCAGCATTGTTTTTGTTTCCCTTGCTTGTAAAAAAGAGGTTGCATTCTCATACACACTGAACTAATTCAGAGTAATCAGATTAAAATGACCAATTTCAATGGCTAACAATAACAAATTTTGAAAAATGAGAGATCGATAGTGTAAATGCGTTTCTGTTTAAAGATTTGTATATGAAAAAATTAACTTATTATTTAAAGGACTTAAGCAAACTTAAATTCATCGGAACTTAAAATAATATCGCGTAATATTCAGCATTGTCAGTTCAATTCGAAAGCAAAATGCAGAACATGAATTTAATAATTTTACCTTGATATTTACATGATTTTCTTATGGATCCAATTATTTTAATTAAAATTTCAAGGTACATTATAACGAAAAACAATGAAATGGTAACTAATAGTTTGCTTATAGTACATTTAAACTTTATATCGCACTCAATTTTTTTTATGTATGCAAGTACAGATATACAAAAATTATTGCATAGTTAGTTAGTTTAACATTAAAACTAAACAACCAATTGACTGTAACCATAATCAGCAAATTAAAATGTTCAATCGTTGTTAGTTGGTTTGGCCAGTTATGTTCAGCTTGCCAAATCAATAATTCGAAATAATTGCAAAGAGAAGAATTGTAAAATTTCAATTAGTAATTACAACAATTTGAAATGCAATTGCTATTGAAGTATGCATGCATGTATATAGTAAAAAAGAATACAACTGCAAATTTAATTTATAAGAAAATTATTATTGCAACATAATAATTTGTATTTTAAATTTGTTTTTGTTTTTTTTCTTTATTACATAAAGCCTTGGATTAGTTACAGTTGAGAGTTGAGTCAAACAGAAAAAGAGCGCGATTGTGGTAAGAAAAAGGAGTACAAAAAAAAACCGTTGAATGTTGATTACTTTTTAACACACAGAAAACAACAACAGCAATAACAACAGAAAACTTTAAACAAAAACAAATGCAATAAAAATTGGATGCAGTATTTGTTATTTTTGTTGTTGGTATTATGTACGTGTAGTTGTTAGTATTATGTACGTGTTGTTGTATAAACGTTCAATGAACGTATGAAACGATGCAACAAGAAAATACAACAACTGCAACAGAAATAAAATTATTGCAACAGATCGGCATTTGGAGTGAAAAACGCACGGACGGACGGATGGATGGACGGACAGGCACAGACAGTAACAAAACTGAAAATGTTGCATGTGAGTTGATATGTGTGTGTGAACGTGAGTATATTGTCAGCCAAATGAAAGAATTGCAAAGGCAAATACAAAAACAAAACTATACAGGAACAACAAAAAGAAAAGGAATAAAAAGCAGGAAGACAACTTTCGCTTGTCATTGAAGACGACGATGACGACGGACAAACAGACGGACAAAGACGACAACGATGAATGCATAGTTGCCACCTTAATTAAATATGTATTGCAAATAATTGTACGAAAAATTAAACTTGCTTACCTTTCAACGATCGAAAGAAATCCAAAAATAAATAAAAGTTAACAACAATAAAGCACCAAAAATATGTATTTGTTGTACACGAGAGAGTATCAATATCTTCGATGGAACATGCTGCATGAGTTGTTGCTAGCGTTGATGATGTAGCAGTAGTGGTTTTATGAAGTTCTCTTTAGATGTGCTGGTATCCATGCAAGATGATTGCATATTGAACATTGGCTTGGGTCGTTGAATAGTCAAAAAAAATATACACAGCACCTCGATATAAAAAAAGGGGAACAAAATGCCACGAAGCGAAACGAAGAAGAGCACCGAAAACTTTTCAATCCCAAAAAGTAAAGGAAAGAAGGCTCCACCGTAATAGAAGCAAGAAAAACGAAAATTTTAGCTTTGATGTATCCCTGTTGTTGTTTTTGCCCTGCTAGAAAATGCGCCTCATGTTCATCGTTATTATGAAATATTCATAGTTTTCTCCTTATCACACACTTTTTCTCAATCTCAATTTTTTCTTTTTAAAATATTAATGCATTCTTTGCAAAAAATAAACACAAAATAAAATCATACAAAATTTGCAACTATAGCAATTCTTTCACTTCTTTTCTTCACTCTTTTTCTTTGATTTCTTCTTTCACACACACACCGTCAGCTACGGCGCGATACGCTTTGACACTGGAAAATAAATGAGTGATTTCGTCGTTCTGGAATGAATGTGGGGAGAAATGTATGAAAACGATGAAGAGAAAGAAAGAAAATATGTAAAGAAATTTTTCACATTAATTTTTTCACTATTCACACTTTAATTTACGCACTTTTCACATTTTCCAATTGCTTAGCACTAGTTTAACTATTGATTATTCATATTTTATGCAATTAATTTCCTTATTTGAGCTATAAATTCTTTACATTTATTTTCTTATTAGATCCGCAGACTTTGCTTTCTTGCAAGCACTTCAAAACGTATGAGTGGAAAGCGCACGAAGAGAGAATTGCCAATTAGAACTCAAAGTCGATTCGAATTAGCGGCGTTGGAGTGGCTAGCCGTTGGATTTGAGATGTGTACGCCGCTATCTTCAGTAGCGGCTTAGTAGAAAAGTAAGTTGTTGATTGAAATGAAATGAAATGTACCAATAAATGAAACTTAAATTTGCAAAATAAAATATTCTGGATTTTCAAATCCATTTGGCATGCAAACCCATTTGAAACAAACTATGAACTACGCAGTTTTAAATCTTGATTAAAGATTGATAAAAACGTAGTTATTATATGAACAATATAATACCGGGCATGGTTTAAAAATTTGAAAACACGCAATGCAAAAACTTTTACATACGGGAAATAGAATGAATGTCTGCAATAGAAATCGTCAATCCTCTCGCTATTTTAGTACCATATGGCATTAATTACTTTAATCTGATTTCATACAAATTTTACTAATAACATTATATACTTTATTTCGATCCTGTTTGGTTTGCAGAACAAATAAAATTTGTGTCTATGGAATTTTTATTACCTCATGTCAAAAATATTTTATATATATGCAAAAACCTATTGTCAAATCTGGATGCGTTATTTTATTAAAAAACATCAATTATTCATTGCGAAGTGGAAATATTACTTTTTAACCATGTTTCCAAAAGCTAAAAGAATATAAAAATCCAAAAACAGCGTTAATCAATTTTTGTCGATAGCTTCTATCGGTATCTATCGACCTCTATTAAAAGATTGGCTGAATGGGTTAAATATAAAACCAAGAGCAGTAAAACTGCATTATAATTCTTGAATGAGTATATTTGCAAAATAATTAACTTTTCTATCACTGAATTGTATACTGAGAATTGGAAATAAATGTATTTTCATTTTACACTGGCATAAGGATAGCTTTCATGCATGATAGTCTGCTTTTAGACGACTAAACTTATTTCTGGAAACTGTGTCACCCCCTCTTTGCAACACATATTGACAATTTCCAGAAACAAGTATCATCGTCTAAGACAAACATAGTAGCAACGATTTCTGTACTAAATAAATTGTATGGCCGCCGATAATTTCAAACGGCGTCAAGTTCTGTATTCGCCGCATCACTGCCAGCTTGAATTTATTTTAGTGAATAATTGCTTCCGGTTAATAAGATTATTTGCAGCACTGCGGCACAGAGTTGCATTTAGATTATTTAATCCATATAATTTTTTATGAATAGATAAATTCTTAACACAAAATATTTAAAATAGTTTTTTAATGGCAAACTATTTCAAAATGATTGCCATATTGAGAGCAACCAATTTGTAAATCAGTACGATAAGTTTGCCTAGTAGGGCTCCTATCTATTCGCTAGATTGGGAAATAGTTCGATCAGCAAATATCGGCATTTGTTCCACTATGTTTTACAAATGTCTCATCATGCGCGCATGCTGATGATATTGCTATTATTGACCTTAACACGCTAGCTGTAAAAATTCATGGACGACGTGCATTGAAGAAAATGCAACCTTGAGCTCTAATCTGACAGCGGTACAGTCAAACGAAAAATTCAGCGACTTTATCGACTGAATCATATTGAGTGCAAGTAAGAAAGTACTCCGGCTTGGAAGGTATTCCTTAAGTGGCTGTCCACACGGCCTCAAGCATAAACGCCTTTCTGAAAGGGAGAGGTAGAAAAATAGGTAGTTAGAAAAAGACAAGCGAGTTTCTCTATTTTTCTTACTACTTTTTTCTACTTCTCTCTTTCACCCAGGCGTACAAGTTTGCGCCCGTGTGAACAACCACTAAGAGTGGAACGATATATATTTCCATTTTTCGATAAGGTTCAACGTTTATATGATTAATGAAAACTTAATTGGAACAATAAAATGAGTTCGAACTGAAAAACTGTCCATAATTGTGTGGACTAATCGTCGCCTGAGAATTGATTTGGCATATAGGTATACGAATACGTGTACAAATACACATTTCAGTTCGGACTCATTTTATTGTTTAAATTAAGTTTTCATTAATCATATAAACGTTGAACCATATCGAAAAATTGGGTTTTATTTGAAAATAGTACACAATACATCATAAGTATTAAACAAGTATGCAATAATTTGAAATCGTTGTAGAATATGGCAAATCGGTTACAAAAGGTTCGAGCATTTAATTTCTGCCGTTTTAAAATTAGTCAAAATACAGTATATAACTTTGATTACTAAACCGTCACTATGCAAAAAAAATGTTCACTTTTATATTAAGTAGTTAAAACAATATATTTTTTAATGCTATTATGAGCAAAAATAAGTTGAAAATAAAACAAAATTAGCTAACCCAAATAATAAATTCGTAATATCTGATCGTTCACTACGGCTTAATACTTCATCGAATTGAGCTGGTTAATTTTTTACTTTTGTTATAAATTTTTTGTTTTTGGAATTATATTAAATTCATTTCTATTTAAAGAAACATTATCTGCAACTCAGAGGGTCGCTCACAAAACTTTGAATTCAGAGATGCCATGGTCGACCCTGAGAAATTAATGGAGGTATCATTGATTTCAATTTTAACCGTTAAATGCCATTGTATCTTTACATATATAAGCATTTAAACAGATTTCATTAGTACGATTATTACCAATAACGCATTCTTATTTAAAACCATATTTTTTTTGAAATTATAAGCTACTAACTTTAGAATTTAAAGAGAATTAAAGTGGTGAAAATGAAAATGTAAATAATATTGCCGTTTAGTAGAATTGTGACCGATTTTCACATTTCATGTGTGTGCGTTGCTGAAAAACAAAATGTCACTCATGTATTTTTGCAAAAAAGCGTTTTCGAGAAATTTGCAAAAAACGTGATTTTTAGCTCTTTTTCAGTTACTGGTGTAAACCTTGGTAATGGTTGATCCAATTGACACAAACTGTAAATCATTCGAAGTTTCTAACGAATTTTTTGTCACTTCGGAATATTGTAATGTTGTTTAAGCATTTTATTAATATGGATACTATAAACACGATGTAAAATAATATTGCTTATAGAAATTTTCTAAACCGAAAATTTAGCACAATATTACCATTTTCGGAGTAAAAAATTATCATCAATACAAATTATACGGGAAATCACCACCACCCAATTAAAAAAAACTTTAATTAGATCAAGAACTTTTATAACTTTACTAGAATTATTTAAAAATTACAATAACATTTGTTTTTTTTTGGATTCATGCTAGAACAAAAATTGCGTATAAAAAAGTATATTTGTTCTTATTTGTGAAACGTGTTATTTCAAAATCGAGTGTGAAAAGACAGTGTAAAAAATTATTTAGCAGCTCATGGGGGGTTTAAGGGTTAACAATGCTTAAGTCAAAACTCCATATCACGCATCCTACGTGTTAGCACGTTTCTCGTATTAGATCATGTTGCAATATGCATGCTTCCAGAGTACACGTTTTGTGCTCCAGCTTCTTCTTTCCAGATCAGCTATGCTGATTACTAAAATTTCAAATAAGGCCTTGAATAGTTTCTTTACTATAACATTCCAACTTAAAAACAACGATCCGGAGCAATCCCACGTTGCTACCCGAATGCGCCTACCGGATTTCGACTGCTTACGCAATCTACTAAAGGATAAGATCGTAAAATCCTCACTTTAAAGTAATCAATCCTCTTTAATTACATTGCGCGTGGGGTTGGCATGCATTATCTTTCTCTGCCCTTAAAATTTGTCTATGGAGACAGTCAGGAAGACTAATACTATAATATGGGATGATTTAAATTCAATAAATTTATCACTGCCGAAGAGAAACAAGAAACTGGAGAGAATTGATTTCAAAAACTTGTGGGATTAACCTAACTGTATCGGCGCTATTGATGGTAAGCATTTCGCTTTAATATGCCCACAAAATACTGGATCAAGGTATTTTCGCCTTCATTACGTACTGATTGTTTCGCCGAATATTTCGAATTAGTTAAATTTCACATTCTCGCACACGTTTCGTTAACTACATTATAATCACTTGTAGGAGTTAGCCATTTGTCAGAACTATACGTGACATTATTCACCGCTTCAATGACATTTGCTAACGTTATGTTACGTCCATTATAATTAGGCCTTAAGACAGCCCCTTCCATACGGTTACAAACGTATCACGCTCATATTGAATATATCCAAAAGGAAAGTCCTAGGCTTTCAATGATAGTAGTAAAAGTAGTGTGTACTATTAATATATTCCGGATATTACTCTTTAAGAGCTATACAATATTTCTACTATCTATTAGTCAATTTAAAATAAAAAACTTTTTTCAAATGGTGATGCCAGTTTTAATGCAGTGCAACCCCTGTTTTGAAAATCACTAACTTGGCATCACTTTTATATTAACAGCAAATGGTCCGAAACATTTTTACAACTTTCATTCAACACTATTTTTCTTCAGTCAGACTGTTCGAAACTTTTGTCGATTGCGATACGGTACAGCATATTGCTGCTAGTGTATGAAAGTGTAATAGGAAAAAACAAATTGAGCAACGAACGCCCCTGCCCTGATGGAAATAAAATTAACGAGATATCATTGAAAACGAATTAAATTTACAAAGCATTTTGTAAAACTTTACAGTGTAAGTGTAAAATTGTATGAAAATATCAAAAGAATTACGTAAGAAGTGTTAATTTATTACCAATTTTGTGAAAAATAAAAAAGCAAATTATGATGATTTCATTTTTCCTCCAATTTGCTCAAATGTCAAAAAGATAAAGGCGAATAAGTAGAATATGTGAAACGAAAGAAAGATAAAAGAAAACAAAAGAACTTAAACATTATTAAGTGAAAAATAGTAACTTTTAAATAGAAAAATTGCGAAGAAAATGTTTTATATACAAGTACTTATTTCCAAATTGTGAGTTAAGGCTCCTTTGGCGCTGCTGCAGTGACTTGCTGCCCGTGTATAGAACAAGTTAAAACGCCCACGTCCCCACAATCAGCAGCGACATCGACAACGGCAGCACAACCAGATTCAGATTCTCTATGGATGTTGTATTTTTTTATACTTTTTATTTTTTTTGGATTTATGTATATTTCGCTCATATGTCGATTTGGATTCATTGCTTTATTTCAGTTTATGTTGTTTGTTGTTTTTCTTAATGTTACCTTCAATGTTGGTGCTGCTTTGCTATTTTCTGGTTGCAGCAGCTGCGTGGGCATAATTTTAGACACCACCACCTTTTCGAATTTTGATTTGAGTTTTGTTTATTATTTTTAGAAGTATGAAAATACATTCGATTCTAATTTCCCTTTTTTTTTTTGTAAGAACAGTTTTACGATAGTGATAACGAAACGTGTATTGGAAGATCTTAAAGAAAATATTACAAAGGATTGCTTCAGGGAAGAGCGAGAAAAAGCTTTCTCTGGCGGCTTTACATGTTCACCTCTGGGGCTTGTAGCTACTTGTCTATTTCAGTTTAGCTTAGCTCAGCGTCAAATTAAGAATTCGCTCATGGTGTTTGTCATTTACAATTCGCAGAATGCTGTGAGTGTATAAATTTGAACTTTATGACGAACGCTTGTTTGAAAGTAATATAAAAAATTTACGATAAGTTTAATGCAGCTCTCTAATATTAAGCAAAAAGTAAGCAAACGAATGCAAATATGCAATAAAAAAAAAAAAATCAAAATATTTGTAAAATTATTCAGCTTTTGATAAGGTTTAGTTTGAGTTTCATTCAAACATGGTTTATTTATAAATATGGGCTCATAAATTCCATATAAATTATAACTTAGTAAACAACTTATTTTAACAAATTTTTAATTGAAATGAAGTTGCTTTTTAGCTTTCAAATTTTAACGAAAGAACTGAAGTTCAAAATCGTTTTAAACCTTAAGAGAAAAGCCATTTGGGTACTTTGGAGGCGAATTAATTATACCCATTTTACACTATGATAAATTTATTTGTACATAGCTAGAAGGTGATGAGAGAGTGTTGATAGGTCTTGTAGAAATCTTATAATTAACCAGGCTAAAAAAGGGTACAATAGCTGCTGATTTCAGCGTTGAGATGTTCTTTTCCACACTAATTCCCATAGCTATGTATAATGACAAATATAATTTAATTTTCAATTTTTTTTTTTGTTTTTGCCTTGATAGCAATAGTATTAAAGAATATTCTGTTACAAATTTAAAACAAAAATCCTAGTATTTTTAAATTACAGGTTGGAAATCAATTGTGTTATTTAATATATTAACGCTCTTAAACGCGTGTTAAAAATCTTCAAGTTAATTTTTTCAATTCAATTTTCTTTTTTTACTTCATTTACTAGACGTTCTATTTCTTCAATGCACTACCTTCATTATAAACCACCAAGTTTAATTTGAAAGAAACTCCTAGACCAATTTATTTTTCTAGCAACAAAAATTTTATTAATAAAAACATAAAAAAATATATGTATATATTTTTGTTCTCTTTAAGATATGTCTTCCTCCCCTTAAGGGTCAAGAGTTATTATTAAAAAAAAATACTAAAATATTATTCGCCAAAACAAACCCAAGTTGCATATGAGTGTTAAATTTTGTGGTGATTCATGTGCTTTTTTTTTGTTTACATTTTTAATTTCGCTTTAACGAAATTTCATATACATATGTAGGTATGTCTCACTGACTTATTAGTAATCGAAAAACAAAGTTTTGTTTAAACTTTTCAATTAAATTAATATTTTGACAACCATATTGAATAAATTATTTCTATTACATATACAAATCCTATTGTATTTTTTTTTTTTTTTGCAAAAATTTCACTTTTATTAAATGAACTCATTCTAAAATATTGCAAACAAATGTCAATAGTTTTACTATAAATTTTGTTAGTGTAATGCCCACCTTGTCGTAATTTGTATATAATATAAAATATATACATTAACTTTTATGTATATACATACACATGCATGTGTCTTCCGTCATTTCTTTGCGTTTTTTTTTTTGTTTGTATTTTTTCGTGATTTCATTTTCTTGGACACTTCTCTACTCAACATTCAACGACGAAACGCGGCGCTGTGGACGATGATGACTCATTTTTGACTCGGTTTTAATTCATACGAAATCTTTCTGATTGTATACATCAACAGAAAAAAAACAACAACAACACCAGCTAGGCAAAAAAAAAATTATTTGGTTATACTATGCATTGTTTTTGCTTTCTCAATAGCAGCTGTGTGCTGTTTGCCAAAATTGTGGAGCAAGCAAAAATAAAGTAAATGAGTAAATTTAGTTTGTTTGTTATATCCGACGGTATGTATGACATTTTGGTGCTGCTTGGGTTGCAGCACTTTTTTTAATATAAATACATTTTATATTTTTCGATTTAATTCAGGAATTATTATAATAATAATTTTCAATACTTATTATTATCAGTAGCAATATTATTATTAATATTTCTTATTCCAATATTGCTCGTTTTTATACAGAGCAATGCGTTCACTTCTATTAAAAAAATATATTTATTTTTATTAGTTCTTATCGCTCACTTGTGAGAAGAGAGTATAATAGTGGGAGAGTGTGGTGGGTGTTTCACTTTTGAATTATTACACAATAAAATAAGATATTATTGGGTAGATATTTTCTTGCCGGTTTATTTGTGCAATAGTTAATAATTTCAATTTTACTTTCTATTTCCCATTACAGCTTCACATCACTTAAAAACAAAACAAAAGCACGAAAAAAAAGAAACAAAATACGGACAGAAAAATGTTCACCAATTACCGCCTGCCCACACTGGCGGTTTTATTATTCGTCATTGTCTGCAGTTGCCTGACAATATTTGCTGCAGCTCAAGTACAAAATAAATTATCAAAAATAGTAAATCCTTGCGTAAATAAGCGTACATGTCATGAGTGTATACAAACAGAAAGTTGCGCTTGGTGTATGGCGGATGATATTGGGGATAAGCCACGTTGCTTCCCGTCAAGTTCTAAAACGGCTTGTGATGAGCAATACACTTATAATCCACATACTATAGACGAGATTACGGCTAATTACGGTAATATGCACGAGCGTCACCTTGCTGGTGGTGCTGCTGCTGCCAGTGGTGGTCAAATGTCATCTGGTGGCTCATACTATGCAAACTCCTCATATAGCAGTGGCAGCAGTTCCAGTTCATATGGAGGAGCATATGGTGCTTCCAGGTCGGCTTCTGCCTCAGGATCCTCTGGTAGGTTTGGTGCTAGCGAAGAAATTGTACAGATTTGGCCACAGCGTGTTAGCTTGAAATTGCGTATAAGTGAGTGTTTTTTGTTTTTTTGTATTTTTATTTTCATTATTAAATATTCACCTTTATTTTTATATAGATCAAGTCCATAGCTTAAAGATGTTTTACTCACAAGCACAAGATTATCCTCTGGATTTATATTATTTGATGGACTTGTCCAAATCTATGGATGATGATAGAAAAAAATTATCGCAATTAGGAGATTTGCTATCAGAAACTATGCGGAATTTAACATCGAATTTCCGTTTGGGCTTCGGTTCGTTTGTTGATAAAGTATTGATGCCATATGTTTCGACTATACCCAAGAAGTGAGTAATTTTTTTATATTGTGAAAACCAAGTATATTCATCAAAAGTATATTTATTCTGAATTTTATCGTTATTATATTAATTTTTAGTTTTTTGTTTGTTTTATTTATGATTAATTGTTTTGTAAGAAATTATTTAGATTATAATTATATCAATGAATTTAGCTTTAGCTATAAACTAATTTGAATGTTTAGTTTTAATCCTCGGTTAGACTCATGTTTCGATTGTCACATACGTTCCACATGAGGCCTGGTCAGACCTGCACGCATTTCAGTGCATTTGTATGGAAATATTGCGATTTTGTGGATGCATTCTAACACATTTTTATGCATTGCTGCATATTTTTCTCACATTGGAATTATTATTATTTTTTTTTAAAGGCAAAGACAAAAAAAAATAAAAAATTTATTATTTTATTATTTTGAAAAATATTGTGGCTGTGAATAATATTATATTTGGAATTTTATGATAAAATACTGAGTGGCATACTGAGGTAACCACTTTACATCGAAACGACCACCAGAACGATGGGCATTTGCAATTTCTGCAATCTATTAGATGTGCTAGGAGCATTTCGCATTTACAAGGAAGTAGAAAACATTACAAAAATTACGCTAAAAAAATTTGATTTCAAATATCGCTAACTTTCAAATCAGAAATATGTTTAAATTGCAATTAAAATCGAAAAAGGTCTAGCCAGACTCATGTGCCAGACCGAGGGTTAAAAGTATATTTTTATTAAAGTATTTAAACTCGTATTTTATAAATTTAAGGTATTAACTGCTTTTTTTCATCTCAACATCTGTATCTAGTTCATATTGTAGACGTATGTACTACAGTTGCAATTTATTCAATTGTTAAGTTTAACTAGTTCAAGATTTTGGTGTGAAAAAAGGCGGCTATTGTAGTATTTTAAACCACAGTTTTGTTTTTGTTGTTGAGATATAAAAATTTGTCTGGAAAAATAATGGAAGTAAAAACTCAATAATGAAAATCTTCAGTTATTACTACCTAACGGTAACCGATTTCGTTCAAAATATAAATTTCTAGCAAATTTTGAATAGATTATTTACTATCGAAATAGATATTTTCATTATCAGTCTTATTCTAAGTATTCTTGAAATGAAATCTACGAGAAAAATCTGTTTTTTTTTTATTCTTTTCTTATAGGAATACGAAGAAAAGAAACAATTTTTCCCAAGGATTTCATTTTGGGAATATTTAGAATAGGGCTTATATCTTATATTATATCTTTTCATAGAGCTTTATTCAATATATTTTAAAATATTAAAGTATTATAGGGTTATAAGAACTTTATGTAAATCTAAAACTTAATATGTAATTAGAAAATATGTGTTCACTTTGATTTTTTATTGTGGTTTTAATTTCTGTCTGATGATCAAGTCCAATATACGTCATCCAAGTGCAAAGAAAAACGATCATAGCCCAATTTAAGGAAACAAGTTAACATCCCCACAATAAGGTGGGCATATTTTAGATCATAATGCAAAACTAATTGAGTTTCTTTTATATTAATATTCCAAAATTTGACGGGAATACACCTGGAACTTCTCTATTTACATTGACCAAGAACCGTTAAACAACAACCAGGGAACTTAGCTTATTTAAATCACTTTCCGCAATATCTCTCATTCTTATCTGTCACCATACCAGGCTTGACAATGACTTACCCTGGGTATTTTTTTGCCTCAAGTGTTTGAACATTTTTGTGGGAAAACTATCCAACATTTTTACTCAAGAAAATTATAAATTTTTCCTAAGAATTTTTAAAACTTAAATGATTGTTATTCTCACTTACTTACTTACTTTACTTACTTACTTACTTACTGGCTCTACAACCGATGATCGGTCTTGGCCGCCTGTAAAAAGCCTCGCCAGTCGCTTCTGCATGCGCGCGCCGGCGCCAGTTAGTAAGGCCAAGTGCAGTCAGGTCCCCCTGTACCTGGTCTTTCCAACGGAGATTAGGTCTTCCTCTTCTGCGCGTTCCACCTCCGTGGCTCGAATAAAACACCCTTCTAGCCGGAGCACTATCTTCCATTCGCTCGACATGACCCAGCCAACGAAGCCGCTGGATTTTTATGCGCTTGACTACGTCAATGTCGGCGTATAGCTCATACAGCTCATGGGTCCATCTTATCCGATACACGTCGTCCACACACACTGGACCAAAAATCTTGCGGAGTATCTTCCTCTCGAACGCTCTCATCATTGGTGGTCAATGTCCACGTCTCTGCGCCATACATTAGGACGGGAAGGATGAGGGTCTTGAAGAGCGTTATTTTTGTTCGCCGAGAGAGGGCTCTGCTTCTCAATTGCCTACTAAGCCCGTAGTAACACCTGTTGGCAAGAGTTATTCTTCGCTTGATCTCAAGGATGACATTATTGTTGGTGTTGATGCTGGATAAACGAAATTCTTGACGACTTCGAATTTGTAATTGTCAACAGTGACATTTTGTTCAAGACGCCGCGACTCTTTGTTTGTTGGTTATTCTCACTTACTCTCACTTAAAATTCATTTAATAATTCGAAGCAAGGTTTTTGAAAATTCATTATGTGGTTTCCTAAGGATTCAATGAAGTCTTCTGAGAATTCGATGAAGCCGTCTGAGAATGTAATGAAACGTTCAACGCTTTTGAAAATCAGTGAAGTTTTTGATAATGCAATGAAACCGTTTAAGAATGCAATGAAGCCTTTTAAGAGTTTAGCTAAGTGTTTTGAGAATTTAATAAAACTTTCTGAGAATTTAATAAAGATTTTTGAGAATTCAATGAAGTATTTTGAGAATGCTTTAAAACCTTTTAAGAATGTAATGAAATTTTTTGGAAATGCAATGAAACCTTTGGAGAATTCAATTAAGTCTTGCGAATTCAATGAAGTCTTTTAAGAATTCAATGTAATCTTTTGAGAACAAAGTGAAGTGAATATTTTCTAATGAAGTAACAAAGTGAACCAAAATATATCTCTAATATCGAGTATATTCATAATTCAGTACCCTATATATATATATATATATATATATGTATCTATATATTAAATCTATTTTTTTATGATTATTACAATTAAGGTATTTAGTTGTATGAAGAGTTTTATTATTAAATGCATTTTTATTTTCTTAAGCCTTTTTAAATAAACATAATATTTCATTACTAAATTTCTAACATTTTTCATATCAATTCTTTTTTACATTTACTTTTATTTTTTTGCCAATTTTCGATATTATGTTACTTTTTGCAATTAATTTTTTCTTGTTTGCAATTGATTTTTTTGTTTTCCTTGTTGACACAAAAAAAAAAAAAACACATTAATATCAAAAAAACAAAATCAACTAACAATGTAATACTCACCAACAACAACAATAATAAAATATTGTGCAACACCTTCAACAACAACATTTAAACAACAACTACAACTCTTACTACTACCACAGACTTGAGCATCCCTGCGATGGCTGCGAGGCTCCATATGGTTATCGCAATCATATGCCTTTGAGTACCGATACCCATATTTTCACTGTAAGAATTTAATTTTGAAATGCATATTTTGATTTTTATTATATAATTTTTGTCTGCCACCCCCTTTTGTTCCAACATAAACACCCATCTCCCCCACAAAACCCTACAGTATTTTTTCACACATGTGCTATCTATTTTTTATTTGTTTCATGGTTTCGTGCACCATATAAATTTATGTTTGCATTTCTGTTTTCATGTACTATATATTATTGATGATTTTTTGCGTATTTTGGTATATATCATATACAAAGAACTTTATTATTATTATTTTGTGTGTGTTTTTTTTTTTCATTTTTGGTTTAAGTTTAAATTTGTTTTTCATATATATATTTCTTTCAATAGTTGTTTGGCTTTTATTATATTTATAATATTTTTGCTTTTGCTTTCGTTCTATTTATGTACTTATGTGCTTTGATATTTTATGTGTTTTTATTATTTATATATTTGTAATTATTCATTCGAATTTTATATTGTTTTTTTTGGTCAAAGAATGTACTCTTCTTTAGTCATGTAAGTTCAACGTACTTGTATTGTGTGGTAAGATTATTTCATGTCATAATGTTGTTAATTAATATGATATATAAGCAAATGATATGATTCTTAAAAATTTTGCAATACAAGGCTGGAATCTATACAATTCAAAATTCAGTAAAGTCAATATAAGAATTAAATGATACTAGTCGGTAAGGCCCCAGTAACTGGGGCTATTTTTTTTATAAAAAAACAAATATCAAAAGAGAACCAAACTACTCGTTGGTGTTTGTTTTATTATTTGTGTATGCTAATAATTCGTTAGATAATTCTGAGAGATACCGTTACTCATGTCTTCTCTCATTCTCTCTAATTTATTATTTACTCCCGTTTAAGCAATGATTTTTACAACGATGAATGCAATTTTTTGTTCAATGAGCGAATTTTAAAAAACTTCCGACGCTAATATTTTGGAATTGGCTTATCCGATTTTAAATCTGCTAACCTACTCGTCAAGCTCTTCAAATTTATATATAATATGATAGTATAGCACTTCTGGAATAAAATTGTAGTTACACTAATAAATGTATAGATTTGAAGCCCTTTAAGTGCTCAATAAAGTCTCAAGAGAATCAAAAAAAAAAAATGATTTTGGTCTCATTATAATTCATTTAAATCTAATAAGAATTCATTGAAGTCGTGCAAGAATTCATTGGCGTCATTTAAGGGTACTCAATGAAGTTTCAAAAAAATTCAAAAAATTCTTTCAATAATTCCTTGAAGCCCTTGAAAAATTCAATGAAGCCTTTTGCGATTTTAATTTAATGGCACTTTCGATTCTCAACCACATTTCTGTTACTTATATTCAAATTTGTATGAGCGCACAACAACGAAATAATCCGAATTTGAAAATAAGCTATTTTAAACGAGAACCGAATATAATTCGAACGCTCATTATATCATTTCTGCTTTATATCCTATCACAATAGACAACATTTTATGGTTAATTTGTGTTTAAGTAACACTATGCATATTATACATATAGTTAAAATATATCGATATCGTATATTAATTGAATGAAATTACATATATCTATGCACCTCTCATAAATGTGAAGGGCACTTTTTTTTATTGGATTTAGTTTTTTAAGTGAATTTTGATTTTATTATTTTGATTTAATTTGATTTTGTTTTAGTTTTTAAGACTATTTTCTTTTTCGTTTTAATTAATTTTAAATTTGAAAATCTATCAAAATCAAAAATTTCTTACATAACATTATACACTATAACTCTCTTTGTTCTCTCTCTCCTCTTACGCGGTCTCTCTCTGTCTTCATATATGCCTGTTAAAAAAAAAATGCTTAACATCTCTATTTATAAATTCGTATATTTATACTACATCAAATATTATTTACATATATCTACTACATAAATAAATATCGTATATTAAAAAATAAATTAGTCTGAGAGAGCCATGTACTGGCTGTGCTGCACCCTATGGCTATCGTAATGTCATGCCTCTAAGCACGGATACATATCAATTTTCTGTAAGTTTTTGTTGTAGAAATTTGGCATAAACACAAAAATCAAAAACAAAATTTAAAAGAAATTTTATACTAAATTTGCATGTACTTACCATACCGTTATATCGCTGCCTCAATTTGCTAAGGTCCTACCTAACATGAAATTTTTCAATATCAAGTTTTTCATGGATTATGATAAAGCCACTTTTATCTGTACCGAAAATTTTAGAGGCTTACACCAAAAACTTTTCTTTTAGTTTAAATCACAAATTCTCGAAGCAGTACTCCAAATAACAAAATGTTTTTTGCTTCTCCTGTAAAATCTGAAAAATGCTTGTTAGGGCTTTATCAACTTAAGGCAGCGATATGTAGTAATAAATTGTGGTGAAAAGTTGCATGATATCTCTTGTAGTTATGCGTGATACTAATGCTTTTGTTTTACAATCGTGTTTGAATTATACTAATATATTTACTAGTGAATTGGTTTGGTTGTATGTAGAAGAATGCATGTATATCCTCATAAAATTTGTAGTCGCCTCATATATACTTACATGGTTTAGTTACATACTTAATAGCTCTGCACCTACCTCAACTTTCTTTCCCATATTTAATTCTTTGACTGTTTTTTTATTTTTTTTTTTTTTGTGAATGTTGAATGAACATTTTCTTATTTTACCCTGGTACACTCTTGAATTTATTTCAAATTTAATACTCTTTTAAATTTGGCAATGTAATAGAAAATATCTTTTTGCAAATTTTCCAAATCTAAAATCTTCAAAATTTCCAGCAATAATATCTCCAGATTTTGAATCTGATGGAATTAAATTTTTTTAACAGACTAAGGTTCAAATGAGTTTTAACTTTAGAGATTTTATTAATGAAAATTAAATCTTGAAGATTTTGATTTGAAGATTTTAATTTGTTGATTTTTTATTGAAGATTTTGTTACCAACTCAACTTTTTTAACTGATGATTTGGAAACTATAAACTAATAGTCATATTCTTCTCAGCTAAGTGATTAATGGAAAATTACAATTATCTCTAAAATTTATTTTCAATTTATAATTTCCAACATAAACTTCCGAATATCATAATATTCTTATAAAATTTTCCCTGTATAACAAAATTTTAACAATCAATTTCTTTATTTAACAATTATTTTTTGTTTGCTGCCAGATAAACGCTGATATCGTTTGCAAACAAATTGTTATAGATAATAAAATTTCTCGCGTTAACTCTTATCACTTTTTTTCATTAACTTTTACCCAGGTACATATTTGAAACTTTTTTTTAACAATTAAAGAATTTCTTTCTAATTCTGGGGCTAAATTTATGCTAGCTTTAAATGGCTACTGAAGCCGAAAAGGCCCATTGTGATGCCATATGAAAAGCAGCTAAGACCCTATTCCTTTACTTTAGGCTATTAAAATATTAAAAAGAAGGTTTGCTTTTAAGTATAAAAATTTAGTTTTTAAATTTTTCTTTACAAACACACACTGTTCATATAGATGTCAGAAAATCTGATCAATATGTAATAAAAGTGTCAAAGAAGAATAGCAAAAACTAATAGTAATTCCTTTCAATAATACTATTCAATGAAAGTAATTGTTTACAATATTTTCACTTATATATATTGTAAAAAAGAGGGAAGTATCACAAATATCACTGATGAAGAACCTTACCGTGTTCCGAGGGTTCCGAAAAATCGTCAGATCTGCTAGTTCTATGACTTTTTGCGATTCTTCTGGCATTATTGTTCATTTAAAGCCTGTTAATTATAAATAAAAGAAACCTTTGAGTGTTTTTTAGAAAGCTACGTAAGTGCCTAATCTTGATATCAGTCAAGTGTTTTAGGACATCGAAAACATAGCTTTCTTAATGCGTCTTTTATTCATGAATCAAAGCTGGGTATACGCATAAAAGTTTTGTGTTCTTTCTCTTTATCCCAGTTCCTACTTGAAAGTTGAGAAAAAGTGGTTCAAAGGGTTTTAAATAAAACCAACCTCAAAATGACTACTGGTTTTCGTTTCAAGGCAAACTGGGAAGTCACATTAAAAATCGAGGCATAGAACAGGGCAGCAACTGTCGTTTCTGCTGAAAAAAAAATGAGACAAAGAAACATATTCTCCTACTAAGCACTACGAGATATTCGGGGCACTACTTGGTAAATAGCTTGGACATCATTACCTTAGAGCAAAATTCCTTACTAAAATCCTTTAGTGCGATTTGCTAATATAAATGCTTATGACTGGAAATACAATTGGCCTATTGGTCTCGAGTGCAATATTTCTATAATTTTTATCTACCTATCGGTAAAGAAACATATAAGTTTTTTAAATATCACATTATATGTCAGCCAGAACGTGACTTCTTCGATTGCTGTGACTTCTGCCTAAAATTCACTGCATTTTTCTGGCTAACACCAATTTTTTTTACAGAAGACTTCAGTATCAAATGTAAATCTTAATGAAATTGCTCTTCATTTTCCCATTCTTGTCTATCAGGAATAAGAGTGTCGAACTTGTTGAAGATTAACACGAATCTAAAATAATTTTCTGTCATAGCTTGTCCTGACCTACAACTAGTCTATTCTACTATGGAATTAAGTCTCAGCAAAGTACTGGCTGCACATTACTTGCCATGAATTCCAAGAAACAGGAAGTGTAGTATGGTTCATTGTACAGAGACTTGGTGGCTGCTCTTCTTGAGATATAGGTTTCTGCGAAGGCCTTTCGCGACTGCTTGGCAGTTAGTCCGAAAAATCTGCTAGAATGTCCAAAACTGTACCGAGTATTTACCTACATTACTTCAGTGTTCGATGAAGAAGTAGTTTTAAAATGGTGTCATAACGCTAATTGTGATTCAACCAACGTGACCAACTAACCCTTCCATCCATCAGTTTATGGTGACATCGATTTTAACCGGATCCTGTCTCGTAGGAATAGAAATAATAAAGTGATTGTCGAAGAAGTCTATTCATGTTCTCTAGATAAAAAATTAAGTTACAAAATAATTTTGGAATGCTCTACAAAATATTCAGTCCGGACTTAATTCAACCTGAGATCCGAGTTAGTCAACACCAGCATCCCACCACCAGGGTTAAAGGAATTAAAAAAATAATGGTGTTCATAATCAAGAAAAGGTTTGTCCCAAAAGCACCTGTAATTAACAGTGATGCCGTTCTTTAAACTTTCACCAGTATATTCATGAGGGCAACTTTTTACAGTATAAGCCCGTGAGGAATTTGAGGTTCCATATCTCAGCTTTCGCCTAATGCATTCTTACATACAGTGAAAAGCAACAGTAGCCTTCGGAACCCTAAATAGTGTGCTAGTTTTTTAGCTTAGTTACTGGCTATACGCTTGGCTTGTTCTCGGAGGTCAAGGTAGTCTGAAATAGAGTCAAAGCTTACAGCAGTTTAGCCTTAATGGAACCTAAGAAAAGTCTGTCTTAACTTTTTGAAAGTTAACAAATTGTAATTCTTTGCCTTGGATCTTAACTTTTGTTAGTGAAAACTTTGCTTCCCTCCATCGTCATATTTACTAATTTTATAACCACTTAGTTTCTTAGAACAACCACGGCTTCACTTATAAAATTTTGAAATACAGCAATCTCCGCTTAATTGCGTGAATGAAAATATAAAATTTCTGGTTTAATTAACCAAGAAATTTGAAAAATTTTTTAACTTTAAAACGTAAAATTTCTGGCGCAACTATACCGGAAATGCTTTCACAAGCTTGGGTCAGTTAACCGGGGATTGCTGTACAACGAAAATATAATGCGAACAAATACAAAAACCCAAAAACCAAACTAAATTTTAATACAAGAGTTTTTATATATATATATATTTTTTTCAAGAGTGTACCAAAACCAAACAACCCTAAATTAATACATTAAAAATAATAATGCAAACACTTTTAATATTGAAAATAACTAACATAAAAAAATCTTTTAAACATCATAAACAAAAACAAATAGTCGAAAGTGAAAGTGGCCAATGTCTCTGGTAATTTGGATGCTCCTGAAGGTGGTTTCGATGCAATTATGCAAGCGATTGTATGCCGTGATCAAGTGGGATGGCGTGATCAAGCGCGTCGTTTGCTAGTCTTCTCAACAGATGCTGGCTTTCATTATGCTGGTGATGGCAAGGTAATATACAAAGCTTAAAATCTTCAAATTTCAAAACTCTAACTGAATTTTGTGTATATATATATGCAATTATAGCTTGGTGGCGTAATAGAACCCAATGATGGTGAATGCCATTTGAACAGTGGCGGAGAATATTCCTACTCGAGTATACAAGATTATCCCAGCATTTCGCAAATCAATTATAAAGTGAAACAGAATTCCATTAATGTTATCTTTGCTGTTACTGCTAATCAACTTGGTGTTTATGATAAATTATCACAGCACATTGAAGGTTCCTCCAGTGCTCAGCTTTCGGTTGATTCATCGAATGTGGTGTCTTTGGTGCGCGAACAATATAGCGTAAGTGTGATGGATAAAAAATTTTCAAGTTCTTAAAATAAATTTGTAATTTCTTCTCAATATTCTCAATAGAAAATCTCTTCTTCAATTGATATGAAAGACAATGCCACAAGTCACGTCAAGATCTCCTATTATTCATCATGCCTAGGAAATGGCCCTGAAAAACCAACTTCCAGATGTGATAACCTCAAATTTAACGATGTTGTTAATTTTACAGTACAAATTCTGGTCACTTCATGCCCTACCGATCCAAAAGACTGGAATCAAGTTATACAAATTTATCCCGTCGGTATCAATGAATCAATGATTATCGATTTGGAAATGCTATGCTCCTGTGATTGCGAACATCCGAACCATCCATTTTATAAAAAGGAATCAACTATGTGCAGCGGCCATGGTATACATATGTGTGGCATTTGCAGTTGTGATGATACACACTTTGGCAATAAATGCGAATGTTCAGCTACCGATGATCACTCGGGCATAGAAAGCGATGTTGGATGTCGTGCCGACAATACAACACAAGTTGATTGTAGTGGACGTGGTACATGTTTGTGTGGCGTTTGCGAATGTGAAAAACGCCCCAATCCAGATGAAATTATATCAGGTAGATACTGCGAGTGCGATAATTTCTCGTGCGAGCGTCATAAGCAACTGATTTGTTCGGGTGCCGATCATGGTTCGTGTGAGTGTGGTGTATGCCAATGCAAACCGGGTTGGATGGGTTCAGCGTGCGATTGTCGTGCATCGAATGACACGTGCATGCCGCCGAATGGCGGTGAAATTTGTTCGGGTCATGGCGATTGCGAGTGCGGAATGTGCAAGTAAGTGAATTGGAGTTGATTTTAATTGAAGTATGATTGATTTTTTAATTTGAAGCGAGATTGAGAATTGGTTTAATTTCAACAGATTTCAAGTGAATTGATTTGAAGTGAGTTGAATTGATTTCAATTGATTTAAAGAGAGTTGGATCAATTTCAATTGCTCCAAATTGAATTCAATTAATTTGAAATAGTTAAATTTCAATTGATTGAAAGTAAATTGAATTGATTTCAATTGATTTGAATTCATTTCAACTGATTTGAATTAATTTGAATTATATTAAATAAAATTCTTAAATATTTGTATAACTAATTCGCTTACGCTTACTCTTTTCGTAGATGTAAATCTACCGAGGAAGGACGCTACTCGGGCAAATTCTGTGAGAAATGCCCCACATGCTCAGGTCGCTGTCTCGAGCTGAAAGATTGTGTACAATGTCAAATGTACAAGACTGGTCCACTTAAAAACGATGAAGATTGTGCTAAAAATTGCACGACTTTCGTGCCAATCGCTGTGGAAAAGGTCCTGGTCAATGAAACCAAAGATGAATATCTGTGTATGTTCTACGATGAAGATGATTGCAAATTTACATTCAAATACAATGAAACAATCGATGAAAAGATAATTGTACATGCACAGCAAGAACGTGAATGTCCACCGAAAGTGTTTATGCTGGGCATTGTTTTGGGCGTAATAGCTGCTATCGTTTTGGTAGGTTTGGCCATACTGCTGTTGTGGAAACTGCTAACCACCATACATGATCGTCGTGAATTTGCACGTTTCGAAAAGGAACGCATGAATGCCAAATGGGATACGGTAAGTTGGTTGATAATAACCAAAGTGATTTCTAAATATCAATAGTCATGTTTAATCCAGAGAACGTCTTCATAAACTCTCTATGTGCAAATATTTTAATTTAATTTTCTTTTTATTTTTGCTTTTAGGGTGAGAATCCAATATACAAGCAAGCTACATCGACTTTCAAAAATCCTATGTATGCTGGAAAGTAAACGAGTTTATTAATGCAAACGAGTGAAAGTTTATAATTTTTTGTTTGTGTTTCTTAACAGCAAAAACGTTTGTTAACGATTTTTTGCAATTTGCCATAAAACAAATTCTAAAAAAATTTTTGTAATTTTTTTTTTTTTATATATATATAAACTAAACTGTTTTACACTTTTTTTTTACTACTATCAATCATTGTTCTGTATATTTGTACTGTGTAAATGGTCGTAGAGTTTTTATGTACACTAAACAAAGAACTTTTATACAGCGTATTTTATTCTAATCAACGACAACAAAGTATATAAATTGTATTGAAATACTGCCATTAACATTTTAAGTAAACTAAAATTGTGCCTTTCTATTGTTTTTTTTTTTTTTTTGGAAAATATTACAAGTAAATAAACCTTGCAAACAAAAAAAAAAAAAAAAAAATGTACATAAAACACGCTTCGACCATTTACAAAAATTAAGTTATTTTAAATTTACCAAGTAAATTGCGCATGCTACTTACTATTTACAAAGTAATACTTCCCCAAACTTCAATCTTCCTTTAAACTTTAACTATGTATTTTATCGATCACATTTAAATTTAAACTTTCTCAACATACAAGAATTTGTAAAATCGTAGATTTGTTATTAACCCACAGAAGAAAGTGTACTACAAATGTGCCTAAAACAAAAAATTTTTAATATTAAGAAACTAAAAGTGCGCTAGCCGAACTTTAGAACCTTTTGGAATGCAAAAAAAAAAAAAACAATAACAATATTGTTGTAATATTAGCTTAGCTTATAAGTGAAATACAAAGAGAAACCCTTATGTACATTCACCATGAGTGTGTGCCTATTAGCCAAATTAAAAAAAAAACAAAACTCTGTTTCTAACAATGTTTTACTTTGAAAACGCAACAATGAGATGCAATAAGTGCCCAAAAAATTTAACAAATTTTTATTTATACAAAAAAAGAAAAAAAAAACAATCAGGCAATTTTTAAAATCAAATTCGGGATTTTCTACCCAACCCCAACTTTTGCCTGATAATAAAAATTATTAGTAAACCGCGTATTTTTAATTATAAGATTTTATTTAAATGTTTCTTTTTTCGTTCAGTCAAAATTTTTTATTTAATTCTTTTTTGTGTCTCATCGCTTTTTTTACTTTCTTGTGTTTTATCAATTTTTAAGCCAATTAACATTTAAGCATGTAATTTTTAGCATATGTGTTTTGTTTATTTTGTATTATTTTATTTTTATATTTGGTTTATTTGTATGCATACAAATAAAAATATATATTTTTTAATAATAATAAACTCAAGTACGCGAATTTTGAACGCGTACAATAATAAATAATATTTTGTAATTAATTTTGTAATTTGTACTGATTTAATATTAACCAACAACATGTATTCTAATAATATTTTGCAATTAAAATTCATTTCTTAGGAGAAAATGCGTAACTTAAATTAATAAGTTTTCTGTCAAAATATATAAATTTTTTGTTTTTAATTTTGGAATTTTAATAAATTTTTCAAATAAGTTACTTAAATGTGTATGCGTTTTACTAAAAGCAACAAGAGTCATCCAAACATTGTTTACGGATTCGGTTAGCCGGGTAAGTAACCAAAACTGAACGTTGACCTAAGAGTACGAGTAAAAAGAAATAAAAAGAAAAAAATATTCCCTAACATTTATTACAAAAATATTGAATTTTCTTTCAAATTACAAATTTTAGTGGTATTGGAAAAGCTACCAATCCTAAGAAAAAGTTTGCCTCCCTTCAAATAAATTACACAGGTTTGGGGAAATGGAAAAACCATTCTCAATGGAGAGTTCGACAATAAGAAGTTTTTTTTTTGTATTTTGTATAGTTTTCAATAAAAGAAAGTAGAACCAAAAATTACTCCGGTCGACAAAAAAAAAAAAAAAAGTAGTCTGATTCAAGAGCCGAAAAATGACTTTTTAATAAATATTTCTGATCACTGAACATGAATCTGGTCGTGGGAACAATTAATATTAATCAATTTGATTCAAAGGGATCAAAAACCAAAAGCTGTGCTGATGATGGAAAGTTTTCACGATCAGATTGAAAATTACCTCATCCATTGTTTTTTTTTTAATTTTAAGAAAAATATTTTCATTCTCCTATTACTAATTAAGTTTTCGTGCTAGTGCGTTAAAATTAGTCTATAGTTTATCGAAATATTTTTTACTGAAGACATTGACTCATTACACCATTTATAATGAATATATCATGAGTGAGTTTAATTGAATTGAGATTGATGAAATATTTCAATGTTTAAAATCAATACGGTGCTCTAGAGATGAACATATTGGATTAATAATCGCTTTGTATAATAGGACTTTATGCTCGAAGCTGAGGATTGATTTCTAATTTACAAGACAGACTTTATTGCCGAGAGTAATATTGGTTTGCGCTTTTTTCAATGTGTATTGCCAATGTGAGTCTATGATTGCGATGATCACCGAGATGTTTCGTGTCAGAGCATTGGAAGATTGTTTTTTCGTTGAACAGTATGAGGAGGGGTATTGGTCCTTATTCCAATTCGCGTTCGTTACATATTTTGCCAAAGGCGGCGAGGGTTAAGTCTAGGAAAACAATGGGCACACATACCTTTTCAATAGTACCATGTTTCTGTCTGATGCCGAGCTGTTGTAGTGGAAAGCTGTTTTTAATAAAGAATGATGGAATTTAAAAATGAATGATGGGATTACTGGGTATAAATAAACACAGACTTTCACAAATACAAATACAGATAGTTCAAAAATACAAGTACAACTCCTTTTTCGCTACCGATTTTGTTGAAGATAATTGACAAGATAATTGTGAAGGAACATCCTTTTGTTGAGTTTCCCCAGTTTTATGGAGTTCAATTTTATCTGAAGAATGCTCTTTTTTAAGGTCTATACTCTAGGCATAGAAAAATTTTTTGATTTTATGAATCAATTCCATTTTGAAAATATGGAGAGTAGGCAAACCATACAGACGTTTCGGAACTCAATACAGCACAGTGACTTCATAAATTTTCACAGATCCTGTACCGATATTTTCATTTTCTTTCCTTTCTTATTACCTTTGGTTCGTGGTGAAGCGTCAACAAAGCATTTCCATCGATTACCGAATCACCGAAAGACTTTCTCGTTGACTACATTTTCTTTGGGCTGCATTTCCACCCTATCTCCAGCCTATGCATGAATGTTTCAAAAGAACTTTTTATGTATTTCATATATTTTATTCATTTAATTACATTTGATGATGAAAATTACATTTTCAACACAATTATGTTCAAGTATTTAACTTTTTTTTACTGCTAATCTAGAACAGTTCAAGAAAACAAAGTTAAATTTGAAAGCAGTTAAAACAGTCACCAGTTTTGTTGTCATTACAATTGGTGTATATTAAAGCACATGAAGCTGTTTCACATTTTCCATTTCTTCTTCTTTTTCTTCATCTTCAATAGTCAATAAGTCAAAAATGTATACATAGAATATACATTTCATTTCGATGTATCAGTATCAGCAACGAATAGCGTTAATGCCAAAATGTAATGAGTATGTCTTTATATACACATATACAAATATGCAAATATAGTTCACGATATGTACATCATCATTACGATCTCCGTAAATATCAGTTGAATATCAAATCAGCATCGGGTGCACCTTTCTGATGACGAAATTTTGGTTTGTTAGAACGTTGATAGTGATTTTGTGCGACATTGCGTTGTGATTGCATTAGGGACTCCTGAAATAAAATTGAATTATTGCAAATTTTAATCATAAACACTTCCAATAAACAACTTACTTGATAATCTTCTTCCTCAATGCGTTCAGTTATGTTTAGCGTTAGGCGTTTAACTTTCTCCTTTTCTTCACGTATTTTTTCCTCTTGGAGTTTAAGATTGCGTGCCAAATGCGAGTCAGAAGGAGCAACGAATTGTTTAAATTGTTGCTTGCCACCTTTACCACCGCGTACCATAAGCACAAATGGCACAGCGCCTTGTTTTGTGGGATCTTTTGATTCACTGTTAGCATTGCCACCAGAACTAGTACTACCTGATTGCTGTGCTGTAGTTATTTGCTCATATGATTTTTTACTATTTCTAGCCATCATTGGTACGGGAATGTCTTTAGTATTTGGTTTGACCGTCTCCTTGAGCCGTTCCTGATATGAATCTGCCGCCATTTTCTCATACATTTGCTCAAATTCTAAATCTTCTTTTGATTTTTCAGGTATTTTGATTTCACTATCTTCAAGCATTAACTCATTTTCTGTCCAATCGGTGGTATTGGCCATTTCAGCAGCAGTGGCAGCTTCATCGTCAGCAGCATGCTGGCCACGTGCACGCCCATCCATTTCAGAAGAGGAATCATCGCTTATCTGTTGGAATGTAAAGAAAGAATTCTATTTTTTCTATATATAAAATTTAAATGCAAAATCTTACATCGAATTCGCTATCCTCGCGTATGGATTCCAACGTACTATCGGTAGCAGTTGCATCGGTTTGTATGCCCTCCTTATTTAACTGCGGATACAATTCTTCCTTGAGTTTTTCAATGGCGTCTTTAGCTTGATCAAGATTTTTGTAGTGCTGGAATAGATAAATGAAACGTAATAGAGTTCGATAACGCATTTTTTGTATGTGTAAACCACTTTAGGCCATTCCATTTCTTTCTTTTTATTTCGCTCTTTGCTGACTCCAATTTTATATAAAAACGACTAGACTAAAAATCAGTAACTTGACGTGCTTGCAATCTTTCTTTCTGTCTTCTTTTCGCATCGTATTTGTTCAAAAATTGCTATATGTACATCAAATTTGCTGTGTATGTTGTGCTAATTTATTTGCAAGGTTTACACACCAAATCTTCTGTGTACCTTGAACGAAGCCAATAGCAGATTGACTGTTTAACTTACCTTTAACTTGGGGCGGACATTCGCCAAGCAATCTCGATACATATGGTCCACTAGTATGGGAAAGAGATCCGAAGTGTTCTCGACTTTACTAAATATAGGATGGGATTTCTTGTGCCAATAGTAACGTTGAAAGAATACCAAGAAATAGTCCAATCTAAAAAACAAGCTATTTTAATCAAGCTATGTATTTTGAATGAAATACCATACTTTTTACGACTCATCGAGCTGGTAAAGTATTGTCCGCAAGTATCTAAAAGCACACAAGCCAACTTCAAACGGAATAAACTATCTGGTGGGTCAATCTCTGAGACTACATCCTCTTCCGTTGATACGCCAAGCGATATAATTGAATACAATGTATTCAAAATATTTGTAGACTCCACCAGTTTATAGTTATAAAGTTCGCCCAGATACTTGGCCATTGCTATACGTCGCTGTGCCAGTTTTGGTGAATGTATCTCCAAGCCTGCACGTATATCTTCGAAGACATTATCGATGACCATAGTCACAGCACGTTCCTGATATGAACTCAATCCCGAAACTAAATCAGCCAAGCAGCGTATAAGAGGAAAACGCAGCAAATATGCTTTGGATAAGCATTTGATGGCGTAACCGCTTACCATGGGATCACTCCAATTGATGCGACGCATCATTTTAATGCAACGATCGACATTTTGCTTACACAGCTCTTCGAATATCAAGTGACGTATGTACTCGTGTATTGGTGGTCGTACAACAGCTTCCTGCTTAATGGAATCTGGAGGTTTTACCAAATAGAAAACACTTTCCACTTGTGCTGCATGACGTGAATCGAGGGCTGTCGCCGTTTTCAAACGCATCATCTGATCGAGAAAGACATTGGTCAGCAAGCGTGAATCGCGGCAGTTATAGAGATAAACACCTGCTACTTCAATAAAAGCACAGGCCATTTCAATTTGATGATGCTGAAAGTCACGCAGCAGCATCTTTAAGCAGCCGAGGGCATCGAACTTTTTGCACAGTCCGAACTTAACCATTTCTCCAATGAAGCGGACAATTTTTATTTTCGATTCAATGTTTAATTGATTCTTTTTGCGTATATGCCACTTGAATTCTTTGCGTAACATTTCCGAGAGCTCAATGGCTATGTCGGTGTTGCAGAGATTGACTATGGCAACGAAGCGTGAAAGGAAGGGCAGTAGATCCAAGCGAGTTCTGTGTAAAAATAAAATAAATTGTTGGCTTACATTTGAAATATTGATGGGTGTGTATTGATTGTGAAACATGGTAGATACTGATATCAGATGTAGATCAAAAGTTGTTGCTACAATTTTACTAATAGAGCTTTGAATGTTTCTCCTTATAAAGGGTGAATATGTCTATGTTTCTTACCTTTGCACACCAAAAATTGATTTTGTTAATTTTTTGCGATTATTTTTTGTATTGAAATTAAGCAGAAATTCGATAGCTGCAGAATCAATCAATTCCTTGTTTACACAATTATTGATATTGTTCAAAAATTGATCGAACGCTTGCTTGGTATTTGTGCTGGGGCCTGAGCTCATGCGTCCCACTTCCATTAGAGCATTCCCGATTTTATCTGGCAACGTTGCAGTTGTTGCAGCAATCTCTTCGCCTCCCTGACCATCTGCCGTACCACCACCCTCAGCGCCATCACGTTCATTAGGTGGATCGGATGCTGTTGATGGTGGATCATCCATATCGATTTCTGCATCAATATCAGCATCTAGCGCTTCTTCAGTCATTTCGGCGGGTTCTTCAATTTGCTCTAAATCTACTTTAGGCGCAGAGAAGTTTGGCAAAAACTGACGCAGATCTGGTAAATCTATGTAGAAACTTTTTGTTTCCTCATCACCCCAAGGATCTAGCTCACCCATAGACGAATCTTCTAGCATGCTTTCGATTACAGTGCCAGGATTGCAATTCTCTGTTTCTTTGGCAAGCTCTGGTAGTGGTTCATCCAGCAGATCGGAGAGTGTTTGTGCAGAGGAAAGTAATTTATCGAAGTTTGCCTGCATCAGCTCGCATTTCTCTTTTTTTTCATTGGAAATTTCACCTGTAAGTAAAGAAAAGTTTTGAATAAATAATTTATGTGTACATAAATGACTTGTACTATACCTTTTGATTCCATTGTGCGTCGTATATTTTTGGTCATGTTCATAAGTTCTGTTTGCTCGGAGAGCAGATGCTTGCAAAGATTTTTGAAATAATCTTTGAGCAGTGCACGCAAATTCTGTTGTTTATCAGGAGGCAGAAAATCTGATTTTGGTATAGTTATGCCTTTATGTTTTTCTGCTATATCTAGCATTTTTCTTGGCACTAGGCCTGCATATTCTTCGCCGCAGTGCCGACAAAATGAAAGAATTATTGAGAAATTGCTATGATCTTCTTTGTCTTGAGAGATGACATTTATCAGCACCGAACCCAAAAGCGATAGCCCCTGCTTACTGCTAATTACACCAGAGCTTACCAGTTCTGCGAATAAACGCAAATCCACGCGCAGTTTACTTGGATTAGTTATCTTTTCGCCTGGTTTGAGTGCGAGCATCTTTTGCCATGCCTCCAGGAATTGGGTATCATAGTCGGCATATGTCTGATGCAATTTGGAGCAGAGTGTCACCACTGCCGGCACGTCGGTCATTTTAAGTTTGGCCTCCGAGAGCGCGGCACATATTTCCGAGATGTACTTACTCAAATTGAGACCGCTCATGTCCTTGAGCAGCGCATCAAGTTGTGCTGCTGTGAATTGTTTCAGTTTTTTTACAAATGCTGTGTTGCGTTTCAAACTAGAGTCTAGCTTGGCAAAGTGTGAATCTCCGGGACGTTCGCAATTAATATTTTCAGCTCGTAACATCGCTTTGGCTGCTATTTTGGTCTGCAACTCGCCTACAAAATTTTGTAGTTCCGACATCTCGAGTTGCTCCACTTGAATATCAACAACAGCTGCTTCGTCTGCATCATTTAATTTCGATGGTTCATCGCTCACATTTTCTTCATCCATTTTTGCTGTTATTTTGCTTTTTATTTTATTGAATTCCTCAAGAAAATTTATATTTTTATTGTATTATTTTGTGTTTTTGTGTGCTTCCCACGACTTTCTTGCTTCACGTTGACGTTTGCAAAAAAATGGAACAGCTGATGCCGATTGTCGATAATAAAGTTTTTTAAAATTAACCAATGGCGGGCTTTTCTACACGAGCAAATATATGTGGCAGCAAATATTAGCCCGATTTTTTACTTGAGTTCTAAGTAGAAATAATAGTTGTGTTTTATTCGCTAGCTAGTTTAACATGTGTGAATAAAACGACCAAGTTGTTAAGTCCCTTCTTTAATATATTGTTATTCACAATGAAACTGCTCAGCAGCTAGAGGTAAAACATCCCAGTTATTTGCATTTTCATTGGAATATTTTTACTCTTGGAGGTTTGCCATTGCCAGCCAAGAGGTGGTGCCGTGTAGAAAAATTCTTACTTTTCTATTTTTGAGCGTGCCGAGATATGACACCTCTCCTAACCATTTGCCCACTGCAGAAAAACTGCGTATTCTTTTTAATACTCATTGCAGAAATTTGGAAGAAAAAGGAACATTCATTTTATTTTTAAATGCCTAAATTAAGCAAGGACAAAACAGAGGTTTCTGGGAAGATATTTCTACGATAACAGATCTTGCTCGGCAGTTAACTCGAAGATCTGTTGTGATACCTAAACTCTGCGGGTTGGGTTTAGCACACAAGCATATGAAGTTGTATCAAAATTGGTGTCATGATTGTGGAAGACTTATGTAACCACTATTTAAACATGGGCATGAAAGGGTTAAATTTCTTATGATATTTTACTTTAGTCTATTTTTTTAACTGCATCATGTGGAATTTTGCATACCTTTTATTATTGTTGAAAGTTTTTAAGCCAATTCTAAATTTAATATATACACACATATTTTCATTATATTTTATTAGTTCTACTAATTACTGAACTGAATATTATAATTAAAAAAGTATATTACTCAAGAAAACATTCAATTTAGTTACAGCTTATCCATACATTTTAAATCGGCGATTTTGATCTTTTATAACTCTTTATTAATTACTGCTTTTCATTATCTTAGTTTCTTGATTATTTATTGGTTCAGACGTGCGAATTGGTCTACAATTTCATTAGTATTATCTTCTTTCTCTTCTTCTTTCGTTGGTTGCTTCTGTTGATAGATCAATAAATGAGAAAGTATGTTAAGTATGTTCGATAATCTTCCTTTGAAGATTTTGGAAATGCGTATCGCTAAAGGAGCTAAATTTTTTAATAACGCACCTTTATTCTGGCTGGATGCCCGTTTTCTAGTTTTACTCTATAAGAGTTACCACTTTTTTCAAACCTTAGGACGTAACGTTCTGTTGTTTTTTTTTCCTGTTGTACTTTATCAGGTTCCATACTCTGAAATAAATAAATAAATCAAAAGGTATAATTACCATTTCAAAGTTCTTTTTAAATATTTTTAAAAGTTTTTTCTCAAAAGTCTAGTTTTTATGCAATCAGCTCAAAATTTTAAGTTAATTTCTCCAAATTTTCTCAATGTGTTAGTTTTTAATTAGTAGTTTTCTTTGATATCTCAAATGATTTTATCCAATTTTGCATCTTATGGAAATTATTTAAAAGAAAGAGAAGGGCGATGAAGTTCACTAAGCTCCAAGTGGAGGGCTGAATTTTATACAAACTTTGTCGTTTTTAATCTCTGGAATTCCACTTACTCATTGGACAAATTCCTATAAGTTAATTGGAGAATATTTTACGAGTTTGACAATTTTTCTTTAGATTGGACACTTACGAATATATCTATAAAAAGGTATAGAAATTTAGAAAAATAATGTGTTTAGAACATTTTATTTTGCTAAATTATACAAGGTCAACAAAAATGATATTGACTTAATGAACCAAACATTTTAGATGCGAAAAGCTTAAAACATAGGCACTTATTTTTTAAATAAAATAAATAAATCTTTAAAAATAAACAACATTTAAATAATATTACCATAGCCTCAGTAACTATTATACATACATATTGTGCATATTTATGTCAATGGTTTCCATGTACATTTGCGTTTTATCAATAAATGTTCTCCAACCACCAATGTGGAAATATAAAATTCCTTTGCATACATACTTCAGTTGTAATGTTAATTTAGAAGTTAAAACAACACGGCCTAAAATTATTTTCCATCATTTTCTATAAAATATCTGCAAATCATAATAACTAATAATAAATGCTTTGTTGGACAATTGAGGATCAATATCTTCGACAACGCTATCGGTTATCATATCCAAAAACTGAAACACTTAAAGATCTTTTACTAAAGTCGAGCATTCCAATAGTGCGTGCAAGAAGCGATAAGTAACAAATTCTTAAAGTTTACTCATCCACATCATAATCATAATCAACATTATTGATCGATAGAGAAGCACAAAGAAAATGAAGTGGCACACACATTCATATCTCGAAAATCGCATATTCGATTCGCGTTTAGTCAAGGATAATTTGTTGGACAAATGGCCGTCACAACGAATGGACGAATATGTCGAACGCAAGGATAATAGGAATTTAATGGAATCATATGTATCTGAAAACCGTCTCATAATCATTTGCACACAAATAAATTTATGCACTTGTTTATATCTCGAAATAACACCAAAACACTGTAGTTGTATCAATTAATTTTTGAATTTTAAGTTTATCATTGAAACTTTTGATTTAAAGCAAAATGCTTCAACTTGAAAATTTTCTGTATTATTATTTTTTAATATTCAGTTTTTTTTATAAAAAGTAAAAAATAAAACAAAAATGGGTACAAAATTTGAACAAACTGTTATGTATTCACAATTGCAGCCATGGAGTACTGCTGGTGCTCCACCTTGTATGGAACCCGTTTCTGGTCCATCGGTTCCGCCCAGAGTTGGTACTTCATATCAGGTTAGTTCCTTTTATACGAATATTCGTTTAAACTTTACATCTTTATTGTTATGACTTGTTCATTTAAGACAAATCATCCACATCCATGGAGACCAACATTGGCATATGAAATGATTGAAGTCAAGAATCTTGCTGAACAACCGGTAACAAATCAATTGGTGAAACCATGTTTTTCACCATCGGGCATGACGACGGAATCGATGAATTTTCCAAACTTAGTAACGGGGTTTGAACGTAATCCACAACATGCCGCACGTGCAGCTTTATTCACGCGTTATACCAATGGCGAATGGGCCAATAATAATCTCACGAAATATGCCGAATCAAATATAAACAGGTCAGTAACAGAGTGTTTAGTGCAGCGATGGTTACCTACACATGTATAATGATTGACTTGGCTTTTTTTCTATGGGAATGAGCTGTGTGTGTGTGAAATTTCTCATTACTCTTGTTCACGTTTGCTATTGCTTGGCTAGCACAGGATTAGTGCTAATGCGGATCACTTTTGATGAGCCTGTAGCTCATCATGTAAAATACACTACTTTATGTCGATGGCAAAGCTCACAAATGTGTTAATTAATACTTAACATCGATTGCATTTTGCGAACTGCATTTTTAATCGCTTTTTAAGTTAGTTAGAACTGCATACTAAACAGGTAATATATTGAAGGCTTGGAAAATTCAGTTAACTCATTTTCAGCCAAAAATGCACTTAACACGTCTGTGAAGTGAACCTTAAAATACGAATAAAAACGATTCGACACCAGATACGAAAGCAAAGTTAGTCGAAAGTCAAAGTACAGAGATCAAATTATCGGATAAAAATCTTTAATATTTCTATATAATAACCGAAGTAAACCAAACAAGTCTTCATTATGAATCTTACTTTGTTTATTTCTTTTGATCCTGCTGTTTAAGTATTTTGCACTTTTTATTAGTTTTCTTGGAAAATTCTCTGATGAGATTTATTAAATAATACGAATTACTTTTTTTCAACAACTGCACTAGTGCATGTCTGAAACTGATTTAAAAGAATCTACCCTCAAAGATTTGTTTCATCTGGCTACTGTGCATGGCAGAATTAATAAGGTAGCGACAGCATTACAGCACGTACAACACTACAAAAAAAAATAATAATAAAAAAATTGCAACACACTGCTTAGTTCTCGTCATTGTCAAAACCAGTTGACGTAAACACAAAAACTTCGAATATAAAAGAAAGTCAATCAAATGTAAACAATAATTTTGACAACCTGAATTCTTTCAAGGAAAAAAAATTAAGGAACAAATATGGAAGAAGAACAAGACAAAATTGCTGCTGACACAACCTTATTAATTGCACCATGCTACTGCACCAAACTGCTATCCGACACAAAACGCCGACAGGCAATGTTATTCACTCTGACACAACTTTCATTGTCAAAGGCGTTGTGTCGGGTCGCAGTAGCGTTGCCTCCAATAGAAGATCGGCCTTAGAAGAAAGTCTCGGCTGCCAAAAGTTGATTTTGATATTAAACATTCCCAACAAATCTTGTTATAGTGGAGCTAACACTTCTATATGGCACACTATATTGTACATATGTCAAAATATAGTCAGTTCTTGACTTACGACCTTTACACTTGTCGCAAGTGAAAAGTAAATTTCATATTTTTGCCTAGACACAAGAAGAAGAGGGATAACAGCAAATGGCGCAATAATTTTGTGCATTCGTAGTTCTAGTAGCTACTTGATGATTTTATTTTTGTATGAATTTCGACTTGCGTAGTAGTACTATAGTGGAACAAAACCAACTGTAAATTTAATTTATAAATAATATGTATATAATGAACATACATATACATTTCGTCTTCATATACAAGGAACCTAAGCACACTACACTGCTCGGTCGGACTGAAATCGGTTACATTTATGTATACATGAATGGCATTTGTGTGCCTGTCAATCCACTGTCAAACCGCGTTTCTGTCCGACCAAACAGTCTAGTGTGTGTGGAGGCTCAAGCTAATAAAATCAACACAGCACTTCGTCTTCTTACAAAAAATTGGAAAAGTCTAGATTTGTGGGGGTCTATTAGGATTTTTTTTTTGCGGTTGTAATATTTAAAATATTTTGGTAAATGAAACCACATGAGCATTAAATGGACACAAATTTAAAAGCGCTTTATTATTTGAGGCTGGTCTAAGTCTGCTTTTACATACACCGATTTTTGCCCGATTTTTCTCACCGATTTTTACATATTCTCTTTTGTTATCTTATTCAATCGGCGACAGCTTTGCATCTTTGTTTTAGTTTTTGCATATGTGCAACAGAGATACAAAATTTGAGCAAATTTAGCATTTCGTTGAAATGCGTTTGAAGCACAGAATTTCGCCAAAACAAAAACTTTCAAATAATATTCTGAATTTCAGAAGAACGAAATTCACTTGAAATGCCGAAAGTGTCTCAGCAACCCTCAAACACATGATTGCAAAAAACTGGGATTGCAGCTGCTTTTACAATATTTATCAACAAAATCAAGACTGAAAAAATAAAATAATGGAGCCGGGAGCAACTCATTGCTATTCCTCCAATTATCTGTAATTGCAGTATAAATTCTTGCTATCCAAATCCAATTGAAAAGCCACATTTAGTTATATTTTTATTTTCACAAAAAACAAACGAAAATTCTTTTTTAAAATTATAATCTGTCAAAAACGAAATTCGATTCTCAATGAAATTCCTTTTTTTGTTGTGTGCCACCTAAATTTGAAATTCAGAATTTCAGCTAAATTCACTCTCGTATGTGAATTGCAAATGGAGCCGCTCATGTTACATAGTGTGCACTTCACGGCAATACTCGTAAAAACCGAAAAACAAAACAACAAATATAAAGGAAACTATAAAATGGAGTAGAGAATGCTTGAAATGACTCAAAACTTCGATTTTTGATCTTTTTTTTTTATCATCACCGAACAAATTTCTTAATTTTTTAAGTTTTACAACGTTTTTACCACCTGTCATGCCCCAAACTAAGATTTTTCCGTTAGCTTGGAACTTCGTAAGCGAGACAAAATATATTTTTTCCAACATATGCATTGCTTAAGCTCAGAGTTTGATGAAAAAATGATTCCACAAAGAAGTTGTACAACGAAAAAAAAGTCATGGGAATTGTTAAAACTTTAAGAGAAAACTCTGAAAATTAACGCATATCTATCAATAACAACATGTCAACCGGTTAATGAAATGCTATAAAACTTGGTCCAATTCAAAACAGCAGATTTTTAAGGCAAGTATTCAATTTACTTGAGGAGAAACAAACTCGTAAAACTATTTCCAAGGGCAACTTTGAAGTTCTGTTAAATCGTTAGCAACAAAAAAATTCAAAATCCAGTTTTTCAATGATTACGATGGTTTTTGACTTAACTATCCAAAAATTATTGTATTTTAAGCAAGATTAGAAAAATTAGTTTGAAAACTAAAATATTTTTTATTATAATTTTTTTTTTGCTTCCTTGTAAAAAAATAAAAAGATTCTCTGATCCTTTTTGAAAATCTTTGACATGTTATTTCAACCTCAGGTTAGCTCTTGTGTCAGACAAAATATAATTGTACATATTGTGCTACGTTACAGAGTTGAACACTTTAGTAAATGACCGTCTCATTTCTCGAGTACAAATTTGTATACATGATATAAAATTGATAAGAATGATATTTCACATTTACAGGAATCAATCAGAACGTTTACGAAATGATGCTGTACGTTTGATGCGTGAAACCGACGAGAAAACTGCGCAAGGACAACGTGATGCTGGTCGTCGTTTGGGTGAACGCATTACCGATGTTACATTCTGGCGTAATGAGTTAAATACAGAGTTGGAAAAACTAATTTCGGAGTCGTCGGCTATATCTGATTTGAAACGAAGATGCGGTAAGGCAATGATGGATCTGGAAGCTCCATTACATATAGCACAAGAGTGCCTCTATCATCGTGAATCGCGTAGTGGTGTTGAGAAGGTGCACGACACGGCTGAGAAGGCTCTGTTGCTGGAAATCGATAATATACGTAATTCACGTGATAAACTCAAAGAACTGTTTGATAAGGTAATTTTACTCGAATTATTATTATTTTACAAGTTAAATTCATTACTATTATTGCTATAGATCACGAAACAGGCTCATGATTGCCGCGCTGCTCAGCATTTGCTAGAAGATGATGTGGTTCACAAGGAATCAACACTCGGTATTGATTCGGTATGCCATCAATTGAATAACTACAGTCGTGGTATCACATACTATGGTGGCATTGAGAAATATGATCCAACTGTGAGTACTCAGGAATCTTGGGCTGAAGCGAGTAGTCAACGTGTAAGTAGGTAAGTTTAAGATTAAATAGACGACGAATTAGTACGAACTTATGCTAATGTGTACGTATGTACATATGAATGGATATTTACTTTTAGATCACAAGCAGAACGTGCTAAATTGTCACAATTGCGTAGTGATGCTGAAACAATTGTGAACGCTGTAGCCACCTCTATTTGGGATCACTGGAGCAATACGAACAATGCCCTGGATAAACGTGCTCAAGAAATGTCTGAGTCTAAGAATAAAATTCAGCTTCATTTGCATAAAGTCCAGCAAGAACTTTTTGATTTAGAAAAACATATATTTTTAATACAAAAGGCCATACAGGATAAGTCAAGTCCGTTACAAGTAGCACAGACACGTTTGGAAGCGCGGACACATCGTGAGGGTGTTGAATTATGCAAGTGAGTAAAAAAAAAAACTGGATTACTCGAAATTTATATTGCATAAATAATATTTTTAATTTGTTTCATCAGGGATTGGGCACAACTTCGTCTTGTACAGGAAGTGCAAGATATACAGGGAATTGTTAGTCAATTGCATTATAAACTACAAGAATCCGAGGCTCAGCATCAAAGTTTGTTGAAAACTCGTTCAATGCTTGAAGCCGATTTGCGTCGTAAAGTTAATGCTCTATTTATTGATCGTGAGAAGTGTATGGGGATGAGACGTTCATTCCCCGTTAATAATTTGATTAAATACTAAATTTTATTTGTTGTATTGTAAAATATAATAAACGTGTTTTTGAAATATTTGGCTAAATGATAAGCTTTGTTTTAAAAACAGCATATTCCTGGTAAAAAAAAAAAATTAAAAATGGTAGGTGAACAGTTGATACTGTAGGAACAGTAACAGTGATGAGGGTCTACTAATATACACCACAAGTATTCGACAAGTCTCGAGAAAGGTCCTCTCAACTCACCAAAGTTCGAAGAATGTGTCTCTGTTTAAGTTAAGCCAAAAAACTCCCAATGGGGAGTTTACGTTTTAATTAAGATGAAATATAGAAATTAAAAGACATCAAAAAATATTAACAAAGGTTTGTTCATTTTGCTAATATCATTAATGCCTAAGCCTCGATCCACTATGTACTTATTGTAGGGGATATAATATTCAGTGTTAATTAACTTACCTTGTTTAACTTTAAACTTTACGAGTGAGCAGAATAGTCTCGAAAAAGATACACGACCTTTTATTTGATCATTTTTTGTTTACAAATGGGTTAACTTTATTTTGAAAATCAAACTTCAAAACATGCCGCCATATTAAAGATAAGAAATTTGACGCTTTTGACACTCAACACGTTGTTATGGGAATATACGTGCACAGAGGGTGTCATTGCAAATAGTTCAACTTTGTTATTAATCTATGGTATACTTCAGGTGTGCGTACCCTACGTTGTGCACTGCTATATCCATTTTTTCTTTGACATTCCATTTTGTTACCATTTTCCTGACACTCTTATTTCAGTGATGCCGCACCTAACAATTAAATAATTCCCTTTTTTTTACTCCAATTCAGTATTATAATTATAAATTAAATAATAGCATATGCTTAAATATGTACGACTAAATTATTATTGATTTAACAGTTCTACCTAATTAAACTTTAAATACTTCAACATACGTTCTCAGCTAGAAGATATTGCTCCAAAAAGTAACTGTGTTTACTAATTGCCCCAATTCGTGCCTATTTTATTTGGTTGAAAAACAATGCATCACTGTTGTGTGTTTCTCGGCCATTATTGAAAATTGGAAGGGTAAGTTTTTTTCAGTACCGGCAAATTAGTAAAAACCAGTTAATTTTTTAGTTTATTCATTTAAAACGATAGCAGGCAAATGCTATAAAACATAAGTAAAGTATGTGCTAGTAGTTTATTTAAAAATGTTCATTGTTTAGTAAAGATATTATTGTTAAAGTTGAAGTGAAAATTTATGACATTGAAAAAGCAGTGAAAATTTTACATCTTGGTACAAAAAATTTTTGCATTGTAAATAATTAATTTTATTTAATTGTGTTTTTCAAGTATTCTGTAAATATTTTGTTCGTTTCTTGTGCAATTAAATTATTAGTGTTATTATAAAATCAAAAAAAAGTTGGAGTAGGTCCACTTAAGTTTATTTGGTCTGACGTGTTCGATTTGTATATTTCCATTCATATTACATCGTGAAAGTGTTGGAAAGAGGAGAGATAAAGAAGATAAGGAAAGGAAGCAATTCGAAATAACTACAAACTTTATAAGCAAGTTGTATAAAGTGATAGCGATAAAGGGCTTAAATAAATTTTAACATTTAATTTAGTTTCTTTGCATCAATTTTTGGAACAAAGAATAATTATGGGTCATATGCTGCTTCTTACTTTCACGCGTAAAATAACTGGAGCGCAGTTAAGCTGTAGTCATGCCTAAAAGTATGCTGCTCAAAGTGGATTTTGGCTAACTTCCATAGGAGTCCAATCATTAACCATGGTTTTCTTTGAAGCCAAAATCAACTACAACTACAAACAAATTTGAGTGCAGCTTTCATTGGAGTTGCAAGAGTAACCAAAATAATCGGAAACAACAATTTTTGTTATATGAAATGGCTCAAAATTGCTTGACATTTTCCTCTTCTAAGTTACGTTTTATAAAAGTTGTGGAGCATTAAATTCCTTATAATAAAAGTCAACATAATTTTTCTCTATGGTCAATAGCATGTAACAGCGGCTAAAACTTTCCGAACATTTTTCGGAGCAGTACTGTAGCAGTGGAATATTTTGGTGTTTAACATTAAACATAACTGGTAAACCACTACAATAGTACCACAATTTTATATTACACTCTTGACTCTATTTTATTAGATGTTTATGGCATGCAAAAATCCTGTGTGCTGCCAAATTAATTTCTGCAAACATGCGTGGATTTGGCCGCAATGTTGGAAAACACGTAACCTTTAACTCGTGTTAATGCTAGAGTAAGAACGTACTGTTATATTAAATTTTATGCTAAAAATTTGCAGCAAATTGAATATGTATATATTAGAGCAATTGAAGAAATAATGAAACTCGAAATACTTGACCAGATCAGGCCATAATTGTATATAATTCAATTCTCTACAACTTATACCAAAGACAGTTTTTGCGTTATGGTCTCTGAAAAGGAGATATTGATATTTCATACATATTAATAAATTATTGCAAAAACTTTCCGATACTGTAATTCGATAAATTTTGAAGCTGTAGTTAATCTTCTACCACTTATGTAGGTTAGGCTGTTCAAAAAAACGCATTTGTGCAGGTCTCAAATATTTTTCACGTAGGAGCCATCGGAAAGGAATGATTTCGAAAAACAATTTTAGGCGTTTTGACGGATAAAGCAATGCAAAATTTATAGAAAAAAGCTAAGGAAAAATACCCTATTGATTGGGAATGTATTAACAATTTAAATATGTATAATATGCATAACAAGAAGTTTTATGATTGTTATAATCATATAATAAAAAAAAAAGAAAAAAGTGCCAATTAAAGATTATCGTAGATAAAGATATGATTTATAAGGCCGCAAACTAATCAAAAATCTAAGTTAGTTGAAAGTTAACTCTCTGATCAGATTGTTGTGGTGTTGGTATGTAACGGAAAATTTGGAAAAATTATACAATTGTTAAAGAAGAGAAGCTAATTTAGATTTGAAATTATTATTAAGTATGTAAAAAATTAAATATTCGCAGTTATATGCACTTGCATAAATATATCATGCTATATTTAGCGTACACAGTCATCTTTGACAAAAATCAAATTTAATTTTCTTCATTATTTTTTGTTTTGTATCATTTTTAGAAAAACAACAAAAACAACAACATGCGTGTAGCAATATTTTTATTAATATTTTGCATATTTAAATTTGGCTCTGGTGTTGATCAAAGCAATTTCAAAAAATGCGATCAGAGCAGTTTTTGCAGGTATGTTGTATAATGTGATGATGCAGATATTAAATATTAAATTTATATATATATTTTTTTTTTGGCATTTTTGGCAATTTAAATTACAATTTTTTTGTTTTTTTTTTTTTTTTTTTACAGACGCTGTCGCAAAATTGTGCCGGGTAGTGTAAATTTCTCATTAGTACCTGGTTCTTTAAATATATACTCTGATTCTATTACTGCCGATTTAATACATAAGGAAAATAAACATTTGTTTATTTTAAAATTGGAAGCATTGGAGGTAAGTAGATGAATTAATTAACTACAAAAGAATATAAAACTTAAAGAATGCGCACATCTAATGGTGACTCAACGCGCTCACGACTTTGTGTTTTTTCTCTTACTGTTACTCTCTGTTGGCTTTGTTCTCATTGTTATTCCCTCTCTGAGAGTATTTTTCTCAATATTTACATTGGGTTAACGGAAATGTTTATAGGAAAAAGTTTCAAATTGCTGGGGAAGGGAAAGTTTTTGCATTTAATAAATCTTCTGCTGATCAAAAATTAATTTGCCACTCATATCAACTATGCGTTTCGAAAATGTGGTTTTTTATTGGATAACAATTTATGTTCATTCTTTAAAACTCATTTTTTATCCACACGCAATAGGAAGCACATTTTTATCAAGAGATATGGAACAAGCTTTCTTGCTTTGTTTTGCAAGAAAGTTTAAATTAAATTCATCCACCTATCAAATTTAAAATTTTTTTTTATTTTTTTAATCAACACTTTCCCCTATGAGTTGATAAATGCACATAAGTAGGAAGAGAAAGAAGGGAAAGTATCTGTCAGACTGGGGATATAGTAAATAAATTTCGCTCTTCACTACTTTTAGTGCCAATGGGAGTAAGGCCCCATTACCACTAAACCTTTAGTGGTAGTGGAAATAAAAATCAACTACCACTAAACCTTTAGTGGTAGTGGAAATAAAAATTAACTACCACTAAACCTTTAGTAATAGTAGAAATAAAAATCAACTACCACTAAAGGTTTAGTGGTAGTTATAGTGAAAACTATAGTGCAGTCAAAATTTAGTGATTAGATCCCCAGTCTGGTATCTGTAGACGTTTTTTTTTGAATTGACCATAACTATTATGATAAATAATTGCAAGGGGCTTATTCTATATTTCCGGTGCGACAGAAAAAACAACTGCTCCTGTAATACGAAATGCGCTGAAATATCGTGTCCATTATTCACTTGAGAAGCGTGAGTTTTACTAGTAATACGATATATATGTAATAATAAACTCTCGAAATTGAAGATTCGACGATGTTTCAAGAATTCAGTAGAGCTGGAAACCCTACTGTCTCGTATCAGTTTGATTGAGCTCAAAAAGTAACAGTTTACTACGTGAAGTAACTGGCTATATGAAAAAACTTCATTATTTCATATAGAAATCAGTCGATTTTAGCATTGCTTACACTGTTTTAAAAGTTGAAGGCACTTGGTTGGTTTTTTTCACACATCAAATATGTGGTTATTGCAGTGACACAATATTGGTATGCCGATTTTTGTTATCGCTAACGGGAATGAGAGTAAGGTACTAACAAATTTTTTACGATCTCTATAAACGTTTTGTACTAAAAATCTGAAATATTAGAGCAACTTTTATAAAAAAATTTGTATCTCTTCGTGCATTTAATTAAGAAAAATGCAAACGTTCTTTTAAGTTTCATATAGAATAAGACTCCCAAAAGAGAACTATCATCTGATTGGCTCACTTCGTTTTTTCCATTATAATTTTAATGTCTCCGTTGCTCTTTTTATGTCTCACTTTTGTTGTTTCTCGCTTACACGTAAAATTTTTATTTTCCAGGACAAACTTCGCCCTCTTTGTGGTTTATATTCTTTACTAATGCTTGGTTTTCACTATGTCATATTCCCTGTCACAAAGAGGGAAGAGTGAATTTCCTAAATGAAATTTACCAACATGTTGGCAAATTTAATTGAAATTGACATAGTGAAAACAAGGCACAACGTTTATTTCTGAATTCTTATTAATTTCCTTCTTTATTTTCACCTAGGGCAATACCTTCCGCATACAAATCGACGAGAAAACGCCATTAAAAAAACGCTATATAGTTGAGCATGCTTTAGTAGGAACACCAAAACCTGGAACGTAAGTATTTTATGAATCATTGTTTGTTCTCTTAAGGGGGAATATACGCCTAGAAGCGCGAAAAAAGCAATTTTATAAATTTTTGTGAGGAAACCTATTCGAATCGTCATATTGTTTTTTTTTTCTTAATGAAAGCATTCACTTTTGAGAATGTGTCTAATTTTTTTTATTCAAAAATCTTCAAAATTTTTGCCCGACATTCTTAAGACCTCAAGCTTTAAGAAAAACAAAAATTGCAAACTGATATTTTTGACCATTCTAGGTTTATATTCCCCCTTAAAGTCACTTATTATCAAATTTGTGTTTGTTGTATATCAATAAAATTATAAAATAAGTGACTAAATGACTAGTGAGTGATACAACAAACTCACCTTTCATTGAAATCTTTTTTGCATATATTTTCATCAATTTATTTCTTTTCTTTAAATCTGTTTTTCATTTTTCTCTATCTCCTTAGTATTAAAGTACAAAATGAAGAAGGACCTGAGCTCACAATTATTTCTGGTACCAATAAAGCTGTAATCGTTGCTGATCCTTTCCGCATTGATTTCTATGAGAATGGAGTGCTCACCGTACAGGTTAATGCCAAAAAATTAATGACTTTTGAACATTTACGTTTAAAACCACAACCAATATCTGAGGGTAATGATGCTGGTGTGGCTGAGGCTGCTAATGCTGGAGGTGATGCTTCTGCTAAAGCCACTGAAGAGATTGATCCTGGTGCATGGGAAGAAAATTTCAAATCACATCATGACTCGAAACCATATGGACCCGAAGCGGTGGCACTTGATTTTTCATTCCCAGAAGCTCAAGTACTTTTCGGTATACCCGAACATGCTGATAGTTTTGTGCTGAAGTCTACGCTGGGTACGGAACCTTATCGTTTATATAATTTGGATGTATTTGAACATTTAATCGATAGTAAGATGGCACTGTATGGCTCAGTTCCAGTTTTATATGGTCATGGGTAAGTGATTGAAAAAAGTTTTAAAAAGTATAGAGATTGATTATAATCACATTTTTATTTTTTCTTAGTTTACAACGCACTGCTGGTGTATATTGGCAAAATGCTGCTGAAACTTGGGTTGATATTTATACTGAAGAAACTGATGTTATGTCTTCAATTGTTAATTTTGTTTCGGGTAGGTTACTATTTATAATTCTACAATATTTTTAATCACTCTCAAATACTTTTACTTTAGGCTCACGTGTCTCAGATCCTTATGCCGCCCATTTTATGTCTGAATCTGGTATTATTGATGCTTTTATTTTGTTGGGCCCCACACCAATGGATACATTCAAACAATATACCGCACTGACTGGCGCTGCCAATCTGCCACAACTCTTCACATTGGCTCACCATCAAAGTCGCTGGAATTATAATGATGAAAAAGATGTTGAAACTGTCTCCGCCAAGTTCGATGAATATGATATACCCAATGATGTTATGTGGCTTGATATTGAATATACTGATGGCAAGAAATATTTCACCTGGGATCAGTTTAAATTCCCCAATCCATTGGGCATGATTAAAAATCTTACTGAATTGGGACGCCATCTTGTGATTATTATTGATCCGCATATTAAACGGGATAACGGCTATTTCTTTCATAATGATTGCACTGATAAGGGCTTCTATGTCAAAACCAAAGAGGGCACTGATTATGAAGGTGAGTTTTTTTTTTTGTTGTTTTTTTTTGTACTTGTACTTGTACTTGTACTTGTACTTGTACTTGTACTTGTACTTGTACTTGTACTTGTACTTGTACTTGTACTTGTACTTGTACTTGTACTTGTACTTGTACTTGTACTTATACTTATACTTGCGCTTGTACTTGTACTTGTACTTGTACTTGTACTTGTACTTGTACTTGTACTTGTACTTGTACTTGTACTTGTACTTGTACTTGTACTTGTACTTGTACTTGTACTTGTACTTGTACTTGTACTTGTACTTGTACTTGTACTTGTACTTGTACTTGTACTTGTACTTGTACTTGTACTTGTACTTGTACTTGTACTTGTACTTGTACTTGTACTTGTACTTGTACTTGTACTTGTACTTGTACTTGTACTTGTACTTGTACTTGTACTTGTACTTGTACTTGTACTTGTACTTGTACTTGTACTTGTACTTGTACTTGTACTTGTACTTGTACTTGTACTTGTACTTGTACTTGTACTTGTACTTGTACTTGTACTTGTACTTGTACTTGTACTTGTACTTGTACTTGTACTTGTACTTGTACTTGTACTTGTACTTGTACTTGTACTTGTACTTGTACTTGTACTTGTACTTGTACTTGTACTTGTACTTGTACTTGTACTTGTACTTGTACTTGTACTTGTACTTGTACTTGTACTTGTACTTGTACTTGTACTTGTACTTGTACTTGTACTTGTACTTGTACTTGTACTTGTACTTGTACTTGTACTTGTACTTGTACTTGTACTTGTACTTGTACTTGTACTTGTACTTGTACTTGTACTTGTACTTGTACTTGTACTTGTACTTGTACTTGTACTTGTACTTGTACTTGTACTTGTACTTGTACTTGTACTTGTACTTGTACTTGTACTTGTACTTGTACTTGTACTTGTACTTGTACTTGTACTTGTACTTGTACTTGTACTTGTACTTGTACTTGTGCTTGTACTTGTACTTGTACTTGCACTTGAACTTGTACTTGTACCTGTACTTGCACTGGTACTGTCACTTTTACTGGTGCTTAAAAATACTGAAGTAGCTCTAGTTGGTAGTAAATATTATTTTTAGAAAACTTTGAATGCTATTAGTTTTTCTGGGTTTGCTCTTGATTTTGTAGCTTACCACGTTTTTACAATAATGTCAAATTTATTCCATTTTTTCCTGTTGAATAAATTGTTTCTTCTTTATGCTTTTGCGTATTAGGTTGGTGCTGGCCTGGTTCTTCTAGTTATCCCGATTTCTTTAATCCCGAAGTCCGTGCCTACTTGGCTGAACAGTATAAGCCTGAGAATTTCAAAACAATTACCACCGATGTGCAAATCTGGAATGATATGAATGAACCTTCAGTCTTCAATGGCCCTGAAGTAACTATGCTTAAAGATTTGGTGCACTACGGCAATTGGGAACATCGTGATGTCCATAATCTTTACGGGCACATGTATGTTATGGCTACCTTTGATGGTATGCTCAACCGTGATCCCAATCAACGTCCTTTTATTTTATCGCGTGCACACTTTGCTGGCACTCAGCGTTATGCTGCCATCTGGACTGGTGACAACACCGCCGATTGGGGGCATTTACAGCATTCGGTTAAGATGTGCCTCTCAGAAGCGGTTGCCGGTTTTTCGTTTTGCGGTGCTGATGTAGGTGGTTTCTTTGGTAATCCCGATGCTGAATTACTCGAGCGTTGGTATCAGACTGCTGCTTTCTTGCCATTTTTCCGCGCACATGCACACATTGACACGAAGCGCCGTGAGCCTTGGCTATTTCCAGAGAAGACACGCTTAATCATACGTGATGCCATTCGCAAACGTTACTCATACCTACCGCTGTGGTATACCATGTTCTACGAACATGAACTTGACGGTAGCCCCGTCATGCGTCCACTGCTCGCACACTATCCCCACGATAAACATGCTTTCAATATTGATAATGCTTTCTTGCTGCAAGATAAACTTATGGTGCGTCCGGTAATGGAGCAAGGTGTAAGCAAGGTGGATGTATACTTCCCAGCAATCGATGACAAGAAGAATAGTGATTTGTGGTATGATGTGGATACATTGCAAGTGTATGATAAGGCGGGTTATGTATCGATTCCAGTTGATGATCGAAAGGTAAGTTGGTTTGAGTCAAAGCAAGAGTGTAGAGTTACTTACGCAATCTACTTCTTTTACAGACTCCCATTTTCCAACGTGGTGGCACAATCGTCCCAACCAAAGAACGCATACGTCGCGCTGCTACGCTCATGAAGGATGATCCCTACACGCTAATCCTGTGTGTGGATCGGGAGAATAAGGCAAATGGCACACTCTTCAATGATGATGAAAAGTCCTACGATTATCGTAAGGGCCTCTACAATTACGTCTACTATGAATTCACACCGACAGAGCTGATAAATAGATTCATTGGTAAGCCTAAATACAAGACAAATGCATGGATTGAGCGTATTGTTGTTGCTGGATTGGGTCGTGTACCCAAATCAGCTACGATTATCATAAATGGCGTATCGCAACAGTTGGAGGTCCTGCCGCACAAGAGCAAGAACGCATTTATCATACGCAAACCTGGCGTTCAAATGCAGGTCGATTATTCGATTAGACTTAATTATTAGCTTATAAACAAGATAAAATTAAAAAAAAAAATTGAACGCAGTAACATTCAATGGGCTTAGAAGAAGTAAAAACTGATTTTTATATTTTTTTTATGCTAAATTTATAAATTTTTATCTGTATTTTTGTTTAAATTTTTTCTACTTATGTTTTCCTTAGGCATTTTTTATCAATGGTGGTTAAATCACATATCTTAGTTGCTTAAAAATTTTTGTGTATAAATAATTTTTGGATTATTAAATAAATATTTAAACTGCGTGAATGTTCTACAAAACTAAAACAAAACTATGAAAATATTTATTTTATTTGAGTAAATTATACGACAAAGCTAGATCCAGATGGTAAGACTTTAGCGTGAATTAATCACCCTGTATTGATAGTTTGATTGCCATGCAACAGTTGGTTGTTTCGATTTTCCCACAAACCCCAGGTGTCATACGCATGCCTTATCAATCACCGTTGTGTGTGTCTGTGTATTTCCCTCTTATAATTTTTTTTATTTTAAAATTTGTTGGGGAATGTGATGGGATAAACTGCACACACACACATAAGCATCCACGAATAATTAAGCGCCACCCTCACTGGAACGTGACCGTCGCTGTTTTGGTTAGTAGTCGTCGTTAACATCGATGCTATTATTGGTGTAAAAACAAACAAAAAAGATTTATGAAATTCTTTGCACAATTTTGATGTTTGTTGTAGAAGAAAAATGTTTGCTCTTGTTGTTGGCGTAGTGAATTTTTTTTCTACCATTCCTATCCTTTTTTCTTGTTGTCCTTTGATTACATAGTGTAGTCAAAGCACTAGTAGATTATTCAAACATTTATGAACATGCGCAGTTTTGTCTCCTTCATTTTATCCGCAGGAGAAAAAGTGTTGATTCCATATAAAATAAGTTTTATCTCTATAGTTGTTTATTCGTGAATAAACAGTCGCTTGTGGTATTATGAACAAAGAAGGTCGAAGATGCGGCTGAAAGATTGAATGATTTGAATGATTGAGTAGAAAAGGCTTGAATTTTTCTTGTGTTATATTTTTTGTATACTTTCCCGGCAAATTTTTAATATTTTATTGGCAACTTAGCAAAGAAGAATTTTACACTTTCACCAAATTTCTTGGTCTCTTTAAGAAACCTAAGAAGATCAAGTAGAAGAATAGAGTGAGCAAAACTCATCCCTAAGTTATCGCTATCTAGCAGGCGTCTCCTCCTTCTCTTGAAGGCGGGGCAATAGCAGTATCCGTTTCCTCCTCAAGGTAAGATACACATGCCCGATCGGCAATGATACCCATGTTAGCCATGTGTTGACTACAAGTATTGTGCCCTACGAAGATACGCAGAAATTTTTTCCCCAAATGGAGAAGAAAGTCAGCTGTTCTCCTATTTTGGTTCTTATTCAAAAAACTCCATAGTTTTGGATGATTTGACACTGGACTATCTTCTCTATGAGCATAACTCATGGATTCTGACTGAAATTGATGCCGATGATTATCTCTGGGCCCATTAGATTTGCCGCAGAGCCGTGGTTGGCAAATTCATCAGCAATTTCGTTGCCCGCCACATCGAAGTGTCCCGACACCACACAGAACTGATTCCGTTTGATGTTTTTCAACGTCTGTATAGAAAATATGTGTAAAACACCTGCGGATGATCTCCGGATTGCTCCATTGGCTTCGCCGAATGGGGCATAAGACCGGCAATCGGCATCGAAAACAATTAACATTGAGCTGGCGTTGAATCCGTCTGTGACCCGTATACGGAGTCTGGTTAATGTGAGGACCAGGCAATTTTAAAATAAAGTTTTAATGATCTCTCCCTGTGGTATGGTTAGAATCCCCATTGGCTAGTGATCTGTACTGACAGCAGCTCATCTGATAACTTCAGTTCAGATTTTGGAGAGTAGGTTATTCGTTATTGTAAATTTCTGAAAATTTTGGTGATATCTCGCCTAGAAGTAGATAGGTAGAAGTAAACATTTTTTTTCGAAAGTTCGCCTGCGACTCTTGTAGCGAAATGAGGACATTTTTCGCATACGAGATCATATGCTTGTAATAAATCTTTATATTTAGCCCTATTTCAAATATTTCCGAATGAAATCCTTGGGAAATTTTTTTCCTTTTCCTTCTTTTCCTAAAGGAATTTGTTTTTGTACGTTAGTAAAGTTAAGAAATTTTTATTTGAAATTTTTTTCCTGGGACTGAGTTTGAAAAGTTTAAAAATTAATAAAAAAAAATTGTAATTTTATACTTATTTAAAAGAAAATAATGTGCTGAAGTTTTTGGTAATATTAATATTCCTTAAGATTTTTCTCGAACCAGATGGTGCGACGCATTAGATTTACAAACAGTAAAAAAAAAAGATATTGATGCAAAGGTGAAACCGGGGGCTTAAGAATTTTTAATTTCTATTTTTAAAATTTAATTTAAAATCGAAACGACATTCTTATCAAGACTCAACTTTGAAGTGTTATTAATAATATTATGAAGATTTTTCAAGAGGGGGGGGGGGGGGGAGGGCGGGGGAGGGGGGTTTTGTAAGGTACCTTTCATTCATTCTACACTCTACTCTTTTAAACTCACTTGCTGTACCTTGTATTACTTAGAATTTGGTTGGCAACGCGTAGCCCCAGAAGTGGAGAAACTCTCCCCCTTGTGTTGCCCCTCTCGTAACCAGTTTCCTTGTTGTATTCATTGCTATTGGGGTGTTAATTTTTCTGCTATTAAGCATTTCGTCCAACCGAATTGATGAAGCCTTCATCTATTTCCTATTTTTTTAGTGCCATTTGATTGACTCCATTTTTACATTATTAAGGAATGCGCACGAAAAAATTGTTACATAGAAAAATCAAGAAATCTAGTAAGCCGTGAATCCTAATTATGAGAAAGTTTTTTTTTTTTATTATACCTTGCTCTTATTTTGTAAATTCTTTACAAAAAAAAATGGATAAAAATTCTTTGCTTTTAAAGAAGCTTAGAACTTTTTAACGAATTAGTTCCATCAAGGCCTTCATTGAGCTTTTATTAATGTTTTTAGAAGCTGCAGTCCACTAAATCTCCAATTCCTTTATGTCTTTCGATACACCTTTGGTCTTAGTGTTCCACTAACTTCAGCTATGGTACAATTTTGATATTATTGCAGGTGTACCACTCCATCTATTTTTTTTCCATAGTGGAACGATTCCAGATCAGGACAAAAGAAATTGGATACTTTATACTGCACTAGAAACGGTTTCAACTTCTTTTGCAAGCATTCAGCAATATAAATATTTGTGTTGCATTGACCCAGAAGTTACATACGGCTGGCTTCTTTTACTGCAGCTGTATATGGCCTGCCACACGAGAAATTTTTTAAGGAACTTAGATTTTTTCGGGCTCTATACTTTTCTGACACATTTCCCCGCTGATCCGCTGCGTAAAAGTCGTTACCTGGAAGCTGCGAAAAATCCGCTAATAAATATAGTGGCCAATAATGTCGACAAATCGAAATTAAAACTGGAAACAAATTTTTGAAATCAGATAATATCTTCAGGCTCCAAAAGGGTCTTGAAAGTAAACAACTATTTTTAAAAATTTTTCGGCAGAAAAATTTCTTATTTCTCCTTACAAATAGAAACATAATGCAAAAAGAATTTTTGAAATCGGATAATGTTTATTGGTTCAAAGCTAAGGTTTCCCGATCCACATTTTCTACCAGATTCCACCTTTTGGTCAATGTTTATATTGCCTTTAAAGTTTTTCAACACCAGGCCAACAGTTTCACGGGACACTTTAAGAGTTTTGACAATTTTTAAGTGACTCCATTTCGGATTTTTTAGCTTGAGTATCCATTTTTACCAAACACTTTTTGTGGAAATGAAAATAATTTATTTTAGATGAGAGTTTATTTATTTATTTATTAATCTGTCGAAACAATTTCTATCAGATTACTTACAGTTAAAAAACTTAAAACTATAGCAGTAACTTATAACAATTAATAAAACAAAACTGAAAACCTTACTACAATAAATTCATTAAATTTGACTTAAAAACGTCTCTTGTCACACTGAGGTCGATTACATTGCAAATATTATTAAATTTAACACACGACTTGTGAACAGTTTCACTACGACCATAATTGGTTCTGTGATATGCCAAGTGGAAAAATTGCCTTTGCCTAATAGGCCTTTCCGGTGCATATAAGCTAAAAAGAGCAAGAAGGGGAGAACAGTCAATATGACCCATGAGCACATCCCTTGCGAATAATACCAGAAAATAGTTTCTTCTAGTCATCAAATGTTTTAAGCCCAAGAGAGCACAACGGCTAGAATACGATGGATTGAAGTTCCAGTTAAGCTTTGATATGGCAAATCGAGTAAATCTTTTTTGAATTTTCTCAACCCTCTCGTTGTGACAAGTATAAGCAGAATCCCAGATTATGCAACCATACTCCACAACCGATCTAACCAATGAAACATATATTGTCTTTAGAGTGAACGGGTCCTTAAAATCATTAGAATTTCGACGGGTGAAGCCCATCAGGGCATTTGCCTTAGAAATTATATAATTGTAGTGATCAGCAAAACTAATTTTACTATCAAAAATTATGCCTAAGTCTTTTTTTGAATCTAGACGAGTGAGACCTGTATTTTCAATGGTATAGTTATACAATAAATTATTATTACTCATAGAGAACGTTAGAATGTTGCATTTACTAATATTAAAAAAGAGATTATTGACAATGCACCATTGGTATATATTATCAATGTCATCTTGAAGGTACCGGGATTCTTCAACACTGGACACTGCCTTAAAAACTTTGACATCATCAGCATAGATTAAACATCTAGAATGCCGAATATAATTTGGAAGGTCATTAATAAATAAGACGAACAAAAGCGGGCCAAGATGGCTACCTTGCGGCACCCCAGAGTAATTTAAAATGATTTTTGAAGACTTATTCCCCAATCGAACAAATTGTTTACGTTCAAGTAAGTAGTTTGTCAACCACCTAAGTATCGAGGAATGAAAGCCCATGAGTTGAAGCTTTCTGATTAATACCTTATGCTGTACTCTATCGAAGGCCTTAGCAAAGTCAGTGAACACTACATCAACCTGTTTTCCCATCTCGATCTCATTTTTTAAATAATGAGAGAAGAGGGTTAAATTGGTTGTTGTGGATCTACCACTAACAAATCCATGTTGGAATTCAGAAATTTGATGTTTAATGTTAGCATAAATTCTTTTTTTCACTAAGACTTTAGGGATTAGAGGCAGCTTCGATATTGGACGATAGTTAGCAACATCATGTCTAGAGCCAGATTTATGAATAGGGATAATAACTGATTCTTTCCACTCAGCTAGGAAATCCCCATTAGCTAATGATAAATTAAATATTTTAGTCAACGGAAAGGCCAAATTGTGAGCACACTTTTGAAGAAAAAGTGGTGGAATATTATCAGGACCGGGGTTTTTCTTTATATCAAGCTTAAGCAGCTCTAACTCTACCTCCTCCTCAGAAAGTTTCAGAATACCAAGATCGGTAATAGAAGGGCCTCGATATGGTGGCGAGTTTAACGAAATCGGGTCCAATTCGTCACCTTCATTAACAAAGTTGGATTGGAAAAACGATGCAAACATATCACATATAAGGTTCTCACAATCAGATGTAGTATCCAGATAAGTCATACTTTTAGGATACCCCTGCGTTTTTCTTTTTTCATTAATGAAAGACCAGAAGGCTTTCGAATTCGATTTAATATTAGATTCAATCTCCAATAAATGCTGCTTATACAGGAACTTTTTTAGTGTTTCATACTCATTTCTAATGCGAGTTAACTCTTCGCGGAATGCCGAATTAGATTTGCATTTCTTCATCATTTTATTAAGTGAATTCTTGAGTTTAGACAAACGACTGTTATACCAAGACGGCTTATTACTCTTTTTAGCTTCAATAATTGGCACAAATTTAACAAATGCTTTATTGATGACCTCTATGAATGAGGTATAATTAAGAAGCAGGTTATTAGTAAAAATAGCACTCCAGTTAACATCAGAGAAAAAAGAATTAATTGCATCGTAATCGGCCTTTACAAAATTAAATTTAAAAACATCGACTTCAATCGGAGTTACTTTAGGCATTTTAACATTTATATTAACAACAACAGCTTTATGGTGAATGCTATTTATAAGTATTGGATAGTCAGTTTCAGATAACACGGCTTCACAATCGTTAAAAACAAATATTAGGTCTAAAATTCTGCCTAAAGAGTTTTTTATGTGATTCAATTGAAACAGACCCAGTGACATTATGGAATCAATGAAATCAGAATTCAAATCATTAACGCGATTGGAAGGGATCAAGCGTTTTAAATCATCAGAATAAATCCATTGGATATTCCCAAGATTAAAATCTCCCAAAATCACAGGATAATCATTACAATTACGGTTACAGAGTTCTACGATATTAAATATATTTAAATAATGCATATTATATACCTCGCCACTGGAATTAGGTGGAATATATGAAATAATTAAAAATAATCTAACATTAGAGTGGTCGGAAGACTTGTTAAGATCGTTATTTATAACATGGCAGTCCACACGAACACAAAGTTGCTCTATAAACGAATCCGAATGAAGCAGTTTGATTTCTTGACACCTAAAAGACGAACGGATTGCAATCAGTGTTCCACCTCCACGAGTTAAGCCAGTCCCTCTTAAGCAACGATCACGGCGAAATACCGTGAAATTATTACCAAACAGCTCAGCAGACAAAATACCCTCATGTAGCCACGTCTCAGTGAATGATATTACATCATAACTGCAATCGAGTAGGGCAAATGATAATTCATTCAATTTTGTTCGCAATCCTCCTACGTTTTGATAATACAACGAAAGTGCATTCTTAGAGTTATCGTCGCAGTGAACCCATTGTGAAATATTACCAGTAGCAGGTTGTAGGTCTGATTGTAGTTGATGTGTTAAAGAGCAGTTTCTTTGACTTCGCTGCTGATACGCTTTTGAGCGGTGTTGTTGATGAATATGAGTATTGTGTAGATTTAAATAAGGAGATGCAGATGAGTACGCAGGTGCGACATTATTTATGAGACTGGCCCTGGAACACCTACTCGTTGAAAAAAACGAAACGGGCATACTTTTACGGAAGCAGGCCATAACGCAGAGTCCAACAGTTTATGGTAATATGACAGAGGGATGCCTATTTTAAAGTTTACTCTTTTTAAAGATTCAACATCTACACCTCTCTTAATCAATTTATTGCAAGAAATTAGAGTACGATCAATGCAAGCATGATTAGAAATATAATCTTTGATGTTTTCAGCAGAAACCGTAGGCTTAAAAGATGACAAATGAAGCCATTTCATAGGAACAACAACATCCAACTCCGTATTACGATTGCTACCAACAATAATTGCATTTATTTTTCGGTTTTGATTTACACCATTAGCATAAGACAAATTTGACACATCCAGAGAGGAAAGAGACCCAATATTATTATTGGGCAGCGAAGCAGTAGCATCCGAAGAGTGCGTAACGACAGCGGCTGAAGCAGCGACCGTAGCAGCATAAGAAAGAGACCCAACTTTACTAGTAGACAGCGAAGCAGTAGCATCCGAAGAATTTGTAACGACAGAGGCAGTAGCAGCAGCATACGAGAGAGGCAGAATATCTTCAGCTTGAGTAACGGTAGATGCGATGGGAGTATCAACAATATCTGAGTCGGTGTTGTTAATATCCATAGCCAGAGTGGAAGTAGTAGAATTTGTTGTTGTGGTTTGCACTAATTTTGATTGAGAGAGAGATTTTGTGAGTTCGCTCTTCGATGCATTGCGCAGAAATGGTTGAGAGGATGGAGTGCTAACAATATTGTTATTGTTTATATTAATGTTTTTATTTACTGAGGGCAATAGTACAGGCGAATTTGATATGCTTTTGCGTTTTGTGTTGGAAAGAAAGGTGGGGTCAATGACCTTTGTCTTAGAGCGAGTTAACCTTGAATTGCTAACAGCCGGCGAATTATTAGAGTTTTTGATTAAATCACCAGATTGCGACATTTTCGTATTAGGGACAGAATTAAAAAATTCACTGAGCACGTTCAAGCTTGCTAAGGCTTCGTTGACTTTAGAATGGGAAAAAGTAGATGAGCGATTAGCACAACTATCACATCTATAAATAATGTTTTTATTAATTTTTATTATGTTTACACTATTAGAGTTTAATTTGGTGCATTTTATATGCACTTCAAGATCACAGACTCCACATGCTATGCAGCCGTCTGATAAACATTGAGTATTACACTTGAAGCAAATCATCATGGTAAATAAGCCATGGAATTGTTCATATATTAATTAGAATTAAGTTCAGCGCACTGATAAATTTATATGGAAAGAGAGCAATATTAAAATGCGACCGTACACGGCGAAGTTCAAATTGAAATTTTGGCTTTATCTCTCATTAAAACTTAAGACGATGATATGCACTTCTAGCAAAAATAGGAAGTAAAAAACTATTTAAAAATGTTCCTTCGATGCTCAAGAATATCCAAGAATATCGCCTGTGTGAAATCTTTATAGTGAAGGTTCTTTTAAAGCAAACTTTAAGTAGAGCTCAGATTAATCTTTCAAATTTTTTCGATTAGTCATTGTTTGACCGTATTTTAGTTCTAATTTAACCTCACTTTGGCTCTAGACATTTTTAATCAGAAAATCTAATAAATGTTTAATTAAGATATTTAGAAGTTCACTTTAAAAATACCACAAGTTCATGTGCGCTTTTGAACAATGCATATAAATACTATAGGTTTGCACTCATATCTCCAATTTTTTTTAACCACTTTAAGCTACAAAATACATACAAAAGCGTGATTCACGATAATGCCATTCACATTTAGCATGAGTTACTTATTTCTTGTTTTTATTTTTGCACTTTGTGTTGAAATGCAGATACAGATACACGAATATATAGTACGAGTTTGTATATTCATAGATGTACATACATAACCGACGGACAGCACAGTGGAGCAAAAAAGCTACATCCAAAAAAAAAACAGAAAAGATGAACAGCGACAGCAGCAAGCAGCGACAACAACAAAAAAATGTAGTATGCTTTTAATCCCATGCACATTGCGAACAATTAAACGCCACAATGGCAATTGCCACTACCATTAACTTTTGTTCTAACCATTGTTGGCTGTTACTATTGCTGTTGTTGTGTGTTGTGTCATTGTGGTGCAACATAGTGTATTTTATTTACATTTTTATTTTGTTTTGTTTTAGTTTCATTTAATATTTTTTTCTGTTTTGTTATGTTGTTTTATTATAAACGGAAGTTGAAAATGGTGAACAGCAACATATTTCTACTAATTAATTGTACTTTGCGAGACTTTGTTGTCAGCTTTTGTCGTTATTATTGTTGTTGTCGTCGTTGTTGTTACTGTGCTGAGGCTGATGCTGCTATTGTTGTTGTTGTTGCATTTTCTTTTATAAATTTGTTGCCATTTCATGGTCATGCATGCGAACCAAAACCAACAACAACAACATTATAGTATGAGTACGAATGTAATAGTAAGAGCGAGTAGCAGCAGCAATGAAAGCATCACAGCGAAGAGGCTTTTAAAAAAATGAATTGCGCTCTCATGCAAAGGATATTCATGTTCTACTCATATATACACATACATACATTCGTGCACTCTGAGTATTCATACACTTACTACATACGTTTTCATATACTCGTACTCACAATCAGTAGAATCAAAAGTGGATTTCTCACACCATAATCTCATGAGGCACAGAATGCTGAATGAATGTGTGTGTGTGTGTGTGTGTGTGAGTAGTGGTAGTGCTTCTCGTTGTTAGCTGTTATTCGTTGTTGTCTGCATGCTTTTTCAATGGATTAGCATTTTTTAAACTAAACTCTTTAGGATTATTTTTTCTGCTACAAAAAGAAAAAAGAAAAAAAGAAAATCAGAAAAAATTCATACTGATGTTATCAAAGGTTTGTTAACCTTTTTGATTGCTTAAATGAAATGAAAATGTTTCAGTTTTCGGTATTCGTTTTCTATCCACAAATTTTTTAAGTAAATACAGAAAAGTTTAAGCAGAAGGTTTTGCAAGAAAAAAAAAAAAAAGAATAAAAATAAATGTTGTCATTCATGAGCAAATTTTAATTAAGCTAATTTTTGTGTCAAATATTAAAGTAAGTAGTTGGGAATAGTATGAGATGATTTCTTGAAATTCTTGTAAAAAATATGCTATATCCCTCTCTTGAGGATTTGAGTATGGAAATATAACCCTTTCATGACCGACCTCAAACCGATGGAAATTTAGATTTTTTTTTTGCGAACGTTTGTTCAGCAACACAACTTTTCTGAACAAAAGTTTTTCAAATATAAAGTTTTACACACACACACAGATAAGAAAGGAATCTGCTTAATCCGAAATATATTAATATTTCTGAAAATATGAAAAATGATTACATTTCCTATCAGAAAGTTCAATCACGTTTATTTAACCCTCAAATGCATGCATTTTTTTTTGTTTTATAAAAATTTTTGTTTTTGACATAACTTGGGGTTGCTAATCCTCAATTTCTTTTCCTGCCATCATAGACACATTAAGGCGTTTATCCTTTCAATTCTGTATTTTTTCTAAATAAACTTTAAGCGCTTATTTATCACTTATACAATACAGAAACCTCCATAATTTTTATTTAATATTCTATAATAATGTTGAATCTTACTTACCAGAATTTTTGTATTACATATTTTTCACTTTAATTTAAACGAAAATTGATTGCAAAAAAAAAAAAAACACTTCTGAATCAAATAATTTTCATGGGAAAATGCATCTTTTCAATTTTAAATAACCACAACTTTTGAACTGCTGTTGCTAGAACAAAGCAGCTTTCAGAAAATCACTGGAAAAACTAGCAAAAAGACTTGAGGTTGGCCCTTGATTTAAAATAAATTTATATCGGGATTTAATTTAAATATATATGCCAATCCGCCTTGAGGCGGACCTATGCATTTGAGGGTTAATAACATTCGAGATAAAATGTTGCAAAAACGATGTAAAAAAGTATATGATAAGACGACCTTGTACGGCTCTGAGATTATTTATCAACAACTGGTCATTATATTGTAAAAGTAAAATCTATTTTTTTTATCAGCGAAACCCAGTTTGGCTAGAATTTTTCTCAAAATATTGCTATCAGAGTAAAAAGTTCAGGTGGGACACACAAATAACCCGATGATGGTGAAATTGATAATTATCTATAAGAAAAGTTAATGGTAATTAACCAATAAACTAGAAGACAGGTGAATTAGTAGTGATTAACCTAGCTCTGTAATTAGTTGTTCTCTAAGGCGAAAAATGAATTTTTTCTTTTCCCAGGACGTCAAAGTTTCTGGACTTCAAAATAATATATTTTCTCATCATCGTTACTCATACGCCCTTGGCTATTTTTTAAGCCTGCAACTTTGACACAAATTTTTTTTAATAAAAATAATTTTATTTGTTAATATTTTCTTATTAAAATATAGTTTGAGCTTTTGTCAAAAAAATTAATTTTTAATATCCCCAAAATCCCACACGTTCCTAACCTAAAACATATTTGGCGTACTTACAGTTTCGTCATATCTGGTGTCGTATCCAGTGCTGTCCTTTTACCATACTTTTTTGACACTTTTGATTTTTATCACTTTTACCCAAAATCTATCACTTTTTCACGGAATAACAACCGTGTGGCGCTCCTATCGTTGCGATTTGAGTTCTGTTTTTTTTGTTAAGCTGGTACATCTGTTGTTGATATTCCCTTATCCCTTATATATCTTAGTGTCATAGCTTGACATTTGCAAAAATTTCGTAGCCAAGAGTACATCTATCTCCGTGTGTGTTGACGATTTTTTACAATTTTATTAAATTCTGTGTAAATCCTGTAACTTCTTTCTGTTCAATCGAGTTGAAAAACCATTACGGGGAACGCGTTTCAGCCACCGAGAGGAAGTAATGGAAAAATCGCAGGAAGCACTGATGGACATACTAAAACTTAATTACTTATGTGGCCTAATCACAAGACTGTGAAAGCAACCCGTTATCGGGTCAAGGCCGACCTTAACAGCTCTCGCCTGGCGCCTGTGTTTTGCGCGCGCCTTCTTCAATTCGTTATCCCAAGCGAGGCAAGATTTTCCTTAACTTGGTCCTTCCATCGGAGGCATGGTCGCCCTCTTCGTCGTCGCCCAGGAATTTCCGCTTCGAACACCTTCTTCGCTGGAGCTTCTTGGTTCATACGCACAACATGTCCAAGCCAGCGCAGACGTTGCATTGTGATGCGCCTGACTATGTCAATATCAGTGTAGAGCTCTTACAGTTCGTGGTTCATCCGAATGCGATAGTCGTCGCCGACATAAACAGGACCGAAGATTTTAAGAAGAATTTTTCTCTCGAACACCCCAAGAGTGCGACACGACCCATGCTTCTGCGCCATAGAGCAGCACGGGCAGGATGAGCGTCTTGTAGAGCGTTAGTTTTGTTGATCGAGAGAGGGCTCTACTACACATTTGCTTACTGAGCCCATAGTAACACCTGTTAGCAAGTGTGGTCCTCCGTCTGATCTTCAGGCTGACGTCATTTTTGGTGTTAATGGCGGTGCCAAGGTATGTGAATTCCTTGACAATTTCGAAAGCATAGGTGTCCACTGTAACATGGGAGCCTAAACGCCGCGCGTTTCTGCTTGTGGACAGCATATACTTTGTCTTACCCTCGTTTACCGTCACATCCACTTTCGCTGATTCTTTTTCGATAGCGGAAAATGCAGCAGTAACAACTCGCTTGCAGCGTCCAATGATGTCGATGTCATCAGCATATGCGAGGAGCTGGACACTTTTGTAGAAAATAGTGCCATTCCGATGTACACCGGCCTTCCGCAGTACCCCTTCCATGACAAAATTGAAGACGTCGCACGATAATGGATCGCACTGTCTGAAACCTCGCACGGTATTGAAAGGCTCGGAGAGGTCTGTTCCTACCTTGACAGAGCTAGACGTACTGCTTAATGCCATTCTGCAGAGCCGTATTAGCTTTGCAGGAATACCGAACTCAGACATGGTGGCATACAAGTAATCTCTTATCGGGCTATCGAAAGCAGCTTTATAATCGACAAAGAGTGATGGGTGTCGATCTGTTTTTCGTCGGTTTTCTCCAGGACTTGGCGCAGTGTGAAGATCTGGTCGATGGTTGACTTTCCAGCTCTAAAGCCGCATTGATAAGGTCCAATAAGTGTGTTAGTAAATGGCTTTAGTCTATCACACAGTACGCTCGACAGGATCTTATATGAGATGGCTATGAGACTGATTCCCCGGTAGTTGGAGCATATTGTCATATTGGCATACTGAAAACCGAATATAAAAAGTGTTTCGAGGATTGGATCAAGCGCTGGCATAAGTGTGTTGCAGTCGATGGGGATTACTTTGAAGGGGACAATATAGATTTAGATGAATAAACTTGTATTTTTAATTTTCTGAATAAATTCTGGGAACTTTTTGATCAAGGTGGTACTTACATATGTGCTGCCTAGCAGTTATTTGCATATCAGTGTGGCTGCGGAGGGCACGTTTTCGCTTACCAATTATGGGCGCTATTGCTAATTTCGATCGGCTATATATGGTTGTCGATTAACGATTGACTAGTTTTAGTTTGTTTATTGTGAATGCCGATTTGATCAATCAGAAACAAACAACTTCCAATCCCAAGTCACTCGAAATTTTAATAATTTTTTAATTATTTCGTAGAAAATATTATAAAAATTTCTGCTAACCCTCTCAGGAAAATGTGTAATACTTCCCGTGGTAGGAAAAAATCGAAATGTTGATTTTCGTGTTTAGGAGCCCCCAAATAGTAAAAAAAAAACTATTCACCATTTAGATATACAAAAAAATGTCCAGGGAGCTTTAAAATACTTCGACTTATACAAAATGTATTACTATCGACAGAGGAAGGTTCTATCTACATAAGAAATTTGTTTTTTACACATCTTTTTATTACTTAGTATTTTTAACAATTTTTCGAAATTGACGACACAAAAAAAAAAAAAAAAAGGGAGCACAAAAAAAAGTGAAGTTATACCATAAAAGTCACAATAGTTCCGACGATTATGCTTTAATTGTAACAAAATAAATTCCAAACGATAGAGGAAAAAACAACAAATCGAAGTCAGGAAAAATTTTCAAATTCTATGTGTACGAAAATCCTGAGAGGGTTAAAAACTTATTTTTGCCTATTCAAATACAAACATTTTAATTTGTCGCTCTAATCGACTACATTCTAGTCGAAAGTCAATCAAGTTTCGGTATAGAGAAGGTATATGTAAGAGAAAAAAATCTACCACCATTTTTCTAAATCTACCGCTCTTTTTGGACTTAATCTACGACTATTTAAAATTTTTTAGTACAGCACTGATCGTATCTCTCATTTGTGGTAAATCTTCTCAAATTCTCTTATTCTTCATACAAACACACCACATTACTTTAGTTTACAACTAACGGAGAATATTTAAATAGTGCTCCTCAGAGATTGTAGGAAAAAGATTATTAGGGCAGGCGAGAGCATGGGGGAAAAAATTTAATCAGACAAGGCAACGACACCAGACAGCGGCAAGAACCGTACAAGACAAAGGGACAACAACAGTAAAAGATATTGAAGAGTTCGAAATCAAGTTATTTTTAGAAAAAGAGATAATGAAAGTATTTTAAATTTTTTTTCTCATTTTTCATACAGATTTTTATTTGTTAGAGATTTCAATTTTTTCAGAAAAACTTTTTTGACTGTAAATTATTTTGAACAAGAATCCGCAAGTTTCTCTTTTTTCTCGTTCACATTAGCAATTCACTCTCAAAGAGATTTTTTATGAGCAGCTTGCTGCAATTTCCTTCCAAATGCAAACTCTAGCTTGAGATTACCAATGATAAATTAGATGTGGGAACACAAAATTAGGTGGGGTTTGCATATGCAAGAAAATTGTGGTAAGTTACTCTTTGAGAGTAAATTGTTTTGGAACGAGAGGCTGTTTACATTAGCAAACCATTCTAAAAAAGACTTTCCGAGAGCAACTTCCAAATATTTTTTTAAAGATGTAAACTCCACCTTAGAATTTTACAGATGCCATCATTAATATTAATATGTTGATTTTGCTCGGCTTTTAATTCTGTGGCAATAATGAATAAAAGCTAAACTCAAAAGTCGACTAAAATCCTGTAGCGTATTTTTCATTATAAAACCCAAAATATTGAAAGTTCTTAAATAATTATTGGAGTTTAATTAATAAAAAACTATGGATACTGCTAAATTGCAAAAATTTTTCAAAAACTTCCAACATTTTGGGATTTATAATATAAAACACGCAGCAGGTTTTTATTCGACTTTTGAGTTTAGCTGTTATTCCTTATTACCACAGAATTAGCGATTTCGAACACTTTGCATAGATAGAACTTTTAGATACATTCACAGCTTCACAGTTCAGCTATGATCGTTACAACATGACGACATGATGAATGCCCATTCTAAACCCAGATCGATTCAGTATCAAACGAATTTAATACCTATTCCACTTTTGATTTGGTATATATTTGCTTAGAATACAGTGGTTCAAAATATTTAGACCTTGGTTACATGATGTCTTTCCCTCAACCTTTGAATGTTTAGTATTAAAACCCTTCTACATCCAAACTTTTTACTAAACCAAAAAATATCCACATCACGTAATATTTCGTTTAACCGTTTTTATCAAAATTTTCAACACATCACATTCATCATTTTTATCGAATTGGCATTACTTGTCTATGTTGTCATTTCATGCGCTTTAGTTATTTAAAAAAAAAACGCTACGAGACTTCTCCAAACCCACATAAAAGAATAAAAGAGTCACCAAACTTTCTCCTTCAAAAAAAAAAAAAAAAAGAAAAAAAACAGTGACAACAACACTAAAGTGTCTTTTATTCACACTCATACACCTTGGGGCTATTTTCACAAGAATTGCGAATGAAAGCTCAATATTTTTTTTTTCGTTTGCGTATTTTGCTTTTTTTTCATCCTTGTCATTCTATGCTTACGCGCCGGAAATGTGAAGTTGCTGTTATTGTTGCTTCTGCATCAATTTCATTCGAGTTCGTTCGAAGCAACGCAATAAAATCTTTTTAGCCAAGTGATTGACTGTTGGCAACATTAACTATTACGCTGTGTAAGCGTTGCGCAAGCAAAAGAAAAACTAACAGCGAAAAGTCAGAAGAAAATAACTTTGTCAGTTAGTTTCGATTTTCTGGACTTTTTACGTTTGTTTTTTTCTTTTTCAAATGATTTTTTTCCTTCTATATATTCTTGCTCTTTGAGTTTATTGCTCAACGCTTTTCATCAATGAAAAACTCACACAGTTTTTTCCCTTTTGCTTTTTTTTTTATGTTATTATTGTTGAAAAAGTACCTTTCAATTTCTTTTGATTTGTCCCATGATGAAAATAAGTTTATGATTAAAATGTTTTGCCAAAGTTTATTTTTTCTTTGTGCTGATACTGAAGTTTATTACTTATGTTCATCTAGTTACACTTTTTATTTTACATTGGTAGTTATTGGATTTTATTTGAAATATTCTTAAGTGAATAATTGGATATATAAAAGTTAAATTTAATGACGATTTAAATTGTAAAACTAGAATTACCTCTATAAATATGATATATTTAGATTGAAATTACAAACATAGCTCGTACTCAAAGAGCAATTCAAAAAAATTCTCTTATTTTTCTTATGAATTCTTCACAAACTTAAAATTCTGATTCAACTAAATATGTAGACCAAATTTTTGTATGTTATATTAATATATGCGGTTCAATTTACTAAAATATATTAAAATATTTGTGGTATGATATTTCCAAAAGAACAAAAACAAAATATTCCTTCCATATAAAGGGTAAGCTACTCATATTCAGCTCTGTACTCGCTTGGCATATTATAGAAATCCTCAAGGCATTTTTAAGCTAATCTAAATCTGGCCATCACAAAAACTTTACATTAAAATATTTTGGTCAAACACTTTTAACACAAACACACACACACACGAACTTGTACCCCCCCAAAAAAAAAAACATTATTATGTTGCTTATTATACTGGAAAAAATATATATATGTAAATATTTACATAACGCTGCAGTAAAAATGACCGCAATAACAACAACAACAAAAATAAAAGGAAAACCAAATAATTCTACTTGACCAGCAACAAGAAAATAAAAACAAACAATTTTAATATGTGATATGGATACAAGACATCAAGCTTAAAACTCAGGAATGTACAAGTATCCATACATGATCAGTGGCGGATCCAGAGGGGGAGCTGCAGCCTTTCCCAAGAATGTGAAATTTTTGATCAGTCAAAAAAAATGTTCAGTCTTATTTTAGGTCTTGTTTGTGGTCAGAACTTTGAACAGAATTGTAACTCATTAAGTCCTAATGATGCGTTTACGCACAACAAAGAAGTATATTTTAATGCAGATAATAAAAGTTACCGGAACACGTAATCGCTATCAAAGTTATTCTAACGCAAAGAGAGAAACTTCAAAAAAAAAAATAATAAAAAAAATTGATAAAACCAATTGCTGTTTGAATTTGTAACGATAAAGACGTGAGATTGAAGATTTTTTGGTTTTTAATCGGTTTGCTCACGGACTTAATGGATTAATCTGAATTTTAGTCTTAGACTGAATTTTGGTTTAAATTTTGATTTGAGTATGAATTTTATCCAACTTTTGGTCTGAGACTTGGTTTGAATTAAATTTTTTTTTTGCCTGCATTTCAGTTTGATTTCAGGTCTGAATTAGGTTTGAGTATAGTTTAGATTTTTCTCTGAATTTCGGTTTGATTTCGGTAAGAGTTATGTTCAGAATTTTTGCCTGAATTTGATTAGAATTTTGGGCTGAAATTTTTGTCTAAATTTGGTTTAAGTTTTGGTTTAAAATTGAGTCTAAATTTTGATCAGATTTCTGGACTGGATTTTGGTCTGAATTTGGATCAAATTTAACCCAAATTTTGATTTAATTTTTACTTTGAGTTTTAGTCTTAAGGTCAGAGTATCTTTGGTATCCATTTAGTCTGAGTTTTGTTCTGTATTTTGGTCTGTTTTCGGTCTGAAATTCGATTTAATTTTTTGACTGAGTTTGGTCTGAATCAGGCCTGAGTTTTGTTTTGATTGTTGCTCTAAATTTTGGGTAAATTTTTAGTATGAATTTGGCCAAACCTTTCGATTTGAGTTTGACCTCTATTTAGTTTGAAATCAGTCAGAATTTCACTCTGAGTTTTGGAATTTTGTTCAGATTTTGGGATTGGATTTTGGTCCGAATTCAGTATGATTTTTGTTCTGAATTTTTGATATGGATTTTGTTTCCTTTTGGTCTGAATTATGTTCTGATTTTCGGTTTGATTTTTAGTTTGAATTTTAGTCTGAATTTTGTCTGAATTGCTGTTTGAATTTCGCTTTGGTCTCTGAAACGAATTTGATCTCAAATGTGTTCTGAGTTTTGGTGTGAATTTAGTGCGTCGGTTGTCTGATTTTTGATTCTAGTTTAATAAGAATTTTGGCCTGATTTTTGTTCTAAAATTTGTTTTGATTTTTGGTCTGTCTTTTATTTGTATTTTAGTCTAATTTTTTGGACTGAATTTTTGTTTAATTGCAGAGTCTTTTTTGGTCTGAATTTTGATGTGAAATTTTAATAGCTCGGATCTGGGTTTCGAACCGGTTGTTGGTATGGTTTTCGATCTGGCTTAGTTCATTATTTTTGGTCTAGTTATTTTTTCTGATGTTCAGCAAATCAACAAAATGTTATTTAATCAAGCCCAAATTCTAGATCCGCCACTGACCATAGTCTATGGAGTTAGTGTCGAATGTTTTGTTATTATAAGGGCTATTTTATAAATTGAATTAAAATAAAATGTTATTTATAGGTGAGGGATAAAAACGCAATTTAGATCCTTAAACAAAATGGTTTGTTATAAACCAATAAATATCCTTGACGTGCGACTAGCGTCTAAAGCCTATTCTTGGTATTAAAAAGCTTTCACAGTGAAAGGACAAAATGGCCTAAAGTAGCGAGATGTACCAATTGTTTGATTTGATTTTGGATTGATATTTGATGCATAAATATCTTAGCTCTCGGTAGAGCCTGAATTTAAAAAGCACATAACTATAAGGCAGAGTTTACATCAAGAAAATTGATGCAGGTTGCAGATCAGAAAGTCTTTTTGAAAGTAAATTGCAGATGCAAACAAAAAAGAGAAGAAACTTCGATCTCTCGATCGAAGCAATTTACTCTCAAAATGAGCATCTGAAAGAAATTGCATGCAATTCTCTTGCAGATGTGAACTCCGCTTTAGATTTATCATTTTCTTTTTCAAATTTTTGCTCTTTGCTTATACTATTTTGGGGTGGAGAAAAGAGTTGTGCTTTTTCTCTTTTTTCTATACGACAACCAAAGCGCGGCCAAGAATTCGTTGTAATATAATTTTCCGATTTTAGTTATCATAAAATAAAAAGATCTGGGGGGTTACTCTGTAGTTCGATCCGAAAGAAAATTTACTTGAACTCGAACGATTGGTACTCTAGAAAACATTTTCGAATAATAATTGTTCGATGTACAGATTTCATGTTGTGCCTTTTCGAATCGAATTTAGCATTCGAATAGAACTGCCTTTTGAATCGAACTACAGAGTAACTCCCCTGGCTTGTATGTTGTATATTATTTATTCATTTCCACGGTTTATAGTTTACACATCAGGTCTCTTTCGCAGTGTTTCCATATTTTTTATCAAAAGCTGTAACCAATAAAAAAAAATTATTTTGAAAAAAAGTGACGAAAAAATGAGACCAAAAATTTTCTGCAGCCCAAGCATTATTCCACCCTACGCACAAAATTTAATGGGCCCAAAGGAATGCGGTTATATTTTTATAAAATTCAGAACATATTTAAATCCATGCAAATACTGCAGAAATTTTAAAATGTTGGAAAATAGTTTAATATTTGAAAGAAATTCTGTAAAACCACACGATGACTAAAAAAAAAATCTGTGTGTGTAGTTAAACATGACGGAAGCTGAATACTTTTTTTTTACATGGATTTAATTGAATGAAGCAGAAGAGCGAAAGAGAGAGCGCTTCAGCCATGTGAAAGATCGCAGAGAAAGAAGAGTGACAATATATAATAAATCCGAAAGAAGACAGTATTGTTTGCAAAGTAAGAAATTAAGAAAGCAAGAAAACTAATGGGCAAGTTGGTTATCTTTGATATTGTTTATTTCCGAAAGAGAGGAGACGAAAGCGGAGTAATTTAATGTGACCTGAACCGCATAAGAAATGTTCACTTCAAAAACAATAATTTACTAATAAATCTGATACGCACTGCTCCTGCGTATCTTTTATCTTTTGAATGCATATAATTCTTTGATCTCTACATAATTGTAACTAACTTTACTATTTTTATTATAACTATGAATGTTTTATAAGTGTAGCACAATTAAACATATTCTTAGGTTTGGTTTAAAGTTCAAAAGAATCAATTATGGTTAATATTAGCGAATTGCATATTACTCATACGACCTGTGAGCCATGCAGAAAAATTAATTAGATAAAAAGCTTTTTACAAAAATGATGGGGGTTTTTTTTTTTTTTAACGCGGAATAATTCAAAAAGTTAAATGCAACTAATAGAAATGAAAACCACTGCAATTTATATTTATTATAATAATTAAAAATTTATATGTTTTTATAAAATATTTATTTACAAAGCAGAAATATATAATTGGAAAATGAAACTAACTAATCCTTACAAATACACACACGTATATACATACGCCACTTGAACTTACAATAGCAACAACAACAACAAGAGTTCGCTGACATCACTGACTAACTAAATTGAAAACAATCACATTCAACAGCAACAATTGACTCTATCTGTGTATGTGGCAGTACTTTCAAATGAATGCGTAAGTATATGTATTCTATGTATGGGAGTGTGTGTTTATATACATGTGTATTTGTTAAACCACAACAACAGCATCTGGAATGTATGGAGCTTCAAACATTGCAGTGATTTTGCTGGTGGACACAAAGGAAATACCAACCATATTGGTACTTATCTATGCACAAATGTATAGATCCATACATGTTGTTGTTGTTTGTGTTGTGAATTTGTGGGTGTGTATAAGTGTGTGCGTGTGTGTGCGCTCATTCAACACAACATTAATCATTGGAAAATACACAAATCAGTTTAATGGACGTTGATTTCATTTGATGTGTGATAAGCAAAATAAAAAAAAAAAAGCGAGGAATCAACATAAATTGAGTTGAGGGTGTCTATGCAATGTGATAATGGATAGATAAATATTATTGAAAAGTCAATGAGTGAGTTGGTTTTCTTTTTAAATGCACTGAATTGAATAGAAAGTTATATCTATTTTATAATATTCTTTTATTTACAGCACATACTCAAAGTGACTTGAAATTAGAAAATTATTTTTTTCTGTAAGCTTAATCTCCCAGTTCAAAATTTTGGTGTAATCCTCAAATAAGTACCCAAAACTAACCATTCGGTCTGAAAGTTGTACTTTTTAGTAGCGTATAGACGTGTAGGTAGGTAGGTACCCAGCTGAACTTTGGATGATCGTAAGAGTAATCATTGAGCGCTCCAAAGCGAGCAATCCATTACTCCCTATTGCTTCAGAGCTTTTGCATTTTGTACTCCTTTTTAACATTGTATGTCCTAGGGCATGGAGTACTCGTTTTAGCCTCTAAAAGGAGTAATAAAGGAGGGCACGATAACGAGAATGAGCTCACTTGCATCTGATAGAAAAACAAAACTCCGAAATAGTTTCTCACGAAATTCATGACGACATAAACTAGTTGGCTAAAACGCCAGTAAGCACGCAAGCACTTGTGTGCCAAGGTTCAAGTCCCACAACATTTTTTTTTTATTTTTTTAAAATTATTTTGGTTAATTATTTTTTATTTTTTCTTTATTATTTTACTATTATCGTTTTATTATTTTCTTGAGTTGCCTTTTTCCAGGCCCGAACCTGTGGTCGAAAAATTCGCATCGCGAATATTAAACGACGCGCTTGCCAACTGAGCCACACAAGCAAATTTATTGTCATTGAATTTTGTTTCTTTTACTCTTGCAATGATTCTAGTACTAGTTACTGATTTTTAACTCTTTGATGCACACGATTTTAAAGAAAATAAAAACACCAGTGGCACAGAAATTTTTTTTGGTTTATATCATTATCCGCTTAATGAGAAACTGTAAATAAAATAATAAACTGTAAGGCTTTTCGACGTGGGTTAAAATATATCATACTATGCATAAAAAAATATGCAAAAAGTGGGACAGTTTTTACCCTATCTACCGTAAAGAGTTAACTGGGCAATATACAAATTTGAACTACTCCATCAGGCTGCCTTTGTTTATCGTTATTTCTAAACCATATGAAGTTATGAATTTCTGTAAGTGAAATTAGAAAATTTTGTTACTGTATTGGAGTTGCTTGTTTATCCCTCTTTTGGAGTAATGAAATCATTAATCGTTTGAGAAGTACTCACTGTTCGTGCAACTGGGTAGGTAGGTAGGCAGGTAGAGTGGCTACTTCATCTAATAGAGGGCGCACAATTTGCGCTAGAGCGCCGTTTTGATGCCACAACCTCATTTGTGAATGGGTGTTTGCTCTTTGTTGTCTAGAGCCAGTTCGTGAGATTGAGAAGTTGGAGGAGTTTTCCAATTTCGAGTTTGGAGGTATAGACGTATACTTACATACGTTTCCGAATCCGAAAGCGGACTGGAAACGGTATGTTTTACGTATGAAGTGAAAATCGGTAAACGTACAGAAAAAATGGTATGAAAAAGCTCCTGAAAAAAGTACAGAAATGTACCATTTGAACGGAATTAAAACATGTAATTTGAACTGTATTCGAAGGTATAATTTTCGAAGGTACAAAAACGGAAGTTGGACAAGAGGGACTGGTGTAAGAAAGTAGTACTAGAACGGATCAGAACATTGAATAGCTACCGTCTAAGTCTTGCAGTCTGCTTTTTTTCAATCTGCTTCAACTTGCAATTATTATAAGCGAAAAAATAGAGAGAGAGAGAAAGAAAGAGATACTTCTTCTAATTCTTTTTTGGATACTTAACCTCGTTATGAGGTGTGAAGAGCTAAGCTGTACTTTTTCTAAAATATTGAACCATAAACATGCTGCAAATAATTTTTCTCTCTCTAATGGTTCAATAATTGAAATTTAGTTATCTTTTAAAAAAGTTATAAAAAATCATTTGTAAGTTAGAACAAATCTTGGTTCAATAATTAAGAGTAAGCTCTCGCTCTCTGACTCTTAATTATTGCACCTTGTTATAACTTGTAAACATTTCTTTATCACTAATATTTAAATTAAAACTATTTACACATATGCAATTACAATTTAAAATAAATTTTATTTCTACACTTAAATCGATAAAATGTTAAAAATTTAAATCACATTTTAGCATCCATAAAAAATCTTTTACAACTCCATAACTTGCCGAACCGAAAAAATTCCTATGCAAAAGATAAACAGAAAAGAAAGAACAAACAAAAAATTCCTGCTTAAGTTAATCAAAAAGCTGCTGTTGTGCATCAAACAACAATATTTTACAATAAATCGCTCCCGCCAAGACTTTGCTGCCTGCTCCTTTTCAATATTATACACTTTCATATACCTCAAGCGAAAGAGAGATAAAGAGAGTGAGAGACAGATTGTGTGTGACAAAAAGGATTTACGCGACATAACATTTAACCTCTTCGCTTACGCGGAAATCTTCTTCTTTCACAAACATTTTTGAACTCTAATGTCAGCGTGAGCGTGTTAAAAAAGCCAAAAACTTTTATTTATTGCCTGCCTGCCTGTTTGCCTGGCTGAAGCTGTTGAAGAAGAACGTCAGAGTCTTTATATGCATATCTTCCTTCCCTTTTTTTACCGCTATTTTACTGATACTATGCAGACGTTGTTGTTGTTCCTGCTGTTTGCCACTGTCAGGGATAACGTAAACATTATTTTCGTGATTTTTTCATTTTTCTCACTCAAATATTAGCAGGGACGAAGGAGTCCCAGATTTTTATATGCATTCGCAGTTTTTGCTTTTTTTTGCTTTTGTTGCTAAGTATTGTTGCTGCCACTGCTACTGCTGCCATAAGTGACATGTTTGTTTATGCATAAAATTTTGTTTGGCAAGAAAAAGTGAAATTATCATTTTTCTTGCAGTCAGCAGCGTGGTGCAAGAAAAATTCAGCAACAAAAACAAAACAAAAAAGAGTTTATGTTATTTCGCAGACTGTGCTTGCGTATATGTGTTTGTGTGTGTGTTTGAGTAGAGTGCACGAAATAGATTAGAATTTTTTTGCAAATACAATAAAAAAAATTATATTGCAAATTTGTTTCGTGCGTTGAAAAGAAAAACTTAATTTGATATTTTTTAAAGAATTTTGAAAAGTATTTTTGAATTACTTACTTATTTTTTTTTTTAAGTTTTTTCAAGTTAAGCGACTCTTGAAGAAACACAAATGCCTCAATAAATAAAATCTGTTGATTTTTATTTCTTCTCCTGCTTTGCACGCTTGCATTTAAACAAGCAAATCGCAAAATTCATTAAGCTCTTCTCTTTTTGTATTCCAAGAATTTATAAGCATACACAACAAAAAGAAGTGAAAAAATGCGGTCAAATCAAAATTTCCAATTAAATTCAAGAATATTCACTAGCAAATTGACATTTCAATGGGTTTCAAAGGTAGGGGTAAGTAAAAAGCCATGGTAGCAATTAAGCCTGCAGGATATTGGTAAAACTACTACAAAACAAAAAAAAAAAAAAAAAAAATTAAGAGGATTTCCATAAGGCTTTTTGGATTTTGATATACATATGTAGAATGAAGGTTTGGTTGAAAATCTTAAATTTGTGAAATACATTTTAAGAGTTTACAATTTAAATTTTCTAAGATATATTTATATATTTAAATATGCATACAGAAAGGATAATAATATATATATTAATATATTATAATGTATTAAAATATTAAACCTCAGCAATTATGATTGTTCCTAATTAATTAAAAAAGTTTAAAGGAATGAATAGTTCTAATCCACCACATAAACCTCAAAATCCTCTGTGTTCGCTAATGATAGCAAGGGCGTTTTGAGAGTGCAGCTCTAAAGTGTGTACAAACATTAGCTTGCAGAAAGAGTATCGATGTGAGTAAAGCGCGGTTCACGCTAAATTGGCACGCTTTGTTGTGGTCACCACGTCGCCCATAGTCATAAGAACAATAAATTTTTTACTCGGATTTGTTTACAATACCGTTACCGTTAGCTGATAAATTTTTTTTATATTAATTGATCGCAAGTTGGTGATTGTGTGCACAATGGAAGCTGCAAATAGTAAATCGATTGTGAACAAATTTATTGAAAATCCGTCGTGGTCTGGTTCAAAAATTGCGAAGTGTTAAATATCTCCAAAAGAACGGTATGTAGAGTTATAAAACGATATAAAGAAACTCTTAGTGTTGAAAGAGCTTAAAAAGTTAGGAAAAAAACGGGAACCACCAACCTAAAATTAAAGGCAAAGATCTTGAGGTCCATCAAAAGCAATCCCGGACTATCGGATAGCGATCGTGTCAAAAAATTCAATACCAGCAAAAGTACTGCTAGACGAATACGCATAAAAGCTGGGCTAAAGTGCTATCGTGCTATAAAATATCCAAATAGAACAGACAAACAGAATTTGCTGGCCTAAAAACGTGCTCGTCTTCTTTATAATAATGTTTTGACCAAATTCAATGGATGCATTATTGTGGACGAATCATACGTAAAATTTGATCTTAAACAGCTTCCAGGTCAAAAATTTTATATGGCAACGAATCGTGGTAATGTACCCTCAAAACTCAAGTACATAAAAATGGATAAATTTTGCAAAGAAAGCAATGGTGTGGCAGGCTATTTGCAGCTGTGGTCTCAAATCCAGGGCATTTGTGACATCCTCTTCTATGACGTCTGATATTTACATCAAAGAGTGCCTTTCGAAACGACTATTGCCATTTGTTCGTCACCACCATTCGCCACTGAAGTTTTGGCCTGATTTAGCCAGTTGCCACTACTCTAAGAAAACCTTGGATTGGTATCAGACAAATAAAGTAGATGTAGTGCCCAAATATATGAATCCACCCAATTGCCCCCAGCTTCGACCGATCGAAAAATACTGGGCTATTACAAAATATAAGTTGAAAAAAATGCAGATATTGTCAAAAATGTGAATTCAATGTTTCTAAAATGGAACCAAATAGCCGCAAAAGTATCCAGAGCGGATGTTCAAAGGTTGATGGGGTCCATTAAAAGGAATACCCGGAACTTTTTGCACAATAAAGAAATTTAAATCTTTTAATATTATAGTATTAAAACACAATATTAAACTTATCATTTAATGCATTATTTGTTATTCTGAGTGTTCTGGTTAAAAAGATACAGCAACTTTCCTGCGTGCCAATTTTGCGTGAATCGCGCTTTAGTATGTATGCGTAGAAATGTTCACTCTTGAGCCCGTATGTTGTAGATGAGCTGCTGTTGCTGTAGTAAGGCGGAAAAAGAGCGAGTGGGAGAGATTAGAAGTGATTTTTTGTCTGCTCGAGAGAGCGAAGTATTTATTAATTAAACAAATTTAATGTTATTGTTCATTTTAACAGTGTGCTCTCTGTTTTATGTACATATCGCTCGTTTGCTTCAATACTGTCATAATAAAAAATAAAGAATTCGAGTTAAGTATGCAGAACTAACGGTTAACTAATGCTTCACCTTGTATAACAGTATCTTATAAACTCTTCTCGTGAGACGAATTTTTATTGTTATAGCATTACACTACACAGCGGTAGATCATTGAAAACTTTAAATGCCATTTTCTCCAAAAAGAAGATGAAAAATTTCGAATTATGTATTATCTTGTGTAAACAAATCATAACGGTATCTTATGAATTCTCCAAGCGATATATTTATGAGGAGGTTTACAAAAGTTCACTTAGCTGGCAACACTGTATAGATTTTCGACAAATCAAAAAATGTCAGATGATTTGGCAAGTTTCACTGCAAACAGTCAACATGGAGATAAGAAAACGCAAAGCTACTGAGAAAGAGTCAGTAGAAATTCCACCGCCATCACAGCAAGAGATTCGGTTTGCCAGTCTTTACGGAATTTGGAGTAACCTCAAGCTAGTGGAAAAATTTAATGAGTGCATATGGAGAGAATGCTTGTTGTGACTGGCTCGAAGTAATTTCGGAGATTTTAGACCGCACATTTTCCGTAAGTGTGGATCTGGTTAAGTATAAAATTGACGAAGATCTAAGATTGACCCAGGAAACGATTGCTTAGAAACTGGGCTTGAATGCCATGGTTGTATTACGAATATTTAAGGATCATCTTGGATGCACGAAAAAGTCAACACGATGGGTTTCTCGAATTTTAACTGATGCTCAAAAAGAGCCACGTATGCGATTTTAACCTATATTTTGTTTAAAAATTTAAAAATGGAGAGTTCAGCACGTTCAATAAAATTTTAACAGCTGATGAAGATTGGTTCTTTAAGTACGACCTAGAAACCAATCACTAGTCGATTGCATGGAGCCCAAAAGGTGCTAGTCCATTCATTAAAGCCAAGTAGCAGAAGTCAGCGGCAAAAGTATAGATGTCAATTTATTTCACCAGAGACAAAATTGAAGCTATTATTTCTCTGAAAACTGGACAGACAAGTTTTTGAAAACTAGTTTTTGCATCACTATAACGACTCAGCTCAAACTGCTGGAAAAACGAGTAACTTCATTGCGCTATCAGGGATTGAAGAAATTTGTCCAGGACCATATTCCTCGGATCTAGCGTTGTGTGATTTATGGTTGTTTCTAAAACTGAAAAAAAGTTGAGAGCAAAGGTCTTCGGCAATTATGAGGAGATAAATAATGCAGTTAATGTCAAAGTTTTAAACCTAAAAAAGAAAAACGATTTTGAGGACAGTTTTTCGAAGTGGATCTACCGGCTTCAAAAATGTATTGCCATTTAGGCAATTATGTCGAAAATTTCAAAAACGACAAGTTTAAAGTGATGAAATTAAATTTTGCTTTTGGGCTTTTCCATGTAGCCAACTAAGAGAACGTTTGTTAGTCCCTCCGTAGATTTTTCTTTTGCTTGAACTAATACAAATTTTTCTGGTTTTTTCTCATTAGTTTGACAGTCCTAATTGGATCTTGATTTCTTTTAAATTCTGTTTCTATATCTAGCGATCATGCGCTAACGGTAAGAGCCAACGTCAGCTGTATTTTACCACCAGTTTCAGAAGTAATTAAGATTCTACGATTTTTGCAAATTTTCTACACTAAAATTATTTCGCTCTAGTCATTTAAGAAAAATGCCTACTCTAAGTTTTCGATTTGTTCTTAAATCTGCTTTATGAGCTTAAACGCTTTTATACAATTAAAAAAATAAAACGTAGGTACTTAATAACTTACTTCTTTAACCTCATCATAATAATAAAAAACTTCAACACTCTATAAAAATAAAAAGTAAAATATAAAAGTTGGTGCATAAATATAAAATACAAATACTTCAACCGATAAAATATTGAAATGTCGTTCTTTCACTTGCTTACAAATGACTTAATGACTTCATAATTGAATAATGGCATGGCATGAACAGAGCATAGCCACTGGCAATGGCAATGGCAATAGCAGTAACAGAATCATTTTATATACCTATATATGTATTTGTTGCCAGTGTTGTTACCCTTATTGCGCAATCATTTACTACCACTACGGTTGCTACAAAATTTCTGCTCTCTCTTTCCCTCTCTGCAACATCATAATATTAAATTGAATAATTTTGTACAAATTTTTCTTTTCCCTTCTGATACTTTATCTGCAATTGTGCGATTTTAAGGGGCGGACAGCGACAACAAGCGATGGCGACTACGACGACGTCCGTGCAAATCGGTATAAAATAAACATTAAAAAATGTTGAATTGCATGCGACAACAGCAACCAACAACACTAGCAACAACAACATCAGCGACAGCAATAAAAAAATACAATTTTTAAATGAGCTCTGCTTCTGTCCCTTCTACTTCTTAAGGGCAAATTATTATTATTATTGTCGTCAATGCTATCGTTGTTGTTGCTGCTGTTGTCACAACCATTGGCAATGAAATTGTATAAAGAGCGCGAGTTTATTTTATATTTTTTTAAGAAGTGTTAAAGGTCGCCGTTTACATCAACAGCAATTGCAATAGCAGCCAGCTCGTTAAAATACGGTAACCATCTTTGGTAAGTGCTAAAGTTAAAGAGTGCAAAAATGAATGAAAATGAGAGAACGTAAAGCTATGATCATAAATCACAAATGGTTTGACACTTTACCCCCAGGAATGTATATGTGTATTGCTGTAGGGCTAGGCAGGGATATTATGTGCATGCAGTAATTATGTAGATATGGCAAAAGGTATAAAAGTATGTGGTATGAAAATCACGAATTGGTAGCAAGGGTACATAAAAGAGCACGAATTTGTTATGGGGTTTGATTGGATAGAAAACATAAATATTTAACAACTTTAAAGTGAAGAAGTGAAGATGAGAAGTTTTTTAAACCTCTTTTACCCTGAAGGGTAAGAGTTGATTGAAAAACTAGGCTCAGATTAAAATTTTACACTATTTAAGGGCAATTTTTTTGTGTGACTTAAACTTAGTTCAATTGTTGTAAATTTCCAATGTGAATCTATGTTAACATCAAAACACAAGAATGAGGCGTATCCAAGGGGAACATCAAAACACAAGAATGAGGCGTATCCAAGGGAAAGGTTTTAGGGTTTCAACAAAAATATCTAGCCTCCACCATTTGAACTTTTGATTTTCGATAGTGGAAATATTTGAACAGTAAAATCGTTTGATCGCATGGAAAGTTTTAGGGAAGACACTTGACCCTTTTTATAATTGTGAAGATACTAGAAAAAATAGAGCAAAATCGTGTCTGGATTCATATTCTTTGACCATCATTTTTACTTAAAATTTTTCATTGAAATATGACGTTTTTGCCTCTGAGGGTCTGAGCTTCCATGGGTCTCCTTAACAGACAATTTTTGAAAATTTTTTTGTCCGTTTTTATTATTTTTTTTTTTTTTTTATTACAGATAGACTAAATTTTTTATTGAAATTTCCTCGCTTAGCCCTTTATTGATCGTAATGTAACCCGAGGTGATAGTCCTAAACCAAACATTCTTAAAAAGTTTTTATTAAGGAATCTTTGATTACCGGTGACCTATAAAAAACCTAATTTTCCAAAGAAATTAAACGAAATTTATGCCGGGTAACTCAGTTCTGATGGTCAATAAGGAAGTATGTGTTTGAGGAGGTCGAGACAGTTAAAAATCGTGCAGGCTTATTTCCATTCACTTACAATTTTGCTGCTTGCCAATTACTAAAAACTCGACAAAAATTTTTCACATATTGTTAAAAAATAGATTTATTAGCTTACAATGAATCAATATTGTTTTCGTAGATTGCCAATTTTAGATGTTATAACGAATTGACTGAAACAAGCCTCAAAAATCTTTAACCTTTTATAGCTCGTAAGTGGGTGAAAATAGCATCCCAAATATGATTTTTTAGTTATCTCGACATTCCCGTATCACCTTTTTTCATGTTGATCATCGGGGCCGAATCATCCTTTAAGTATATATGAGAAATTATGCTTTTGTAAACATATTGAGAATTCGATTCAGAAAAATTCAGGGAAACTCTGAAAACAGCCTATGCGGAATTTTATAGATATTTTTGGCCTAAATAAGTCCTCAATAAAGCTGTGATCATGGCTCTACAGGTAATAGCGAACTGGTTGAAATGTAATAAAGTATTAGCTCACGATAATTTCATTCTCAGCGACATCCAACCAATCATTATATCACTGAGGTCCAAGGTGGCTTTTGATAGTCGGCGATTACTCAATGAAGTAACCGATGAACTCAACGTACACCTTGTATGGTGACATACTTGGAAATAATAAAGCTGATGAACAAGCTGAATTAGGCACAAAAATGCCGTTATTACAATTTAAAAACTAGCCAGGTATTCCACTGACAACCTGTAAGCTTAATGTTCAAACGGAGTTCGTGAACCAGGCGATGGCAGAAAGGATATACATGCAAAATCACCAAGCAGATATGACCAGAGTACAACACAAACGCTCTAAAAATCAACTATCTTTAGTAAAAGACAAATTTACAAAGCCGTGGCAGTAATAACTGGCCGTTATCTTATGGGTGCTAGATTGGGTGTGCCCTCAAATGACTTTTTCGGAAGTTGCAGGGAGAAGAGGAGGAGAAGTCCCTTTCACACTTCTTATGCATTTTCCCAGCTTTGGCTATCTGTAGGAAAAATGCCCTGGGTCAATATTTCTTAGACCTGTCTGACTTGGGGACAACTAACCTAGGGAACTTACTTAATATTAGAACAGAGTCCAAGTGGCTCGATTAATCTTGGTTTTTCAGTGTTAAAGGGGATGGATGGATATTGACACCCACGTGGTAATACAACGGGCCGTATTTGACCTAAGTGTGTCCTGATGGTTAGCCACCAGTGGCGGTACGTCCATATAAGCCCAAAAGCCGGGCTTGCCTAAGAATTGGTAACTGAAAATTTGTATACTGTACTTAAAAAATTACTACCTTTGTTTTACTAATAAAAAATTAAATGTGGATTATATAGAATACACACAAGCATTCACGCTATCGCAGTTCATCAAGTTGGCTTTTACGAGGCTTTTAAAATTTGAAAATGTATGTTTTCATAACATGCTATCTAATTGCAAGTTCAATAGCTTTTTTAGTATGCGCAGCTCCAAAAAAAGTAGCAGCATACCATTTTTCTACTGCTATGTATGATTTTATATAGAACTTAAAAGCTGGCTTTCAGTTTTTGTTTGCCATTTGGAAAGCATTTTCTCCACTTTCTTTTACTCCTATATTTTTGCGTCATTAGATTTTTGCATAGTTTCGGACCGGTTTAATTTGGGTTCGTGTTCAGATTCAAGTTCAAGCAAAAAATTACAGTGTGTTCCGGTTCAGGTTCAAATAAAAATGAAGCAAAACAAGGTTTTTCAAATAATAGTTTTACTTATTTGCATACATCAATACATTTAGTTACTTTGTAATTTGCATTTTTTCATTCCGTTGACATTTTTCTTATATTTGATAATTTGCATTTTTATTAATACGGTTTATATTTAAAGAAATTATCATTTAGTTTAAAAAATAGTATATCGCTCAACGATTTTAGTCCAAAAATGTCCCTTCTACGTTCACCTCCTGAATTTATATGCTCATTTTGTATTTTTAATGTTGATATTTAAGCACGTCAAAAAACGTTGGTAAAGCCCAGACAGAGCATCCATTTTCCTTCTTCAATGCTTCAATCGGGATTTAGAACATTCCATCCTTATTGCCAATTTTAGCCTTTTTGGTTTGGTAAAAAAAATTCACTGGGCTTGCCTCATCAGTAAATGCTAGGCACGCCACTGACAGCCACTAAGTCTTCAATAGAATAAAAACCATTTCCACTTAATTTATTGCTACCAACTGTATTCTTTTAAAGAAAACATTGGAAGGTGACAAATTTATGTTTTATAATCTTACTTTCGTACAAAATATAAAATCAAATACAAGAAAAGACTTACGGACTTAATAAAATAAACTCTAAGTTTTCCATGGCAGTCATTTAGCTTATGTCTTCTTTTTTTATTGTGGACTTTAAATGTATATACCTGATGAACGATGTCGGATTGTAAATAACACGGGTTCAAGTATCAAAAAAATTCTAATCGAGAAAAACAAATTTTAAAAAGTGAATGATTCTACTTTATAGCAAGGCTATAGCTAGTTCTTGAAAAAAATTGCTTATATTTCGTATGGCAGAAACTGAAATTTTCTGCACTCAGGATATCTCAAAATCCTGCTACCAGGCAGAGCAATCACATCTAGAACCATCATCGAAAATCTCACGAAAATAACAACTATGGTTCTGGTACAATCAAAAGACAAAATAAGGCAAGCTTAAACGAACCTAACTTAATAATCTCTTAAGCTCGGTTTTCACTTTGTCAAATTCAATCAAATTTGCCAACATATTGGGAATTTTGTATACGTAAAATGAAGCTTCTATGTATTATAAACTTAGTATTTTCATTAAATTATATAATTATTACACTAGAAAATTGCTTCTTTTGTTTTCATTTTCGCTTGAAAAGTGTGACATTTTAATCAATAATACACAGAAAAGATAAAAGATAAAAAACTTAAATTGAATTTGCGCTACTCTTTGACATAAGTAATTACTATACTTCACTTGAATGCAAAAACATTTGTGCAAAAAATAAAAAAATAAACAACATCATCAATGAATGAATAAACCATCTTTATTTGCCAATGCAGCATTGCAGGGTGCTGAATGAAATGGCAGATGGTGAATGAAGCGAAGGTGAATTGGTTAAAGCTACTGGTTGTTATTACTGATGCTCTTAACTATTATACTACGTGAGTATTCAAAAGCGAAAAGTCAGCATTATTGTTAGCTTCAATATAAATAGCGCTGGAAAGATGAAATTGAAATGAAAATAGAAAATTGTGGGTGATAGAGGAGATAGATTGAAAAGAGTGTGAAAAATAGAGGGAGACAGGGGCAGAGAGAGTGGGGAATGGAGAAAAAGTGCAAACTTTTTTTTATTATGGCAGCACACAACACACAAACACAAATGCACTTTGCACACACAAATGCTTTGATCTGTGATGCAGAGAGGTAAAAATGGAAATGTTAAAATAAAAAAAATATACAAACACATAGATACACATACATATACAAATAAAAAAGCCAGCAGTAAAAACTTCACTTTGTTTTACTTTGTGTGAGCAAATCTGACTAAAATAGAGACATACACACACATACATACTACATAGACACTATGTTCTGTATAGTTTTTTATATGTTTGATGCATAGTTTGTGTGTTAACAATTGACTTTTGTGGTTGTGATATCACCGACAAAGTCAGATTCTCCACTTCGCAAAAATAAATCAAAAACAACGAGTTAATGGTGAAAAAGCTTAAAGCAGCACTTGTTGAGTAAATTTCTAAAGCAAAAGGTAAAGCCTTGACGTATTTGATAAATTTAAATATTTTATAAAATATAAATTTAAGTGAATCTACTACAGATTTCTTTATAACTTATTTCCTTAGTTTAGTTTTTTCCCCCTCAATACTCACAAACTCAACCTCCCCCTCAAAAATAATTTCCACTTCAATCAAGCATAAAATCCACTTAATTTCATTTATAGGTACGAATATCTTATGCCATATTCAATTTAACACACATCACCACGATGTTGCTGCTATTCCTTATGCTGTTGGTGTTGGTGATGATGGCGATCATTATTTATTCACAGCATGTAAAATCAATAGTTCTCACTCTCCCTATCTTCCACACACTCTCTTCCCAAACAAAGCAGAACCAATAAACCTGAATAAATAGAAGAACAAAAATGTATTACACCAAAAACGAAGTAGGAACAAATACTGAATGCAAACAAAAAACGCTGTACCCCAAATAGGCGATGACGTATGCTTAATTTTGACCCCCAAATTATTTATTAGCTTCACTTCCGGCTGGGGGGGGGGGGGGGGAGGGGAATGAAAACACCGTGTCCACAATTTTCAACGATACGATGATACGCTAGTGTGTTGTTGCAATGCTGTGATATGTCAAAATCTACGTAAAAATAAAAAATAAAAAGAAAAAATGTTTATGCAAACGAATGAAAAAGGTACGCAAATATTTACATGACGTGTTCAAGTAAATGAAGTGTAGAGAAGCAGAAAATAAGAGGTAGGCAGGAAGCGGCATCTAGCAGTATTTGAGAAATTTGTGATTTTACAGGAAGATTTTTAAATTTTTTAAAGTTTTAAAATAGTCAAAGCATAATTTTTTCCTGTGGATATATAGAATTGGGTACAACTCCGGTGAGGAATTAAATTCGAAAAAGAAGTTTGATCATATAATACAAGCAGAATGCTAGTAAAATTAGTTACGCAAAGAGGATGAAAACATCTTTTTAATACAATTTTCACTCTTAGAGTTTGCCAGCCAAGAGTGAGAGGTACAAATTTAATAGGAGACAAATTAAATTTTTCGGGTGGGTTTTCATTGTTAGGAATAATTAAGATGCCCAAGTCAGAGTTCATGATTAGCATATATGAAGAAATTTTGTGTACATTGAAAAATAGAGCACACTAATGCTTGGGGACATTTAATTTGTTTTCATGAACATGAATGAGAGCAAACAAAATCTTAATCATTTTCGTGAGCATGTAATTGCCACACTTCCTGCTACCTTAATTGTGCGAATACAGATCCGCCAGTTCTGAATGTGGTCAATAGCTACTCTATCGCTAGCTATGTGACTGGTCAACAGCTAATTTTCTGAGAGGTAATGAGAAATCAGGCCAATTTAGTTCATTCATTCTACATTAATGGTATTACAAAACGAAAATTGAAACACCATAGAATCGTTTTTGTAGTACTGAGAAGAACTAATTTTATTCGCCAGTTAGTAGTGAGTAGTTAGTTAGTGCATGATAATCAAAAGGTGGCGACTGGATCCCTCCACGCACATGTACATTTTAAATTCACCAGTTGAAAACGAAGAAATCGCTAGTTCGTAATTAGTGTCATTTAATACGGATTCACTGACCGAGTGCCGCATTGAAAAACTTCATAAAATAAAAACGAAAAGTGTGTTTGGCACTTGGTTGGTAAATCCCCCATTACTGCAGGGGAATGTTGAGTGCATGAGTGTACGTGAGTTAGCTAGAAAATTATCTTGATCTTAAACAAGAATATGTACAGAAAAATCAAGAATGCTCAGTACATAAATGATCAAATACAAACCCTGGTTTAAATCACATACACAGCCATACAAAAAAAATATTTATTCGGGTCAGGAGGTCAGACCATGTTTACGAAATGTTATTGAGATCGCTGAATCAAAATCAGAGGTCCATAAAACCCCAGTACGTCAGGGTTCTGACATAACCTCATACAATTATTTTTCGAGCGCAGGGGTTAAACCACGTTTATTATATGTTTTTGGGGTCGCTGAATCTGAATCCGAGGTCTAAAAAATCCCAGCATATCAGGTTTTCGACATAACCTGCAAAATACGTCGATATCTAAGCCAAGTCGAAAATTAGACATGCGGGAGTTTTTTGGACTTCGGATTCGGATTCAGCGACCCCAAAAAAAATTTAGTTAACATGGTCTAGCTCCCGGACTCGAAAAAAAAATTGCATGAGGTTTTTTGAGGTTATGTCAGAACCCTGACATGGGGGGTTTTTTTTACTTCGGATTCAGATTCGGATTCAGCGACACGAAAATCATTTGATAAACATGATCTGGCCCCCAGACTCGAAAAAACATTTTTTTTTGTGGGGTTGTGTTGTTACATATTAATGGCATAAGTTTTATATATTGATTTCATTCATTATTCATAAAAAAAAATTCTAAATAAGAACTTACAAAATGCCATAGGTTTTGGACTAAAAATATTTCAACAAAATCTCTAAACACAATTGCACAGTTAATATATTTTTTTTGTAAGTAAATTCATGTATATAAGCTGCTTACAACATCATTTGTTGCATTTCGATATCAATTTAGTGCAGCTTGACATTGGAATGTCATCATCAACATCAAATAAAATGAAGAAACAAAAAACAAACAAAAAAGGAGAAGAAAGAAAGTCACCAAAAAATTGCGAGCTAAAAGTTGTAAAAATTGTGTAGCAGTTAAAGAAGAACACACAGAAAAAAATTTGAGAAAACATATAGTTTGCAAGAGCATTGAATAACACCACAAACATGTTCTGTTTGCTTGGTGGCAAAAAGTCTAAACAAACCACACTAAACTATGTTATATAGCATAACATTGCTTGTTTCTCCATCACTAGTACTATATGTACTTGTCCAACCTTGTTCATTAGACTTGAATCTCTGCATATCTTCTTAAAGAAGTTACATTGAAGCTGCAGATTTCGTCCAACTTGCTAAAAGGTGACACTGGTCTTCTGAGCATTCTTAGTGAAATTCTGAATATTTCAATCAGTTTTTTGTCAGCATCTCACAGTTATGCATTCCTCTTTTACTGAAAGGAACGAATGATTCATATAGCTTCTTAAAAGTAAGACCACTTGAATTGCGTAAAAACTAGACCTATATTCACAATAAATAAATTGCATATAATATGTGCATATGTATTAATTATTTCCATACTAACTAATTCTTTAAGTGTATCGTACACTCAAAAAAAAGTACATGAAACAGCTGTAAAAGTAACATTTTTTGTTTACAATATTCAGCCAACATTAAAAAATATCAAAATTGACATTACAAAATGTAATTATAATATTACTGAAGAATGTATAAATGTGTTTGCGCACCATTTTGCAATTTTAACATTAAAAATGATAAAGAAATATTTTATTCTAATGTAATATTGATATGACAATAATGTTGAATTGACATGACAACAATGTATAACTGATATTGCATAATGTAATTTTGATATAAATTTAACGTAGAACTGAAAACTTAAAATGTTAAATAAAACACAAATAAAACATAATTATTTAATTAGCAATGTAATTTGCCAAATTTGGAAGAAAATTGCTACTTTCTATGGAAATGAGCCCTAAGTGTATGAATTTTGCGTCCTACCCTTTGGGCAACACTGCTATAAAATAAAATTATTTACCTTTTAAATAATTTTTCTCAATTCGATTTTTTGTCCTTGAGATATGTTTAATGAAGAAAATTCCGGATCGTATTCAAAACCGCGTAAAAAATTTCATAAGAAATATCTATGTAAGTAATGCTGGACTGTGAAATTTTTACAAAAGCGTATTCTTGGAACCAAAACTAAAAAAAAGACAGCACAAAAAAGAGAGCCAGATATGAGAACATGTTGTCTTCAAAACGGAATGGTTGGCAGCCCTAGATAAGGTAGATCAGGATTTTCAGTTTATTTCTCAGGGTCTAAGTATAGGCGGGCTTACCGACCGAGTACCTCTCTTCTTTTTTTATATGAAGTTTTTCGCTCTCTTAAACTGGGTGCGTAAAAACTTCATATAAAAGAACGAAAAAAAGCACTCGGTCGTTGAATACGCCTTTCTTGATAAATTTGCCATTTCTACATCTAGACGCTATAAATGTTTAAATGTGGCGAAGCAAAAGGTAGCAGCAATCAAACACATATACAGACATACACTAGTGGATGCAAGAAGGTGTTTTTGTGGTTCAATGCTCCCTCTCCCTTTACAGATGGAAAACCAATTTTAGGGAATGAAAAAATTAAACCTGCCTTAGGAAATCTCTTTGTTTAGCTAGCTGTAAATGGCCGACCGAAGTGAATATTCTCATCTCTTGGGTACTTTTTATGTATGAAAACCTAAAGTAAAAGCAAAAAAGAGACAAAAAAAAGAAATGGATTTGCTGTCACAAATGTTGAATGACAATCATCACATTTCTCAAATCGGATTGTCGTCATTGCCACCATTTGAAAATATCATGCTATTTTTTTTCCTTTCCTTCATTGCCACTCAACTTTTTCTCATTTTTTTGTTACCTCTATTCAATGGCAAATTTGAATCCTTTTCGAGTTACTTCTTTAGCATGAGTTTCCAAAAAGAAAAAAACTAAAAAGAAACTTCCAAATATTTGACGAAAAAAATTCCCTCGAATAACATCTCTAAGACAGACAATAAAATCATTTAAACGCATTTTTACATAATCCCATATGAACATCCGTGTTTTTTTTCTGCTTCTTCTATTTCCAACACATCATTGCGACAGATTTGTTGAGAAGAGAAGAAAAAATGAGAATAGGAATTGCATGGAACATCAACATGTCGTGTCACATGTCGGTGTCATGACTTCTTTAAACTTGATGATGTATATACATATATGTATGTATTTATGTGTATGTTTGTATGTGTATAAGTAATATTCCTGCAAAAATATTAACCTACGACATTTTCATTTTCTTTTGCCAGCAGCCACCCGCAGAAAAATCAACTTCCTCTCTCCACCTCCCCCCAAAAAAAAAAAAAAAAAACGAAAATCCCAAGTCGCTGTTTATGTTGAGCTGTGTTTGATTTTAACATACAAAAAGAAAAAGTTTACTTCAATAAAAAACAATAAAAGGAATAACAACAAAACTGGTAGTAGTAAAAAAAAGTATTAAACTCTATAAATGCATACATGTATGTGTAAATATGTGTCTCTCTCTCTCTCAGTGTACTTATGTGTGTGTTTGTTTGTATAAATAGGGAAATGACAAGCACTCGCTGGGGGAATGCAATAAAAATAAACCGTTTTCAAGTCAGAGTTTGGGGAGAAGAAGTTATTTTCATCAAAATGAGAATGTTAGTGAGAGACAGACAGACAGACACTGTATGAAAATATGTAGTATACTCTAGGAGAGGAGAGCGCGGTGAAGATTGGAATGATGCAGAAACAATTTTATAGAGCAGAGCGTGTGAAACTCTTTTTTTTAATATTGCATATATTTAAAGTATTTTTATTTTTTCTTCGTTACTTTCAGGAATGTTCTATTGTTGGTATTCGGTATTATTTTCATATGTTCATATGAATATGCGGTAATACGACAAGCAAAATCTATAAAAGATAGTATTCAAGTGAATTTGGCTGTGTTGTGGATTAAGAGGGAGGAGTGGATTTGCAATGTTTTTCAAATTAAACGGAAACGAATTAAATGTGTGTGAGAGAGAAAGAGAAGAATACTGAGAGTATTTCAATGCACTCTACTAAGTTAAAAGGCAGATTTAAAAATTGAAAAAATTCGAAGTATATAAAGATCACATTTTTTATAATCTCTGAACGTAAAATTTAGGTATGCATTATTTTCTTTAAAAAAAAAATTTGATTGCATGCTTCTTGGTAGTTATTCCCAGAAAGATTTAAATTAAAAATAAAATGTAATAAATAAATAGTATGGAGTATGAATGTATAAACTCGTAATTTTTTCGTAATTTGGACATTTATTGTGAAAAAGTGACTATAAATTTATTCTTTAAAGTATAGTCCATCGTTAGCCACAACCTTTTCCCATCTTTCTGGTAGCATACGGATTCCGCGTCGAAAGAACTCCTCATCTTTTGAGGCTATCCACGAATCGACCAATTTTTTGAGTTCTTCGAAAGAACGGAAGTGCTGTTCAGCCAGGCCTTGTGTCATCGATCGGAACAAGCGGTAATCAGAAGGAGCAATGTCTGGAGAATACAGCGGGTGGGGTAGCACTTTCCATTTCAGCGTTTCCATGTATGTTTTTACTTGCCTTGCAACATGCGGCCGAGCATTGTCGTGCTGAAGAATAACTTCGTCGTGTCTAGTCTCATATTCTGGCCTGTTATCCTTTAATGCTCGGCTCAAACGCATCAATTGTAGTCAGTAGCGGTCGCCAGTGATCGCTTCATTCGGTTTCAACAGCTCATAATACACGACACCTTTCATATCCCACCAAATACACAGCATGAGCTTGGATCCATGGATGTTCGGCTTTGCCGTTGATGCTGATGCATGTCCGGCCGGTCCCCATGACTTTTTACGCTTTGGATTATCGTAACGTATCCACTTTTCTTCTCCAGTCACAATACGATGCAGAAAACCCTTTCTTTTCTGTCGTTCAATCAGCAGTTCACATGTGAAAAATCGTCGTTCGAGTCTCTCGGCTTCAATTCGTACGGGAAATTTAATTCTGGGAAATGTGAATATTTCTTTAGCATATATGTGGTAGATTCGGAAATGAAGAGATATTTCATTTTCGAATCTACCGAATCTGAAAAAGTTGAAAATAAATCAGCAAAACTTTCAAGTAAAAAACCAAGAAAAACTTGAGATTTCAATTAATGAGAAAAAAAAGTAAATAAAATTTATATGTATTTCTGGTCGATTTAATTTGCATATGAAAGCTTTAATTTCTTGAATTTCTTAAAAGCCAAACGAAACCCGAAAAAAGTAAAAACAGGGGGACACTTTATGAGCATTAACACCTGTCATACAGTGTTTTTTTTTATTGTGCTTGCAGAAATTTTCTTTGTATAAAATCTTGTGACTTTGTTCTTCATTAAAAATCATAATTTGCTCTAGTTGAGGAAAAAATATTAAAATGTGTCAAAAGAAATTTTTTGTTTATTCATAATTATTGTAATTCACAAAAGAAACTTTTAGCAAAAACAACAAAATTATCATGAACATTTTAAGGACAGTTAGCTTTTTTTATTTTTCCTACATCTTATCTGTCTCGCTATTCGTTAACGATAATTTATTAATAGAAAAACTATGTAACTATACCCAGCAGGAATAAATCATAGTTACTTACTCTAGACGACCTCGATAGTTTAGTGGGCAGTGCACTAGACTTCCACCCGGGAGGTTCGGGTTCGATTCCCATCTTCGTTTGGTGGTTAATTTTCATAACTTTCTTATATTCACTATCAAGTATATGAAGTATATGAGAATTATAAGATAGTGTACAAGTACGTACCTTGGTTGGTAATAGCAAAACCACCAAGCCGATAAAAAATTGTCACACCGCCGTTCGGAATCGGCGTTAAACTGTAGGTCCAACTATGTGGTGTCACAATGAGCCGTTCAGGCCTAAGTGTGTCTGCTAGCCTGCAGAGTTGGGTAGTAACGATTCCATTAGAAATTAAATTCCATCTCCATTCCAATTACAAGGAATTGTAATTGGTACTTTAATGTTTTCAATTCTTTAGTAATGGAATTGATAAAAGTTTCAATTCCATTACAAGGAATTGTAATAACTAAAATTTTTGAATTCCTAGGTAATGGAATTGAAAGAATTTTCGATTGCATTACAGGGAATTGAATTTTGTAATTAAAAATATATCAACTCCTTAAAGGAATTGAAAATGTAGTTGAATAGAAAGGAAAGTGTAATCAATTACTTTCTTGAAATTCAATTTCAATTTAGTTGGAATGATTCCTTTTAGTTCAATTCCAAAACAGCAAAAAAAAAGAAAAAAAAAAAAACGGAAAATATTGTAAAATGCTTCTAATAAGCCATTACGAGTGAATCAGTATAAAATCCGGCTCACCTCTCTCTCGTAACGGCTTATTAGGAACATTTTACAATATTTTCCCAACATTTTTCTTTTTTTTTTTTGCTTTTTTGGAATTGAACTGAAAGGGAATGAATTACTTTCGAAGAACAAAATTGGAATTTAATTCTAAGAAAGTAATTGATTACATTTAAATACTAAATTCCATTCTATTCAATTAAATATTAAATTTTCAATTCCTTTAAGGAATCGATATATTTTTAATTACAAAATACAATTCTCTGTAATGGAATCGAAATTTTTTTCAATTCCATTACCTGGGAATTTAAAAATTTTAATTACCGATTACAATTTCTTGTAATGGAATTAAAACTTTTGTGAACTCCATTACTAAGGAATTGAAAACAAAAACTACCAATTACCAATTCCATGGAATTAAAATTGGGATTGTAATGTAATTGAATTTACCCAGCTCCGCTGGCCTGTGATATTAGCTCAGTTGAAATGGACTATGTCATAGAGTTGCCACGCTTTATTGAAATTTCCCTCTTTGTTACCAATAATAAATATAATTTGAGGTGAATTATTAAATACATTTAAATTAATGAGGTGTTTTTTACCCTAATGATGTTGAAATCATCATCATCAGTTCCGTTTAACACCTAGTGGTGCATAGGGCCTCTACAAAGCATCTCCAGCGTGTTCGGTTGTTAGCTAGTGCCTTCACTTCACTCCATATTTTTCCTGTTTTCTCTATGACCTTCAGTAGACTGCGTTTCCACGTGATCTTTGGGCGTCCCCGCTTTCTAGAGCCTTGCGGATTCCTGTCTAGAGCTTTCCATTTTCTGAGTTTTATTTGAATGGAGATCGGATCCATGCCGCATCTTTGGTACAAATTTGTGTTGCTGATCACGTTCGGCCACCAAATGCATAGGATGTTGAAATACTCCTTGCAAAATGCTTTCTTCTAGGCATCAGTCACTTTTCTTATCTATGATTTGTAGTGGCTGAATTTTAGCCATTTTGCTGAAAATATTATTTTATCAAACGAACTTTATGAAAATTTGACCATTTTTCTTTCAAATTTCTATTTTTATAGCTTCCAAAAAATGGGTCAAAAGATACTCCTTTTTCGTAAATTTACCCTAATATGGCAACATATATATATATATATATATTTTTTTTTTTTAATAAAATTTTTAGATTCATATGAAATGGTTACGAATGTCAACTGATTTGGTTCTATTATGAGTTTTTTCATAATCTTCCGGCATTTTGATTGTTGTTAAAAATTCTTGTAGACTCTTGAGGGCCCACTATGCTTCTTTTCTTTTATTAATTTTTTAACTTTTTAAAATCTGTCCAAATTCAAATCATCATTTCAAATTATCAAAAAGCGCTTAACTTTTCTAATCTATAAAAACTGTGAATACAGGATTGATCTCCAGAACTTCTGCTAAAAGTGTCCAAAGTCAAAACTAATGCCAAAAAGAAATGTATGGCATAGTACAGCTTTAGTGTTTATTAATGGGGTTTTTATTTCATTCAGTGTTTTCGTGCTTAAAAATAAAATGAAAAAAGATACGCATCAGTGTAGCGGATGTAAAATGATTTAACAACACCCCATTTACCGCTGAATATATGCATTATTTCTATTAGAGAGAGGATGAGTGTTTGTATGTATGTATATAGATGTATGGGTGCATATTTCATAATTATCGCGCATACTGCTAGCGCATTTAATTAAAAAGCGAAACTTTTGCCAAAAAAGGCTAATTACACAAAAAAACAATTTTGTGTGAATTTTTTTTTCTTTTCTGTTAAAGCTAAGTATGAAAATTTACACTGGCGACAAAGAAGGAAAAAACAACAGCAAAAACAAGCAACAACAAGAACAACTTGTCGAACACTTTGCATAATTTTACGCTTTCTACTTCATACTATTCTATTATGCGCGATGAAATTTATTTAGTATGCAAAGAAAGTGTTAATTGCGACACGTTTTTCAACGTTCCCCCTCCCCTCTTCGCCCCAAACACACAGCAGTATACCCTTAAAATGTGAAATATGTGAACATTGAAATAATGAAAAGCTGTAGTGGTATCAAGTAAGTAGAAATTGCAGTTTGGTGGGCGGTGTATAAGAAATTAGAAAATTCACGCATACTACACAAAGTAGAAGAAAATTGAAAATTTAGACATTAATTTGAGAAAAACATAAAAAAAAAAACACAAAAAAAAAAATGAAAACAGGAAAATAAAAAGAAAAGCCGTTTCTAATTTTACGTTTATGGCAAAGATGATGCCAGCTTTATATGTGCTTAATGCTCAACACTTGTTTGACTTTGCTGAATGGTGTGTCTGTCTGCCATTCAAGCCTATCTGCCTATCAGCCTAGTTGCTTTTCATATATGTATGTATGTGCAATTGTTGTTACTTCAAAATAGTAGCAGTACCAGTATCAAGTACATGAAAGAAAATGTATTTTGCTTGGCGTTACTAAAAAATTTCTCTTGCATGAGCATGTATCTTATATCAGCGAGTAGGTAGGTCGGTTGGTAGTATCTACGACGTGTTAATGTATCTCAAGTCATTTTAACACATAAATTTAACAACGCGTGAACATTTATTTTGTTATTAAGTTTAACGATTCATTCATTCACACTTCACAGTCTTGCCAAATGCCTTTAATTTCTGGTTTTTCCTCAACAAAAATAATAGAGAGTGAGTGTGTGAGTGTGTGTGTGTGTGTGTGTGCAGCTACATACATGTGTAATGCGGCAAGTATGTGTTTATGCTTTTGACTCCCTTTAGCGTTATTAAGCAATTTACAAGATACTTAAGCCAAGAATTATTTACAACATTTTGTTGTTGCTGATGCTGTTTATCTGCAGCAGGAAAAAGGTATTCAACTTTGCCTTATTCTCATTTTTATTCTCACTGTTGTTGTTGATGGTATTGTTTAATTTTAAAATAAGTAACAAGCAATTGGTGTATGTGTGTGTGTTTATGTTATTTAGTGAAGGGTTAAAACGTTGAAACATTTTGATTGCCATTTTGGGAGCTGCTGATTGCGAGTACGTGTTCTTATAAAAAAAAAAAAAAAAATGTGTGGTAAGTTATTGTAGTTGGTAAATGCCAATGGCTTTATTCTTGGTAAAGGTTTTTTGAAATTTTTAAAAATCTTTTTAAATAAACAACACTGGTTGACAGATTTACGTGTTTTTTCGTTTTGGTTTCTAGCTTAATTACCGTGAGGAACTTGCATCTCAATGTGATACAGAGGCTTACTAGCATTACAAGTATTAATGAAGCAATGTTGATTTTGCTAAAATACAGGAAAGAATTATACAGAAATATGTTTTGGAATATTAATTCTAAAGAATAGTAGAAGGGCTAACAAATTGAATTGATTTTCTAAATCGGAAACCTGACTATTAACTGTTAAAAATCAAACCAGATTTAAGTTCAGACTAAGAATCAGATATAAAGTCAGACCAAAACCAGACCAACAATCAAATCAATCCCAAACTTCGGTCCTAAATTCGTATTAAATTTTAGATCCAGATTCCAATCAAATTCAGATCAAAACTCAAACAAAATATTCAATCCAAATCCGAAATCAAAAGCTGATCAAAACTTAGACTGAAATTTAAACCAATATTAAAACCAAACTTAAATCGAAATTCCAAACAAATTAGACTAAAATTCATACTAAAATTTAATCCAAAATTCAAATCAATGGAAGATCAAGACTGAAACTTAGACCAAAAACTCAAATAAGAATGAAACTAAAACTGGATTCAAAATTCAGATTAAAAATCAAACCAAAATATAGACTATATTCAGGCCAGAAACCATAAAAAATTAGGATCGAATCGGCCGAAATTGGATCAGTTCAAAATTCGCTTCAAAAGTCACACAAAATGAAGACCACTCATAACAAATTCGGACAAAATCAAACTTCTCGAAATCTGTCACTACTAAGTACCAGCAAGTTGATGAGCTTCTAAGTGAAAACAGCAAGGTTCGTTCAAGTTTCTTAAGATCTTTAAAGAGCTCGCTTTGTCTGGAAGAAGATCAAATAGCATGACAAATATACACACTGTGGTAGGAGACGGAAATAGAAATAGAGTTGATGAAGCTACCTAATCTTGAAGGCTAAAACTGCCGCATTTAACCCAGACAAACTTATTGATAATCAGTTTGTACTACAGATAATTAAGTTCCGTGACCTAGATTTATCTACCTAATTAGAAAGTAATCAACTTAGCGCAAATTATCACAGTGAAATTTAGGTTTGCCAGTTTGCTATAAATTTAAGTTCAAGTTAAGACCACAAATTTGAGGATCTTTAAAAAGACAAATTGCCTGCCATTAAACATTAAAGAGAAACAGCTTATGTTTCCGATTCTGCGGGTGCTGCTTTCTTCTTTTTACTTTATCAACTTGCAGAGATACAAAATCCATAAATGTAGAATGAGGCGATTTTTATAAAATCGGCTGTCTCGATGAAGACGATGTACTGCCATCTATTTTTAGTTAGTTTCCGATGGATTTTAGTGTGCAATAAAAAAAATGACGAGTCACAGACAGAGAGCAAGAAAGAGAGTAGCGATTAGTATTGTTCAATTAAAAACCAGTCTCTTAATTCCTTTTCTGAAGATAAAAAGAGAGCACTCGTAGTCGCCCTAGCAACTTTATCACTTGTCACCGTCACTTTCACCTCTTTAAATTTTATAAAAAAAAATAATAATTATTATTACCGCGACTCTACAAACGATATAAAATTCAAACAAACGAAACCGGATAACAAAGCCTACGTTGCCAGCTATCTCAGTGGAGAAGTGGTCGCACGTTCACAATAAAATGAAAATATCTTTTGAAAAATGCTCGATTTCTGTAGCTCAATACTGAGCTACCATACAATTTTACTAGAAGTAAAATTTATTTTCAACCGCACAACTTGCTGGGCTCACGAGCACACAAACGGACTTTCCCGGTTTTAGAAAAGGAGAGAGAATAAGAAAGTTATTAGTAGCAGAAGCCTACTCCACAAACACAATAGTCACTTGCAGTTAGCACCAACTGCCAAAAAGTGACCACTACAAAAAAAATTATAAAAATAAAAGGGTACTTCCTGGATTAATGGGTTTATGAACCCTTCTATATTCGCGCACAAGGATCGCGACCCGAAAAATAAATTCCCGCAAGTTAGAACACAAAGTAACCCGGCTAAAATTACTTTACCAGTGTCGCCACAAGTTAGCGACACACACACAATAAATTTATTTTAATTATCAAATTCCAGATACACCACGACCTGGTGATCCGCGTTCAATATTTAATAAAAGTAATAAATTTAACACTATTGGCTCACCACGACATGGTGGTACCAATCACAATATTATTAACTTAAAATACTTTGGTTCACCCGACTTGGTGATGCCAAAGTATACAAATATTAAAGTTCGAAACGTACAAGATTCAAAAAAAAAAATATATATATATAATTTAAAATAAATCGCACTAAATATTCGCACTGAAAAAGAATCGCAATAAAAAGAACCGCACAAAGAAAAATTCTGGTAGTCGCTCTCGAAAGCTAGCACAGAACTGAATATAAGTACGGTGCAAAAATATGTACCACTTATATTCAGCCACATACATTATCTTTTCGTCCGCTATGTCAGCAGGACACAGTGCAGTTACTCCAAGAAACTGGTCTCTAAACGGAAAATCATCATACCCATATATGTGTGGGTGTACATGATTACACCCTGAACAAAGTCCCCGACCCAACCAATTGTATGAGAATTGGCGGCAATGCACCTGTATTAGTGCACTAACAACCACACGAGAGAACCAAAGTTTTCCCGTTTTTCCGCAAATTTACAACAAATACACCTCTGCGCTCTCTTACAGAAGTCTCCATATCCCCATCCCCAGTAGTATAATTTAGTACTAAATGGTACTCTTTTACTATTGTGAATGTGGATATAGGCCAAAAAGAAGAGGAAGAATGACAGGCAAAAGATAAACAGAGAAAAAGAAAGAAGAGGTTAGGAAGTGCAGCACGCGGCTTCGCTTCTTAACAAAATTAAAATTAAATAATTTTAATTTTGGGAGTAACGCGCCGCGGAATTAAGTCGCGATACACTAGCTACTTTTGTAACCCAGAGGTAATAAAAAATTGGTCCAGTTCAATAAAGAGATTCATTTCATGAAATACTGGGGAATCATATAATTGTTTTTGTAGTACTAGCTAAGAAAAACTGAGCAAATTTACACCAAAAGAACAAGAAATCACATTTGTTGTTGGTGGTTTTCATCGTTATGTGTATTTGGAAGAGACCAATCACTGCTAAACAAACATAAAGTTTTCCGTTATTCTCTCTCAAACATCAAAAGCGATAGCTTTGTTGTTTTTGTTTCTAGCTCAATTTTTTAGAAACAAGAAAACTCGTTGCATTTAAAAGTGGAGTCAGTTTTGGTTTTTTTTTTAAATGGAGTATTTCGCTCTCATAAATTGAAAGAGTAAACACTTTATAGAGAATTTAAAGAGAATGCGGCACTCGGTCGGTGAAGAAAACTTAATCGATTCGATGTGAAATAAAGTGATTTTTTATTTATTATTTTAGGAAATATTTATGAATGTGTATTATTTTTGTAAAAAGGTATATCATAAGATTATAAACACACAATTAGAGTATTCACAAGGTGTATCCTCGCATTTGCCATAAATTTTCCATTTATCGGGCAAATTATACAACATCATAATTGAAAGATAGTTATAGCTTGTGAAAATTGAAAATCAGAAAATTTGAGCAAGCATTAATAACTTGCCTTATAATATTTTAAATCTTGAAGAGAAATGTTGAATTGACAGAAAATGTAGAATTTATCAAAAACCCGAAAATTCAACAGAGAACAAAACCATAGATAATATTTTTATTTTTTGTTTTAAAGTTTTTTTGTTTCAATTTTTTGAGAAAGAAAATAAAGTATCTCCGAAAAAACAAAATGAAGCCGAAACATAAAAATTTCAAGATCACCGTTTAGTTTCACTTGTAGCATATCAATTATGAGCATGCAAGTGTAGACATGACAATCATTTCCATTTAGAAAAGAGAAAAAGCATCCAATGCTTCGCTTTCAATCGACTAATCACAGTAATTCATTTTCATTGAGTGACAGTAAAATCTTCTCAAAATGCTCAAAATAAACTGCAGTACAGTTCAAAGCAAGGTGAATTTATACCAGGTGAAGTTACCAGCAACTCATTCTTCTTCTTTCTTCGTGGTCAATACCTTAGGCTGTCAAAATCATTGTTTACTTTTGATTTTTTGTTTACGTTTTTTCTCCAATTTGACATTCTGTGCATGCCGCAACAGCAAAGATGTGCTTTTATTGTTTTGTTGTATGGTTGATTTTGACATTTTATGGGATCTGACACAACAATAAAGATGTGTTGTTTTTGCCAATGTGAAATTGTTGTAACCTTGGTATCACCTTTTACATGATTTCACTATGGTTCCAAGGAATCAACAAGCGAAAGTTGTGAAATATCAAAGAGAAATTGAATGCTAATTTTTGAGTGCTTAATGATTATTCTTTAAAATTAAGGTGCAGAAGTTTTTTTTCATCAATGTGTTCAATATTTTCCACTTGCTGACTATTTCCCCTAACATTATTTTTACGGACATTCCCTTTTAATTACTTCTATTTTTGCTTGTAAAAAAAATTCTTAGCAAAAAGAAAAAAAAACACATTTGTCATTTTTAATGTAACCACAAAAAAGAAAAAAAAAGCGAAGACAAAAAAAAAAAATACCACCAAAGTCTATACAAATTCACTTAAATTTTATTATATTTTGTTTTTATTTTCTATGAATTTTTATTTTAGCGTTAGAATATTTTTGTATTTTTTCTAAAAGAATTTTTCAATTTAACGCTCAATAAGCTTCTGCTTTTGCTTTCTCTCGGGGTATACGAAAAAGCGTAAGCATCATTTGCTATGTGCAAGCAACAATGTGGTGGTACAACTAACAGCAACATGCAACACTCATGGTATAAGTAAAGAAGGCAGCATAACTGCTACAAATATCGGTAGTAGTCGCAACTAAAGCAGTAGCAACATTTGCTCTCTACACATCTAAGATTGATGGGAATTTAAATTGAGCATTTCATTATAAATACGCGCGCGCATTCTATTTTGTCTGTCCTTCTGTCTGTCTATTTGCTTATATGTTTCAGAATTTTCTTTTCTTTTCCTGCTTGCTGCTGATATTCTCACTCAAATATTGCTCTACGACTGCTGCTACTACTGTTGCTATTCTGATATATTTTATATAGCTTACGAATATGTTGCTGCTGCTGTTGATGGAAAATACAATGACGTACATAACTTCTAAACCAACAGAGAATTCTGTTGACATTTGTTGTTTCTTTCCATTTGGTTTTCTTTTCCTTCTTGTATTGCTGTTTTTTTTTATTTTATGTTATTGTTGTTATCATATTGTTGCTGATGTTTCTGCTATTGCTTGAAACTGACAGTTTTATTCTTTGGTGTAAATTAAAATGAAATGCATAAACAAATGCTGAAAAGTAGAAATATGTATGCATATCTGTTGTGGAATTGGAGACTTGTATACGCAGATAAATGTACAGTGACGGTCCTATCATTTGCAACCAAAATCACTTCCACTTTAAATGACTTCTTAAGCTCACTAAAAAAATTTTTAACAAAAATCTTTTTTATTCAAAACAAAGTGTATATATTGTCATTTATTATACAATAAAAAATTAAAAGTACAATATTATGTTGCAAATAAAAAAAGAAAGAAGTAATATTACATTAAAGTCTGAATTGAAGCAAGCTTTTACCAGTTTAGACGTGCGCTTTGGGTTATGATCCTGTGGGAACGTCCAATCAGGCGGCATTTCCAAACTAGCTTGCGTAAGTATAATGTATTTTAAATCGTTTTTATAGTTCCCCGAATGTGATGCTTTGGATCCATACCATTAGCTGAAAAGAAGCTCCAGACCACAACACAACCTCCTTGGTGCTATACAGTACCCGGTGTATGTCTACGGTCGACTCTTTTACAGTGTTGCCTTCTAAAAAATTGTTTTCCATCAATTAGTTTTGCTCTCATCTAAAAACAAAATGTTTTGCAAACATTTGCAACTAGAAAAAGTTAATGTGAAAATTGAAGAAAAATCGAAAAAGTTTACAAAACGTCGCCGCATATTCATTATTAGCGAACACTGTTGGATGTCTACGTAGCATTGCGTCTATTAAATGTTTCGTCTGACCGATTCCAACTCGCTTTCATTGCTTTTGAACATCCTCATACAGATCCTCCAGTTTCTTAAACGTATTCGTGCCAATCTCTTGCTTCAGGAGCATTTAATGGCACTCAATTGGGCTTAAATTGAAAGGGGGACAAATAGTTTATTTCAAAAAGAAATTCTGAAAAAATATTCAATACACAATTCGACGATTTCGCGAATTGTTAACAGCGGTATCGCTGATCTGAGTCATAGAGGTGGAAAACTTCGCAAAGAAATGTGTAAAAAACTAACGAAATCACAAAATTGATGAAAGCGAATCAGAAAGTGAAACCGAAAGAAGTAAAAAGTGCACTTTTGTTGGATATATCATTATCAACAATCAAGCGACAACCCAGAAAAAGTGGATTAAGCGCAGACAACATTGCCGAAAAAGCGTTGACTCAAAGAAAAATCGCTTAACTCATTTAAAAATCAATCACAAATAAAAAACCTGTTCCTTTCAATCTTGCAAAACATTTTGTTCTTAGATGAGAGCAAAATTAATTGATGGAAAACAATTTTTTAGAAGGCCATACTGTAAAAGAGTCGACCGTAGACATACACCGGGTACTGTATAGCACCAAGGAGGTTGTGTTGTGGTCTGGAGCTTCTTTTCAGCTAATGGTATGGATCCAAAGCATCACATTCGGGGAACTATAAAAACGATTTAAAAGACATTATACTTACGCAAGCTAGCTTGGAAATGCCGCCTGATTGGACGTTCCCACAGGATCATCACCCAAAGCGCACGTCTAAATTGGTAAAAGCTTGCTTTGTCGCAACAAAATGTACAACTTCTCATTTGTCCAGTACAGTCACCCGATCTAAACTCAATAGAGAGCCATTAGATGCTCGTGAAGCGAAAAATTAGCACGAAACGTTTAAGAAACTGGAGGATCTGTATGAGGATGTTCAAAAGCAATGGAAGCGAGTTGGAATCGGTTAGATGAAACATTTAATAGAGCCAATGCAACGTAGACATCCAACAGTGTTCGCTAATAATGAATAAGCGGCGAAGTTTTGAAAACTTTTTCGATTTTTCTTCAATTTTCACATTAACTTTTTCTAGTTGCAAATGTTTTGACCTATTCAGTTCAGACTTTAAAGTAATATTACTTCTTTCTTTTTTTATTTGCAACATAATATTGTACTTTTAATTTTTTATAATAAATGACAATAAATACACTTTATTTTGAATAAAAAAGATTTTTGTTAAAATTATTTTAGTGAGCTTAAGAAGTCATTTAAAGTGGAAGTGATTTTGGTTGCAATTGATATGACCGACACTGTACATATGTAGTGTGTCATCAGAAGAAAAGTTTATTTCTAGCTATTTACTTCTATGGGCGGGTTTTGAAATTTTTGCAGTGAAAACTAATAGATTTTAAAATTTGTAATGGTACCTATTTCAATCAATTTGTATAAACAAATCTGAGTTAAAGTCAGAACCAAATACAGATGGAGTAAGTAAGGTCTAGAGTAAGTAAGGTCTAGGGTTTCACAGAGATTGTTCAATCAAATGAAATTATGCATTTCTCCCTTAAAAGTTTTGCTTTGGTTTTTCAGATCAAAGTAGTTACATTTCTCCCTTAAAAGTTTTGCTTTGGTTTACAGACCAAAGTGGTTACCGTTCTTAAGGGAAATATACTATTGAAAACAGTTTTGCTTTAGAATCACTCACTTTTATTCTTTACCAATATTTTCACACTAGCTTCTCTTTATAAAATAAAAGCTTAGTTCATCAGCACAATGAATTTTTCATTGCTTATATTGATTCTGAGGCTACTCAAGGGTATCGGAAAAAGATGGCGCTAAAAATCAGGATTGAATTCCGTAGATGAAATACTATTTGCAGCCATCAAGGTGTCTGGCTAAGATTTTTGCAAGTAAAACAGACAATAACAGATATTTAAAAAGATTTGAGACGATAAAAAGGTTTAAGTTTTAATCTGCTTCTGATCTGAACCCAATTTGCATTTGGTCTGACCTAGTTAAGCCAAGCCAAGCCTGATGCTTGGTATAATTATTGATCCATATTCCGGTCTGAGTTTAGTCTGAATTCGATGTACTCTTGATTAACTTTTTTGATTTTTGGTTTTTGATTTGAATTTGATTCGATTTTTGGCCCGAGTTCCGGTCTCATTTTCCGTTTAAATTTTATTCTGGTTTTAGTCTAAGATTTGGTTTGAATTTCAGTCTGATTTTTTTGGTCAGCTTTTTGTCTGATTTTTGTTTTGAGTTTCAGTCTAATTTTTTGTTTAAATATTGGTCTAATTGGTCTTTTGTTTTGAATTTTGGTTTACTTTTAGTTTGAATTCGGCCTATTTTTTGGTTAACTATTCCATCGGATTTTGGACTGGTTTATGGTCTAAGTTTCGGTCCATTTTTTTGTTCAATTTTTGAAGTAGTTTTGGTTTGATTATTAATCTGCTTTTAGTCCAAATTTGAAAAGCTTTTGGTTTACTTTTTGGATTTTTGGGACTGGGTTGGGGCCTGGTTTTTGGTTTGCTTTTGATTTGAACTTGATACGATTTTTGGTCTGATTTTTTGTTTAAATTTCATTCTTGTTTTGAGCTAAGGTTTGTTCTAAATTGCAGTCTGAATTTCGATCCGTTTTTTAGCCTAAATTTTTTGGTCAGCTTTTGGTCTGATTTTAATTTTAGCCTAATTTTTTTTAATTTGGTTTGATTTTTTTAATTTTTAAAATTTTTTTCTACTTTGGTTTAAGTTTAGCTCTGAGCTTCGGTCTGAATTTTAGTTTGCTTTTGGTCTATTTTTTATCTATTTAAGCTCTGTACTGATTTTTATTTTGGATTTTAATTTGAACTTTGGACTGTTTTAAGTCTGAACTTTGATTTAAACTTAGATCTGCTTTTGCCTTTTGGTTTTTGCCGAAATTTTGATTGCTTTTGAACATCCTCATACAGATTCTCCAGTTTCTTAAACGTTACGTGCTAGTTTTTCGCTTCACGAGCATCTAATGGCTCTCTATTGAGTTTAGATCGGGTGACTGTACTGGTTTTTGGTCTGGGTTTAAGTCTAATCTGGCCTCGAAACTTTTGATACATACAAAGAATATTGAAATATAACATGAATAGTTGCATAATGAACCATTGGAGTGCATGAACTCTATTCTCTTGCTTTCATGTACAAAAATAATTTGAAATAGAGGTTTTAAGTTCTCCAGTGCCTAGTTTTGGTTACTTAGAATTACAACGAATACCAAGCAATTTCCGCGTTCTTCGATAAGAAATTCTGCTAATTAATAGGTCACCTCGGTGGCTTGGTGAATGAGTGCTAGACTGGAGTTTCAGCTGCCTCAGGTTCGTTTCCCAGATGGGAAGTAAATGCTTTAAAAAGTGTCCGTAAGGATTTTTCTAATAAAATGAGTCACTTTGGTGAATTAGTGTTTAATACTTTTATTAGATTATAATCTATTCATGAAATACATTCTAGCGCCAATGATTTCCACTGCCGAATCTAAAGGTTACGTGAGCTTGTTCTCAAATAATAACTTACTTTACTTCATGCTGATAGGCTTATTAAAAGCTGTATGTATTCGGGAATGAACATTAATTCACAAACTACCTCATGCAGGAGCTGCAGATATGGACAGGAGCAGGATGAAATGAGTACTTTATGATTCTAATTAGAATTAACTGAATTGTTCAGAAATAATCTCTTTCTATAGAATTACAATACAAAAAAAAAAAAAAAAAATAAATCATTTGAAAACGTAAAATATGAAATTAGGTACACATCACATCAATCAATCTCCACATGTTGTCATTCATTGAGTTCAAATAGTTTTCACTGTGTATCTAAAATAAATTGAAATTACATTGTGTGCTGCCGAAAAATTTTATATCAATACTTATATAGCAGAAATGTTGTTTGAACAAAAAACAAAAAAAAAAAAAATGAATGAAATGAAATAAAATAAAACAGGAACTACCACATGCAAACATATAACAGCTGCAACACATGTCGTATACGTAACCTGAAATTGCAATGCATATAAAAACGTTAGTAGTAGTAGTATCTATGTCTGTGACTGAGCATTTGTGTGTGTCTATGTATGATATTTTATTGAAAATCATATGTAAACACAAGTGTCAACGACATACAGCTACAACACAGCGACAACACAAATGCACACATGAAATCTCATCGTGGTGGTGCTCAAAATAACTATGGCATATAAATTATTCAATTTCGAATATTGAATGCAGAAGCAACGATCACATCTAAATTATACATACAGACAAATTTAAAATTTACATTTACATATGTACTACACCATTGTTAACAAACCAATACATAGACAGGCATCGTTTGAAATATATATTTTTTTATTTTTTTTGTTATGAAATTAAAATAATGTAAAGCATATATTGTTGTGAACATGGGAAAAAAAACTATTTAGATAGAGATAAATTTCAATTAAACAAGATGATTGATATCTTCAAAGTATATAAAAGTAGCTACTCAAAAAAATTATATCAAATCAGCTATTTAGATACTCAAAAAAAAAAAACAAAAAAAAAGAAGTAGAATAAGAAAAATATTTATAATCATAGTAAGTGCTTGCGACATCATATTCACACACACACAAGCAAAAAATATAGCATAAAAAATTGAACAAAATATCTAAAGAAAAATTGCTACTCCGAAAATGATTTTTATCATTTTCCATAATATACTTTTTATACACATTATAGCTTGCATGAAAAAACTGTTTCAAAGATAAAGTATAACACATTAAAGCGCCATGTAGTTATATATAAAAAAAAAACTAGAAAATCAAAGCATAAAGAAAAACTTTTGATTTTTCTCTTCCTTCTTCCTTACTTCGTTCACAAAAGCACATAATCGACAAAATGGAATTGTGCTGGGAATAATATATCAAATCACAATCATATCACTTCAAACTATGCACACTCGAACCCTAACGCCAACCACATTTAATATTGGTCATTGTTGTTGGCCGCACATTGCCACATTGTTGGATATCCGTTTCCGTTTTCAGGGTAAAGCTAATAATAATAATACAAAAAAAAAAAACAGAGAAAAAGACAAGAAAAGGATGAGCATTGCACACTTCTGCACACATTGATTGAGTGATACTTCAAGTTTAATATACTTTGATGTTTTTCAGTTTTCAGGCACGTTGCACAGGGTTTGAAAGTTTTATTGTAAATGGACTGCGCAGAGTGTTCTTATGTAGAGATGTATGTAGGTACTGTGCATGCTTATAGTGAAAATATTGCGTTATCTGCACTATTGAAAAAACTACTATATTTAGTTAGGAATTACGCATTTGAGTTTATAAAATTATTTTTCCATAATTTGATTATTTTTTCGTTATTTCCCACGAATCTATGATTTAAAAATAGTAGAAATCACTCGAGCACCACTTTAGTCATAGCGACTTTAGAATTTCAATTGTAGGGGTAGTGATCTTCAGCATTTTCAATAGAGTAAACATGATAAGAATCGGAAAAGTCGAAATGTAGATAGATATATTGTGTTCATCTATTTCATATGCTTTTTTTTATGTGTTTAGGGCCATACTCACTTGTCAAATAGTACTAAATATCTATTCAGTTAGTGGAACTTGTAATTTTTATTTGTATTTACAGTATATTAACAGTTTTAATGATATAAGTTTTTGAAATAACTTCCAGCACAATTTCGAAAGAAAGGGTACTCCTAATATAATATGAATCAGCCAGAGAGTGTTTCAGTCAGAGGGTGAGTTAATTAAAGGTTAATTAAAGGCAGTGCATCAGTCAGAGAGTGCTTTATTTAAGGAGTGAATCAGACCAAGGGTGAACCAGAGAAAGAGTCAGTCAGAGTGAGTGTATCAGAGAATTAATCTGTCAGGCAGTGAATTGGTCAGGGAGTGCGCTAGTCATGACGTGAATCAGTTCTGTCAGTCAGAGTGTGAATTAGTTAGAGAGTGAATCATTCACGAAGTAAGTCAGTCAGAGAGTGAGTTAATCAGGAAATGAGTCAGTCCAAGAGTAAGCTACTCAAGGAAAGGGTGAGTCACTTGTGAGCCAGTCAAGGAGTGTGTCAATGAGAGAGTGAGCCAGTCACCGAGCGATTCTATCTGAAAATGAATCTGTCAAAGATTGAATCAGCGACAATGTGCCAGTCAGAGAGTGTGTCAATCAGAGTGTGAGTCAATCAGGAAGTGGGCTAGTCAGGGAGTGAATCAATCAGGAAGCAGTCTATTTAGGGAGTGAGTTAATCAGAGTGTGAGTCACGCAGGGAATGAGTCAGTCAAAGAATGAGTCAGAGAGTGAGTCAGTCATAGAGTAAATTGCAGAGTGAGTCAAACAGAGGGTGAGCCAGTCAGAGAGTGAGTCATTTAGAGAGTGAGAGAGTCAGGGAGTGAGTCAGTCAGAGAGTGGGTCAGTCATCGAGTGAATTAGTGAGAGTGTAAGTCAGTCATAGAGTGAATCAGATAGAGGGTGAGTTAGTCGAGAGTGAACTATTCAAGGATTTAGAGAGTCAGGAAGATGAACCATTCAGAGAGTGAGTCAGCCAGAGAGTTAGTTAGTCAGGAAGTGAGTTAGTCAAGAAGTGAGTCAGTCCAAGAGTAAGATAGTCGGGAAGTGAGTGGGGCAAAAAGTGAGTCAACACGAGAATGAGTCAGCTACAGAGCGAATCTAACAGAGAATGAATCTGTCAGGGAATGAATCAATTAGAAGTGAGTCAGTCTAAGAGTGACTCCGTCTTAGACTTAGCCAATCAGAGATTGAGGGAGTGAGCCTATCACGGAGTCAATTAGAGAATGAGTCAGTCAAGGAATGAGCCAATCAGCGAGTGAGTTACTCAAGGATTGATTCATTTAAGAGGTGAGTCATTCAGAGACTGTGTCAGTCAGAAAGTGAGTCAGTCAGAGAGTGATTTAGTCAGAAAGTGAGTCAGCCCAACAGTAAGTCACGGAGTTAGCAGTCATAAAGTGAGTCAGTTAAAAAGCGAATCAATTAGAAGATGAGTCAGTTACAGAGCGAGTCCATCAGAGAATGGATCTATCAGGGAATGAGTCAGTCAGACAGTGAGCTAGTCAGAAAGTGAGTTAGTCAAATAGTCAGTGAATGAGGTAGTCAGTGGGTGAATATATCATTCAGTAAATCAACCTTTCCACGAGTCAAGTGGTCTGTCAAATTGCATTTATATTTGAACTGTCCAAATTAGTTTTCAATCCAACTCCAACATATAGAAAGATTTGTATCATGTAAAAATGTCAGAACTAAGACCAGTCATAAAGTTAACTTTTTTTTTTGCCCTTAGATAAGTTATTTAGTATGCGAGTCAGTCTGTGATTGAATTGCTCAGTGAGTGAACCAGTTAGTTATTGAGTGAATGAATCAGCCAGTAGGTAAGCACCTTGTGTAAAAATGTAGGAACTGACACCGATCAATAGAACTAAAATACTAGTCACATGTCTAATGTTAAGCTAGTCTCTATTCCATGAGGTTAAAAATACGATGTATGGAAACATTATAAATTAAAAGCTCAAACCAATTAGAAAAAGCAAAACCAGATAATTTTTGGCGCTGGCTTTTAAAACACTCCACAATACAGTTGAGTTGTATTTCTCACTTATGCATTTAATCTGCAACATATGCTGTGACTGCAGGGTATTCAAGATAGCATTTTTGCCAAATATTTTATACCCAACTTTTAACAATCATTTATAATTAAACAGTATTTGACAATGTCAGTGTAATCTATCCATTTTTATGACTGTGTGTTTTTTCTTATTTTCATATTTATAATATATGGAATTTAGAAGTTTTGTTTATTTGAGTGACAATCTAGAAAAAAACCGAAGAATCAAAGATTTTGATATGCAAATTTGTTATGAGAAACTTTTAATGCATATTTTTCAATAAATTTGCAGAACATGTAGAAATATATCAAGCGCATAAAACTTGAACTACAAATATATCATCTTTTGTGGCTATTACTTAAATGGAAAGTGAAACATAACCGGAAGCTGGTAGTGCATCTCTGAAAGCAGGTCAATAAATGAATAATTGTATAAGTGAATGTGTGTGTGTAAATACGACATAAATTTATGTTCGAAATTTAACTAATGCCTTCACTTTCCGTATGTGCCTTAGAGCTAAAGTAATTTATCATTTTTCTCTTTGGATAAAAGTACAATTTTATGTAGTAATTAATAAAAGTAATAAAATGCACTTATGAGGAATTATTAAATTTATACTAAAGCATTAAATTTAATACAATTAAGTTCAATAATAATGTAATACTAAAATTTTAAATTATCTATAAATTGTATTTTAAAATTACTTTAATTTTAGGAACGCGGTTTAATTTGCTTTTACTGCTGTTAACATTCGATTTTATATGATTAAAAATCATAAAATCAACAATACCACAACCGCGTGCACACACACATGCATATACTATTGGATCCAAGGTGGGGCTTTTGGGGTTCAAAACTCCCCCTTACCAATGAAAATTTCATACATTTTGATCGTTAGTCTCGAATCAAAAGAGGGAAGTTAAAATTAAAACCGCCCCTTTGGAAATCTATGAATCCGCTAATGCAAGCATACACACGAGTAAATACACACATTTACACAAACATACGCATAAAAGTTTTATGAAATACTCACTCAAACTCACTCATTTATGGTATAACTAAAAATGTGGTCATCCAAAAAGTTCATTTGAAATTTGTTCGTTGGAAATGTAATTATCAATTAAGTTCAATTGTCCAGTAGCAGCAGCAGCAGCAATCGATGCAAGTGATGGAAAGTATTGTGGTGGTATTGGTTATTGGTGGCAGTGGTAGCGGTGAATGTTGTAGTTTACATTTATTTACTAATTGAATTATAATCTTGATAATAAATGTATGCAGATATTATTTATTTTTGTGATATGTTGTCATTAAGGTGTTGAAATGAAAATCGAAAATTTATATTTTATAATATCTATCTATACTATATAATTGTGAATGTTTGTATGTATGCGAGTACCAAGTAAATTACTAAACGGATGAATTGTAATCGAATGAAATTCTAACATTATATTTTTATGGTATCTGGGCATAATATACATATCTGGGTACCTATATGAGGCTGGGGTTTGTCGATAGGGCGTGACGCTTTTCGTTCAACCTTTTTTGGATTAGATTATATTTGGAGGTGGGTCTGAAGGTCATGTACTTTCCAAAGCCTCCGTCCATTGTACTTTACCCAAATACAGAAACCAAAAAGGAAAACGAAAGAAGAGTTTTACATCCCCATGAACTTTTTAGTTTCCTTAAGAAACTTAAGAAGTTTTAGTAAGGAAAAAGAAGGAGTAGAACTCATACTCAAGACATAGCTACCCAGCAGGCGTCTCCTTCTACTTCTTAAGAAAGCTGAACCATAACATAGATTGACCAAAATACTGGACATCTTGAAAACTATTTACGGAACAACCACCCATACTGCTAATACGAATCACTGAAAGGAAAGCGAATGGGATTGACCCATTGGGCGCGGTTTTTTTATATAACGTTGGTTAGTGTAAAACGCCTCATTTAGGATAAAAAATTGAGATTTTTGCCGTGGGTTCCTGCATTTTTTCTATTTTTCAAGTTGTTTTTGCATACAAATTGAATAAAAAGGAGAATTATCAAACGATGTTTTAGTAATAAATATTTGCGCTTAATAGGTTAGGTTGGAGTGGCTGTCGAGAGACACACTTAGGCCTGAACGGCCCACTGTGATACCACATAGTTGGACCTACAGTTTAACGCCGATTCCAAACGGCGGTGTGGCAATTTTTTATCGGCTTGGTGGTTTTGCCATTACCAACCAATATTTGTTCTTGTACACTATCTTATAATTCTCATACACTTCATATTGATAGTGAATATAAGAAAGTAATGAAAATTAACCACCAGACGAAGACGGGAATCGAACCCGAACCTCCCAGATGAAAGTCTAGTGCACTATCCAATAGGCTATCGAGGTCGTCTTGCGCTTAATAAGGCATAAAGAAATATTTTTTGGTAAAAATCCATTGAAAAATTCAGTTTTTGCTCGTCTTTCCTTCAATATCTTAAAATTGGACGGTTTTATGGATTTGCCATGCTTTGAGATTCTAGTTTACACTCAAAAATAAACATTTTTTCCTTATATAGCAATAACCGATTTCCATTCAAAATTCCAGTTTTGGAATTTTGTGCCAAACAATTTATAATTTTGTATAAAGTAGATTCTCAGGGATAATCAACGAGAAATTCTCGGTTATGTTCCAAAATGGTAGAAAATGTGAACTCATGGGCACCTGAAACTAGGATAACCAGACGTACTGATTTGATCAGTACATGTCCTGATTTTTTTTTAAATAATGATTTTTTTAAATTTCGAAATCAGTACGAAAATGTACTGATTTTTGTACTTTGTACTGATTTTTTAAAATTTATTTTTTAAGAATTTTTGTGTTTAAGCTTAATGGTCTTAAAATCGTTTTTGCAGACAGTCTCAGACCCTGTTTGTTTCTTTTTTTGATTGTGCACAAAATAAAATACATAAGCGTTGCTGCTTTCGAGACGAGAAAAGCAATATTTGCTTGAAGAAAAGTCGGCTAATGTAAGTTTTGAAATGAGTGAAAGGAATTTATTATTAATTGCATTTGATTATTGTTCTCAGCTCTCACAATCCTCTAAATATAAAAACTGATACGTAATCGTATTGGCGAAGAAAAAATTGTAAAATAAACACAAAAAATCAGAGAAAAAGTTTCAGGACGTTTATATCACTATATTACATTGAAATTACTAGGTAATAAAAGCACAAAAACTGTACTGATTTATACTGATTTTCACTATTTTCCAACGTCTAATGTACTAATTTCGCGGTTCAAAAATCTGGCTACCCTAACTGAAACCGACCAGCTTAAGCGGACTGTGCTGAACGTTCAACCAAAGCTTTTGGCATAAACTTAAATATGTTTTTTTTGTGTTTGACAAAGTACTTTTCAGCAATCATATACGTTACGCTGGATTCGAACATGACCCCATATTTTGTTGCACAGTGTTATTATCATTAGCCTAATTGAGATATCAGAAACAGAAAATATATATTTTCTTTTTAAAATTTGTTTTATTTTAATTGCAAAATAGAATAGAGAACATTATTAAGGCAGATTCATCAACCAAGCATTACACTCTTTTGTTCTTTTCTCTCATTTCCTCGCATAGAGAGTGTGGCACACTACAAAACAGCTACAGATTTTGTATGGCTTTCACTTTTTCTTTGAATGTTGCTATCAGAGACTGATAGTAATGATTCCTTTAGGAATTAAATGCCATCTCCATTCCAATTACAAGAAATTGTAATTGGTACTTTAATGTTTTCAATTCCTTAGTAATGGAATTGATAAAACTTTCAATTCCATTACAAGGAATTGTAATTGGTGATTAAAATTTTTAAATTCCTAGGTAATAGAATTGAAAAAATTTTGTTTGCTTTTTTTGAATTGAACTAAAAGGGAATCAATTACTTTCGAGGAATCATTCCAACTAAATTGGAATTTAATTCCAAGAAAGTAATTGATTACACTTAAATAATAAATTCCTTTCTTTTCAATTACATTTTCAATTCCTTTAAGGAGTTGATATATTTTTAATTACAAAATACAATTCCCTGTAATGGAATCGAAAATTTTTCCAATTCCATTACCTAGGAATTTAAAAATTTTAATTACCAATTACAATTCCTTGTAATGGAATTGAAAGTTTTATCAATTCCATTACCAAGGAATTAAAAACATTTAAGTACCAATCACAATTCCTTGTTATTGGAATTGGGAATGTAATGTAATTGAATTTACCCAGCTCTGGTTGCCATCAACAAAAATTTTTCTTTTTCATTCTGCTTTTAACTTATAAGGATGCATACAAAAAATTGTAATATGGCAACTCCATGCTAGAACTGTTTCGTATAGAATTTAAAATTTATTTGTCTCAGTAAAAGAAAAAGCGCTGCATTTTTCTTACGCTCTCAATTATAGAGAGCGAAAATAATTCATATAAAAAACCAGAAGAGTGTGAGTCACTCGTTCGTTAAATCTGCTTTTAGTAATTGACATCAATGCTGTCGTTTTTGAAATTTTAAGGGGAGGAATTTTACCTTTCAAGCGGATGATTTTTCTTTACAGGGGAGGGATTTTTCAAAAAATCCAACAGTTCCACTAATATATAAAAATTTTATTAGAGAAAAATACGATTTTTTATTCACAGCTATTTTGTTCCAAAGTCAAACATACTTAAAGCTATAAAAGTTATGAAAATAAAACAGATTCATATATAAACCAAATATTCTTTCTTTGAAAACAAACGGTAAATAATAGTAAAAAACAATAAAGATTAAAAAACTACAACAAACCAGTTTTCCTTCTTCTCAAAACTCCGTTTAAAAAATAAAATGTTATTTGTGATAAACTGAACCACCTTAATCGAAGGGACCATTTCATCGAGGCATCATTTATTTGTAGCATTTCTTTACCAACCATTATTGAATTAAAAGTTGCAGCCAGCAAGCAATTTCGTTTTTTTTCTTTTTTATTAGAGTCAATTGAGAAAAAATTCTATTTGCCGCTGCTATGTGGAAAATTTAAAATTGGCCCAATAAATTTTTCCAGTTTTGATAACATTTTTTTTTAAAGCATTCTTTAAATGAAAAATTTCACACCAAAATTCCTCCAGTTCAAAATCTAACAAATATATAAATTTATTACTAATTTATTAATATTAATTAAAAATGTAAACTTACTTTTACGCGGTTTTTCTGCTATTGATTTCAATTGTCAAAAATGACAAAACCAAGAAAAACTTCTGGAAATTGAACACGAAGTTTTAAAATTAGTCAGTAACTCAGCGATAAATAAAATGGAGCTAGTCATAGTAACAAATATTTCACAGACAGAAACGAAAATAACCCAACAGAACGCATTTAGTTTGATTTGCTTTTATTTTGCATACAGCCCCAAAATTCAAGAATATGAAATAGGAGGATTTTTTCCGATTGGGGAGGACAGGAGGATTAAGATTTGAGCAGAGTACGAATACTCCGATCGGAGTACCTTCGACAGCACTGATTGACATTCAGTAGGAGGAGTGTTGCGACATCTATTGCTTTTACTTTTTAACTCAGGGTTTGGCTTGTTTTGTTACCGAACCAATTACTGTTTGAAGAGTAAGAATTCACATGAAATTCAGTTTGATTCTGAAGTCTCATATGTGGATACAAAAATTTAATTGCGCTACCATTGAATTCCCGGTTAAGCCGTATGGGTGTTCGAACATTTATGCGCAGATGGTTATGATATTTTCAATAGAAATTGGAACTATTATCAAGGAAGATGTTATATCAATATTAGCAGCCCCGGTAAGTCAAATTTTTCGCAGCTAGTTTTTTCTAAATTTGTACATATTTCGACTTTTGATATTGATCGCTTAGATGCTTTTTCATACAATAATTAATACAATTCAATGTATAAATGGAGCCGATTTCCCCTAAATTGTTTTCTTCTGATTTTTGAGCTAACAATGGAAAATATATATTTTTTTTTAACAATTACTGTCAAGGGAACACTTTGAGATGTTAACAAAAGAACATCAAAACTACATATTGTTATGCACACAATCATACATCCATATGTAACTATATTAAAAACGCACAAACACATAACTAAAAAGTTTTAATTGAAGAAGAATTTTTGACATATTTCAACGGAAAGATGAAGAAGAAAATGTTTCCCTTGACGCATATTGACACATTTATAATTGCATTTGAAATGCCACACACTATGTGTGTGTGTGTCGTCGAACTGTCATGTGCCCGCGTTCCTACTCACTCGCCATGCAATTTTCACATAATTATTTTTCTTTTTTTGTTTGGAAGAATGTTGCTTCATAATGATAGCAAATATTAGCTTCAACACAAAGGCTGCAGCTAACTTAAGTTTCTTGTGTGTCGTCAACAAATATGTGAAAAATTATGATGACTTTTTAAGATGTTTTCATATAAATTTCATAATTTGAAATTAAAAACTTTCATATTTTGAATTGCATCTTGTAGTGTACTCGAAAACTTCACATATGAATGTTGCATTAAATTTTGTAACAGTTGCAAGTTGATCCTTCATTCAAGTTCTACGCATTTTTCAATTCGTTACAATTCGTGTTAAGTCACATAAGACATTTTGGATTAGGTTACATACTTTTATACCCTTCTTCATGGCAGTGAGTCTTATCAAAACTTTTGCCTTCAAAATAAATACTTGGCGCAAGAGTATAGAAAAAGCATGAAAGAAAATAGTTATTTCATTTTTCACTGGAAAAAATTAAACACGAGCTCACACATGTGAAACAAATTTTTGTATTTGTGAAATCCTGTAGGAAATTATGTCGTTGATGTTACTTAAAATAGTATATGGTGTTGAAAAATTCGAATTAAATTCAACAGTATGTATTTGGATAACATAAAATATATTGGGAGTATGAATGTATAAAATCGTATTTTTTTCGTAATTTGGACATTTATTGTGAAAAAGTGATTATAAATTTATTCTTTAAAGTATTGTCCATCGTTAGCCACAACCTTTTCCCATCTTTCTGGTAGCATATGGATTCCACGTCGAAAGAACTCCTCATCTTTTGAGGCTATCCACGAATCGACCCGTTTTTTGAGTTCTTCGAAAGAACGGAAGTGCTGTTCAGCCAGGCCTTGTGTCATCGATCGGAACAAGCGGTAATCAGAAGGAGCAATGTCTGGAGAATACGGCGGGTGGGGTAGCACTTCCAATTTCAACGTTTCCAAGTATGTTTTTACTTGCCTTGCAACATGCGGCCGAACATTGTCGTGCTGAAGAATAACTTCGTCGTGTCTATTCTCATATTCTGGCCTGTTATCCTTTAATGCTGGGCTCAAACGCATCAATTGTAGTCGGTAGCGGTCGCCAGTGATCGGTTCATTCGGTTTCAACAGCTCATAATACACGACACCTTTCATATCCCACCAAATACACAGCATGAGCTTGGATCCATAGATGTTCGGCGTTGATGTTGATGCATATCCGGGCGGTCCCGGACGCTTTGGGTTGTCGTAACGTATCCACTTTTCACCGCCAGTCACAATACGATGCAGAAAACCCTTTCTTTTCATTCGTTCAATCAGCAGTTCACATGTGAAAAATCGTCGTTCGACGTCTCTCGGCTTCAATTCGTACGGCACCCAACTTCCTTGCTTTTGAATCATTCCCAATGCTTTTAATCGTTTAGAAATGGTTGATTGATCAACTCCTAAAGATTCTGCAAGTTTTTGTTGCGTTTGACATGAATCTTCTTCGAGTAATGCCTTCAATTCTTCATCTTCGAACTTTTTCGGGCCGCCTGAACGTTCCCTGTCTTCAACATCAAAATCACCACTTTTGAAACGTGCTTACCACACCTGACACATTCTAACGTCTATAGCACATTCAGGATAAGCTTCAGTGAGTAAACGATGTGCTTCAGTTGCGTTTTTCTTTAAATGGGAGAAGCAAATTAAAATTGCCCGCAAATGTTGTTTTGTTGGCACGAAATTCGACATTTTCAGCTATAGTAAAACACTTTTGTAAAATAATGAAAATTATTTGACAGATCAATTCTTATAGTATTTTTGGCGCTCTTCGAGATAGAATAGCTGTCAATGTCAAAAAAATGGCGTATGTGATAGATATGAAGTTGGTCACAATTACGAGTTTATACATTCGTACTCCAATAATAAATATTGTTTATGAATTTAAATAAGATCAGGAAAGAAATCCCGAAATTTTAATCTTGATTGCATGAGAACAATGGCCACAATGTGATAAAAAATATTGACGTTCTATGAAATTTGTGCAATACTTTCTAGTGAGTTTTTTTTATTTTTGGTAAGCTGCCAACTAAACTATTGTAAAATCAGTGTTAGATTTATTTTATCACTAACCCTAACACTAAAGAGCCAATCTAACACTCTGTCCCTTAGGCCTTCAAGTTTAAGTCAGTGTATAATACGTGGATATATCCTATGCTTTGCGTACTGCTGTCTTGCATGAACAAAAGATCACAGTAGACTTCTAAATCCTGAGTAAAGACGTACCTTTCCTGTTTAGTTTTCTACCTATGGTATTGCTCAGATATTTCGCTAGTTTTACTACCTAGGGTGGCTTCGTTAAGAGCCGGTATACTAAAGGTTGGGGTGCTATCCTTTTTTTTTAAACAAGACCAGTTTGGTTTTAGCTCGATCTATCACCACACCTACTGCACCAAAATGCAGCTGGTAAAATAGGGGAAAAAGTTTTTTAAAACGTTTTGAAACTGCATAAGGAACTACAATGCTCCCGCATTTCTAAAGATTCATCGCTACTTTCACATTTGTGTAGTAAACAGAAGCAATAGCTTTAGATCTCAATAATGCGGAATAACTAGAATATTACGGAACAATCTTTTGTTTTGACTATTTGGATTAGATCACCCGATCTGACCCTTCTAGATTATTTTGTTTTAGGGTTATGGAAAATCATTAGTCTATGTCAATAAGCTACAAACTCTCGCATCCCTAAAATACAACATATATAGAGAAACTCATGGAAGGCGCCATAAAAAAGGTTCAAATTTGCATGGAAGCCAGCATTTAAACGAACGATATCATCTTCAATACTTAATGAAATAAAGTTTGAGATCAAAATAAAAATATTAAAAGATAAAATCATCGTTTTTTAATTTAAAAAAAGTTATAGCTAAATCTAATCGGGTGATTATTTTCGCGGCACTTTCTATATCGTTCACCAGCAGATTTCATAGTAATTGCTTCAATTTGCTTATGAACGATTTTTCTACTTAATTTTAAATATCATTCTATTCATAAGCAAGGATTCTATGAAACTTATTAGACCCTAAACTATTATGGTTTCGGTGATAGCACAGGGAAAAATATTATTAAAAGCTTTATTATTGAGGAAAGCAAGTTCATATTCAATAACTTCTCTATTCTGTAAATAAAGTAACTGGAAACATACTGGAAAGTAACAGAACAATCAACAATGATATAATATAACAACATAACGATTATAAAAGAACAAGATCTTATAAATCACTATGACTTTAAGAGTAGCAGTTAGAAAATATAGCAGAAATAGTGATAAAATTCTGTAATTTACGAAATAAATAAGCCAAAATGGTTTTGACTAAGGTTCAAGTACAAATAGCTGACCTGTTTAACCTGTTTTTTTTTAATATCAGGCAGTGATTTCTTACATGCTGGAAAGAGTACCTTTGCAATATCTTATCACTATTCATAGTAGATCAAATTTGAAGATACATTTTCTACTGGGATAACTGCATACTTATCTCTCTTTAGTTATTCTTACTGGATGCAACTGTGCCTTGCGTGCGTGTTTATTATTTATTTATAAAGTTGACTTTGAGATTAAATTTAAAATATTTTGTACTAAGTCAAGTTGATTTGTTTTGACATTTGCTAAATAAGTTAAACAAATACTCGTATAGGAGATTATATAACAGAAATATGAAAAATAAATTTACCATTTCCAAAAACTAGAAAAAAAAAGAAAAAGAATTTTGAGTTAACTTCTTTACAACTTTTTATTTATGTAATAAAACTATGAAAGCTGGCACGGATAGTAATAGCAGTAGAAGCCCACAGAAATCTCTTATAACCGATATCAAATGTTGGTATAAAATTTTGAAACCAACAAACTAACTCCTCATTCGCCTTACCACCTCATCAGCTCGCCATCACCATCACTTGTAAATACTTTTAACATTGTAATAATATACAACTCGTAGTAACTGCTTTTGCCCGCAACTGGGCAAACAATTTAAAAGACAACCGCGCATTGCGAAAAATTTAAATAAGCTTTGCAAGTTACCACGAACGGAAATGTGAAGAAACCAGAGATAGCAACTACAAAAACAGCAACAATAACAGCTACAGCGTTGAGCAACGACCCTTAACCAAGCAACCAACGACGATATTGTGTTTACTTAAGACAAAATGTCAAAAAATGCATTTTATGCAGTTAGCTTGTAAAGTGTGGGGATACAGGGAGGGGGCGAGCTAGCATGAATTTCGGGTACTGTTGCGGTTTCTAGATTCAATATGGTATTAGCGTAACGAAAGATAAAACGCGTTTTAAGAATATTCGTTACTTAGTTGTAGCTTCTATTTTTTTTTTGTTTTAGGTTGTGTTGAAACAAAAAAGCTGACATCGTCAACGCGTTAACAAGTAAAAATAGTCCGGGGGTTTTGTTTTTCTCTGGAATGCTGTACAGAAAATTGCATTTTCGAAAATATTTACATAAGCTTATTGGAAAAGGAGAGTAGTTACTAGCTAAAAAAAAAGTAAATAAATAAATATAAGATATTGAAAGAAAGTTAACTTATTAACTGCTGCATTGACTTTAATAAACTTGAAACAAAGTTGGTTGAAGTTTGCATAGAAAATATATTAAAAATAAGTTACGTACATTATCTTCATATATACCTATAGAATAATCTACGGTTAAGCGACAGCAGTTTAATTAGGCCAGAAATTTTATAATTTTTTTTTTTTAAATGAACTAGAAATTGTTCAGTTTTATCTTTGTACAATTTAACTTTAACATTTAATACGTGTGGGAACTTGAAATTTTGAAACTGTTCTATGATCTGAGGGAAGCAAAATCAGATCTTGTTTAAAGAATTTCGACAGTGAGGAATATAATACTTGAGCACTTTCAGTAAAAACAACACTAAATTTAAATGCTCTCTTTATCATCAAGTTATGGGTAATAATATAATTTTATCTTAATACTCAAACAACTTCTGAGGAGATGATTCGCCTACGCTGTGTATTCCTTCATTAATTTTTTGATTCCTTGAGTAGTGTCTGAAATATGCCCGGGTTGAATTGCAAATGGGGTATTTAGTTTGAGAGATACAACTAGAGCAAATCGTGCCATTTTGTAACCATAGGTATGCATATCATGTTTATATGTCTTAGAAAGGATAACAAACAAGACTAAGAAAAGAGAAATCTCATTTTCGAATAATGGCAATCCAAGTTTGTCGAAAATCCGGGTGCTTATAACCCACAGAATCAGATGTCCAATTTTTAAATGCTCTGGTTTTTGATCTGTTTTTAAGCCTGATTTTATGGTCAGATGTTAGTCTTAGATCTAGTTTTAAGTCAAACTTTTGGTCTGAATTTCGGTCTCAATTTTGATTTTAATTTGGGTCTTAATATCGGTAAGAATTTTAGTCTGAATTTTGGTCTAAATTTAATTTGAAATTAGTTTGAATTTTGATTTCAGTTATGGTGTGATTTTGTGCACGACATTTTCCAATGGTTTTATAGTAATTGGCGTTGCTGATCAATACTCAGTTTTTTCCGATTTTTAATCTAAATTTAACCAATAATTTAAGCTTTGATTTTATAGTCAGATTTTAGTGTTTGGTCTGGTTTCTAGCTTAAATTTTAGTTCAAGGTTCGTCCGTATTTTGGTCTTAATTTCGTTCAAATTATAAATTTTGATCTGAATTTTAATCTAAATGTTGGCTGCTATTCTATGTTATGGTTTATTTGAAATCTTAACAGCATTTTAGTTTGAATTTTGGTTTAAATTATGTTTGAGTTGTGGACTGACTTTTTTGTGAGTATCTGATCTGTTTGTCAAAATTTTCGTTTGAATTTTGATTTGACTTTTGATCAGAGTTTTAGTATGAATATCGGTTTTGATTTTTAGTCTGATTATGATCTCAGTATTGGTTTATTTTAAGGTTTGATTTTATAGTCAGGATTTAATCTTAGGTCTGGTTTCTGGTAGGAATTTTATTCTAAAATTTCCTCTGAAGTTCGGTAGGTTTTGTCTGAATTTTAGTCAAAATTTCGTCTGAATTTTGGCTTAAAGTCTGGTCTGAGTTTTTGTATAAATTATGGCTTCAATTTGGTGTAAAAATCGGATTGTTAATGATGAATTTTAGTCTAAATTTGATTTGTATTTTAGTTTAAATTTTGGTTTAAATTAATTTTAAATTAGGGTTTTATTTTAGTGTAAATATCTGATCTGATGTTTAGTTTGTTGTATCATGAATATTAGCCCAAATTTTAGTCTAAATTTTCTTTTGAATTTTGATTTGACTTTCGATCTGAGTTTTAGTATGAATTTTTGGTCTGAATGCAATCTGATTTTGGTTTAAATTATAAAAATTAATTTTACCTAGTTCGATTTTGATTTAGATTTAGGCCCAGACAATTTGCAAGTATTATTAATATATTTATGCTCCATCATAAAATAAAGTCGACTCAATCCGTTTCCTTCTCTAATCTCAAGAATATTTAAATCCTGAAATATATTCCAATTTGAAAACTTTTTTTTATCAAAATCAGCCCACCCCAAACTTAAGTCTTTGTTGTTATTAAAATATCGTATTCGAATTAACCCATAACAATCTTTGAATCTCTGACTAGAAGTTCACACATAAATATTACATGCACAAATAATAACAAAAAAGTCCTTAAAGTGGAAGTTACATAATTTCTTATATACACATACCTTCAAGTACATACGTACATATATATTTCTACGCATCATTAGCAACTGGTTCTAAGTGGTTTGCATTAGCTTTAATAGCCATACAATTTATACAATTCATGCCTACAAAAAAAAAAAAAAAAACAAAAAGAAATAACATTATATCAACAAACAAATACAAATAAATACACTTAACGCTTACAAGCCCCAAACAAAAGGATACAATCACACAAGGGATACTACACATTTATCTCAAAAGGCTCTTTATAATGTTATATGTGTTGTTGTTGCAATTCAAAAAAGAAGAGGTAAGTAGAAGAAGAGGTAAATAGAACCATTCATCATCAAGGAAACAACATCAACAACAACAACATTCCTTTTATTTTATTATTTCGATTCATTTTGTTATTAGATAACAATTTATTTGACTATTGTTTGGAATACAAATTGATAAAATGTACGAAAGCCAAAAAATATTTATTTATTTATTTGAAATACAAAATATTTTTCACTTTTGAAGCACTCAGCATAGAGTCCTTTCGTATATATGTACTTAGAAGTACTTATACGTAGAGGTTATGACATCCTGCTATGTATGTATTTTTCCTTTCACAATATCTTTTGAAATATTGTGTATTTTTGATTTTAATTCATTTTAGTTATTTTTGTTTTGAATTTATTTTTCAAATTGAAATAATTTATTGTATAGCGTACATTGTAGACATTCTCTTTCATTTAGTCATTCATTTATTTACTCGTTCATTCATTTCTGCTCGTGCATTGAATTGAATTGATTAACATCCCCGCAGTAAAATGAAGAACTAGTAGCACAAAGCATCTAGTTATATGCATAGTGAAAAAGAGACCAGTTTAAAGACTACGGCTAAAGTAATGCAGCTAGCAACCAGTTTAAAGAAGAATGTGCTTTTTCTGTTTGTGTTGATTAAAAATTCGGGCATAAAGAATACAGCAAAAAGAGCAAAGACAATGTTTTGCAAAAACAAACCGCATTAGAAACGGTAATTTACAGTTTTGAAGCGATGTCTCTTGTTTTTTGTTTCATTGTTTGATTGATTTTAGTTTTATTGCAGGAACAGTGAAGTGAATAAAAAGTGGATTTAAAATTAGTGCATATTAATATAAAAATAATTTAAATAAAAAATATTTTTAATATACCACGTTTTTAAAATGGACTAAAAAGTATAAAATAATTTCTCCTAACCCCATACAGATTCACAACCACATATAGATTCCCTATCCCATATAGATTGTCTTGAAAATTTGTAACTGTGAATTTTAGTAGGACGAAAATACTTGTATGATTTAAAACAACAACCGTGGTTTTTTTTTTAAATTATTATTTTTTACTTTTTAGTCTTGTGTGTGTGAAATTTTGCAATCGATTTTAAGTAAATACCAGAGGTGTAAAAGAATGCATTCAATTTAATTGCAATACCTTGAGGTCATGGTTAATAACCGACAATTTGCACTAAATTGGAGTGACTTGAAGTCAATTGAGGTTTTAAAGTCACTTGAACTCAATTGGAATTTGAAATTGTTGACACATTGAATCAAAACCAATTGTCTAAGCAATGTCACAATTAATTGCAGATTGCGAATAGCCCTATTCATTAAATATAACAGAATTCAAATTATATCTTCTCACATAAATGGGCACTCAATAAATACTGTTTTTACATTGCACCTCGTTGTGATTCTACATTTTGAAACAGAAATGAAATAAAGGCATTTGCCAAATACATAGTAAGAAGAAGGTTTGTTGTTATGGATGTAAAAATGCACAAGAAGAATAATTTATTTATATTTTAAAATCTAAAATATGAAAAGTTCTAACATTTTAGCTAAATATACTTATTTACACACATATATTTAGGTGCAATGTTGAAAATAGCGATAATATTTCTTCGCATTTTGATTTCATGAAATCAGTAAAAAAAGATTTAAAAGTACTTATATAAAATTCATAAAATCAAAACAAAGCGTTTACATATTTGTATATAAAGAATATATAAATACTGTAAATGTTGAAAGTTATTTGCTAAAAGAAATGTTAAATATTCATTTCATCAAACACGTCAAACTCATCCATTCATACATTTTTGTCTGCTGGATGTGTTGACAACCGTCGCTGCCACACCATCGGTATTGCACCTCGCTGCTGTTTCTACGATTTTTTGTTTCGATTCCAGCAAGAGCAATCTATACTCTTTGTAAGCGGAACAAAACGAAAAGAAGAGTTCGTTATTTATTGTTTGTTTTTGTTCTCTCTCTCATTTGTCTTTGAATTTGTGTATGTATACACATATACATATATTCTACTCCCGCTAAAGCAATGATTTTAACAACGATGAATTCAATGCTTTGATCTATGAAAAAAATGGAAAAACTTCCGATGCTAATATTTTTAATATTATTATATTTATGTTTTAAATTAAACTATATTTTAAATTTCAAGTCTCTAGCTCATCGGGAAGTTAATTTAAAATCGATTACAAAATTTGTACCGAACAGACTGACAGACAGACAGACACCATTGAAAGCGAGTTGATATAAACGTGGTAAAAAGATGAGTGCTACAAAAAGTAAAAGGGTAATATAAAATTAATAAATAATATTAAATTATTTTTATACTAACAAATTTTGAACATAAAATAATTTTATCATATGAACTTTTATTTGTATTTTTATTTAGATATAAAATTAGTATAATAAGAAAGTATTTCCTTTGCTTACATAAACATTACATTTTTAGTTTTATATATACATTCATTCCATACATCAATAACATTCAATTTTTTTTAATCATTACAAAACTGAAATTAATCCATTAAATTTAAAATATATTTTTAATAAATTTATAGCACAAATTGCTTAGTTACATTATTAATTTATGTATATGTACATGTATTTCATACACAATGTAAAAAATTTTTATATCAAAAAATTTTTTAACTAATAAATGAAATAAAAATTAAATACCGAGGTGTAATTTAATTTACTCGTAGAAATATGTAGTTCATTCCGCAACTGGTTATATAACTGGTAACTACGAAACTAGACATATGACTACATCCAAAAAGTAAAATCGGCAACCAGTTCTGATTTGCTCAAAATGTTATAAGTTCAGTAACTAGTAGCGATAGGTTCTAGTGCTCTGACTGGTTGAAAGGTAGTGCAGTAAGAGATAATTGTCTTCGCGTAGGTTAGGTTAGGTTGGAGTGGCTGTCGAGAGACACACTTAGGCCTGAACGACCCATTGTGATACCACATAGTTGGACCTACAGTTTAACGCCGATTCCGAACGGCGGTGTGGCAATTTTTTTTTTATCGGCTTGGTGGTTTTGCCATTACCAACCAATGTGTGTACTTGTACACTATCTTATAATTCTCATACACTTCATATTGATAGTGAATATAAGAAAGTAATGAAAATTAACCACCAGACGAAGACGGGAATCGAACCCGAACCTCCCAGATGAAAGTCTAGTGCACTACCCACTAGACTATCGAGGTCGTCTGTCTTCTCGTAAGACATTAACATTGTAAAAGAGGCAGTTGACAGCATATAAATGGAGGTTGCGGTAAAACCAGTGCTGGCTACTTTGCAACTAGTTGCTGTACTATTTATAGAACTAGTCAGCTTCACTGAAGGTATATTATAAAATGTAATTGTATAAGTGCGAGTACGAGTATGTGTAGGAGTGTATGAGTGCGTGTGTGTGCTCTTATTTGTTTGTTTGTATTTGTTTATACATTCAGACTATTGAATGGCTCTTTTCATTTCAATGGTGTTTAATTAAATGTTACGCATTCATTAGGTTAATTGAAAAACATTTCTATTTTTTATTTTTGTTTTCATTTTTACTTGCTAAAGGCTTTTTTGCACTTCATTATAAATTGACGTACTTGTTCTTGTTGCTATAATTGCACATTATAGTGGAATAGCTACTAAAAAAGGTGAGATAAATAATAATAATAATAATAAATAAATAATTTAAATAGTTATATAGTAATTTATAAATGAAAAAGATATTCCTCCCGACGAAGGGCGTTAATCTTGAGTTATTTAGACTTCAGTTTCGTCCATAGCTTTAAACTTACCCGAAGTTTTTGCAAATTAACTTGCCATTTATAGTCTAAACTCTATCTAGATTTTTTTGTCAAGGAATTTTTGGCCAGGATATGTGATCCTCCCATCTGAAAAAAGAAAGCAAAAGAAAATGTTCAGAGTGCTTAAGTCTGAATTAAGTTTTTATAAGCCAAGTATAAAAATTGTTGATAATTTTTCAAGAAAAACGTCGCTAGAATGGCCATTTTTGTTTTGTCTAATAATAATGGAGTTCAAATATGAACAGCATTTTGTGTATATTGAAAAACTGCAAACATGAGGACCAAGTAGATTTGTATCCAAATCGGATTGTGTATACAAATTAAACTTATTTTTATGATTTTTTTTTGTGTAGGTGTATTTGTGAGAATTCGAGTATTTAAAGTTTATTGGTCATGTATTGGATTTTCATACTTCTCTTTTCATGCGCTTTAAAGTTTTGATCTTTTCGCACATTTAAATGTTCAATAACATGAATGTAGATATTAGAGTGTTCATTTACTGAACATTCTTATTCTTTTCGCTCATGTACATGCTCAAAAATATAAGTGTTCATATTTGAATGATAAAACATGAGTGTTCATATATTAAACAATCTTGATTTCGTTGCACATATACATTAGGGTAGAGTGAAACATGCTTTTTTCCTAGAACTACCCGAAAAATGTAACATCAGATGTTAAAAACATCTTCCGAAGCTGAAGGAACCCATTTGTTTTTAAATTTGGCCGATTTGATCTAAACAAAAACAGGGTTAGGGTTGAAAGGCAAAGTCTTTCCATTTTATATTAAATTTTAATCTCGAAAAAACATCTTCAGCATCCAAAGAAATTCCTTCGTATCAGATTTTGCTACATTCTATCAAAACAAAATAAAACTCTCACATGGCCAACTTCAGTTCGATATTGCCAACCTTAAAGATAGCCAAACACAAAAAAAAAAAATTAGCCCTCTTACTACTGATATCAGAAGATAACTTTCTGGGGACATGGTCAAAAACATGAGTGTTCATACTAAAAATACTCAAGCGACCATGTTCGAAATATGCAAGTGGAACAATTGATTCCAACAAAGTGGCTCGCATAGAACACTTTCCTAGCTCAAGTGTTTTCATCCATCCACTCAACAAAGATACGAAGCATCTTCCTCTCGAACGCACCTAACAGCCTCTCATCCTTGGTGGTTAATGTCCACGCCTCAGTCCCATATATTAGGACGGGAAGGATGAGAGGCATATAGAGCTTTGTTTTTGTCTGTCGAGAGAGGGCTTTGCATCTCAATTACCTACTGAGCCCATAGTAATATTCTTTGGCAAGGGTTAATTTCTGCTTGATCTCAAGGGAGATAATATTGATGTTGTTGATGCTGGATCTTAGGTAGACAAAATCCCTGACGACTTCAGAAGTATAATTGAAATAAGTGACATTTTGTCCAAGACATCGTGACTCTTTCTTTGTTGATACAAGATATTTCATCTTATCATCGTTCACCATTAAACCTATTCGACGAGACTGCTTTATCAAGTTGGAGAATGGTGGACTGACTGCTCGCACGTTGGTGCCAATGATATCAATAGCATCAGAGTATGCGATCAGCATGACACCGTATCTGTACGCGATTTGCTGCACAGAGACGTGTGCGGACCTTGGCTGCCTCTTAGTATTGGTCGATGTTTGCATCACGTATCGTGCCTATGCCTAGTACATTGGAAGAGTGCATTCCGTTGATCACAACGTGATCTATTTGGTTTCGTGTTTTTTTTTAACAGGTGGCCTTGAATGAAAATCAAGATGTTGGAACTTGGTGCTACTCCTTAATTGTCATGTTCCGTATCGCGGTGACTGAATTTTCCCATTGTAGGACCAAAGAGACGCTCCTTGACAACTTTGGGATTAAAGTCGCCTAACACGACTAACTTTTGCTCCGGAGCCCCCTTTAGAATAGTTTTTAACTAAAAATCGATACTAAAAATGAGTTCCTTGGCCTAAAAAACCATAGCACACAAAATTTCAACAAAATTAGGCGGTAACAAATATGCGTTTATGTCACTGTTGTAGTATTTTTTTCGAATGTATTTACGACTTGCTCTCATACCAATTATTTATCCTGGTATTGGAGCGTCATCTATAGACAAATTTTATTGAAATTTTGTATACTATTGTTTTCTGTGCCATGAAATCCATTTTTGACGTCGATTTTGATTTAAAAATATTTCAAAGGGGGTTCATGAGCAAGGTTAGAAAAGTTGAGGAAAATTTAAATTTTCCTTTGTACTGATCGATTTGGTTGAAATTTTGTGCAAGGAACCTGCTTTGGCTTATATTTCGATCTAAAAAATACTCAAAAGGGGCCTTAGAAGTAAAGTTTAGTAAAAATTTTATGAAAATATAAATTCGGAGGAGTATGTTTTAAAAAAAATACATAACTGATGTCAGGCCCCCTCTTCTCAAAAAGTGCTCCCATGTGCATATGTGAAATGATCAAGAATGTTCAATAAATGACTGATCAAATAAGACTCAAAGGAATGGCCGTAACCTAGTGGTTACTTTACTGGATGCAGGATGCCCGAGTTCAATGCTCGGCATACTCAAAAATCAAAAATAGAAAATAAAAATTGTTCTAGACGGCCCCACCTCTTGGGTGGAAATTGCAAACCTCCAAGAGTAAAAATTGCCACAAAAAACTTTCAATCCACCCTAGTGACTCACACAACATGAATGAATGAGGAAACGAACACAAGGCAGAAGTGAAACTTCTTGTGAACTAAACGAAACACAAGCAAATAACAAGCAAATGAAATTTTTCAATCGCTAAATTTTTTACTTCATTGGCTTGTGTTTTTTAATTTCATTTAATTGTGTTTTGTTTAGTTCACAAGAAGTTTCACTTCTGCCTTGTGTTCGTTAATACACAACCAAGTTTTTTTTTTGGGATTAATGCTAGAACAAAAATTGCAACTCTGTACCGGTAATTTCGATGACAATTGTAGATGAAATCTTTTTGTGTGCGACATCTTCATGTAATTCCTTTGACATTTGCGCCATCTGTATGTGAAATGTATAACTGTCATAAACTTTATGATGGCGACGCTACACATTGTTCTTTCTGCCATAGGCGTGTGTGTGTAATTAATATGTTATATTGAATTAAAACTATTTATGAATCGTTTATTATATAGTTTGCTCGTGAATTCAGTTACGGAATATTGATATTTAGCCCCTCATGCACATTGCTCGACAAAATTATGTCGCATTGCAAATATACGCGCGACGTCACATTCGGTTGGTTTTACTCTAGGGACAAGAGATAAGAAGTTTCACTTCAAAAACTGTTGTGCCGTAAAAAAAGGAGGAAGTAGTGGCCAATTGCTAAAGTAACATGGAATTTCTATATTAATATGATGCTTATTACTTCTAAGATTATGTCGAATTTGAATGCTAATCATATTGTTTTTGATATCCCATAAGTGAAGTCTATAATCAAAAGTCGATTGCGTACTTAAAAGTTATAGAATTTTAGTCTCAATGTTAAACATTTCGTTCCACTGTTCAGTGCACTAAATTTTCTTAATTAAATCGTAGATTGTATTAGTCAGCAAAATTATCCAATCATCTTAAAAGAATTTAAAATTAAAACTTAGCAAACCAAAGTGCTTTATAATTTAATTGGCTTCATAAACTTTTTTAGCTGCAACAGCGCAATATCTTTTCTTTATTTTATTTTTATGGCAGTGCATCTTATCTCGTTTTGAGTTTGAGTGTGTATGCGCAATTTTATGCACCTATATAAATAAATAAATATTTAATTTTTAAAGGCATCTGGCTTACAAAGTCACACACATAAATACATACATAAAGTCATAAAATTTCAATTTAGCAAAACCCATTCAACTGATTAATTGACGAGCTTCATCACCGCTACTTCTTTACTTCTTACATACACTATTGCATACTTCACCTTCCGACACATACACACAAACATTCATACTCACAAATACTTTTACACATCCGACAATTTAGAAAATAAATTTTCCGCAATTTACTGCAGTAATCTTACGCAAAAGTTCAACACAAAAGATGCGCACTTGCTGCACGCTTCGTTTTCTTCTATCCTTACCATTCTCTTGTATTTCCAGCACCCTCTTTCACGTGTGTCCTTGGCATATCTCCTTCGTTTCGGGTTTGTGTGTGTGTGTGTGAAGGAATTTATGCTGAAAAATTTTCGCAGCAGCAGCAGCTGTAAAGTCGTTAAAATCATCAATTGTATTCTACATAGTACCAAAAACACAAAAAAAAAACATATACTTTTCATTAAAAAATTATACGAGAGTGTGTGTTTTGCATGAGTGTGAGTGTGAAGGGCGTAAACGAACCGTCAAACCATATGAGCGCCATCTTATCACATACTTCCGTATCCGCCATCGTATCCGTTGTTCGCTGGCTACAATGAATAACAAAACTCGCAAAAATTTGTGCGACGACATTGTCATTTCATTTTGGCAATAAATGTGTGTGCTTCATACTCATACAATGTTATATACATATATATGAGAATGTCTGCATCTGTGTGTGTTTGTATGAAATATCTGATAATCGCCTTCCGCTGTCGCTGTATGTGTGTTAGTGTGTATAATGGCTGCTTAGCGCTACGCTTGTTCACATGTGTGCGTTTAAATTATTTACCGGAAGTACTTTTTAGGTACGCTAAGTATATGTTTGTTTGTGTGTGTGTGTGTGTGGAAATGTGTGAAATTGTGAAAACGTTTTTAAATGGTCCATTGTGATTGTGTTGAAAAACGAGATTGTTTGTGCTCATAAATTAGTTAGGAATATTATTATAGACCTCGTCCTTTCTTTTTCGTTTTGTTCTTCATAAAATTTTCAGGAGAAAGTTATGGCATTTTAGTTTAACTATAAAAATCTGAATTTTTCATAATTTCTAGCATAAAGTTTATAAAATTGGAGTGCGTGCTATGTAGAGGTTGTAAAAATTTTATGTTTTGTTAAAAATTATAAAAATTATTGATTCATAAAAACATAATCTAAGCCTCTGATAGTTAAGAGTTTAAGCAAAATAATTTTTTTTTTTTCAGTTTTTGAAAATGTACTTAAATGAACCTTTCTGCATAGGATCAGATTTGTCAAATTATGAATGTCCTTCTTAGAGAATATAATAGAATATAATTGAAAATAATAAAATATAATAGAATATAATAGAATATAATAGAATATCCAGGGCTAGCAGTAACTTTATTTTTCTATACATTTCCAGACCATTCAGAATGGATGTATTTTTTAGAAATTATCTAAAAAATACATCCAATTATTTGTTGGCAGATGTTGACTCAGATGATGGAATTTAATTTTTTGTTTACACTCTTTTTTATCTCCTTTGTTATTTAAGCTCCTAACAATGAATTTGTAAGGTGTAATTGGATTATAGATCTTTGGGATTTCACACTGAAATCCTTATAGGTATATTATTTCAAATAGTGAAATTTTAGCCTCGTCAGGCTGAAAAGTTTCTGAGAAATCATCTTCCCACTATATTTTATTTATTATATCAAACCTTTTAGAATAAAACTGCATGAAAAAGGTCTTGGAATTTTAGTAATTTCTGTCATAAAACTTTCTAATGTTAATCGTAATCCAATTCCGTTCCATTTTTTTTAGCTTAAGTCCCTTATAACGAAATTTTATGGGAATAAAAGCTAAAAACTATCTCAAGAAATTCTCCTTTACTTTGTTATGCATTTTAAGTCCTATAAAATGGAATTAAATTGACCCAATCCTAGAACTCTATAATTTTTTTAGTAAAGAACTTTCTGAGATTTTATTTTCAATTATTTTTTGAAGCTTCACAGATATGAGTTTCTTGTGCCAATAAAATGTGTAAGGATATTCCTCATTGTCTTCTAAATTTGGTAAAAAAAATAAAATAGCATAAATTCTTTTTCAGACATGTTTCTGTTGAGTTTCTAAAGTGTCGTTTCAACATATTTTATGCTTAGAATAGTCTCATGAAATTCTCCTTTTAGGTTATTCTGATTTTAGGTGTTTTAGAATGAAATTAAATGAGCTTACTTCGTGGAACTTCAGGTTCTTTCTCTTAAGAATATTCTGAGAAAAACACTTTCTTACTTTATTCTGGATTTCAAAACTTTCAGAATGAAAATATATGCAATTTGAACTTAGAATTTCGGTTTCTCTTGGCATTGAAATTTATATGGGGAAACCTCATCATACTCTACATACTCTACATACTTAACCCTTCCCTGTCCATGCTACCGTATATGGTCCCACCACTACCATACAGTAGTAGTAGTAGCGCCATCTTAAGTCCAACATCCAAACCACAATATAGGTTTCGTAGATTGCAGCTTTCTGTATCGATGCGCATATATAACTGAATTAGAAAACGCTAGCTATCAAATGTTATTGCCATTTTTATGTGAAAAAATACTTTTCCAGATTTTAGCACCTATAATTAAGATAATGAAAAGGTCATAGAACAAGAATTGTTCAGAATGAAGAATGTTATTCTTGAGTATTTTTTAATTTTTTGCCTTGCTGGGCAGGGAAGGGATAATGACTCGAAAATCTCAGAGTAAAATTGTATGCTCTCAGACCTTGGAATTAAAAACCTTTTAATCACAACTCTTTCGAAATGTTCTGATATCGAGTCGAGCCAAGAAATTTCAATTTTTTTAGGATAAGTGAAGTGCCTCATTTATTTTATTCTGAATTATCGCTGCCGTTGCCTAATAGTGATACATTTCAACTTAACAATAACTTAAAATATCTGGATGTAATCCAGAATATTAAGCTCTTATTGTCGAAGTACTTTGAAGCAAAAGCATCACGTGGACTTTCAGTTTTCTGATAGTACAACGGTGATTTTGTCAAAACGTGGGGACTATCACCGAATAAAATCTTTTGGGTATATACCGTGTTGATGCGATCATAACTTATGCGGCAGTAGCCTGATGGGGCAGGTTTAAGAATAGGAAAACTGTTTCGATTAATATTACTGGAGTACTACCAACTATGCCTTAAATGCCCTATTTGCTCAGCCACCACTTGATACTTTTGTCAAAGGATAACCAATGAAAGACTAGCTGGTGGCTTAAACGCAATTGTTTAAGGGTTCCAACGAGCTATGGGCTGGAAGATATGTAATGCGATTTTCTACCATTGATGAATGGCTGAATTTATCACCAGAGTTAGGGAGCGTAAGTTGTTGCATTTTTCGGGCGGCTCTAGAACGGACACTAATGCCAAAGTCTTTGTAAAAGTAGACAATGCTATGGGATAAATGCTATGTTACACCGCTTTTTAATTACAGCTTTTATGCTTAAATTAAATAGATTCCGCAGCATGTTAATGGTTAGTGTACTGACAGGACACAACTCTTGTGAACGACAACGACGATGAACAGGTAGTGTGCGACTTGAAGAACTATCGGTGTAATTGCTTTGCTTTCTCTTGAATCCGACTTCAATTTTTAGGCTATTATGAGCTGAGAATCGTGTATTTTTGATTTTCATTTCCAAATTAGCTTCTTTAATTTATATTGACAATGCGTAAATTTGCAATCAAAATGGCACCGTTCACAAGTACAACGGATAGGTTGATTTTGTTTATTAATTTTTAGACTTGGGATCTATGGCTTCAAAACTTTTTACTAACATTAACACTATAACGAAGCGTCGTTATAAGCAAACTTCACTATTTTTTTATTATTGTCATTTTATATATATTCTGAATTTATTTACATTCTTTACTTATATTCTACTTAAGCTATTCACCATAACTAATATCTAGCACACACGCAGTCACCACGGTTACCCACATCAATACCTCATAACACAAACTGACCACACTAATCAGTGATACACACACACTCAAGCATCACTGTTCCTCACCTTAGTTCATCACAACTGCAGAACAATCACATCCAGTGTTGCCTGAAACTTCGCTTCAAAAATCGTCAAAATTGTAAGAAAAAATCGTAATTTTTACAAAAAAATCGTCAAGAGAGAAAAACTCAAATTGGTTTACTTTTTTTAAACGATTTCTGCACTTAATTTTATTTAAATTGACTTATGAAAATATTGAATCACCACGTATTATGTTAGAAATAGCTTTCCAAGCTTTCTTCAGCTGCAATTTCATACACCTTATCAAAAATTGTCTCAAAATCTACACATCGTAGCTCCGTGAAGTCAATATCTAGTTTCTGAAAGTAATTTTCGTCCCCTAAATTTTGAAAATGTGACATTAAACTTTGTAATGAATTAACTTCTTTTGAAATTAGTTTTCCAGGCTAAAGAAAACTTTGTTCTTTCAATGCAGTATTATTAAAATCAAAACAATTCGTAAATTATTAAAATCAAGTTTACACAGGTTATGCGGTTTATGATGCTTACAAGGATTTTTGTACGTAAATATCCAATGTAAATACCATATCTTTATTTTCCAAAAATATTGTTTTGTCTCTGAAATCAATGCTGTTAACTTCTCAAGAATTAAATCCTCTGGTTTAATCCATGCATAAAGGAAATCAATATCAAAAAAAACTTGTCTTTATTCCTTCAAAAGACGTTCCAGTTCCTGAAGAGAAAAGCTGAAGAGGTAATATTTTCATTATCTTAAATGAAACCATTGTGCATCATACTTCGTAAAAAAATATTGAAATGTGTTCATAATGGTGAAGACAGCTTTTTTTTGTTAATGATTATGACTAAGCCCTGACTTGTCATTAAATGGTAATGTAAGAGCAGATTCAGATTGATTTTTTTTTTAAGGCGCATTTCTCACAGTGTCGAGGAATAAAGAAAATTGTTAATTTTTTGGTGAAACATAGTCTAAATTGATGTAGGATTCTTGTGTTTCGCTATTGAAGACCAATTCACTGAAATTGTTGGAGAAAAATGTGGTCATTTTGAATATTAAAGCTTTTAGAAACTTGCTTTTGTCACATCATACTATCACTTAGTAATATTGAGTTCAAAAAAGTCAAAATCACATTTTTTTTCTTCATGATATAGTTGCTATTTCAACAACTTTCTATGTAGATTTTTAGTAGCTTAAAAATAAATTTAATCCTCTCTATTATTGAGAAGATTTTTGGGGTTAAAGTTTTTTTTTTTGGTGTGTGGAAACTTTCTTTGTGCTATATATACTAAATGTATAAAAATAGCAGAAGAGATTTTAAAACAAAAAAGTTTGATCTGAAAAATCGTAATTTTTCAACAAAAATCGTCATATCGTCATTGGGCCAAAAAATCGTCAAAATGACGATAAAATCGTCGTTCTGGCAACACTGATCACATCAGTACGACAGTAACTGTGATCGTGTGTGGTCATCATCAGCGCAAGATGATGACCATACAGACATCACACTGTTGTAGGTGGTGGTAACGCAAGTAGTTACTACGTCGTTGGCAACCACTTACAAACATCGCTGTCACATTCACAACGGTGGCAGTGAAGTGTGCTCCTGGCCGTAGAGAGTGGGAACTGCTGGCCCCTTTCCCCTCAGACGCCCTGCACCTTCCACCGTCACCAACACCATTAACCAATACACAATACCCCACTAATATATAAGATGGATGCATAGCGCTAGAAAGAGGAGTCTGTCAGTAGGAGTCTGTCTGGAGTCAGTAGTAGCGCTTAATCAGGTGCTACAGTTAACTTGCGGTCGTTCTATTTTCTACTATTAATCTTGTCATTTGAATTGTTGAGTTATTTTGCAACACAATAAATTAATTAAGTTTATAACGTTTCGGAAAAACTATCAGTGTTTAATTTTTTTTTTAATTGGCTGGATTACTGGAATCCGCTGAGGTTACCCCGGAAATTGCACGTTTTAACACTACAGTGACTTTAAAGACAGTCACTACGATTTCTGGCAAAAATTTAATTAAGAACTTAATTTCAGGCTTGACTTACAAGTCATTGGTGCTTGCTTTAGGGATTAACATTACTAGATCATTACATTACTAGCCTGAACATTTTCTCAGGTTGAAGTGTAATTTTTTAATTGAACAATAATTCTTTGTTGGCGTTAGTGTCACCTTGCTCCCTGATTTCAAATCAAGATCTTCAAGAGCTACAGACGTTAAATAAAATATTAATTTGTGGAAGTAAATTCAATTTTTATTGTCAATGCTTTCGCTTTCTCATTTTTAATAATTTATTTTGTAGAGAAAAAACTTAAAACTTTTTATTTTTTAATAACTTTTGAAAAGTATTTTGTTCCTTTTTTTTGTGCAAACATCGAATAAGTCAATCAAAAAATATTTGACGTCCACAGGCGCTTATTAAATAAAATTGATTTCATATGATGTGCCATAAAAAGTATTAAAAGCAAAACAGTGGCGGTAATGGAATTTTTAAGTTTTCAAAAAAAAAAAAAATAATTGTAATAATTAAAAATGGAATGAAATGGAAAATGAATAATAAAAAAACTTGCTCAAATAGAATTTATATATAAATATGAGAAAAATATTCCTGTACTCATAAATATTCCTGTACTTGAACTATTCTTGAAGGAATCAGAAAAAATCAAGTAAGGTGTTTTTTTCAGTTTTCGGAACAATATTAGCTCAAATATCGTTTAAATTAATCGCTGAACTAAAATGATCACAAAACTAAAATGATACCGAGTGGAAGTAATTTAATTTGTTCTCTGACTCTACTATAAAAGGAGCGGTTTATTATTATTTATATAATGTTTAATAATTTAATTATTCTACCGCCAACGCCACTGTCACAAAATTCACATATCAGCTACATAAAAAAAGAAGCAAAAAATCAACAAGCAAAACGCAATATCCGTTCTACTTTGACAGTTTGATTTCTCAAATATTGCAGTAAAGAATGTATGTATGTTTCTTTTTAACAGCAGCATCGGTAACAGGGACAATATGTCGAAAAAATGCTCAATAGTTTCATATAAACATAGTTTTACAATAACGAAAACAACAACAACTATAACAATAACTACGTACACACATATGCATGTATATAGAGTATATGATGATAGCAATAATAGAGGAAATGAAGAGTCTTAAGAAAAAACAACAAAATAAAAATCACAACAACAATAATAACAAACTAGGGCACATCATTGGTTATTATGCCCTAGGGTACATTTTTGATATGAAAAAGCAGAAGAATTTAAAAAAAAAAAATGACTTCTAAAATACAAAAGATTTAATATTGCGTATACGCCATGTTAACCAAAACACTCGAAATGGTTTTTAATTTAAAGCCTCGAAGCAAACCAAATCAAATTTAATTTTTCTATTTTTTTATGGCGTGACGTTTCCTGTCTTTACTGTCATCCCCCATCAGAGTGTGCTCCAACCGCATTCTCATCCCCTTCCCCTGTGATTGGTTAAACTTGAAGCGGCAGCAATAAAATCTTTAATCTTTCAACGACCAACAAGGGAGTAGTAGATAAAATTTGATTTTATTATTTTAACATAAGTCAAATGTTGTGAACCCAACTCACCCCAATATTTCATTCTTTGCTCTTTACTTCAGGCTATAAACCATGCATTCATACATACATATGTGTGTATTCTTGATGTTTTTTTTTTTTTTTTGTGGTAAATCATAAAATTTACGCTTTTTATTTGCCAATGAATTTTCCAATTGAGAGCATGAATTTTGAATTTTATTTGAAATTCTTAAGTATATGTTAGTGTGTTTATATTTGAGCATACATGCATGGATATAAAAAGAAAAACACTACCAATTTTATTGTTTTATGACATAAAACCACAAAAAAGTGAACTTAACATTCAAAATCAATGAATTGAACATAAAAACCTTTCATTGAAAAATTTTTTTAACATATTTGCCCCCGTTTAGTCACCAAAAATTTACTCTTGAAGGTAGTAAACATTTTGTTGCTGCTATAAAGAAGCAACAATAAGCAAATGTTTTAAGCTTTATGTGTATGTGGGTGTATTATGTAAACCAGTGTAATGTTTCAGACAAAATTTAATTAAAATCTACTAAAAAGAAGTATGTACTTGGACAAGTAGTTTCAATTCAGTTATCAACAATCGGTTGATACCCTACATTTATAGGTAATGAATCAGGTTGAATTTCAATTTTAATATCATCAAAAAAATTACAGATCTTTGTTAAATTGACACTGACAATATAAGTTTTTGGTTGGAAACAGATTGATGTTTAAATAAAAATATTAAAATTATAATTTTTTGTATATTTATTTCCAATACAAAATGTACATTTTTATTGAAACTTTTCATTGTTCAGACCACGATTTAACTACGGCGTGAGGCGAATGAAAAATCGAAAAGTTGGGTAAAAGTTTGACTCAAACATTCCAAGTGCTTTTGTACCCGTAATAGTCTATTAAGTAGCCGAAGAGCAACGGTCTTGTAGAATCAATTTTGAATCTTTTTTTTGACCAACCAATCTTCATTTCAAAAGCAAATTTGGAGCTATTTTTTCAAATAAGTTTAAGTAAGGCTTACCCACACTTATGTTTATATATAACTAAATAAAAACTAAAACGCTCTTGTTCAAGCTTTGTTTACAAAATTTGACTCATTGAAAAAGTTCTTCAGTTTCCACTTTTAAATAATTAGATTCCATTTGTGGCAAGTCAGTAGAACTTTATTCATTTCTAACTAGCATAAAGTTACTATGTTGCATATCAAGACGAATCACGAAAAATTTGTGTAGTCTTTAGGTTGTTATTTGATTCTAGGTATCAAGATCAGGCAGTCCAAGATCGAGTCTAGTCTTTAAAGGTTTAGTCTTAGGTGGTTGGTCTTCTGCTGTAGTCTGATCCTATAAGATCTGGTCTTTTAAAGTCTATTCTTTTAAGATTCGGTTTTCTAAGGACTAGTCTTTATGGGCGTGCTCTAGTGCCTGGTCTTCCAAGTTTTAATTTCCTAAGGTCTGGTTTACTAAAGTCTGGTTTTTTAAGAATTGGTTTTTTTAGATTTGTTCTTCAAAACCTAAAAATCCTAAAGTCTAACGTTTGGTTTTCAAAGGTTAGGTCCTCTAAGGTCTAAGATTTTGTCTTCTAAGGTCTGGTCTGATCTTCTAAGTTTTTGCGTTCTACATTTCTGTCTTCTAAGACCTGTCTTTCTATGATTAGCTTTTGTAAAATGTGGTGTTTTAAAGTCAGCTCTTCTGGAGAACGGTTTTTCCAAGTTTTGGTCTTCCAAGGTCTAATCGTCTATTATCTGGTACTCATAGAAATATAATCTTCTAGCATATGACTTTTTGAGTTATGGTATTTTAAAGTCTGGCCTTCTACGACCAACTTTTTTAAGTTCGGACATTCTAAGGCCAGACCTTCAAATATCTAAGGTTTGGTTTTCAAAGGTGTCAGGTTTGGTTTTCTAACTTTTGGTCTTCTAAGATCTGGTCTTTCAAGATCTGGTCTTCCAAGATCTGGCTTTGAATTGGTCTGCTAAGATGTATTGTTTTAAGTACTGCTCTTTTTGGATTTGAGTTTCTAGGTTTTGGTCTTACAAGGTCTAATTGTCTAAGATTTGCTACTCTGCTCTTTTAGAATATAGGCTGTCAAGTTTTTGTCTGGTCTGGTCTTCCAAGGTCTAATCTTCCAAGGTCAGACACTCTCAGGTTAGATCTTCTAAGTTCTGGTCTTCAATGGTCTGATCTTCTAATGATAGGTCTTTTAAGTTTTGGTATTCTAAGGACTTGATTTCTAAGTACTGGTCTGCTTAAGTCTGGTTTTCTAAAATCTGTTCGCTTAAGATCTGGTATTCTATGGCCTGGTCTTCTTAGGTTAGATATTCCTATGTCTGATCCTATGGTGATGCAGTGCCTTAATAAACTAAATACGCTTAGGTTATATAATCGGGTTTGGATCCTTTGGGTTCTGGGTCATATTGGGATTAAAGGGAATGAATCTGCGGATACACTAGCAAAGAAAGGAGCATCAACTCCTTTCGTAGGTCCAGAACCATTCTGTGGAATAGGTAAAGGAACACTCTCTATACTAATTAAGAAAGAAGAAGAAAATCAAAGGAAATCGTACTGGGAATATAGACCAGGATTAGATCATTCGAAAGCACTATTAGGAACCTATAACCTAAAACGCTTCAAAGAAAGTATGAATTTGTCAAAGAATAGTCTTAGAATCATTGCAGGAATTCTAACAGGTCATTGTAGGTTGAACTATCACCTAACAAAACTGGGAATTACAGTTTATGAATCATGTAGGTTTTGCAGAGAAGATAAGGAATCTGCAAAGCACTTCTTAGGACAGTGCCTCGCACTTATGCATATTCCTAGATGAAATCTGGGTGACCACCAAATACCAGATGATAATCTTAACTCCATAGAATTAGGATCCATACTAAAATTTCTACTGGAGGCTGGACTTATGGAAATACTATGAGTCCATGAAGGTCGCACTGCGCTACCCCAATAATAATAATAATGTCTGATCTTTTGAGATCTGTTATTCTATGAAATGATCTTCTAAGGTTTGGTTTTCTAGGGTAACACCCTTCAAGGTCTGGCTCTCTTAAGACTAGTCTTTTTAAGGACTGATGTTCTATGATCTGATTTTCTATAGCTTGGTGTTCTAAAGTCTGGTCTTCTAAGGTTTCGTCTACAAAGATCAGGTCTGCTTTTTTTAACGTGGTTTTCTAAAGCATTGATCACTAAGGTTTGACCTTCTAAGGCTTGGCCACCTAAGTTTTGGTCAACTAACATCTGGTTCTCTAAGATATGAACTTTTAAGATTAATTCTAGGGTATGCTCATCTAAAAGTTGCTTTTCTAAGGTCTAGGATTACAAGATCCAGTCTTCTAATATTTGGTTTTCTAAGGTCTGAACTTTATAAGTCTGGTACTCTAAAGACTAATCTTTTAAGACTTGGAATTTTATGATATTGCCCCCAAGGTCTGGTTCTCTAAAACTATATTTCCTAATGCCGTCTCAATTTCAATGTCTCCAAAAATGTATATGCAGATCGTTAGAGAGAAAATGTTAGATTTTTCTTTGGGAAAGACAACAGAAAACTTGAAAACTCCACAGACAACATAACAAATTTTTGTATTTCATTACCTCAGATTTTCATCAAAATCTCTAAATAAATTTGTAATAGACTTCTTTTTGAACCTTTGAGTAAATTTTATTCATAGTAAAATTTCTTCCCAAAAAAATATCCATAGCAAATGCTAAAATGTATCGATGAAGCAGCATTCGAACTAAATCATTAATAGCTCGACTTCTATAGAAAATATTCGATGTCGTACCAGTATCACTCAGTAGCAGATGACCCGCAGCATAATTATATGAACTCATTGCGCTGAATGTAGGGTAATCATAAAAACTTTTGGGAAAACTGAAAATTGCTTAACCGCAAAATTTCATAATTTTTGTGTTCTTGTTCCAATACCACATAAAAACAATGTAAAAACAAACTTCTTAAAGAAAAATTTGTTTTGGAAAGCAAAAAACAAAAAAAAAAAAAATTAAATTGAAAATAAACAACACTTACTTATAAAACTTCCCCTTCTGCCTAAAGCAACCGAAAAATACCCTCTGGCAGATACAATTCGTTTTTTTTTTTTGACAATGTAAATAAATAAATATATGTATATACTTGTATATAAATATTTACCACTTGAACAAGTGTCGATTACACTTACACACACACAAACATTAATACAATGATAACAGTATAAAGTTCAAATGCTAATATCACTTTCAAATAGACACACACACACACACACATACACACCAAAGACTCTTCACTTCAACTACATACATACAAACTCAAGTGCCCTTTGGCAGCCGCACTCTTGTGTACGTATGTTTGTATGTGTTTATGCATGTAGTAGTAAGTGTGCCAAGGAATTTGAATTTGATTGGTATCCATAGTAATTCCTATACATGTATAGGGGCATATATGTATGTGTGTATGTATGAAAAGCTCAAGTAAAGAGGTTTCTAATTTAAAAAAACCACCTCTTGATAGGGTTGAAATAATATGTTTACTTGTATATGTGGGTACAAAGGAAGTTGTGGTTTGAGTGTTCGTTCATTCGTTCGTTTGAGAGACAGTGAGTTAAATTTGATACGATACTAAGGAACCAAAAAAAAAGAAAAATGCAAATTCAACAAAATTGAAAATTACTAACTATGAGAAATTTTCTTACCAACATTTACAATGTAATATTATTTTGTTTATTTTCTTTGAGTGTAAATAACTTAAGTGTTTGTCTTATCGTTTATATAGTGTTGCGCTTTAAATTTTGATTACTAGACAAACAAATTTTTGCTGTGTTGTACTGTACTGTGTGTATGTATGTATATGAAATTTGGGTTGACATGACAAAGTGTATTACTTAACCCGTACTTCGTCCTTTCTACTTTTTATATATGTTGTGCGTTTGCGTTTTCCATTTGTGGTTAACACAGAAACAAATAAAGTGACCTCTTTCGAAAGAAATTGGAAGTGAAAGGTTATTGAAAGGGTCACACATACATACAAACGCACTAATGCAAAAGGATTAAGTACTCAACATATATATGTAACTTATACAATGAAAGTGAATGACTGTGTTTATTTTTTGATTGGTTTTTTGTTGTTAGAGTTGATGCTTGTGATACTTGCTTATTTACTGAAGTTAAATAAGTAATAAGTCTTGCTCTTATATAGAAAAATATTTGTTTGCAGATAACTAAAATAAGTGCAAGTGAAGTTGTTTTAGAAAATAAGTGAAACTGCACTATATCAAAAAAAAAAAAAAAAAATTTGTGGTTATCTGGGATAGTATTCTTTAGTTAAGTTAAGGTCTATAAATGCAAATATGCTCCTCAAAATATGGTATGACAATAATAACCTACAAGTATGAAAGTGTAAATGTTTACAAAATCTGTTTTAGGTTCTATAGGTTGTTGAATATGACCAAAAACACATTTCTTCATTTTTGATATGTAATTTTGAGAACCAGACATGAACTTAGATGCATGAGATTAATTAAAAAAAAAAATAAATAAATGGCACAAATATAAGATCGCGAAACGTAAGCGATACTTCTCCGAAGACAGTTCTTTTTAATCATAAATTTAACTTTAGCACCAGGAACACCTTTCCGCAAACTTATTCATGTACACTGTTGGCGATCCTGAAGAAAATCGGTTGGGAATTTTGAATTTCTCATATAGCACCAAATAAAAAGAAAAGCAAAAACCTTTCTAAAACTTACTTTGTGTCGCTTGCGATAATTTGTCGATGATTGTATTGTATTGTATTGTATTATTATAGAGGTTTCTGTCGTTGTACCGCGACCTATAAGATCTATTGTACGTCCCTCTTTCTATCTAGTCTAATCTGCCTAGAGTACCTCATCCAGTCCAGTCTCCCTCAAAAATTTGAGTATTGAGCCCGGAGCTATGGATGCTAGTTCTGTACTGGGCACTTCGTGCATGCCCAGACATTTCCTTCTTTTGTGGATCAGTGCTCCACATTGAGCTAAAATATGTTCTGATGATTCGTCTTCCTCATTACAAAACCTACAAATTGAGCTTTGCTCAACCCCTATCTTGCAAAGGTGTTCTCTGAGCCCGCAATGCCCAGTCAGAATACCAGCTAATATGCGCAAACTGTTTTTGTTGAGACCAATGCAGAATGCGTATCTACTCTTATTATAATTACCTAAAAGCGCTTTGGATTGCCTCAGTCCCGTAAGATTGGTAAAGAGTTCTTGCCTCTTGTTCCTCTCTTCTTGCCTGAGTAATTCCCTGATTACGCTATCTCCTATTCCACAGAAGGGTTCAGGTCCCACGAAAGTGGTTGCTGCCCCCTTTCTTGCAAGCTCGTCTGCCTGCTCATTACCCTCAATTCCTGCGCGTCCAGGGACCCAACATAGAGCGACTTTGTTGTTATTGCCCAGTTGATTGAGCTTGCTCAAACAGTCCCACACCAACTTAGAGGTGATCTCAAAGGAGCATAATGCTCGAATGGCTGCTTGGCTGTCCGACATGATAGCGATATCTTGCCGTTTGTACTGTCTATCCACACATGTGCTAATTGCATGAATTTCAGCTTGGAATGTCGATGATGGTTTGGTAAGTAAATACATACAGATACAGAATCCAAAAAAAAAATGGAAAACACATATGCATACCAACTGTGAATTGAAATTTTTTTTTGGGAAATTCAAAATTTCAAGCCGATAAAAAGTTCCTCTTAGACCCACATATACAACAAAAAAAAAAAATGGTCCAACTGAAAAAAATTTAGGTCTCCCACAAGTTTAGAATTTTCTAAAAAAGTTGAAATTAATGGCAAAAAAAGCTTTTATTAATATTCCTTAAATTATAAAAAATAGCTAATGAAATCCATAATACCATATGAAATCGTCTGAAAAATAAAAACTTCGTTGCTGCTCTATTTCAGATCTTGCTCAAACTTTGCAAGAAAATTGTAAAAGTGTAATTTTAATGTTTTCCTTTTTTAACTGTGAAATTGGTTTGGTTAAAGATATCTTCACATTTGAGATGGCGTTCTAAAGTTAAAAAATATAAGTTTTTGTAAATTTAATTTAAATCCACAAATTTAATACCTACGATTAATAACACCAGGCTGAAAACATGTATATTTTTCTGACTTTTTGTGATTTTTAGCGGGCTCTAGTATCCATACGGTTGAATGTAAGCAGCTAATGTTTCTCAGCCATCAAGAACACATCTTTCAAAAGAAAATAAACCTACGATTGGTTGGTTCCGCCTACTCTTTATAAAAAATAACGGTACTTGAAGTTTGTGAATTTCAAAAACGAAGTGCGAAACTGAAAATTACATAGTATTTAGTTCTTAACCAAAACTTTAAAACCCTGTAAGCTTTGACCTACGCTGCATTTGAGTATTATTTAATTTTATTTTATTTCAGACTTGGGGGGGAAAAAATCGCTTCATTCTTCATTAATAAAAAAAAATATGGAAAATTTTCGGCCTCTCTGCTGAGTTGCTTAAGACCTGAAACGAAGAGCTTACAAAACACATGCACGAGCTTTTATGTAGAACGTGATGGGATCAAAGTATTCTCAGTAATTGAAACCCCAGCGTGCTTTGCTTAATCCACAAGAAAAGCGATCCCTCAATCTGCGCCATCTATCGTGGAATAAGTTTTCTTAAGACGCCGTGAAAAAGAGATCGAGACCCAGCATCTAATCGTCGATTATAAAAAGTATAAAGCCGCATTCAACAGCACGATTGAGGATCACTTGCACGCCTCAATGTTTTGTGTTGGCATCCCTGAGAAGCCCATTAAACTTTGCAATATGGCACTGACCGATACCATCAGAGCAGTGCAAATTGGAAACAACCTTATCACGCCCTTTTAATACCAAAAGATGTTTCAGATAAGGTATCGTGCGACTTATTCAATTTTGTGTTGGAGAAAATAGTTCAAGCTGCAAAGATCGATACCTTCGGCACTACCTTTTTATAAGAGCGCCATGCAGCTTGCATACTCTGATAATAGCTGCGTTTTATTCGCCATTTGATTCTAGTTATGTATAACTAGCTTCGATAATTGTATGGGGAAACAACAACAAAGTCACAGAGATAACTCGCATAATTAAAGCTGTTATTTATACTTAACAAGTAGTTAAGCTGCATCAAATGCTATTGTAAACTGCTAATAGTGATAGGAGAAGCATGACAGTTTGCAAAAAAATAAAAAAAAACAAAAAAGGAAAAGATTCGAAATGGCTGCCGGTGAAAATAAGTTAAAATTATTGTTAAATAAAAACTAGAAACAATGTCCACGATTAACCGCAATGACTGGGATCCATTAAAATGCTTCACCTCTTGCAGCTGAGCAGTTTCATTGTGAATAAAAATATAACGAAGAAGAGACTTGACAACTTGGTTTCCTTATTCGCACATGTTAAACTAGTAGGCGCATAAAAAACAGCTAATATTAATGTCATTGTCACTGACCTCAACGCGCTGAGACGTAGATGATGACTACCAAAAACACGAGTCTGTTTGGGACCATTCGAGAGGAAAATGCTTCGCAAATTCTAGGGTTCAGTATATGTGGAAGACGTATGATCTGTATTAACTCTTTGCAGCGGTTTTACTGGCTTGGTCATGTTGAGTTTTTTTTTTTTGAGTTGGAAGGTGGAAACCTTACATAGGTAGCGCAGAACTCCTGTTCTTATGTCGGATTCCAAACGACCAAAAACAACCTTCATCTAGTTTATTCATCTCCTCGGGATTACCGTTAAGTATTACGTCGCTTGGGGAAAAGGCTTTAAGCCCCACTTCTTTCATCTGAACGCTTTTCCTAGTCGAGTCTTCTGAGCTCCACCATAACCCATGTGGCAATTTTGCTTATAGCATTCCATATTTCCTTAGATTTGAGCATGTGATTTGCGATTCCTTCTGGCTTATTAGTGTTACTAACACCACTGTTTAGCGTGGCTCTTAATGGCGTAAAATGTGTGCATTCAAAGAACACATGCTTTGTATCTTCTATGCAGTCTGGTCCGCAATGATCACAAGTACAATTATTTACGTGGCCGAATCTATGTCAGTGCGCCTTGAAGCAATCGTGTCCGCTGAGCAACTATGATAGGTAAAAGTTCACCTCGCCATGTGTTCTGGTCAGCCAGTCAGTACGGTTTGGAATGAGTCTTTGTGTCCATCTCTCATTTTTTGCTTATTCCAGCGACTCTGCCATTCAGCGATTATAATTCCTTTTGTGTTGGCGCGTTGCTTGCAGATTGTTCTAAACTTTGCAGTTGATGTGTTTCTTATTTGGTCATGTTGAGTGAATGGAAGGATTGTTGGTGGTGGAAAGCGCAGAAAAGGGCGACTCAATATCTTATTGAAATAAATACCAAGTACAGAAGGACTTGACTGAATTTGGCCTTACAAGCTGGCACTAATGCGCGTATAACTAAGTCGATTTTTTTAGTAAGGCGGCCAAGATCTATCATCGGTTATAGCGTCAATTAATTAAGTACGCATGTAGGCAACATAAAAAGTATGAAATTCAAAGATATGAAATACAATTTCACATTTAGTTTTTCTAATAAACTTAGCAAACTTTTCTTCATCGCTTCGTGTAACTAAAATCTCGTTTTATTTTTAATGAAGTATTTTTACTCATAATTTGTTATTTATTTTAAAGGAAGAACTTCTAGTTACATCAAAATTAGCTCATGAAAAGTTCAAATATTTATTAAACATATAAATAAAGCTAACTGAATGTATTGCATACAAAAAACAACAACACAAACTTCACAGCAACAACATCATGCCCCGAATACTTTCATTGCAAATATCCCTAAAGCAAATAGTTCTCATTTTTCCATGCGATTTAGATTAAAAATGAAAAGAGAAAAAGGAAAAAATTCAAAATCAATTAACAAATTGGATATGCAAACAATCAATGAAAAATAGTAAAGCAAAAGGAGATAGAGGTTGGATATTATTGGGTAAATCAGCTTAAAGCATGAAAATAACTTCAATAGAAAGAGGCTTTCAAAACTTTACAAAAGCAAGCAACAAGGTAAACGTAGATACAGATGGGATAAAAAAAGAATACTTCAGATTCACTCGATATGCAAAAAAGAAGAAAAAAATTTTAAAGCAATGTTATTAGAGTCAAACAAAAACAAACACAATAGCAAAAAAGAAAAAAAAAGGAAAAAATTTTCAACTGAAGCAGCTTGGAAAAAACGTTTACTTGTATTTTCCACATTTTCCTTTTTCATTTTGAATTTATTTATTTTTTTTCAATACAATTCAAGCATATGCAAAATTGGGAGAAATAAGAAGAAAAGCTCTGTCTACATGAGCGTATTTATTAAGCCAATATGGCTGGCTTAAAAACTGATATACAAGCAACTAAAAGCAGCAACAGCATCGTCGCCAGCAACAACTTGCCACGCAAGCAATCGAAATGAAAATCTACAATATTTTGTTGATTTGCTAATGATAGCGGATTGCATGTATGTATGTATAAAATGAAAAGAAGTGGAAGAAGAAGAGGTAAGAAGAAAAGCAAAGCAGCAGAAATGGTAAAAAACTTGTGGCATTGTCATGTTAATTTTGGTGTCTGCAACAGAAACGCGCTTAAATCGATTAAAAAAGAGGAAATTGCAAATAGCAACAACAACAATTTTGAGGTTATACATTTTTTAGTAAAAAGGATTTAAATATTATTTACCTCAAGCATATTTTAAAATTTCCATCAAAGTTAATCTAAAAGTAAAATAATTCTATTAAATAAGAGTTATGCATTTGCGCCTAAAACTATGCACCATTGATTTAATTTTCTCTCTCTCTTCTGCTTCAATAATTCAGATTCGCATTTGAATTTAAATTCGTATTCGCATTCGATTTTCTTTTCTATTTCGCTATACATTTTTTTTTTTTATAACTTTATCAACGAATGATAATTTTCAATTTCATTTCAATTCAAAAACTGTCGCTAACACTTCGTTATCCTTTTTATCTGTCAGAGTCATCAGTAGCATCATCATCATAGTCATTGTCGTCAACATCATCTAGTCAGCAGGCAGGCAAGTAAGCAGAGCATCATGATCCTTGGCAGTATTAGAGCATAGATAGTGACAGAGTAGGCATTCAGGCAATAGTCGAACCCAAGCGCAGCGGCATCATTGACAATAAGAATATGGCGGAAATGTTTCGTACGTGATTTTATCCCTCAATGACATTTTTAGTTGTTGACAAAAAACAACAGAAAAAAAAGTAAGCGAAAAGCTACACGCTTGTGTGACACACAGCGTTGATGATGTAGGCGGTTGGTTGAAGGAGCACGCAGCGGTGGTCTGGGGAGGAATGAGCCTAGGCAATGATGCTATGCCATTAGGCTTATCAAGGGTTTTTAAGTTTTGGCTCGTGTTTGGCATACGTAATTGTGTTCTCTGTTTCTGTTTTTTTTTTCGTTTGTTTTTTCTTGCTTTGAATTGTTTCCTCTTTGAGTGCTCAAAAGTAGAAGAAAAGGAACTTGGAGTAACTCTACTCTGTATTAAGCTTATTTGTGGATAAGCCTTTTTTTTGTTTGCTGTTTGAGTTTTTCAAGGTTTTTTTTTTACATGAAAATTGATTACTTAAAGTTTCAGTTGAAAGAAATTTAGGTGTATTGGTTTAAATTGTTGGCATCTCTTGAGGAAATATTTTTTAATATTGATGAAAGTGTGTCATCAAATTCATGTTGCAATGAAACTTATGATTTAAATGCATCTTACTCAAAAATTTGAGTATCAAAGAACCTTTTTCTAACAAACCCATAGGGATTTGGTTTTAATGGTTGTTAGAAGCTTAGAACCTTATATTTTATGAACGACGTTGTATGTTTCTTAAGCTCCGCAAATGAGGGTTAAGTACTGCCACTTCAATGTAAAATCATGCATGTAAGTATAACTTGAAAGAATGAAATCGTAGACGATTCGAGCTTGCGGCAGACAAATGCTAATTTTGAACTTTAGATTCAATTGATAATGATGTAAAGAGCTTCTTGAAAAACTAGTTTGTGTTGAAACTCAAACCCAAAGCATTAGACTTTTCATTCATATATGTTAAGAAATATTCTATAATTCATCACCTAGTGTTCAGTCGGGTAAAAACAAAAATTTCATGTTCACCGGTTCTTTAGAGCTATTTTCAATAGATTTTGATATTATGGTTAAGAATTAAAAGTCAAAACGCCAGGCTTTTCATGCCGACTACAATGCAATGCCATGAAATTGACAAAACGTAAGTTTTAGTACCTAAGTTTCACAGGCTATTAAGTGTGGAATCGGTATCAAGTAGGGTCAACCAGTAACCCCGCTCCTCTTTCTGATAGCGCTGGGCAATGTTTTAATAAGGCTCTATCAGAGAAACGAGGTCTTTCACTGAAACGATGGATGTATCAACCCAAATAAAATTAAATCTATGCCTTCTGGAGATTTTACTCTAACTTTCAATGGCAATGCAAACTAGAGACCTGCACGAGTGCGTAAAAATGTAATCAATTAATAATCGCTGAGTACGATGCGAAACGATGCGAATACCTAACCTAACTGTGTGGTTAGCGCTGAGTTTTAATGTAACGTCCGTCTCCCCGCCTTACACATTTTGATCGTTGTTCATGAGGCAAAAAAAAAAAAAATTGATATAATGAAAAAAATAATATCCCTCCCTTAGGAAATTTTCGGATCCGCTACAGCATTCCATAAATAATAGAAAAATCGGCAGGACCACAAATCACCCTTTTTGCTTTAACTGAGTTTTAAGGAACTACGATTCAACTTTACTTAATCTAAACTAATTTTCCTAACTTAATTGTACCATTCAAAAGCCAAAACTCTGCTCACAAATTTTTATTATCAAAGGCAACTCAAAATTCTTCACTAAAAGCTTTTTTAATTAGTTAAGAAAATAACTATTTACCAATAGTGTCTATGTAAGCTTTTAACAATTTATAAAGAATATTGACTCTACATTCAATTTTTGGTAATATGATATTAACAAAAACAACAATATTCAAACAACAACAGTAACATACAATTTATTTCATCCACCTGAACTTCCTGTCTACTATGCGTAAGCATAATTACAATTTAACATGTCATCCTCTCAATGTGTAGCACTAAAAGCCAAGCTGTTATTCATATACGCGCAAATACATCCAGATAGACATATAGCACACAGAAATCGTACGTTAATTTGATCAAATTTACCGATATTAAAAAGCTTTTATGCTGTTGAGTGCTTTTACAAATTGCATTTATTAAAAAAAAACCGCATTCAATCCACATGCCCAAAGTGTCCCCGAAAAATCAACTCACACACACACACACACACTTATACGAGTACAGGGAGAGAAATGTATGATTGAGATTGTGTGAGAGTAGGAGGGAAAGAGAGTGAATGTCACAAAATGCCAAACACCCAATATCAATGATGGTAACCCTTTTATTAAGTAACACCATACAAAAGTCTCTTCAGCTTTCATCAGCAACCTCAACTATCAATTTCATTGTAGGTGTATATGCGTAATTTTTCATGACCGCATTGTAATTAATTTAATTAATAAAAATAATTTAAAATCATAAAATAAGTTACTGTCATATTTTGCTAAAAGGTTTGGCAGCAACAGCATCAACAGTGAATGCACTGGTTAAAAGCAATCAATGTCATCGATAATGTGGTGGTAGTTGTAGAAACCAGTGGCGTATTTATCAATTGTTGAGAGTTTTAGTAAGCCATGTCAACTTTCACAACGATTACATTAACATTCCAATAAACAAATTTGAAAGTTTTTTTTTTTCCCAGCACAATTTAAAAAAAACAAAAAAAATGACTTTTCTGAGACTATGAAATACTTTACATAAAATCGAAGGTTATTAGGTCGAATAAAGCCTGACCAACTTCAAAAGCAAGGAAAATAATTTCGTTTACATTTCGTGAAGTAATGGTTTATCTTTTTGCTGCTCTTACAAATGAAAGTATTGTATTATGGCTTCAGTTAGCCTAATTTCGTTTAGATCCGCCACTGCTTGCAGTCGTTGGCATTTGTTGTAATCGTTTCTGTAATGAAATTTGCGGTTTTTCGTCATAATTTTTGCTACTGCCAAAGTGAAAGCGTTTTGCTACTTTCAATTATTTTGACAACGTTTGTATGTATGACATTAATTTGTATGTAACTCGTAGTCTCAAGCATTCTCACGCAACATTGCTCGAGGGATTTAAATGGTAAAAAGGCGATCAATTTTTTGATTTATGTGCTTTTTAAATTTTTATTAAACTAAGAAAACCAAGGAATTTGCCTCAGCTGGCCTATGCTCGATCTGATTTGGAAAGTTTTTTTGCTAAGGCACTTATATTTTTATCTCGTTAGCCGATTTTTATAGAAGCTTTTAGCTTATATTAAGCGTAAAATGTGCCTTCTATACTATTAAAAAGGGGGTCTGCGACAGTAAAAACACGTAAAAAGTGGCTTCAATACTATAGAAAAGGGGGTCTGCGACAGTAAAGAACGTAAAAAGTGGCTTCAATACTATAGAAAAGGTGGTCTGCGACAGTAAAAGACGTAAAAAGTAGCTTCTTTACTATAAAAAAGGGGGTCTGTGACAGTAAAAGAAGTAAAAAGTAGCTTCTTTATTATAGAAAAGAGGGTCTGCGACAGTAAAAAACATGAAAAGTGGCTTCAATACTATAGAAAAGGGGGTCTGTGACAGTAAAAGACGTAAAAAGTAGCTTCTTTACTATAGAAAAGGGGGTCTGCAACAGTAAAAATCATATAAAGCGTCTTTTTTACTATAGATAAGGGGGTCTGCTACAGTAAAAAACGTAAAAAGTGGATTTAAGAGGCTAAAATTTGATCTGATTGCCTTTATCCGACCTTTACCAGGTAGTCTTGGTATAGATTGGACTGTTCCTGAGTACTAAATTTCGATTAGATATTCGGATTTTTGAGACTGAAAAAGTAAAAAGTACCTTTCAGAAATTCTAGAGTACTTGACTTCATTGGTTTTGATTACTTTCTGAAATAGGTTCGATACCTAAGTTTGTGGAAGCTAAAATGTAACTAAGCAGTTAAGGTAAGGTGTGGATTTCTAGAGAACTAGTTGTACTTGGTAGGTATAAAGCTCAAAGACTGGCTGCACTTTCATGACGATTTTTATGATGATGCTTGGGATATCCCAGAAAAAAATGTTTTCTTTAAAAATATCTAAAAAAAAATAAAAATTTCATTCAATTTTCAATAAATCATTAAAACCTACGAGTTACAATTACTCCAAAAAACCAACAGATTTTCATATTTGCATATAAATTCTAAAAATTCTAACAAAAATTTCTTTATACTAATTTTCTTATAGCATTAAATTATTTTGCTATCAACTTAAATGCAAATTAAAATTTTGAACATTCATAATTCACTTTCATCCTCTTGTTATTCTAACGCTTTGCAATAATTTCAGTTAAAATGTCAAAGTTTGCGTTCTATGCAAATGACAAATTACCACCGATAATTTATACACAACAATCGCATAAGTAATAATATTAACTCTTTTTCCGTTTCCTGTTTCCTGTATCCTATGCTTATGCAAAAGTGTTTAGTATACGATATTTGTGTTATTCTATTCTAAATATTTCTGCTGCTGCTCTTTAATATGTACGCAATGACTGCGTAAATGTTTTGTTGATTAGTGAATACACTTAAGTAGAAATGGCACTAGTATACAGTTACATGCATATATAATCGTCTTCTTTTTCAGCTTCTTTGCTAATACTTTCATACCCGCATTTACACAATTCACAATTCAGTTACACACACACACATACCAACACATTGACAGCATATAAATTGACAGTTTAGATACGCGGTGCGAGCGTTCAAGTATTTTTCAATTACGCGCAATGTTGGCAAGTATTCCTTCCTATTTACCTCTTTCCTCTTCCTATCTCTCTCTCTCTCTCTTTCTTATCCTTCTTTTCTTTCCTTTCAAATTGGCATACACCACTATCTTCTTGTAATAGCTTCTGCCGTCACTACTGAGTTGTGCTGCCGAATTGCCGCAATTTGTTGTCATGTCAACATGTAAGCGTAATTATTTTCAAGTTTTATTTGACAGTTTAGTAAATATTAATTATTACTTTTTCTTTAGTTTCTATGCTTGTGTTATCTAAACTGTCAATTTAGATAAACTTTTATTTATGCGTTATTTGTGTGCTAAGAAGTTGTTGTTGCCTGCTTGCATTTTGTAAATAAATAAAGTTTTTGAAAGTTATATTAGAATTGAAAGAACTGAGAAAAGAAATAGTTTAAACCAATCTAGAGTTAATCATTGGAAACTAATATTTCTAATACAGTCAATGGAATATTTAGTAATTGAATGCAGTTTTATATCTCAAAAAGAAAATATTGATTTAGAGTTTAATGATACTGACAAATTTTCAGTATGAAATTGATAAGCAATATTAAAAGTTCATTAAGAAAAAAAAGGAAATGGGTTTTCTATATTGAATCTGGTTTGAATATTTTAAATAAATATCAAAATCTTTCGATTGCTCAAGTCTGGCGGCGATTTGTATTTCACAATCGTTTTAGTAAATTAATTTAATTTTATTTATTTACCTTAAAAACCTATTTGGTTTTTGTTCTCTGCTGAATAATCAGTTCTTTTTATATTCTCTTACATTATTTGGCCAACAAATCAAGATTTCAATTTAATTATATTTCTGCCAATGAGTATACATTTAGGGATAGCTTAGCTGATGACCATCTCACACACTGCGATATTATTCAGAGTGGATTAAAACTCACGCAGAGTTGGAATTAATAGATCAAAATATAAATCCATCAAAATCAGACTTGGTGTATTTCCTTCAGAAACTGGAAGTTGGGGATAATAAATAACAAGGAATAATTCTTAATTCCCACCTTCTCTCGAAAAAAAAACTGCGGACAACATAATTACCAAAGCCACCAAATCATTCATAATATACTCCGTATGCATCCTATGCACACGTTATTGTTGTAGACTTTTCTCATTTAGGGGGCAGCTGCCTGGTTCTACAAAGGGGAAAACACACACAAAAGTCCCCACTCAAGTCCATGTTTGCAACATAGGGCAATATTAAGTTGCCCTGTGGAACCCATGGTGGCACTGTTAAATTTCTGAACCCTTCCCAAATGTGCGTGTATAAAAGTGTTACACAAACAATTTGAGCCAGAAAGGTGAACGGGGGCAGAAGTAGTCGAACCAAAAACCAGACACTCAGAGCTAATGGAGAAAATACCCAGCATCGTCCAAGTGGAGATTCTTCACGTAAAGCTTCGTGAGCAGCTAAGCCTCAAACGTAAGTGCAATGATCAAGAAATAATAATAAACTCTGACAATCAAGCTGCATTCAGAGAGCTGAGCTTCTTTGTGATATCTTTAATGGAAAATCTATAGCTTCTGAATGATCCGTAATTCGTTTCATGGATACAAATAAATAAATCGTAATGAGATAACCGACTATTTGATACTCAAAGCCAAGAATTACATTGATCCCGAAAGAAAGAGTTCAAGGAATGGAAATTCATTAGGCTGAGACAAAGTTGTAAATTGGTAACATTAACATAAAATGAGCAGATCTATATAATAAGTTTAGTAAAAATAATCTAAGAAGCACTTGAAATATTTACACATAAAACAGTATAATATATAAAACTTTTGCCTGAAAGAAAATGAGGAACTAAAGCACATTTTTCTACACTTCTAGACACTCATTTGTAAGGGAAAATAATATCAGCAATAGGAACATAATATGTTCAATGGAATTTTTGCGGACTTACTTAGACTTTACCACATAATGCTAATTAATAAGTTTTAATTTGGAGGCACTTAATTACACATTGCAACAGTAAATTTCAAATGGCGAATGAATAACTTTTTAAGGGTAATTTGAGGTCGCTGTTTCTGACCCGGTTCTCAGATTTCCTCTATTACATCTGGAATTCCCACTATAGGGGGAAAAAATCCATCATTTTGGTATATGTATATTACATACATTTTTTTTTTTTTAATAATTTTTTAATACATTATGCTGAAGTATTTCAGATCTTTCTTGCGACTGCAGAATATGAAAATAGGGTGCTAAAACCAAACAAAGTGAAAAAAAATAATTTAAATTTGTGAAAACTGGATGCGCTACTCCGAAAAGCGTGATTTAAAAGGATGTTTTTCAATGGGTTTGGGTTCTTGTATGGAAAAAACAATTTTCTTGCACATAAAAGAATTTCAAATATCTACTCCTATTTAAAATAGACCGCTTAAGCGAATGGCGTATCCAGTTTTTTGATACAACTGAACAGATAGCCACCCCTAGCGCTTAAAGTTACCATTTGGTACTTTTTTTTACGAATTTTTAAATTCACCTGTTAGGATTTTGAAGATAGCGGTAATTTTTTTAAAATTAAAGTACGTAGGATTGTAGTTGCTTATCATGGAAGGGAAAAAAATTATTTAGACGTCAGCACTTCACCAAAAACCTTTACTCAACCTTTTGGGTTTTATGTGAAGCCACCATTAGTTGATATATGGCTATACCGGGTAAACGATCGCGAAACCTATCATAGAGGTTTGGTGAAAAATGCTCCCCATCGAAAAGTAGTTGTGGTCAACGAAGGCCAAAATTACCTAGGTCCAACTTTTTTTTAAGAAATTAGCTCTTAAATATGAATTTTTTTTTGATAATAAAACCTTTATACTGGATTAATTGTTGGATAAAATAATAATCGTTCTTGGGAGAAAATATTCTCCATTAAAAAATAGTTGAAGTCATTCACTTAAGTCCAACAGGGTCGGAATCAGCGACCCCGAATAACCCTGAGAAAGTTATCCATTTGCCATTTGATTTTGTAAAGTGTAAAATTGTTGCACAGTTTTATTTACAAAACTCTATACAAAACACACACCATGAAACAAATTGCCAACTAAATCAAAATACGAAAGAGAATGTGTAGGACCAGGAAGCATGCCAATGAAATTTGTGACTCAGTTCTTTACTGGAATCTGCAAGAAAAGCACAAAGTCATCTATGTAGAATTGAAGGGTTCAAAAAGAAATTAACTATTTGGCAAAACGTAAAATTAACTGAAGTTAGTAAAGTACAAAAATAGATTAAAGTTATTGATTAAGGTCTTATGCTCTATTGGGAGTTACACGGAAATGGTTGAGCTGTAACTCAGTTAATGAAAGTGTGACCAAAAGGAGGAAATTTAATTTTCTTTGTAATGCGTTAATACAAATAAAAAATAGAAGTGAATTCATTGAAAATTTCTGTACTGGATGGGAATGATTTTTTGAGTAGGAGTGGCATCTTTTATACAAAAGAAATTATGAAATAGTTCAACCGATGTCATGAAACAGCAAAGACTCCATCCTCCTCAACTAACAGTAATTTAAATATTAGTCTTTGTTGCTTTAGGTGATCAATTTTGTGAGTCTTTATATATCTAAAGAAATATAGTTAGTAGTTACATGTTATTATATTTTCTCATGGATCCCCAGGTGAGCCACAAATGAGAGGCTGATAGCAAAAGTGGTATAACTTCTACGTTCAGAAAAAAGTGGAATAATTTTACTTAAGAGCAAAAGCAAAACGAAATATGTTCAGAGCAAAAGTGAAACGAAATATGTTCAGAGCGAAAACGGAATAAAAAACTATGCTGTTCTTGCTCTGAAAGAATTGTTATACCATTTTTGTTCTTACTTTTATGGCGTTTTATTTTCTCTCTAAACCGTATTATTTATGCCATTCTTGCACTGACACTCTAAATTATTTCATTTTTGCTCTTATATAAATTTTAGCCCACTTTTTCTCTCAGCCTGTCAAATACTCTATATTTACTTTTGTCAAGCGTCAACCCGTTGATATCGGTGTTTAAGCATTTTAGCTTCAGGGTTTTTTCTTCAGGTCTTTACTGGTTTGCCTTTGCGCCGATGCGCCGACTAACTGGCGGACTCCAGTCTATTTCCAGTTGTTTATTTTTTATGGTTGAGTTCATGTCTATTAATTTGTTTGATTGATTTTATCAGGTTTATTACACGGCCGTTTCGGAATCCTCCACGATTCTTTTCATCAGTGATCTTAGTGATGGTTTTCTTTACTTTTTAACATTCTATAAGATTCTATAAGAGATAAGTTATCCTATATCATTAACCAATTCTTTGGCAAGTGTGATATAGGGTAATTGGCTTTGTCACCTTGACAAAAAAATTTTCATTGTTTTTTTTATTTTTTTGTTTTTTAGGTAATGTATAACAGGCTTAAGGAGCGTATATATTATGTAGTCATCACAACAACAGTGTATACAGAGACGGTCAAATCAGATGACCGTTTCAGAATCCGCCACGATTACTCATCAGTGATCTTAGTGATAGTTCTTCATCTTTCAATATTCTATATAAGCTACTGATATTTGAAATCGAAACCCAGAATTGTAGATTTGATTCCAAATATCTTCACTGAATAGAGATACTGAAAGAAAACTACCACAACCGTTCTGTATACTTATTTGTTGTTGTGTTTTCTCATTTTAACTGGTCAGCATAACCGTTCGTTATTGAAAATCAAGTACATTTAATCAATTTATTATGTTTTTAGTAGACTACGAAAATTAAATCTAAGCGTTAATTTTTCAAAGTCTTGACTACTGGTTCCATATTTTTTTGTTAATTTAGGTATGTATAACAAACAGGCTTAAGGAACTTTTTTGTTTGAGGTCCCATGTTACGTCAGATAGTCATTGCTTTCGGGTAGATGCGGGATATTTAACATGTTGTTTAGCCACCAAAATATACTTTTAATGGAGGGCCAATTCCGTTTTTCCATGATTAAAGTCTTAGCAGTGGTTAGTTGTAATAACTTGTAAAATATTTGTCATGAAAATTATCAGAAAAGATCAAGGTCGTGTAGTGGAAGTAATCACAATTGGTCATATAAGATAGCCCTTCACAAAAGATATTGATAAAAAATGAACTAGACATTTAAGTAGAAAATTTTTAATATAAGAATCATTAAAATCTGATAAAAACCACGACAAACTTCAAAGTTTGCATGAGAGGCATCAAGTTCACGTGATTAATTTATTTATTAATTATATGTAAAGTACTGTGGAAATCAAAAGAAACAAATCTAGGCATATCATATTTATTAAGTTTTTATGACTTTAATCAATTTTTATTTAAAGGAAAGTGGATTAAATTCGTTCTCAAATGATTAAATTATATATTGAGAAACTTAAAAGTTGGCCAAAAAAAAGTAAAAACAAATTATTTAAAAAAATCAAAGGAATGCGCAAAACAAAAGCAACAATTTTATGACATTTTTGTTCATTGCTTCATATCTACGAGGCATTGACTTTGTCAGCGTGATGAATGTCCTCATGGGTGCCATTTCCTACTTTTATTTCAAATCCATCTCAGCTTATCCCTGATTTAGAAGTGGAAGTTAGTTTCAAGAAGTTAAGCTTGGATGGTAGTGACAACCTATGAGAAAAATTAACCTTTCTCCATGCTAAACAATCTTAAAACAACATTAATGTGTGTTTAGAGAAGATTTCATTTCTAAATAAGTATTCCACAAAGTGGCAATTTTCTCAAAGGCTGATGAAGCATTTGGGGGTCCGAAGCTTCCCTATATTGTAGGTGATCAATATTTATATTTATTTCGTGGAAAGGATAAAGACCATGAACAAACTAATTTATTCAATTGTAAAAAATTCCGCCCTCATGCTTGTCAGTGACTTTACAGAGCAATGTTTTTGTCGTCCTCAATTTAACAATTTTTGGACAAATTTTTTTTTAAACTACTTAAGCTGCTAGAACCATTGAGTTTTTGGCGATCTTTCTTAACTTTCCTTTCTCATTTCAAGAACACACAGCAATTTGTCGTATCGATAGCAATCGACAATGTTAAACAAAAGTTGGAAAAAGTTACTAACCATACACATGCATACATACATATACACCCCCACATACTTCAAACTCAAGAACATTAGAAGCAAGCAATGGCAGCTTCAATGATGAGTGTTTTTATGTATGTATATGTTTATGTAGGTGTGTGTGTGTAGGTTTGTGTTCAAGCTTAAATAAAAAACTTTTTCGATTATATGCTCGTAAAAGTTTTGGTCCATACACGCCCTCCAAATGCTAGAAAACGCAATTTCTAGCAATGAAAAACAAAGAAAAACAACAACAACAACAAAGGCAGGAGCAGCAGCACCAACGAAAACATTGTCATAAACAAGCAATAAAATCTTAAAAAAAGGACAATACACACATAATCAAATACACACACACACACACACACATGAATGTATACATCCATATACAACTGATTACCATCATCATGTGAAATGGCAACTTTTGTGGTATTTCTTTGGTATATGCAGAGCATGTATGTAGGTGTAGGAAGTTTTAGGATGAAGGGCAAGAGAAGGTGACAAGTGGGTTAAGGGTGATAAGGGTGACAAAGATTGTGTTGGCGTTATTGTTTTAGGTCATTTTCAGCACGTTTTCTTGATTTTGTAGCTACTGTTTATGTGCGTTCGTTGTTGTTCGGGTTGTTGTTGCTGTTGATGATGGTATGGTGTTGATTTAATGCGTTTTATTTAACACATAATACACCAACACATATACATATGAATATGTATGCATGATACATACGAGTTCCCACACCCTTTTGTGGTTAGTTTTGTTTTGTAGTCGCTGTTAGTTTCTTTTTTTTTTTTTGTACTTTAGCATTTGAAGATTTATAGTGCGCTGGAGGGTTAAGTTAGTGTATTGTTCTTATTTTTGTTTTGTTTTTTTTTTTGGTTTTTGTGTTGGTAAACGATGAAGACCAAAAACCACTCAACTGTATTTATACAATATTTTCAGGTTTAAAGCAGAAAAAAATATTTATTTCTTCAAAAAAAAAAAAAAATTTAATTTCTATATAAGAATATGTTGCATTATTTTTCGTATGCATACTTTTGACACTGACACAATTGTGTTTGTGCTGTACTTGTTATTTTTGTAATAATATCAAAATACCTATTGATTTTCACTTTCAATCAACGCTCACATGAAGCTATGTATGTACCTAGCAAAAACATTATTAAAATGCAAATTGGTTCATAGGTAAAACAACAGCAGCAGCAGCAGCAGCAATATATCGTTGCTGCTGCAGCAGACACACTTTTATTAACACACTTTTATGCTCACATAAGAATCGATTATTTTTATAATAATAAATAAATATGTACGTATATGTAAATAAAAATATTTGAAATATTTTGAATATTTTTGCATCAAACTTTTAACCTTGTATCATTTTAATCTACATGGTAGGTGCATATATACAAAAGATAGACATTAACCTCTGCACCTCTCTTAGCATGCATGTTTTCCATCGAAATAATTCAGCAAAATTCAGAAATAAAAAATACAAAAATTTTAATGCAAATATTTTATACAAAAAAAAAAAAATAGGAAACAGGGTGAAAAGTCAAATAAAAAAAAAAAAAAAAATGTATAGGAAAATGTTAAAATGTAGAAACAGAAAAATAAACTGGAGCACGTCAAGTAAATGTTTACACATCATCACCAGCAAACAACATCACCACCAGCAATGAATAGATTTGAGCGCTAATGCTGCTGTTCAAACATATCGACATCGACCAAATAGCGACAACAAGAGCAGGAACAGGCGCATCAAAGAGTAGCAGTGACAGCAACAGCAGCAGCAACATATGTTGGTTGTGCAAATTCCACAGATTGATGTTGGAATTTTTATATTAGAAATTTTGTTTTTTTGTTTTTTTTCTCTATAGATACATACATGTGCATTTACCGTAGATGTATGTAGTAGTAGCGGATTCTAGAGGGGTCTTTTGGGGCTGAACCTCCTTCCTCCCTTTATCGTTGAAAATCTTATACATTTGTTTGTTGATGAAGAATCAAAAAAAAAAAAAAATATTGTAAAGGTTAAAAAAATTTAAACCCCTCCCTTAGAAAATCTGTGAATCCGCTAATGTTTGTATGTATGTTTATGTTAAAAGAGTTGCTTTTGTTTTTATGTTTCCATTTTTGCTCACATTTTCTATGTATTGATTTCATTTTTGGAATTTAATAGTTAAACTTCATTATTACAAAAAATCAATTTTTTTTTTGGAGTTTAGGATAAAGCTATTTCGCAACAATACAACAGACACACATACATCAAATCAAACTAATTTCAAAAAATACTAAAAACACAAATGATACTGTGAGCATTTGATAAGGTCAAATAGCCCGGATAAATATCCATCTCTGTAATAAATAATTCATCATGATATGGCATATTTAGTGACGATTTTTCAAACGTTCGAAAGTGTGGACGTTTTTAAGCTTACAAAATTCACTTTTTAAGGTTAACGAGCAAACGTAAAAAATTCATGATTTTCGATACAAAAGTTTTAATTTAACTACATTGGATTCGTGAATATTTCAATTAAATTTTTGAAATTTCTGGTTGTAGGTAAATGCTTCAAAATATTTGAAGATTATTTATAAATATTCATATATTCGGTTTAAATGTATTTAGGCATGCCAAATGAGCTTCAAAATCATTTAAATTAATCTTATAATATTTAAAATAGATTTAAGAGCATTCCAAGTTGTATTCCGTGTGTTTTAAATTGATTTCAGATTATTTCAAATTGATTTTAAAACCTGAGAAATTGATTTAAGAATATTTGAAACTATTTCGATATATTAGAAATAGATTTCAGTATATTCTATATTGATTTCCAAGTTGATTTCAGAAAAGTTCAGAATATTCTAAATTGATCTCAAAGTATTTCAAATAAATTTCAGAACAAACCAAATAGGTTTTAGAACAGCCTAAACTTATTTCGAAATATTCCAGATTGATTTCAACTTTCAGTTAGAATACTAAACTGAATTCAGAATATTCTAAATTAATTTTAAAAAAGTCAAAATTGGTATTAGAAATCTAAATCGATAATAATCTAAATTGATTAAATCTATTTTTTTTTTTTAATTGATTTTATGATATCCCTAATTGATTTCAGACCATTCCTAATTGATTTCCAAATATTCCTAACTAATTTCTGAATTTTCCAATATGATTGCAAAATATTTCATAATATTTAGAATTGATTTCAGAATATTCTAATTTGATTTAAGATCACATTTTATGTTATCTGGAACATTCCAAGTTAATTGCAGAATCTTACTTTAATTCTGAATATTTCAAATTGATTCCGGAATATTTCCAACCGATTTCAAAATATTTTCAATTCATTTTAGATTAGTTTAAAATGGTTTCAGGATCTTCCAAATGGATTACGAATCTTCTAAATTGATTTCAGTTTATTTCAAGTGGATTTCGGAATATTTCCAATTGATTTCAGACTAAGCCAAATTGATTTCAGAATTTTCAAAGTTGATTTAAAAATATTCTACCTTGAATTCAGGATATTTTGAATAGACTTCAGAATAATCAAAATTGATTTCAGAATTACAGAATTCAACAAACTGATTTCAGAATATTATAAGTTGATTTCTGATATTTCAAAATTCTATTATCTCAAAATGAAAATTTCACATTAATTTCAGTTAATTTCAGAATATTATAAGTTGATTTCTGATATTTCAAAATTCTATTATCTCAAAATGAAAATTTCATATTAATTTCAGTTAATTTCAGAATATTCTATCAGAATATTGTTTCAGAATATTCTCAATTGATTTTCTAACCTTCCAGTTCGATTCAGATTCCCAAAATCAAAAGTTTCAAAATATTACAAGGTGATTTCATATACAAAATATTAACTCGTTTATTTTTTTTAAATATTTAAAACTAATTTTAGTATATTCCAAAATAGTTTTAGAATATGCCGAATTGCTTTAAGAATATTTCTAAAAAATTTTAGAATACTACAAATTGATTTGAGGAAATAATTTTGGAATACCCCCAACTGATTTCAGATTATCTTAAATTGATTCAAGAATATTCCAAATTGATTTTAGAACATCCAAAATTTAATTAAAAATTTTTGAAATTTAATTCAGAATATTTCAAATCATGGCAGAATTACACCAGGTAGTAGAAACTTTACAAAAGTACAACAAGACAATAAAAATACACCGCTTTGTTGCTAGAAAGATACAGAAATGTCAAAAATACAAGAATAAATGCATACGGAACAGACAAAACAGACAAAACGGATTTTGACTGCTTTGGGTCTCTTTTTATAAAAATAAAAATGAAAGGAGGGGAAGAGAGTTAACGCAACTATCATCTGATATAAATCCGCTTAGTTTCAAATTAACTTTAGAATATTGAAGATTTTTTTAAATAGCTTTAATTAATCTGCTATTGCTATATAGGTATAAATCAGAGTAAAATAAACAAGTAGGCTAAATAGGTAGAATAGTATTAAAGTACTCCGGATTGTCAAAAAATATGTCAAAAAAAGTCATCGAAAAAGTTAGAGAAAAATGTTTTCCATATCCAGAGTGCTATAAATTTTCTGACAATCATTTTTTTGAGAACCATTTGATATTAAAATCAAGTGAATCTCAAAAATTTCATTCATTTAAAAAAGGGAGAATTCGGCTTAGCATACTTCGTTATTTTACTATGGGTATAAATAAACAATAAAACGAGTAAACAGACAAAGCCAACTTTTTCAAAGAGTAATAGGTATGAACAGCACTCTCCTTCTCTCTCTCTCTCATATTCATGTAAGAATCTGCACTAAAAGAATTTCTTGCAAAAACAACACTAAAAATAATAAAAATGAATTCCTCAGAAGCCAATTACTGGTTAATTTAAGATGAGATTGAGGGAGACGACGTTTCTGCTTGTATTGCAAGGCTTGATTCCCATACAAAAAATTTATTCATATGAAAAAAATCCGTTCACGATGTAGGCTCTCTCAGTGTCTGTTCATGTGCTCTATAATGCTATGTTTTTCTTATATTTAAAATGAAATTAAAGGAATTTTGGAAGATTCAACCCGAGAGAAAGATGCGAAACCAGACATCTACAAAATATGCAATCAAAAGTATTTATATTATATTAACATTATACTTCTCATTTGCATGAGAAGTGCCACGCCTCCCTTTTCCAAGCCACTCATCTTTTTCCTTTGTTTACCAATGTCCTTGTACCAAATCTCAGTACTGTGCTGTGTATGGTTTAGGAGTATACGATGCTCAAATTCTAAAGAATGATCAATAAGAACCTACTTATTGCTTTATTAAATTAATTTTCTACACAAAATTAAAAAAAAAAACATTTTCCTTAAATTCTAAAAAATCCACATACAGTAATTTCTTTCTTATTAAACAAAATCAAAGTTAATTTTAGTGGTTGATATAAAAATAAATAAATATTTAACCAAAAATTGATGCGGTGCAATGCCTCGGGGCATCAAGAGAAACTCAACCCCTTGTCAACAAAGCTGTCTGCAACATTTGTACTATATGTAGCTACTACAAGGCAGCAGCAGCAGCAAAATCTTTGCAAAAATCTGCTACAAAAATCTATCACAAAAATCTAATTATAAATTGCAAAAGAAGCAAAAAGCACTAGCAGCAAAAGCACGCAGCAAAAAAAAGAAAAAAAAATATAAAATAAAACCGATTAAAAAATAGAAAAACTCCTTTATCTAAAGAAAATTACCAAAGAAAATAAATTCCGTAAGATAAAGTTTTTAATGCTTCAACGAAACACAAAAAATCTACAAAAAAAAAAAAACTCAAAACAGTGGGTAAGAAAAAACTTCAAACGCCACATTGGCGCAAGCATAGAGAAGAATGCAAAAAAAAAAAAACGACGAAGCGCAAGAACAAACAACAAAAACTTGACTTCTTCCTACTACAGAACAGGAAAAGTAAAGAAACTTTGCTTGGTTATTTTTATACCCACTCCGCAAAAGGTTCGAAAATTATTTTTATTGATTTCATGGGCGTGCGAGTACAACAACAACGACCACTATTACAAATATCTGTAGTCGTATCTCAGGGCGGCAAGTACGCGCGAAAAAGTTTGCAATTAAAAACCTTGAAATTTTATCCAGGAAAAAATAGCTGTGAAAACTGGGTGGGCGGTTGAAGATGCTTGAGAGATGTGGTACTGGAGATATTATTGAAAAGTTAGCTTAATACACACTATCGTTAAAAAGTGGTAGGATTTTTAGCTTTTATAAAATTTGTTGAACTAAAAAAGTGTTGAGTAAAAAGAAGCGGGAAATGTAGAACTTTCTCAAGAAGAAATTTCACAATCAGTTAATTTGCAAAAATATAATTTCAGTGCGTACAACTTTTCTATAAAATTATTATTGATTTTCAATCATTTCAAAAACTTTTTATTTCTTTTTATGATATTAAAATGTGTGTGTGTGTGTGTGCCGGTGTGTATGTATTTCTGTTTCTTCTTATTTTATGCTAATTAACAGACAAAACTTTTTGGTGTTGAGTCTTTTGACACTTTATCAGAACATTTTCGCAAAAAACAAACAAAAAATGAAAAAAGTCTGCACGTAAGTTTTTTATAAAATACCATAAGTAGAAAGAATAAAAACTCGAAGGGAAAACTATTTTCAGTGATTTTCTGTAGAGCAAATCCTCGAAAATAGTCGAAAAAGTTGCAAAAAATGTTATAACTTCTTCTTCTGTAGAATGTAGAATCCCTAAAAGTGGCTTTATCGATTCTGCTTTTTCGAAATATCTTTGATTTCGTTGTACGTTTTTCCTGACTCTTGCATGTAATTTTTTCATGTATGTTGCTATAGGGAATTTTATTATATCTATTATATTTTTGTTTTTTCTATACTTTTTGCCCCAATTATATCAGTTGAAGTTTCAATAGCCAAATCCAACAGATATTTTATCTCTATGTCTAAATCTGAGACTTCAAGAGGATTCGCCTTATCATATTGGGAAAGTTTTTTGAAATAATAAACAGCAGTTTTAAGCGGATTAACCTCAAATTATTTATGAAACCCTATACTAAGATTGTTGTGGGTTCTTTGTTGAGTGATTTTTTTAATAGGAGGATCCGAAGGGGAGTCTAGATGGATCAGCTAATGTCTGGATGTAAGAAATCGCGATATTTGTATCAAAAGTATTCGCATTCGCAATATAAGAGTAAATAACAAATGGTGGGCTCTTTTCTATTGACTGAAGTTATATTTTTTTAAAGTTAGGAAAAGCGGTCAGAAGACCGAGCCTTAGGTCCCTCCAGGCATTTATGAAGCTATGTTTGTCTATCAAGATATGGATAGAATAGTCACTTTTTTATTATCTCCTTCTAGTCGTTTTTAGGAACTTAACCCTTTGACGCCCGGATTTTAGTGGGGCTTGATAGAAACCTTTTGTTTTGAAATTATAGTTACTTAGGTCTTCCCCAATCATGACACCAAATTTCATGATTCTATATTGATTTGATTGTTCTTTATTCTATGTTAAAAAAATAGCTATAGAGCTGTAGACAACCACTGGATAACCCGATTCCACCAATTTTTTTATTTTTATATTCTCTTATTTTTAGTTAATATATTTGATAAAAAAAATTTCTGCTTAGTAGTAATTAAACACATTTTTTGCTGGATTTCAAAGACAAAACCTTAAATAAAATGACCTAAGAAAGAAATTTCAACTGTTCGGCAATCAGTAAACGTGAAGAATACCTAACAAAACACATACAAATAACAATATGTAGGAGTTTTCTTGTTTTGATTTAAAAAAATAGAATTATACTTATCTTTTGGTTTTAGACAGAGTTCAAGAAATTAAGTAACTGTGACACAGCAACGTGTCTTCGTTTTTCTTTTTAATTTTCTACTTCAATTTTTACAGTTTCATTTATATGCTATACAAAAAGAGAGAGAATATAAATTTACAGGTTTTGATCATTGTAACAAAAAATCAGTTGATTAAGCACTGTAGAGTCCCCTACACAATAACAGTGAAAATTGTTAAACATCTTATTTATGCCACATAAAACTGAATGTTGCATATTCGCTAGATTGGGTATGAAAGAGTTAAAGCTTATCCAATCATTCCCATCAGACTTTATTTTGTGCGGTTGTTTTTGCGACACGCTACTTTGTATTTTGAGCAGGTAAACCTTGATTTACGAAAAGTCTCCACGTATTCCTTGGTGACTCACAATGTCTGCTTCCTTGTGAGCTCCAATCAAGCATCCTTCTCATCATGCTGTTGGTTTTCATAGAGTTTGTTGCATTTACTTTCGCCTATGCATTTTATGTTATTATTTCAATTATTATTAGTTCCTGATGACCTCGATAGTCTAGTGAGTAGTACATTGGACTTTCACCCGGGTGGTTCGGGTTCGATTCCCGTCTGCGTCTAGTGGTTAATTATCATAACCTTCTTATATTCAAGTGTATGAGAATTATAAGTGAGTGAATACACCTCATGGTATGCAATGGCAAAACCACCAACTGATAACAAATAGCTACATAACCATTCGGAATTGGTGTTAAACTGTCGGTCTAACCTTGTGGTATTACAATGGACCGTTTTGGCCAAAGTTTGACAGCCATTTAACCCAACCAGTTGGTTATTCGCTTGAATCCTTTTCAGAGAACACCATTTCTTTTAAAAGTTTTGAAAAATATTTTGCATGCGATCCGCTAATGAATACTTAAATAGTCTGGGTAATATTGTTCAAAAATTCCATATGTGAAGGTTAACTTTACGCATGCCTTCAATATTCAAATTCTTGCCCTTCTGTGGTCATCATGCTGCGAGGTAGCCGAATTTGTTACGTATTCAATAGGTTGGTGTTTTCAATTGTGATGTGGTCAGCGCTGACGTTGTTACTTCGTAAAGCATTGTTGTTCCTGATCTTGATCTCGAAGGCAACGCCGGGCTGACCAGATGATCAGTTTTCGTTTGTTCGCCTGCCGGATTTCAGGATGGAGTTTAAGAGCATATATTGAGCGTGAGTATGGAACCGAATATTAGCATTGAGTCTAGAAGCATATATTGAGCGTGAGTATGGAACCGGACTTTTTGCAAATGTATATTGCTATGTTATTTCTGAAGTCGACTCCTTGAGACTTTATGTTTGTATGGGTATTAGGAGTGAAAATTGGCCGATAACGCCTATATAAAGGCTTTTCTTTTTCTTATCCTAAAAATGTCAGACACCAAGACACCAAAATTCACAATAAATTAAAGCGCGGTTCACGCAAAATTGGCACGCAGGAAAGTTGCTGTATCTTTTTAACCACAGAACACACAGAATAACAAATAATGCATTAAATGAAAAGTTTAATATTGTGTTTTAATACCATAATATTAAAAGATTTAAATTTCTTTGTTGTGCAAAAAGTTCCGGGTATTCCTTTTAATGGACCCCATCAACCTTTGAACATCCGCTCTGGATACTTTTGCGGCTATTTGGTTGCATTTTAGTAACATTGAACTCACATTTTTGACAATTCCTGCATTTTTCTTCAACTTATATTTTGTAATAGCCCAGTATTTTTCGATCGGTCGAAGCTGGGGGCAATTGGGTGGATTCATATATTTGGGCACTACATCTACTTTATTTGTCTGATACCAATCCATGGTTTTCTTAGAGTAGTGGCAACTGGCTAAATCAGGCCAAAACTTCACTGGCGAATGGTGGTGACGAACAAATGGCAATAGTCGTTTCGAACGGCACTCTTTAATGTAAATATCAGACGTCATAGAAGACGATGTCACAAATGCCCGGGATTTGAGACCACAGCTGCAAATAGCCTGCCACACCATTGCTTTCTTTGCAAATTTATCCATTTTTATGTACTTGAATTTTGAGGGTACATTACCATGATTCGTTGCCATATAAAATTTTTGACCTGGAAGCTGTTTAAGATCAAATTTGACGTAGGATTCGTCATCCACAATAATGCATCCATTGAATTTGGCCAGCAAATTCTGTTTGTCTGTTCTATTTGGATATTTTATAGCACGATAGCACTTTAGCCCAGCTTTTATGCGTATTCGTCTTGCAGTACTTTTGCTGGTATTGCATTTTTTGGCACGATCGCTATCCGATAGTCCGGGATTGATTTTGATGGACCTCAAGATCTTTGCCTTTAATTTTAGGTTGGGGGTTCCCGTTTTGTTCACAACTTTTTTAGCTCTTTCAACACTAAGAGTTTCTTTATATCGTTTTATAACTCTACATACCGTTCTTTTGGAGATATTTAACACTTTCGCAATCTTTGAATCAGACCACGACAGATTTTCAATAAATTTGTTCACAATTAATTTTCTATTTGCATTCCATTCCATTGTGCACACAATCACCAACTTGCGATCAATTAATAAGAAAAATTTATCAATTAACGGTAACGGTATTGTAAACAAATCCCAGTAAAAAAATTGTTGTTCTTATGACTAGGGGCGACGTGCCAATTTGGCGTGAACCTCGCTTTATTCCTATAGGAAAAGAAGGAAAAAGAGACAACTTTTCCCGGGGATTTCATTAAGGAATATATAGAATAGGGCTGAATATCTTGCCGGTGCTACTTATGTGGAAACCAAAAAAAAATATCAATTAATATTTTTACGTTTGTAAGAATATGAAGATTTGTATCAAATTAGCACAATTAATTTTTTATAGTTTCCCAAAAGATGAAGCAGTGGAACGAAAGTGTGTAGATGCTTGTGGCTTGTAAGATGTATGGCTGTGGTTATATTGGGAGTTTGCCCGGCGGACACCATGAAATTGTTGTTGCACCGAACACATAGACAGAGTCTTCACTCGCTCTCACACCGAACACTAAAATTGAATACATCAATGCTTTCCTGCAGCTATAAAACAGCATTTAAGAACTTTCATTTCAATATTGCTTATCGTATACATTGTTGCCCCTCTTAAGAAAATACAACAAATCAATACTCAAATTAAATACCTTATGCACCTGCTTATGAAAATAAAAACTTTTACAAAAATTCATAATTTTTTAAAGTGGCCCAAATTTTTATTCTGCATCCGCCCCTGAAGTCATTTAACAATTGTTTGTATGTTTACTTGTCAAATACACACATATACTAATACATATAAAGCTTGCGCATGCGCACAACTCACATTTGCACTAGACTTTCTCCCTCTGATTTCTGAATTCAAATACATTGCGCAGGTAGGTTACGAGCAATATAGAAGTATTAAATATATGATGGAACCGGACTCTAGGGTGGAGTTTTTGCAAATATATATTGCTATATTATTTGTGAAGACGACTTCTTGAGACTTTATGTTTGTATGGGTATTAGGAGTGACAATTGGCCTAAAAATGTCAGATACTAAAATTCGTTGTTTTCCTGTTACTCCTTTTATTTCTTTCCGCACTTTGTATGAAGCCAGACCACTATCCTCTGTTTAACTCACAATAAATTATAATAAAATCATGAGAATCACGTTCAAAGTAAAGTCGAAAAATTTTTATTTGCTTTGGGTTAGAAGTTTCCAAAATTCTCAAATGTAAATATCTTAAAAATCTGATGTATAGGCGAAATACGCCATTGTAATTAAAGTATGCCATTGTAATTAGATCAACACAACCAACTTTGTGAGGGCTAAAACTTTCTAGTTTGTTGCATAGGATTTCGTCTAAATTTCGTATTCTGTTTAGGGTTAGTATAGCTATTATTTTTAATACTGTATCGAGAAGTGTTATTTTGCTCCACAGTTCTTCAAGCCACCTTTTTTTTGCATCTATTATGAAGGTAGATATTCTCTTTTCTGCATAACAACGTCAATGTAGCAGTAAGCCTCTCAATTTGTAAGTCACACAAATTTGGTTGGTTTAATTTTTGATTTGAGTGATATTTACAGGACATCATCATCGATCACACGGTATTTTTAACGCGTTTTTTTCCTAAGGAAGCCTTGGAAAACAAGTTTCATTAGATCCCAAGCAATTTAATAGTCACTGGAAAGTAAATCATTAAGCTCCTCACTAGCCAATCTTCTCATTAAAATCGGCATCTCTGATTTTTAAATTTTGAAATTGTAAGAGATTCAATTGACCAGTACCATTCACAAGGTTAATAACAAAACTTTATAGTGAAATTAGTGAAGAAATTGTAAAATATTAACCAAAATCGATATTGTTCACTTCTAGATCCGTATATTTCGGTTTTTTTTCCAAAATTTTGACGACATCTAGCGGCCGGAATTGGCCGGCATTGCAATCAGTGAAAATAATTCTATAAGGCCACAATTGCTGTGTGATTGCTTGTGGCATTTGCAAACTTAAAATCAGTTGATTAAAAATATCAGATAACTGGTGAGCAGAAATTAAAATCCAATAAATTAATTCTCAACATAATTTGAAAGTGAAGAAGTGAATTGTTTACCTACATATGTAGGAATGAATAAGCTCGAAAAAATCACTCAAAAAAAAAAAAGGCGTAATCATTAATTTGTAACATACAACGCTTAATTACTCACACATTTAAACAATGTACAATACAGGCATACATACATATATTAATACACATACATACACATACATATGCACGAGTAGTTATACTTGTATACCTCATTGATTATAAGCTTTTAACTCCATAATTACACTGGATTAACATTTCGATCAATTTTAAATACCGACGTTTGTTTGTTTGCATATAATTTACTTGTGCTTTATTGTAAAAAAATAGATATATATAGATGTATATGTGGAAATAAATTTAATGATTGAAATTACATACTCACACATGCATGTAAAAATATGTAGCTACAAGTAATTAATTTGTATACATATAAGTACCCACGAGTTGATTGTATGTGTGTATTGTACATGTGTTTGTAAGCGCTTACGCATGTGTTCTTGTTAACATTAAAATGTAATTGCATTAAAATTTCTCATAAAAAAAACAACAACAATCAACGTGGATATTTAAAAACATTTTATTTAAATTATATTTAAAATATTTGTTGATTTTTATTTTACCCCATGGAAAAATATTTACATGCATACTAACATACGCATATGCAGGCACGCTTATGTATGTGTGTGTGTGCGCATAAGATCAATAAATTAATTGAATTGTAAATATTTTAGTGAAATTATTTTTCATAATAATCATAAAATTAGCCAGAAAAAATAAATATAAATATTTGTGAAAATTATTTGCTTTTTTATGTATTTAGCTTTAAATCAATATCAACAATAACTAAATTGTTGTTGTTGTTGTCAACGAAATTTCTGTTTATTTTATATACTAAAAATTTAATATATTAAAAATTTAATTTTTTCTCTTTTTTTTAAACTATTAAAAATTTAATTTTTTCTCTTTTTTTTAAACTATTCAATAGTTGGCAAAAACATATTTAAATATTTAATTTACGCATTGGGAAAAGTGTTTGCACTACTCAATGCAACTGTTGTGCTGTTTAGAATAATCAAAAATTTGGAGAGTTGCTAAGCTTCGAATAGAATATATATATATATATAAGTTTAAGGTGACCTTTCAGATTCTATCAAATTAATGCATACATAAATATATTTTCACTTGGATGTTTTTAATACTTAGATTTCGATTCAGCCATCAATGGTTTTAATATACGTACCAGGGAGAGTTTTGTTCTAGATAGATTTTGAAACTTCTTTATAAATTTAGATTATTTTTTAATAGAAAAAGGAGACCATTTGTGTATAAAATAATTTAGTTTTTGTTTTAAGTATCTAGTTTTTCTATTGGGCATATGTTTTCCGTTTTAATTTCGCTCTTACGACAGTTCAAAGAAATTTGACTAACCCAAGTGTAGATTTGTGGTGAATTCGGTAAATAAGTCCAAGATTTTTTGAGAAATATCGCTTTTATCATGTCACGTGAAATCGAAAAACCAAAATTACATAGATTTCATTATTAAAAATATTTTCTTTTAAGGTGACTTACACTGCGGTCGAAAAAAGTTTCCTGATAGCAGAATTTTTCAAATAAAGTGGGAAAAAATCAAGTTTTTATTCAGTTCAGAGTAAAAACTATGAAAAATTGTGGGGATAACAATTTTGAAATAAGACATTATTAAAAACTTATTTATTAGTTTCATCAGAAAATCCACCCTTGGTATGAATGAAATCTTTTCCACTAGTTTTTCCAAAACAGAATTAGGTATTTACCTCCATTGATCTAGGGGAACACTCTATAAGAGTTCCTGAAAGTTGAGATCACCTTTCCTGGCACGGCGATCAAACTCATCCCACATGAATACCATAATTTTGAGTTCTTCGATTTTTCATTACTCTGAAGATTTGAAGTATATTTCGGATCTTTGCAATGCTGCTAAAAGAACCCACTATCGAGTTTTTGCTAGAAGAAATTCAATGCTAGTTTAGGATTAAGTAGCGTTTTGCTCAAGCATTCCTTTAGTCTGTGGAGATTTCCGACGTCTGAATAACTGAAAATTCCCCACACAATCATTCATCCACCACCGTGTTTGTGCATTTTTCCTTAATGCCGAATTTCGATTTGTCTGTCCACACAAGTTGTTTAAATTGTTCGATGTTCCAGTCCTTTTGATTTTTAGTCGACTGACGTCTCGTCGCTTTTTTTTCATTCCGAAGTAACGGTTTTTAATCCAAATTCTGCCTCAACAACCGACTTTTTATTGAATCGCAGTTGAATTTCTGCTGCAATTAATCTCTTATTTCTCTTCTTTCTTAGCACAAGAGACTATTCCTCAGATCTATAATTAAGTTTTTAAGGACAGCTAGTATGAACCTTTCTTAATAACAGCCTGTTTTTTTCAAGCGGCTTATAGCATAGGTACAGCGGGTGGTATGAGTAATCTTGTATGCGCAAACGCACCGGAAAATTAAATACTAACATATGTGATTTTTGGGATAAAATTTATTCCAGCGTAAATCGGCTCGTAAATCAGTAATTTTTCATTTGATTTTGATAAGTACGAACTTATTAAAAAGGCATCTTGATTGGAGTATAACCAATAACAAAAAGTTTTCCCAACAAAAATTAAAAACAAGATATGAAACATTTTCAGAAATAATATTATATAATAATAAGAAGGACACCCTGCAGATCTGTAAAATAATACAATTAATTGCGATTTTAAATCATTGAAGTCATATTTAATGAAAAACATTTTGCGATTGCATTTATTGAATAGCAAATTTGACTAAAGGTTGTAAAATTGAAATCATTAATCATTTCGCTGTCATTGACTAATTTATTATTTAGTAAAATCATGTGTGAATACACTTTAAATGAAAAAAATCATCTTGTTCACTTATACAATCATTTGGTTTAAAGACAAAACTTATAATGATAATAAGCAAAGCACTTTAACAGTTTTCCCTTGTTTACTATGGCCGTCCGCCCAAAGAAAAAGATTATGGTCTCATTGCATTAAATGACAGGAAAGAAAAACAACAACTGGTAACATTATATTTATGCTATGTATTTCTTGGCATATATAAAAATAAATATACCTACTTTACCGGGAAGTAACTAAGAGTGGCGCGAAGCCTCCAAATAAAAGAAGTATAACGAAAGTAATTTTTTTGAGTGACTCCTGTAATACTGAAACTCATTCGATAATATCACGAATAAGTGTTTTATCTGATTTTGATTGTTGTTAGCAGTTTTGCTTCTGATTTTGGTCTGGGATGGCCAACCCAGTGGACTCATCAGACAGCACTATAACTTGGACAAGAAACATTAAATCGACTAACGGCAACATGTTTCTGAATTCTCAGATTTTTGTCATGGAAAAGTACACAACAATCAAAAGAACTTCTAAATTTTTCGATTAAAAATTTATTTTGATGTTTTGAAGCCGATTGCCAAAGGTTCATATCAACAAGTCAAGGACCCTAGATGAACCTAAGGCCAACGGTGGGAAATATTGGATTGAAAGTGTTTAATTAACTGGGTAAATATTGTGGATAGTAGTAGAATTTTTCTTATGCAATTAAACGGTAAACTCAATTAAGCGAAGGTTATTAATCGGGGAATGGTGTGAATACATTCAGTTAAAATTTAAATTGTCATAAATTCAGACCTAATTAAATAGTGAAAGCAATTAACCAAATGTCAATTAATCGAAAACCAATTAACCGAGGAGAACAGAAAATATTTATTTCGTTTTTATTCCTGCTTGAAAATGTCATATTGAGTTACATTCTTCCCTCAAAAACTTGCTGCATTTTGTTCTTTATTTGAATTGAACTTCATCAGTTTCACTACAAAAAGCGTTTAACTATTTGCATAAAAAAATCTAACTCATTAATTTTTAGTGTAATTTATATTTTTTTAAAACTTCGCTGAAATTCCAAGAGAGTTTTTTTGGAAAGTTTTCAAAATATATTTTCTATGTTTTCGAAGTGTTTTTGTTTTCATCAAACTTGAAACTTTCTTTTGTTTTTTTTTTCTACTGCTGAATGTGCACAATATCTGATTTTCGGTTTGCTGTACCTATTTTTTTTTTATAGAAGGAAGTTAATAGAATGAATTAAAACTTTTTTTGTTATTTTTTTCAAATCAAAAATCATGTAAAATAATTAAAAAAATTTAAACTCTGAATGTAGTGATGTGTATTTTTTTTTTATAGAAATGAGAAGGAAATAAGGGAAGATGGGGGAAAGAGAGAGACAGCAACCCGGAAGAAAAATGGAATAAGAGTTGGAGAGGAAAGAAGGCAGATAAAGTGAGAAGAATGAGCGGAAGGCTACAGAGTAAAAAAGAGAGCAATTGGGAAAATGAGCCAGAGAGAGAACAATTCGGAAAAGAGAGAAGAATGAGAATAGAGAGAAAATGATATCTAGAAATTAGTATAAAGTAGCAGTGGCCACCTAAATATACACAATGATCGTTTGAGCACTCTTTCTCTTGGCGAAGTTGCTTCTGAGAAGTTTCATATGATTTGGCATTTGTTTCAGTTCTTAACTAGGATCAGATGTTTTTTAAAAAAGGCGAAATTTATTGATTACATAAATTCTAGGTATGAATTATTTTCCAATAATATAGTATATATTCTTCACCTAGACAGAAAAAATACTTGATTTTGTCTTTGAAAAACTCTCAAAAGATAAAAGATATAAGTAGATACTTAATATTTAAACCACATTAAATTTCAAACATTTCCTTGATGGATTTTCTGTCAATATGCTTAAGTAATTTAAACGTATAGCAACAGCAGCAGTAACAATTTTTCAAGTACGCACCAGTAGCAGCAGCAGCATCAGCAGAATTTTACTCTGCTCGAAGAAGCAACAGTGAGACATTAAAATCAACAATAGCGGAAGTAACTACTAAGTAGAGAAGAGAGCAGGCATAAAAAAACTACGTAAAAAACCACCATGGTCCTTGGAAGTAAATGGGCAGCTATAGCTAGCTAGTAGCGGATAGAAGGTAATACATTTGGCCAAGTGCTCTATGTATATCTAGTAGGTATATACAATCAAGGAAGCACTTAAGCGAATGAAACGCAAACAAGCAAACAAATGAAAGTAAAATGTCTTTAAGTAAGGCAGAAAAATAATAAAAAAAAAAGAACAAACAAAAAACCAAAAAAAAGGAAAGGAAAAAGGTAAAGAAAAAGAAATGAAAATGGATGAATGCCATTAAAATAAAAGTAGAATATATATACCTGCTTGCATGCATGTGTAGACGCTGCATAATGCAGCCAGCCCGATTAAGAGGAAGCAGCCGAAGAATTGTGTGTGTGTGTGTGAATAAAGCTGAAGATGATTTTCACTTTGTCTGAAGATTTTCACATTCATTCATTTATTACAACGCTAAGTTGAGCTGAGAGCGAAATTGCAATCATGCTGCAGTTGCTGCCTGTGCCACGCCTCATTGCGGTCCAGTCTGCGTGGTGGACTTAATGTCTGCGTGTTTGAGTTTACTGCCTGCCCGTATTTTACGTTTATTTGAATGAAGTTCGGTTTTTCGTTTTCGTTCTTGTTTTTATTCTTATGTTTTTTGTTTTTGTGGCACAGTTTTATTTACATTTGACAAAGTTATTGTTGTTGTTTTTGTTATTGTTGATTTCTTTTTACTGCCTGCTGCAATAAGCTTTAAAAGTAATCATTGTTGTATGTATGTGTTTGAGAACTTTGATGAAACTGCAAAAAAGTTTTGCGTAAATTTTATTGATATAAAAATATATTTTATTATTTTTTTTTTGTTTTGTTTTGTTTCGGGCAGGAAATAACAATGAAAATAAATACAATTACAACATTTTAAAGTAAGTTTTACAATAATTTTGTTGTTATAGCTGTTGTTGTTGCTGTTGCTGTTGATGCTATTGTTCTGTGTGCAACGTGGTTAAACGCATTAAATAACACAATTTTGCACAAAGTTTTTGTCTATGAATACACGCACAAATATAGCTGTATATGTTTTCATGTGTGTGTATGTATATGTGCGTGGCTTTTGAACGTATGTTTGTGTGTGTGTATATACAGCAATAAATTTCGTCGTTCGTTGGTTGTAATTTTGGAGCCTCATAAAGATGCTATAAACTTTTGTAAGCAATTTTATTTGAAATTAAATTCCTTTTCCGCGCAAGATTTATACTCATATGTTAACTCATTCATATACAAACATATACATACACATGTATATGCATATATATATATATCCTCGTTTATATGTATGTATTGTGTAAGTATTGTATATGTGCATGTGAATTTATGTGAGGTTTAGCTTTGGCTTTGCGGTTGAATTTAATTTATTTAAACTGTTTTAGAATAAATTAAACATTTTCTCCTTTTTTATATGTATGGTTGTTGTTCTGATTCTGCTGCTGCTGCATGCTATAAAATTTATGCAGCTGCTGCATGTGTTATTTTCTCTCTACCTCACTTTGTGTCCCTCTCTTTCTTTTTCACTTACTTTGACATGCAGATGCTTAAGCTGTCATGAATTTTATGAATATATACGAATTTTTAAATGATATTTGAATTTAGCCAATTTTATGTGCTCTGAATTTGAGTAAATGTAATTACTCATACCACATGTAGTACCTACGAGAATAAATCTTCTTATAGTTATTAGTTCAAAGTAAATTAAATTAATCATAAAATATCCTAAGAGCAGTAAAGAATAACTTATAGTATGAATAATAGCAACGAAAAGAACATCGGAAATAAAATAAAAGTTTTCTGTACATTTTCTCATACTTTAAAAACAAAAATATTACTCATACCACATGTAGCCCAAATTGCCAGCTTCATTTTTTTCAGTTTCAAATAGCAACACAATAATTAATATTGAATAATATTGAATTTAAATAAGTGCCAATTTATAATTTATTAATTTTTTGCATTTATAAAATAAATCATATTTTCTAAAAAAAAAGAAGAAAATCCACATTTACTTTCTTATTATTTTTGCTAAAATTCTTAAACAAAAATATCTAGAAAACCACAAGTGCACAGTAACGACGACGACGCTATAATTTCTGACAAATTTCTTTGCTAGTCGGTACAAAAGAGTTCCCCAAACAGGAAACTCATGTGCAACAAAACAAAAAAAAAAAAAACTAACGTGTTGTTACTTAAGCGTAGCTAAGCTTACATGGAAGCGAAGTAAAATTTACAAAACACCTATAAATACCCAAATACATACATACCAAGCAACCTAACCTAGGTAACAGATTATTATTTATGAGCTTGTAAAGTGCAGGGTATGCTAAACACAGAACTACATACTAAAAATATATGCACTTGTATATAAAGTATATATATGTATGTTTATGAATGTATGTGAATGAATATCTGGCAAACCAAAGGTGCCAATAATATTGACAGTTACTTTGCAAGTATATATACCAACTTAACCCTTTTTGTGGTGTTACCCTTGTAGCAATAATCCCCAATAGATGTAAATTATAAGTTGATGTCAATAATGAGTGCGAATGTACGTCACTCATTTAGTCAATCATTCATTGTATAATTTAGAAAGAGAATAATACAGTTTTGCTCACCTAAACATCAACCACCTGCCATTTAGTCAGTCAGTCATTCATTCAGTTTTAGTTGCAGTTGTTTGTTGTTGCTATTTGCAGCGTTGTATTTCATGCGATTTCGTGTTTATGCTTATGCATATTGACATAAATCGGTTTTGTTGCGGTGAGGTATTTTCAAATACATATACACACCAATTTATAGTCGCATATCCCAGCATGAAAACTGCTACTACTACTACTATTATGGCACAACAGCCCATGGAGGGCCAAGGCCGAGCTTTTCGCATCCATTCATGTTGCGTGAGTTATATTTATACACGAATGGAAGGGACCTATAGTTTTAGGCCGAATCCGAATGGCGAAGTGAAAAGTTTTTGCATAGGCAATTTTTTTACTCTTGGAGGTTTGCCATTGCCAGCCAAGAGGTGGTGCCGTGTAGAAAAATTTTTATTTTCTATTTTTGTTTTTTTTTTTTTTTTTTTACCGTGCCGAGATATTAACTCGGGCACCTCTGCGTAGCAGTTTAACACACTAAACACTAGGCTACGGCGACCACACCCAGCAACCACACCCAGCATAAAAAGCTAACTAAAATTTTAAGTAATTTATTAACTATTTACAATTTCTGCTTTTTATTTTATCCTTTCTGCTTACTATTTTTATATATGAAATTGCCTGCAAGAAGTAATTTCGAATCAATTAAATCAGCTTTGCTTCTTTTCTGAATCAGATAGTAGTCCATCTTAACTATGATGCATACATATGTATGTGTGTTGTTCTGAACACTAACGTTTATAGATTTTAGGTTTTGCACTGGGATATGTGATGCTAAAATAGTTGAACTTTAGCTTGCATAATTAAGTACTCAAATTAAATTTATATTCTTACGCTTTATTTGGATATGAAAAGGATTTGATTTATAATTTTATACTAAAAATTAGAGAATAATATTTTTAAATATACATTGTAATATTAAAATAATCGGAATGGGTAGGACATACCTATGTATCAAAAATCTGTTCGTAGGTACCGTAATCAAACTCTCTTTTTGATCCTTAACTTTTGGTGGTTCTCAGCAAATATCCTTTTTTGTCATTGGTCTTTGGTCTTCAGTTTTTTGCAATATTTTCTCTATTTTGCGCAACATTTTTATTAAAAAAGGAATCTCTTGTATTAGATTATTTATATAATGAGCTTTTATTCAAATTACATTTCTTTTCTAAAAGTCGAAAAGTTCATTTACCATAAAAAATTAAAATTGGGCTGTCTGGGGGTGGAAGAGGAAGGGGGTTAAGATCCTAAAACCTCCCCATGTTCACGTGCCTGCTTTCACTACCGTTTCATACAAAAGTTGTCAATTTAGACTTCTATCACTTCCTCTTCTCCGTGCATTAAAGTTACATTAAGTGTTCACCGTTCTCATGTTTTGTGCTATGGATATGTTTGAAATAATCATTCTAATTCTTTTTCTTAGGAAGATTCCAATGACATCCTGTTGGAAGTCAATTTTTTATCTGCCCCAATTTGAAAGCTATTCAGTATCAGTACTGAAGCGTGTCTCACATAATTTATGTAAATGCTGACACTCTGACGATGTTAAGTGCAATTTAAAATTAACATTTTTAACGCTATTTTTACGGTAAAAATATCACATTGATATGTTTCATATTGAATTTGCATTAAAACTATTAAATTTATTATGATACCTTTTTACATTGTAGTAGCAATTTAAAATGTTTAAAATACATTACAAATGTTCTTATTATTGTTATATTTTTTTTTGTAGAATTGATATTACCACAAGCAAATCTTACATTAAAAATGTTAACTAAAATTATTTCTTTTTATTAGTCAAGTTTCAAAAAGTCAATTGAGAGAAAAAAGGCATTAAGTGATTAAAAATGGAAAACAATTTTATTTTTCTATAGCAGAGACTATAGAAAATTTCGATAGAAATAATCTTAAAAAGTAAATCGATGCAGCGTGAGCCTCAAGAAAATTTGGTATGTAAACTCAAAAATGTGCTTCAAGGAAAAAATAAAAAACTAATATAAACAAAATGAGATTTGTGCAATTAGATATAAGATACATTTTGTAAAAACAAATTTTATTTCCTGTTTTCTTTTTCTTAATTTCCAAATATTAGTTCTATATCGTCGTCGTTCTGGCAGAATCCATTTTTTTAATTTCTGAGATGAAGTTAGTTTATGCAGTGCATGGTGCGCTACGAGCACTGGCAAAACTTCAAATGCTAACAGATTGATACACACGTAAGTATACGTTTTAGCTGCATCATCAAAAATCGAATTTATTATGACTTTCGAGTTATAGAAGCTAATTAATACGGATCCAACTAAAAAAAATAATATGGACTTATTGATTTCTGCTTGAGCGACGACGATATTAAGGTCATATCAAATTTACATTTAGTATTATCAATCGTACATTGCTGTTATTTTAATTCTACATTCAAAATATTTAAAGTACATTAGTATAATTTGTAATAATTTATGGCACCTACTGCCACAACAATTCGCTTGAAAACGACCATATTCTTCCAAATAACTACTGCAAGGTTGACTAGGGGGTGTCATATCGACTAACTCGAACCTACCCATATTTTACCCACATAATTCTATTGACAAATTATATTTTCATTTCAAATCTTAGTACCGCACCATGAATAGTTCCTGATAAATCCAATAATGGAAGTTCAAGTTATATGGGAAGTGCTGCGCAATATTTTTCAATCCAAATACCAGTTCTCAGTACTCTACTGTAAATGGTTTAGGAGATATACTGAAAAATGAAAACCAGTTGTAGGAGAGAGCCATTTCCACTTGTTCAAAACAGACTTAGATCTGCCCAACCAATAACATCTAGCTTTCACACGCAAATTTCATTGTTTTACTATAGTTCCCCAGTTACGTCGTTTTAACAATTCATTTTTTTGAAAGTTTCCAAGTTATTTGCACAAAATGCCATTAACAAATAATTTTTTCATATTAAACCTTAAAGCCGTACCACAAATAGTTCCTTAGATATTCAGTAATTACATTTCAGGTTATATGAGAAGTGCCATGCCCTTTTTCCGATCTTATTGATTGTTTTCCTGTGGCATGACGTTGTCTATCAGCATCCTTGTATTAAACCTCAGCACTGTACTGTAAATAATTGCGGAGATATAGAAAAAAAAGAATTTAAGTTGTATGAGAAGTTCCACGCCCACTTGCCCAAACTCTTTATTTTTAAATTGCGACATTTTCCGGAGACGGAAAACTCAATTTGGCTAAGATCGGCTTATGTTTCTGGAAATGTATAAAGGACATGCAAATAGACAAACTTGTTGAATTGAGATAGCAAAATTAAAAAGTTAGTAAAAACAGGAAATTCTTTTCTGATTTGATTTAAATTGAAAGTTGTTTCATTACTTGCATTCTAAGATACTACGATTGACAACATAGATTGTTAACTAGAATAAAACCGTTGCAGGCATATTTTAAATTTTATTATCCAAAATTGTTATACACGTCATTTAATTTCATGGAGGAATGGAAAAAAAAGAAAAAGGGATTTTATGTGCAGGAAACAAAATAATGAAGCCCTACCACACATACATACGTACCAATGGCGGATACAAGAAACATTTTTTTGGGGGGGGGGAGGGGGGGGTGGAAAATATAACAATTTATTCAGTTTTCGGCTTTAGATTGGTTTATAATGGGGCAAGGATTAGTAAAATTTTAAGAATAATTTAAAGTCGCTGATTCCTACTCTGTATTCAAATTTTCTCTTTCCCATCTGGGATTTTCTTTGTATCGACCCGAAACATATTATTTTTCAATTCTCTACCTGGGAATAAAACCATTGAACTGGTACTTGAGTCACGTATTTAAAAACTAAATCACCGTAATGATCCATTTTATTAGAAAAATCCATTTGGACATTTTTTAAGAATTTAACCCCATCTGAGGATCGAAGCTATGGCAGATGGAACTCCAGTCAAGCACTCATCCACGAAGTTACCATTGTCGAACGTCGTCGAGCTGTTTCTGTACTAGATTAGGAGCTTCTGTAGGAGATTAATTTGACGCTAAAATGGAAATATCGTCTGGATAAGTAGCTATAGTAACATCATCAGTTTAAGGCAAGTCGCAGGTAAAATTCGAATAAAGAGCAGGACCCAGAACACTGCCCTGTGGTACTCCGGCTTTTAATTGATATTTGGCTGATGTTTCATCATTTACTTGGACTTAGAATGATAGGACTTTAAGACCAAATAAAATGGCGCTGGAAGTAAATTCTTTAATTTGTATAACAACCCTTGATGCCAAACTTTTTCGAACACTTCTTGAATGTCCAAAAATATGGCAGAGCAATATTTTTTGCATTCCAGAAAGTCAGTGACAATACTGATGATATTGCTCAGGAGTACCGTGTTTATGATGATTGGTGATTCGAAACTATATTCTTATTTTCTTGTATTATTAGCAATCTACTACTTCGAATATTTTCGAGAATATTGTCAGCAAACTTATAGGTCTATATGAGGGCACTGAGTTTTCAGGTTTTATTTGGTTTAGGTATCATTATTATTTCAGCATATTTCCATAGGGAAGGAAAGTGGTTTAACGAGCAAGATTATTCCTTATTCTTATAATTGAAAGTAAATCGTAATAACTAAAAACAACAAGAACAATTATGTTTACCTTAAGTTATTAAATTTTTAAGTGTTTAAAAATCTTTTGGAGAGGGGGGGGGGGGTGGTTATTTCCCCCTTCTCCCCCCATCCCCCTTGTATCCGCCCCTGATTCGTACACATATATTTGTATACGTGTTGTGTCTCACTGAATATACAAACGAACATTTCAGGTTTCATGTCAATTTTACAACTGAAAACAAAAGCATTAATACAATCACCACCGAACACTATGGTATATATACATATTACTATCACCACCACTACAACAATAACTACTACTACTCCGAATACTACCAGCATCACACCTGTACTGCCCGTCAGTATAATAAACTGGAATTTCCCAAAAGGATGACGAAACGGTAGCAGCTTATATTATTTCTTTCTTCAATCTTCTTTTCTGTTGTTGTTGCTGTTGTTGGTTTTTGTTGAGGTATTTGTATTTTTGTAAGCCGCAGCATAAACAAAAGCAGTATTACCAGCAAAAACAACAACAATTACAAAAACAAAAAAGATCATCTACAACTACAAATACCTACATATGTAAGAGCTGTAGAAAAACTAGCAGAAGAAATGCAGAAATACATATGTACGTATGTGGAAGAAGTTGCCAGATGAAGGGGATTTTCCATGGTTTCTAAGATTTCTCTCAGATTAAAGATAATGCAAGGGTAAGCACTTTAGAGTACACAAACATTCTTCAGCAATTGTGGAATTTAAAATAAAGAAATAATTGATAACGAGGAATGAGGTAGATAAATGCACATGCCCAAATAATTGCTAGTTGACGGTTGAAAATATTTATATTTTTATGTTGCAAATAAAAATAAGTGGATCTTCATTATTTTTATTTGTTTTAATTTTTACAGGTACGCAAAGCATGCCTTTGCCATCTAAAAAAGTTTCACTTCAAAAGTACAATACAGATGTAATTAACACAGCAAGAAATTCAATTTGTCATTATTTACTTATTTCAACGTCAGCTTAAGCTAGTGTAAATTTCTCACAAATGCCAAAATGCAGACCGAAAATTTTTCTGTAGAGGATGATCCTCGTGGAGTCTACCCTAAATCTGCGACCGATGATATAAATGCCCCTTGGGCACGGTAAAGTCTAAAATTGTTGAAGATCCAGATAGATAAATATATATTATTGGTACTTTGAACTGAGATTCAAAAATTTATTTGGAATTGCATGGCATGGCTGCGCCACGATTACTAGAAAATCATATTGAATACACGAAGAAATCTGCCCAATGGGTTACATAAATTTTGAATGACAGTCAAAAAGATGTACATATTCGTTTTGCCTAACCAAACCTAGCACGTTTAGCGAAATTGTAATGAAGCTTGGTTTTATAAGTACCTACAACCCGGAAATCAAGCAGCAGTCTATGGTATGGGGTTTAAAAAGGTGCAAATCCATCCATCAAAAGTCGTTTTTGGGGAGTATTTTGTGAGGTGGGCAGAAACATATTGAAAATAATGAAAATTAAATTTTTCCAACCAACTTAGCAGACTTTGGGTAGCCTTTCCTTACATCTTAGTGACTGGGTAGACTTTCGACCAGTTCTGATAAATATTTTTCATATTGAAAATGGATGCAACCGGTGTTCTTTTATGAAGATCTAGCAACAAGTTATTGAAATAACAAATTGAAATTGTGGACAAATGGTTGTCGATTTATATTGGATTACTACAAATCGAGAAGAAAAAAATGCTGTAATGTTGTATTTAAAACCCAAAGCGAGTCAGAAAAATCTTTGAATTATACTAGGGTAAAGTGGGGTACCTTTGACACCGGGGCACATTTGACTTTGCCATTTTCAGTATGACCATGCCCTAAAGGCCAAAAAGTTGAAATGCAGAAAAAAGCTTAATTTGATTTGAAGAAACGTTCAGAACTTTGATGATTCTACTTTAACTCTTTTTGGATTAATACGCATTTTTGTAAATTTGCTAACGCTGATGTAATTTTTGACAACTAGTATGTAAGCGTTTTGTGAATTATTCGTAACTATTTTTGTAAAAAAGAGTAACAAAATTTGTTAGCACTGCTCTTTAATGATAACAAAATAAAAGCGAGTTTTGTGAAAATAAAACAAGATAAATTGAAAAAGAAGAAACAAATCATTAAGAGCTTTTGGGGTATATTTGACTTTTCCCAAAGAGGCACATTTGACATATGTATATCAATTGTTCCCCGTATTGTAGATTTAATACTTTTTTTTCGGAGTTTTCTCTTGTTCTTGAGAGATTCACCATTGCCCACAGTTGGTAGCTGTTCGGATATGAAATATTTTATTAGATGTCAGTTTTGAACAATAAAACTGGCTGAGGAAGCCAACGTACTAAACCACTGAACTACAGCGACCTCATTTACAATACAACTGTTATATTTTCTGTTTATACATTTTTTAAGATATGGTACGCAGCTAAAAAGACAAATCGGTGCGAAAGTGAAGAGAGCTATTTCAGATATTAGAAATAAGAATGAAACGGTTACATCAGCCTCCGAAAAATATGGGGTAAATAGGCAACATTTAAAGTCTTTCATACTAAATTTTGGGTTTTTCCCCTTTTCCAATTCCATCCACGTATTTCCTGAAGTATGACATTGTCAATTGACGTCCTTGCGCGAAATTTCAGTACTGTACCCTAAATGGTTCTAGATATATACAAAAAAAAAAGTTTGCATGCGAGGTGCCACACCCACTTGTAATTTTGAGCTCAGACAATGCCTATCTTATGACCAGACAGATAATGCATTATTATGAAATTGAAAATGAAAATTTTGATAAATAAAGGACAAATAATAATACTAATAATAATAGTTTTTTAGGAGACTATGAAAATTAATTAATTAATTCTCTATATACATTGTTGTTGTGATGACTACATTTGTTCATTAATCTGTTTATATGTATATAACTTCAAAAAATAATAATAGTCAGAACAGAAAAATAAAATAATAGTAATAAAATAACAATGCATCCTTGTACAAATTTGTGTCAATCTCTGCTGAGGTTTCAGTGTTATTTCGAGATATACACACATATTTTAATTTTTATACATATACAAGTTTACTCTCCTTTTTAACTCACTAAGCCACAAACCTTTATAAAATAGCGTGATCACATTAGTAATATATAATAATGTCTTTTGTGTGTTTGCATGTTTTATATTCACCTTTGTCAGTATTTGTTTTTTGTTGTATATCTGTTTTTTCCACCACACCGATAAAAAAAAAAATTAAAAAAAAAAAAAAATGTATTTGGTCCCGCTTCAAGTGGGATTCGAACTCTTTATTCCACAACTCTTTCCCACATCCACTATTTTACCTTCCCTTCTAACCAACTCATCCACACACCACTATGAAATACTGTGATCAAATTAGTAATATGTAGTTACATTCATGCAAATGAAAAAGAATTTCATTTCAAGAATTTCTGCTTTGTGTTTGTGTGGTGGAAATCACAGCGAGCGAAGTAAAAAAATCTTTGGCTTTGATTCTAGGAAAAACATAATTATTTACAATAACAAATGTAAGGAGAACAAATTTTTAATATAAAAATGCATATTACAGGTAAACTATTAACTTTAGATATATGCCACCACTGACTTTATTTTAGCAAACGATTAGATTTATAATCTTTCAATACATAATTTTTATGTGTCTTTTATAGTTTAAGCAGCATTTTGCATTAAGTAGCTAAATTTATATAAAAAAGCTGACTTTGGTATATATTAAAGAAACTATTTGAAATTAACTTAAAATAAATATCGACTTAACTCGAAAAATGTCCAATGCAATTACATACTAAATTTCATGACAATCCGTTGCGAAATATAGCAACCTATTAGGACTAAACATTTAACAGCCACTATTTTATATATATAGATATAGACGTATGACAAAGTTATTGACCTTTGTCAAATGTGCCCTTTGTAAAGTCAAATGTGCCCCGAACCTGGGGCACATGGGTTTTTCGGAAAAAGTACAAAAAAATAGTGATGCAGTTTTTATAAAAATATAGTTTTTTTGAGGTTTGATCTAGAAAAATCAATGTCTTAAAAACAGTTACATCTTTCGAAATCTATTAAAAATTTTCTGAATTACAGGCCTTTGAAAATTAAGTGTCAAAGGTTTTACCCTAATCTCCAGCAGTACAGTTGAATTTCTTCTTAAGATTTTATGCAGTGGTGAATAGCTAAAACAAAAATTTGGAAGAGATGGAGAGAAAAGAATAATTTATAATATTTTTGTCAACGATCCACTCCAACCTGAATGAAATCAAATTCACAAAGTATTGGCTATGTTTTATTTATTTCTTTAAAAGCAAATTTTCTTTAAAAGTAAATTTGAAATTCGCTTAATTTCAGAGAGTTTTTATGTCAAATTTGTCTGGAATGGAGTGGAAAACTAATTAATTTATTTTTTAGTGGAAAATGATCGATGGTTTTTTGCAAACTGTTGTATGTGAAAAAAAAAAATTTTTGAGAAAATTGCATATAAAATTTCCAATGAACTATCACTTTTTACTTTTTTTTACACAAAATAAAAGATAAAATTACAGTTATTTTTGTATACTTATATATTTCGATGTTTTTTTTTTTTTCTGGATTATGACAGTCTTGCAGAGCAAACGGGTATTATAAGGAATATTTTGATAGGAACTTCGAGCTTAGAACATTTTGTAATATTCGACTAAAGCTTTCTGTATTTAATTTCGTTCCGATAGAAACTTTGAGCACGAAACGATGTTTATTTCATTTCGACTGACATATTCCTGTTTTCATATCTTTTTTTTTAGCTACTAGACTAAAACGATTTATTTTTGTCATATCATCACACATTGTTGAGTTTAATGTAGGGAATTCAAGTTGGGAATTTCCACCTTGAAACGAATCTTTTTTCGTTTTCGTTCCAATCAAATTTTTGACCCCAAAACGAATTCGACTGAAACATTCTTTTCTTAATTTTGTTCCACTTACAACCATGATCTTGGAACGTTCTTACTTTTGTTTCGACACTGAAACTTTAAATTTTCGTTACATTCCACATTTCTCTTTCATGTATGTTTTGTAGGAGATTTTAAATGCTTTGAATTTCCTGCACCTGGCATCCATGTTTACAGGTATAAATTTTGTGCAAAATCATATCATTTACCACTCCATTGTTGTTATTGCTGGCTACCGGCTGCCGCTGTTGCTGCTAGTTCTACATATTGCTTGAACTTTTATTTTAAATCCACCACTCTGTTGTTATAGTTGTTGCTGAACGTGGTAACTGGAATTCCTTTTGTTTTTCCACTACCTTTTTTTCTACAATTGCCGCTTGTTGGCTGCTGCTTTTGTTGTAGCTGATGTTGTTGTTGTTATTGTTGTGCTTTACAACAGTGTGAAATGGAATTTATGTGTTTGTCGAGAGCAAAAAAAAAAAAAAACAAAAAAAAAAAAAAACAAAAAAAAAGTTGACCACTGTGCACAATCGGGCGTAATAATGAAGTGCAATTTGATGATTCCAAGGGGATACCAACCACATTCCCAACAGCAGTAGCGGCAGCAATAGTAATAATACAATAGAAAGGACATTCGTCCTGATGAATATGAAAAATTCTTTAGTTTTTGCAATGTTGTTGTTGCTGTTCTGTTGGTATGTGTGGTTATGCTGCGGCTGGTTGTTTTTTTTCTTCTTCTGTATATTGTTTGCTTGTTTGTTTGTTATTTTTGTAATTGTGTTCGTTCGGTTGGTGTTAGTGTATGAAAATTCTTTACTTTCACTTCATTTGAATTAGAGTATTTGTTGAAACAAAAAGGAAAAAAGGCAAGGATGAGGACGAAAGCGAGCATGACGTTGGCAAATTACATTGACGACAAAATTCACTCAAGTTTTTAGGTGCTTGCTCTAGCACTCTTGGTGTTGATGATAGTGAAAATATTTTCACAGTTGAATTACTACCTATACATAGATACTCTGTATAAATTGCTTCGGAGAGTTTTTCTTCTTTTTTTTTTGCATACCTTTTATTTTTTAATTTAATTTTGTTACTTTTGCTTTATTTTGTATCTCAACGTATTTGTTTTTATTTTTTTTTCTGGTCAGAAAAGATCATAAATATTTTTGCAAATTCAAGTATTCAGTAAATAAACAATATTCCTTATTTGTTATTTTTGAATTGGCACAAGCTAAGAGTTGGTTGAACTTGTTGTTTTTATTTTTGCATTTCTTTTATGAACACAAAGGATTGGAATTTTCAATTAAATTTGCATTTCATTGTAAACATTTCCGTTTCCGCTTGCTTGCTTGTATGTACATATAAAAATGTCACTTTTTGTGCTAAATATACATAAGGAGTGAGATCGAAAAAATCTTCACATATATAAAATTCAATGATTTTTAAACGGTTGATCTTAGAGTCTTGATTTTTTTTTATTTAATTGATAATATTTTACAAATTACAGAAAAATATAACTTTTATAGTTCTAACTACTATTTATGAACTCGTGGGCCTTTTTTGGTAAGCCTTCCATTAGAGATTTGATAGTTGTTTCAGACACCTTTTTGGTACAGTTTGCCCATCTCCTTTTAAAATCTTCGATACTTTGATACACCATTTTTGTGCTCTTTAAGTTTATTTTCACAAGAGCCCAATATCTCTCCGGACAATTTTGGAGGATTGGCCTCTCTTGGTACAAAAACTATGTTATTACTTTGGTACCACTTCAGAGCTTTCTTGCCGTAGTGACATGATGCCAAATCGACCCAAAAATATGTGGACATATTGTGCTCTCTTATGAAAGGAAGAAGTATTTTTTTCAAACATTCTTTAATGTATATTTCGGTATTTATAGAGCCCACTGTAACAAATGACTTGCTTCTTTTGCCGTTGCCGCAACTGCATATAGCTTGCCATACCAGGAATTTTTTAGGAAATTTTGTCTGCTTTTGGATTCTAAATTGTTCTTCGACGTTTCCTCGAGCATCAGCAACATACAAATTTTGACCCGGAAGCTGCGTAAAATCTGCCAGAACATACCTTTCATCGTTCATTATACAACGTGAATATTTTTGAATGAAATTCGATTTTAATTTCCGAGCCCTACTTTTGGCGTCTAAATTTTATGCAGCATTCCTGTCTGAAACTTTTTGGACTTTGTATGTTTTCAAACCTGCATTGGCTTTAACTTTTCGCACCAAATAGTCCGAGCACTGAGCTAACCGGGCAGCTTTTCTACCAGATGTGTTTGGAGATCTTTTCAATATGCTTTCTATTTTCTTGGCTTTCCCAATATCATCTGGTCCTTGTTTTCTTCCCGAACCAGGTTTTCTATCGATGGTCAAATTCTCCTGAAACTGTTTAATAACATTGAAAACAGTTTGATTGCAGACCTTCAATTCTTTGGCCAATTTTTTGTAGGACCAATTTGGATTTTTTTGAAAATTTTTAATAAATGTATTTCTTTTTCTTCACTCATTTTAATCAACTCACAATAAATCAACATGTTTGTCATTAAAATTAACAACTGACATATTTTTCAAAGATAAATAGATCAAAGAAATTTTTAAATTTTGCACCCAAAATAAAAATTGTTAGGTAAAGATGTGTTAAGATTTTTTCAATCTCACTCCTTACATACAGTCATTTTATATATTGTAGTCTTCTTTTTTTACTTTGAATTTGCTTTTATTTCTAAAATTTTCTTGCTGTCTCGTTTGTTTTGCTTCTACTTCAGTCTCTCTCATGTTGTCGTATAAATTAAAGTTACCTTATGGAATACACTTAGTGGCATTTAAATGACCACCAGTTGTAATGAAAAAAATAAAAACCCCTTGGTTGCATATATGCCTTTCTCTCAGGCTGCCTGCTTGTCTGCCAGCTGGTCTATATTTAACAATAGCTTTTGTAACCCATGCTTCATGCTCTTATTTTCATATGACCCTTTTTTTTGTCATACCCGTTGAGTTCATATTCACAAATGAAGTTAATTTTAACAATTATGCTTAATGAATACAATTTAACACTTAAGTGCCTTAGCACAAGTAAATTTGTATTTAAAGTATATGTATTTCAATGACTACATATTATAGGAATAAAATGTATGTGTTTTTTATGTGTGAAGATATCATAGCTATAAATAAAAGAAAGGGTTAAACAAATTTTCAAATTAAGGAAAATTGCTAAATTTCTAATTCACTTTAAAATCGAATATGATTTTTTATTTGTTTAGCGTGTGGGTTTCTGCCTATGAAAAGCTTTTCACTTCGCCGTTCGGATTGGTCCCTTTCATTCGTGTATAAATACAACTCACACAACATGAATGGATGCGAAAAGCTCGGCCGTGGCCCTCCATGGGCTGTTGTGCCATAATAGTAGTAATAATGGTAGCGTATGGGTTTCATTTTACAGCATTTTGAAATAAGTTTAAAAGATTTTAAGGTAACATTATGCATTCACAAATAGCATTTTAAATATGTATAAGAAGAATAAAGATAAATCACAACATCTAACAATTTAAGTTACAAAAAAATTAAAACTTAATGTAAGTATCCACGAAGTCTTGGATGTAGAATCGTTTGCTGCATTCTTTGATAGTCTGTCGTTTGGCTCCGCAATCGCAAGCGGCGGAACTTACACTTCCCCAGTGGAGCAGCGAGTCTCCATGATGTAGAGATTGAATAGCAGGGAAGCGAGCACAGAGCCCGTTGTTGAGTTTTCTCATTCTGCTTTTGTCATCATTTATGAAGACTTGGAATATGTGGTTTGAAAGTCAGTTGTTAATTAATCGCGGTATCCTTAGGCATGGGATTGCTTTCAATAACTTGAAAATAAAGGAAGTCAACAGAAGCAATGGAAGTTTAGACAAGTGTGTCTTAGTGAAATGATGCCATCATTCTCGGACATTCGTTCTATTTGCCTGTTAAAGCACTCTAGAGGATAAAACAAACAGTATTATTTGCTCTATTTTATTTGAGATCTAAAGTCTATTATTTCCCTACGGTGTATGGGAAAAGATTAGAGCTTTCGGATTCGAACGTGTTTGAATATACACGTGTACACGAACGTTTGAAATCCGTGAATTTTGTTTTAAGAATACAACCCCGTGTATTTTAAATACGTATAGTTCAGTTTACACACAACTACGCGTGTAGTTAACACGTACAGTTAAACATACGCGTATCTACACGAACTTTTATCAAGCTAGAAATTTTAGCAGAGAAAACCGCCAAAAATATTTTTAAAGCCAAACAACAATTCTTTAGATCTTGTAAAGCTCACGTACACATACTAATGTATAAAAATTTAAATAGAAATAACAACAACGTTATCATCTGTGTAGTTGCTTATGTCTTATGACTGCACATGTGAAAAAGTTATTGTGATTTTTGTTGTTGTTTGTCTCAGAAAATATTTTTTGTGGTTTTCTCTGCTCTAGATTAAGATTCGTGCAGATACACGAACTTCTAACTACACGTGTAGTCAATTTGAACCGAACTACACGTGTTTATAATACATGTGTAGTACGGGTTATTGTTTTTGGTGAATGTTCTAAAAAACACATGCATGTGCGCATGCCGTTAACACTTACATTCGCTACTCGACCCATCATGATCTATGAGTGCCTCGTCTGGTGGCAGGCGTTGGATAAGAAGAGCAACTAAGCTCGAATGGGAAAAATAGAGAGACTTGTAAGCTTAGGGATCTCAGGGGCTGTAACTAGTGCACCTCAGGAAGATCTGAATATGATATTTCATTTCTTACCGTTACGGATGTTTGTTCAAGGCTGTGCCGTAAAAGGACCTCTTAGACTAAGAGAATCAAACGTGTGGAGATCAGCAATCTTTGGGTATTCTACAATTTTGTATGAGATAAAGCGAAGGGGTCAAAATTGCATCAAAGCTGACTAAGATGTGGCCACAGATTATATGGCTTCAAATTTAGATTTTATTACTAGAATTCCAACGCTATATCCAACCAGAAAAGGCTGGGAGTCGGGTTCGGTAGCAGGTGATGCTGGTATTACCATCGTTACCGATGGTCTTCCTGACAGCTGCAGCGTTTTTCAGGCAGAGATTTTTGCTACTGAGAAAGCAGCTTGACTCCTACAAGACAGTACGATTCGGATTTCGAATATAACTATCTTTACTGATAGTCAGACTGCAATGAAAGCAATAGAATCCAAAATAGTTAAATCAGAAATTGTAAAGAAATGTCGTGCTTCACTGATGGCCATTGAGCACCACAATATTACTCTCTGCTGAGTTCCTGAACATGGCAATATTGAAGGGAACGAAATGGCAGATGAAATGGGCATAAACGAGGCGGATACCTCTTTACAAACTCCGATATGTGAACTTTTTAGGAGTATAGACGAGTATACCATCGCGTTGTCAAATGACGTTTGGACTAACCTAAATGACTGTGAAGATTCACGGGTCTGATGGCTAAGGTTAGATAGGAAGAGGACAAATTTCCTCTTAGGGGACAGCAAAACTGCAGTACGGCTGCTCACAGGAGTCATAAGTGGGCATTATGCTATTGCACCAATGCTCCAACGATGGCATATTCTAACGAGCGGACTGTGTAGAAGTTGTCATGATGAAGAAAAAACAGAATCGATTATTCACTTTCTATGTCAATGTTTACTTTCCGGCAAGATCATGGCCATATGCCTTTTCTTGAAACACATCTTCTTTATTATTTGCCATCAATATCTTTTAGATTGCAACTGAGAAATATGCGAAAAACCACCAAATGATAAAAGTAAAACTATGTAAAGTAAATTTAATATATTCTTTTTAGTTTTAAAGGCATCCCTGGATATATTTAGATTAGAAGAAAATTCGGTTTGAATTATTACAAATTGAAAAAAAATATATCAAATTGGAATTCGTACATATCCTTGTAATTAATTGGAAATCGGAAATATCAATGCTCAAAATTCGTGCTTTGAATTTCGAGGAAATTGGCTTATGATAGCTAAAATATGAAATAAATACTTTTGATTGAACTTTCCATAGATGTCTTTAATTTAACACAAGACTGCAAAATAACCTTGACCTTGTTTGCATGTGTGTGGATAACTAAACAATTGCATGCATATGTTTGTCACATTTACTAAGTTAACGACATACTTCACACAAAACTTAATGCATTATCACCAAGACCAAGACTACAACCACAATAGTTTCCTTATAGTAACATATATTTGACCACAAATATATGTAGTACTATCAAGAAAAAAAATAAAAAAAGAAAAAAACAAATACGACAACAACTAGAATATATTAAACCATTTTTCTTCAAGCTGCTTGTAGAAGTTGGGGAAAAAATAAACAAAAATAAAACAAATCAAAAACTTTTTACGTACCACAAATGATTAAATCATAAGCAACAGCAGCTGCCAAAACAAAAAATTTTTCTTTTATTATTATTTTTATTATTTCGACTTAAAGCGTGAAGCGGAAACCGGAAACGTTAAAGCAAATGTAAATGGAAACGTAAAATTGTGAACAAAACGCAAATTAATGATTTGTTGTTTTATTTTTTGTTGTTGTTGTTGCTGTTAACGTGTTGGAATTTTTATTACATAATTTGCCTGATTTGTTCTTGATGTGATTTAGTTAATCATTAATGAGTTTTGTCAACTTTTAAGAAAGAAATTTGTGACGCTTTACATTTTTTGAATTTTTTTCAGTATTTGGTTTTTCTAAAGAAAAAATTTGTTTATAAGGCAATTTCAACGTTGGTTTATATTTGAATATGAAAAAAGAGAATTTTTAATAATAAAAAAGAGCATTAACTCGTATGTACATATGCATGTATATGTAAGTGTTTATATAGATATGTTTGTATGTATATATATTCTTTTATGGTATGTATTTATAAACCAAAAACCAAAAAGTGTCAAAGCTAATAAATGCCAGCCAGGGTAATTATGCTACAAAGATACATAATTGTTTAGACACATGAGTATAATAAGAACATGACATGACATCCTGCGGGGTTCGCTTAAGCAACAGCGGCGCCTCAACATATATTCGCATACACACCAACACACATATACATGCATATTCATATATTTATGTATATATGTGTATACGTTTGTACTTAATAATGCCTGAAAGCGTGAATATAACAAACACTTCTCGTTGTCGCTGTCAAAAAGCACAAGCGGCTCAAGTGCAGTATGGCAAAATGGGGAAAAATGTTTGTTAAAATTTTTATGATTAAGTAAGGTAGAAAGAAACTTTCAATAGTTTTCTATCTGTAAAAATAAAACTCATCTGTAACTACAGTCCACAATCAGTAGCAAATTAACGAAGTTGTGGAAGGAGGAAGGCGTTGAGGTCTTTTCGCTCCCTTGTGGTGCAGAGTATATTGCACCCCGTTCTCTAAATTTTTCTTCTTTTTAATCTATGTATATATAATCAATGGCTGTGTCCCTCTCATAAATTTTTATCACAAACTGTTTGACCGCAATAAATCTTAAGTTTCAAGGTCAGTTATAAGTATGATTTTTTTTAAGTATGATTTTATGATCTGGTTCTTAGTCTTATTTCTAATCAAAGTCTAGTTTTAGACTATATCTCCGTATAAATTTAATCAAAACTTTGGTTTGTGTGTGAGTTTGAATTTTGTTCTGAGTTTTGGTTCTGAATTTTTGTATAAATTTTGGTTTTTGTTTTTAAGTTTAATTTTTGGATTATGTTTTGATCTGTATTTTAGCATGAGTTTTGTTCTAATTTTTAGATTAAATGTTGGTTTGACTTTAGGTTTTATTTCTAATCAGAGTTTGACTTAAATTTTTGTTTTTGAAACATGGCCAAATATTTTTGGTCAGATTTGTTTTGTTTTGTTTTGTTACAAATCTGATCTGATTTCCGGTTTGATTTTTGGTCTAAATTTGGCGCGATTTCTGAATCCGAATTTCGCCTGAGTTTTTATTGAAAATTTGGTCTGAATTTTAGTATAAGTTTTAGTCTCATTTTTAGCTTGAATTTTGGTTTGTCTTTAGGTTTAGCTTTGGCTTAAATTTTGGGCTGATTGTTGGTCTGAGTTTTTGTTTTATTTTTGATCAACCATTTCCTCTGATTCGGTCAGAAATTTTGTTTGATTTTTACTTGTTAGTCTTGTTTTTTGGTTTGAATTTTGTCCAGTTCTTAGTCTGAGTTCTGGTCTGATTTTTTGTCTGAATTTTTGTCTGTGTTTTCTTCTTATTAGAATATTGGTCTAGTTTTAGTACGATTTTTGGTCCGAAATTTGCTGTCAATTTTGGACGGAATCTTGGTGTTAGTTTTCGTTTGACTGTTAGCTTACTTTTAGTGTGGCTTTTGGTCTAAATTTTGCCGGAATTTTGGACTGAGTTTTTGTCTGAATTTTAGTCAAAATTTTAGTCTAAATTTTAGTTTGTTTTTTGGTTTGAATTTTGTCCAGTTTTTGGTCTGAGTTCTGGTCTGATTTTTTGTCTGAATTTTTGTCTGTGTTTTGGCCTGAGTTTTGCTCTGAGTCGGAGTTCTTTTCTGAATTTTGGTTAGATTTTTAGTATAAATTTAGTCTGGGATTGATTTTTAGTATAAATTTTTGGTTAGATTTTTAGTATAAATTTAGTCTGGGTTGTTAGTTTGAATATTGTTCTGATGTTTTTTCTTCTTTGAATATTGGTCTAATCTTAGGACGATTTTTGGCTTGAATTTTGCTGTGAATTTTGGACGGAATTTTGGTATTAGTTTTCATCTGACTTTTAGCCTGACTTTTAGTGTGGCTTTTAGTCTAAATTTCGCCTGAATTTTGGACTGAGTTTTAGTCTGAATTTTAATCTGAATTTTAGTTAGATTTGTGGTTTGAATTTTTCCCAGTTTTTGATCTGAGTTCTGGTTTGATTTTATGTTTGAATTATGGTCTGCATTTTAGTCTGAATTTTGCACTGAGTCTGAGTCTTTTCCGATTTTTGGTTTGGTACAAAATTTAGTCTGGTTTGTTAGCTTAAATATTATTCTGTTTCTTTTCATTTGAATATTGGTCTAGTTTTCGGACGATTTTCGGCTTGAATTTTGCTGTGAATTTTGGACCGAATGTAGGTATGAGTTTTTATCTAACTTTTACTCTGACCTTTGGTCTAATCTTTTGGTCTGACTTTTAGCTTGGTTTTGGCCTGAATTTGGTCTGATTATAGTCTGTAGTTTTGTCGGGCTTATATTGGGTTTCCTATTTATTCTCTAGTCAGCTCTCTAGTCTTATATTTACACTATCTTCTCTATATCCATGAAGGAAAGAGTGCTAAAAATCTATTTGTGCGGCGAACCCCTCTAGCAAATATTCACTCAACCCTTCCTGCAGTTAATAAAAGCAAATTGGTAACCTCTGTAAAATAGCATATAAAAAAGGAAAAGGGTTGAGGTTTGAGCACAGATATTAAAATTTCCAGTGTACGCTATTTGAAGTTCATTTCGAAAGAGTTGATATTTAAATGCTTCAATACGCTATAATTAGTCATTGTTTTATAAAAGTCAGTATAAAATTACAACTTAGTTAAAAAAAACTGGTATACTAAATTTATTCACTTTATCAGCATTTTGTGATACTGTATCAATGTCTGTTTAGGTTATATTGAAAATTAGACGCACTACCAGTGATGAAATGAAAGTGCAGAAGTATGTGAGAGGGGATGAAAATGCTAGTTAGGCTATGAAGAGAAAATGGTTGAGAAGATACGTATGAATGAATGTGCATGCATGTTAATTACAGTTATCATTATGAATCTTATCCAAGACTAATTAGTATGTTACACTTTCATTTGTTGTACTTGTACGTAAATAAGGGAGCTGCAGATATATATAGAAGCCAACACTCTAATATTAAACATGCCAAGCACATAAATACATACCTATACATATATATGTGTATACATGCATAGTCAGACAGACTTAGAGATAAATAAATAAACAAAAGTGTTATTTTTACATGATGAACACGCGCATTACATGGAATTAATGTGACAGTTAACAAAACACAAAAATGAAAAAAAAATAACATTTAAGGAGGCACACTTTCAAAAACAACATACACACACACACACTCATACATACATACATTCATGTACTCATTTAATGTTTACATATATATTTATATTTTATTAAAATGGAAATGTATAAAAGTTTAACTAAGTACAAATAATAAAGTCTCAAAATAATTTAAATTATATAGACGCACACATTTTCATACACATAAACATACACTCAAATTTAATAATGAGGAAATGTTGGTATGCGTTTATGTTTGTTTATATTTATGTATATGTTTTTGTTTGTGTTTGCATTTGTTGTCATTATTTACAATTGGATTAAGCGGTATTATGTAATTTGTTAATAGCATTATCATTTTTTTTTGTTGACAAAAGGCAGAGATTTTTTGTTGTCGTAAGGATTAGCAGGGATTTTAATAACTTGTTTTTAAAAGTAAATGTCAAATAGATATTTAATACATGTGCTGTTTGTATTTAATACCATATTTAGGCTGACGACTTAGTATAGTCGAAGCTGTAGTTTATTGTAAATAGGAATGCACCGATACGGCTTTTACGATTAGGATTATCATTTTTAGTAACCGCCGGTTACGATTATTGCCTTTAAATTAATAAGCAGTATTTTCAGAATGTATTTGCTATATTTTATTCAAAAATACCTACTCTATTAGTTGATAACATTTGTGTATTAATTATAATAATTACTCAAGTATCTGGCAAAATCTTAAAACATTAATTTTAATCCAAATTTTTAGTTTTATCGCTTAGAAGCTGTAGATACCAAGGCCGTATTTAGGGGGACGTTTTGGGGGTTCTGAACATTTTGAAAAGTTTAAAAGTTAATAAAAAAAGGAAAAACTGTCGGATCCTTGTAAAATTAGACTTATTTGAAAGGTAATACAAAGCAATATATTATTATGCTAAACTTGTCCGCCATATTTGATTCGGAATTTTTAAAATCTGACTGCAGATTTGTACCCAGCGCCCCTTAAAACACTGCGGACCACAGCACTTGTCATTATTTAAGGCTGTGAGTGTGAGTAAGATAAAATCCGTTCTTTGTAATATTTATCCTTCACCCGTAGACATAAACACATCCCCTGCTTTAAGGGCGCATGAAAACAATATGACTTAGGGTTTATTTTCGAAGTTTCTAGCACGTCAGGGTCGTTTAGGGATTTCAGTCTCAATTTTTCTAAAACGTGACGTAATGCCAAGTTTCTGAGCTCAGATTTATTTTCAGCATGAAAAATTAATGCTAGGAACCATATTATTCGTCAAACCCATGCAGGGCAGTGTTATTAGATTAGCTTCAAAGTTTTTGGAGACAATCTTAAAATGTAATAATTTCTTTAACCCATTATTGCTCAGAGCACCCGACTCGGAAGACCTCTTTCAATGCAGTAACTGCACGAATCTCGGGAATATAAGCCAACCTCATCCGGATTCCTTATCATGGCCCGAATTCCCACTGATAATCATTTGAAAAAATGAGCCTCTGAATATTTTTAGCATTATTGGTCATTATTTTAACTTTGGGTAATGGAAAGTCAAGGAGTTATCGAAATTATGTCCTTGACGTTAAAAAATGCATTGGAATTCACATTGAATAATATTTATTTGAAAAAATTGAAATTGATTATTCTGATTGATTAAAAAAAAAACTTGGAAAGAACAATTCCTAAAGCTTCAAGGCATTTATCCACTCTAGTCCCTTGACTGATAGGGTCCATCAAGTGCAACATCGTATCTAATTTATTTATTTAAACATCAGTTTCATAAAAATTATTTATGAATATTTTCTTCGAATGAAATCTTGGCTACGGCCCTGGTAGATACCACTAACAGAGTTCAAACTGTGACTTAAGCTACTAACTGATTGATTATTCTATAAGTTTGCTTTAATATAAAAAGGAGAATGAATGGTCAAGTGAGTATAAAATAATTAAATTCAAACCCAGCTTGAATTATTAGTTTCAATCAGATCGTTCTCACTTTTTTATTTATTCAAATCATCATTTACTTTTCCTATACGCCGTGAGATTTTCATTTGACATTTTGTAATATCCGTTATGTTTAAACATTTCCTAAGATATTTCAGTTTTTATATTTTTAAATTTTTTTCCATCAAAATAGAGTATATAGTTTTATCCAGATTATGGTTCGTATCGAACTCATTTTTCCCTGTAACTTGTGTGGTTATTTTTGACTTTTTTTTTTCTCCGAAACTTGACGTGATTTTAAATTTGAGTTCCAAGATTTAAAATACACTGTACTAAGCCATTAATATACCGAAATATTAATTTTTCAAGCAGGTCGATCATACTTGTCAACATGTTGGCAAATTTCATATAGAAAACTCTCCCTTTCTCTCTTTAGATGTTTCAAAAATAAGACGGAGGGTCAGACAGCCATGATTTAGCTTTACAAACTACTGAAAAGTCTGTACCGAAGATTTTTCACAAGGGCAACTGCAGTTATTTCAAGGATGAGGGTTAAAACTTTTATCGAATATTTTCTCCACTTTCAAATCGAGGGAAAAAGATGAGAAAAAAGAGTAGCACGCATGCATAAGAGCATAAGAAATTTCACGCATTTTCTTACAAAGAAAAAGAGCCCAATTAATCATTGTGCATGTGTAGGTGACCATTTGCTGCCTGCGAAAGAAAGAGACCACACATATAAAAGGCACTACTATTTCTCGCATGAGAATTGATTTGGCGTATAGGTATACGAATCGCTTTACGAATACGCAAAAATCAATTCTCAGGCGACGTATTTTAGTGCAAACGAGGTAATTGATAAAAAGGTCTCCATTATCACGTAAAAAGATTCTATCTCAATGATGAGTCGTCACGAATTTTTTTTTTTTTGCTTTCTCTCATAATGTTACGTGTATTAAAAATGAGTCGTCGCTGTCGTCTCAATTGTGTTCCAACTATCTAAATAATTCTCACATTTTTTTTGCTCTCGCTCTCTTCTGTCCGACACAGTTATATTTATTGCTTTAATTTGGTGGTGGCTGGTAGTGGATTGTGGTCTCTGTTTTGTTTAATGCTACAAAACGTAACTAAAATTAACAAAAGTTGTTCGATGAAATGTTAAAATTTTGAATGTTTGCTCACTGAGCACGACTGATCTTGGGCAGATAATCCAGCTGGATTTTAGTTATCAATGGCCACTTCGCATTCAAAATGATCGATTGAGCTTCTTTTCTGTGGGAATTAGCCATGTATGTGAAAAATCTCCTATGCACCTATCTACGTGTGCTAGTCTTCGACCCAAACAATTTAAATTGAATCATATGAACCTTTGAAGTATAATTTTTGTTACTTTTATAAGCACTTTTGAGAAACAATTGCTGCTCGAAAGTTCCAATATCAAAAAGGGACTACGGAAGCCCCAACAAAAAAGTCTCGAAATTTATTGTGAGAAAACCAAAAAATTGTTAGAGTTGGAGATGAATATGGAAAAATTGAATCACCCTAAGGCCACCTCATATTCCAGCCAAATTAATATTTGTTTTTTCGATTCTATTTTCTAAATAAAAAAGCTCAGTTGCGCACTGCTTTTTGTCTCAACTCAAGCGAGTAGATTTTTAGTTATTCAATTTTAGACAATTGAATTTTCAAAAAAATTGTTCAACAGTTTTGTGTTATTCACTAGAGACACAATATATGTACACACACGTGCATAGGAATCATGTCAGTACACAAACAAACACATTTACAAAATATGTTCGCATGTAAAGGCAAAAAACACGCAAACGACCACAAAATGTTTTTCAAAATACTTTCAATTTGTTTGAACATTGTTTGACTTCCAAAACCTGACCTCAAATTCAAACAAGAATGTTTTCCAAAAACCAAAAATACCAAAATCGCAAAAAAAAAAGAAGTGTAGTGGTTCTAATGGTAAACAAAAAGTGCTACATTTTTTTTAGATATTTAAATACTTGACTGCTGCAAGAAGAGGAAAGTAAAAAACTTTTTAATAAATATTGATTACAATTTTTTTAAAAGTTAAGAAATTTAACAACAGAATCTCTTAAAATTGTTAAATTTTGTAGAAAATGGAACCGCTGGGCTAAAGGTTATCTCGCTCCTATTTACCTTTAACGCTGAACTACTTCGCATTAGAATGTAGAGTATTTTGGAAAAAATACTCCCAGAAGGAAAATTGAATTGATAGATTGAGTTGAATTGAATTGAATTGAATTGAATTGAATTGAGTTGAATCAGTTGAAAAAACAAAATACAAAAAACTTAAAATAAAAATTGCATTGAAGGTAAATGCTAAAATAACATTTTCCTTACTTTGCATAACAGAAGGTAACTAAAATAACAACAATAACAAGGGAACAACAACAACAAATGCCCCACAGTATTTTGTTGCTTATACAATAACTTGAAATAATGCATACATTTTAAATTGCAACACAAACTGCCACATTGCCACATAATGAAGTGAACTGCCTTCTATGTTTGTTTGTGCCATACCTTCTACAGTTGTGCTTTTTGTTCTTGTTGTTGTTGATTTTTGTTGTCATTGTGCGTGTGTGCTTCTGTGTTGGCATGGTCAATAGCAAAAAAAGAAGAAGAAAAAAAACAGCAACAACAACAACAGCGAAACAATAAATGCTTAAAAACAATGCCTCACTTTATTTCTATGCATTTGTCCTTGCATTTGGGACGTACACATCAACACACATATACACTCTTATAGATGAGTATGTGCATGTGTGTTTTTGTGTACATATTTTTGTGCGGTAGTTCAAACACAAACACACTCATACACACATACATATACCACCACGCATAAAAACAATTGCCGACAAACGATTGCTTCTCTTGCTGTTGCTGCTGCTGCAATTCAACTCTACTCAACTCGACTACGTGCAAGTCGCCAGTTGCATTTTGTTTACAATTGTGTTGAAATTGTTAAACAATTGTTGCAACTGCTGCTGTTGCTCTTACTGTTGTTGTTATTGCTGTTTGCAGCGGCGCCCTGCATCCATGCAAACTCGTAATAAAATGTTGTATGTTGACAGTGCTGTGACATTTGCTGTTTTTGTTCATACTCGTTTGTTTATCCATTGTGTTTTAATATTTTATTTCAATAAATAAATATTTTGAATTAAATTCAGTGCAAAGAAAATCAAGTTTTTAATTGTAAACAATAGTGCAAGTAGAAATATTTAGATACCTGGTACTTGGTGATACCAATTATTTATAACTACCTCACTAGTTATAATGAAACTGTTTTGCTACTCACTCTAAATAAATTTTTATAAGTTACCGAAGTCAAAGTATAACTATTGGGAGTATGAATGTATAAACTCGTAATTGTGACTAACTTCTATCATACGCGCCATTTTTTTTGACATTGACAGCTATTCTATCTCGAAGAGCGCCAAAAATACTATAAGAATTGATCTGTCAAATAATTTTCCTAATTTTACAAAAGTGTTTTACTATAGCTGAAAATGTCGAATTTCGTGCCAACAAAACAACATTTGCGGAAAGTTTTAATTTGCTTCTTCCATTTAAAGAAAAACGCAACTGAAGCACATCGTTTACTCACTGAAGCTTATCCTGACTGTGCTATAGACGTTAGAATGTGTCAGGTGTGATATGCTCGTTTCAAAAGTGGTGATTTTGATGTTGAAGACGGAACGTTCAGGCGGCCCGAAAAAGTTCGAAGATGAAGAATTGAAGGCATTACTCGAAGAAGATTCATGTCAAAGGCAACAACGATTAAAAGCATTGGGAATGATTCAAAAGCTAGGAAATTGGGTGCCGTACGAATTGAAGCCGAGAGACGTCGAACGACGATTTTTCACATGTGAACTGCTGATTGAACGACAGAAAAGAAAGGGTTTTCTGCATCAACATCAACGGCAAAGCCGAACATCCATGGATCCAAGCTGATGCTGTGTATTTGGTGGGATATAAAAGGTGTCGTGTATTATTAGCTGTTAAAACCGAATGTAACGATCACTGGCGACCGCTATCGACTACAATTGATTCGTTTGAGCCGAGCATTAAAGGATAAGAGGCCAGAATAAGAGAGTAGACACGACAACGTTATTCTTCAGCACGACAATGCTCGGCCGCATGTTGCAAGGCAAGTAAAAACATACTTGGAAACGCTGAAATGGGAAGTGCTACCCCACCCGCCGTATTCTTCAGACATTGCTCCTTCTGATTACCACTTGTTCCGATCGATGACACAAGGCCTGGCTGAACAGCACTTCCGTTCTTTCGAAGAACTCAAAAAATGGGTCGATTCGTGGATAGCCTCAAAAGATGAGGAGTTCTTTCGACGCGGAATCCGTATGCTACCAGAAAGATGGGAAAAGGTTGTGGCTAACGATGGACAATACTTTAAAGAATAAATTTATAATCACTTTTTCACAATAAATGTTCAAATTTCGAAAAAAGTACGAGTTTATACATTCATACTCCCAATATTTAAAATAAAGTTGTACTTTCTAAGCTTGAGTGTTAGTTTTCCAGTTCAGTAAAGTATTTGGAATGTTCCTAAATAAAACGAATTCTCTTCTTCTTCAGAGAGAGTTTGAGGGTTTTGAGAACCCTGGTTGGCGTCTGCTATTCTATAATTTTTGACTTTGTCTGTAATTTAAATTTAAAATTGTAAATTCAAAATGGCGCATATTATAAATTTTATACTCAATTTTAGATTTAAATCTAAAAATTAATATCTTCTACGTAGTTTTGAAGCCGGGACTGGAATCTGCCATTCTATTATTTTCGATAGTACTGATATTGAATCTATAGTTTAAAAATTACAAAAGTTGTCAAGTAATTCTTAAAATTTGTGTCCAATTATGGGTTGAAAACCGCTGCAAGATGATTTCAGCAATCATAATTTAAATTTGAAAAAAATTGAGGACAGTCCTGAGGATGAAATTTAAAGAAAAAGGGACACATTCATTAATATTTAAAAAAAAAAATAAATCAAATTGTTTGAATTTTTTTTTTTTTTTTTTTTTGTTAAATTCAAATTATTCTTCATAGCTGCTCGATTTGCAATAATTTTGATGAATACACACAAAAAAAAGTGTAATGTAAAATTGATAGTTCTGTAATGTTATTTTCAATGTAAAAACAAAAATGTTAGTTTTACGGCAAAAATATCTGATTGATCTGTTTTGTGTTGTATTAACATTATAACTATCATATTGATAATAATTCGTTTTACATTGTAATGTCAAATTATAATGTTAAAATTACATTAGAAATGTTCGCATTACTTAATACGTTTTTCATGTAAAATTAATATTATTCTGTGTGAATTTAACATTCAAAATGTAAACAGGCTAGCATAGCATTGAAAATTAAGACTGGTAATAGTTTTTGAATAAGATAATAATATAAAAAAATTAAACTGACAACACTTTTTAATTGTGAAATAGTTTTGCGTTTCGTCGGGTGAGAGTGAACGTATATATTTATTTGCAGTCACAATATTAATTTAAATAAAAATTGTGTGAAAAAAAAGTGTTCAAATAATAATTAAAGAGCATAAAATAAACTAATAAGTGTTTTAAAAATTTTACTATTTTGGAATTATTTACGTTTATATTTTATTATTAATAATTATTACAATATTACAGAAATAAAATTATATAAAATGCAAAAAAAGTTCTTTATTGTGTATTATTTAACATTTTAAGTTTTCAATTTTACGTTAAATTTATATCAAATTTTACATTTTGCAATATCAGTTACAAATTGTTGTCATGTCAATTCGATATTATTGTCATATCAATATTACATTAAAATAATTTATTTCTTTTACATTTTTAATGTTAAAATTGCATTGTTTTCGCATCATTTATACATTTTTCAGTAATGTTATAATTACAATTTTGATATTTTTTAATGTTGGCTGAATATTGTAAACAAAAAATGTTATTTTTACAGCTGTTTCATGTACTTTTTTTTTGAGTGTACCTTTACAATTTTTCGTTGATAGGACTAAAACTAATGAACGATTGAATGAGTAATGATTGAATTAAACTAACTACTTATTTGGTTATAACTTGAAATCGAAATCGTTTAGTTTGATATTTTGCAATTTTAATCGCAGAAAAATAGCTAAATTTGTGGTCTGAATATATATTAGATTACTTATTTATTTTTTTTTTATTTTTTTTTTTGGTATACCCTTATAGACCGCAAATATCGTAATAAAAACAGACATAAATCGAAATCGTTTACTTTAAATCTGGAATTAAAAACATGACATATCGACAATTGTAAAGCTCGTTCAACTTCATTAAAAACTTCGGCAAACTGTGGGAAACTCTGGCTTTTAATTTGCTATTTTTTCAGAGATTTAAATTAATTTCTAGCCTTGAATCACAATTTAAATACAGAAATGGCAGAAATATTCACAATTTATGGTTAAAGTTTTTGTGGATTTACTTCCATTTGTGTATCGTTATCCTGGTGGAAAATCATTTTGAAAGGCAAATACAACTCACTAAACATTATATACATTAAATACATATCTAAGCATTATATACAATATATATTTTATACATGCACAAATATATCACCAAAAATATTTTTCATCCGTCACTGCTATTTCATTGACAGTAGCTGATTAGTTTTTTTATTGTAAATCTCCTCATTGGTTGGGGATATTTTGGGTTCTTTTCATATTTCATTCTCAATAATAGGTTTTAAATATCTACATACAGTTCGCGAATGCAACTTTTGAATTGACATAATCCGAGGGAGCTTTTCCTACAACATTTGGCCCATCCTTGGATGTACTTACCACTGCTTGATATTTTTGCTGAAGGAGAGGCTGTCAAAGCCATCTGTAGGCTTAAACGCAGTGGGTATTGGTATGACACATGCTGGAATATTGGTGACATTGTTGAAGATACTGATTTGGTCTTAATAGTTCTATGAATGGCATCCGATACAATGCCAGCAATTTCTGTTTTAAAACCGCGCTATACAATACAACTGCCAGAAGCCCAAACTTGATTTTTTCCGGCACCTGGACCGGGAGTTGATTGCAAGCGCATTTTCACTGACGGCTCCAAAGCGCTATTCAGTTCGGGCTCTGGAGTCTTCAGTGAAAATGTTGGAGTGCACCTTCACTTCTCTCTTGGGTTGTATGCTTCTGTTTTTCAAGCAGAAATTTTTTGGAATCATCATGTCATTGATAATGGTTGGAAAGAAAGAAGCATCTGAGTATTTAGTGAAAGTGGGGTTGCGTTTAAATCCTTGCTTAATCCTCTAACCACATGTAAACTGGTTATGCATTGTAAATCCTGGCTTGATTGTGTTGAAAAACATAATAGCCTGCTATTGATATGGGTTTCTGAACACTCAGGAATTTACAGAAATTAATATGCTGATCTTCTGGTCAAGAGTTGGTTTGGAAACTGGTTTCTTGGTCCCAGAACCTGTACTCTCTTTGTCATCTATAGCCACCACTAATGAGCGGGTCGATTTGACTCACAATCGTAAGTGGGAGGAACTGAGGAACTGAGGACAGACAAATATTTAACAGTCTTTCTGTTATCACTTACCAATCTAACAGTCTTTTCGTTATAATTTAACAGAAAGAGCTGTAGGCAGCTGGTGGTGTTATATGTATACTTGAGTCAGACATTTGAATATAATTGGCCAAGGCTAATGCCTTTTCTGCTGCTTGTGCTTTGGAGGAAGAAAGTGAAGAACCAGTAGACCACTTTCTTTTTGCCTGGCCCCCTTTTTGCAGGTCCAGAGTCAGTCTTTTTGGCACTGGAGTATTGAGATATGAACAACTGACCTTTTTGACAACGCAGGACTCGCTCAGGTTTATTAATAAATCTGGTAGACTTAAAGAATAGCAAAAAGGAACACAGGATATAGTACAATGGACGTAAAACTTGTCTGAGTGCTGTGTTCTTGGATACTTCTTTTGTTATTCCAAAAAAACAGTCCCCAAATCATTACAGCACAAATGATACCAATCATCTCCAATCAGACTTAACATTTACACTTTTATTATGTTCTTTCTAGATAAAAAAAAGCGGTAAATGAAATTAATTTTCTCAAGTAAGCAAATAATTATTTTGCAGTGTCAAAAAATATACTAGTTTCTACCAGGACTTTTTAAACGTAACATTAGCTTGGAATTCATTAATAACTTATCATTCCTATATGATGTAAAATATATGAGTTTGGCACAACACTGACATGTATTGGAAAATTGCAATAAAAAATTTCACTTCAATACCAATTTACTATTTAGAAGTTTACCATAAGTTCCTCAATTGCAACTACAAAAACATACATACAAATATTCAAATTCGTCAAAGAGTGTATGTGAGTGTAAGCACAAATGCACGAGTGTATGTATGAGTGTGTGTATGTGTGTGCATTTTATGTCATTTTGTCGTAAATAAATTTGCATTTCTGTCAATTTTGAAAATTTTTTGGCGACCGCTCTCACGTGAATATTTCTAATTTTGAGGTAAAGGCGAGAATGCAAACGAGTATATGTAAGTGTGTATGCATGTATGTATATGTATGTGATTATTGTTGTGGCTATTGCAATTGTTTATTGTTGTTTGCTCAAATATGCAATACATACAAACACACGCACTATATACAAAAATTAATTCACGTAATCGCATTAAATGCATTTTTGTTTACTGCGTGCATGCATAAATGCAGGAAATTTGTTCATAAGGGATAGGGCAAGGGGCAAAGTGCGTGCAATTTTTCACATTTGAGATTGCAAGTTTCTGATGATGTTTGCTTTTTTACACACACACATACACAAAACATTCAAAGAGACGATGCGTGTGTGGATATGCTAAAATTAAATTGCGTACATTTTTGCATATTCGCATACAACAAATACAACTATTACTACAACTATTATATTTTGGTAGCACCAAATGCCATTTATTTACATACACATACAAACATATTTATGTATATGGTATATGAGTATAGTTGTATATTTTATTTTTGTTTTTTTTTTTGGTGAGTGCAAATGCCCTTCTCCCTAGATTTTTGCGTATGCATTTTACGTACAGATCCAAAGCCTCATCAATCTCTTTTGTTCGCTTCGAAATATTTACTGACGTGGCAAAACTTATTTTGGCGTAAAATTGAAAAATTCTTTTGTTTAAAATTGTAAGTTTTTTTTTTCGTTTTACACTCTAACGTTTTTTTTTTTGTTTTTTCGAAATAATAAAATACCAAAAAAAAAAAACAGTTCATTTGTTTACACTCAAAACACATCAATCATGTTGTTTGGAATTTCTTTAGCAAAAAAAAAACACACACAAATAAAAATCATAAAGAATGTTGTGAAAAAAAATAGTTCCTTCCTGTTTTGCTTTTTTTGTGTTTTGTTTTTTCTTTTAATGCTTGGAAGAAATGAACTAAAAATGTTTTAGTATTGAAAACAAAAACTAATTTTCTCAAAAAATATGGTATAGAATTTTGAAACATTTTAATTTGTTGAAATGAATAAATACCTTCAAGCAGAAGAAAAATCTATAGAGAACAAAAGTGCAAATTAATTAGGGGAGTAAATCAGTTTCAGTCCCTCAAGCTTTTTGGCAATATTAATAGTTTTTCTTTTTAATTGCATTGACAAAGCCTTATCAGCATAGGCTGAGTTAGGTGCAGATACAGGTAGGCAGGGGCGGATACAAGGGGGCGAGGGGGGGGGGGAGGGAGGGTGAGGGGACCGGGGGAAATTTAATATTCGAAGTACGAAGTAGTAGATTGCTAATAATACAAGAAAGTAAGAATATAGTTCCGAATCACCAATCGTCATAAGCACGGTACTCCTTAGCAATATTATCAATATAGTCCCCAACTTTCTGGAACGCAAAAAATATTGCTCTGCCATATTTTTGGACATTCAAGAAGCGTTCGAAAAAGTTTGGCATCAAGGACTGTTATACAAATTAAAAAATTTACTTCCAGCTCAATTTTATTTGGTCTTAAAGTTCTATGTCAAAGTAAATGATGAAACAACAGCCAAATATCAAGTGAAATCCGGTGTACCACAGGGCAGAGTTTTGGGTCTTGCTCTTTATTCGATTTTTACCTGCGACTTGCCTGAAACTGATGATGTTACTATCCAGACGATACTGCCATTTTAGCGTCAAATTAATCTCCTACAGAAGCTGCTAATCTAGTTCAAAAACAGCTCGGCGACGTTCAACAATGGTTACTTCGTGGATGAGTGGAGTTCTAGCTGCGTCAGGTTCGATTCCCAGAGGGAGTTAAATTCTTAAAAATGCCCAAATGGTTTGTTCTAATAAAAAAGTTCTTTTTGGTGATTTAGTTCTTAAATGCTCGACTTGAGTACCAGTTCAAAGGGTTCTATTCTCAGGTAAAGAATTGAATCCACAAAAAAAAAAAAACAAAATTATAGGTTTCGGGTCGATATAAATAAAATCCCAGATGGGAAAGAGAAAATTTGAATACAGGGTAAGAATCAGCGACTTTAAATTATTCTAAAAATTCTACTAATTATCGACCCATTATAAAACAATCTAAAACCGAAAACTGAATAAATGTATCCTATTGTTATATTTTCCACGATCCTTTACCTTGGAAATAGATCATAGAAATTATGAAATGCTTTGCTACAAGAACAGAGATTCCCCTAAATGCGTAAATTACCAGTAAGTTTTCACATGGTCATACCTTTGAAATTGTTACTCATCGAAATAAAGTTTATGAATAAGCAAAAAAAAAACCAAACGATACACGAACGAGAAAAAAACGCCCCAGCCCGCGTTTTGGCGTTTTGGTTCATATGGAGAATTTTTATTATTTTTTTTCCCCCCCAAAAATATTTCCTGTATCCGCTACTACCGGTAGGTATTGATTAAAAGATCAGTTTAATTCTGAATGAAAGAGAAGAAAACTTAATATGAAATGATTTTTCTCTTTGCAAAGAGAAAGCGCTATAGAGGGAGAGAGAGCGCTATAGAGGGAGAGAACCAAAAGAGCAAGTGCATAGAAACAATTAAAGGGAGGAAACTCGAATGGATAAAAGAACTAAAATTTGCTATTTTTTTAACTGCTAAATGTTTCATGCTTAAAAGAAAGTTGTTTACTATGAAAATGATAAATAAATTAAAAAAAGAATACTCGCTTAAGATTAGAACCATCTAAGACAAACTCTTCCAAACAAATTAACGCACAAAAAACTAATCGACAGCGCGGTTAGAATATTCTAGGTGGGAGTTAGAAATTGAAAAACGAGCAAAGTTAGTATTGTCGTGTGTACACATTAAAGATCACAAATTAAATGATAAAACACTTGGTTTTTATTAAGATTATTTATTTACCAAAAATTTTAACTTTTTAGCTTTTATCGGTCTTACAATTTTAAGAGTAGGCATAAGACTTACTTAATTTTTTCACAATTTTGAAGCTCTACCTTAGTATGCTTTAAGCTCAAAGGCAGTTGGCAATGCTATTATTTTCTTTGAAGTCATGTACCTTAAAGAGTAAAAAAACAGTAACAAAAATTTTAATTTGTAGGATTGCAAAGAAACGAAATTCAGTGAAAGTAAATTTGGTTATGATGCTAAATTTGTAAGCACGGTTTTTGACAGTCGCGATAAGGACTTTTAGCCACAAATTCGAGCCTAGAGAAACTTTGCCTAAAAGATAATACAATATAAGGTCATGGAAAACCTAGTAAATAAAAAAATATATAAAAATGAATGACCGCATGAATATAACATTATTATAATTTTTAAAAAAAATTATAATTTGTAGGATTTGAACTTAGGCCACAAATAAAAAAACCAAATTTATAAAAGAATTTTGTGGGATTTGACCTTTAGCCCACAAGTGGCTGCACGCTAACTGGCGTTTTCTATTTGTTTTCTTATTTTTTTTTTCTTTTTTTTTTTTGGAACTGCAAAAAAATTATTTAAGAATAAAGCACTCAAACAAGTTTTACGTCCATTGTACTATATTCTGTGTTCCCTTTTGCTATTCTTTAAATCTACCAGATTTATTAATCGATGTTAGCAGATCCTACGGTGTTAAAGAGCTCAGGTGTTCGTCTCCCCACACTCCAGTGCCAAATATGCTTACTTTGATCTGGCAGAAAGCGGGGCTGACACTAAAAAAGTGGTCTGCCATCTCTCCACATTCTTCCATCAATCCATAGGAAGCACAGAAGGCACTAGCTCCCAGGCCAATCACATTCCCATCTTTTGGCCCAAGAGAAGTGACCTGTGTATAGTTCCACTAGCTGCCTACAGCTCTTTCTGTTAACTCATAACAGAAAGTCTATTTCTCGCTTCGAGATAACAGGTAACATGGTTCATCTGTCAAAAGCCCCTCAGTTCCTCCCAATTACGATTATGGGTTAAATCGACCCACTCATTAAAGGTGGTCTTGATGACTGTAGACGACAAAGAGAGTACAGGTTCTGGGCCCTGGAAACCAGTTTCAGAACCTTTTCTGGCCAGAAGGTCAGCGGATTTATTTACTGAAATTCCTGAGTGTCTATATCAACAGCAGTCTATTGTGTTTTCCAACACAATCAAGTCTGGATTTACAATGCATAACCAGCATAGATGTGGTTAGAGAATTAAGCAAGGATTTAAGCGCAGCCCGACTGTCTCAAAATACTCAGATGCTCCTTTCTCCTCAACCATTATTAATGACATGGTCTGCTTGAAAAACTGATGCATACAACCAAAGAGAGAATTTAAAGTGCACTCCATCATTTTCACTGAAGACCCCAGAACCCGAACTGTATTCTGTTTTGAAGCCGTCCGTGAAAATGCGCTAACAATCAACTTCTGGCCCAGGTTCCTGCAAAAACCAAGTTTAGGTCTTAGACAACTAACTAGTCAACTACTTTGGAGTTGTGTTTTCTAAGAGATGCAAGTGGAATAAATATATACAGTCTTTTTAACGAGACCGTGTGCGGCCTAAGTCCTTCAAAAAATGACCCAATTAAAAAAAAATATCCCACATCATTTTTAAACTTGTTTTTGTTCAATGAGCTGACATATCAATGTAGTGTCCCAGTTATCACAATTTTGAGTAATTTCGTGGTAACGCGAGGTCATATTATCTCTAGCTTTTCGGCGTACGATTGCGGCAAACTCCGCCATTTTGACTTAAGCTGTCGTTTGAATTGGACAATACTCAAAAATTTTCAATGTGCAGTCTAAAATTCTTGGTATTTTTTCTTTTTTTCGCTTACTGCACAAGTGACTTCGATGTTTAGAGTCCTGCCCTCTTAAGGCACTCAATTTTAATTTCCTTTCCCGAGCCAGTTATTGGCAGAATATAAAAGTAGATACAAAAGAAAATGCTGCTCATGTTCGTAATCGTGAACACTTTACCAGTAAAAACTATTAATAATTATTATCAGAAGTTTCACGAACGCAACTAGAGCTCCTGGACCACATTCAAAATCGAGCGATAGAGCCAATAAGAGACAGTAGGGTTTCCAGTTATATTGTCTCCTTGAAGCATCATTGAAACGTGGTTTGTGTGACTCTGTTCTATAGGTATTTTCTTGGTAGATGTTCCCCTGAGATATGGAATTTGATTCCAGCAGTTCATGTGTTCACCAAAACTACACAAATCGCAAGCGGTAATCATGCATTCCACGTGGATATGGTACCCCAACACACAACGCGTATATGGAATAAGCTGCCAATGCTGCAATCGTTTCTCCTGATTTTTACGACCCTTCCAAATCAAAAGAAAATGTTCACAATTTTTTCTCCCTTTTTCCTCCTACCATTTATCTGTCTTTCTTCCGCAATATCAACGCAATGTTGTGCATTCATAGGGGTACTCTCTGAGTGTTAATGGGTTAATTAAAAAAAAAAAATCAATTTTCAACAATTTTTTTTTACGAGAACAGATTTGTTTATAATATGTTTTTGTTTTTTTATTCCCTAAAATTTTGTTTACTAAGGGCCATTTACTACTCCTACTAACCGTCGATTAAAGTTCGGATTAGTGCTTAACCGGACATTGAGAAAACAGCCCTTAGAGAAATAAGCTCTTAATTTGATAGACCGAAAATTCGTATAAAAAAATAAAAAGAGAGTGCGCCTTTTAGTACCCGAAGTTATGAGATCCAATTTGCCTGACCACAGAGCCTGAGATTGCTATTTGTTTTCTATTCTTTGCACATTCAACTTCAATACCATGAAAATTTTTCTCAAAAGAAAAAACTAGAGAACTAGATTCGTTATCAGTGCATTAAAATCAATCTAACCAAACGTCGTAGATCTAACTTTTTAAAAATGAGACGTCCCGTCATTGTGTTTGGTTTTAAAATGTTCGTGAAGAAAGAAATTACAAAAGTAATTAAATTTCAAGTTTGATTCATTAGGTTTCAGGATATAGATATTCACAAAGTTTAATTCACTAATAGTACAATTTTTTGTTGTCTTTCTGCTTTAAATCTATTAGAACTTTTATAATTGCATTACATATAAATAACTAAAAGTGTATAACGATGTGTTCACTTTTGATTTAAATATGAATATAAAAAGGTAGTACATATAATTATAATTTTTGTAGGAAGTTTTTTCACGTTCAAATACGTATTTTATTAAAAAACAAAAACTTCATTTCAAAAAGCAAAAAAAAAAAAAAAAACAAGGCTTGCTTTCCCGCTATTTGATTTTCACAAAGGCAAAATTTTTATATATTACATTTTTCCTGAAAGTTTTCTGCTTTTGAAGGTTAAATCAGCAGGGTTGTTTTTTTCATGATAACCCTTAACTTTTTTTTTTGACAAAAACGCCAGCATCGGTGATTTCATATGTTTATATATGTGAAAGTAAATCTACCCTTTAACTTATGTGCGAGTATGTGTTTATGCTTTAACTACATTTCCGACATATTCCTTTCAATATCTAGGAAGCGTGTTTTTGCTTTCTTTACTTACTCTTTGTATTATTATTATTATTGAAAGTGAAAAAAAAGAAGAAAAACAAAACTTTTTGATCTTTTAAAACTCTTTTTCAAAATATTTCTTTTACATCTTGTTGCTTCCGCCAAATTGGCCTTTTGATACATTTTTTTTTGTATGTATATGAGGAAAGTTAAGTAAAAAACGAAAGGAAATATTTGTACTCCAGGCCATGCATTATGTTGTTGTTTTTTTTTTCAAAACAAGTTAATCGGATTTAAAATTTTTCAAATTTAAAATTCTACCAGCATAAATCAATCAGTTGCCTTCACTCTCAGAGAATAGTAGAAAGTGGGGGCGTAGTGCAGGCATACATAGGTTAAGGGGTTTCGGAGGCAGTTTATATTTTACACGCATATTGCAAATTTTTTTGTATGCTGCGCTCGCTGTAAGTGAAAAACTTTTTGAACTTTTTCGCTTTCAAAAACTTTTTTCACTCGTTTTTCTCGTTTTCTGTAGTATATTTATAGGGGCGCAAGTGTCTCTTGTCTCTCCCACTCTCTCTCTCTCTCATTTATATATTCACACGATTTTATGCGTGAGTGTGTGACTTTGAAAATTTAATTTCGGCTTAAATTGAATTTTTTGTTTTTTGTTGTTGTTTATGCACGTGAATTTTGCCTGGCTTTCTGTTGAAAACAAAACAAAACAAAACAAAACACAAAAGTATTTTTCTTTTGTTGTTGTTGATATTTTTGTTATAAAGTCGATTTCAGTTGTTTGTTAAATTTTTTTTCCAATATAATGAAATCGATTCGAGTTGAATCGTATCAAATTGAATTGAATATTTTTGTCATATTGTATGAATTTTGTTGTTGTACATGTTTTTGTTAATTTTGTTTTTTTGCAGCATTATTTTTGCAATATTATTTAAAAGTATTATTTAAATTTGATAATATTTACATTTGCTCATATATGTGTATACGAAAAATATCAACTTTTGTTTTATAAATAAACAAATTCATTCATATATTGCAATTTTTGTAATAAAACTATTTCACCCTATTCAATATGTGTTCAGGCCGAAGCCATTAATTCCTTTCTTTTCACTTCTGAGATGAAGTTAGTTCATATCAATCCTGGTACGCTATGAACATTGGCAAGACTCACTAAGTTTCTAGGTTGATGGATTGATATACACATACATATATATATATTTTAAACCGTAACATTAAAAATGTAATTTGGTACCCCATTAAAATTATAATATTATGAAAACAATTTCGATTTAGCGATTTATGCTTTGAAGCCCATGATTTGCAGAAAATGTATTTTTGTTTGTATTTCAATTCAGAAAAACAAAAGCTGAATAGCTTTTAAATTTCACTAGTGAACCAGTAAAAGCCCGAAACCAGAAATGAACAATAAATTTAAAGTTTATTGTTATAAATGAATGTATTTGAAATCCGATACTAGATAAAGGGAAATTAAAAATACTCTTTTTTTTCGAAAATGCAGTAAGTAAGTGTTACTTTTATACAGGAAAGAATGCACTATTGGTATTTTTGTTGACATTGAGGGAGACATTAACAATGCAGCAGGTCAGCAAAGAGTGGAACCGGTTCTTGTTAACTGGATACGTTCAATGATGCCAATCCGTGAGTTACGGCATGAATAGAAGATGCTCCCAAGGGGACGTATTCTCTCCATTGCTATGGTGTCTGCTGCTTGACTCTTTGTTTGGTTCTCTAAAGAAGTCGGGTATCTACACAGCCTATGCTTAATCACGAGCCAATCGGTAGGGTATGGTTGTAGGAAGGTACAAACTGAACGGGCTATAGGTTAACCCTCTTAAAACTGGTGTTATTCTTTTCACGCATTTTACCATTACACAGAAGAATCAGCTTATCCCATGAAGTGAAATATCTATGAGTCATTCTTGATACCAAACTTTTATGGCGTTATCATGTGGAGCTAAAGGTATCAAAGGCACTGGCAGCTTTTTGTCAATGTAAGGCTATGTAAGGCAAAACATGGGGTCTATTACCTTATAAAGTCTTATGGCTTTATAAGGCTATGATTAGACCCATAATTACCTATGCTTCCATAGTCTGGTGGAGCAGATTTAATGTTGATAATGTTAGGAAAGCTTTTGCGTGACTTCAAAGGACTGTGACCATTTGTAGAACGTTAGTTTTTCTGACAACACCTGGCCAATTTTTGCCAATCCTTTGAACTATTTCTCAACTTAACACCCATTGATATTTTTGCTAAAGGAGAGGCTGTCAAAGGCTTAAGGGTACGCCCCCCGCCCCCATTCTCGATTTAGAGTTTCCGCGATATTCAATGGGCTGGTAAATAAACAAAAATCAATTTTTGAGGTTTGGATATCTGCGCATATGTATTTCGCAACTTGAAAAACAAGAAAAAATTCTCACATTGTTGTTTTACAAACATTTTAGCGACATTTTCGTCATCAATAAAAAAAAGCCTGCTTTTTGATGGCGGGAACGATTGCAAATCACTGAAATGTCTGAAATAAAAAAATCAAACAGAATTTGATAAAATACATGTTTTTCTATAACATAGACTATTATTATTCATTTCGGGCAAAAATTCACAAAATGGCGGACCTTTGAATGTATTTTTTCGAAAATTCAATGCTTTTTGGTTAAAAACTGAGCTGAAAATTATAGAAAATCTTTATCAATCTTCTTGATAATAGTTTAAGCTATTGATGTATTAAACAACATTGCAAAATTTCAAAGCGATTGGTTCAATAGTTTTTAAGTTACAAAGTCCGCCAATCGTAAAAATACTGTTTCGAGAAAAATGCGTTTAAAGTTTTGTGAAGCAATGTTTCGTGTATAAAACCAACTCACCTTCAATCAGCTATGCCTGGTCCATACAAAATCCCTTCAGACTCTTCATAGGCTTGATTTAAAAAAAAAAAAAAAATGATCTTTTACCCCAAGAATGGGGGGTACCCTTAAATGCAATGTGTATTAGTATGTCACTTGCTTGGATATTGGTGACATTGTTGAAGATACTGATTTGGATCTAACAGATTTATACAATACAAATTCCAAAAGCCCAAGCTTGGTTCATACCGGGACCTGCGCCGGGAGTTGATTGCAAGCGCATGACGGCTCCAAAACAAAATACAGTTTGGGTTCTGCGGTCTTCATTGAAAATGATGGAGTGCACCTTCACTTCTCTCTTGGGTTGTATGCATCTGTTTCTCAAGCAATCTGTTTTTTGCAATCATCAAGGCAAAGAGCCCGGCTCGCTATAGGGCTGCCACTATAATCCACCTGTATTATATTCGAATTAAAGTTTACAAAGCAGAAAATATAGAGAATAAACAGAACATTGCACTCTCGTAACTTCATTAAGCTTCAAATTCATTCATAGCCTTAAATCTACACAAATCTTTTGAGAACTTACTTATCTTAAATACATCAAGGTTGACAAAATCTTCTTTTGCCAAGAAATGTTTGTCTAGAAAGATCGTTCGAGAGAAAGCAGAACATTCGAAGGAGAAATATTCTTCGGTTTCATCATACTCTAAGACGACCTCGATAGCCTATTGGATAGTGCACTAGACTTTCATCTGGGAGGTTCGGGTTCGATTTCCGTCTTCGTCTGGTGGTTAATTTTCATAACTTTCTTATATTCACTATCAATATGAAGTGTATGAGAATTATAAGATAGTGTACAAGTACACACATTGGTTGGTAATGGCAAAACCACCAAGCCGATAAAAAATTGCCACACCGCCGTTCGGAATCGGCGTTAAGCTGTAGGTCCAACTATGTGGTATCACAATGGGCAGTTCAGGCTTAAGTATGTCTCTCGACAGCTACTCCAACCTAACCTAACCTATCATACACTAGACCAGCGGTGGCCACCTATACATACATTGCGATTGAGCACATTGTGTATGTACAGAGCTCTTTCTATGGAAATGAGCTCTGTACGTGTGAAGTTTCTTACGCTTATTTGCCTGTGTGCAAAGCTTTGGCCTAGGCTGCTCTAGACATACACCACATAGTCATGATTCTCTGATTAGAATTTTTCTTTGAAAATTGTTGAACCTCACAGTCCACTTTCGCAGACTTAAAATATACCGCAAACAGAATATACACAGTAGGATACAGGATATTTCCTTTAAACATTCCCATTTTAAAAATTCTCGTTTCTTGCCATAAAACATTCAATTTACAACGATGAATAAAATAAATTGAATATGACAACTCCATATCACTGAACCAAATAATTACTTATCTCAGTAAAAGAGAGTGCGGTGCATTTTTCTTTTATTCTCAACTCGAGAGAGTGAAAAGCTTCCCAGAGGGAATATGAGTAATGCATTATATTTATCATAAACGAATTCGGTCATGAAGAGCTCAAAAATGAATTGAAATATAAGAAAATATGGAATGCACAGATTTCTTCGCTCATAGCTTTGCTTTAGTTTTTATACAATGGAAAATAGTAAAGAGAAAACATATTCAACCAAGTAATGCAGCTTGAAATGTATGAAAGACAACAGCGATGAACAACGAAACAACAAATTTTTTGCTTTTGGTGACACGTTGTCGCGCGTCTGTGTACTTTTTTGATTTTTCACACTGAAGTACAGTAGTTTAGTCGTTTTATGAAAGTTGAACAATCAACATGTCTTCAAATTACAAAGGACTCAAAGGGAATGCTGGCGCTTAAAAGTTTAAAAAATTTAAATGTTGCTTTATTTGGTACGTATACTTTTTTGGGCATCACTTCATTAATTACACTGTTCAACAGCCAAAAATGAGCAGAGACGGGACAAGTATACTTAGGGTAATGGCTGAGTTCAAATCCGTGGTCAGTTAAAAATGCAGTTCATATTTTTTTTTCATCAAAACATCCATTTTTACAAAACAAATTTTTCGATTTTTTTTATTTTTCAACTTTAAAAATTAAAAAAAAAAAATTTTTTTTTATTAATTTATTTTTTCGTAATTTTTTTCAGTCCTCGTTATCATCGTTCACTTTTATCTCGTAGTTAGCTTAACCCAGTAATGCCCAGCGGTGCCATATGGCGCCTTGTCGCTGAGCCGTTCTTGAGATAAAAGTGAACGATGATAACGAGGACTGAAAAAAATTACGAAAAAATAAATTAATCAAACAAAAAGAAATTTTAAAAAAATTTTAAAGTTAAAAAATAAAAAAAACTGAAAAATTTTTTTTTTGTAAAAATGGATGTTTTGATGAAAGAAAATATAAATTGCATTTTTAATTTTTTTGTTTTTTCAATTTTAAAATTTTTGATGTCAATAAAAAAAAATTGTGACGTAGCAGAGAAAAACGGACTCAGCGACCCCCCGTTACCCTAAGTGCATTTGTCCCGTCTCTGCTCGTTTTCAAAAGTTTCCATTTCTAGAACAGTGTTATCAATCTTCCAAATTCATTTTTGTTTATATTTTTCAGTTTTTTTATCGAGAGAGAGAGAGAGGGCTACACCAAACTCGGTTACGCATCAGAAATACGCACTGCTTTTAATCGTATAAAGGGGTGCTATTTTAAGAAAAAAAAACTTTCTCAAAAAAGTTTGATGAAACTTTTTTTCATTTCTTTTTTTACAATTTCGTAGTTCAATGTTTTTCCATAGCGACGAAAACTATAATCGCGAAAGTTTCATGTAACAAATCTCACTGTAAAAGAGCTATATGAAACTTCAAAAGGGAATGCAAAAAATCGCAGAAGATTAATCTCACCGTCTAAGGATTGACTTAGTTATTTGGATTTGGGAACTTGAATATATTTTTGTTTTAATTTTATCTTTTTTATTCATAAATACATATCCACATATGTTCAAGTGTTTGTATTACACAGTTGACATTTCTGTCCTTATGTTTTAAATTGTTTTTTTAATTATTATCTATAATAGTAAACTTTGTGCGCATAACTATTTAAGGTTGAAACATAAATTAATTTTTTTCTTTTCCTTCATTGATGCCATTGGATTTGATACATAATATTTGCAAGTGAAAAAATAATGTATGATTACGACATTAAATCATTCATTTATTGTTATTGCATAAAATTGTAATGAAACCTATTTTTTGCATTCTCAGGTAATGCAAAGTAGGAATCATTACTTTTCGTATGACATCGCCGTGTTAAAAATGATGTATTCTGTATTATATGTATGCATTCCAACGTGCATTTCTATACGTTCTATTTTCCTTCTGGGATAATTGATAAAAAAAAATAGCGAGAAGAGAATGAAACACTCAATCGTTGAATTCGTCTTTAGCGCTAATTGTGGTTTTTTCATAACATACATAAATGAAGACAGCCACACCATCTGACCACCTCTACCTAAGAGAATGAGTGAGAAAAAGAAAATTTTGAGTGTAAAAAAACGATCCTTCACCTATGTTGTAAATATTTATTACAAACCAAACTAATGAAGTGAAAGCTAGAATTATAATAAAAATTATGTAAAATTTTAATATACTTTGCTATGAACTTATTGCAAATATATAAGTGAAAATTTTCTACAATATAAATATATTTTGGTATATTCCTTCTTCATTGGCATTAATTTACTATCTTCAATTAATAGAAGAAAACATAAAATATATGTAAGTGTGTGTGTGTGAGTGAGTCAGTTCACTTTGAACTTTTAGCATCCATTTAAGTTTTCCGGCATTGAGTTATTAGCGTAACAGCGGAAGTGACGATAACACCAGAAAAGGAAATGAACACTTTTTGGGCAAAAAGTAGTAGCAATAGGTAGCAGTAGGAGAAGAACATGAAGAAGTTATACTTGCATCCAATGCCTAACTATGGTATGTATATATAAAGTTTATTGAACAAGTTGAGTGTTTAAATGTTTATGTATGTAGGTAGGTGGTATGTGTGGGTGAGCGAAGTGAAGTGAATTCAAAGCAAATTGAGGTGGTGGTTAATGGTAGAGCTGGTGTTGCTGGTGGAAGTGGCTAACATCATGCCAAATATTAAAAGCAATTTTGCTTTTGCTTTTCTTCTCTTTTTTTTTGTTTTTTTTTTGCCAAAGTGTATAAAACACGCGATTTCTATGGTTGTAGGTAGTACATAAGTAGCTGAAGTGTTGGTGTAGTTGTGGGAATGTTAGATTGGTAGTAGGTATGTAGTAGCTTCATTTCTTTGCATGAACAGCGTATAAAAATAATACCGCATAACGGTATTAATTTTAAGTGAAAATTTCCAAAAATTAAAAGGAAATTTATTAAATTGTTTCAAATTAGTTTTTTGGAATTAGTAGAAATTGAAATTGAAAAAAAAGGAGAAAGCAGAAAGAAGAAAATGTGAGTTAATAAAATTATGGCAAGCAATTATATTGTATTTGAATAAAATTTTAGTTAGTTTGGTTGGTTACGAATTGCTAAAGTTGTTAATGATATCTACAGAAAAGAGAGTATTAAAAGATGTGGTAAAAATAAACTAAATATAATTTTTTAGATTCTAATGCAGGTGTAATTTCTTCCTTTTATATACAGTTGATTTAATTCTTTGTGATAGATTTTTCTATGAATTTCTGAATTCAATAGTTATCATCCACATATTTAGATTACAAAAATACCAGATCTAATTTAGAACACCTAATCCAAGAAAAAACTGTTCTCACCGAAAGTGGCACTCTGGAAATTTAAAAGCCCTGTACTCACATCAGCACTTGAATCGATCGGACTTAAGTCGGTCGCCCATTTTCTCCGCTGTCTTATATATATATTTTTTTATTTTTTTGAATTTTCAGCAACACACAAGAGATACCCCTAATCAAGCATTGTGTTGATGAGGAAAAGGGAGATAGATCAGTTGGGAACTTAACAATGTCATAGGATTCGGGAAAATATTCGCTGGAATATTGTTCTACAAAGGAAATGAACGACTGAAAAACGAATTAACTCTGTGTTCTTCGTGTTCTTGTTAGTGCTTGAATTGGTTAAGGCATTGATTATCATTGGGATCAGAGTCATTGGGGTCAGAGTCGGTCGGTTCGTATTCTCTTCGGAGCTTGTATTGATCTCCCTGAATTTTCGTTTTACATTTTTTTGGTCGCTACATTTACTTCTTTGCTAGCCTTTCATCTTGTTCGGCGCTTATGCCAGTCGTCTTACATTCACATTGGCCTTTGAGTCAGCCCCCTTATATTTTCTGCAGCATTTGTTACGGTTGTCCTGTATTCTCATTCGATATGCAGTGGCCCGGTCACCCCTTAATCTCCATACTTAATACCGTACTTAAATTGGTCGTTCTCTATTTTCTCCGGGACGTTCGTCCTGGGTTCTTTTCGGAATTTGAGCACGTTGCCCTATATATATTATCTTTGACACTTGTATTGGTTTTCCAGTGTTCTCGGACACTCTATAATTTTTCGGATCAGTGCCGGCCGCCCCGAACCTTTAGGTTCTTATCAGTCGCTTTGTATTCTCGTCCGCATTCGTCTTGGTAGCATTATACTCTTTTTAGCAATTTTTCTTTGCTACATTGTTATTGAGTGAGCCTTCCGTATTGGCTCCCTGTGTTCTTATCGCTCGTTTCTCATCGATGTTTTCACCTTATATACTCGTCGGCATTCGTTTTGGTACAGGAATCGTTCGACCTATATTTTCTTTGGTACTTTTGTCAGTTCCCAGTACTTTCTGCATTTGTCTTGTCAGCAGAGCTGTAAAAAATGCATTCAATTTAATTGCAATACCTTGAAGTCACAGTTAATAAACGGCTATACAAGTACATGATTGCAGCCATTGAATAATATATTTGACTCCAGAATAAAAAATGCAGTTAGAAGTCTTTTTTGCAGTCGTCGATTTGCACACACTTGAAGTCACATGCAGTCACTTGGAATCAATTGGAATTTTATGTCACTTGGAGTTACTTGAAGTCAGTTGGAGTCGATTACGGATTACAAATAGATTGTAAAGTCAGTCTTAATATGTGTTATTAAATATTTCCATATTTTAACAAATTAATCCTATATTATTAATTGGATTAATTGGAACACAAAGCGCAATTAACTCCAAGTGACTTCAAATGACTCCAATTGACTTTAAGTGACTTCAATTGACTTCAACACCCAAATTTACTCCAAGTGTATTCAGGTGACTCAGAGAGACTTGAAAAGACTCCAAGTGATTTCAAGTAACTTCAAAGCAGACATGATTTTGACATCATAAGATTTTCATTCCTATGACTTCAAAAAAATATTCCATTCTCCTGACTCCAAAAAATACATTTCTAAATAAACAACCAATCGGCGATTCCAAAATAGACTTCTTACTGCATTTTATATTCTTGAGTCAGATATGTTAATCAACGACTCCAATCGTATGAACTCGTATATTCGTTTATTAACTGTGACTTCAAGGTATTTTAATTAAATTGAATGTATTGTTTTACAGCTCTTTTCGTTAGTTCGGTATTTTTGCCTATATTCATGTCCATTAACCTATGGTTTTGTCAGATTTCGTTTCGGTTGCCTTTGGTTTTTATCGATATTTGTGTTGATTACCCAAAAAATAGTATTTGTATATACAGGGTGTTCTTTTTTCAGATTCCAGTCTTTTATTTGATAGTGGGTTTTCGGTAGTTTACTTTTCGATTTATTGGTTTGCCCTTGCACGTAAATGATACGAATTCTTCTGCGACCTTGTTGGCTTTTAACTACATATATATTTTTAGTAGATATCAAAAATGTGCTTAAAGAAAATCTCCCCTTTCCCCTCGGACCCACCAATAAATAAAGATGATTTCAAAAAGAAACTTCTCAAGAACAACATTTTTTCTTAAATATCAAAAGCTTAAAAGTTCACAAATATTTATTTTTACCTTTCGTGTAACTTTTTTAAATTTTTAAATGATAATTAATTTTTCAATTAATCCAATAAGTCAATTTTGTATAAGTGTTTAAGTATGTATAACTTCAAAATCTCTTAAAAACAATTTTCATATCATATTTTTGTGTATAGTTAAAATTTCAACAAATACTTCAGTATTTACCTGATTATCAAAGTCATTGAATACGTGATGCCTTAACACAATTACGAATTCCCCACAGAGCATAGACATACATACACAAACTCACACATGTACACACTAGGGATATGCAGTGAAAATGTGTATGTGTTATTGTCACAAACAGTGATTATATTGAAAGGCTATATGAGTCTGTGCATGTGTATGCAATGTGCTCAGCATGCATAAATGTAGACATGTGTACAAATGCATACGAGTGTAAGAAAGAGTATGTGTTTTTCACTTACACATAAGCAGACATATGTAAGTACACACATACACACACATGCAGACAATCTCAATAATCATCATAATACTAACTAATAATAATAATAAAATTTTCTAGTGCTAAAACACTTGTGCTGCTTTCTACCCAGCTCGGTTCTACGCTGTCTCTCTCTCTCTGCCTCTTCAAAAAACTCCACTCTTCTTTTATCTGTTTCTACTTCCTTTTCACTTCTCAAACATTTCGTTTAGCTCTGAGACTTCACAGTTTCAGCTTCATTTCGATCCCCAAGTGAAATAGCTTGAAATGGCATCAATACGTGCACATCTCTTTATGTGTGTTTAGCTACCGCTAGGCAGCCGATTTCGCCAGTTTCGCTTTACCCACACTCACTACTACAATAACATGAACGACAAATATCGCTTTAGACTATTTTATGGTAAATGTCGACGGTGTCACCGTTGCCACCGTGCATCGCTGTCGAATCACTTTGAATCACTTGTTCTCGTCTTGGCTTATCGCACACAAACTTCTCTTTGCTGTCTCTTCTTCATCTCTTGTTCTTCTTCATCATCTCCTTCGATTATTTGCTACGACATGTGCATTGAATACGAAATTAGCGGATGCGAACTATGTGTCATATCCGTATCCGACTGACTGCTTCAACTTAAACCTGAGCAAATCGATGCGTTGCAATTTCGATTTTTCAAGTTTTTCTTTTATTTCTTTAGCTTCATTTATCCAGCTTCTTTGTGTAAAATTGAATTTAGTTAGTTTGTCGATTTTTCCCCTGTCTAATATTTTTTGTTGTTTTTTTTTTTGTTTTCAAATATTTGTTTGCATGTATCACTGTGGGGTTAAAGTTCTCTGTTTTTTTTTTTTGGTTATTTGGGTTTATTTTCGTTTAAGTATGTTTAATTTTCAATAAAAATTTTCTTACAATAATATTAGCTTTAATTTTTCATACTTCTTTTTATACGAACTCAAATGCGAATAACTAGTAAAGTTTAATTTCTTCCGCCAACAAGAAACTTTTGTGAATTGTTCTTCCGCTATGCTTCAACATAATTTCTAAAATCAACAGTTTGCTTCAGCCAACCAATTACAAATGCTCAAATCCTCAAATGTTCGAATGAATGTACGATGGAACTCTTCTGTTAACTTCTCTAAGTTTCTGCTTTAGCACTTAAAACTATGAAAAACTTTTTTCGTCTCGTTTTTTTTCTATTGCCTGTGGCTTAAATGGCATTAGCTGTATTTGATTTTTGTAAATGCGATTAAGTGGAAAGTTGCTCTTCGTTTACATAACTTTTCTATGTAGGTATGTATCTCTGTGTGTTTAACTATTTCTTCCATAAAATTTGTGATTTTTTCCAATTGATTTCATTTCATTTTTATTGTTTCAAATTATCTGTGAAAAATTACAATCACAAAACTTAAAGTAAATTTATGTTATAGAAAATTAAAAGAATGAGTTTTAATAGCACAAACCTAGGACTTCCAAGACTCTTGAAATAATGAAGTAATAATCTTCAATTCAGGTAGGTCGGTAGGTTAATCCTTTTACCAAAGGGGACTCAAATTTGCACTTAAGCGCCAATTTATTTTGTGCAGAGATTAAATGAGATTAAGGAATTGGTAAAGCTTCTCCTATTCTCAATTCCTGAGATCTCGATTAAGTTTTTAGAAATGATTTATCAAATGTTTTCAGTTTAGTCTTGGCAAGAACCGAAAAATCGTATTAGAAGTGGGAGAGAGTCTTTTTCTCCTCTGAGTCCTTTCAACTCCTGTACTATATGTTGTGTTGGACTCGGAGGTTGCCTCTCGGTTCCACTATTGTACAGTGTGCCGTCAGTACTTCAGGTAGTTACGAGTGTGGTCAAGTAGGTATAGGGTGTTTTTTTGCGATCGTACTTAGTCCATATTTTCTCTAAGGATGAGAAAGTTCCAGTATAATTGCCTTTATTTTTTACAAAAGAAGTGCTAATGTCTGAGATCTAAGTAATATCTAGAGCTAATCCTTGTCTCGCCAAGTCAACGATATTTTTATTGGTTAACTAATTTAGAATCTTTAGTTCTTTGAATAGTTAAACAGTTAAAACGTTACTTCGGTTTTAGCTCAATATTTATACTTTATTATACTAGTTTCATTCATGTTTTAGCAATAGAACAGTGAACAGCATGCGCGTTACAATAAGGCGTCTATTGTTATTGAAAATCAATTCAAAATCAAGTCAAAAAATATTGGGAAACCTTAACAAAATGAAAAGTTTATAAGTGCACCCACTTCTCACACAATTTCCTGACAAATTTCAAATGATATCGTATGTTTCACTTGAGTAGCGTAGATTCCAAAAATATTCTCTTTCATGCACAAGTTCACTAAAAAAAGTGTCGATATTTTACGTCATCGACGTCAAAGGGAAAAATGGGAAACTTATGAAACGATATTTTCCTATAATACTGGTAACTGTTGGCATAAGTTATTCATTTGATCATGATAATTTTTTTTCTCCTTTTTCTTTTTTTTCTTGATGTCTCGTCATAAAGGATAATACTCCAGTAAACTCCATTCATTGGTTCCTGCCAGCTGCAAAACTTTTTTAAAGTGAAACTTTTATGCGGTCATTGGGCATGTGTAAAATCGCCAAATCGATATATCGTTGAAACTGATGTAACGCATAGAGTGGCGGAGAGAGAAACATCACGGAAACAGCCAAATTTTACTTTTAGCTGTGCATATGTAAATAAACAAAAGAGTAAGTAACTAACAAGGTCAACTCTTGCAAAAACAACTCAAACAGCACACTCTCTTTTTGCAAAAACAACACTACTAACAATAACAGTAAATTCCTCTGAAGACAATCAGTCGTCAAATGAGAGAGCCAATGTTTCTGCTTGGATTGCATCGAGCCAATCCCCTTACAAAAAAATTATATGTCTGCAGGCAGTCACAGTAGAAGTGATATCTTGTTCTTTATTTGAAAATTGTTAGGAAACATTTATAATAAATTCTGTTGAAGTTTCTGCAGTCTTCTTTTGTCTATTTTGTTGTTGTTTTTCTAATGTTGATACTCTCTATACTTATCGGCACAAAAACGACATAGTACATGTATATAACACAAGAGAGGAAAGTTCCGCTATATGCAATCAAGCAGGGACAACTAAGTCGGCTCTCTCTTTAAAGCACATGAGATAAAACTGCGGGAAGTAGACTCTGTTTGATTCTATGTAGCCGAATAAAAACTGTATAACTTCGTTTCTCACTGGTTTCGTATGAGTGCAACAAAAACGCGATTTTTCACGTGGCCGTTGCTGTTGAAACTTTTGCACTCATCCGCTTTTTATTTTCTGAAGCTTTTTATCTGTTGATACTCTCTACACTTATCAGCACAAATACGACGTAGTACATGTATATAACACATGAGAGGAAAGCAGCTATATACAATCAAGCTCTCTCGCAACAACACATGGGATAAAACTGCGAGAAGTCGACTCTCTGCATGATGGTATGTAGCCGATCCACAGTGGTCTGAGAAATGTTTCTGGCACGACATAAATCAAAAAATTTCATGTCGCGAATTCCTATTTCTTATTTTAAAATAATTGAATCCCTTATTTTCAATTATTGTTCATCAAAAAAGGTCAAGATACGTTCTCACGGCAACGGTACGAACAGTTGCGAGCATTAAAAATTCAACGCCGGGCCACATGTTTTTTGATCGAGTCTCTCTGCAGATAATGGTATCCTATTCATTTCTTGTTTTGTTTCTTTATTCGCTTTAAATTAGGCAATTAAATTTTCGTCAGTTTGATCAGTTTACTCTAGTGAATGTTTCTTTGTTTACAATTAAGTAAAAGTTGTCGAATTTTTATGCGAGCAAAAAAAAATTCAACGCAAAGAAAAAAGTCGTAAAGTAAATTATTACGGTTCACTTTAAATTTTTTTTGTAACTAAATATTATTTGGGTGTTACTATAGAAGCAGTTATCAATTGATAGCAAATCAGCAATTATTGCTGCGCTGAGAGAAGGCAAATCTATGCGTGAGATTGGTAATCTGTTTAATGTCAATAAGTCTACAATATGCCGGATTAAGACACGATACCGTTGGCGTGATGATGCTGAACGCAAGGTAGGAAGTGGGCGTTTACAAAAGATAACAGTTCGTCAAGATCGCCAAATAGTTATGCAAGCAAAAATTGATCCAAAGAAGGCAGCAGTGGATATTGTCAACTACCTGAATGAGGAAATTGCCATGCCCATAAGTGTCCATACTGCCAGGAGGCGATTAAATGAAGCTAATTTGCTGGCCAGATGACCTGCCAGAAAGCCCTTTATAAACAGCGTTAATAAAAAGAAGCGGCTCAATTTTGTGAAGCGGTATCTGCATTGGACGAGCGAACAGTGGGCCAAAGTATTGTGGAGCGATGAGAGTAAATTTAATATATTTGGTTCCGATGGAATAAAATACGTGAGGAGGCCACCAAAACAACGATATTCTCCCAGATATCAATTGCCAACTGTAAAACATGGCGGGGGGGTCAATAATGGTGTAGGGTAAGTAACACAGGTTATGATAATAAAACAATATATAATTTTAATTTTTCTTTGGTGCCTTTTCCCGCGATGGAATGGGTCCCATAACCAAAATTGATGGTACTTTGGATGCCACTAGTTATCGCCAAATTCTGGAAGATTATATGCTGACCCATCTCTACGAAAAAATGCCCGCCGGAAGTATTTTCCAACACGACAATGATCCGAAGCATACAAGCCGCTTAGTTCATAGACAAACGTAGTTAAATGACAATAGTGTGCAGGTTTTGGAATGGCCGGCACAGTCTCCCGATCTCAACCCCATAGAGAATCTATGGGAACTTGTAGATCGGGAAGTGAGAAAGCAGTATCCTTCAAGTTTAAAGGATTTGCAAAAAATCCTTGAATTGGAATGGAAAAAGATATCAGTGGACCATATAATATCTTTAGTGGACTCCATGCCCAAAAGATTGCGTGAGGTAATAGCAAATAAAGGCTATGCAACAAAATATTAATTAAAGCTTTTATGTTCCTTTGTAAATGAATTACTGTTATTAAAACAAATTAAACTTTTGATAGTTGCATTTTTTTTTTGGTCCCTTGTTTTATGAGGTTGCCTTACTAATATTCAAATTAAAAAAACCCTCCAAAATAATACTGACAAAATTTATGCCAGTAGAGAAAATGTCAACATAAATAAGTGTATAAAATTTCAAAGCTCTATCTAAATCAGTTTTTACGATATGGACGATTTAATAATGCCATCCTAGTCGTTGCATTTTGAATGCTCGCCACTGTACGTTTGGACCGCAATTTATATACGTTTGCGGCTTCCTCGAGATCAAGTTTTTTAGGCATATGGTATTAAATCATTGATATATCTGAAGGTACAAAGAATTCCCAACAGCAACATTTCACTCGAGACCCCTCACTTTTTGGTTTTTCGAATTACCGTCGTTCACTAATACTTAGATTCAATCAGGGCAACACTTTTTCCAGGCTGGATAATGCTGTGTTAATTTGAATTTTACTAAATTTAATTCAATATTTTTCTGCTTTAAAAAAAAGGTAAAAAAGTGCGAGGAATTAACGCTAGCTACCAAAAAAAAATAATTAAATTTGGTAGTAATAAATTAAATAACAAAGTTTTTTTGTTGTTTATTTTCTATTTCCTCCAACAATTTTATAGCAAATTAAAGTTATTTCAGTTTGCATTACCTAAACGCAATATTAAATTTCTTAACGCGTTGATATGCGCTTGCAGTGAAATAAAATATTCACGCCTTTAGTTTCTTTTTTGTATCTTCTGCTTCTTGCAACGCGAAATTAAAATGCTATAAATTTTTGTAAATTTCCACGAGCAGAGTTGTAACAATACGAGTACATGTAGTTTCCGTTGTGCCGCGCAGCGCACTTAGCCAACTTAAGTAGACACTTTATTGTGGCCATAAATTGTATGCCGCTAGACAACGGAACGTTTTTTTTTCTCAAGTACCAGTAACAACAACAATATGTGAAAACTTCAAAAAGGCAGACAAAAATTCCGGGCCTATTCAGGAAATTTGTGTATGCTCATGAATTTAATGTGATATAAAATCGATTTTTAGCCTTTCCTTTGCTTTTATTATCTGTTTTTTTTCGACCGTTTCAATTGCGCTTCATAGTCCAATGTTTGTTGGAGAGATTACTAGCTATACGCTAATGGTCAAATAAGTAAGACCGTTCGTTGAATTTGGTTGTTTGCATTTTGGTTAGTAGCATATGTTAACATGATGCTAGGAGCTTTTATTAAATATTCATTTTGTTTTCCAAAAAAAAAAAAGGAAAAAAAAGTCCAGAAACAAAACGAATGCCTTCTCTGTTGAAGTAAATATTTATATGGTTTCATGTTGGTGTCTATCTGTCTGACTATAGATTTTTAACCTTTTAACAGCTGTTGCTTTTGTAGCAGATGCTAGCTGCTGGCACCTTCTTCTACACTCATTGCTTGCATGCAGACTTTTGGCCAAAAAGGATTTTTGACCCGCTTAAGTGATTTTATTTTGATGGATTGCCTTTATGCTTTTTTTCCCTTTTTGTTTTTGCACTAATGCCAATGAGAAAATTTGAATTTAATTTGTATACTTATGCATAAATACGAGAAGTTTTTTATTTTTCTTTTTTATTGTTTCTTCTTTCGAATTCATGTATATATTCTTTCTTTTGTTTTCTATTACATCTACTTATATATTTACAACTTTGTCTTTTCCTGGAAATGAATTCATTATTTTATGAAAAGATGCACTACATTCCAAGTAATTTTCATTTTCTCTACATCTTCTTTTACATCTATGTATCAACATCTACACACTACTCATAATAATAATAATGATAATGCTCCCAGTCAATTTAAAATTTCATGATGTAAATTAGCAAACAAAGTTTTGACTTGTGGAGAAAGTTTTTGTCATGCATACGATGTGCTCCTCTACTCTATGCTAGGATGCAATAAATATACAAGTAGGAAAGTGTAGCATCAAAAATAATAGTAGGTGCACAAATGCACAACAAATACTGGAATGGAAATCGGTTATATAAACCTAAAAATTCACATTTTATCTAAAGGTTCAATCAAAAGTTTCAGGACGTTTTGAACTTTAGACTTGTATTCAATCAATGTACTAAAATTACATAACTTAAATTTTAGTTTAAAATTCTTATGGTACCATAAAACATTATCCGATTTTAAAAATTTTTTTTACATTATGTTTGTACTTACAAGAAGCAATAATAAAGCTATGGAATTTAAAAAAATTTTGGCCGACAAATTTTGAAAAATTATAATTTATTATAATTTATTTTGGTAAATTATAATATTGTACTTTCAAGACCCTTTTTGGTTGGACCTGATCTATCTGATTTCAAAAAAATGGTTTCCACTTTTGTTCATCTGGATGTGTAGAAATTTAGCTATGCTGATACTTTATAATTTGACGCCATTTTTGGCTATTCTTCATGTCCCAAAAATGACCCTTTATTTGCTGAATTTTTTTTTTTCAGATGAGTAAATTTTTTATATGGGAATCGGCTCTCTCATTCTCATCTCAAATTAATTATTTTTAATCGATTTGTTTTTGCACAAAAAAAATAAATACGAAAGAGTTAACTTTTTTTTCTTACAAGCTCTTTTGCTTATTGCTTAGTCTGCTGTTACACACCCCAATTTCTGGTTGGTTTTTCTTACCGATTTTCTGTTTGATGGCGAAGGAGGGGAGACGAAAGTGAGCGAGTCAAAATCGACTGTAACAACGATTTTACAACGATTTTTGACGTTTGCCTTTTACAAGTTTTGCATCTCTGTTTCATTCATGTAAAACAAATAACAAAGAAGCAATAGAAATACAAAATCGATCGGTTGAAATCGTTGTGTATAAAAGCTGTCGACGTTGGAACAAAAAAATAATAGAGAATATGAAAGAATCAGTGAGATAAATCGGCCAAAAATTGGTGTGTGTAAAAGCAGACTTACATAGCATATTCAGTGAAATTCTGCTTTTTCTGTCGTTTCACTCCCCATCACTCAATGCTTCATATCAATTTCAACTTTACACACCTAACGAGTCTATACAAGTTTCATTTAAAAACATATATAAAGTGTGTGTAATTTTCATCCATTCATTTCGGGGATAGAGTTTGTTACTTTGACACCCTATTGGTCCATACATGTTGACAACAGCAGCTGCAAATGTCTCCGTGCAGTTAGCTGCTAAACGCAATGGAAGCGGTACCCCCTGCAGCAAGCACAGCTAAAATAACAAATAAGAAATAGATTTAAATTGGGTGGGCAGTGCATGCGGGAGGTTCTGGTTCTATATCCGTCTTCGTATGATGCTTAATTTTCATAACTTTCTTATATTCTTTCTTATATCAATATGAAGTATATGAAAATTATAAGATAGTGTACAAGCAGACACCTTGTTTGGTAATGGCAAACCACCAAGTCGATAAAAAATTGCCACACCGCCGTTTGGAATCGGCGTCAAAACTGTAGGTTAAACTATGTGGTATCACAATGGGCCGTTCAGGCCTAAGTGTGCCTCTTGACAGCCACTCCAACTTATCCTAATCTAATCCAACCTAACCTTTTTTCTTTTTTAACGAGGAGGAAAGCATAAAAAGCCACTCAGTTAGTGCTTGACATTCTCACGCTAAAACCACCTCTCGGCCGTACGAATATTCCTCTCGGAACCACCGTTAGGTATTACGTCGGAAGGCCGTAATGAGCTTAGTGCTCAATCGTCAGTATTGGTTTCTGTCCAATTCTGTTCAGTTTTATCGTCGGTTGACGATATCTGGCTCCGTATTTGTAATGTTTGCCGTGCGCTCGACTTTGCGCGCACGTTCTGCATCATACAGAGTGGTCATCATATCTGCAGCTACCTTGCATACTGCATTCCATTTTTCCGCTGTGGTACACATCTGTGTCGTCAGATTCCTTTCTGTAGGGAGTTCTCCAGCTCATCTCTGTTTTTGTTAAAACGCGGGCATTTAAAAAGTATATGCTGCGCGTCCTCCTGTTCCTCTGGGCATCTTGGGCAAAACGGGTCTTCTTCTCCGGTGTTGATTCTATGCAAGTACTGCTTGAAGCACCCATGGCCACTAAGCAACTGCGTAATGTGGTAATTCAGTTCACCATGTCTGCATGATATCCACTCTTCTATATCCGTAATGAGATTGTAGGTCCATCGACCCTTCCCGGATGACACCCATCTTCGCTGCCATTCCATGATGGTACGCTGTCTTTCTTCTCTTCTTATGGCTTCGGTTGATTTTGTGTCACGGCCATATAACCGCCAAATCTCTTGTGCCTGTAAATCTATGGGCATCTTACTTTCTATGACACAAATAGCATCGTCCGATACTGTGCGATATGCGCTAGCAACCCTCAGGGTACTGAGCCTTTATATCGCACGGATGTCTTTCTGGTGTGTTTTCTTGCTGTCCGCCCAGATAGGTCCTGCGTACAAGATTACTGACGTAGTAACCGTTGAAAGCAGCAGGCACCCGCTGCCGGCTGCCCTCGTGCGGGCCTCCTATATTCGGCATGATGCGTGTTAACGCGCTGTTTATTCGTGCTGCCTTTTCACTAGCAGCTTTCAGGTGATCCCTGAACGTCATTCTACAATCAATAAATACTCCTAAGTACTTAATGTGTGAACACGAGGTGATGAGATCATGATGAACACCTATAATTATAGCTGTTATGTATACTGAAGAAGTTGTTCAGCTACATCAAATTCTATTGTGAATTGTTAATAGCGAAAAAAGAAGCATGACAGTTCGGGAAAAAACAGAAAAGGAAAATATTTGAAATGTCTGGCGGTGAAAATAAGTTAAAATCATTGTTAAATATTCTTATAAATAGAAGAAACTACAAACAATGCCCGCGATTAACCGCAATGACTGGGATTTATTAAAATATTTCAGCTCTAGCTGCTGAGCAGTTTCATTGCGAATAACATTATAACGAAGAAGAGACTGAACAACTTGGTCGTTTTATTCACACATGTTAAACTGACTGGCGAATAAAACACAGCCAATATTGATCAACAGTTGACAATATTTTTTTAATGTAAGGATCTTGAACTGTATCGGAGTTTGATTACTCACCACTGTGAGGTGTTCAGGTTTTATTTTTTTTTACCTTCAACATTTTTCGCAGTTTTAAATGATCTTAGTGATATAGATATAATATAAAATTAACCATAATCCCCAAATATTTTTAAATTTGAAACAAAAAATGTTAACACCGTGAAATTATATTCTTTGCTTTATTATAAATAATTAGAAAAACATTAAAAATTACAGAAAATTATACGAAAGTTATGCAATAAATTTAATTTTTTGAGTTTGCCGGGCTCAAGTTTTTATTTTCAACTATTCCAACTTAGTTCCCAGATGTTTACAGGGTGACAATCGTAAAGTGATGCACACATTTCAGCAGTTATTTTCAAAAGGACGTACTTCCATTAAGTACAATTAAGTGTTAACATTGCTGAATATAAAAGCATTCATTTGAACCCCACCTCATTCAATATAACCTCCTTTAGCCTGCACACATGCCTTCAATCGATCCGGAAATCGTAAGACTGTTCGCCGCAGGACTTCCTGATCAATTTCAGTCCAGGCTTTCTCTAATGAATTTGTCAGCGACTCCAGACTATGGTGTTGAGATGCACAAGCCTTACTCTCTAAAATACTCCAAATAGAGTAGTCCATTGGAGTATGGTGGCCATTCTTGAGATGTTATGAATCCAGAAAAATTGTCTTTTATCCATGTTTGCGTTAATTTTGCCATGTGGGAAGGTGCAGAATCTTGCTGGAAAGTCCAGTTTTCATTTCCAAATGTATCTTGGGCCCAGGGAAGAACATGTTCATTTAAAATGCTCCGATAAACAACCTGGTCAATTTTAACACCCTCTTCAACGAATATTAGAGGGGTTCTGGCATTAGCGGAAACTCCAGCCCATACCATAACGGAAGCTGGCTTTTGAACTCGGCCAACAGTCCTATTTTGTTGCGATGATGATGTTAGCCACATTCGGTCATTTTGCGCATTGAAATGTTGTTCAACCGTGAACATTTTTTCATCTGTAAACAAGATATTTTCAACATTTTTTAGCACGGAGGAGCGTAGCAACGCCTTGCATCTTTGCAGTCGCAAATCTTTCTTTTTTTGTGTCAGATCTTGAGCTTTTCGGAGCTTGTACGGCTTAAGATTAAGCTTTGATTTTGCAATGATTCGCACTGTTTCACGGTTTACTCCCACTTCCTTAGCGATTTTTCTCATTGAGCGCCTTGGATTTCGCTTGATTCGTTTACGAATTTTTTCTGTTAAACCAGTAGTGGCAACTGTTGAAAATTTTCCCCGGTCTTTATCTCCAAAACCCCCAGTTTCATTATATCGAATAATAGCTCGGTCTACCGTTCGACTTGACAAATTTAAAGCCTTTGCAATTTGACGGCTACTATAATTTGCCAAATGAAATTTCATAATTACACGACGAATATTTTCCTTGTCCATTTTTATGGAAATTTCAAAATGTAATAACAAAAATTCAAATGAAATTAAAAGCGAAGCCAATGATGAATGAATTTGCTTTTTAAATTAAAGTAACGGTAAATGGCAAAGCTTGCCATTGGTATTAAACTTGCGTCACTTTACAATTGTTACCCTGTATATGTATTTTTTCTGGGTCTTCTATGTTCAACGTAGCTCCAAAGTAATCTGGATCTCTTTTGTTTATGTCCCTTTCATGTTGGTATTAATATTATTTTTATCTATTTGTTTTTTGCTTTCCCATGTGTTTTGCTTATCTTAATCGAATTAAGCCGTTCGCAATGGACAAGGATGCCTATGATTATATTATAAGGACAAACCAGTGATTATTAAATACATTTTATTTTTGTTTATTTCCTACTGTGAGAAATTTGAAAAAATTTCCTAATGGGTCTGTAACGCTTTAACAAAAACTCTGACACAAATTTGCAAAACATATTTTTTTTGTATTTATTTTTATTTTGACAGCTTGTTGAAAGCTCAAGCATAACTCTAGTGTTTTACTTGTGTATGCAGTGCATAAGACAGAACAAGGGCAGACACACAAACATAGATATTTATAAAAAGTATAGATGGAAATGTAAATTGTTGAGAAGTGAAGAGTGGCGGAAATAAATACAAGCACATTGCAACACATCCACGTCGAGAAATTGCAACTTTTTCTTTAATTTTGGGTTAATTTAGACTCATTGCAGTTAATTAAGTGAATCCTGTGTATAGAATTTGGAGTGTTGGAACTATAGAGGAAAGGAAAATTATAGCAATTATAAAATAGAAAGAGAACTTTGTCTAAAGGAAATATTAATAAATAAACATTACTATGTATGTATTATGTATGCAATAGATTATGTGGCAAGTAAACTTTTCAATGAATGACATAAATTTATTAGTAGCAGCCAGCAATAGAATTAAGTTACAATATAAATTAAAAATTGAAAGAAAAAAAAAAAAAGAAAAGCGAAAGCGCTGAAAATTGAATATGGCGTAGTTAAATTAAGTGCTAATTTTTTTTTTGTTAAATTCAGTTCGATTTTCTTTCTTTTTCTTCTTACTGTAATTAATTGCCGATTACTTTTAATTGAGTACAATAACATTTTGGCTGCTCAAGTGAAGTGAAAAGTAGAAAAGAAAATTGGCGAAAATAAAAAGAGCTGCTCATTTAAGAAATGAATAACTTTCAATTAGCAAGTTACAAGTTGAAAAAAGTGAAAATATTTTTAAGGAATTCTCGTAAGCAGGTAATAGATATTCAATTTCAATGTTGCTGGCATTAGCAATTGGGAGATGTTCTAATTTTTCTTGCCATGTATTTCATTAACTTTCTAGGGCATTCAGTTTAAATTAGTTGAAGGAAAGTACAACTCCAAATTAATCAACAGTGCAATAAAAGCAACAGTGCAATGAAAACTTTAATTTATAAAATAAGCAATTCTTGAATTGAATTTAAACGCAATATAGATTAATATCAATCAAATTCAAAAGAAACTGCAAATGCTAGTTCCGAAATTTTTGATTGATTTAAAAAAAAAAATTGGGATTAATAAACTTTGATGTCAAATGCAAAGGTCTGATCTCAAAAACCTAAAAAATGAATTGGACATGGTTTTATCAAGCCGAAGAAGTATTTGTCGTTGAAAAAACTTTTTATCAATTTGTAAGTAATTAAATATTTTATATACAAAATTTAAAGTCCCAGCTAATCACAGCTACTTTTTTTATCTTGCTGATATGACCGGAAGTATTTTATTTATTTTTTTTTTTACTTCTGTCTCAAATTCAGTCAAATTAATTAATTTTTCTGTTTTTCAAAAATTTTTGACTTTGACTGTCGCTAATGTCATTAATAAGCATCGCAACTCATAACGCAATGAATTTCATGCACTAAAAAATCGAAAATATGCATGTTATATGCGCATGCGCATATAACATGCACTTAAAGTTTAAAAATACGCAACTGAAACTGCGAAAAATGTTTTTAGTAAACAGCTAAAATATGCGATTAAGAACAACAGTTTTTAGGAATTCAGCAAAAGTTGTATGAAAAGTAAAAATTATGGTCAAAACTCTTAAGCTTTAAGCATCTTGCTGAACCAATAAACATTATCCGATTTAGAAAATTCTGCGTTATGTTTGTATTTATAAATACAGGGCTGTGGAATTTGTAAAAATTGTTGGCCAAAGAAATTAAAAAATCTTAATTTATGGTAAAAATTTCGAAGCTTTCAAGACCTTTTTTGGAACCAGAAAATTTGTTTCTACTTCTGTTCATCTGGTTGTGTAGAAACTGAACTACGTCATTACTTTTTAATTTGACGCCATTTTTGGCTATTTGTCGTGTCCCAAGAATGTTCCTTTGTGAGATCAGTTTTGTGACTTACTGTACATAATTAGAAGCAAGTGGCGAATAAAACGCAGCTAACGTTGTGTAAATACAAGTATCTTCTAATTGTTTCACAGGGCGGTTCAGATGAATATTTGGGACAAAATTATAAGAGAGCCAAAATATATCGCATACGCTTAAGTGTTATCAAAATTGTTAAAAAATCAAAAAAATGTGTAAAATTTATTGTAATATATATATATATATATATATATATGCACAGTTTCCCAAAAGTATACAAAAATAGGCATTTATTGTAAAATATGCAAAAATATGCACTAACGATTCAATGCCATTTTAAAAGAAATTTCATGATTCGTAAAGATAACTTCAAGCTCCAAAGGCTTGCTTGCGTCTCCATAACTGGAGCTATGCGCACCTGTCCAACTCCTGCCATTGAAGCGTTGATTGGCCTGGTGCCATTACACAGTTTCATCAAGAAAACAGCTGCAAATACTGCTTTATCGTCGTATATCGTCAAGCTTACTGGAAGGCAACTATGGTCACCTGAGCATTCTTGACGAAATCCCTAACACTCCAATATGTACTGTATCGGATTATATGGTTAGGGATCTATGTTTCGGTAGGAAATTCAACATCATTCTTCCTTCCAGGTCCGAATGGGATGGCCAATGTCCCGATTTCGGTCCCTTTGCTCTCAATTGGTATACAGACGGCTCGAAAATGGACTGTGGTTCTGGTGCCGGAGTTGCTGGACCCAATACTAGAATCTCAATCCCTCTGGGTATTTGGCCCAGTGTCTTTCAAACCGAAATATACGCCATTGAGACCTGCGCTAATATAAACCTGTATAAAGGTCTTAAAGGCGCAAATATTGTAATTTTCTCAGATAGCCAGGCGGCTCTCTTAGCACTCTCTTCATGGAGTTTTTCATCTAAACTGGTGAAAGAGTGTTTTGATAGTCTCCAGCGCTTGTCTACCCATAACAAAGTTACGCTTTGTTGGGTACCCGGCCACCGTGACATTGCTGGTAATGAAGCCGCCGATGAACTGGCTAGGCAAGGTTCATCTACCAAGCACTTCGGCCCCGATCCGTTTTGCGGAATCGGCTGGGCCTCTACGAAATCTATCGTTGAGGAGTGGTCTAAGGCAAAATGGCTAGAGTATTGGAACTCTATCCCGGGTTTAAGACAGGCAAAAGCTCTCACCATTCCGCTTGCCCAAAACCAGCCCATCTCTTATTCCAAACCTGACCTTAGGCTATTGGTGGGCTACATGTCTGGACACCATGGGCTCAGATATCACCTAAGCAAAATAGGTCTGTCCAATGAGACAGAATGTCGTCTATGTATGGAAGATGACGAGACGACACTTCACATTCTGTGTGAGTGTCCGGCCTTGGCTCGGCTCAGAGGAAGAATCTTTGATTATTCGTTTTTGACGGCTGATCACATGAAATCTTCTTCTACGAAAGATGTCTTGACTTTTATTAGGTCAGCCGAACGTCTTTTGTCATAAAATGGGGAATGGCACAAAAGATCTTTTAGGTCGCAGTGCCTGCCTGGTTGGGCTCCTCTAATACTAATAATAATAATAATAAAATAAAGATAACTTGACCATTTCAATTTTGAGATTTTACGCTTGTTATGGTTTCCTTGTATTCGTGATAATGCTAGCTGATTTTTCGTATTCACACTGTGGTTATATTTATAGAACTGGTTTTGGTGTAAATGTGAAGGGTAATTATATATGTACATCTTAAGGACCCTCTTGTGTGCATCTAGCTGTATCCCGGAGCTTTAGTTTCGTAGGTTCTTCAGAGGCTCTTAAGATCCACCAATTCTCACACGAACATAGACAACCTAACATAAGAAAATATATGCACGCGATAACTCTATCTAATCACTCAAATACTACAAAATACTACTGGATTGGATATCGCACACACATGTTATCTATTTTTCTATACCCCATTTCTCCCATTATTAGCTGATTCACACTGATTTTAAAGTGAATGGCCCATCCCTCCCATTCATGACCTTTCTTAAGATGTTAATTGAAAGTCCCTAAAACATAATTATTTCCTCATAAAAATCCTTCGAATTCCAGACCAAACAAGCTTATATTTACAATATAAACATATTCAGAGATTTATTGATAAAACAGAAAATTGGAAAAATGTAATGCGTTTTTATAACAAGTACTTCATTAATTTAGTTTTTAAGGTTAAAGTTAGGTATTTATTCAAACTGTAACTTGTTTTAATTTTAGAATTTTATCAACCTAATTTTGTTTAAATTTAAGTAGAAAAATGAACGTTTCAATAATAAAGAAAATTAGAAAATACTAGAATAATATTCAAATACCCAAAAAAAGTATAGATGCAAGAAAGTATGTATTTAGGTTCAATACAATATGTATATATATAAAAAAAAATTAAATTTTATGACTTACATGAGTTTTCCGGAACGACGGTGGGCCCAGCGACGACGATTCACAGATGTTTTCATTTTTGTTTTTTTTTTTTTTTGCAATTATTTAAATTTATACGTACTTATTTGCATTAATACTTATTTCGATATTATATAGATTAATGGGTTATTAATTTAATTACTAAATTGCATAAATTTTTGCATTCAACTTCACAAATTAAAAAAAAAATTAAAAAAGGTACAAATAAGGAAAATGCATATATTCTCATATTTAAAATTAATAGTTTCTCGAAATTATTTAATTTACAGCACTAGAACTTATTTAGAACACGTGTGTCTTATTGAAAAATAAAAAAAAAAAACACTGAAGCAAAAAAAAGGATGTAAATGTTGATGGGCTATTATGCCTTATTCCTCTATATCTATTTTTATGAGCGTCCAAAAATTAAATGCTTGCCATTCAGAACAGGATTGGTTTTTATAACCACGTGCCAATATTATATAATATTTATATATTCCAAAATGGTCACTCAAATTTAGTTAAGAAAAACTTATGGAACTTTCTTTTTATTAAAAAAAAACTTTTATGGGATACCCGGGAAGATGATGTTGTCCGGTTCGCAGCAGGAAACTTCATGACTTTTCATTTTTCTATAAACCCATAAGAAACCAAAGTTCTTCTTCTTTCCTAGAAATTTTTTATTGAAACCTGTAAAATCGTATGATTTTTCAGTAAATTTTGCGTTTTATTGTACAGCTTCAAAACAACTTGGAGGGGGAATTTACCTCCATTTCCAGAATGCATCTTCAATATGAGTCGCCAATAACCCTGCACCTGAAACTAATAATCTATCACTATCACTATCACTATCACTATCACTATCGCTATCACTTTCACTATCTCTATTCTAGTTACTCTAATTGTATATTTTCTTAGCGTAGATGATTGCGGTTCATCTCTACCGATCATTGGCTGTAGCGTGCAAAAAAAATAGTACCTAAGTATGTAAGTGTGGGTGATAAATGGAGAAGTGAGTGCACAAGCAAAACACCAGTATTATGCTTTAGGGGTATTCAGGTCTAACTAAGTAGTAAACAAAAAAAAAAATGATGGTAACCAAAAAATTATTTCGTTACACGATTGGGAACTTGAGGGTTAATATGTTTATTAAAACAGGTTTGAATTTCAGTTTCAGTTTTGATCTCAATTTTAATCCAAACTTTTGGGTATTTTAGTAAAAATTTGGTTTTATTTTTGACCTGAATTTCGGTTTAAATTTTGATTAGATTTCGGTTTGGAGTTTTGGTTTGGTTTTCAACCTGAATTTGGTTCAAGTTTGTTAAGAACTCGGTTTTAATTTTCGCTTGATTTTTGGTTCAAATTGTTTTTCGAATTTAATTTGAATTGCTGTTTATTGGTTGGTCCGAATTTTGTTTGAATTCGATCTGAATTTAGATCTTAGCTTGCTCAGAGTTTTAATTAGAATTTTAATTTAAATTTTGGTCAAATTTTTTAACTAAAATCCGGATCGATTTCAATCTGAGTTTTGGCCATAGATTTTGCCTTAATTAGAATTTGAGTTTTGATCTGAAAAGTTGATCTGAATTTTGTTTGAGTTTGGTTTGAATTTTGGTTCGATTTTTAGTCTGAATTTGGTTTGAAGTCTGGCTTTAATTTCTATGTGAATTTTTTTTATTTTTTGTAGGGACTTGATCTGATTTTTCATCTGAATGTCGATCTGATATTTAGTTTTAATTTTGGTCCGAACTTAATATGAATTTTGGTCTAAACTTTGGTCTGAATTTTGATTTGAATTTGTATCTGATTTTTGGTCCGAATATCGGTCTAACTTATGGTTTAAATTTTGGTTTGAACTTTTGGTCTGAAATTTGATATGAATTTCGGTCAGATATTTGGTCTGAATTTGGTTTAAGCTTGGATATGCTTAATGTTCGCTAAGTTTTTAATAAGGTGCAATTTCTTTTCTGCCATTTAGAAACCAGAATTTTAGCTTTTAAGAGTAGTTGAAGAGTTCCGGAGCTCTTTTCTTCAACATACCCTGAGCTTATTCTACCAAGATGGAACTGAATTTAACAGGGACTACATAGTAGTAACCCCTAACCAAACGTAAACTCCCCCTTACATCGTACATGTGTGGACTAAATACTAAAAAAAATTCTGCTAATGTTTAATGACATCATTAATGATAAGACAGAGCATTGCTGTCACTCCGACTAATGCCATTAGTATCTTAAAACTAAATATAAATAATTTTCTATTTTTCCTAACTGATTTATGCATTACTAATGTTAATTTTCATCTATTATTTTAACCCATGTAACTTTTTACTTGCGCGAATCGTTTCATTTACAAAATTTTATTAAATTTTTCGAATAATTTATGCCAGAATAAAATTCACTTCCTTCCTGCCTTGCTTACTATTGTATATTCACTTACATACATAATTTTATTTTCAGTTAATCCTTTCATAAAAGCAAAGAAAAATAAAAAAAGAAATAGAAAAACAAAAATAATTTTTATGATTTTTTGTGTCGATAAGAATGCAATTGTTCAACCTACATCTATAACAACCACATACATACAACAATTGCACAATAACAAATTAAGAAACAAAGCAAAAAATTTTCAAAGTCACGCAATAATGATCGCTCAACACAATGATCGTGAGGCGCGCGAGTCAACTGCAGTCCAACTTCATCAATAATAACAACCAACAATAGTCGTCATTACCATCATCGTCAACATCATCGTCAGCATGGACAATAACAAGTAGCAGTCATCATAAATGACCTGCCCACCAACAAAATACGTAATTGCTGCTTATTGAATAATTATGGTTCATTTTATAATACTACACAAGAAAGTAAGTAGTGAAACGGGCGGAGAAAGTGTGGGCGTGCACGGAGTTGTTATTGTTGGATTTGATGATGAGCTCGCGTTGTACACACAGCATGAAAGGGCGCCTAAGGTGGGGCGAGCGGTAGTATTCTTATCTTGTTTCCGTTGCTTCCATTTCAAAGTTAATGACAGTTCTTTTTTTTTTTATAGACAAACGGCACAGAAGAACTTTTTGAATTACAATGAATAGGTTCTAATATTTTTCAGAATATTTTTCTAACTATATTTTTTTTCTGTCCCTTGTCATTGCCATTTTTATCGTGTGTTCACTGTTAATGTATGAATATTCGTTCACGTTTTTCCTATAATCATTTAATCAGATACTGACACAAACACACCGACTCAAATCATATCAAAATTTACATATAAAAGCAACTTTCACCAACTCTCACTCACTCACCGATTCATAATTGATTAGGGTAGTATTTTGTTTTTGTTTTCCTTATGGTTCACTGTTTCAAATCGCCTTTCTTTTCCCACACACCACAACCTACTTGATTTTTAGTATTACCTCCCATCTGACGAATTGGGATTTTTATAATAGGAGTAAAGTCCGCGTTGCGCAAGTAAATTGAAATGAACTGAAAAATACCGGATGTCATGTCGCGCACATTTTGCTCTTACTCAATCTATTTTTTTTTTTATTTTGTAGGAATTTTATCAACATCAAAGTATCTACAAAGTACAAAAAGGCTTCAGGAAAACAGAAAAAAAAAAAATTGTTCACTATAAAATCATTAAGGAGAAAATGTTTTACAAATTGAAAGTCACGCAACGATTGACCAGAGTTACGCGGCAAATTCAATAAAAGTGACGATATAATTTTTTTTGGTATACTACGACTGTTGCACACTCTACTTACATCAATGAAGCTTGGTAATAAACTACAAATACAACGATCTATCTTGTGTCAGTTTCTTGACTTCACTTCATCTTAAATTTATGAAATGAAGTTCGGTTTCTAAAAATCATTTCCTGATATTCGGCGGTCTATATCTTCTTTCACTTCCTTGATTATTCAATGGCAGTCCTTAAAATATCATCACGGTGTCTGGACAAAACATGGCCGATCCAATCCTATTTCTTTCTTTGAATCTTAACCCATTAATTGACAATGGTGCGAAAACACACCATTTTTAATCTATAAAAAAAATAGTTTTAGTCTGTAAAATGCACACTTTTAGTGTATAAAAACACACTTTTTTAGTGGTGCGTTTTTGCACCATTGTCAATTAATGGGTTAAGTATCTGCAGTGTTCAATTCTACAAATCTGGTCTTGGGAATGTGCTCGGCCAGACTATTTGAAATATTCTGGGTCGAGATGGGTTTATGAAAATTGTAAGGGCGGATAGTTAGCAGCTAATATTGAATAGTTGAAAGTTGCCTTTAATACCAAGGCAAGAAAATGAGGGTCACAATATCCTGACTTCTAGGATACAGTTAAGCCAAAGGCATTGAATAAGCCGCCAAATTGGCTCATCTATTCGTCGACCCCGTTGATGTTGCCAGAATCTCGAATTCATTAAATTTCGTACTCTTTAGGAAGGGAGGAAAGCTGCAGCAGTTCCGTTTCATAGCAAAAGTTTCAACCAAATAAGAAATTCTCATACTCTGCTTTTAAACCAGTACTGGGATGATATTAGCAGGTAAAGTTAAGTTCCGATGTTACATGGGATACATGGGTGTTTACAGTACCTTCTTTCTACAATGGAATTGTTTATCATTTCGACTACAATAAACCTAAAATTTCAAGTTCTATTTTTAGACGTCCTACTTTTGAAGAGCTTGTTAATGGTTTCAGTCTTTTTCTCAGTTTGATTTATTGATCGGGTCTAATTTAAGGTTTTTGGACTCAATTTTGCCCTGAAATTTTGTCCTGAGAATTAGTCTAAGTTTTGGGTCTAAATTTGGTTCGCCTCCAGTCAGATTTATGGTCTGAGTATTAGGTAAGGTAAGAAGTTGAACGGTAGTTCCAAACGGTGGTGTGGCAATTTGTTATCGCTTGGTGGTTTTCCATTGCCACACCACGAAGTCTGTTTGTATTTTTTCTTGTAATTCTTATTCACTTGATATCGATAGTGAATATTGCTATAAAAGGTTATGAGAGTTAACCACCAGACCAAGACCTCTCAACCTCATGGTTCACTACCCTCTAGACTATCGAGGTCTGAGTGTAGGTCAGATCTTTTAATTGTTTTGGCCTGAGTTTCGATTTTCGTTTGACTTTTGTTCTGAATTTCGGTCTGATTTTTGGTGCAAAATTCGGTTTAAGTTTTGGTCTAAATATTGGCCTTAATTTTGTGCGATTTTTGGTTGATATAGTCTAAATTTTTAGTCTGAATTTTGGTCTGAAGCATAATCCAATTTTTGTTTGATTGTTTATCAGAATGTGGTCCAAAATCTGGTTGATTTAGTCTAAAATTGGGTCTGATTTTTATTTGAATTTTGCTTACAATTCGGTCTAGTTACTGGCCAAATTTTTATCTGGTTTATGATTTGGGCTCCGATTTTTAACTAGTTTGGTCTCACATTCAAGTTTTATGCTAAGTGTTTAATGCAATGGCTAAATCCAAACAAAGTTGCAACTGTCCAAAAATGTTCAGAAGCATAAAGTATGACAGCAGTTTGCAAAAAAAAAAAAAATCAAGAATGCGAATACGGAAGCGAATGCGAAAAATATGAAAATGCTTAGCATGTACCGAAACCGAATGTGGACATCTGCTACATCACTACTTTTATCATTAAATGAACCAAAAAACGATTAACATTATATAAACTTTTTTATTTCATGTAAGAAATCGCGAATATTTAACACAAGCTTAAATTCGGTTCTGCTCTATTTCTGGCGTAGAGATATGGAAAGGCTTCGTCTGCGGAACATTTGCGAAACTTTTTGGCTGAAATCTATCACAAACAATGACCTGCTTAATCTAAGAAACACCACACCTGGACAGGTCACACTCTGCGCAAAGACGACGTAGATATTATCAAGATGTTGTTTCAGTGAAACACACAGGGTGCCAGAAGACCAGGCCACCGCTAGCAGAAAGCAGAAAGAGTTCAGTGCCCCATGATTTGACTAATTATATGTGTCAAGGAAACAAACAAAAACAAAAATTGTTTGTTTTCTCAATTTTCATTACACAGCCATTCCAGATTGAACGCAACAAAAAAACCAAATCTCGGCCCGATCATTTCAGATTTGGTTCAAACTTTGTCCATGGTTTTATTTTAGACCAAATTCAACAAAAAGGTATACAAAAAAAAAATCCGGTACGGTTTTCACCGGAGTTGCCAGAGCGAATCAAATCTCCGAAATCGACTGTATCGATTCACAGAATCGTCTATAACTCAGTCATTATACTACCGACATGCATGTACAAGGTACCGTTAGAAAGGTAATAAGACAGGCTACAAGTTAATTTTTTAAATTAATTATTTTTTTAAATTATTTCATTAAAATTTAATTTGCAAAATTCATATCATAGTCCCGAAAATTAAAATTCAAAATTTGGTGTTCCGTTAGGAAGACTAAATTACCTTTTTTTGGCTTCATACATGCATGTCGGTAGTATAATAACTGAGTTATGGACGATTCTGTGAATCGATACAATTAATTTCGGAGATTTGGTTAGCTCTGGCAACTCTGGTGAAAACCGTACCGGATTTTTTTGTTGGGTTTGGTCTAAAATAAAACCATGGACAAAATTTAAGCCAAATCTGAAAGGATGAAGTCGATCGCTCGTTACGTTCAATCTGGAATGGCTGTATATTTTATGATTTGTTGACTACACCAAAGAGAGACACGCTCGTGGTCGAGAAAGCAGACCGTGCTTAATTCGTCATTAAAGTACAGGAAAAGTGGCTGTAACTTCTTAAACAATTATTTTAGAGATTGATTGAATACATTCTCTAATAAATATTTTCAAAAAAGAGACATTTTTAATCAACAAAACCCGAGTCTCCGGAATAAGGATAAAAAACAGAAAAGGTTATTTGTAAGTGGGAAGATTTTGTAAATGCTAAACAGTGTTTTCTTTCTGTTCATAAGCACGAAAAAGGGAAACTTTTTTTAGAATATTTTTGAGCTCTTAAAAAATTAAGTATGATATATAGTTCTATGATTAATTTGAATTGTCTTTAAATAATAGAAACTTTAGAATTTACAAATTTAATGTTTGGTATACAAGAGTGTAGGGTATAATCATTGTCAAACCACACCACCCCAAGGCACAATACCACATTACAAAACCACCACCACTTGCGTTGTGTCAGTTTTGGTAAAATATATAGCTAGCGAGTGAGCTACTGCAATTGTTGTTGTTATAGCTGTGGTCACTGCACAAGGTACGTCGTTTTTCTATACCACTGAATTACTCCTCAGTGGAGGGAGCGAAAAAGGCAATGTAAAGGTAAGTGAAAAAAAAAGAAAACGAAAACTTTTTGTTATACAAATCGCGTTAATGGCAGGTGTCGATGCTTATTAACGAAAATGTTATATTAAAACATTTACACGTTTTGGCGGCAACGGAGGTGTTGACGGAAATGTTTTTGCTACCGTGTGAAACGTGGAAAAAAATTGAATAATTTAATATTACTTAGAAGATAAACAAAATATTCACGTGTAGGTCACACTCACCCATATGAATGAATTTAAAACGGAATCAAGTAATTTTTAGGAATTATAATATTATTATGAGTGGGAGCTTTAACGCTTATAAATTTTAAATGCTTGTAATTTTTATAGCTGTATTTTTAAAGCTTTTTTGATTATTTTAAATATTTCTTTTCTTAGATTTTAAATTTTTTTGCTTGGAATTTTTTAGGGAATATTTTTCACCCTTGTTAGTTACAATATTTCAATTCACCAATACCTTACTCTATACTTTACTGTTTTACTTAATGCTCGTTTATAAAATATGCTTCAGTCGCGTGTCTATTTTCAATAAATATTACAAAATACCAATAAACCACATGAAAAATATAATACACAGCAGGAACTAAGTACTAGTTAGTTTGAAAAAAAAAAACACACTGAAAGATGATGATAATGATGATGTGGAAGAAGCAGCAGTAGCAAAATAGCAAAAATGCAGAAACAGCAACACTAATCGCTGTTAAAGTGCAGGTACTTAAGTGTTTTACATTTTTTCAGTTTTCGTTTCATTTGGTTTTACTGCTGCTAGCATTGGCGCTATTGTTGGTAGTAGTGGTGTAGGGATGGTGGCGATGGTGATGGTGGTAATGTTGCGGATTACCCTTGGTGGCACAATAAATTTTACTGCAAAATAGTTTTATTACATTGTGAAGCAAAATTTTGTAATTTTTGTTTTATGAATCATTTGTACAAATTTTTAGAAAATTTTAAATTTCAATTCTTTAAATAAATTACAAAAATCCCATTCTTAATTGGGCAAAAATCAAAAGTAGAAATTCATGCTAATGTGGTACTAAAAAGGTACCTGGTGGTTAAAAATGTATTTCTGGCAAAAATAAACGTTTTTGGAATCGTTATTTTAGTACTACAAAAAAGTCATAGAAGAGAAGAATTCTCCAGGCTTTCAATGTACCAAAAACATGATATCAGGGTTTACTCAGTTTCCAGCAAATTTAATACTTATTTTAAATTTATTAAAAAACTGAAAAATCGTTGTTCTTGTAGAATTAGGCAGTGATACAAAAACTATCACATGTTACACCAAGCATTTCTTGGGCAAGCACTTTCCTCTAATATTTCAATCACCCTGAAAATAAATTCTGTTAGCATTGGCAGTGAGTTTGAGTTTGAAGAAGCAAATTTTCTTGAGGTAAAGAAAGTCCTTAAACATAGAATATATGTATGTATTTTAGATAAAAGTATTCTCAAGAAGAATCGAATTCTTTCATAATGAATCTAAATAAAATATGTTTTTAAACATTTTCGAATACGAAAGGCGTCAATAGGCATAATAGCTAATATCCGAAACAGCATTAGTCTTTTGAAACAATGGGAATTCAGAATAAATTGAAAATGAAATTAGTTACCCGATTAAAATACAGACTAAAATCCAGCCCAAAACTCTGACCAAAATTCAGCCTACAGTTCAGACCAAAATTCAGACCAAAGTTCAGATCTAAACTTAGGCTAAAGTTCAGACCTAAACTGAGTCTAAAGTCCAAACTCAAACTCAAAATATCAGACCCAAACTTCAACCAAAATTCAAATCCCAATTCAGACCAAAAATCAGACCCAAATTCAGACCGAAGTTAAAACAAAAATTCAGACCAAAACTCAGATCAAAGTTCAAGACAAAATCAATCAAAATCCAAAACTCACAAAATTGAGTTCGAATTCATACCGAAATTCAGATTAAAATACAGACCAATAATCAGACCATAAATCAGATCAAAATTGAAACCAGAATTCAAAACCAAACTTAGACTAAAATTCAAAACCATACATAAACATAAAATTACACCCAACACTAGACCAAAATTCAGACCCCAGCTCAAACTCATTTCGAAATTAAAACGAAATATAGACCCAGTTTCAGATTCAAACAAAGAGTAAAACTCTGATCAAAAAACAGCGAAAAACTCGGACTCAAACTCAAACTAAAGTTCAGATCCAAACTTAGACACAAAATCAAACAAAACCTGAGGCCAAAAATTAAGTCAAAATTTAAACCAAAATTCAGATCCCAACTCAGATCAAAGTTCAAACAAAAATTTAGATCAAAACTCAGATTATAACTCAGATCAAAGTTCTGACCAAAATCAATCCAAAACTAAGATTAAAATTCGACCAAGACTTTGTTCGAATTGAAACCAAAATTCAAATTAGAATTCATGTTTAGACCAAAATTCAAACCACAATTCAAATTCAAACTCAAACCAAAATTCAGACTCAAGCATAGACCAAAAATTAGACTCAATGTCAGACCAAAATTCAAACCCCAACTCAGACCCAAACTATGCTTGAAATGAAAAGAAAATATGGACCCAAACGAAGGCAAAACCTCCGACCAAAAATCATCAAGTCAAAATTCAAACAGAAATTTAGACCATAACTCAGAGCAAAGACCCAAGCTCAGACTTAAACCAAAACTCAGATCAGAATTCAGACTAAAATTTTGACCAACTTCAGACCCATATTCTCATGGAAAACTACACAAAACTTATTAACAAGTTATCCAAAAGTTGGAAATAAGAATTTGGTCTATATATAACTGTTCTCATTTTTGGAAGAGGCAGTAGCCTCATAGCCAATCTCTGGAGCCGTCACTACCTGCTAGTATTTGGTTCTATATCCAAGCGTTTGAGGTAAACTCTAAACTGTAATATTCAGTGAGGTAGTCGTATAGGGAGTCCTTGTTTGTTTTTATTGCAGCTTTAACTTCGAGCTCTTTTCTTAAGATTGGAACATGCAACTTCAACAACGTGCTGCGAAATGCTGGGTATTCCTTATCTGATCTTAACTTGTTTTTCATGAAGTGAATATCTTTATATGGAACCGATTAGTGCCACAGTCGGTACATTTGAAGCTTATTTGCTATCTTCATAAATCCGGAAAATTTGTGATTCCTAGAGTATGAGCGTATTCTATGTTCTCCCTTTCAATCCTTATTTTTAATACGGAATAATTGTTATTAATAAATCTCAATATCTGTGGTTATTGAGAGGTGTGACCAGTAATTTTGAAGGGTTTCAAACGGAAAAAAAACTTATTTCTTAGCCATATGAATATTGTAATGGAAAATTGTTCAATAGGAAAATGGCCTTCAATATTTGAAGAAAACTACTTAGTCCTTACTTTCCAATAGATTAAGTTTTGACAAAATCTTTAAATTAATTATGGAATGGTGGATTTCCCGGTGACCACTGTTCTGCTTCCCCTGACTATTGTTGGAGATAGATAATTTTGTGAGAGGTTGTTGAATGCATACAACTATTTATTTGATTTCTTGACTTCCTGGATCTTGAAAAATTTGAATGGTTACTTCCAAATTTGCTTGCAATAATTTGAAAACATTTCTTTTTTTTATAACGCATCTTGTTATGTTGAACAGTGTTTTCGTTCACCCGCTCACTTTTTATTTTATATTTTAATTTCTTTTTTTTTTTTTTTTGTTGTAAGTTTTGCACGTTTTGTTTTTGTTTTGACTTAAATGTTTCATGAGTTCAAATAGTTTCTCGTGCGAAAAATATCCTTCACTCTGACATTGGGCGTACCGCAGTTGGAGCAAGCAGTAGAATAGAAACAAAAAATACGAAAAATAGAAACAAAAATCGCAACCGAAAGCATGCAATATTTGTTTCACCCTCCCCCATTCTCCCCTCACAAAAGTCTTCTTGTCTTCATAAAAAGAAAAAATAAGAATGCAGCTAACGCGAAAAATGAGACGAAGACAGCGTTAAAGTTGGTGATGGCGTTGGTAAAGAGACTAAAGCAGCTACTATTACACAGTAGTAGCAACAGAGAATTTTGCTTTCTTTTTTTTTTGTGGGTTCTACTCAAGGAATGCACGCGCTTAAGCATAAGTACTTCCGACTTTAAAAGCATGTCACATCCGGTTTCATTTTATAACCGTGAAGCGTGTGATTTGATGTGAAATGCCCAAAAGAGTTGAGGCACATACACACACACACCGACACACATACAAAATAACTTTAAGAGGCGGTAAATAAGTAGGTAGGTATGTATGTTTGTATGTGTTTATATGCTGTAAGAAAGAAGCAATAACATGTCAGTTGGTATCTGGAGAGATCGAACCATAGTAGATGCAAGAAGGAAGAAGAAAACTGATGAAACCACAAGCTGATTTTATGTTTTAGAGCAAGTATATATTTTGTAGACGTTTTTTATGTATTAAAAATAAATTGCTAGATGAAATGCTTTGAGTTGCTTATGCTTATTAATAATGTGGAGCAATTGATTTGGGAATTTTAGTGGGATAGTAATTAAAAATTGCAGTTTATTGAAAGTAGATTGCAATTAAAATTTTTAAGCTTAGGTTAGTTGCATTTACTTTCATGTGACAGATTTAAGGCTACCTTCTGGTCTAATCACTATAGTAATAAAGAATTTTAGTGTCGAGACAAAGGGCATTCCAGACAAACACAAATATAAAATGCGATGTGGCGATGTATATTCCAATGCAAAAGTGTAAGTCGGATGCTATTTTGAATTACAACGACAATAAAGCAAGAGTGGATACGATGGACCAAATGGTATCTGGATACAGTCGCAAAAGATCAACGAACCGTTGGCCATTGTTCATGTTTCATAAAATACTGGACATTAATCCTAGGATGGGCACCTGAAATGGGCCTAATTAAGCCCATTTTGAGTTTAAACATGTATTTCGGTTTTGTTTCTTGACGAATCCATCTGAGACTCCATGACTTCTTACGCCAATGTTTTCTGAGCACAAAAAAAAAAAAACAAAATTTGTATCAATCGGAATAAGTTGATAGAATGAATTTTTTTTTTTATTGCCTCTACCTCTTAAGTTACCCCCTGGACCTATTTAGGCCAGGTGTTCATTTCGTGTATTCGTAAAATTTATAGCAAGTTATTTTGAATTTGAGGTTTATTTAGAAGCAAAAGGTAATTTTGGGGTTTAAGAAAAATATATATATATTTAAAAGAAATGCATGTATGTATGCGTAAATACAAACACACACATACATACAAATTATTGCCACATCAATGTGTTTTGCTTATGTAATCTTAAATCGTTTGTCTGATCTTAGTCAAATTTGGTGTAGAGGTGCACTTGTATATATGTCAAGTTATGGGCTATAAAATGTGACCGTATCTCGAAGTGGGCGTGGCATTTTCGCAAGCTCCAATATCTTCGAATATCAAATCAAGCTAAAGTAATAAAATTGTGATCCGCTAGTCCATGAACTGGTGAACAATGAAATATATAAAAAATCATCTCTTTGAATCATTCTAAGCAATTTCTGAATTAAAATTTATAAGTATGTTGACATGGTTTAAAATTAAAATTACTTAACACAAACTGGTTCTTAAAAATATTTTTCATATTGCATTTAACTAAAAATTACTTGTTGGTTCCAAAATTGGTATAACACTAAGAAACGCTATTAATTTTAATTAATATTTCAATAAATAAAATATTTTTGGCTTTTAAAATTCGAAATTTTAAACTAAAATTAAAAAAAAATTTCAAATTTATTTAAACTTTGCACTCAAATTCCACAAAAACCTCGTCACCTATTATATATAAATTACAGCCAAAAAACTTTCATTAATTAAAACTATACAGTTTTCCAAAATTTTGTAATTATTCATCTTATTTGCTTGTAATTTTCAAGTAGAAAAACGTATGTTAGTAATTCGGATCGATTTTAAAAGTTAATCTTTTTCTTATTATGCTTTCTAAAAAGGTGCTTATTTTTACCAAACTATAGCAGAATATTCAGTGAGCAAAACCCTATATAACATGCTGTAATAGGCCATAACAATCGTTTTATTCACGTGGGCCAAATTAGGCCCAGGAGGTTATGTTAGCGCCTCCTAAAGAGGTGCCCATCGAAGGGTTAATCTGATGATACAATGGTGCAATGTGCTTGACCCACGGTGTGGAAACTAAAACGTATACATGCAACATCTTTATGGCCGGAGAATCTGCTGATTAATATATATACATCTACTTTTCAATAATATTTATGTTTAAAAATTCTACCTGCATCATGTTTCTCCCCTTTTACATATTCTATTATATACACACACTCAAATACAACACATGTTTGGATGTACACACATACAACGTTTATACACACTATTTGCATACGTACTTTTATTTAAAATTACTTTAAGAAGCCAAATCTTGTATGTGGCCTAGCCGTGCCCATCCAAAGGGTTAAAAGTACATTGCCCATCGAAGAGTTATATATTTACATTACTAAAATCATTTGAAACCGCGAAAAATGCTGAAGGTAAAAAAACAGAACCTGAACACCTCCCAGTGCACTATGGGTAAAATTCCCACTTTAAAAAGAAACTGTTGCTAGTGATCGAAAATTGCGCATAACTTGCACTCTTCTTATATGTTTAGCTTCGAAGAAGCTTAGAAATTTGGACCAGATTTTGTTGATAGTTTTGGATCTGAAAAACGTTTTTCCAAAGGAATTTAGGATCCGCAATATTTAGCACTTTTTTCGTTCTGTCTATAAAATATTGCAAACTTATGCAAGCCCCGTTTCAACGGTGTTCTGAGAATTGAAAAGCGTGAGAAACTCTACTTTGGTCGTATAGCTTCAGTTCATAGGTCATGGAAAACTGCATTTTAAGTCATGTACTTATAAGTGGTGAAGATAACGCGAGGTACAGTCGCAAATATTTCTTACCTTCCTTGAAAACGCCTAGGTCCTGACTGCTTCTTTCGACATGCAAAATATGTAATCATCAGCTAACGTCACATTGAATTCACATGCTCAGAAGAACATTAAGATCCGCTGATTATGAAATATTCCTCCTACCGCATTGGGCTTAACGCGTACTAAATCTTGCCCACTTTCAGCTTTTAGTTGTTCGAACTTATACTCTATATTTTATAATATTGATGATGATGGGTGCAAATGATAATGACGATGAAGATAATAATGATGATATGACAGTAACAACGATATGCATTTTTATTTTCCCTCTGGAAGTTATTTATTTTTGTTTTTTCTGTTTCAAATTTATTAAGAAAGAACTCATTTCAGATGACAGCTTAAAAGAGTTATTATTCTTCTAGTTGTAATTGTCGTTGTTGTTGTTGTTGCTGTAGTTGTTATTTGTCATCAGCAGCAACAAACAATAACAACAACAACAACTAAACCATAACAATAGCATAACAATTGCAGTATAACAAAATATGCAGCAACAACAATTGCAACAAAAACAAAAAATATCAAGAGAAAAATTATTTGATGGTTCACAAATCAAAATAACATCTCAAAAAACATTTGACATTTTTGTATTTATGTGGACAGTTTTAGAATAAATAATAATACGACAACGACGATGAAGAAGAATATGACAACACAATGATGTTGACGAAGACTGCTTGATGTCAAACAAGAGGCATAAGCAAATAGGCGGCAACAGCAACAACAGCAACAGCAGCAACAACTGTAGAATAAGAAGACAAAGTATCAGTATCGGTTGCAATTGCAGTAGGCAGAACTCCAGCAAAACAACAACAAAAGGATGAAAAGCCTATGGAAGTAATAAATGAAAACGGAAACCAGTATAAAAACAACAATACATATACACACATATTAAAAAAAAAAAAAAACAAAATATTCTATAACAAAAAAAAAAAAAAAATGAGAAAAATGTTTCTCATGACAATAGCAACAACAACGACAAAAAAGAAAGCAATTATGCAATACAAAAGTAAAGTCAACTGTTTCACTCAACTCAGAGAAAGAGCAAAGAGAGAAGGAGTAAGCGAGAGCGAGAGGAAATAAAAAAATGAAAAGAGGATAAAATTGTGTAAAGCGAAAAGGATTTGTTTTTATTTAAAAGCCAAGTCGAAAAACAAAAGCGGAAAGAAAAAAAAATCAAATAAAGAAAGAATGAATATATATGTAAGAATATATGTGCAGTATAGTGTAAGCGACTTGTGAACCAGCAGAAGAGAGTAACGAAGAGCATGGAAAAAAATAACAAACGCAAGAATTTTCATAACAAAAATGCAATGAAAGCGAACAACAACAACAAATACTAGATGCAAAGCTTCTGTACTAAAAGCAGCAGCAACAACTGCAGTGCGTTAGCTCTGGGCAATAGCAACAGTATCATCAGCAGCAACAGCAAACCAACCAACTGCAATAGCAGCAAACAATAGCAACAGCAATTGTGACGCATTTCATGTGCATAGTTGTGGTTCTTTTTATTGCGAAATATTGCAAAATTCAACATTGCAGCATTTTCTTATATTTATTTATTTTTTTTTTTATATTTTTGTTTGTTTTTGCTTTCGAGGTTACCACTATTATTATTGTTGTACATTCGTACAAACTTATATATATATACTTATATATATATAACTGATCTTCAAAATCTCATACTCTCTTGCTGGCTGAATGCACCAACTTTTTTCACGCCTTCTCTCTACCTCCTGCTCTCGAATTATGCACTTTTGCGTGAAATGTTTGGAATGTTGATGAATTGCATTCTTTTTCATATCCAGCAGCAATGGCAACACTAGTAAATAAAAAAAAAAAAAAAAAATTGTTCTTGCATACAACATGAATAGAAATTTTCCTGGCACGCAAATCTCGGAATGTTATTATTCAAAAATGTTGCATATATGTGTGAGTATTCAAGTAACGCACAAAATTTTAATAACTTGAATTGTTTTGTTTAAAAACCTAACAAATACAAAGACAACAATTCTTATCTGTATTTCTTTTTGTGTGAAAATTGCTTTCACTTGACACACTTTTTTCCGTTTTGGGAAAATTAATTATTGTATTTTGCGGAAGGAATTAAATATGGTATTTGCAAATATTTGTTCAATATTTTTTTAATTTTAAACACTTTCTTTTAATTTTATTTAATTTGATTCATAAAATACACAATGTAGAAAAGAGCTAGTTGAATAATATATAAAAAGAATTTCATTTGATCATGAGCTTATTAATACAATTGAATAACAGAAGAGCTCATTTGCTCATCTGTTTTGCATGCTGTTTTTGTTGCATGAAAAATGTGCGTGGATTTGCTCTCAGAGAAGTATTAAATTTTTTTATATATAGAGTCAAATGAAGATTTAAACAAGACAAGATTGCAACACTCGCATTTCCGTTATTCGGCTCTCACAATATTGAGAGAGAGAGAGAGAGATGATGTGTTTGAAGTTAATAAAATATTTGTGATAAAATTAATAAAGAACTAAAAATGGAGTCTAGTTATAGTAAAAATAAATGTTAAGGTAAATGCAGTTAGTTCCGTGCCACTAAGACATTTTGATCTTTAAAAAGAAATTGTTATCAGGCCAACGTTATCAAGATACAAATTTTAGATTTCATGTATTACTTGACTCTTTTTTTTTAGTTATAAAAGTTAAAATATTTAAGTATTTTTACAAATTGAACCATTTATTTATTTATTATTCCAAAGCTTTTAATTGCAGCTAATTCCGTACTAAAATTTGGTCAGTAAAACTAATTTCGTGCTAATACGAATACAATTCCGTTCGAAATTTAATGAAGGAAGATTCGAGTGATTCCTAAGCCTTTTCTTGTAAAAATAAAACAGATTAAAGAAAATATATATATTTTTTTACTCAAAAACCTAAAAAAACGTAATAATAAAAAAATTTAAAAAAATGAGGTAGCTTCTAGCGTATCAACTTTTTAAAAGGTATATTAAAAATTTTTCTATATATAAATACTATGGGTGATCGAATTTGTTTTAATAGATAAGAATTTGATGTCTGAAGCAAAGTTGTTAAACGCAAAGAGATAAGCAATTTTGAATACACATTTTTCCTCCATCTTCCACCCTTCATCTCAAAAATTGGGTTTGATACCCCCTTTTACGATAAATAGCCAATAAAAAAAACGTTGAGAACTATTATACTGTCTTTTTAGAATTCTATGGCAGAAACAGGAGCAACAGTGAGGCATTCTGAAACTCTTTGTTTTATAGTGGGATTTCCCTCAAAAATCCTTTGCACCAATATCGTCCTGGTGGACCATTCTTAAAATTATTTGGGCGATTCAGCTCCTTCATTAAACCTGTAGTACCCAAGCGTGTCTCTAGACAGCCCTTATTAAAACGGGTGTAATTACCACCTTAATAGTTTTTTGTTGCTACATTTTATCATATCGTTTATAGCAAGCTTTCCCCAAGCTTCAGTTACGAGTTATGATGCGTTTTACAAAAGTTAGCGACAGTCAAAGTCAAAAATTTGTGAAGAACAGGAAAATAAATTATTTGGATTGAAATAAATAAAATACTTCTCGTCGTAGGTACTAGCCAGATAAAAAACTAGTACAGTAGAAAAGAAAGGTTGGTAATGGCAAAACCACCGAGCTGAAAAAAATTGCCACACAGCCGTTCGGAATCGGCGTTAAACTGTAGGTCCTACCATCGCCACTGTGGTCTAGTGGCAGAGTGCCAGACTCTTATCTCTGGAGACCTGAGTTCGATTCTCGGCTTGGGTATGTTTCTTATCTATCTTTCTTTCTCTCTGCCTTTCTTTCTTTCTTGGGGCTTTGGTACAGTAGATCTTACAGGTCGCAGTGCCTGACTTTCGAGTCGTCCTCTTTCAAATAATAATAAGTATATCTCAAGATTTCTTCTAAGCTACTGTTGATTTCAATTAAATTCCAGTCCGAATAATAATGAAATCCCCTCAATAAGTGTCTATTTTATGTAATTATCAACTAAACTGCAGCGAACTATACGTAAATAATTTGAGTGAAACCTGAGATTAATTTTGAATAAATCGTGGTCTGATCCATTTTTCTATGAATAACAGAGTGAATATAAACTGTTTACATAAGAAAACTATCGCGAAGATCACTATTGAGTAGCGGGTTCCGAAACGATCGTCTGATCTGCTATCTTTATGAATTTTTGGTATTCATTGGGCTTTATTGTTCATTTAAAGCCTATTAATTTTAAATAATCATTCGAAGAAATTAATAAAAAAAATTTTCCAAATTAAAAATACTAAAACAGAGCTTTCCTTTTGTTTTATCAAATTTTTATTTAACACTGCAAGTTATTATTTAAAACAAGTACAGTACAAGCGGATAAACTTTTCAAAAAAAGTATGTTCCTTTCATGGATTATTTATAGTTTCCGAGATATTGTAACTTTTATGGTCTATTTTTACTGAAGAGAAATTTTCCTCTCATTTGGAAGGACACTGAAATCAAAATTTTGCGAATTTTTAATTTGTTTGTTTTATCAGTTTGTTCGCTAAATCGAGGGTTTGTTGAATTTGGATGAAAACCATCTTTTTGGGTACGATATTTGCTATAAGCAATATAAAATAATTATATTAGCAAATAATTAATTATTAAAAAATTATTTAAGAATTTCTACAATTTCTTTGATTAAATTTACTTGAAGTCCAACTTTTCTTAAAATATGTGGATATATTCTGGGTTATTTGATGCTTGAATGTTCTTATTTTAATCAGCAAAGTTTGCTTATTTCAACAAAAAATTTGTCAAAAGATAATAAATCTTTAATTAAACAAGTTTTTGGTCATATATCTATTATATGTTTTGAATATATTTGCTTAGAAATCTTAATCCTAAATAAGGAGACATAATATTTTTAGAAAAAGATAAGCATAAATATTACTACTCATCAAATAAAGAGAAACCTCTTTAATTTTGTGAGATTTCTAGTACATATTGCTACTCATGAAGTTTATAAAACTAATTAATAAGTTTTTTAATGAAAAGCCAAACATAAATTCAAATGTTTTGAATTCAGATTTCATGAAATCCCAAAAAATATAATATATAAAATATACCCAAATAAAACCTTAACTAATGTCAATGTGATAAAATTTTTGCTGAACTTCATTAAAATCTACACTAATAAATTTTTATAACCAACAATTCAGCAGAAAATTTTCAAATCAAAAACAACAAAAACAACATGTGTATCAATTTGTATACCTATTTACAGTGACGGTCAATAAAATAGCAGTGAAAAAATAAATTTCTAACGCAAATAATATTTTTTTGGATCAAAAGCTTGAAGTCTTTTATTTTTATAACAAAAGCGGTATTTACCCCTCAAAAGGGGTAAACCCTAAAGGGTTTTCCATTAGGGGCATAACAATTTCGTATCTTTATATGAACGCACCTTTAAACTTTTTTAATGAACTGTCAATATCAAAAGGTTAGTTAAAGTCAACATTTTCATCATGGTTAAGTTCATGAACCAGCAACGGTTGGAAATTATTAAAAATTACTACAGAAATTCTGAGTCGGTGGTCGCCACTTTAAGAGCGCTTACTCCAATTTTCGGTAGTAATACCGTCATGTTACCGTCAATGGAGAGCGTTATCGTGTTATGTTGGAAGATTATTTGTGGCCAGAATTGAATGAACTTGACATCGACGATATGTGGTTTCAACAAGACGGTGCCACTAGCCACACAGCATGCGTCACAATCGATTTATTGAAAGGCAAATTCGGTGAATGTGTTATCTCGAGAAATGGTCCGGTGGAATGGCTGCCTCGTTCATGCGATCTAACGCCATTGGATTTCTTTTTATTAGGCTATATAAAGTCACTGGTCTATGCCAACAAGCCAGCGACTTTAGACGAGCTCAAAAACTATATCAAACGCGAAATTGTCAACGTTCCGGTCGAAATGTGTGCGAGAGTGGTGCAAAATTGGGTCCAAAGAATTGATCACTGTAAACGGGCTCGTGGTGGTCATATGGCTGAAATCAAATTTCATTCATAAAATGAAATGCTTGCACTACACCCACAATAAATTTGAACTCAATATCTCAAAAAAATTCTGTGTTTTATTAATAGATAAAATTGTTATGTCCTTAATGGAAAACCCTTTACTAGTATAACTTTTAGAATAAAAGTATAATCTGTAAAATAAAAGTTAATCTGCAAAAACTTATCCTCTCATAAAGAAAATTGATGCCCTAAAGTTTCCTGTATAATTCGCAGACCCGATTTTATTCAAATTATATCGATTAGTATTGAAAACTGAAAGAATTTGTTAGCTTTAAATTTAACGGAATGCCAGATAGATTGCGGAGAAAGATGCAGAGACTTAGATTCCAAGACAATGTGCCGCAGTTTATAGCCAAATTTAGAAAAAATTAAACATTACTTAGTAGAAACATGGAGATTAATCCAAAAATATTGTGGTTATCCGAATTTTTTACTAAGCGGTGCTATTTTTGAAATTAATATTCCTTATTCGACTTTGGATACGTTAACCAACTCCGCTTTCGTCTTCTTTTTTTTTTTAAATGAATATTCCTTATGCGACTTCGGATACATTAAACAACTCCACTTTTGTCTTTTCTTCTTGAGTATAAAAACACAATCCGGGGAACAACATCAATAGAAATACATTTGCTTTTCTACTTTTAAAATATACTGCCATCTGCCATAAGATCGAAGTTTAATATATTTGGCCAATTCACAAGCTGGCATATACCTACTGCATTTTGTTTGACCGCTTTTACACACTTCGATTTCTGACCGATTTCTCTCACCGATTTTCTATTTTTTGGCGAGGGAGGGGAAACGAAACTGAATGAGTCAAAATCGTCTGTATCAACGATTTTACAACGATTTTTGACATTGACATTTACAAGTTTTGCATCTCTGTTCCACTCATGTAAAACGAATAACAGAGAAGCACTAGAAATACAAGTAAGAAAAATCGGTGTGTGTAAAAGCAGACTTTGTAATATATATATTCTGTACTTTCAGTGTACTTCTCGTACGCGATTCCACTTTCGGCTCCTCTCATTTGCGGAAAAACAATATCAAAGAAAACCAACTAGCTCTTTGGCTTCCTTGCTTTCTTGATCTCTCACAAGATCGCAGTTTTCTCTCTATCGCTCTTCTACGTCATTCAACTAAATATATGTACCGACACAACTGTTAAGCATTTCTAAATTTTTGTGCGCATATCACTGAAAAGTTTTTCTTTTGATACTGCCTTTTCATTGACCATCGCTGTATATAGAAATATAGAAAGAGTAAAAACATTTTCACAAGCAATTTTGCGAAAAATTAATGAGTCATCGTAAAAAGGGTTTAAAATAACTTTCGAAAAATTGTTTATCTTAAGTGTATAGAGCAGAAATGTACGTGTGTATTTTGTGTATGAATGTTTATCCCCTGCTCTGTATGAGTGTGCATGTGTTAGAGTGTAAACAAACCCACGTAATCACTTTTAAAATAGAAGACAATTTACTACTTTTGTGAATAATTTTTTTTTTCCATTTTCATTTTTGCCAATACCATCACCTCAAATCACATTTGACTTTAGAACTCAACCTATTCATATTAAAACCCCCAACCCAAACCAAAAAGGATACTCCACTACTACTTAACTCTACCTCTATCTACCTTGGATGGAGTGAATGTGAACAAGGATGCGGTAAGTTGGTTGTATTCAAGTGTGAGTAGATTATTTAAAGAAATTTGTCGAGAAATTGTCAAAGGATTTTACCGAACGAAGCGCAGCAACGCAATGATGATAGCAATAAACACCTCACAAAAAGTTGATGTCATTTCATTAAAATTGTCGGTGTTGTCGTCAATTTTGCTGTTGATGAAAGCTATATTGCCGTTGTTGGTGTCATCGTCGTCGTCGTCATCGTCGTCGTCGTTGTTAATGCAAAAGGATGTCATAGCAAATTTTGTTAAAAGATGCGATAAAGCGTTTTCAAACTTTCACACACACACACACACACTCTTATACTGACACTCACAAAACGTTGTCACATGCCGTTGATGACATGCGGCGGCATGTAAAATTTGTGGTGGCAAAAAGTAAATGTATCGGTGTGAGATCTGTAGGCATAAATGCATGAAGTGAAGTGTATTTTGTGTGTATCCTTTTTATTGCGTAAAATGCTTTTTGGTGTGTTGGTTTTTCATGCATTTTTTTTAATGTTTTGGTTCGTTTGTGAATTGGGCTTTTATACATTGACATATATTGACACATTTACATACATGTATATGAAATTTATCGTTAGTTATATTGAGTTGAAGTCTGTAGATATATTACATTCTTTTTTACACTTACTTGATGAAAATGAAGTGAAATTGATGTGGCAAATAATTTGATAATATTTTGTAGAATGTCTCTGTGTCTGTGTATATGTGGTTGGGTGGTTTCTTTTTGTTTTGTAATATAATATCATCGTACTCACTGTAAATTGAATTGGTTTTTGTTAGTGATATTGGAAGTAAAATTTCGATATTCATAGTTTCTGAGGTTAGTGTACTTTGTCTGATACAAACCTGGTACATATTTTGTTTCGCTCCTTGAGTTGTTTTGTTTTTGGATTAATCTTTTCCAATTTTCCAATTTAATATGCGAATTTCTCATCAAGAAATCATTTATGATAAAGAAATCTACTTCCACAGTTTTGGAAAGTCTACAAAATTATAAATTTCTAGGGTTCCAAGGAGGAACAAAGAGGTATAACGAATCGTCTCCATCCTGATTTGTCTTGTCTTGTCTTTGCTCCAACTGATATTCTTATAACAAGTTTTATTTCCAAAATCAGTTTCCAGGTATTCCATTGCCCTCCTCTTTTTTGACTTTCTTGAGTATTCCAGTAACAGGAAGTAATTTTGAGATTGGGCGCCCCATTTACATTTTTGAAAATTTTTCATTACTGCAATCCATTTGTCTCGTATGAAAGTTTTACAAAATATGTACCAAAAATTCATGAAAATAAGGTGGGAAGTTTGCATGAACGTAACCCTGTTTACTTTTTATAATAAACAGACGTCATAGTAGCCGAATTTCAAAAAAATGATCACTTCAACCGATTCCTATTAGCTTATTGACTTAACCATGAACTCCTCTCAAAAAAGTTATGATGGCGTTTTATTGTGTAATGGTAACTTTGATTCCGCAAGTGATTTGGTTCCAAAAATTCTTAGACCCTACTCCTTCAGAGTTACTCAGTTTCAAAGTTACGCAGTTTCACAATTATACAGTCTCAAAGTTACTCAATCCCAGAGTTACTCAGTTTCAAAATTACTCAGTTTCAGTGATATTCAATTTCAAAGTTACTCAGTTTCAAAGTAACTCAGTTTCAATGTTACTCAATTTCAAAGTTACTCAATTTCAATGTTCCTCAGTTTCAGAATTACTCAGTTTCAGAGTTACTCAGTTTCAGAGTTACTCAGTTTCAGAGTTACTCAGTTTCAAAGTTACTCCATTTCAAAGACACTCAGTTTCAGAGTTACTCAGTTTCAGAGTTACTCAGTTTTAGTTTTACTTAGGTTCAGTGTCGGCCAGTTTCTACTTTAATTATCCGATATTGTTTTACTGCTAAGCCTATAATAAACTTGCATTGAACTTAAGTTCAATGCAAGAAGTCTTTCAAAGGAGATATAAAACATAACTCAACCTGATTCAACAAATTCTCCCAAACCCGAGTCCTCGTATGTTCTAAACTCATTCATGAAAATATGGTGTAACTCTGGTTCTGGCACTAACTTCAATGAAAACCATGCCTAATGGCGGATTAACCGACCGAGTGCCGATTTTTACGCTCTCATTTTAGTGTCGGGGCTTTCCAAGACAATGCTTATATCGTCTTCAAATACGTTTTTGTAAAACTAAATCTCATTAGTTCATTCGATTCGATTGAAATATTAATATTTATAAATGTAGAAAAACTTTTAATAGAAGAGTAATCGGTTTTTGTTTGTGCAAACTTATACAACACTAAAAAAATCATTTAATTTCAAAATTTCTTCATTTTTGCCATGCATTTTAAGTTGATTGGTTTTGGTGTGATTGTGAGCATATAGGAAAAATTTATTTTTGGTAAAGTAAAATTATTACGTGGTATCGAACAATTTAATAGAAATCACACTTAAAAGCATCACTTAACTAAAATTTACACACAGATATCAATATTTAATGACAAAATTCAATCAAAATTAAACTACACGTTTAACAACATTCGTTTGAACTTTTTCTAGGCTGATTCGGTGGTGCACAACTCATACGTACATAAATATGGAATAGGTTACCTGGAGTACTATTAGTTACTTAGAATTATTTCTTGAACTCCGAGAAGGGTGCCTGGTTTTCATTTCATGCACCTGAGATTTCTTTCAGTTTCTCTAAATCGAATATTCTGATTTTGATAGACCTTCCTTGTTCCAAGTGAAACATTTATAGAAAAAGTGACTTATGATTTCCCGCTCGTTGCACCTGTTACAGCGAGTGATTGTATGCAAAGTATAAATTCAGTGCTGGTTATACAATAGTACTGGTTACCTCTATCTTGTATATTGCTGAAGATGAAGTTGATTAGAGCAACTTTTAGCTGCGCTTCGGATTCATCAAGGGCTGAATATATTTTAGAACATTTAACATTGAACATTAAAAATTATATTGAAAATATTTTAATTTTCAACATTTTGATGTATTATAAATACAAAATTTTAAAAATATAACTAAACCTTTAAATAATCAACATCAATTTCATATAATGAAAAAAGAAGAAACAAAAAGAAAAATGTCACGACTCGAAATGGTCTAAAATTTCGAATTACCAACCGTTACAATGTTGCAGCAACACAATAACTACAAATTCGCATAAATATCATTTAGCAACAAATACAATTTGAGCAACATGCTGCTAACAACATCTCAACCATTTCCAGCATCATGTTGACATACACAACAGGGAAATGAAAGGCTCAAACGACGACAATCACACAACGAACTCAAGCAATACAACTAACGAGCGCACTTCGTGTTTCGACCAATTTCCGCTATTCGTGCAATATCCAAGAATTTCTGACTCTGTGATGTGCTGCCATTAGTCGTTACAATTTCAGTTCTCGTGCAACCACTTAACGTGTCGGCATCGTTGTATACGCGTGAGTGCTACGAGCAAAAGTTGGCAAACGAACAGAGAAGCAACTCTTTTTAAAACATAACAGTAATAATAGTAATAATTTATTTGATTTTTGAAATTAGAAAAAGAAAAAGAGATAGCGAGAGATAGGGAGAGTTGTGTTAAAAAGACAATAAAAAAAATTAATTAATTAATTAATTATATATGATGTAGAACGAGTAAGCGAGAAAAAGCGAGAAAATTTTCAATTAAATATACAAATTTAAATGTGACATGAAAACTTAATTATATGAAAATTAAAATATATAAATTTACATAACTGCATACATGTATAAATAGAAAGCAAAAAAAAAACAACGAACAAGCGAGTAAAAATCGTGTGAATTTGTAAACTTAATTTCCGTTTCCGTTGCAAATTGCAATGAGTTTTTGTTTATATGCACATATATATGTGGTAATAAGCGCACCATCATCATCATCGTTGTCAGCAGTAGCAGTAAGCAGCAACAGCAAGTAATATTATCTAGTATCGTGTAGAACGTTAGCACACGCTTCCGTTGTGTGCGCTTCATCATCATCATCGTCATCAGCAGCAGCAGTAGCAGTAAGCTTGCTTCCATATAAAATACATCCTGCTGCATCACCGCCTCTTGCTCAGTTGCTGGCTGTGGCATTCGTACATTTATACTGCTGCACTTATTTTCATTTCATTTTTTATTTTCATTTTTTTTCTGCACTTGTACACTGGTGTATATTGCTGCACATGTCGTCATTCAACTCACTGTTGAATACTCTTTTTTGCACCGGCTTCAAACTACTTCCACTTGTCGCCCACCCCTGCTGCCTGTTCCATTATTGTGCGTCGTCGAAATCACCATCATCATCAGCAAGTACTATGCTGCAGTAGTGTGTTAAATTAAAAATAAAGCAAATGAAAAAAAAAAATCCTAGTGGATGTAACATTATTTTCAAAGAGAAAACTTTATTGCCACTTTAAAATTTTTTTTTTTTTCGCGACGACCATGCTAAAAAATCCTTTGAGCAGTTGAGAAAAAGCAAAAACAGAAACAACATAAAGGCGAAAAAGTGCAACAAAAAACAAAAACCTTGTGAGTGAGATTTAAACGATAAGTGTATGTATATGTGTGTGTGTCGGCGCTAACTAAAAGTCTCTCGCGCGCTCACCCATTCTAATATTCTCTTGCTTGTACGCTCAACGCCGCTAACGTCGCCGCTTGCGTCACTGCACTGCTCGTCATCAGTGTGATTTATGTTTTATTAATATTTGTATAAAAAAAATAAAATAAAAAGTAAAATAAAAAAAGTGATTTAGAAACGCCATGCTAGCAAAGTAGTAGAGTCATCCTTCCTTGCATCCTTTCTCTTTGAATTTAACATAAAAGCATTTCAAAGCAGCTAGCAGCATCTCAGCAAAAGTTTGTATGTTGGTATAAATTTTTCAAACGCGTTTAAGTTTCTTGTGCATGCGCAGCGTAGCAAATGAGTTGTTTAATTAAGCTTATGCTATACAGCAACGTTAGTTAGTGTGAAATTAAAAGTTTATTTTTTTTTTTTTTAGTTTGCAGTGAATATAAAACAAAATAAGTCTTCTGAATCTCCTGAGGATTAGTTAACTTACATACAAGGAGAAGAGAAATATTTGCTTGCTCTCATCATTTAAGTTAAGATTCTAAATGACAGTCTGACAGCAGCTGTTGTTGTTGTTATTATACATGTTACTTATTTCGTTATTGTTTGTGTTGTAATTTTTTACTGCACACCTCTCATCTCAGCGAAAAGAGCTAAGAAAAGCATCTCAGAAGTAGTGTGAAGAATTCATATTTACAGCAACAAAGTGTGAAAGCTGAGAGAAAATTAATTAATAACAAAAAGGAGAATCACCAACAACGTAACTTCCTTTTGGTTTTGCAGGTAAATATTCTTTAATTACTTCTAAATTCATAAAAGATTAATTTAAATGCCAAAATATTGCTTTAAATTTTTGGAAAAGGGTGTATGATTTTGTAGTAGTGGCAAAGGAGCTCAGCTCAAGTAGATTATAAATCAAATTTTCTTCATGGTACAGCTGTGGGTGAAATTTAATCAATGAATTTAATCGAAACATTTTACAAATTCTTGTGTAAATAGAATATGTAGAAGAAGAGAGAGAGAGAGAGAGATAAAGAAATTGTGAATAAATACATGTAGTTTTGGTCTGATTTATCATTTAGATTTAAACGAGTTTATTTTTGTTACTTATATTTGCAACCAAATATTTTACATGATTTAATAAACTTGTCTTTCTTCAAACTATAATTAATTTTATGCAAAAGCCTAAAATATATCTTAATTATTGGAAAATATTGTAAAGAATTAAAGGTGGACCATAAAAGAATTATATATAAATATTGCACTTTTTGCAGTCAAAATTATTGCAATCTTTCAGTCATTCAAAATTGTGCGGTATTATAAACATTTCCATTTACATAAGAAAGATTGCAGTCTTCCAACGAAATCACAATGATTGAAAATTTAAAACTCAGAGACTTCAAAAACTGCAACTGAAATCAATGTGACGCAAATTATTTCAAAACAAAAAATTAATGCTATTTATATTTTTACATTATAATTATCATTGGTATTTTAAAAACTAAAAATTGCAGCCTTTCAGTATAATTGGACTAATTGGTAATTGAAAAAATACAAATCAATCTGAGAAAAAGATTTCTACCGAAATGAATTTTTCCATAGAAAATTATGTCAAAGGAAAAAATTAATGAAAAGTTGATGAAAAAATTAATGAAATTAATAAAATTAATAAAATTAATGAAATTAATTTTTTGACTTCAAAAAGAATCGAATCAATAAAATTGGGAATTTAAATCAATTGTATGAAAAAGATAGCAGGCTAAAATTGGAAATCAGGATGGAATTTGACTTTTGATGTGTTAGAGAGCCTGTTGGAATATGGTGGGAGCATCAAAAAACTGAGCTTCCTTTATTGTTTGAAGCTTCAGAAATGATCTTACCAGTTCCAACCACACAAGTGAACGTAGAATGGGCATTTTCTTTACTAAAATTGATATTGGCTCCGCAAAGATATCATTTAAAAACCCAATCGTTAAGAGACATACTATTTGTTAATCTAAACGATAATTTCCCTTAATACAAGCCTTATTAAATGTTTAATAAAACAGCAAATTATCAAATATAAGAAAAATGTCAACGGAATGAAAAAATGTAAACTAAATGTATTGATGTATGCAAATAAGTAAAACTATTTTTTGAAAAACCTTGTTTTGCTTCATTTTTATTTGAACCTGAACAGGAACACACTGTTATTTTTTGCTTGAACCTGAACCTAAACACGAACCCAAATTTAACCGGTTCGAAACTCTGATAAAATCTAATGGCTCAAAAATATAGGAGTAAAAGAAAGTGGAGCAAATACTTTCCAAATGGCAAACAAAAACTGAAAGCCCGCTTTTAAGTTTTATATAAAATCATACATAGCAGTAGAAAATTGGTATGCTGCTACTTTTTTTGGAACTGTACATACTAAAAAAGCTATTGAACTTCCTATTAGAATAAGCGAGATAGCATGTTATGAAAACATACATTTTCAAATTTTAAAAGCCTCGTAAAAGCCAACTTGATGAACTGCGATAGCATGAATGCTTGTGTGTATTCTTCATATTCCAAATTTTTTTTGGTACATATACTAGCTATTGAAAAACAAGGTAATACAAATTAAAAATTTTAGAAATTATTCTTTCAGTTTGAAACAAAAATAGTAATTTTTAATACTTATCGTACAAATTTTCAGTTAGGCAAGCCCAGCTTTTGGGCTTATATGGATATACCGCCACTGCACTTGCCAATCAAATTAAAGTGATTGAAAATTAAAAAAACAATTTCAAATCACACAGATGAAAAAGACATAACTAAAATTAATGCTAAGCTTAAATTATATCAAAGCAAAAGAGTACAATTAAATTTTTGTAACTAAAATAATTGATATCTTAAGGTCGTTTAAAAATTTCTGGGAATTAAAATCCTCAAAAAGACTGTAAACTTTAAATTTTAATTAATAAGAAACTCAAATTTGCTACCGAAATAAAATGAAAATTTTTTTAAATAGTGCAATATTAAGTTATTCATCTTTCAGTTTTTCAGTCATAGAAATTGATAAAACACCAATTACGAGTGAGATTGAAAAAATCTTAACACACGTTTTGCCTAATAATTTTTTTTGGGTGTAAAATTTAAAAATTTCTTTGATCTAGTTATATTTGAAAAATATGTCAGTTGTTATTTTGAATGACGAACATGTTGATTTATTGTGAGTTTGATCAAAATGAGTGAAGAAAAAGAAGTACGTCTTAAAATTATTGAAAATTTTTCAAAATAATCCAAATTGGTCCTACAAAAAATTGGTCAAAGAATTGAAGGTCTGCTGTCAAACTGTTTCCAATGTTATTAATTAGTTTCAGGGGAAATTGACCATCGATAGGAAACCTGGTTCGGGAAGAAAACAAGGACCACATGATATTGGGAAAGCCAAGAAAATAGAAAGCATATTGAAAAGATCTCCAAACACATCTGGTAGAAAACTGCCCGGTTAGCCCAGTGCTCTGACTATTTGGTGCGAAAAGTTAAAGCCAATGCTGGTTTCAAAACATACAAAGTCCAAAAAGTTCCTGACAGGAATGCCGCAAAAAATTTAGACGCCAAAAGTAGGGCTCGGAAATTAAAATCGAATTTCATAAAAAAATATTCATGTGTATTCATAATGGACGACGAAACGTATCTACTGGCAGATTTTACGCAGCTTCAGCTTCCGGGTCAAAATTTTTATGTTGCTGATGCATTCGAGGAAATGTCGAAGAATAATTTAGAATCCAAAAGCAGACAAAATTTCCTAAAAAATTCCTGGTATGGCAAGCTATATGCAGTTGCTGCAAAAGAAGCAAGTGTTACAGTGGGCTCTTTAAATACCGAAATATACTTCAAAGAAACGAAGAAGAAGAAGGAAAAGCCCGAATAAATAACAAATACTTCAAAGAATATTTGAAAAAAAGACTTCTTCCTTTCATAAGAGAGCACAATGTGTCCACATATTTTTGGCCCTATTTGGCATCATGTCACTACAGCAAGAAAGCTCTGGAGTGGTACCAAAGTAATAACATAGTTTTTGTACCAAAAGAGGCCAATCCTCCAAATTGTCCGGAGCTAAAACCAGTGGAGAGATATTGGGCTCTTGTGAAAAGAAACTGAATGAGCACAAAAAAGGTGTCCCAAAATATCGAAGATTTTAAAAGGAGATGGGCAAACTGTTCTAAAAAAGGTGTCTGAAACAACTATTGAATCTCTAATTTAAAGCTTACCAAAAAAGGTCCACGAGTTCATAAATAGTGGTTAGGGCTTTAAAAGTTATATTTTTCTGTAATTTGTAAAATATTATCAATTAAATAAAAAAAAAATCAAAACTCTAAGATCAACCGTTTAAAAATTATTGAATTTTATATATGTTAAGATTTTTTCGATCTCACTCCTTATCATTTATAAGTGGCCTAGTTTTTGAGTGCTAGATTGGAGTCCCAGAGTTGGAGTTAGAACTAATTAAATTTAACATCATTCCAATGCCAGATTGAAATTTTTGCCGCATTAAGCATATAGGGGAATCTGTCAGCCAATCCTTTTGATTGGGATTTTTATTTTTGCCAAAATTAAGTCGTAATAATTAGCTGAAAGATTGTGTACTTTGACATAATTTCGATCTCACCTTGCAATCTCTTAATTTGAATGATTTTAAATTCATTTTGAATGTGTGAAGATAAAATAGCAATCCCAATCACAAGCAAGTTTTCTTTTTAAAACTGGTGAAACACTGAAATTATCTGGATTTTTAAAGACTAGTAATCTGCACATGTATGAAAAAAATTTGCCTGCATTCCAAACTATATTCAGAACTATGAAAATTTAACTCATTTTGTGGGCCTGAAACCGGCCTGAAATCGGTTTTATATAGGTGAAAGGCGGAAGAGTGTAAAAGTTTACTTACACTCGCAAAAAAAAGACGATGTGACGGCGGACTGAGTACATGAAAACATAGAAAAAACAAACAGTTCAATGCTCTTACACAATCAATCACAGTCTTGTGGTATGTTCTAATCATATTTCATGCTTTAATAGCTCAATGGAGTCTTTTAGTTTAACTTACTTAAAGATTTCTTGCAAATCTTGAGGTAAATCTCAGGGCTATATCACCTTTTAAAAGCATCCAAAATAATATCTTTCATTGTCTTCCAATATGATTACAATTAGTTATCTATAGATTCAAATTCAGTAAATGAGATGATCAAGTTGGAGAAAGGAGGTGGAGTGGGTAGCCGTGAAACCTACAAACATATCATATTATTTCGAACACATTACTCATAAGCCCCATATAAATCTTTAATTCAATATTTTGGTACTTTGAATTGCTTGTTTGGTTAAAGTTGTGGTTCAAATCTCAAACTTAGCCTTAAGATACCTTTTAGGTTTTTGTTGGTAAGTTGTGATGATCTCTACCAATTATAAATTGAACTCTCTTCTAGTCTTGTAGGTTATTAGCCGGAATCAGCTACAATTGCCTCTCAAAAGGTTTTCTTTCGTTGAAATTTCACTTATTAAAAACATACATACATACATATAATATTTCTCCTTATTAAAAACAGGTGGACCGACGTGAATAATCAATATCGATGTATTAATATCTAAGAAAGAATGTTTTTAAATAAATAATAGGATGAAAGCAGTGTGAAATACTTGAGTCGTCTAAAAATGAATGCAATCATTTGAAATTTCCAAGCCAATGTATTATTTACATTGGCTTAAATGAGAGGCTGAGAGGAAAAGTGGTATAACTTCTACGTTCAGAAAAAAGTGGAATAATTTTACTTACGAGCAAGACGACCTCGATAGTCTAGTGGATAGTGCACTAGACTTTTATCCAGAAGGTTGCGGGTTCGATTCCCTTCTTGGTCTGGTGGTTAATTCTCATAAACTTCTTATATTCACTATCGATATGAAGTGGATGAGAATTATAAGAATGTGTACAAGTACACACCTTGGTTGATAATGGAAAGACCACCAAGCTGATAAAAAATTGTCACATAGCCGTTCGGAATCGGTGTTAAACTGTAGGTCCTACCATCGCCACTGTGGTCTAGTGGAAGAGTGCCAGACTCTTGTTTCTGGAGACCCGAGTTCGATTCTCGGCTTGGGTATGTTTCTTATCTATCTTTCTTTCTCCCTTCCTTTCTTTCTTTCTTTCTTGGGGCTTTGGTACAAAAGATCTTATAGGTCGCAGTGCCTGACTTTTGAGTCGTCCTTCCTTCAAATAATAATAATAATACCTAAGAGCAAAAGCGAAACGAAATATGTTCAGAGCAAAAGTAAAACAAAATATATTCAGAGCGAAAACGGAATGAAAAACTATGCTGTTCTTGCTCTGAAAGAATTGTTATACCATTTTTGCTCTTACTTTTAAGGCGTTTCATTTTCACTCTAAACCGTATTACTTATGCCATTCTTACACTGACACTCTAAATTATTTCACTTTTGCTTTTATATAAATTTTAGCCCGCTTTTCCTCTCAGCCTGTCAAATATAATTTAAAATAAATCATTATGATCTTAGTTTGTCTCTGTTAGGGCACAAATTATTAATATTTCTAAATATAATGATATACTAAAAAAAATATTTGGATTTCATATTATAGCCTCCAGTAGAAAATCTATTTTAATATTTTTTCTTGCTAATGGATTTTGATTTATATAGAAAACCATTACAGATATAAGATTTCAGTGAAATGACTATTTTAATATATTTCTAACTTTAGTATAAATTCAATTTCTGTCTAAATGACTAATGTTTATAAAAGAAACTAAACTAAAAATAATATTAGATAATGCATCCTAACGAGCAATAAATACTAAACATTAACCTTTTTTTCAATGATATAATCATAATTTTATCAATAAATTTTCTAGATATAGAAAAGAAATCACATTAGAAATAAATTAGCGTAAATGTAAAAACTACAATACAAAAGACGACAACACAGACAACAACAATGACACTATGTAATACAACAATAGCAATAACAAATAAACAAACACACAAACAAAAAAACTATCAGCAACAATAGAAATTGCAAGTGTAATTATAGCCAACGATGACAAATGAGAGTACAAAAGATTATTTAAACCATGACGAGACCATACCTACGACAATGCATTAATATATGTTATATGTAGTTGTTGTTGTTGTTGTTATTGTAATGTAAACTATAAAAATAACTACAACAATAACGTTATGTAATAATAGTAGCATTGTTTGTAATTGTATAAAAAAATATACATATACATGAAATGTAAACAACTAATAAATTAGGTGTCATGGAAACCGGAAATAAACATAATTAAAAACGCATCAGTGGCAAGCTGAAATGTTGCAGCACCAACAAAGCATAAAAAGTAAAAAGTAGTTAAGCAATAAAAAAAAAATAAAATAAAATAAAAGTGCAACATTATAGTAGATGAAGCACAGAATATATTAAAAGAAACAAAATAAAAAAATATAGTAGAGCAATTGCTACACGTAACACTAAGGCGTATACGTAACATATATTTATATAGACTTGCAGGTAGGAATAGATTGTTTAAATTTATGCAGTATATGTGTTTTCATGTATTTGTTGTACCCTATAATCATTTGTAACAGATTCTTTGTATTTTAAATTGGTGTTTCATTGGGGTAAGGTTGTATTAACGTTTCACCAGACAGATAAAAGTTCGTATTACTTTGGTACACGCCTAGATATGAACATTCATCTGTCTGCTGTTAATATAGAAAATCATTTTGAAGAGCCAGATCTAGCGTTACAGCAAATCCCGAAAAAATCAAGGGGGCGGGGGGTGCCCTTAAACACGGAGCGATGTAAGATTTCGCCGTTAGTGGCTATATTTTTCAGATACTTATGACCTTGAGGTAGAGGACATATAATAAATACGATCTAAGGGGATCCTCCCATCCTCCTTTAAGCGATGAAAATCTCATACATGATTGTTGCTCATAATCTAAAATAAACTTTAAATAGACAAACAAAAAAGAATGCAGGGAATAAGGCATAAAGTGCGTATCGAAGAGTTTTTGGGATCGTTAAATTCAGTTTTGATATTTTTCTCTCTATGGCCTTCGCACGGGGCGCCACCAAACAATTGATGTGTAAACATCTATAGTTTTGTTTTTTTATTAGGATTTTTCGTTTTAAAAATTATGGTTCAGCAGCGTTCCCTATCGGGGGTTGTGGAAAAAAATAAATACCAAAACCGAATTTATCGATCCCAAAATACAGAAAAACGTTCAGTGGCAATCCCAAGCGGAAGTCGTAGAGGGAAAATAAATATCACAAATGTATTTTTCGACCTCAAAAACCCCTCGATGCTTTCTTTGTACCTTATTTGCTCTGCCTCATCACAAAAGTCTAATTTATATTAGTAGTTCTATAACTTTTGCATCCGAGGCAAAGTTTTTCGGTAATATTTTTGGTTGTCACACAAATTCTTCAGCATTTTAGTACATATTTTTTGAATTTTCATTTCAGTAGGTTAAGGTTCAATTTCATGTATTGGTGGATAATATTTGTGTGGAATACTTTTATGGAACACCGAGCGTCATTGTTTAAAGCCATTTGCTCTGAGTTGATTCAGTATCAATTCTGTTCAGTAGATTTGGCTTTTTTATTTTTAGTTGTTTCTGGAACTTATAGAAAAATGACACCTAGCCAAAACACGTTTTAGTATGTTGTCCAAGGTCTGGTGCATTAACGTATGTAGCATTAAAGCTACGACCTGGCAAGCCCGGAGCGACTGTAAGATATTCCGAAGCTTATGGCCTTCTCTTGATAAGAAAAGAACTCAGAACTTTCATTGTTTAGAGAGAAAACAAATTCGGGTTCTAGCTGGAGTACACACAGGCTTTTGGTGCTATTTGGCCTTGAGAATGGGAATCGTAGCACCAAACTACTGTAGAACCTGTGAAGACAAAAAAGAACATGAAACCATCCACCATTTTTTCTGTGAATGCCCCAATCTCCAAAATCGTCCACTCTGTTTGCTAAGACACAGACTGTTTGAAGAACTGGAGATGGTTTGAGGATGGGTAGAGGCTTTTAGAGATTTGTTTCATAGGTGGAGGATTCCAAATGTATAGGAACATCATAATAGATCAACTTTTTGGCCCCCGTGGACGCTTAGTTTTTCTGAGCACTTCCCTCTAATTTCAACATAAAGTCGGTTCTTCTTTATGGCTGTTCAACGTAGAAGGTAACCGACATCATCACAAGGTGAGCAGATGTCTTCGAAGTATTCTCCGAATTTATTGGCCAAACCTAATTCCCAATAAGAATTTATATCTATGAATCAATCAGGATGCCCTAAATTGCAAAGGATTGGCCACATTTTGCGCTAACGAGAGAGCAATATCGCGTGCAAACGCTGAATACCGCAGGGCGATCTACCAGGAGAGTGGGGTGACCACGGATGACTTGGAAAAGAACCGCAGAATTTGAGATAAGATCTATCGGGCGTGTTTGGCCTGACTCAATTAACATTGCAGAAACCCGTAATCATTGGCGATCTGGCAAAGCCATGAGCTATAAGCTTTCTCTGTTATCAATTAGTATTAACACATTATTTGAAAGGTTATTTGAAATTAAGTAAAAGCCTGAAAATGACAAATTATTAAGCAGTCATAACTTTTAGTAAAAGTTTTAAAGTGGTATTTTTGATTAATTTTCAAAATTTCTAAACGATGCTAGGGTAGAAATGTAAATATGTATATCTGTTCCTATTGGAAATCATCTTTTCTAAAGATTTCCAAAAGTCAAGCCAGTTATTTCTGTTACTTCGGCGTTTGATGAAAGATGTTTTTGATAGTTTTTTAGGTGTGATGACTACATTTGTTCATTAATCTGTTTATATATAACTTCAAATAACGAAATTGACATGAACTTAAGTCATGACTTTGACTCTAGATTTAATTTTCATAGTCTCCTAAAAAACTATCATGAACTGATCGAATGGGGACCGTTCAGAAAAAATGACACCTAGATTCATTTTCTCACAAACACACACACTCTCCCATGTACTAGACTTTCAAATAACGAACTGTTATGCAGACTAGCTACAATGGGGAAAAAACAACAACATAAGTGTATAGAACGGTAGTGGTAGTTTCTTTCAATATCTCTATTCAGTGAAGATATTTGGAATCAAATCCGTAATTCTGGGTTATGATTTCAAATATTTGTAGCTTATATAGAATATTGAAAGATTAAGAATTATCACTAAGATCACTGATGAGGAATTGTGGCGGATTCCGAAACGGCCGTCTGATTTGCCCGTCTCTATATACATTGTTGTTGTGATGACTACATTTGTTCATTAAGCCTGTTTATATATAACTTCAAAGAAACATGTTTTCATTAAGCCTGTTATACATCACTTAGATGTATACTTTGATCACTTATTATTTTGTTATGGTAGGCCTATTACTACTAAACACTTTAAAGTACACAGACAAATTTTTATAATTTTTTTGAGGGCTGATATAATAGTATACTGGTGAATATATAAAATTTTGGTTTCTAAATTGAATTACGATTTCTGCTACCTGATCAAAATGGATTAAGAAAGCATTGAACTAAGTGCATTACGGAAAGGAGGTTGCATCGAAAAATATGCCCAACAATACAAACTATATCACCTTGATCAAACAGTTGCAAATTTAAATCCATTTCTAAAATTGTAAAAAATCGCCAACACACACAGAGATAGATGTACTCTTGGCTACGTAACTGTCAAATGTCAAGCTATGACGATAAGATTTAGAGGGAATATCAAAAACAGATGTACCAACTCAACAAAAAAAAAACAGAACTCAAATCGGAACGATGGGAGCGCCTCACGGTGGTTATTCCGGGAACTTTTTGATCAAGGTGGTAAATGATTATTTTCGCTTACAAAATCTATCTACTTTCTATTGTACTAATTAGCTTTGTAATATCAAGCGTAAAGCGAGTAATGCTCACACCTGGCCGAACTTTCTTTCACAAATTTTTATTTCATTATTTATTTTTGTTTTTTGTGAACAAATCCAATCCAATTTAACAAACTTATTTTTCTGTTTTCTCTCTCATTGTTTTTTTTTTTTTTTGTTGTGTTTTGGTTTAGGTATGCAATATTACTAACAAACAATAACAACTACAAACAATAATAAAAAATAATAAATTTCTTTATTGTACGCGATTACACACACACACTCATATATATATGATTATGTGTACATGTGTGTGTATGAGTCTCTGTGCGTATGTAATATGCATAAATGTAACACATTTATTATGCTTGTATTGTATAAGTGTATGCGTGTTTAAGTGTAATTACACTATTATAAATATACACACATATGTCTATGAATACAGACACATATACATATATACAGAAATACATATATATATGCATGTCTGTAATCCACTTGAACTTAAATAGACAAAAAAAAAAACTTGCGCCTGTTAGGCTTTAACGTAGAATTATTATTATTTTATTTCATAGTTAACATAACGACTTAAGAAGTTGTATATGTCTGCTGTTTTGTTGTTTGTTGCTTATTTTTGTTTCCTTGTAAATATGTAAGTTTTACAGCTTTGCACCCTGTAGTATTATTATCAGCATATGAAAAGATAAACTAAAAATTTAAATTAAGTTGATATCTTAAGTTGTTCAGTTCAGTTTAGTTTTATTTCGTTTTTCTTTTTAGTTTGTCTGTTTTGCAACACTGTTATTTTTATTATTATAATTTTTTTTTCTTTTTATACGCTTTTGTTATATTTACTTGGCAGAAAGTTATGAGTTTGTTTTGCAACACAAACATTAACAGAAAAATTTTTGAAAAATATAACATTTTTAGTTTTAAATTTTTCTCATGACACTTTTGCGCATTTCTCCTTTTTTGTGCAGAAAAACTTACCAATAATTTTGGATTTTATAAAAAAGAAAGTTTAATATTCGTTGAGTACGTCGCTGTTTTATTCAAAGATTTCTTCGCAGGTCCAATTCTATTTATTACTCTCAAATTGCGAATATTTTATACTAGGTGGTTACATGCCCAGCCTTGGCCAAAGGAAAAAATTTTCATTGATCTTCATCAGAATCTTTGAATGGTTTTAGATATATAAAATGAAAGAACTTAGCCCATAATAAGCCATCACAAACAAAACTAGACAAAGCTTAGGGGAACTCTGCGCCAATATATCCGTAAATAGGTTTTGGCTGAGCTCAAACATGGTAATATTGTCAATGAAAAATCTCTTACATATTGCTCATTGGTCATGAATCAAACACAAATTTTAGAGGAAAAAAAATTTAGAACACTCCCTTGGGAACTTTCTGGATTCCCTATTGTGTGTACCGATTTGTATGGAGTAATTTATTTTTTGGCAAGTAACAAAGACATTAAAATTCGTTGTCGAATTTGACCAACTTTTCCGAATGAAGTACCTTCGACTCATCTCTCCGCCTCCCCTCCTGTTTTAGAAGTTCAAAATCACAGTATATTTAAGTTTAATTTTTTTGGAGTGATGATTTATTATACATATGTTGAAATATATTTTAGTTTTAAGCCTCAGTCAATTTAGATTATTTTTGCATTTTTATATATCTGTAGTAAAATGGAACACAGCTTAATTTGACTTATATCCAAGACAACTTTTCTTTGAAAATGTATTTTATTCATACAAAAAATAAAAATCATAATAATAATTTTTTGGTGTGTCCACCCTTGGCTTCTAGCATCATTTGAATACGTTTTGGCATAGAATCTACTAACAATTTGCAAGCATCATAGATTTTCTCATCTCGTTATCGCACTTCTTTCACTGTTCGATTAGCTTAATTTTGTTTGTTCAATCCATCTTTCTGAGTCTCGCATTGTAGATTTACTACGAACTCTCGATTGGATTGAGAATCAGCGAATTACTAAGCTAATCCAAAATAGTTACCCCGCTGTCTGCGAAGAATATTTCCACAATCTTAGATGAATGGCAGGGTGCCAGATCTAGTTAAAAATTGTGTTTCCCAAATTTATCTCTGAGAGTTCATGTCATTTCGCTGTTTATCATCCCCGTTATAGGTACGAATGATCCTGCCCCAAAATATTTGTTTCGTGGGGTGTTTAAATGACTGCTGAATGTGACCGGTTGAAAGTTGCTCATCATCAGACTAGCGAACGAAGCGGTGACACTAGCCTTGTAGAAAGACAGCTAGGAAACCTTGTTGGATTGAGCTGGAAATTTTCCGAAATTCAATTTAATCGAGGATTTGTGGTCCATCTGCCCGCGCAAGACTTAAATAGAAAGATAGATTGCGCAAAGAAATCATGTTATTCCAACAGTGAATGAAGTGTGATATCGAGATGAGAAAGTCTTCAAAACTTCGTAGAACCTATGCCAAAAAGCCTTAAGATTATATTGGAAGCCAAGGAGGAACACATTAAATGATAATTCTTCCGATTTGTTACAGATTTTATTTTTGAATGAATTAAACCCATTTTTAAAAAAAATTTGTCTTGCCCCATTAATTTACACAAGGTTGAATGATAGCAAATATTTTATTAAATATTTTTTATTATAACTATTCAACTGGTGCGAATTTTTAAATTATTTTTAGAATTATTTATTATTTCAAGGATGGTCTTTGATTTGAGCATAGAATCTTTTGAAATAGTGCAGCAGTTTCTATTTATAATATTTATATTTAAACCTATCAAACTCGGCTAACAAGAAAATAAACTTAAGCCCAAGCTCATTAATAAGGGAGTGTTCCCGGGTATGAGACGGGTTTTGTTTTTGAACCATAAATTTTCACTTGTTAAAATAAATCGGATGTGTTATATATTGTTAGAAATGTAATAAAAATATGCAATTTTTACTTGAAAAAAATATAGTGATTCCATTTGCACGCGAAATATTATGACCAATTTTCTGAAGATATATATTTTTGCCAAAAACAAAATTTGTACCTCCCGGGTATGAGACACCTACAAAAAATTCACAAAAAATTTAAAAATATGAAGTAAAAGCCCCATAACTATTTATAAATATCAATTTATTTATTTTGTAAGCCTTCAGTGGCCAAGATAAAAAGAAATGATAGCTTTTTTTCATCATCTCCCTCTTAGTCATCGTCTTCTCCATCCAAATCGGCTATCGCAATGTTTGCACACTTTAAATGAACAGGCCGCTTGCATTTGATTCATTTCATTGACGACTTTAATTTTTGGGGTTGAAATATCTAAAAATACAAAAAAATTGAATAGAAACACTTAAGAAGTGAGATTGAAAAATCTTAACACACGTTTTACCTAATAATTTTTTTTGGGTGTAAAATTTAAAAATTTCTTTGATCTAGTTATCTTTGAAAAATATGTCAGTTGTTATTTTTAGAGACAAACATGTTGATTTATTGTGAGTTTGATCAAAATGAGTGGAAAAAAAAGAAGTACGTCTGAAAATTTTTAAAAATTTTCAAAAAAATCCAAATTGGTCCCATAAAAAATTGGCCAAAGAATTGAAGGTCTGCCATCAAACTGTTTCTAATGTTATTAAATAGTTTTAGGAGAATTTGACCATCGATTGGAAACCTGGTTCGAGAAGAAAACAAGGTCCACATGATATTGGGAAAACCAAGAAAATAGAAAGCATATTGAAAAGATCTCCAAACACATCTGGTAGAAAAGCTGCCCGGTTAGCCTAGTGCTCAGACTATTTGGTGCGAAAAGTTAAAGCCAATGCAGGTTTGAAAACATACAAAGTCCAAAAAGTTCCAAATGGGAATGCTGCAAAAAATTTAGACGCCAAAAGTAGGGCTCGGAAATTAAAATCGAATTTCATAAAAAAATATTCATGTTGTATAATGGACGACGAAACGTATGTACTGGCAGATTTTACGCAGCTTCCAGGTCAAATTTGTATGTTGTTGATGCTCGAGGAAATGTCGAAGAACAATTTAGAATCCAAAAGCAGACAAAATTTCCTAAAAAATTCCTGGTATGGCAAGCTATATGCAGTTGCGGCAACGGCAAAAGAAGCAAGTCATTTGTTACAGTGGGCTCTTTAAATACCGAAATATACATCAAAGAATGTTTGAAAAAAAGACTTCTTCCTTTCATAAGAGAGCACAATGTGTCCACATATTTTTGGCCCGATTTGACATCATGTCACTACGGCAAGAAAGCTCTGGAGTGGTACCAAAATAATAAGATAGTTTATGTACCAAGAGAGGCCAATCCTCCAAATTGTGCGGAGCTAAGACCAGTGGAAAGATATTGGGCTCTTGTGAAAAGAAACTTAAAGAGCACAAAAAAGGTGTCCCAAAATATTGAAGATTTCAAAAGGAGATGGGCAAACTGTTCCAAAAAGTTGTCTGAAATAATTAACAAATCTCTAATGGAAGGCTTACCAAAAAAGGTTCACGAGTTCATAAATAGGTGTTAGAACTATAAAAGTTATATTTTTCTGTAATTTGTAAAATATTATAAATTAAATAAAAAAAGTCAAAACTCTAAGATCAACCGTTTCAAAATTATTGAATTTTATATATGTTAAGATTTTTTCGATCACGCTCCTTATGTCTGATATCCGGTAATATGCTGTGTCTCATAGCCGGTAAATAATGCCATTTTGGGAATAACAAAAAAAAAAAAATATTTTCCCACCATATATTGGCATAATCCAAAATTAGGTCGCAAAATATGCCAAAAACACGGAATGCTAATGCATTACACTCACCTTTTTCTATTCATGCACTAGAAAACATATCGCTTTTGAAAAATCAAAAAAGTTTTCGTGATCGATTTTCACATACGATGTTTGCAGCTGATACAAGCAATAAGTGTGTATATTCACTCCGGTGTTATCACAAAAACTGGCTTATGTCAAAACAAAAGCTTGACAGTAGTCAGATCGGCAATATTGTTATTGCATGATGTAAAAAATCGACTGTCCCATACCTGGTGCTGACTCATACCCGGGTACACTCCCCTACATATATATATATATATAGATAACAATGTACTGTGATTTTGAACATCTACTTCTTAAAAATTTAAATTTACATAGTTATATAACAATTATTCAATAATTACTTACTTAAAATTCTATTAAATAATTATACTGGTATGAATATTGAAAAAGCAAGCAATTGTATTAACGTAACTAGGTATATAAATAAAAATTTTTTTGTTGCTATCTATATTTAAAATATTTATTATTTATAATATTATTCTCAGTTCACTGTTTTCCTATTCAATTAATAAATTTCTTATCAATCACAATCAATTCGTGAATGCACAAGTGCGCACCTCCTCCCAACTCATTGGTTTCACCTTCTACATAAACTTTTCTACCTACAGTATTTTCATACTTATTGATGTCAACAACTAAAAGAACAACATCAATAACAATCTCAATAATGTTAATAATAACTAATTTACTTACTTGACAAATTACTTAAATAATTAATGAAAAACTGTCAATTAACTGTCATTTAACATCAAAATTAAAATCATTGGTTTCTTTTTTTTTTTTTGTTTTTTTTTTTTTTTCATAGTAGCGTACTCGCGTAGTCCTCGTGGTACATAAATAATTTAGTTTGTTGCGTCTGGCTTATTTTGGTGACCAAAAAACAAAACAAAACGAATGGAAAATGTATTAAAAGTGAAAGCAAGGCAGAAAAGGAAAACCTTCATTCATTACTTCATTCAAGGCAGATAGCTTTCCATTTGAAGCAGCAAAACGCGCTGGTTTTTCATTATAGCTCTTTGATATTTGTTGATTTGATTGTCTTGTGCGGTTGAATATAAATCCCATGAGGCACACGCCATGCACAGGCAGACAGACACACTGACAGACTGCAGTCAGTTATTCAGATTCTTAGAAAAAGGTTAAGAAAACATTTTAACGGTTTATTATCAACGAAACAACTAACCAATGGTTTATAAACCTGCGCCATAAAATGTGAAATGCCCTTTTTCTTAGCTTGTTATCATGTCGATGGTTGCTTCAAGTTGAAAAGAGTTATTCGTTTACATAAATAAGTAGCATATAATTTTATGCTACTTTGAATTCATCTTGTTTTAGTGAAAGCATTAAAAATTAAATTATGTCAACAAATCTCTAGAGAATTATTCTTTGTAAAACTAAATTTTGGTTGGGTTGAGTTATTATATGAAATATTGATTGAATGAAGTGAATATATAATAAAATGAGAAATGAGTGAAAGAAAAATTGTAAAAAAGTAAATATTGAACAAATATTTAATTTGGTGCTTTAAAACAAAAGCCAGAAAAGGAATTCATTAATATTGATTGCACTTGGGTTAATTAGAAACAATAGCAAGTGAAGAGTTTATGATTTTCTAATGGTATAATATAATGTTATAGTAATTTAAATCGTTAGCAAGGATTTTGAAGGCTCAGTTATAGGATTCGGCCTCGCTCATTTACTAAAACGGCTATAGAGGTTGAAGAAACGGTGAGGCAAATCTCTTCGTTAACTAAAAAAATCCTTCTTAAATTCAACAGCAACAATAACATATATGACAGTAGAAAACTTTTAACAAACATAACTTCATCATACTTAGACTACTCTGTATTAGTTATGGCAGTTTATCAGGAAGTCATCCTAATGGCGGAATGATAACATATTTCTAAAACCAACCCTTTTGGAAAGCTGAATGTGTTGATAGCAAGGTTAATCAATCTGAATCAGAGTTTCTTATTACCTGAGAAATCTACTAACATAGTAATGCTAAAGCAGTGGCCTCAGTTAAACGAAAATATTCGAAAATGTAGGTGCCTGTTCCTAGGTTTATTAGGTAGGCAATATAAATATTAGTGCCACTTCAGCTTGAAAATGTATTGGAAAGCTAAAAAAAATTTTAAATGCTAATCATATAGTATCTAATAATGTTGAATCCACAACTGTAAATTATATTAATCTTATAAATAATCTTCCAAATACCTCCATGTAAAATACATCATATTTGATGCCTATATTTGTAAAAAGTTAAAATCTCAAGTAGAGCTATGGAAATAAACTTTTCCTGCTAATTGGAAATCCAGATCTATTTTCGCATGGTACAGGCTGCCAATAGTACAAAGGCTTCATTACTATTGGCTCTGAAAGAGCCATGAAATCCCCAAACATAAAATCATTAGCCCTAAGAAAAATCCCTAAACTCATAATCTCAAAGAACAGAATCCGCATATACTAAATCCACAAACTCATAATCCCCAAGCATAAAATCCTCGAATTTGATAATTTGATCCATAATATGAGTAGGTTAGATTTGGAAAGCTTAATTGTCCATTGTGATTGCCGTCATTTAATTACCAGGAGGAGGTACGTCTCTAACCACGGTTACCGCCAGCAGTCCAGGTAATGTCTCTATTGAACTATTTGGTTCTTCGTATGAAGGTAAAAATATCCGATAGTTCCACCTTCGTTATTTGCGTTAGACTATTGAAAAAGAGCGACCCCAAGCATTGGAGTCTACTCAACTGTTGCCTTGAACATTGACATATAAAGTGAAAAATCGATTCTGTCTCTTCTTCATCACGACAACTTCTACAAAGTCTACTCGATGGAATACGCAACCGTTGGAGCATTGGTGCAATAGCATAATGCCCACTTATGACTCCTGTGAGCAGCCGTACTGCAGTTTTGTTGTCCCCTAAGAGGAAATTTGTCCTCTTCCTATCTAACCATAGCCATCGGGCCCGTGAACCTTCACAGTCATTTAGGTTAGTCCAAACCTCATTTGATACCGCGATACTCGTCTATACTCCTAAAAAGTTCACACATCGGAGTTTGTATAGAGGTATCCGCCTCGTTTATGTCTATTTCATCTGCCATTTCGTTCCCTTCAATATTGCCATGTCCAGCAACTCAGCATAGAGTGATCTTGTGGTGCTCAATGGCCATCAGTGAAGCACGACATTTCTTTACAATTTCTGATTTAACTATTTTGGATTCTATTGCTTTCATTGCAGTCTGACTATCAGTAAAGATGGTTATATTCGAAATCCGAATCGTACTGTCTTGTAGAAGTCGAGCTGCTTTCTCAATGGCAAAAATCTCGACCAGAAAAACGCTGCAGCTGTCAGGAAGACCATCGGTAACGATGGTAATACCAGCATCATCTGATACCGAACCCGACTCCCAGCCTTTTCTGGTTGGATATAGCGTTGGAATTATAGTATAAAAATCTAAATTTGAAGTCATATAATCCATGGTCCGATCTTAGTCAGCTTTGATGCAATTTTGACCCCTTCGCTTTATCTCACTCAAAATTGTAGAGTATCCATAGTTTGCTGATCTTCACACGTTGGATTCTCTTAGACTAAGGAGCTCCTTTTGCGGCACAGCCTTAAGAAAACAGCCGTATCGGTAAGAGATGAAATATCATATTCAGACCTTCCTGAGGCTCACTACTTCCAACTCCTGAGATCCCAGGCTGACAAGTCTCTGTACTTTTCCCATGAGAGCTTGGTTTCTCTTCTTACCCAACGCCATCCACCAGACGCGGGACCGATAGGTAATGATGTGTCAAATGATTGTGCTGTACATTCCATGAATAAAGTACGGTGACAATCCCCATCTTTCCCAAAGGTCCTTTTACAGGTATAGTATGCAGCCAGTCCCTTCCTCGTTCCCTCTTCGATATTCCTTCCACAATATGAGTAAGAAAACTTGTTCCATTATCTTGCGTCTTCATTTATTGTTTGGTTATTATTACTTGCTAATAACATTTACGCTGTACGAGAGGAATGTAAAGTTTGAGCACGGCCTAAACACCCTCAAAACCGTCACCCTCAGTGGTCGAAAATCGACCATTTTTCATGTATATACTTTATTTATTATCTAGATTACTTTCGAAAAATAATTACTACAAAATAGGGGAGAGAAAGAGAGAGATAGACATGCCAAATCACGACCCAAAGTCTAATCACTTAACGACAACAGCTGAAAATAAAATCCAGATACAAAAATAGAAAAACTTCAATGAATCTTATTCCATATATTATCCAAATTTTTTCGAAAAATTAGAAAAAATGAAGAAATTAGAAAATACGATAAGGGATTATTTCCTTAAATTTTTTTCTTGATTAGATCAAAATCAATTAAATATGTGAAATTTGATTGATTTTGCTTCAGCCTTTCTAAGGTCAAGACTTCATGGGTTAAACCAAATCTAAACATATTCATTCATTAAAATTTTGGGGATTTTGTGTTTGGAGATTTTAGATTTGAGGATTTTGTGTTTGGGGATTATGATTTTGTGGGTTTTGATTTAGGTTGTGATTTGTTGTGGGGTTTCAAATTCATATAGGTTAGGTTAAGTTCTTCCGAAACAAGATTCATATAACATATCAGTTTTATGGATAATATTTTGGTTATGGTGACCCCGTTGCCAAATTAATACAACGATACAATGAGGTTGTGTGTTGACTTACGACGATGGAACACAAGGATCGAATTATTTGGTTGTGAGACAGTCACGGTCTTTATTTTTTATGTCGTCCACACCAGGCTTTTGAGACTTAATGCAATAATAAGTCTTCCATTATATTAATGACGACATCTTTGGTGGGAACTGCATGGTTTGGAATCAGAAAATTGTTTATCCAATGGTTGGTTGGCTGCCGTTTTTAGTTTTTGGAAAGGGGACACAAATGACCAAAATCTATAATCATTGCAGATCGCCATTTCGGTCATATTCTATCGCCCTGGTGAATCAATACTTTGATTTTTTTTTATTGGAAAATTACTGTTTTTGCAAAGCTTTTTGTTCCATTTCGATCGGTAAAATCGAATTCGGTCGATTCGCGTGTTAGTGTCGAATTAATTGAATCATGCGGATTACTGTATATGATGACGCTCTTTTCTGTGTTAAAATACTTCATTTTAGTCGTGATGTATCGTGCCGGTTAACTGTGAATCAACCTTGACTTGAATGCTGACCATATGGGAATAATACTGTTCATATACTATTGTATAGTTGTAAGATATTTTGAAAAGCTTAACGAAAGTTAGTATTTAATGACGATAATACCAAAAGGGTGCATTTAATTTCAAGGCCATATTTAATATGCCCATTTAGAAGCAAAAACGAAAACAAAAATCATAAAAACAAATAAATACATAACAACAAACGTTGAAGTAAATAACAGAAAAACAGTAAAACAAGTGCAAAAAAATTAAAAAAAAAAAAAAATTAGAAAAAGAAAATAACTCACACTCTATAGAAGGATTTTCATAGCGTCAGTAAACCACAAAAATGGTTTCAAGTGTTTCAACGCGCGGCTGCAATACAAAGCTCAAAGGAAAAAACTTAAGGATCATTTGTGAAATGTGAGAGTGTATAGCAAAAAGAAAAAAAAACAACAACAAAAAAGGTAGGTACTTTTAAATTGTGCAAGGTAGGAAAAAAGGGCCAAAGAGAAAAAAAAGCGCAAATCAAAACAATAACAAAAAAAAAAAAAGGAAGAAGAACTGAGTATAAGAATGAATGCGAAAGTAATGCCACAGAAATACTTGAGATTATACTCACAAAAGTGGCAAGAGAAGCTTAAGAAGTAAATACGCTAGTGGTTGTTGTTGCTATTGTTGTTTTGGTTGACTGGCTGGGCGGGCGGCCGGGCCGACTGATTCGGTTGGCATATACAACTTGAGTTCGCTGCTTTTGGCAGCAGTACACCACACTTTTCTTTTCAAATCGTTTGTAAACATTTCGAAATGTGTTGAAAAATTCCAAAGTGAAAAATTCCAAACGCATTTCAAACAAAAAGAAGGAAAAAAAGGCATGAAGCTCATTTTATACTTAAATTCAGTAGGGAATTCATTCGAAACGATAAGAAGAAGAAGAAGAAGGCAAAAAACTTTCTTGGCAGCTAACTATGCACTTGAGAAACTATTTACAAACGTCTTGAACATTTTAAAAAATACAAAGCACACTCGACGTAGTAGTAGACTCGTTCAATAGTTGAGCAAAGGTTAAGGTGAAAGTTGAAGTAGGCGGCGGTGGTAGCGGTAGCGGCAGCCGCTGTAAATGAGTGAGGTTAGCTCGAAGGTTGGCATAGCAGATCTTAAGGGTTTGGTTTTGAAAATGTTACGTTACGAAAAGTACGAAAGAAAGTATTTTATTTTTGAAACTGCTCGTTCCACGTAAACTCATTTGGAATGTACACTTTGGTTACTGCATTTTATTTTACTCTCACATTATTTGAAATTAACTGGAAAACAAAACAAAAAATAAATAATAATGAGGAACTTTAAAAAGCATGCGACTTTAAACGAACATTCCTGAAAATATTCACGTTTCGCTTACGATTGCGGTTTTTTTTTCTTGTACTCTTTCCTTTCACTTGCATTCTGCGTTTTTTCCGCAGTTTCGGAATAAAGAAAAATTCCTACTTTGCTATGAAATAAAAACTGCTGCAATTGAAATTTACTCCAGCACACACACACAAACTTGAACTCTTGGCGTCTTTTGGTAGTCTGATCCTTTGAAGCCAGCAGCTAACACCACCATCACAACTTCTGACAAGCAACCAACCAAACAACTTAGCAACGAAGAAGAAACAGAGCAAGGAAGCTCTGCCAAGGAATCAAGTGTATGAATGAATGAATGAATGAGTAAGTGAATGAGTGAGTTCAGTTAAAAGTAGTAGTATGTAATAGAGAAGCTTTAAGCAACACTGAAACCTAGAATTAACTCGTTTACGAATCAAGTGCAATTTCACTACATTACCAGTAAATGGCTCACAGAAGAAAAAACACTAGAACATATAAAAAAAAAAAATAATAATAATAAGAAAAAGTGTAAAAAGAAAGCAGAAAGCAAGGTAAAAGTAAAGTAAAATGTAGTATACTACTATAAGATGCTTACTTTTAAAAACACAACAACAGTTAAAGCTGCATCCTTGATGTTGAGTTCGAAGTCTTCGAAGAAAATGCGGAGAATACGCGCGTTACACAATGCGGTAAAAATGTGTAAAATACGATGATGGTGGTGGTGATGTCGGGGAAAAAGTAAACGGATTTTATTTTTCTTCATCTTATTTTACAGTTTATCTTAAGGCATAAAAACATGCCGTAAACAAGATTGCAGGTTTAACCTTCATCATCATTGCCATTGCGTAATCATTCACCGGCACTGATGAGTAAGATTATTTTTCTTTGATTTTTCTCGCTTGTTATATACTTACTTACTTGATAGCTTAACATATTGCTTTATTTTTAAGTTGGTATTTAATATTTTACAGTCATTGCTGCTGTTAAGAGGCATCTCTATCTTTTAAGAACATTGTTAGGTTGTTTAGGTTAAGCTGAAGTGATTGTCCTCTAACTGTGGAGTTACTTAGCCCAGGAAGGCTTTCACCGACTGCCTAAAAATGGAAGTGTGAGGAGCAGATGCTGGATTGTACTCGGAAACACTCAACAGGCGGGAGTGTTTTTGGATTACCCAATGCATGTAGTGCCTTCTAAGCATAAATGTTTTTAAAGCAATGCTGGATTCTGATTGTTTTTTTCGTGAACTACCAGTCAATTCAATCTTGTATAGCCAAAGCAAAAGTGGTATCAAAACGTCAGCAAGCGCTCTGCTACCTTGCAGAATCAAACTATGCTGGTTTCCCGGATATTGTTATGGAAAGGAAAAATAAAACAGATGAATTGTCATGACAGCACTTGGAAATGTATCTTAGTGAAGCAGTTGTAACAATACTGCCGCCGTTTGATCAATTATACAACGTGACTGATAATACTGTGTTCAACATGGCCTGAACAAACAGGAATCAAACAAAACCAAAACAAAAAGACTCCTGACCTTTGACAGACCATCAATCTGAATAGTGACACTGTGTCATTGGAACTACGCTCACAATGAAACCGCAATTGGTCTTTGAATGGAAATGATCATTCCGTTTAAACACTCTTCTATCTTCCGTTCCAAATAAAAAATTGTTAAGAATGACATCAATCGGTTTTTGTTCGAATAAAGAGCGAAAGAGTTTAACTCTTCTTAGATTCTACCCGCACAAATGTGTTGGTGGGATGTGAAACCTAACCCAACCTAGGCCTGTAAGGTTCATTGTATAACCACATAGACTGTTCTCACAGCTCGTTTTGGCAAATTCTGCACAATTACAGAAAATGTGAAGAATCGTTGCTCTCTCTTCCTTATCGAGGCAGCTTCGACAAAAAAATATTGCCCAGTAATAGAAAAGTATATTTAAAGAAGCAAAAGTTATCGACCTCCTAGGGCTGTAGAAAGCCCATATTAGCTTAGTGTCCGAAATCTTTTGGTAGTTATATTTAATATACCACTTTATATGATTAACTTACAACTTGTCAAAGAGATGCCTGACTGTTGAACTATGGGTGAGGTAGAAAATGTTAAGCCTACCGTTGCTGTCTTATCGTAAAGGTGAAATAAATCACTATGGTATTTTCGATTTTCGCGTATTTCATTGGGAGGGAAAACATTATACAGTTGAGCCATGGTTCATTAAATCAGTCTCAAACTCAGAGCTTTGTCTTCCAGCCTAAAATTAAAAACGGTTAGAAAGCTTTGCTAAAACGATCAGAACGTCCTCTTATCAGAAATGTTGATAGTGATCTCGACTCTGTCTATACTATCATTTCTACCTTCACCGAGGAAACTTTCAGGAGCGGCTTGAATGCTCTCAATACTGAATCGAAGCTTAAGCGAAATCGGTTGACAAATTCCCAAAGCCATCTTCCAATTGAAGTAATATACAATAACTAACCATACAAAATTGGTCTTGGTGTACTGCATTCATCCTGTCTATTATACCTTGAGTCGGAACTTAATTATAAGCATTCAGATGGGCTAATTTCTCTTTGAAATGTCAGTAAGGGTTTTTGCTCTAAGGAAATGATTTTGTCTAAACTATTTGGTCTGTAGTGCCACAGATAGTTTAAAAAGATGTGATCCGAAGGAGGTTTTAAGATACCCATTTATACTACGGAAAACTCAGAGCGTTTTTAAAGCCATATCTTAATTATATACTATGCACTATATTTATATTTCCATTTCGTGAGACTTAGCCAACTCTATCTCTCTATCTCTATGGCAGCATTCAAAATAAAATCGCTTGCATTGCGTTCGGGAGGACCAGGCCCAATAAGTGGGCGGTATTCGTTGGAAGTGTCCAAAGTGTTATTGATCAGTACAGATTGATTCAGGTGTCGTGGAGATTCGAATATATCTGCGATATCGCTGTTGAAATGTACCCTGTCTTGTGTTACGTGGAAGCTACCTTTATTCATCTGGCCTTCAAGTCTGGTCGTTCAGATAGGATGGTGTTTGGACTGACGGACCGTTAGTGATGCTTTTACCACGTCTTGGAAGGTATGATTCAGAGTTTGAGATCTCTTTGAGGTATCTGCAGGTGGGTAGAGCTTGGAACTTAGTTTGAGCTGAACAGGTGAAGGTAAATAAGAGTTTTTTTTTCCAGTTGTCTTTCTAGCTGCGGTAGAATTTATTATCAGGAAATAAAACCTGGCCGCGTGTTTAACTATTGGTCAAGCCCACATTATAATTGCTCTAAGTTCACTAATTTTTTGTGTTTCATTCAAAGTGTGATATTTGCTTTCGATTTTTTCAATTACTTTTAAATAAAATTTTGTTGTTGTTTTAGCTTCAGGTCACAGAACAGTTCCGAAATCTTCTTGGATTTTTAGTAAAAAAAAAATATGCTGCCGCTATTCGATTATTACACAGGGATGTAGGCTCCAGGTTAGTTTTGTAGCTGATACAGTTGAAGAAAACGTTGGAATCGTGTGGGCTACTTTTGCAGAATGGGTATATGTCTGGCATTTTGAGCTAATACCTAACGTATATTTGTCCAGCTGAAGGCATTTGCTAGGCCGTAGTTGAGCTGCTAAAATCTATCGAGTTATGCGACATGTTACATGTTGTTAGCCCAAGATTTCGGAGATCTTGGCGTGATATGCTAGAGTAACTGTTTTGCAGTCATAGTTTTGAGGTATTTAGGTTTCATTATGTAGATGATCCTCATCCAGTGATGCAACGCATGTTATTTTTGGTGATTTCTGTCGTGTTTGTCAATGATTTGAGGTGTCCAAATGGATGATTTAGAGCAGCGTCTCTTTACCTGCCCCCCCCCCCCCCCCCCCCCCATAAGGATCCCGTTAAGGACTGAAAGGTATTTTTATATATCCTCATGAGAAATTACGCCGAGGATATGTAACAATACCGAGGTTCTCGAGTGTAAGCTACTTGGCTTCAACTAAGGGCTAACAAATTCCGTTGTTCGAGTACAAACTCAAAGTTAACTCGAAAGCTAACCCTAAAAACTTAGAGGAGTGAAACAAAGCTTTTTTATGGCATCCGAGTCCGCCGTGAGTCTATACCGACCTTTTAACATTTGAGGGTTAAAACTCCTGTTCTTATTTCGACTCAAATTGGTTAAGTGGATTAGTTTTTACAAATTCAGTTTTATCTTATAAACTTTCAATAAGATTAAAATACTTATTCAATGCATTACAAATTAGGTTAACACCAAATATCAACCCTCATGTTGCAAAAACAACAAAAAACAAAAAAACCCAAAACAAAAACAATATAATTTCATTTACTGCTTCAACTTGTTCAATTTTTTGTTTTGTTTTTGTTTTCTTTTTCATTCAACACTCAAATTATTTTAATCTTATTTTTGTTGCTGCCGCTTCTATATTTTTATATCCCAACGATTAAATTCATTGTGTTTAAATTAACTTATTTATTGTTATTACACAAATGTCAACATCATTTCTTTAGCTTCTTTTTAAAACAAAAACAAAAAAAAAAAGCGCAACCATCCTGAAAAAAAAAAATACAAAAAATAATAATTCTCAACTTTACCACCAATAAAAAGTTAGATTTGTATGAAAAGAAAAAAAACCAAGTGAAAAGTTGACAACTGCTTTGAAAATAATGTCTACAAATAAACGAATTAAGTATAAGTAAGCGTAGTACGAATGAAAAAAAAAAACATGGCAACTCTGCAGCACGCCCGTAGGGTGCACGACATTTTGAATATCATCAAAAAGCAGTTGGCAAACTGTGAAGCTGTACAAATGTCAAACATCAAGAGTGGGGGAGTATGATGAAGAGAGTATGAGAGTGAGGGAGTATAAAAAATAAGAATAGCAAAGAAATATGGTGAGACAAAGGGGAAAGGGTAACCGAAAAAGAAGGGCGAAGAAAGTCAAGAAGTACGAATGCCAATATCCAACTAAGATACACTTTAGAAGGGAGAGGAAGGTGAATATAATAATGCAAAATGATACAATGAAACCAGCAAGAAGAGATCCTTGGTTGGGGTATTGTTATCGTTAACTACCCAGGTGAGCAAACACGATGAAAGCGACGGCTAGACGAGCCACAAAAATGGTTCTGTGCCTCCACCATTTTGAGAGTTGTTGCTGCTGCTGCTGTAGGGCGATTTAATCTTAGCAGACAAATTTATTCAAATTTATTTTGTTCGTTCTGCATAAAATGTACAATATGAAATGAACAAAAAATTACAACAACAACAGGAAAATGCTAATGGAACTGGTATTTTAGAGAGAGTATGAACTGCCTCCTTCTTTATGTCTCCGCTTGTAGTTTGCACAATGGGCATCAGTGTCAAAAGTAGCTTTACAATAATAATATTAACAACAACTGAAACAACAAATATTAACAATAACCGTGTTTATTTGTACATCTTTGTACTCTTAAAATGCTTTACATTGCTTCAGAAAGCAGTGGCAGAAGCAGCCCTTATTTCACTTTGGGTTGGTATAAATTTCATGTTGTTGAAAGCATTTGTGTAAAGTTGTTTCAAGTGCAAGTTTTTTATATATTTTTTTCTCAATTTGTTTTTCCGCTTTTTGCTTCCTTCATTATTTGCCATTTATCTTTTTACTCTTTCGCCTGAAATTGTGAATATTAGAAGATGTATAAAATTATGCGAAATTTTTTTTTTCAACTCGTTCTTTAGTCACTTCTGGCCAACACGTTTCTGGTTTCCTTTATTTCTTTATGGTGCGGTACTAATTTGAACAGCAGTTATATTTGTTAACGGGATTTGAGTAGAAACTAAATATATGGAGAAGGAACTGTTACAAAAATCTGTTGGGTTCGGGGACGTGCAGTAATTAGGTCAAGGAAACGAACGAACTGTTCAGAAAGAGGAATTTAATGTGAAGAAAAGCTCTGAGGATAAGAAGACACTATAGATAAAGTTTTGGGTTTTGGACGGAATCGATGAACAGCCCTTGATGTCATTTGAGTTTTGCACATCTGTGCTATCAAGTTGGCTACCGTGGGGGGTTCCCCAAAAACTCTCTCTAGTTCCTCCCTGATGCTGTTGAAGCGTGGGCAGTGGAAAATGATGTGTGTTGAGTCCTCGGGTTCACTCGGGCCGTTCCGGCAGAACGGGTCTTCTTCAAGTTTAAATCTGTGCAGATATTGTTTAAAGCACCCACATCCGCTGACCATTTGGGTGACGAAATAATCGACTTCTCCATGTTTGCGCTCCATCCACGCTGCTATATTAGGGATTAGGTTAAAGGTGCAGCGACCCTTTTCGCTGCCATTCCATTATGGTACGCTTCCTCTCTTCTGTTTTCCTGACGTTCGTTGGCCTTTCTCTAGTTATACTATAAAGGCACGTCATTTCTATTGCTATGACGCAAATGGCATCGTCCGACACCGTACGATAGGCGCTGGCTATCCTCGGTGCACTGAGTCTATAAATTGAGCAAATGCTCTTCAGGTGTGTGCTGCATACAGTATAACAGAGCTGGTCACCATTGAAAGCAGCTGAAGCCTGCCCTGCCGTGGGCCTCCGATATTCCACATAATACGCGTTAGCGCGCCGTTTATTCTAGCCGCTTTACCACTGACGGCGGCTAAATGCTCCTTAAATGTCATCTTTGTGTCGATGAGTACCCCTAAGTACTTCAGGTGTGGCTGTGAGGTGATGCATAGATCCCCAACTGTGATTACCAGCTCTTAGCGCTGATTCCTTGTGCTCAATAGCACTACCTGCGGTTTTTGGGCTGCCAACTCCAGTCTTGAGCTGTTTAACCATCTTCTCACTCTTGCAATTGCATCGTTGTATCTAGCCTGTAGTAACTCCAGATGTTTGGCGACTACTACCATAGCTATGTCGTCGGCATATCCGACGAGTGTGGCATCTTCGGAAAGATCAACTTTGAAAATTCCGTCGTACATTGCGTTCCACAATGTGGGACCGAGCACGGAGCCTTGTGGTACACCTCCTGTGACCTCGTACTGCTTCACGCCGTCGTTCGTGTCATAAAGAAGATCTCTATGTTTGAAGAAATCTGTGATAATTCTCAGCAGGTACTCCGGCACGTTGCAACGCACTCATAATATGGGGCCAGCTCGCAGAGTTGAAGACATTTTTTATGTCAGCGTCACAACTGCGCAATAGTTCCTTTGCCATTTTTCCAGCTTTTTCCACTACTGGCTTCGCGAGCAATGTTCATTACTGTGTGTATAACGTCAACTGTGGAGCGCGCTCTCCTGAAGCCGAACTGGAAATCGGCAAGGCCACTCGGTTTCTCAAGCAATTCCTTTAGCCTGTCGCATATGATACGTTCAAGAATTTTGCCAAGCGTGTCGTACATACAAAGCGGGCGGTATGATGACGGTTAGTCTGGCAGCTTCCCTGGCTTTAGCAGAAGCAGGTGTATTGGCTTCGGTTTGGGACGAGCTCTTCCTGCGGTGAGAAAAGCGCAGCTACCACTGTTCGCATTAACGCTGGGAAGTTCGGCTGTGGGGACCTCGGGCCTCTGAGTTTGTTCATTACGGTTTTATATGACATACCCCAAGGGTCTAAATCCCCACTATCGCACAGTGTTTGAAAGCAAGCATGTTTACTAGCTTTGATTGCAACTTTTAGCGTAGCTCTTGCTATTTTGTAGTCGGAATGAATCCCATGTGGAGAGAGAGCGGGCTCTCCAAATGGTTCGGCAGCTAATCCATCATATAAAGTTGCGTCGCGCCAAACCATGTTGAAGATTTCGATGTCGAAGAATTCCTTTTTCCACTCTTTCTTTTGTGCCTTCTGCATACAAGGTGCGTGAGATGGTACATGAGTGGCGGTGTCGATAATGATAGCCTTGTGATCACTGTGCGTATAAATGGTGCTCACACCCCATTTGGCACGCCGTGCGATTGTGGTGTGGGCAAAAGTGAGGTCTATTATAGAGCACCCCCTAGCAGACTCAAAGGAGTGCTGCCCTTGTTCGTTTAATAGCTCCAGCTGCAAGGGTACTAGGCTTTCAAGGAGTATCCTTCTACGTTGATTGGTACGAGCGCTCCCCCATGTGGTGGACCACGCATTAAAATCACCGGCTATTAATATCGGATGTTTTCCATGTGCCTCAGATACCAGCGACGCCATCATGTTTTCAAATTCTTCTTTACTAATGCTAGGTGGGGCATAGCAGCTAAATAGGTACATGTTGTTCATCTTTACCCACGTAAAGCCTGGCGCATTTGTTGCCATTTTTTGTTGGCATGTTTCTTTGCCTGGAGCCCAAGTGGCAGTTTTGCTCGTCGCATCTGATGTCCAGCAATGGCCGTCCATATTCGCGTTTTGCTCCGACAGTAACGCTAAATCGAAGCCATGCTCCATTGTTGTTTGCCGCAGGAGATCCTGTGCTGCTTTGCAGTGGTTGAACCTAACCTAACCTAACCTAACCTAACCAGACCAAAAATTAGACCAAAATTTAATCCCAAAACTATCCCAAAAAAAAACCATAAAATCAAACATAAAAGAAGATGAAAAAACAAGACCAAACACAGTTCGGATTTTTTCAGTTCTGATATGGAAATCAATGAAAACATATTCTAGTCGGCCCTCCAAAAATATCAGAGACAGGTTTACCAAATATTTTAGAGGTCAACAATTTCAATGAACTTTTTTACAACAACCTTCTTAGGGCTACGAAATTTAGATTGTGCCAGACTCAAAAAATATTCCTATTTTCCGTAGAATTTTTAATGCCGAATCCAAGTCTGATTGCGAAATATGCCAAAACACCGACCATTTCTAACCATCAACGTGGTAGAATAATTCTGAGGCCAAATTTTTGCTTTTGCTGCTACTGCATTTTTCTATAATGTCACAAAAGCTCGTTGCGTGCCTAAGTTGGGCGTTTTCATAATCATTCAGTTTATTCTTGTTATATTTGTACACGAATGGAGGGAACCTATAGTTGTATGCCTTTCATCAGGATATGTTTTTGGTCTTGAAGATTTCAACCCATGCAGTTGTCGAAGTTGTTTTATCACATATTAATTAGAACAGGGCGAAAGTTTATTGGAAATTATTGCTTTGGGTTAGAAAATCGCAAGCTTGTGTAAATATAATAAACTTCTCGTATTAATATGTTAATATAGACATGAAATAGCTTCAAATTGCTAACTTAAGATAAATCTTTTAAAAGTAAAAAATGTTCCATAAAAATATTTAGTTAAGGGGTTATATACACTTGATGTCGGAAAAAACGGTATTTCCATTATTTTTGTTTGCCAAGGCGGTACATTTTTTTCAGAATAAGTCATCGTATATTTATTTGTTGATGTTTCAAGGTATTTCATGAATTTTTTCAACAAAAAATGTTGACAACTGGGGACGATACGGCCGTTTTGCCAAAAAAAAACCAAACGGTCTTGGTTTTGAAATTTTGGTCTTGGTCTGAAAATTTGGTTTTGATCCAAAAAAAAAATTTTTCTTCCAAATAAAAATTCCTTCGTTCAATAAGTTATAAATTACTACTATGGTTAGAAATTAGCCAGAAAAAATTTTGATCGATTGGTGAAATGATTTTTGAGAAACCTTCCTCATTGGAGGAGAACTTTTTGAAAAATAACATTTCGAGATAATCGCGTTTAAACTGTCGGCACCATGTCGGAGGTGGTTGGAGGTAGCGCGTTGTTGACAGCTGTAATTTTGGTTCCAAGGCTCAGATCTATATGAAATTTGGCGATAATTTTTTCAAAAATGTTCGATATTTTCTGCCTCTTTTGTTGCTAGTATTGAGCTGATTCTACTGTCTGTTTACAAATTCTATGGCTAGTTATTGTTAAAGTATTTACTGCTAAACACAATACTGCCTAACAGAGCCCCTCCTTCATATCACAGGCTACTCAATTTTCCCCCTCAATATCACAACAATAAAATATAGGATATTATAGCTACCGACCTCAACGTAAAAAATATTTCATCTAATACTATTACTGCTTGGAATGTAGCGCTTACAACTGTTGTTCACTATAAAGTTGAAAAGTCGTGAACTGTAACAATACATAGCAATGAAGGAAAGAGGAGTGCAAAAAGAGAGAGAGAGTTTGAGTGTCTGAATGTTATTAGCAGAAAGGGTGTGAAAAGGTTGCGACAAAAGTCGTTTGCACTTTTTCGCATTTTTTCCTGATTTTCCTTTTCACTAAAACTACTGCTAGTTACTAAAACTATTTTGGTCACGTTTGTATAAAAAGGCAAGGCAAAAAATAACAAAAAAAATAAAAAATAAGAAGAAAAAAATAACAAAAATAACTAAAGGTTGTCTACGAGTTCAAGCACATTGTATAAAATTTCAATTTATTTTATTGAAAAAATAACCCTAGAAAAAAAATTGGAATTGAATAACTGCAGAAGAAAAAGAAAAGATAGAAAAGAAAAGAAGAAAAATAAAGTGGAATTTTTAATATGCAACATGAAGCATGAAATATCTATTGCCTTAAATAAATGCATGAATAAATATTTTAAATTTATAAAATCAAAAACTTTTTGTTATTCTATTCCATTTTACTAAAAATATTTTCAGCTCAACTACTATGTGCTATGAAATTCTAAATAGTTAACAAATGTCAAAAGGTTTAAATTAAATTAAATTCCCCGGCCCTTTTGTTTTCTCTGTCACTCTTTCCCGCTTGCTCTATATTTTCGGTAAATAATGAAATGCAGCATCGTGTATTTGTATGTCTGCGAAACTGTCTCTATGTCTGTCTGTCTGTCTGTCTATCATACATTTGCACATAACATCTTCATACATATCATAAATATTCCAAAACTTCATTAACACAATCATGCCATGTCAGATAGCTTCTCTCACTAATACATACATACATACATTCACTTATACTTATACATTTGTAAATTATTCACACATACATCAACATATCCTTCTCATACAGTGCTGTGCTTATTCATTGCACTTTGTAGCAGCATACCATATATGTATGTATAAATTTGAAATTGTGATGTTGATGATGTTTACTGTTGCTGTTGTTGCTACTAATGTTGTTTTTGCCACTCTTAGCTACTCATAAAATGTGCAACAATTTTTTTAAACAAAAAAAAAAGAAGAAAGTTTTTATTAAAACAAAACTTTTTTTCTCCTGAAAATAAAGACAACAGAAACTCAGACATGTTGTCAACAGTAAAGTAGTTCTAGAAACGAAAACAACTAAACGAAAAAACTAGATGGAAGTCAAAAATTTCACTTGAATTCTCTACAGAATTCAGTATTGGTTAGAGTTGTTATAAAAAAAAAATAAATATGTATGTATGTCGACAGTGTGTTAGAAATGTTTAAAAATCTAACAAAAATTATGCATTTGTTTCAATTGAGTTTATTTTTCTTCTGCGCATAATTGATCGCTTTATTTATGTTTTTCGTATTAAACTGTATTCAATCTAAATCTCAACCTTATATATCTAGGGGCTGTATAGAATTTGTTATTTTTGAAAACAACTGATAGTATTTTGATATGCTTAGCTTGAAATCTGAGGCCCAAAATAAAGTTTCTTCAATCTCTAAATATCCAAATAAGGGATTTTAAAATAAATTGATACTACACGGCGAACTAATTGAAGTGTTTTCAATACATTTTATAATATAATATTTAATTTTTCAATGCACTTCATATTTCCAATATACTCTTGCTTTGTTTTGATACAGTGATTCTGAATGAACGAGTTGCTTGACCATTATCGTTGCTTGATCATGCTCTAAATTTAAATATGTAAAGGTTTGAAACCTAGTAAATATGAAGAGCGATATTCTTGCGAAATAGTTATAGCAGAGTTTGGAGTTGAAGGTGGGCTGGACTAAACCAGATATACCCAAAGATAGAACCAGCAGAAGAGAGTACAGAGATAGGAAAGTTATGTGGGGATAAATGGGAAAAAGAAAAGTCTAGGGTCTCTCAACATCGAACGTCTTTGTTTCACTGATGAACCTTTGAAGCTCAGAAAGAGGGGGAGTATGAACATTATTCATACTCAAGACATCACTACCTAACAGCCTTAATCTGATTCTCGCGAACGCCGGATAGCTACAAAGATCATGCTCCGTAGTAGAGTTCGACCGAACGTTCGGCTTCGGCCATGTTCGACTATAAATTTGGTGTTCGGCTTCGGTTCGGCTTCAGCCAAAATTTGGCCGAACAATAGCCGAACACAAAAATATTGGCACTACTGTCAGAAATTATGGTTAAAAATAAGTGCAACCCAAAATCTTATCGCTCCTCCATCTAGTGCTGCTAATTAGCAATTCTTTAGTGCTGCAGGTCAGCTTTATAAAGATAGGGTTTGTCAATTGCTTGGTACAAATGCCGAAAAATTGTTATTTTTACACCATAATATACAGTTATTTAACTTTGATTAATAATAATATTTTTTTTTTTAGTGTTTGTATTTTGTGTTCAATGAAATATAAAAATAAGTGTTTTTTTTTTAAATCAACGTTCTGAATTTTAAACGTGATACTATTATAAAAATAAAAAACTATAATAAATAAATAATATACAAAACATTTGTATTTCCCATTAGGCCAAATTTATCATTTAAAAAGTAAAAATTATTGATTTATTTTTATACTTTTTATAATTCAGTTTCTGTTCAAATGTTCGGTTCGGCCTTTGGCTTCGGCTGAATATTAAAATTTTGGCCGAAGTTCGATTCGGCTTCGGCTTTGGCCAAAAAAAGTGACGTTCGGTCGAACTCTACTCCGTAGTATCGTCGTCCTCAAGACACGATTGGCAAATTGGATCGGTGATGACGCCCATGTTAGTCATATGCTGACCACATGTGTTGTGCTCTGTAATGACACCCACCATTAATCTCAGGTCCTTTCTTCTCAGTTTCAGAATAAATAAATTCCGCTGATTTCCTGTTAGGTTGTCTCACAAAGCACTTTGCGGTTCTGCAGGAGTCAAGCTCGGACCATCTTTCTCTATGGATAGAACCCACGAAATCGTTGATCCAATGCATGACCTCCCCAGAACTTACGAAAAGCAAAGGTTCCGGATGCCATGGTATAATTGCAGAGCCTTCATTAGCTAGTTTATCAGCTAGTTCATTCCCAGCAATACCACAGTGTCTCGGAACCCATATAAGGCATAACTTGTTGTATTTTGCAACACTATTTAGTGTTGCCTTACACTCGCTGACCAATTTTGAGGAGCTGACACGGCTATCACTGCAGATACCTATGCACTTCCCACGACCATCTCTTCTCAATTATCCAGCCCGCCACGTGCAGGATAGCGAAAACCTCCGTAAGGAAGACTGACGCCATCTTTCCAGTGCAAAAAGAGTACTTGGTCTCACCATCCAAGTACCAACAGGATCCAGTACCGTTTGAGGTTTTGGAACAATTGGTATAGAAGACATGACGGAGATCCCGGAGTACAACCTCTGGACTTAACCATTGATCACGTTCCGGGAACCTGACATCATAGCTTATTCCGAAGCGGATGCAAGACACATAATTGCCCACGGGCATCAAGAACAGTTGGCACTGTACTGACAACCGGTTGTATATCATACTGTGTCCTACATCCGCCTCGACATGCCATACTCCATTTTACTACTATTATGGCGCAAAAGCCCCTGGAGGGCCAAGGCCAAGCTTTTCGCATCCATTCATGTTGTATGAGTTATATTTATACACTAATGGAAGCACCTACGGTTTTATGCCGAATCCGAACGGTGAAGTGAAAAACTTTTCACAGATATTTTTTTTTTACTCTTGCCTAGAGGTGGTAATTTTTTATTTTTGAGCGTGCCTAGTCATGAACCCGGGGCCCACACCTGCCCCTTCTCACACCTGCCCCTTCTCAGATCTGTCAGAGTAGTGGGTAGATTACCACGTTCGTGACGCTCACCAGTAATACAAATTTTATTTGTACTCTATGTTGAAAGGTGGAAAATTAATCCTCTTGGAAGTCTTTGTGTGTTTTCAGAGCTTCGTCCATCTTTTTAAACATCATCCACTCATCGCCGTTGAAAAAGTGATTTTGTATTACATTTTTTTTTTTTTATACTGTGCACTGTAGAAAACCCTTGAAAGATCAACGGCGTTCATGAAAATCAGAAAGGCTATTGGAACGGCGACTTCAGCATTGGCTAAATTAACATTTTCATAGAAGTGAGACCTTAAAATTTTCAGCAATAACTAAGGGAATGTCGTCTAAGTTGGAACACCTTCTAAATTAACATTTTCATAGAAGTGAGGCTTTAAAATTTTCAGCAATAACTAAGGGAAAGTCGTCTAAGTTGGAACACTTTCTGACTTTTACCCATAACATCCAATCTAGACCGAATTTCGGACATTGGAAAACGATTGGATCAGTAGTTTAGGAGTTATGTGCGTTTGAAAAAAAAATTACAGTCAAAGTCGAAACATGCAATCTAGGTCGGAATACCGTAGAAAATTAATGAAATGTAGAGATAAATGATTGCAAATGACTTTGCAAAGGAAGGAAAAAGACCGAAATTCTCTTGAAAATGGGGAAACGAAATTGAAATGAAAAGCTTCTGTGTGGAACGTCTGTTTCGCAAAGTCGGTTTGAAACAGAAACAAAAAAAATCGCCAAAAAAAAAATTTCTTTTCTTCACTTTTCGACGTTGAAAAATCGATTTCCGATATCAGAACACATCATAACCGCAAAATTTTGGGTATTCCGACCTAGATTACACGCACCAGACTACAAACGCGTGATACGAATAACAAATAACGCTCCAAATTTGGTTTTGATTTTACACGCTTTGTTAGCCACTACGAATTAATTTCCTTTCGATATTTGAACACTCAGTTTCGAGACACGTGTTCGCGCTCTCTGAATGACGTGAAAAATTCCCTGTCATCGTAAAAAACTATTTCGCACACACACGTAGGTGGCGGTAGTGTAAAAAACGGAAAAACGCGGAGTTCCGACCTAGACGACATTTCGCTAAAATATTTTTCAAATAAATTATTGTGTTGCATAAAATTTTTGATTGCATTTCCGCTTAAAGGAGCTAGCTCCGCTTAGTTGCACAGTTTCAAGCTAGTTTTAAGAAATTTATCATAAAGGAGCCATGCAAAATTTTTAAATCGTTTCATTGATCTCGGTTCTTTGCAGATGACTTTAACCGCGCCAATATCAAAAAGTCAAGGTTGAGCTGTTGGCAGGATTCAGCATTTCCAAGCTGTCTGGAGCAAAAAAGTGGGATTATGAAAATGAAATCTAGTTAATGATTTCATTTATGAAAATGAAATCTAGTTAATGATTTCATTTTCATAGTTAGGAAGTTCATGTTTTAATTTATTTTAATGTTATTTCAATCTGAATTCTTATCATAGGCTTGCATTTACTTTGCAAGTTTTTATCAGACGTTCCAATATTTTTACTGTGTTTCTTGAGGACTTTATTAGAGAACAGCAATTTAGTCCGAACTGATTTTAATAATTGCTATTAAATTTCAAAATTCTCTGAACGTTTTTGATACACTGTAAATGCGTGCAAATAATGAAAATGGGTTGCAATAGTTTCTTAAATTTTTTATTACAAAATTGTTACATGTTTTTCATAGCTAACTACACATACATAGACATGACATATATACACATACATAAATTAATATGGTAAATGGTAAAATTGCACCAAAGTTTAATGCGTATTAAAAAAAGAAAAAAAAATAGATGAAGGGACACACACATCAAAAGGACACATCCTTTTCCATGTCACACATGAATTAAGTAAGTGAGAAGGCAAGGCAATGGAGCGCGGCAGAACCAAGGAGGAGATAATGTGGGAGAAATAGAAGGAAGAATACGAGAAGGAATAAGAGGAAGAATAGAAGCATACATCAACAAAACATCAACAGCAAGAAAAACGATGTTCAAATGATTTTGAAAAGGGTTGTGTTATGCCCACACACGAAAGAGAGTATGTATGAAGAAGCTCTAATTAATAGCAAACTAGAAAAAAAATCATGAAAGGAATTTGACAAGTGCAGATGAGAGAATAAAGAAAAGAGAGAGAGAGAAAGTTGGCCAAAAAATTAAATGCTACAAGCAGGGATGCCAACTCATTTTTTCTCTCTCCCCGATAACCCTCGAGAAATTCCCCGATTTTCGATCGAATTCCTCGCATTAGTATAACAGCGCTACTTTCCATATAAACATTTTACAAAAACGAAATTGATCTCAGTGAGTGTTATTTTAAGGCGACCCTGAACTTTCTCTGCCCAAAAATTAACCAATTTTCGTGGGACTGGTAGATTAATAGAAACATACTTTCTGACTCCGGAGTTCTTAACATATAAGCTTCAGCCCACTTTTGGACATCAAAATTTTCATGGGATTTCTTTTGACTCAAATAAAAAATGTCAAAAACTTTGTTTTGAAAAAAAAACGGGTTCAAAGCTTTGACTATCGGCTTTTAACATCTAAAATATACTTCATTTTCTTTTTGATGGCTGACCGTAATTTGTAAGTTTACAGATTAGTCAGCAATGATTAAGAGTTATTAATCAGGAGGTGCTGGACGAAGGCATAGCTAAGCCTTTCTGAACGGCCGAAAGGGAAGTCGAAGCACCGCACGACTGTTTTGGTCTGACTTGCACTCGGCGCTATAATCGTCTATATCTAAGAAAGCACTCTGCGTTCTCTGAAATTTTTACAAAATACTTTCGAAATATAATACTTTCAAATACTTTTTTAAAATTCGATTTCTCCAAACCAATAAATTGCAGGGTATGCTTAAGAAAAGATGAAGAATTTAAGACCCAAAATATGAAATATTTCATAAATTAAATGTTTTACATTACATAAAATTTGACAAAAAATATTCTACAGACTTTAATTACTAAAAGCTGAACGACTTCAAATTCCCCGCAAAAAACAGTTCATTCCCCGATTCCTCACACCGAGAAAAATTCCTCGCAAATCGGGGAATTCCCCGCAAGTTGGCATCGCTGGCTACAAGCATAAACTTGAATTTAATTTAATAGAGTGTTGAGAAAGAGAGTATGGAAGAGTGAGAAGAGTCTGTGGAAGAGAGAGAGAGAGAAGAAGAGAGTGTGGAAGAGAGTTTTGGGATGTGTATGAAAGACAGTGTTGAAGAGTGTGTGCAAGAGTGTGTATGAGTGCAGTTGCAAGCTTCGCATCACTGATTGCCATTGCAGTAGCTTAAAATTTTTGGTAAAAGTACCTAATTAAGATGCTTTAAAATTTAAGCAGCTTTAATTTTACTAACTAAGATACTAACTGAAAATTGTAGTAGAAAAAGCAGAACAAAGAGTTGCCACACTTTTTTTATTATTATTATTTTTTTTTTTGTTTGTTTATCTTACAAGTGTGCTTTACAAAGAAATTTCTGTTCATTTCTATTTCGGTCAATTTAAACTCCACATGTACACACGAGTAGGTACATAGTTTAGGAGTTTTATGCTTATAATACGAGTACCTCTTCGCTCTCAACTTCAGCCTACCCACTAAAAAATTCTAACGAAAATTATAGGTATTCATACACACACACACACATACACAGTCATTTACAAACAAAACAACACCAAGAAAACAAAAACGACAACAACGTAAATATAAACCAGCAACAAAAACTTGAAAAACAAAAATGAAAGTCTGTACAAGAATTGGTGTTGGTCTTTTCGCTATATGTATATATGTACGTCCGTCCGGTATGTTCAGTTGTCTGTCCACTGGCTGGCAGGTTTAGTTGGTATGGTCTATTGTTCTTGTTGTTGTTTTTATTATTGTTGCTGGTGAATATTTTGTAATTTAAAAGGTGCTGCATTGGCGAAACACACCGAAAACACAATGTGAAATGTCAGTTGCGAATTCTGACCTCAGGTTCTGCACTAATTTGCAAGGATTTCAGCTTAACACATATACGTACACATACATGCACGCACACATACATACATAAACATAAGCATAGTTATGCATGGCAGGCATCTGCATTTGCATGCTGCTGGGTGCAACTTTTCTCTTTCTCGTCGGTCCCTTCGTTCGTACACTCGGTCGCTTATTTTGTGCACATTAATTTACAGAATTTTAAGCAATATTTTTTCTCTTTCTGTTTGCGGTTTCAAAAATATTTTGTTGCGCAAAATAAATTTTCTGGAATTTTCTTTTGCAGCAAAAACTACAAAAAAAAAAATAAATAAATAAACGCAAGAAATAAGAAAACAGAAATAAATTTTAATTTATAAAATACTGAGGGTTTTTTTTTTTTTTTTTTTTGTTATGTTAAAGATTTTGTTTTTTTTTTCGCTATGCACTTGTGAAATTGTTGGTATTTTAATAAAATGTGAATGTATTTCTTTTGCTGTGTGACACAATTTTTTTTAACAATATAAAATAAAAATATTTAGTCACATAAATCTTTTTGTTTCCCATTTCAACATAATGCTGTTTCAAATATATGCAGACGTTTACGGTCAGCGGGTTAATTCTACCCTGAGTATGTGTATTAGAATTTTTATGGAAAATGAGGAAAATAGGGAGAGGAAGAAGTAAAAGGTGGACTTGCCTATTAAAAGTATAAATAAATATTTCATGTGGTTTAAAATCTAAATCTTTTAAGCTACTGAAGTATTTGGAAAGAGAATAAAACAGCACACCTTCTCTCTTTCTCTGTTTTTCTCTTATATAATTTACTTTAATATTCCCAATCACTTGCGGATCCAAGGGGTGGTTTTTGGGAATGTAAAACCTCCCCCTTTATCGATGGAAATCGCATACATTTTGATTGTTGCTCAAAATAAATTTTAAAGGTAACCTCTGGATCCGCTAATGTTTCTAATATATGGAAGTGTTTTTTATACGATCTCATCCAATAGCGGAGCAAGAATTTTTCGAATTCTTTTTGTTCCTTTCAAATTATTATTTTTTTTTTAGCCCATGTGAGTTTTATTTATAAGGATCACCCCCAAGACATTACTTTACAACTTTGCCAAAAATCTAGTTTTCATAAATTAGATTTATATTAAAAGCTTTTTGATTCATAGCATCAGAGAGTCTTTTTTTTTCGTGCATATTGGAAGCTTTTTATGAATATTGTGAATACAAAAGTAAAGTCGTTAGTTCTGGATGAAGTGAAAATGTTACTTTATTTTGAAAGCTAAAAATTCCTGAAGTTTTAAATCATTTTTTCGAAAAATAGCAACAATAATTTTATAATAATAATAAAATAATTTTACCAAATTTTTTTGAAAATTTTTTTTGTGATTTTTTTGGTAAATCGTTTTTCCTCAGCTTTCTTTCGATATCACAAAAAATGGATGGTTTAAAGGCTTTGTCATGTTCTGAGACCCTAGTTTGTATTCAAAAATAAAAATTATTATCTCACATATCCACATCCGATTTCTACTTCAAATGCCAGTTTTTGGAATTGTATGTATAAATTTACTATTTTGGCCAAGAAAAAGACTCATTAGAAGGAGAGAAATGACATTGCAGTGTATGGCAAAATTTTTTCTCAAACCTTTTCTTAAAAAAGATTCTCAGACATTAACATCGAGAAGTGAACGGTTGTATCCAAAAAAGACAGAAAACGCCAGTTCATGATCACCAAAAACCTACTAACTTCAACGGGCTGTACGGAACGCCCAACCAAGATTTTTGACAAAATCCTATGTAGGGTGTTTATTGTTAGGTCAAGTACTTTTCAGCTATCATAGTCGTTACGGTGGATCCGAACATGGCCCCATATATTGTTGCACAGTGTAATTATTCTATTTATAAAGAAGAGAACATTTATTTTCTTCGTCAATTTTTAAGTTCGAAAGGTTGAAATTTTTCCAATATATTCATGTCAATTTTAAAGTTTGAATAGATTAATTATTTCCAAGACCGTAGCCATGATTTTTTTCGGGGGGGAGGGAGTGTTTTCATTCGAAGAAAATATTCATATAAATGTGTAAATACAATAAATTAAATACGATGGAGCATTTGATGGATCCTATCAGACTAGGGAGGAAAGTGGATAAATGTCTGTAGGAAAAATTTTTGTTTCCAAGTTTTCTTAATCTTAACCCAAAAGACATAATTTCGATAACTCATTGACTTGCCGTTACTGATAATGTACCCCACCTCAAAAAAATGATTAAAAATGCCAAAAATAGTCAAAGACTAATTTTTTTCAAATGATTATCAGTGGGAATTCGGGCCATTATCAATGATGAAGAGCCCGGATGAGATTGGCATATATTCCCTAAATTCGTGCAGTCACAGCATTGAAAGAGATCTTCCGAGTTGGGGTGCTCTGAGCAATTATGGGTTAAAGAGTTAATTATATTTTAAGATTAAGAACTTTAAAGCTGAATCAATAACACTGCCCCGCATGGGTTTGGTGAACAATATGGTTCCTAGTGTTTGCGAATGAATCTGAGGTCAAAAACTTCCCATCACTTCACGATTTAGAAAAAATGGGGTTGAAACGCCTGAAAATACCGTTTTTGGCCATGATGTGCTACAAAGTTCGTACGATTTCAATTCAAATTTATTTTTAAATTTTTTTTTTATATTTGACTTTTTTGAAAGTAACCGATTGAAGTAAAAAATATTTAAAAATTGTTCAATAGATTTTATTTTGACTTTTTTCCCATCCACTGGCAATCAATATCAAAAATTAAAAAAGAGTTCACATTTCGTGGAGGGGTAGGGGTCAGAACCCCCAAAACCACCCCCCTAAATACGGCCTTGATTATTTCCATTCATTATTCTTTCAAAAGAACACTCGTTGAAAGCTATTTTGTACAAGCGAAAATTGTAATCAAAATATTTGTCTCTTTTTTCAACTAATTTAATCAGAAACATTACAAAAAAAATATTAAAAGCAAAAGTCAAGTAGTCCCTGAGAGGTTAGATACTTTCTTATACCTACGACATCTCCTTATGATCGTCGAAAAACGAAAGGGAAGAGAGACGTGGTTGTCAGCTGAAAAATGTTTTGAAAAATTGAGGCTTTCAGAAAAATCGCAAACTTCGTGTAATTGAAACTCTTTTAATTTGATATCATGTTTAAAAATTTCAAAATGGTATATCGGGAGCATGAAAAATTTTACGAAATCAAAACAATTGAATTCGCTGTTTATAGCACGTCATTTTGGGTTTTTGAAATTTGATATCAAAAGTGCCGTAAGTCAAAGTCAGATTTTGGGAAATACATTGGTTTTGTAGAAGTGCTGTACAGGATAGGGTAAAGTTGAATTGGAGTGGCTCTCTGGAGACACACTTTGACCTGAACGGCCTATTGTGATACCACATGGTTAGACCTAAAGTTTAACCCCGGTTCCGAACAATGGAACTCCTCCTTACCGTTAAATATCTCAAACACTTTGAAAGATTTGCGTCTCGAACTAATCAAGTGTAAGTAACTTATCACCTACTATAACTTTATCTTTATTGACTTCTGTTTAAGTTGAAAGCTGAGAATGTAAAAAAACTTCTTTAGTTGTTGTCCTGTTATGAACTTAAGAATAAAACTGCACTTCAGATTTTACTTTCGAATTGATTTATGAAATACTCTTAAAAGTTTTTAATGGCTTCACTAATTGGAAGTAGTGCTTTTTAAGCTACTATGACATCCTAGGGGATGCAAACTTGCCTCAAGGGTCAATGGTGACTGTAAAAATCTCACACGAAGATTTTATCTATTAGATGTAGGTACTTCCTCCACTCGCTTTGTTTGGGTGAAATAAAAACCGGGTAAAGGAAACCAGAACTGAGCATCGTCTGGCTTTTGTGAATCTCTTTTTATATAGAAGTGCTACTTTGAATTAACCAGCAAACTTAAATCTTGCCCTTATTTTTAGTTTATCTTTGTCTTTTTAATTCGGTTTTGCTCTAACAAAATTAACTAATTTTTTTTTTATAGTTTTTAGTAGAATTCTTCTTATGACTATGAATCTTCTGATATGATTCCAGCTGCAGCATCCGTTCTTGTAAGCAGACACTTCTGTAAATTAAGGTGGAGATTCTTATGTAAGGACTTGAAAAAATAAATTTTTATTTATAGCATAAATTTATAGTTTGAAGCCTGTAAAATACGATACCGTTAATAATTTTGGTTAATTCTTAAAAATAGTCTGACTCACTTCTATACCCAACGCTCCCTTTCCGAAACTATAAATGCGATTATCTCGAAACTTTTTTCCCCGAATGAGTTGAAAATCGGTGTACATGATTCCTCAAAGACTATTTGATTGAATTGCAGCTCATATTTGACACATGTTCTCTGATCGACTAAAAATTATTAAAATAAACAAGTTTTTGGTTGGGTCAAATTTTGAAATTTTATCCGAAAAGTCGACTTTTTGGTTCTGATATCTCCCAATCAGGCAATTATTATTATTTTTACATTATCGTCGGTGTTGGAGTGTACTTCGCATTCGAACTCCCTTCAGTACAGCGCAGTATCTCATATGCATCAATCAGTAACTAGCTTCCGAAATATTTATTAACTTTTAGTCATAAATCATTTTTAGAGATATTAAATTTTACTTACTTCAGGTTGCGATATTTTTATTTTACTTATACTCAAATAAAAAAAATATATTTAAATTCACCAAAATTCCTTTGCGTGCTTCGCTTTAAGTATTTCACATTAAACTAATATTGCTGACATATGTAAGCAAAAAAATTCTTTAACAGTAAGAGAACAAAAATTTCTTAACAACAGACGAGAAACGACAACAATTTAATAGAGAAAACAAAAACAAAAGCACACCATGAGATCAATGTGTTTCGTACATTGTTGCTGACATTTTAAATGACTCTTTTGGGAATGCATGGGGCGTGAGGCATAAGACGTGAGACACGACAATGAGGCATGAGGTGTGAACAAACGCTATAAAATATATACAAATGCAGGGGGGAGAGAGAAGTAAAAACACAAAAATAAAAACCAGAAAAGAAAACTTTATTTAAGTAAAAAATGTAGCAGGGAAATAAGTTAAACTGAAAAACTGACAAAAACATTGCCCTAAAGTCATGCAGGTTGCTGCAGTAGTAGCAGATTGAGCGATCACTGATATCATTTTCGTCTTCATGGCCAAAAAAAGAAAAAATTCTTACACTCACACATATCCACGTATAAGTCACAACCCTGTGTTTATTTAAACCGAATTAATATCCTGTTTCCCCCCACCCTCCCTCCCCTCACTCCTTCTTTTATCCGGGTATTTTGTCTCTCTGGCGCGTGAACTCAGACATCGTAAAAATGCTGACGACGATTTACTTTCATATGTATGACTTGAAGGCAACAATACCATGAGTGACCACTATTGCACTATATACACTCTAAATGTATGTGACTGAATGCTTGTGTGTGTCTTTGGATGTGTGACTGTGACAGTTTCGCACTGTTGAATTGTTACTTTAGCTGGTCTGCATACATACATATGCATGTATGTGAATATATTGAAAAATGTTGAACCCGAGGCAATTGTACTATTGCCAATTGTGGGCGTTGCTGCATAAATGATTGTGTACACATGCTGTGTATGTGAGCATATTTGTCTACTGGTTTTTGCTGATATTTTGTACAACAACATTTTTTAATGCTGATGCTGCAAGTACATTTTGTTGCATACATACATATATGAGTATATAAGATTACTTTATTTACATTACTAGCATAGTTTTATACTTTAATATTTACTTTTTGTTCCACACAAAATTAGATTAACGAACATGAGTTGGGCAAGGATACAATGGTTATTTCGAATTTTAGGTATATTGAGACCTCATGCAATATGAATTTCATAAACGAACCTCTCTTTAATTCTAATTCAATCTCATGCTGGCAAATCCTGCCAATATAACTTACTTCAAACTATTACGTCCTCTAAAAACAAAATTTGCATCTCCAAATTCGCTTACAACAAAACAGCATGGTTTCAAATTACACAAAACTGGCGCTGCAAAATTATCTCACAAGTAACAACAACAACTATGACGTGTTTCCAAGATCCATTTATTCACTACAAGTAACAAGAAGATCAATGGCGCTATCATTACTTCGCTACAAGCGACAAAGCAACAAAATTATGAAGCAAAAAATGTTAAAAGTCAGAAAAGAAAAATTTCAAATTTTTACTACTTGTCCCTATCGTAAGTAGCTATAATAAGTTTCGGAGTACTATATTAAAACTCCTTAATCTGTGAGCGACCAGAAACTCCTAATAGTTATACTTCCATTGGGGCAGGAATCGTGAAAGAGGATTGTGATTTCAGTCACCATCTTCGACGTCTCTCTACTCTTTCAAAGTTGGTCGAACGGTCAGCCTCAGCGATACCAAGTCTACGGCCATCGCGTAGTAAAGATTTTAGATTTCGGCACTGCCTCCATGGCCAACATCGTCCAACATCGGTAGTACATCACAGAGGTAACAACACCGTCAGAGCTACACCGGCAACAAGGTCATCCACGGTAACAAATCACCGGCCAGCACCGGCTCTACATAGGCATAAATGAAACAAAATCAAACATAGAATTAGAATTTTCATCGTTACAGTCAAGGCCGGATTTAAATGTATTGACGCCTTAAGCAGTTTTATATTTTTGGTGCCCTTTTTTGAAAGGGAAGAGAGGTGTAAATCGGTAACCACCAGGCTTTCAAAGCCAATCAGAAACCACATCTTTTACCGTATTTATTGAAGGGTTTGGGCCCAAGGGGAGTTTTAGACGACAAACACAATGAAAAAACTATTATTTGGTAGAGTTGCGAAAGGATAAAATATTATGGGAAGGGAGGCACATTGCAAAATTGATTAATCTTTATTATTTGAAACATTATAAGTAAATTTAGCAATTGTGGTGACAAAAGTGAGTGTAGATTGAACCTTTTCTGAATTAAAATTTAAATTGTCTTCACAAGGAAGTAATCATACATTTTGCAGAATAAGTGAACGAAACAACTGCTCAACTATTGATGACACAAAATTATTGCTTTTCTCTGTAAATTAACATATAGTCCTATTTAATACATTTTCTTGTAGATTTTAAAAGTACGGAATAGGACTACTGTTGAAGAAGAGTGTGATTGGCATGCCAGCTATCAGAGATTCCGATATTCGATAAACGCATTGGTAGAAACTGTACTTGAAATAAAGAATATGGTATAATATCTCGGAGCCAAGCCATACACCCAAAATTATAATTGCACAGATATTTTTGAGTATGGTAGAAGAGAGCTAACTTCAAATGAAACTAGCTGTCACAACTGTTCTAAACCGTAGAAATTGCTTGCTCTTAAGAAACTGACTAGCTTTTTTGAAATTAATAATAGATCTAAACGGGAATCAATTACTGTACTATGTATTTACAGTACAGATGGGTCTTTTTTATAGTTCATGGTGTTCTGGCGTTCTGATTCAGTTCGGATTTGAATATCTGGCAAATATTTTATGTATTAAAGTTAATATTCGGGTCAGACTGTTTTTTTCTAACTGGTCAGAAAAGCCACTTTAGTTTGCTGCTGTCAGATTTCGGCGTTAAAACCCAAACAGTGAGCGAAATGTGTAATACATGAAATATGGGCGTAAAAACGGTTTGCAAAAAATTTCGCGGAAAAAGAGAACATTTTTATTTTTGTAGAAATAAAGGAACAAAATATTTCAAAATGTTTCATATGGGAACATAAGCTTATGCCATTTTTGCCCAAAGATTTTTCACGTATTTGTTTTTTTTTTAAGAGATCTGATATTGACTCGGATTCACTTTGTAGACTTCCACCGAAGTTGTTATTTCATTTCAATATTTTAGTCTGAAACAGTATGATTGAAATGATTGACAAATATGTGAAACATTGAAATGAAATAAACGACATAGATGAGGGTAAAAATTGTTTGGTAAAAAGGTAAACAATTGAGGTGAATTTCTGGTTCCAAAATTATAATAATTTCTTCGTCGTTTTAAATTTTTTTTCTTTTATTCTTATTGTTTACAAATGACTAACAAGCAACTTGTTTATAATAACTTAACTAACAATTATACTCTAAATCGTAGAGTGTTTTTATGATGGTATAAGATCTCTGGGTTTGATGCGTTGAAGTCGTCGTAATAATCCATCTGTTTCGTTTAGGATAAATGCTTCGTTATTCACGTGGTTACTTAGCCTCTCTTTATGGGCCGCTGCAATTTTTGTTATTTCTGCATTGACTGAGTTCAATCTGAGGTCGCGCTCAATGTCAACACTTCTGCAATACCATAGTGCTTTCACAATAGACCTAAGTACCTTGTTTTGATACAGCTCCAGAGCTGTGTTCCATAACTCCATACCGGATATAGTATTTGCTTGTAAATGAGTAATTTGTTTTGTATGGATAAAGATGATCTGTTACCCATTTCATATTTTTTAGTTTGATGTCGAGTTCATTTCGGCCCAAGAACACTGCCTTGTGGTACCCCTGCTTTTATTTTTCTAAGCCTTGAGTAAGCATCATCTTGATTAATACGGAAGTAACGATCTGATAAGTACGATTCCAAAATTTCGCAATATTGTTTGGGTAATAAAGATTTGAGTTTTATGAGCAGACCAGTGTGACATACTTTATCAAACGCTTTTGCAACATTGAGAAATAGAGCAGAGCACATTTTCTTTTCTTCAAACGATTTTTCTATTACATGTGTAATTCTATGAACTTGATCTATTGATGAGTGTTTATTTCGAAAACCAAATTGATGCTTTGGAATCAAATTTTTGCGTTCTATTATTGTATTTAGGCGTTTGATGAGGAGCTTTTCAAATAGCTTTGAGATCATCGGTAGAATTGATATAGGTCTGTACGATGAATATAATTTGTTGCCTTTTTGCTCAAAGTAAATAGAATATTCCTTTTTTGCCAACATATTATTTGTGCTACATTAATCCAAGCCTGTCAAATTTTTAGGGTAATCAATATTAAGCAAAAATTATTACTGCGGCAAAATATCAAAAAAAAATTGTACCTATTTCAAAATAAAATATAATTTAATTTTTTAACATTTTTTATTAAGTTCTGAAAATTTTGTATGTCGTGACGCCCCTAAAATGAAAGCGGCCCTAAGCAAATGCTTAAACTGCTTGTATGGAAATCGGGCTCTGGTTATTGTAGTTACATAGAGAAAATAAATTCTTAGTATTTGAAATAAAACTTTGACTACCTTAGCTTACTTACTTACTTTTAGAATAAGATGACAATGTTGATGGGGGTATTGGCTTTTCACGTTTCGTTCAATAGTACAAACTTAACAGTAGATTCGAATATCTTCAGTGAGCAAGGATAATCCATTTGATTTGCATTCTAAGGCATCAATATCCATCTTAATATGGATTATAGTAAACTTAAACGGATTGTAAGTTAACGAGTTCAATTCTTTAACTATTCTTACTCGATTTAAATTAACAAAAAATTTTAATTCCATTCCGATATGCGATTACACTTTAAAAATTAACTATTCTCACTTTCTCACAGTTCTCAAAAATAAATCAACATTAAAACATTTTATAAAGAAATGCATACATAAAGAGAGTTGCCAAGTATTGGAAAATTTGCTATTTACATTTTCATGGTAATCAACTACAGCGGCAAGAGCATACGGAGCTCATTTTTTTTTTTTTTTTTTTTTGAAGTTCGGAGTCGGAACGTGCTTTGTTGCATAACAAAAAGGTTACAAACAAATTCACTCACAACTGACAAATCCTCTTATTTACGATGAGAATATACGAGCGTGTAAACACACACACACACACATGCACAGCCATTTGCATACATTCATATACACCAAGAAAACAAATAAAACATTGCAAAAGCAAGAGGCGAAAAAGTACGAGGAACTATTTTAAAAATGTTGTTTGTTTACTCAATAAACAAGAGCAACAGCAACATGCAACGGCGAGTAGCAGCTTCAAGAAGTTGATAGCAGTAGTTCAAACACTTTGCCCGCCAAGTAGTTGCAGTTAAAGTTCTTCAGACATACACATACACTCATACTTTCATAAGGAGCATTTGTGTATTGCACATGGACACATCTGCACATACAATCACACGCAGCTGTTGTTCTTGTATTACACTGCGACTTTGACTTTATGCATTTCATTTCGACTTTTTCAGCGACTTTGTATTCGCCTTGCAACGTCATAGTCTTCGGATTCTTTGTCGTTACCATTGCTGCCATTGTCGTCGTCATCAAACTTCGTCTGCTGTTGCTGTCGTCATCGTGTGAAGCATTTGTCTTTAGTATCGTTGTACGTGCCGCTATTTACATTTGCACGTAATAAATTCAACTTTGGGCGAGTGTACCAAGTCAAGAAATACTTGGTCGCCTCAGTTCAGTAGCTTCGCATTCAATGGCTCCCTCTACGGTAGATTGCTTTCGCTTCACCTACAGAAAGTCGCTGCTCAGTAGCTCTCTTTTCAATACCTCCTTGCCTCTTCAATGGCTTCCTCTTCAGTTGTTTCCTCTTTAGTAGTTCTCCCTTTCAGTTTTTGCCTTTCCGCTTCCTTGTTGCCTGCTGTCGTCTACCCTTTTTTTTTAATTTTTTACTTGCATTTATTGTGCGAGCATGATAGTGTCGCTTTTCGCGCTTTTACACTTTGTGTATGTGTGTGTAATGGAAAATAATATATTTGTATTGCATGCGCTGCTGCAATGTTGTTGCCGCTGCTACTACCACTTTCACTGTGGTTATTGCTGTTGTTGCTGTATACTGGTATTCTCTTATCTGATGTGCACACACACACACACACACAACGTGTTGCATTTTATTTATTTTATTGCCACACAATTTCTTTGTGTTTGCACTTTTGTCCATTTTTTCAATATTTACATTTATTTATTTTTTTTTTTTTTCTCTTTTGTTTACACTGTGTACGCAAGAGTTGGATGTGTGTGTACCACATATCGTATAGAATACACAAAGCTGCGGTATTTGTATTTGCGCTTTAAGCCCCTTTCTGTAAACTTTGCCATAATTAAAACACTTGATTGTTTAATATATAATTATGTCTTTGTATGTAAATCCTGACCTCTCTTTTTTAATACTGTATCATGACAACTGAACCAAATTGTAAAGCATAATGATTAAAATTACATTCGATTAATTAAATGTTGGAAAATTTCAGTTAAAATAATTTGGTGAGCAATTTTTAAAACTTTCTCACATATCATTGTGCAAAATCAGGAGCTTCTAAAGACCAACGAATTTTATTGAAATTTTGTATATCAAGGCTTTCTGTGGGTCTATTTTTATTTAACAAATATCCCTCCGGCTACAGAACAAAAGCTTAAATAATTTAGGTAAATTCAAATTGTTCCTTGTACTAGAGCGCTATCTATGGACCGGCCGATTTTATTGAAATTTTGTGAACCAGAGTTTTTTTTGGCCAAGGAATCTACTTTTGGCTTCTATTTTGATCTAGAAAACATTCCAAAGAGGGCTCCTTTAAAAGTTAGTAAAGATTTTATGAAACTAAGAATTTTTTTCCAAAAAAAAATTTCTGGCATCTTGTATTTACCCCCTCTTCTGAAAAAGCGCTGTCGTTCTAGGGGTTACAAAAGTCTTTTGTATTTCTTACATAGATTTGTTCCAAAAACGCAGGATTTTCTAGAGCGATGCAATTTATTCATTTATTCTAACTAATAAAATATAATACTTTACAGTTAAAGTAGCGAATAGTGAGCTCTACTTTTTTTGAATTAATTTTTTTTTTACTGCTTCAGATTTTCTTCGTCTGCCTTTTCAGCCCAACCAGTTTGGATAATATCGTCATGTGCTTTTGATTCCCCTTCATATGCTTATATTTACGTATAAATTTCATTTGATTTTGGTATTCAGATGTTACATTTACCCTTCACATTAATCCAAATGTGTTATTTTAGGTTTCAATTGAGATTATCTGAGTTTATTGCTGCAATTTCTTTCAGGAAATTTTTTCGTGAGTAAATTGCTATGTATGATAATTCCCATGTTTCTTTTTTTTTTCTATTTACATCAGCAATTTACTCTAAAAACTCTCTCTCACAAATGTAAATTCCGCCTTAGAACGGTCTCAAAAACACTCTAGCAAAGTTAATTGTATACACTATTTCAATATTTTCGACGTGGATCAAATCGAATTTCTCAATTTGGTGCTATCGAACAACGTTTTTCTTGATGTTTTTGTTTCGTTTTTTACGAGTTTTCGCCCAATCTGTGGTCTTCCTTCCAAAACCAGCTAGGAAGGTCTATACAGAGGCAAGTTCCTTTAGACCAATCAGCCTTACCTCGTTCCCTCTGAAAATGATGGAGCGGGTAATGGTGGATAGTCTTAAGAGTACCTCGTTATTGTATAAGCCACTGAGTAGATGTCAGCACGCTTATAGGGCTGGTAAATCTACAGAGACTGCCCTGCACAAATTAGTTAAGGTAGTGGAAAAGGAGCTATTTTCCGGAGGCATCGCAATGTCCACTTTCATGGACGTTGAAGGTGCTTTCGAACAAATCAGCTTTGGTAGGCTACAGCTCTGACAGAGCGTGGCGTCAATCCAATTATAACAATTTGGGTGGTCAGCATGCTCAGGCAGAGGGCGGTTAGTATGCAGCATGGTAGAGCCAAAACTAGGGGTAGAGTTAGCAGTGACTGTCCACAGGGAGGTGTGCTTTCACCCACCTTGTGGAGCGTAACTGTAGACACACTATTGGGTATGACTGTGGCAAGTACATTGACACCATATCCGACATCATGAGAGGAGCACTCAAAATGGTAGAGGAATGGTGCGGGGAACAAGGCCTCAGCACCAACGCAGGGAAGTCAGACAACATACTCTTCACTCGTAAGAGAGTTGGCGTGAGTAGAGAATCAGTTAGACTCTTTGGATCTGAAATTAACATGACCGGGAAGGTCAAATATCTTGGTGTAACCTTAGATAGTAAACTAAACTACCTGGCCTATAAGGATATGCTCGCGTTGACTCAGGATGCCAATACTCGGAGCATGCTCGTTTACGAGTGCTTAGAGTAGAGGCATCAGGCGGTAGGGGACGAAAAGGATTCGGCTTATCCCCGAACTAATAATAATAATCGCCCAATCTTTGGAGAACGTGGTCGATTCATGCTCATGTTTATTTAAATGTTTAAAACTGGGATTTTTGCTATTTTGGCTGTAGTTTGCTGGATAATCGAAAATAGTTGGCTTTCATCTTCATCTGGGGAGAAAAGATTGTGTATCCTGGATCACAAGGTGCAATATATGTGGTTTGGATATTACCAACATGGGCGTCATTGCCGATCCGCTATGAGTATACTACCTTAAGGAAGAAAGCTACACTATAGAGCATTTCCTCTGCTATTGCCCCACCTTCGTAAGAGGAAGAAGACGCCTGCTGGGTAGCGATGCCATAGGGATGAGTTCTGCACATTCTATTCCTCTACCTGATTTTCTCAGGTTTCTTAAAGATACCAAGAAATTCGACAATTTGGAGGGGTAAAAAATTCTTTTTTCTTTTTCTCTTCTATTTTCTCTTCTCCTTTTTCTCTATCTGGGCAAAGTACAATGGTCCAAAAGACTGAGAGCTATGGAAGGTCTGTATCCTTCCAGCCCACTTCTAAATCTAATCTATCTAAAAAATATATATATTTAGAAAAATTACCATGCTTTAAGCAACAATTTTTTGTTGTTGTAGGTGATGTAGTTTTTTAGCTGCATCGTTTTTAAAATGTGTCCCCAAATAATATCTAAAATCACTAAATGTAGGCATGAACTAGAAATTGTGCATTTTAATTACAGCATTTAAGCATGGCGCTGCGATCAAATAGAAATCGCGGAATTTTAAAACAAATGTGTTTTTACTATTGTAAAGATTTAATAGTCTAGAGTCATCACCAATGAACAGCTTCTGCAAATCATCTACCAAAAGGCATCGGATATTCACCCACAAAAAAAGGCGAAAATTTAACTTGCATGGGAAGTTATTAAGAAAACCAAACGGTGTGCTATGCAACTCTTGAATACAACCTTGGCGAGGAAAAATTAAAAACTTCATAGAGGCGGTCAATCCATAGTAATATTGGGAAAACTTTAACAGAATTGTGTCCTAAAACAACAGACAGTCAGTTTTACAAATTTTACATAAACAGTCTCTCTTTCTGATGAATTACGATTAAAAGCATTACCAGGTCCAATGGGTCCGCTAGTACCAACATTCATTGTAAAATGATTGTTATGAGGGTATGAAGACTATTTATTTTTCAAAGAATCTATGTTTGCTCTAAGTTTCTCAATCCATGTATTGAAAAACACTGGCTTTGGAAATAAAACTGACCCTTGGATTCTTTAGATATTCTTAGAGTAATATTGGTTGAAAATATAAACTTAAATTAATCAAAAATTTGGTACACATAAGGTAAAATCATTTTATAGCCACTGCTAAAAGCAATGAGTTATATTTATTAAAGGATATTAAGAATATTTAAAGTTTAGTCGAGTTTGGAATTAGCTTTACCTATACTTAGAAATTTTCGTTAGTCAACATCATATTTTGTTCATGGTCCGGATATATTAACCATGTAATATTTTAATTAATTCAAATTGTATACAAAAGTTTTAATAACTATTTAAATGAATGTTATTTTAGCACCCAATTCTGAATGCAGTTTCTTATTTTTTTGAAGCAAAATTGCATTTAATTATCACATTACATGCTGTATACTTCACGAATTACTCTGAAGGGCAACATAAATAAAAATTATCATAATAAAAATACAAAAAAAAACATTTTCACTTTAAGGAGCTTATAATAATTTTAGATTCTATGAAAATTTTGCATGATTTTTACAAACGTGGGAGTTTGCTTTTTATATAATAATAATAAATGAATATAAAGGAAGAAGTAAAAACCTTTTTGTTGCATGAAAATGGCAACTTTTAGAAACTACATATACTTGCTACAATAGCTCAACTGAGGACTCACTCACCTTAGAGCCTATATGTGTATGAACTCTTATTTAGAATGGCAATGCACGGCAATTCAAATCTGTTTGCTGTTGCATGTAACATGCAACAGCAGCAAAAGAATTAGAAGGAGAAAAGTGTGCAGAAACAAACAAGCAAACGAGCAAATAAACAGAAAAAAGACCAACATCAAAGGATGAAATGAAGTTTGCTGGTAGCTTTTAAAGCAGTAAAAAATGCAACACTGTAGTACTCGGAAAAATTAAATAAAAAAAAAATTAAATTTAAAATAAAAACTGTAAGTAAATTAAAAGAAAACCGACAACAGGAAGCGGGTCATACACAAACACACACATGTGAGTGTGTGGAAATATGTTCACATGTGTGTATGTAGACAGACAAATAGTCGTATAGTCATAGCAGCAGTTAGACAGAAAAATAAATAGCAAAAACCTTTATTATTCAACAACTCTCTGTAACTCCCTCTCTCTCTTACTCTGACTTTATATCTCTCTTTAACAGGAAGCGTACGTTATACTTTCATGGTCATATTTACATGTGTTTGTATGTGTATGTATTTGTTTGAATATAAAAAGCGGAAGGTTTGAGATTATATAATATTAAATGTGTAAAAAGATAGATATCAGCAACAGCAACAACAACAACAACAAGTAGACAACAATGACAACAACACCACAGCCATATCACATACATATAAATAGGAGATATAGCACGTATCTAATAAAACGTTTCGAACGCACACACTCACAAAACATATCCTTGCACACTGTTGCCATCGATCTCATCTCTTCTTCAGTTTTTTTTTATTACTGCTTCCGCTACCAAGTTTTCTATGCTTCCTATCTTGACACGTTTTTACAACTTTTAACGCATTTCAACATTGAGTTTTACTACAAAAGAAGCAGCAACAAGAGCAACAACAACACATACCATAAGTAGAATATATTTGTTTGATATACTGTTGCTGCTACTGCTACTACTGCATGTTGATATCCTCTTTAAGGATATAAGCAAGTGTAACTTCATGCATAGTCACTTGGCAGTAGCAGCAGCTTCTTAAACTGAACTGAATTTCCTTTACAGCTAAAATCAAGTAAAATCCCGAAGCTTTTCTTTTCGTTCGGTTTGCTTGTGTGTGTGTGTGTGTATGTGCGCGTATTTTTAGTTGCATTTACTGTTGAAACACTTTGAAATTATTCTTTGTCAGTCTGTAGTAATATCTAGCAGATATTTGGTTTCACTTATTTGTTTGCATTGAATTTTCAAAGAGGTTGTATTAGCTTATATGTATGTATGTGAGTACATATATGAAAGAGTTTCTTCTTTTGCAAATCCTCAAGTCATCTTCAGTTTGGTTCATTTGGTGTGTGTTTCTTAAGTGACTTTGGTTTTTGTGGTTGCTTTGAAGTTGTGTCTGGCTGTTGATTTATTCTTAAGCACTGCAATTATTTACTTATTTTTGCCAAAAGGTGAAGAATCTGCAATATTTACTTTTAACGCGATTTTGTATTCAGAAAAAAATAAAAATAAAATTAAGAACACCATCATCTTATGTGTAATCAATTGAATGTGTGATGCGGTTGCTTTTCTAACCAGGATTGGGAATCTAAGCTTCCACTTATGTACATACTTCTAGGAATAAATTTCTTTTTCAATGCTTGCATTCAACCGAAGAAACTAAATGCATGCTAATTGGTTGAATGCATTCAGAAAGATCAATCAATTTTGTTATGGAAATTAATTAGTTTAAAGTTTTGCTAGATTTGTTCGCAATCGTGACTTTAGAACAGTATCGCTTATTCTACATCATTCACAAAATGCATATGACAGGCTGAGAGGAAAAGCGGGCTAACATTTATATAAGAGCAAAAGTGAAAAAATTTAGAGTGTCAGTGCAAGAATGGCATAAGTAATACGGTTTAAAGTGAAAATGAAACGCCTTAAAAGTAAGAGCAAAAATGGTATAACAATTTTTTCAGAGCAAGAACAGCATAGTTTTTTATTCCGTGAACATATTTCGTTTCACTTTTGCTCTGAACATATTTCGTGTTGCTTTTGCTCTTAAGTAAAATTATTCCACTTTTTTCTGAACGTGGAAGTTATACCACTTTTCTTCTCAGCGTCTCATATGTATTAGTGGTAAAGTTTTAAAACTGAAATATTGCAAAAAAAAAAAGATTTTTAAATCGGGTTTTTGATAACACATCGGTCTTAAGACTGTTAACCCTTTCGGTACCATAGAAAAACCAGAGAGAGAGCAAAACCGAATTCGGATTCATATTGGCTGACCCCCATTTCTTGTTACAATTTTTGATCAAAACAAATACATTTTGTGCTTCTAAAGGCTTGAATTTTCATAGGTCACCGGTGACCTAGTGGCCCTCAATGGGAATTTTTGACAAACTTTTTCTGTATATTTTTAGTAGATATCTTTTTAAAGACAGACAAAGTAACTTAGTATTAATTTTTCACTTAACCCTTTCTTGACCGTAAGGAAACTAGAACCAATAGAGGAAAACCGAGTCTAAATTCGCATAATGCGACCCCCATTTCATTGTAAAAATGATGTTAAAATTTTTCCATTGTAGATTTTAGGGTCACCGGTGACCCATAGCATAACTTGTATTTCCAAATAAATAAACAAAAATTCCAAAATATGGGAAATTATGTTTTTCTTACAACATATTAAAAGTTTGTTGTATTTGAACAAATTTTGTAAAAATTGTGAGCGGTTGAAATTTAACAAAAAAAACATAATTTTTTTACCTTTGATTCGCTACAGTACGGTTACAAAAAAAAATAATTGCAAATTTTTTTAATTGAAATTAAAGAACTGCCAGTTCCCTTTCCAAAAACCCTAAATTTAAAAAAAAGTTTTTAACCCAGTATAGCCCAACGGTGCTATATGGCACCTTGTCGCTGAGTCGTTCCTGCACCAGGTTCAAAAACAATTTTTATCTTAAGTTACTTATTTGATCTATCTACTCTGGTTCCCGCTCGTCCTTAATGGGCTAAAAAATCGCAAAAATTAATCTTGTGACACCGGTGTCATCATGGTACCGAAAGGATTAAAGAGCTTAAAACTTGAATAACACCAAGGCCGTCACTGCTTTAGAGTTTAAAGTTAAAAAATGGAAAACCAATTTTAGTTTTTACTATTTACCTAGGATTAAACGTAATTCGAAATTTCATGAGTAAATTCAGCGTACACATTTGGTTTATGGATAGAAAAATTTATGGAAAACTACTCTGATAAAAAAAAACCTTTTTGATTCTACTATTTTCATTATGAAATATTAATTTTCCTATCCACATAAGCCGACATTTTGAATAAGTTCGAAGGAACTTATTGTTGGAAGGCGAATACTAGTTATTGGTAGCTCAGAAACGAAGGATGGGATCTTCACCGTTCACGTCGATTCCCTTCTCCAATGTTATTGGAACATTCGGTCATAGTGCTATAAAATTCCCAGTGACCCGAATCGGTACTATACCACCCGGTTAACATCAGCGCTACATCACGGCGGCTAATATTGACTCAGAATCAGTATTACAACACAGCAGCCCTAATCGGTATTGCATCACTATGTCAACATCGGCGTTGCATCACAGCAGCCAGCATGGGCAGTACACTACTGGACTAGCATCAGCCCCACCTGGCATTACCTCAATGCGGTTTTATGTGTGGTTATACGCCAACTAAGACAAAGAGCCAATAGTGCTGAAATCATTACTGTCCGCTGCCCGTTTTATTGTTCGTTATTGGATATGGTATAAAACTTGCCGTTGAGCCCATAAATCCGAATTGAGCTCCATTTTGAGGTGGCTATAGGTAGTATATATCACACAAAGATCAGTCAGATGAACATATTTCTGTTTCTATCTACACCCCATCAATGAGATTATTTCAACGAGCATCACATTGAATTGGTATGGTTAGAATATCAAACGCCGCCGCTGATTTTACTATATCTACACTTTCTATAAGCAGCAGGTTTGGGATGTTTGGGGATAACAAACTACACTGAGTCTTATATGCGTTAAACACAACTCTATTTACTAGAACTTCAATTGAAAATTTATTGCAGATTATTATTTAATAAAAATTGTTTTTCAAACTCTGTAGCCTACGGCGTTTTTGAAGAAACGAGTAGGTTATTAATGAAAGTAAAAAAAGAGAAGAGCGACTTCATATCCACATCACAGTCTTGCCAAAATGTAGGTTTCTAAAAGATGATTAAGCAGAAAGAATCGTTTTCCATATAACTTTTTTGCGTTGAATTCAAATCAAGGTTAAGATTTCTTCCAGTCTTGGAAACATAAAAAAATTCTGCTGTCAAATTCGATACACAAAATTTGATAGACAGCATAAAATCACTTTTTCTAACGAAACTTTTGTTTCAGATCTGAGAGCATAACCTCGACAAATGGTATTTTACCACGTTTATATCAACTCGCTTTCAATGGTGTCTGTCTGTCTGTCAGTCTGTTCGGTACAAATTTTGAAATCGATATTAAGTTAACTTCCCGATGAGCTAGAGACTTGAAACTTTAAATATAGTTCAGAACTGGAAGACAATGCAATATGAAATATCTAAAATATATATAAATATAATAATATTTAAAATATTAGCATCGGAAGTTTTTCCATTTTTTTCATAGATCAAAGCATTGAATTCATCGTTGTTAAAATCATTGCTTTAGCGGGAGTAGAATATATTTATATGTGTGTACATACACAAATTCAAAGACAAATGAGAGAGAGAACAAAAACAAATAATAACGAACTTTTCTTTTCGTTTTGTTCCGCTTACAAAGAGTATAGATTGTAAAGAGATCGCAATTTGCTCTTGCTGGAATCGAAACAAAAAATCGTAGAAACAGCAGCGAGGTGCAATACCGATGGTGTGACAGCGACGGTTGTCAACACATCCAGCAGTCAAAAATGTATGGATGGATGAGTTTGACGTGTTTGATGAAATAAATATTTAACATTTCTTTTAGCAAATAACTTGCAACATTTACAGTATTTATATATTCTTTATATACAAATATGTAAACGCTTTGTTTTGATTTTATGAATTTTATATAAGTACTTTTAAATCTTTTTCTACTGATTTCATGAAATCAAAATGCGAGGAAATATTATCACTATTTTCAACATTGTACCTAAATATATGTGTGTAAATAAGTATATTTAGCTAAAATGTTAGAACTTTTCATATTTTATATTTTAATATATAAATAAATTATTCTTCTTATACATTTTTACATCCATGTGACATTGCTTAGACAATTGGTTTTGATTCTATGTGTCAACAATTTCAAATTCCAATTGAGTTCAACTGTGAATCTTAATAGGACGAAAATACTTGTATGATTTAAAACGAAAAACGTGGGACGCATATGGATAGAGATAAAATTGCTAGCCATTTGTGAACTATTCATCCATCAATTTGTTATTGCATGCGAACCACGTTTGTTGTTTTAAATCATACAAGTATTTTCGTCCTACTAAAATTCACAGTTACAAATTTTCAAGACAATCTGTATGGGATAAGGAATCTATATGTGGTTGTGAATCTGTATGGGGTTAGGAGAAATTATTTTATACTTTTTAGTCCATTTTAAAAACGTGTTATATCAAAAATATTTTTTATTTAAATTATTTTTATCTTCAAATTCAACTCAAATACAAACCTATTTTTATCAAAAAATTTTCCTAAGGCATTTACTATTTCCTTTTTTCAGTGTAGGCATAAATTACTTTTGGCGACTTTTTTCCCTCTAACTACTCTAGTGAGAATAGAGCTGAAACTAAACATACTGACTGGTTTCACTGGTTATAATATGAACTCAATGGTATAGCTAAATGAGACATCAATCACAGGAAACTTTTCGTTTGAGGTAACACTGGGCCATTGGCCAACACTATTCGAATGCCATTTTTATAATCCAAAATTACTTATCTTATAATTTTTGGGGTCTTTTGTAACGTTTTCATATTTAAATATAATTTTCATATTCATGAAAAATGTGATTATTTCTAGTGCAAACGATAAACTCAATGCTTGTGACATGAAATTGAAATTTCTCGCGTAATCTAATCGGTGACCGTTAAAATTATAAGCTATCTATGTTTGGAGTGTTAAAATTACGCATATCGAATCTTACTTTAGTGACCTAACTGTCAATATCTCTGAAATTATATAGCAACCCAAAATATAACTTTCCCAAGATTAATGCTTCTTAGCTATAGTCTGGTTGGACTGGTTGGAAATGAACGATTTTTGCTGTCACTCTTTATTCTTTATTCTAAAGCGAGGTTCACGTAAAATTGGCACGAAGGAAAGTTGCTGTATCTCTTTAACCAGAACACTCAGAATAACAAATAATGCATTAAATGAAAAGTTTAATATTGTGTTTTAATACCATAATATTAAAAGATTTAAATTTCTTTGTTGTGCAAAAAGTTCCGGGTATTCCTTTTAATGGACCCCATCAACCTTTGAACATCCGCTCTGGATACTTTTGCGGCTCTTTGGTTCCATTTTAGTAACATTGAATTCACATTTTTGACAATACCTGCATTTTTCTTCAACTTATATTTTGTAATAGCCCAGTATTTTTCGATCGGTCGAAGCTGGGGGCAATTGGGTGGATTCACATATTTGGGCACTACATCTACTTTATTTGTCTGATACCAATCCATGGTTTTCTTAGAGTAGTGGCAACTGGCTAAATCAGGCCAAAACTTCACTGGCGAATGGTGGTGACGAACAAATGGCAATAGTCGTTTCGAAAGGCACTCTTTGATGTAAATATCAGACGCCATAGAAGAGGATGTCACAAATGCCCTGGATTTGAGACCACAGCTGCAAATAGCCTGCCACACTATTGCTTTTTTTGCAAATTTATTTATTTTTATATACTTGAGTTTTGAGGGTACATTACCACGATTCGTGGCCATATAAAATTTTTGACCTGGAAGCTGTTTAAGATCAAATTTTACGTATGATTCGTCATCCGCAATAATGCATCCATTGAATTTGGACAAAACATTATTATAAAAAAGACGAGCACGTTTTTTAGCTAGCAAATTCTGTTTGGATATTTTATAGCACGATAGCACTTTAGCCCAGCTTTTATGCGTATTCGTCTAGCAGTACTTTTGCTGGTATTGAATTTTTTGGCACGATCGCTATCCGATAGTCCTGGATTGCTTTTGATGGACCTCAAGATCTTTGCCTTTAATTTTAGGTTGGTGGTTCCCGTTTTGTTCACAACTTTTTTAGCTCTTTCAACACTAAAAGTTTTTTTATATCGTTTTATAACTCTACATACCGTTCTTTTGGAGATATTTAACACTTTCGCAATCTTTGAATCAGACCACGACGGATTTTCAATAAATTTGTTCACAATTAATTTTCTATTTGCAGCTTCCATTGTGCACACAATCACCAACTTGCGATCAATTAATATGAAAAATTTATCAACTGACGGTAACGGTATTGTAAACAAATCCCAGTAAAAAATTTGTTGTTCTTATGACTAGGGGCGACGTGGTGATCAGAACAAAGCGTGCCAATTTGGCGTGAACCGCTGTAAAATACTTTATGGATGGCTCTTTACTTTTAAGATTTCACTACTCCTTGGTTTCCATATAAAACCCATCGTTTTTATTTCCTTATCTTTTGGTACTTAACAAAGTCTAATTCGTCTGGTGGAAGCAATTGAATTGTGTTTCCAATGAACTCAAAAGCTTCTATTCGGTACCAAAAAGAAACGTGAAGACGCAGTGTTAACGTTGATTAGAAAATATATAAAAATTTTATTTCAAAATTGTTTTAAATTTTTTCTTTACATATTCGTGTGAAATGAATTAAGTAAAAGTTAATCATGGTTAGCACGTGTGTAGTAATTCCGAGTATATAGTTACATGTATTTTTTATATTTAACCATTTCTTAATCTTTTCTGTTACATAATATTATTTTTATTTAAAAATTCACCACTGTTTTGGTACAACACACTCACACAAACACACATATGCATACATCCAAGCCACAAAGATAAACCACAAGCACAAGCAGAAGCACATTCACTAATATTTCTGTGTCTGTGTTTTTGCATTTTAATAATTAAATTCCTTCAGCATAAAACCGTAAGACTGAGAGATGAAGAATCATGGCAGTAGGAGAGTAACCAGACAACAAACAAAAAGAAAAGCAACAACAACAAGAACAAAAACGCATATGGGGTGGACAGAAACACATGTTGCCAGATATATACACACATACATACATATACATTTGCAACAATATAAAGAACCATGGCAACATTAACAAGTTTAACATACATCACTAGTGCAAACAGAGAATCTACTGTGGACGACAACAACAAGGGCAACAAGGAGTAAGGTAGTGATAAAGGAATCTCTCAGAAAATGCAGGATCAAAAGTTTGCACTTCGTTTTAATCAAATTCGCTGTTGTTATTTGCTGTAACTGCTGCTTCCCCCATTTTCACTGCTATACGAAGTGAAGAAGTCACTCAAACACACATACACACACACACAAGCTCACTCATTCACATTCGCATTTATAATGCCACCGAGTGAGTGTGTGAGGTTTAAATGCATTTTGCACAAAACTGTAGTGTCAGACAAATAAACAGACCGTCATTCAGTTAGTTAGTAAGTGAGTTGAGTGAGCTGCGAAAAAGTCTGCAGCGATTTGTAGGTGTGTGTGTGTCTGTGTGTGTGTGCACTACAATTCATAACTAAAATGAAATGAAACGCATACTGCCGCGCTCATGGCTTGGTGTGACGTGTCATGATAGCATGGCATGGTGTGCAGCGCAAGGCTTTGTCGGAAATTTCTCAAGGGATATCGCGAGTCAAGCGCAAGGTGAGGTGCACATACCTGTGAGATTTAGTGGCGTGTGAATGAGTAAATATGAGCTTTAATCTTTTATGAAACTATAGCAGAAGTTTGACTTAAATTTAAAACAAGCACACACAGTTTAAAGAGTTTAAATTTTACATATGTAAAGTGAAAAAGCAAAGCTTTGCATTTGCAGTTTACAAACATAAATTTCGCCTATTGAATTAATTTAAATACTAACAAAACAATCCGTATGAAAACAGACACAAAAAAAAGGGCAAACAAAAAACGCTCATAGCGAAAATTTGCAAAATTTAGCTTTGCTTCATTCAGGCGACTCTGTAGGCAGTAGCGGATTTTGGATTTTGTTTTGGAGGGGGAATGATTTTGTTAAATTAAAGGAAGACATTTAATATTGCAAAAATTCTGGAATATACTTAAATATTCTGAAGGATTATAGAAGAGCTTGGATCTCAAATATATTATCAAACGTATTAGAAATAACAACTTATTTCTGCAATAGTCGGCGTTATGGCGTTATAATAATTAACATGCGAAGAAATGCTTAAAAATTGTCTAGAGTATTAGACACTAAAATAAGGATTCGCAAAAATCTTATGACATATGCGTACAGTGAAAAATGTACAACAGAATAAGTAAAATGTGTCAGAGAAGACTGGATCAGACTTGAAGAGAGTAATTTAGAAAAGAGTTAAAAATTCTGAATAAACATCAGACCAAAAGCAAACCAAAACTCAGACCAAAATAATGATCAATAAGCATACAAAAATTCAGATCAAAAGCAAACCAATACTCTGAAGTCAGATAACCGAAATTCGGAACAAAAATCGGATCGAAATTTAGACCAAGCTCAGACCAAAAATTAGACCAACAAGTGTATCGAAATTCAAACCAACCGCAGACCAAAAATTAGATCAGCAAGCAGATCGATATGAGGACGAAAATTAAGATGAAAACTTTAAGCAAGTACAGACCAAAAACCGGATCAAAATTTAGGCCATATATAGCTCAGACCAAAACAAGCTTCAAATTTAAACCAAAAATCAGACCGATAGTCAGATCAATATTCGAACCAAAATTCAAAAAAAAAGTTTAAAAAAAACAGACCAAAACGTGCACCAGAAGCAGACGGAAAGTTCAGACCAAAACTCATATCGAAGTCCAGTCCAAAACTCATTCCAAAATAAAGACAGAAAGCTGACCAAATATTCGACCAAACTCAAAACCAGAAGAAGACAAAAATCAGAACGATATTAAGACCAAAAATCAGACCGATATTCAAAACAAAATTCTAGTCGAAATTTAGACCCAAACCAGACCGAAATCCAGACCTAAATCAGTACATACTTCAGATCAAAGCTCAGTCTAAAAATTAGACAGCTCTTTAGATCAAAACTTCAGACAAAAAATCAGACCACAATTTAGACCCATATACAGATTACAACTAAAGCTAAATTAAGACCGAAAACAGACCCAAAATTTTTGATCCAGATTCAGAGCAAGCCTACAATATTCAGACAAAAAAAAAACAGACTGCAACTAGACTAAAATTTAGACCCAAATCAGATCATAATTCAGAAAAAATTCAGATCAAAAATTAAACTAAATCTTCCATCAAAAATCAGATCGAAACTTAGAACAAAATTTAGACTAAAACACAGACCAAAACTCGCACTGAAAACAAACCAAAAATCAATCCAAAATGTAGACCAAAAATTTGACCGGTATTCAAACTAAAAATTAGACCACAATTCCGACCAAAGATCAGCCATAAATTCAAACCAAAAGTGAACCAAACTCAAACCGAAATTTAGACCAAAACTCAGGCTGATATTTAGACCAAAAATCAGAACAAAAAGTAAACTAAACTGAAACGAAAACACAGAACAAAAACTAAACAAAAATTCAGACCGAAAACAATTGGAAAACAGTTCAGAAATCAGAAATATCATCAGACCAAAAGCAAACCAAAACTTAAATTCGAAATTCCTATCAAAAGTCAGACAAAAACGCAGATTAAAACTAGACCAAACTTCTAACATAAAAACCAAAATCAGTTTCAGACTTTTTGGAAGGACTTTAGAATTTTTTGCATACCCCTTAACCCTCAAGATCCGCCACTAACTATAGGTACACAGAGAAAGTATACCATATTAAACTCAACGCACATTGCAAATACAAGCATGAATACAACAATGAAATAGCCAGGCGGGCAGCTAGGAAGCCAGCCAGGGAACAACACACAGACTCTATGTGGCAAAGTTAGCATTGTGAAGCTGCATGCAGAGTCACTTTAGTTTAACTCAACCGCATGTAAACATAACCATGACATTTAGGGTCATGCTGGTATATGTGAGTATGTAAGTCTATATATGAATGTATTCAAGTGAGTATATGTATGTATGCATCTGTGTATGTGAACACTCAGTTGGACCGTTGCTGTTACCGTTTCCGTTTTTGTTATACACTTCCGCACAGTAACCGAAAACACAAGCGCGCACAACACAAAACACAAAACAAAAAAAAAAACACATCACCAACTGAAGAGAGTTTCACAGTATGTAGAATAGTTGCTGTTTGTGCAACGTAGTCAAAAGTTACGCTGCGAATTTTCCTAAAATTGGTCTGCAAAATTGCGCAACATTAAAAGAAATTAAAATTTTAACAACATTTTTCACCCTCCCCTCTGATTGTACATCTGCTTGAATGTGTATGTGTACGTGTAAAATATCAGCAACATTGCACAATTGTATTCAACAATTTAGAATTTTAAATGCAATTGCTTTAATTACATTTTGAAAAAATGAAAAACAAAAAACAAAAAAAATGGCAAAATATTTATGATATAAAAGTTTTATAGTTGAAAAAAGAGGAATATAAAAAAAAAAAATTAAATTGAGGATTATTATGACAATTTGAATAAGTTCAGCTTAATTTTTGATTAACTTTTACCCTTATGTGGATAATGAAAACGATTTTTTTACGTGAGTGGATTACTTTAAAAATATGGTTTAATATTAATCGATATCTTTCCATAGAATTCTCTTCTTGATTAAGCTTTAAAATTTTATTAATTAATTGAGGAATATTTTACCTGAAGAGCTGTTTCCTCTGTTGGGTCGTTTTAAAAATAGTTCTTGTTGAAAATTCGGAAATGAGCGGTAAACATAGTCAAATTGGGTTCATGGGGTAGAAGTAAAAAATCTTCAATTTTCAAATTTGATTTTTGTTGTAGGTATATAGTTATTAATTGAAGTTTTTTTCTTGTTCATTTATTTTTGTTTCACTCAATTTTTCTTACATCAAATAATTTTTCAATTTCTAATTTCCTTTTCATATTTCTTCATTCCAGAAATTTCGGTTAAATTTAACTAAAAATCTTCAATTTATCTACTGCAAAAAACCAGCAAATCCAATTTGTTAATCTAAAATCACACACAAAACCAAATATCCAAGCGATGACATTTACCGCACAAAAACAAACATCATGATGACAAGCGATTTAATACAAATTAATTTTATGCAAATAATAAAAATTTTAAATATTGCCACCACGCTGCAAAGTGTTAGCGTACGATGGCAACTCTTGATCATTTTGCTGCTGTGTAATTGCATAGGTGAGTAAACAAACAAAAGTATTAAACTCAATGAAAAATTTATAACAAAATCACACGTAAAACTTTTTTATAAATAAAATTTATATATGTATATTGCTATATAAAATTACAAAAATTTATTGTTAATTCAATAAATTATAACTAATTAATTAAAATAAATGCTGCTTACAATTTATGTATATTTATTTTTACATACAATAATTATTATTATTAAAATATTTAAATGTTTAATTAAAAATAATTTTAAAAATTCAACACTCTTCATACATTCAAAAATGAAGAATTTTCCATTTCATCAAACAAAATCTCCTCAGTGGGCGCATTCGAACCGGATTTTGTATTTCCATTGGAGAATGTCACTGTAGCACAAGGACGCGATGCTACATTTACCTGTGTGGTTAACAATCTCGGTGGTCATAGGGTGAGTGGAGACTCCTCAACAGCCAGGGTATGTATCGGTTTTAAGAGGCGTATTCAAGTCGTTTAGTTTTTGTACTAACTAAAATTTTCCTTTATTTATACTTTTTTTTTATTTCTATTTAGTTTTGAATATTTTTATTTTTTTTTTTGTTTATTTATTGTGCACCATCTCAATTATGCACAAATAAATATTTATTTTTATTAAATTTATAAGCGCACAAGTTTCTTTCTTTTATAAAATGCACAAAATAATCAATCACTTTTGGAATCACGTAGTTTATACTCTATAATGAAATAATTGCACCTTTCGCACTCATTTTGCACATTAGTGTAACGAAATATTTACTATAATAATATTTGAAAATAAAAAATTCAAAATAGTTGGAGAGAAACGTTATTCAGTATTGAAAATAATACCCAGAAACAAATTCTTATAATACTTATTATATTACACATTTTAATAATTTTAGAAGCCTAAGTTTTCCAAACTCAAAAATCAAAGGAATTTTTTTGCCACGCAAGACGCTGAATCCTTTGGTTAAAAATTAAAAATTTTGACCAAAGAAATTCAGTATATACATTAGAGAGGATAAAATTGTACAAGAGAAATAAATTTGCCAAACCGAAGATTGCCCAAAAGTCCATTGGTCTAAAATCAATTTCGATCCATCGCGTTTTTGCAAATGAATATTAAACCACTAAATGATCCGAAAAATTTCTAGTATATTGGTCAATTTAGGTTCCTTAGAAAATAAATTTAATAAGCTTTCCGAATTCTCATTGGCTTCTCTTTATTGCACTGTAGTGAAAGTTACTTAAAAATATTGCTGAAAATTGTTCTCATAAATCCTCAGCTTTGATAAAATAATTTTTGAAGTGAAATTTCTTTAGCGAGGGTAAATTTAAAATTTTGCAATAGAAGTCGTGTTGTTGTTGCACTCATACGAAACTAATAAGAAACGAGGTTATACTGTTGTTAGTGTTTAGCGAACGAAGTCACATGGGAATCGGCTTCATACAATCATGCAGAGAGTCGGCTTCTTTTTTTTTTGTTTTTTTTTTTGTTTGTATGCGACAATGGTAGGGGAAATCTTCATAGAAACTGGCAGCCCCGTGCTGTACAGCATGTACGATTCACACTCCAGTATACCTACGTACTAAAACCCCTCCTGACTTTCTCTGTCCTGATTTGTCCCCTTGCGGCTCCGCCAATTGAGGCATTCCTTCGCAAGGCAGGATTTTGTTTTTCAACTGCTCACCGTTGTTGAGTCCATTCTGACTCTTGCAGCTTCTCATCGCGTCTCACTCGTTGCATCATTTTTATCAGAATGACATTCGCTACATTCCAAGATTCTTCAGATTTTATCATGTACCGTATAAGACCACACGGCGACATTGGTTGTGCCATGTTTTGTTCTAGTTCATGCCTAGCGTACTCGAATCTCACATATTCCATAAGTATGTGTTCCGCGTTCTCAAATTTGTTGTTGCAAAATAAACAATATGGGTCCTCCACACGCTATTGGCGGAAGCATCCATGTCCGCTTAAGAATTGCGTGAGATGATAGCTCACAATGCCGTGCTTTCTCTCTATCCACGCTGCTACATTCGGTATTAGAGTATGAGTCCACCTCCCTTTTGTGCTGGCATCCTATCTGTGCTGCCACTCTCTTAGGTATTCGGTTATAACGGGTTCCCGGTCTCCCTCGCGCAAGTTTCGCAGTGTTGCGGCCTTTTTTGCCTCTATATCGATTGGCCATCGGCCCGCTATTACGCCGGCGGCTTCAGCTGAAACGGTCCGGAACGCACAGCATACCCTAAGCGAGGTCAACCTGTGTACAGATATCCTTTATATATGTCTTGCAGTTGATAGCTGGTGCAGCGTACATCAACGTAGATTTGCTAACAGTTGCTAGCATATTCCTTATCGGCTATTTGGGGCCACCAATGTTTGGCATAAGTCTTGCTAGCCCGGCATTTACTCGCGCAGCTTTTTCACTTGCGTATTTCATGTGGTCTCTAAAATTTAACCTATGGTCCAGAAGAACGCCAAGGTATTTGATGTACGGACTGGTCATGATGTCATGCCCACCGACTCTTATGCTCAGTTGCTCAACTTTTTTGCGGCTGCTCATGAGCACTGCTTCGGTTTTGTGGTCTGCGAGCTGGAGCCCAGTCTTCTGCAGCCATGTTTTGATGCCTTTTATTGCTTCATTGCTTTTTGATGCGACTTTTTCAAGCGTTTTTCCCACTGTCACTATTGCAATATCATCTGCATAGCTGATTATCTCTACGCCTTCTTGTGTATGGACTCGTAGAACACCGCCGTACATTACATTCCACAGCAGTGGACCTAGGACCGACCCCTGGGGGACTCCTCCTGATACTTTGTATAGTTTTGGGCCTTTTTCTGTATTGTAGATCAACGTTCTACCTTTGAAATAGTTGCCTATTATCCATAGTAGGTAGTCTGGCACTTTGAGTTCTTCGAGACCCCTTAGTACATGCTTCCATTTAGCTGTGTTAAATGCGTTTTTGACGTCTAAGGTTACTACGACGCAATATTGTTTAGTACCCCTCTCCATCTCGTTCCAGCCATTGCATTGCGAGCCAATTCACAAACGGCATCAATAGCATCGATGGTGCTTCGTTTTTTCCTGAAGCCAAATTGGCGTTTGGATAGCCCTGGCGTACCTTCTGTGTGCTTTTCTAAACGTGATCGTATAATATTTTCCAGCAATTTACCTGCAGTGTCCAGCATGCACAGCGGCCGATATGCGGACGGGTCTTCTGGAGGCTTAGAGAGTCGACTTCTTGCAGTTTTATCTAAATGTGCTTTAGTGAGAGAGCTTGATTACATATAGCTAAATTTTCTTTTCATTTGCTATATACGTGTGCTACGTCATGTTTGTGCAGATAAATGTAGAGAGTATCAACAGAAAAAAAGCTTTAGAAAATAGAAAGAGGAAAAGTTCAAAAGCTTGAACAACAACGGTCACGTGAAAAATCGCGTTTTTGTTGCACTCTAACAAAATCAGTAAGAAACAAAGTTATGCAGTTGTTATTCGACCACACATAATCAAGCAGAGAGACGACTTTTTATCGCATGTGCTTTAATGAGTGATTCGATATAGTAGTCTCGGCTTGATTCCATATAATTGAACTTTCCTTTCATGTGTTATATACATGTACTAAGTCGTGCTTGTGCCGATAAGTTTAGAGAGTATCAGGCAGTGAGAATGTTCTTAATTTTCAATCATTCTTTTATGGAATTCCACCTAAAATGCAGAAATCAAAATAAATTCGGAAGACTGTTGGAAATTTCATTCAAGGGAGCTGAAAATAATCGATCTGCTATAACTTTTTCTGATCATATGGTAATTTTTGTGAAAAGAAGTGCAACCAATACTTATCCTAATACCCCCCTAATATACATAACCTACACTTTTATACATATTTGAAGATTTCACATCCTTTTCTTTGAAAATATTTCAGAAAATATTTTTCCAGGAATCTGTGGATTGCTCTCTTTGAGTTGATATACGTACCTATATAACTTTAACCTTTAATGACTTCATATATTTTTAATGATTTGTTTTTAACAAATTTAAGTTTTACAAAGCTAAAAAAAAAAACTGATTTCAAACCTACGCCATATTTTACTTCTACATTTACGAACATATGATCATATGGAAAGTACGTTGTGTGCATTCAAGTACCAGTACCAGTATTTGGACTGGTACTGGTACTCAGTACTTTGTTGCTAGTACCTAAAAAAATCATGAATCAGTGCTTTTTGAAGTACCAGTTTTCAGTATTTCAACTTTAAGTTTTACAAATATTTTCAAGTACTTTCAAATACTTTTTGCTTAACCCTTTCAGTATCATGGTGGCACCGGTGTCACAAGATTAATTTTTGCGATTTTTTAAAAACTATCCAAACAATTCATTTAAATTTAAAATTTTCGGAAAGAGAATTGATGGTTCTTTAATTTCAATTAAAAAAATTTGCAAATATTTTTTTTTTTTTTTTTTTTGGTAACGGTACTGTAGATCTAAATGATCAAAATTTGTCTAAATACACCAAATTTTTAAAATGTTGTAAGAAAAACTGCTTACTCTACTATATTTTTAAATTTTTGTTTGCTTTTTTGGAAATACAAGTTTTGCTATGGGTCAACGGTGACCCTAAAGTCTTCAATGAAAACATTTTAAGAACTTTTTTACAAAAAAATAGGAGTCGAAAAATGTGGATCTGGACTCAGTATTGCTCAATCGGTTCTAGTTTCCTTACGGTCAAGAAAGGGTTAAGTGAAAAATTAATACTAAGTGATTTTGTTTATCTTTAAAAAAATATCTATTAAAAATATATAAAAAAATTTTGTCAAATTTCAAACATTTAGAGGCAAGTGATGTTTGTTTTGATCAAAAATTGTAGCAAGAAATGGAGGTCAGACAATAGGAATCTGGATTCGATTTTGCGCTCTCTCCTCTGGTTTCTCTACTGTGCCGAAAGGGTTAAGAACCATAATCTGTGTTTTATTTTTGTAGTTCATTTTACAACAATTTGTACTGGTACTCAGTATTTCAGTTTCAAGTACTTTTAATTATTTTCAAGTATTTCAAGTACTTTCAAGTATTTTCCTTCCTTGTCTAAAAATAAATTCCTTTCAGTATAAACTCTTTTTTTTGTTAATTAACAAGTTTGTTTAATAAATACTATTGACATTACATAAGCCCTATTCACGATATGGTTCAGATGATCTTGCATCATTGCAAATGCAAAATATAAAAATTTGAATTTGCAATGATGGAAGACCATTTGCAACTTATTGTGAATAAGACTATTATCATTATCGCTATACCAAAGATTATTGCAAATTCTTTGATCATCGTAAATGCAGCAATTGAATCAGCCAGCTCTATTTAAGTAATCGTATTATCGTTCGTTGTTGTATATGCTCCATATTAAAACACATCAAAATACTTAAAATACTTGAAAATACTTGAAATGTTTGAATTTACTTAGAAGTTGTTGAATGTACTTGAATATACTTGAGACAGCTTGAAAGTGCTTGGAATTGAAATACATAGTATTGATATTTGAAAATGTACTGACACTTGAGTTTTTTGAGTACCGAAATTCTAAGTACCAGTACAAGAGTTTCAAATATCAGAAGTTTCGACCATAATTTATATTTACTTTTCATCAAATTTTTGCTGAATTTTTGAAAACTTACAAGCTTTGTGCTTCTTGCTGCACTAATAAATATTATCCCATTTCATTTTTTTGCATTATTTTTTTACACTCAAGGAGAAATAAAAGAGCTGTGAAATTTGAAAAAAAAAATTTTGGAAAATCATAATTTTTTGTCGAAATTTTGGTATTTTCAAGACTCTTTTGGAACCAGAAGGAGCTATCTGATTTCAAAAATTGTTTTCCACATTTGTTCATCTGAATCTAAAGAAAGTTTACTTTGCAGTCACTTTTTAATTTGACGCCATTTTTGGGCGATTTTTCATGTTCCAAAAATGTCTCTTTCTTTTGATGAAAGTGTACGTTAACCCAAGCAACCTCAAACCTCAAACTTCTTCTCCAATTTACGTTTTCGTTTAGCAGTTTGTATTAAGTGGCATATGAATCTTGTCCGTTCTTCCACTCAAAAACTAATTCCTCATTAGAATTGCAGGCAACCTGAAGACGTTAAGTCGATTTGGTTAGCTTAATGACTGTCTGAAAAATCTCAAAAAATCCCATTTTGATGGCAGATGAAAAAGGAACACAGTCCCTTTCCCTCTACTTCAGGTTATGTGAGCCATTGAGTGCTATTTAGAAAGCTAAGTGTCTATTTAAATAGGATCTATGTGAAGTCTTTTAGGTCATCTACGACATATTTGACTAGATGCTTTTTCCTTAGATGAGCTAGGCATTCATATAGAAGATGAGTACTGTTTCCTGTTCTTTCTCGTTATAACAGCTTCTGCAGTGATTTCTATTTGTGATTTCCTACATCGGCTATTTATCTCTATTCGTTTTGCAGTTGGTTTCTCACAACCACCTTTGTTTGCTTATTTTTTTTCTATCTTAAATTAGCTTTAGATTGCGCGTTGCCATTTGGAAATCCGGCTAAAGTTTTAGGTATTATGGCGCTCAGTGTTCCTATAAATCAAGCCTCAGACTCTGAGTCATAGAGAGTGTTCTTTATACTGTTTCACAAGTTTGAAAGACTTTACCATTACCTTGACCACAATCTATTAAGATAATAGTCAATCAAGCTATTTAGATAATAAGCGAGCTCCAGTTTTTTTTTTTTTTATATTAAGAAAACTGGTTTCATTTCAATTTACAGTAGAATCTCAATCCAAAGAGGTACCTGATTCAGATTCATTATTTTTCAACTGAATTATTCGTAACTGAGATCAGTAACGAAAGTAATCTTCAGATAATGCTTTTCAGAAGCGCAGCTATTAGTATTTTTACGATAGCCGATCGCTCTCAAGGCAAATTTTTTTAGAAACTGGCAAGAGTTTTTTTATGACTGGATAAGGTATTAAGACTCGAGAAAAAAAAAGTTACACAGATATTAAGGCCACCCAAAAAACTATTTAAATAGAGTTTATCGACTATGTACCTTGATCCCGAGTACTTCTGTAGACTAGGTTAGGCCTTTTTCACTCGAGCTCGAGTAGGCGATAATATATCAATAGAATACCATACCGTAAAGCGAATTTTAGACTACATGCGAGCTTTTTATCTGGAAATAATATGCTTAAATATCACCAAAATATTAAGGTCTGCCAAATGTGTATAGAAATTGGCAAGGCCAATAAAGAATAAAATCATTCAATCAGTCACCCTATGAAATTCTGGTGTTTCTATTCAAAGGAGATGAAGGTGAGCCCTTATTAGAACAATAATTGGTCTTTCTTTTAACAAGCCAGTAGAATAAAATAATTGAAATTCGTATTGGTTTAGCTAAGAAATCACCTGAATTTTCTAAAAAAATTTATCCAATTCAGTATAACTTTTAAATGCTTATGAAATTAAAAAGAAAACTTATATACATTTATTACGTAGTTTCTTTAGAAGAAAAAATGCTATATTCTACTTTTCTATTGCTACTACTTAAATCTCGGAGACAAGCAATCTACCTTGATTTTCTTACAAAACTTTTTCTCGTTATAAGCTTCGATGTAAATAAACCATTAAAATAATCAACAATTTGCATTATCACTCTAAATTGCGCATTCATTTTATCCATACGAAGACATTGAAAATTGCTGTACCTCCTTACACTTATTTGCAATGTTTTCTTGTTAAAATTGCCACTTTTTAGAAATTTATTTCACTGCTGCTGCACTTTATCACTTTACTTGTATACTATCATCACATAAATTCAATAATGTACATATTCATTGAAAGAAATACAATCATTTTTGTTGTTGTTATTGTTGTTGATATTGCTGCACTTGATGACAATGAACGCTGGTGACGATGATTGCATCAATTTTATATATACGCACACAGAGACGATAAAAATTTGCATTCCAATTTATTATCAATTTGTATTCGTGTTCAATGTTAATTTTTAAAACGTATGTGCGCTACTGCACTTACACACACACACATGCTCTTTCATATATGTACTTATACATACATGTATATTTGCATGCATCTATATAGTAATGAAGACGACATTCATGCATACATACATGCATAGGTAAGCAATTTCGGAAGTTACCTGTGTTGATGCCGCTTCCATATGCTGCTTTCATTCCTAGTGTTCAAGTAAATATAAGTACACATGTGTATATGTATGTGCACATTTAGATTTTCCGACGTGTAACATATGAGCGTGTGTGCTCACGTGCACGTGCTAGCATTTAGCGGAAATGTGCATAACAATGAGCACAATCTGCTGTTGGTATTTTTGGATTTTGCAATGAGTGTGTTACAGTGGCATAAATCGGTGATTTTCAATTCTGAAATATTGTTAAGGAAAATTGGATGCGCAGAACTAGAATTGTATTTACTTTGATAAATGGTTTATGTGAAACATTTGGTGGTGAATTTAGGTTTTGGCTTTGGGAAGGTGTTAGTTCTGTTCTTAACAAAAAATCCGATCAAGCTTCAGAAAGCAAATCAAAACAATATTTAGATGAAAAGCAAAGCAAACTTTAATCTCAAATTCAGACCAAGAAACGGTCAAAACTTAAACCGAAGTTCAGAACAATATTCACATCAAAAATTAAATCGATATTCAAACCAAGGCCGTATTTAGGGGGGAGGTTTTGGGGGTTCTGCCCCCCCCCCCCCCGAAATGTGAAAACTTTTTCCAAATTTTTGTTATTGATTGCCAGTGGATGGAAAAAAAAAAGTCAAAATAAAATCTATTGAACGATTTTTAAATATATTTTAATCGGTTTCTTTCTAAAAAGTCAAATAAAAAAAAAAAAATTTTTAAAAATAAATTTGAATTGAAATCGTTCGAAGTTGTACTACATGGCCAAAAATTTTCAGTATTTTCAGGGGTTTCAACCCCATTTTTCTAAAACGTGACGTAATGGGAAGTTTTTGACCTCAGATTCGTGTTCAGCATGAAAAATTCATTCGCAAACACTAGGAACAATTCACCAAACCCATGCAGGACAGTGTTATTGAATAAGCTTCAAAGTTCTTAATCTTAACATATAATTAACCCTTTAACCCATTATTGCTCAGAGCAGCCGACTCGGAAGATTTCAATGCTGTGACTGCACAAATTTAGGGAATACATGCCAACCACATCCGGACTCCTCATCATTGATAATGGCCCAAATTCCCACTGATAATCATTTGAAAAAAATTAGTCTCTGACTATTTTTGGCATTTTTTATCATTTTTTTGAGGTTGGGTTCATTATCAGTAATGGCAAGTCAATGAGTTATCAAAATTATGTCTTTCACGATAAAAAAAATGTATTGGAATCCACATTGAATAATATTTATTTGAAAAAATTTTAATTGATTATTCTGTGAATTTTTTTTGTCATTTTCGGCCATTTTTTTTAGGTTAAGATTAAGAAAATTTGGAAACAAAAATTGTTCCTAAAGCTTTAAGACATTTATCCATTTTTCTCCCGAGTCTGATAGGGTCCATCGAATGCATCATAGTATTTAATTTATTGTATTTAAACATCAGTTTCATAAAAATTTTATATGAATATTTTCGTCGAATGAAACCCCGCGCCACCCCCATTAGGGCACTATCACAAAGATCACTGATGAGGAACCATAGCTGGTTCCGAAACGATCGTCTGATCTGCTAGTTCTATGAACTTTTTCATATTCTTCTGGCATCATTGTTCATTCAAAGCCTAATAATTTTAATAACTGATATTATTTAATTATGCAAAAGCACTAAATATTGACGAAAAATCAAGCCAATCAAATTAGAATAAAATTCAGACCAGAAATCAGGAAGTAACCTTTAGACCCAGCTGCAGTACACGAGTTCTTGATGAAGACAGGACTGGATAAAATAGGGACGTACAATAGATCTCATAAGTTGTGGTACAATTAAAATATCCACTCTGACAATAATAATAATAAACGTAGAGATATGGATCAGTCTTCGTTACATAGACAGCTGCAGTACCCAAATTCTTGATGAAGACAGATCTCATAAGCTCTGGTACATTTAAAATATCCTCTCTGACAATAATAAAAATAATAATAATCGTTGAGAGATTTATCAGTCTTCGTTACTTAGGCAACTCTGCATAACTGGGGCCGCAGTTTGCTCATTTATAGAGGTCGACTGATTTATGGTTATATTGAGTGCATTGACGCCTCACATAATATGTTACACACTTTCTTCTACCACCCTTCTCCTTCCTTTTATTGCATGAATCTAATTCTCGTTCTTTAGTGCGACAGAGTACGAGTCTGTCATTTTTAACCCCATCATTTAAAATTCATACCACTGTGCATCACTTCTACTTAGGCACAAAACACAAATTTTCACAAAATACCGTATGCAGATCATTAACTAAAACAAAAAAAACGTAGAGCACACACCTACATACACAAATAAACTCACTCAAACACACACATATACATATTGACAAAACCATAGCAAAACAACATAAATTACTACGACAAAAGCAATAAATGGCTGAAGTTGGCTGCGGTTAAATAAATGGCACGTACTTTTGTTATTTTGCTCATGAATTTTTAGGAACAACAACAACAGCGATATCAAAAAGCTCAACAACAACAACTACTTCTAAAAACTGGTAAAAAACCGCAACATTGATTTCGTTGCTGCTAACGTTTTCAAAAACAATTGACAATACCCCCTCAAAAAAAAAAAACAACAACAACAACAATACAATACAAACAATGAGAGAAAATGGGTGAACGAAAAATAGAGAAGTTAAACGCAGAAATTGATTTAACGCTAAGCATTGTACACTGCATTCATCATATCAATAAAGTTGGAGAGAGTTTGGAATGCGAGTTGGTGGCAGTTTCAGAATTTAGGCAACTCTTATTATTTGAAATTGCATAGTCATAGTTGTATAAGTAGATTATTTACATGCTTAGGATAAGCGAGTGATTACTGAAACCGAGGGAAATAATAAAATAGTTTTTACTTAAAAAACACATAAATTAATTAACAATTAATCTCATAGTTTTTTATGAGCTGGTTCTGGAATTAAAAAAATATTACAAGGTATTGTACAAAAAGGTCTAAAACCTTTCTCTAACAGTCAGAAGCGCTTTTGGCCTGCAGGTTTTACAAAGAGACAGTGGGTCTCAAGGAGATCCCGATAAAAGCTGGTTTTTAAAGGATAGGAAACTCTATGATGATAACTAATATAGTCGCTAGTTGACTAGAGTAGTTAAGTCAGAGTCAGGAACTTAGAATCGTGAAGCCAGACGCATGAAGCCAGACTCATGAAATCAAACTCATAAATTCAAAGTCGTGGAGTCACAGTCACGATCTCAGAGTCATAAAATTAGACTCATGAAGTCAACGTTGTGAAGTGAGAATTGTGAAGTCAGAGTAATGAAATTTGACTCGTCAAGTCAAAGTCGTGGAGTGAAACTCGTGAAGTCAGAATTATTAAGTTTAACTAGTGATGTCAGACTCATGAAGTCAGAGTTGTAAAGTAAAATTCATGAAATCAGAGCCTTGAAGTTTGACTCGTGAAAACAGTGTCATGAAGTCTGAGTAGTAAAAGTAGAGTCATGAAGTAAGAATCGTTAAGTCAAAGTTGTGAAGTCAGAGTCATGAAGTAAAATTCATCAAGCCAGCCTCATGAAGTTAGAGTCGTGAAGTCAGAGTCGTGAAGACAGAGTCATGAAGTCAAACTCGTGATGCCTGAGTCATGAAGTCAGACTCATGGAGTCAAAGTTGTGAAGTCCGACTCGTGAAGTCAGAGTCACGAAGTCAGGCTCCTGAAGCTAGGCTCATGATCTCAGAGTCGTGAACCCTAAGTCACAAAGTCAGAGCAATGATCTCAGAGACGTAAAATCAGAGACACAAACTCAGAGTCATGAGGTCTGAGTAGTGGCGTCCGAGGCATGAAGTCAGAGTCGTGAAAGTAGAATCATAATCTAAGAGTTACGATTTCAGAGTCATAAAGTCAGAGGCGTGAAATCTAATTCATAATCTCAGAGTCAAGAAGTCAGAGTCTTAAAGCCGGATGCATACAGGCATGATTCATGAAGAAATTCATGAAATGAGAGTCACAAAGTCAGATTAGTGAAGTCAGAGACATGCCTTCAGAGTTGTTAAATCACAGTCGTGAAGTCAGAGTCATGAAATCACGGTTATAAATCCAACACTTTAAAGTCGAATATATAAAATCGGAATCATTTAAATAATACTAAGTCCCTTCTCTCAAAAGCAATTCCGATTTTGTTAAAATTCATAAGAAAATTCTATCAATGATAAGAAAGTTATATAGCCTCTAGGGCTTATTGTCTAGCTTATTGTCTTTTTTCCGCCTTGTATTCGATTTGCGATGATAATCTATTAGTTCAGGGTTCTGGAAAATAAAATCGAAATCTGAAATTTCGACCGAAATTTCAAAACTACTTAAACATTTTTTGGCATACTCGTTTTACTTAAAAAACAAAATAGCCGAATGTAGTGATAATCTGAACAAAGCTTTTTATGACATTGATGATGGCAGCATAATTTCAACCACCAGTGAGTCGAACAGGGATTGCGGTAACGGTGGTGAGGCTCAGGCCTTTTTCTTTGCGTACCCCTAAAGCCCACTGAGATGCTCGCTAGTGCGCCCTGGAATACGCTACTAATTTAATACAAACACAATTTACCCATCAAATTTAAGTACTAGGTACTTGAAAAATATTTCCTAAAAATATGCAAAGTGAATTTTCGATTTCGAAATTGCATATACATATTTGCAAATACACCAACAGCAACAACAATTAAGTGTTTACATACGCATTCCTACCAATTTAGCATTGCAATGCGGTCGGTGTGAACTCGGAACTTTTGCATATCTATACATTTTGGCAAAGTACAAATACCGCTACACTAACACTGACTGTCAGACGTTGCTTTTCTCATTTTCATGCATTTGTGTGCGTGCTGAAAATTCACCAATACAGCACGTACACTTTTGTTTGTGGATTGTTTAAAAATTTACCAAAAAAGCACACCAAAAAAATGCATTGAATTTAACGTGTTTGCAAAAACGCATAAAAATTTTAAAATTATTTAGCTTTAAATACAATGTACATACCTACCTATCGGTTTCGCTGACATGTCATCATCAAAAGGTGTAAATCAACAAATGTGATATCATAAATAAAATGCATACAACAAAAAACTCACAAAAACAACAAAGAGCATATATCAATATACAAAATTCATATAAATTATTCTCAAGAGTAGATCAGCATTTCAAAAATCAAATAAAAAATTGTTGTGAATTTCTACAAAAGAATAAAGAAAAAAAATTTTTTTGTTTTCAAAAGAAGAAAAAAAATGTATGGGTATACTATAAATAAAATAACGTTGAACTCATCCATCGTTTCAATGAAATAAATTACCCTTAAAAGCATTTAAAACTAAATATTACACCATTGACAGTCAAATGAATGTGGATGAATGGCCTGGAAAACAGGCAAACAGACAGATACCTGCATTTAGGGATACACTCACTCACATTCGATATGCGTCGATCGTTTATTTGTTTGCATCAAATGAAGTAAATAAGATTTAAAAAACTAGTAAAAAACAGAAGCGATTACTTTTAGATGAGAGTATTGAATGCAAAGTAACTTATCGTGTACTCGGGTACTTTTGAGAATGGTAGTAAGCACTTAAGTTGCAAAGCTCAGCAGCTTTCTTTTATATCCTTTGTAAAAATTAAGATTCTAAGCCTGTTGGTCAAAGCAATTAGTCCATTGTCAACTTAAAGAGTTTCTGGTGTCTGCTTAGTTGTTTGTGTTGACGTTTTTTCTTAAACGGTCAAGCAATGATATAAAAATATTCTATTGGCTTCATTTCAACAACATATACTGGCATGATAATTCAATTTGATTCTTCATTTTTGACATACTTTGTGATATATACTGATGTGCTATACAAAGTAAATATATGGATGAGTGGATGGATGGATTGCTGCTTAAAATTCTTTGGAGTCATTCTGTTTAATTGAGGACATTCGAAGTGCAGAACACATTAAAAAAAAAAGATAAAGTTACATAAACGTATGTAGAAATGCAGTGCGATATCGCAGTGAGCTTCAATGTAAAGATATCAAAGCGAAAAGTTGGTCGATTTGTTAAAGATTTTCCGTGCTTAATTTTTCGTTTGCAAGCTCAATCAATTTTTGTGCATTACACCATTTAACTATTGAAAAATCTCTAAGCTGCATAGTTATGCCACGTAAGCTGATTAAGCTCAATGACGTCTTCTACTTTGAGGCATATTACCCACGCTACACGAACAACAAATTGGTGAAAAACAACAAAGTACTGCCAGGAGTTCAGAAGGGTCGAAATTCAATACTCGCTGGATGTTTCCAAAAAGCCAGTAAATGTATAAATTTCTTTAAAATATCCAGCAATACCAGCAATTTTCTGAATTTTTTTTCAAATGCAAAAACATTTCGGGAATATTTCGTATTCCTGAGTATTTTTCAAAACTTCTAATTTCGAAATTTACTAATTTCGAGAGTATTTCTAGATATTTCGAATACATTTCCGAATATTCCTTGATGCTCTCGGACTTTAAAAATGTTTGTGTTGCCAAATAATTCCTGAATATTCCTGGAATACATTTAAATTTTTAAAGATTCCTGAAAACTTCAGGATATTTTTAGAGATTTCTCGATATTTCCAAAATCTGAAAATTCCCAAAATTTATTCCATAAATCTTCAACATTTATGAAAATTTTGGGGTATATGCCGAATTACTCGGTACTTAAAAACTCCCGTTGTTCCTAAGATTGTCAGAAATTCTCGAACTTTGCTTTACTTAATAACGAGTTTAGGTATTTTTGCTTCTTCAAAGTTTTTATTAATTTAAAAACAACTATCCTAATATATAATATATTTTCTATAAAACAAGCAATTTTAAATTCCTTAAATGATTAAACAGCTGATGATTCTAATCTGTAGCTGTTTGAAAACCATTGAGATATATTACTTCACCCATTCACGAGTTGCGTTACACAGGCAGTCCGGACTGTTTCTGTTTCGGTCACCGATCCGTTCGCTTTGCGGATGTGCCCCTCGTTCGGGTGGGCGGGTGTGCGGGTAAGTGGGTTCTTTCGTTAATATATTTCTCGGGAAAGGCATGTTTTATATACAAAACTGCACTGCTTGGATCAATTATGTTATAAGGAGAACAATTTTTATTTAAATACGCAAGTTTTTATTAACAATATTTTTCTTGGCATAAGTACTCAAATTATTTCTTATACCACCTATCCATGTGCTACAAATACTCAACTCCAAGTATAAACAACTATCAATAAATTTTACCAATACCACACATCACTATATTTAACTCTCCCCAGGTCATGCCACCCCCTCACTATACTTCTTTCTTATTCATCGGAACGAACAACATTGCACTACTAGTTATATAACTACAGAGTATCAGTATTTCGTACTGATACTTTGTACTCTTTCAGCTTATATTTCAGTAAATTTTTTTTTTAACGCCCGCTCTATATATTCCATTTTTTTGTTCCTTTTTTATTTTTTTTTTTTTTACATTTTCACATATTCTATTGCGTTGATTTTATTTTGTAATTTTTATTTTTCGTGCATATTTTTTATGGTTTTTATTTGTTTTCTGTTTTAATTTAAGCGCACCGATTTAAAACCGAAACAAACTTTGCACCATCAAATGTAATGTAAATATATACTATAAATGTGTATACTATAAATGTATTTTCGTATCATGTGTATGTGTGTGTGTATCATGGTATGTGTATATGAGTGTGATTGTTGCAATAAAGGTAGTAGTTATAGCATCTATGTAGCCGTTGTAATGTTAACATGTATCTGTCTATTTTATTTCATTATTGCATATAGTAAATATAAACTTTAAGTTATTACTATATTTTTCTTTTTATTAACGTTTTAATTATTGTTGTTTTTTTTTAGGTAATGTTTTTATTACTATTATTTTTATTTTTTTTTTGTATATTAAATATTTTGCATGATTCATTTCTTTCTTTTTAGTTTTACGACCAAACAAAAAATTACATATGTATTTCTTCTATCTGCGTATATTTATGAAATTATGAATTCTTCGTACACTCAGCATAAATAATATTAAAAAAAACTCTCAAAGGTTTTTACTACAACGCAAATCCTATAAAATTCAAAAAACATATGTATATTATTTAAGTCAATAGAAAATTAATGATTTAATGCAGAATTGCTTTTAATATCTGTTTTATTTCCTCAATCATTAATCGTAATTTTCATCAATTTATATTACATTTTTTTAAGTGTTTTTTCATATTCGAAATAATAATTTTCTTCCTTGTTTATTGCAAATTAATGCATATAGTTATTTCGTAAATCTACTTATACATATTTATATAGAAATAAAGATTAAAATCAGTAGTACATTGAACTCATTCATGTTCAAATTATTTAATTCGAGCATATCTTAAAATCATAAAACATTTGCAATCAGTTTTTTTAATCTCTTGCAAATTTCTTAAATTTCATTGTTTTTATCTAAGTTTTGAATTACAAAATCAAATAAAAATAAAAAAAAGTTTTGTTTATACTGTTTGATAGAAATTAAAATCAGTTATACAGTGCGTATGAGTAACATATTTTCCTTACATATTGCCTATATAATAAAAAACTCGTATACCTCTTTGCTGCAGGCCTCTCAAATCCTAAAGTAATTTATGCGCAGCTAAATTACCATAAAATCGTGAATAGAAAATGCTATAAAAAAATTATTAAACCTAATCATTCAAGGAAGAATCCTTCATAGAAAATTCTCTGACTGTAATATCATTTTTCAAGCTGAGGATAAGGAGTGAGATTGCAAAAATCTTAACACATGTTTTACCTAATAATTTTTTTTTGGTGTAAAATTTAAGCATTTCTTTGATCTAGTTATCTTCGAAAAATATGTCAGCTGCTATTTTTAATGGCAAATATGTTGATGTATTGTGAGTTTGAACAATATGAGTGAAGAAAAAGAAGTACGTCTTGAAATTATTAAAAATTTTCAAAAAAATCCAAATTGGTCCTACAAAAAATTGGCCACAGAATAGAAAGTCTGCCGTCAAACTGTTTCCAACGTTATTAATTAGTTTCAGGGGAATTTGACCATCGATAGGCAATCTGGTTCGGGAAGAAAACAAGGACCACATGATATTGGGAAAGCCAAGAGAATTGAAAGCATATTGAAAAGATCTCCAAACACATCTGGTAGAAAAGCTGCCCGGTTAGCCCAGTGCTCTGACTATTTGGTGCGAAAAGTTAAAGACAATGCAGGTTTGAAAACATACAAAGTCCAAAAGTTCCAGACAGGAATGCTGCAAAAAATTTAGACGCCAAAAGTAGGGCTCGGAAATTAAAATCGAATTTCATACAAAAATATTCATGTTGTATAATGGACGACGAAAGGTATGTTCTGGCAGATTTTACGCAGCTTCCGGGTCAAAATTTTTATGTTGCTGATGCTCGAGGAAATATTGAAGAACAATTTAGAATCCAAAAGCAGACAAAATTTCCTAAAACTATTCCTGATATGGCAAGCTATATGCAGTTGCGACAACGGCAAAAGAAGCAAGTCATTTGTTACAGTGGGCTCTATAAATACCGAAATATACATTAAAGAATGTTTGAAAAAAAGACTTCTTCCTTTCATAAGAGAGCACAATGTGTCCATTTATTTTTGGCACAATTTGGCATCATGTCACAACGGCAAGAAAGCTCTGTAGTGGTACCAAAATAATAAGATAGTTTTTGTACCAATAGAGGCCAATCCTTCAAATTGTCCGGAGCTAAGACCAGTGGACCTACGTACTTTAGTTTTAAAAAAAATTACCGCTATATTCAAAATCCTAACGGGTGAATTTAAAAATTTGTAAAAAAAAGTGGTAAATGGTCACTTTAGGCGCTAGGGGTGGCTTTGGGCATTTTTGACATAGATATGGATATCTGAAAATCTTTTATATGCAAGTTAAATGCTTTTTCCATACAAAATCCCAAACCTATTGTAAAACATCCTTAAAAATCACGATTGTCGGAGTAGCGCATCCAGTTTCCACAAATTTAATTTTTTTTTATTTTAATCAGTTTTTAGCACCCTATTTTCATATTCTGCTGTCACAATGAAGATCTGAAATACTTTAGCAAAATGTATGGAGCAAATAAGCCATCTAATGTACATAGATCAAATTTTGACCAAAAATCCAAGAATAAAATTCGTGCCAAAATTAAGATCAAAGCTCAGATCAAAGTTGAAATCAAAATTCAAACAAAATTCAAACCGAATTCAGATTAAAAATCAATCCAAAAGCAAGCCACATTCAGCTCAAAGAATGATGAAAATAGAGACCGAAAACCATAACAAAATTTAAACCAAAAATTAAAGTAAAACTCCGACAAATTTCAGACTGAAATTCATACCAAAAATCCGAACAATATTCCATCTGAAGTTTGAACCAAAATTCACTCCGAAATTTAGACCAAAAGTTCAGACCGAAAATAAGACAAAAAGTTAGAACAGAATTCAGTACAAAGTTAGGACTGAAAATCAAACCAAAAGCTAAGCAACAAAAATTTAGTCTAAAAATCAAAACCAAAATTTAGACCAAAGTTAAGAAAACAAAAAAACAATCAAAACAAAAGTTAATCCAAAAATCAGACCATTTCTGTAATACTGTTTGCAAATGTGTGTGTGAGTGTGCGTGTGCCACTTATTATTTTAATGTAGTTGACAACTTTCATTACTTTCTTTTTTGCAATTCAAGAAATATAAACAAAATGCCAAAGCTTCTTATCATTACAAACAAATAAATATCTAAATAATATAAAATATGTAGTTTCAAATGCACCAACAAATGCACATTCTATTATTTTATGTGAAATTTCTTTTGTTGTTATAATTTTAAAAAATTTTAAAATTCTAAAAAAATAAAAATTTCATTCACTTAAAAATCTTAACAACTTTTACTAATATAAAAATTGCTTTTTTTAAATTTCTACCCCAATAAACAAAAAACAACAACAACGACGACGAACAACAACAAAAACAAACACAATGATGACGATAACAATTTGCTGATGACGACGATGATGACAACTAACAACCATAAACCTCAACCCAAAATGAACCAAAAAAAAAAACAAAAAAAAAATTGAAATCCCAATTTCACTAATTGCACTTGGAATATCCTTTTTCATATCCTTAACAAAAACCTCAATATTCTAATATCCATATACAACAACAACTATGTACGACAAAAATAAAAAAAATAAAAACGATGACAATAACAACTGATGACTGCTACTGTTACTTGCTGCTGTTGCTGCGTTTCTGTTGCACCCTAAACCAAATGGAAAATGGCGTCAAATTGCGCTGACATCTGACAACGACACCAACAACAATGACATACACCAACAAAACACAACCACTACCTCGTCTACTATCACCGCTATGACTACCACTTCCATTATTGCTTTCCTTTTGCTCTTGGTGTTGCGCGTGGTATGTGGCTGAACTTGCACACAAAACTAAAATTCGAAATGTGGCCGCAAATCGATTTTCAACAAAATTTTGCGGCGCTACTTTGGGTACTACTCACTGATACTCACCGATACTCAACAACGAAACCAAACTAAAAACAAAACTCTCGGAATGAATGAACCAAAAAATAAAAACCCAAACACAAAAAATACTACAACGAAATTTTACTAACGAATGTGGGCAATACAAAAACAAAAAAAAACAAAACCAACAACAACTGTCCGGAAATTGCTGAATATACACGCTGATGACGACAAAACAACGGTGATGACGTTCTTCTCTTCTTCTTCTTCTTCTCAATGATGATGCTTCTGATGCTACCGATGCTATTGATGCTACTGATGCTTCTGATGCTGATGATGATGATGACTGTGGCGTTGGCGTTAACTCTGGCAATGACGGAAACAAATATGGCGGGCGATAACGATGTGTCCTTCGCGTTCTTCAAAATCTAATGCAATGGTTGGGTTTTGTTTTGTTTTTTTTTTTTATTTGGTTTCTCGTTTTTTTTTTTTTGCAACTGATAACTATTGTTCAACAAAAAAAAAAAAACAAACACACACATCAAAATGCAATTTGAACACATCTGCTGTTGCTGCTACTCTGACGCTTAACCCTAACTCTTCTCGCTCATGTTGTCATACGGCCATTTACACGCATTCATTGTCCATGTACGCATCGTCTGTGTTGGCTGCTGCAGGTCGCTTGGATTAAGGCTGATGCTAAAGCAATTCTAGCAATACACGAGCATGTGATAACGAACAATGATCGATTATCAGTCACACACAATGACTTCAACACATGGACGCTGGTCATACGAAATGTTAAAATGGAAGATTCTGGCAAATATATGTGTCAAGTGAATACGGATCCAATGAAAATGCAAGTAAGTGTATGAAAAATTAATTTATATCCTTACATAGATATGTATTTATGTAGATAAATGACTATAAAGTGAATACAGCTGCAATTAGCAAATACCCAAGGTGATTGAAAGGGGTAGGTTCTATTTGCTCATATAATAGCTGATGAGGTCTATTATCTGATTAGAAACGAATTTGTTCATTTCTGGGAATACTTCTTGGAGTGCACGATTTGTGCCTATTTGTATCCATTAAATTAAGAGAGAGTTTTTCAAACATATAAAAGAATCATTCTGTGTTAGTTGGCTGCAGAGTACCACATTTTTCTGACACGAATATATATTTATTTAGGAAGGGGAGTGACAATTTTTCTAGGAGATGCCCTCATCCCTTATCCTAGTGACCACCTGTGATTACGTCATTCTCACTGAATTTTACAGCTGGGAATATTCTGGCAGTAACACATAAATATTTATTTTAATGGAGACCACCTATTTTCTCTCCTCGAGCAAAAACAAAAACAACAAAGAAGTTTTATACTTTAAAATCAACCAATCCTCATATTTATTATTGCTGAAAAAAACTTGGTCTTCTAGAGGGTTAAAACAATGGCTTCATTGAGAAATCAATACCATAAATGTTGAAATAGTAAAACAGGAGATCAAAATTCGATAGAAATATGTTCCTTTGGTCCTTCTCTCTTTCATAATATATAAACACAGTGCGCACTGTTTCGCTGAAAAATGGCTGAGAACTTAAAGACCACCCAGCCCCATATTGAGACCTTGTAGATGGAGGCCCTTGCATATTTCTGTTCAAGTTTCTGTCCGCTTGAAATCGACAACATTCAAAAACCACATGTTCCGAATTTTCTTGGGTTTCCTGACAGTTTGGAAAAATAGGGAATCATCGTACCCAAAACGGTGAAGGTATAGTAGTTAGAGTAAATAATAGAGTTGTAAAAGAATGCAGTCATTTCAAGTATTAGTTAGTTAGTTAGTTGGCTCTACAACCGATGATCGGTCTTGGCCGCCTCCATAAAGCCTCGCCAGTCGCTTGTACCTGGTCTTTCCAACGGAGATTAGGTCTTCTTCTTTTGCGCGTTCCACCTTCGTGGCTCGAATAAAATACCTTTCTAGCCGGAGCACTTTCATCCATTCGCTCAACATGACCCAGCCAGGGAAGCCGCTGGAGTTTTATGCGCTTGACTACGTCAATGTCGGCGTACAGCTCACACAGCTCCTGGTTCCATCACACACAGGACCATAGATCTTGCGAAGTATCTTTCTCTCGAACGCTCTCAACAGCCTCTCATCGTTGGTGGTTAATGTCCACGTCTCAGCGCCATACATTAGGACGGGAAGGATGAGTGACTTGAAGAGCGTTATTTTCGTACGTCGAGAGAGGGCCCTACTTCTCAATTGCCTACTGAGCCCGTAGTAAGACCTGTTTTCAAGAGTTATTCTTCGCTTGATCTCAAGGCTGACATTATTGTTGGTGTTGATGCTGAATCCAAGATAATCGAAATCCTTGACGACTTCGAATCTGTAATTGTCAACATTTGACAATTTGACATTTTGTCCAAGACGCCGTGACTCTTTGTTTGTTGACACAAGGTATTTCGTTTTGTCCCTTTCAAGTATTAACTCTTTTGAATTTAAAAATGAGTGAAGCATTCCATTCTTTTTGTGAATGAAGAATGAACATAAGTTATTTTGAAGTCAACGACTAATCATTATTGTGTCATTATAGTCTCTTGTATTAAGTCTTGATCTGAATTGACGTCATTCAATTCAAGTCGATTGAAAGCCATTAAGTTCATAGAAGTGAATTGATTTCGTTGAAGTTGAATTCTTTTAAACCACTTGAAGTTTTAATTTCAGAATTTCAATTTTCCAAGATTTTACTGTACAGTACCGAAATCTATACCTGTAAAACTAACACTCTTCATAAACTATTTTATGAGAAAAGTTTCCTTATGGATAGACACATAAACACTTTCTGTAGAACCTGTACCAACAAAATACACATTGTAATATATGAAAATATACCGAAATTTTGCAAAAAAATAAGCTTTTAAGGGCCGTTCACATATTACGTAACTCAATTTCTGACCAATTCTGATCCCTCTCCCTCTGGTCGTAACACATCGTAACAAAAGTCATCTGTATTTGATGAAGTCATCTATATTTGATAGTATAAAATCGACGTTATGTAACGCAGTTGATGACCCTCCTGTAAAATTTCGTAACAAATTGGCGTACCGCCCTCCCCTCTCGCGCGTTATGTAATGTGTGAACAGGCCCTTATAATTTTGCGGTCACATTAAATTGCTTTATTTTGATCTGTTTTCGTTTGACTTATTTTTAATGAAGCCACAGTTGACTGTTTCAAATGAATGATCAGACATTGAATTTTAACAGATTTCATGACTTCACTTTTGAAATTATAAGTTTCAAATGAAATTAAATTAACTGCAGTCAAAAAACTGAATTCATTCGTAATAACTTCAATGGTTGCATCTTCAATTCCTCCAGTATAGCGAATTATTGTCCAGCCAATTTTTTAAACTAATTTTAACGGAACTCCTTGATAAGCCGCCGAATTGTCGAGGTCTAATGAATTCACTGCATTATCCTTTCCTAGCAATTTTGTCTGCCATTTAGTTGCCTACATATTCCCTATGCCCTGACCCCCAAATGAGTTGTACTCTGTTATAATAAGCGAGACTGATTAGGAGCTGTAGGCAGCTCCAAACTAGTTAGCAGAGGTAATTTCGTATGCAGCAAGTAAAATAAGAGCCGCTCTGCTGATCTGTTTTCATACTTTCTTAGGCAGAGCTTAGATTTTTCATCTAACCCCGTAAACTCCTGCCCCAAGTTTTTCGTTTGCCTTGGATCTTTTTGTATAGCATACATGAAAATTTGGATCTAACCTGTTCCTAGTTATTTCTATCAGGGAATATGACCTTAAAGATTTGCCACAAGAACTTATCGGTAGTGAGAATTCTAAAATTTCCTAGATTATAATGCTTTACTTTACCCACTTATCAAATCTATCAGAGAAAATGTAATGTAAAAATTAAGTGCGGTCCAATATATAACCACTTAAACTGAAAAAATAACCCGCTATGACTCTATGTTGATACAGATGATGATGATGATTGAATTGAAATTGAACTATTTTTGCCTACTACTACTTCCACTGCTTACTTTAAAAATGTTAACATTTTCATTTGGAAATTAGCTTTGTTGTTGGACATAGACATTGTCTTGCTTTTTGGTATGCAAACATATGTTTCTAATCTGATGTGCCTATCTTTCAGAGCAATCAATGTAAGCCAACACTTTTATTTGTTACTTTTACCTCAGGTAAAAATGTTACAGGTTTGTATGTATGTGTAAATCTTTATAGTAGTAGTAGTAGTAGTCAGCACACATAAACTGTCACACAAGGTAATCGAATTTTTAATGGGATTTATGCTGTAGACAAGAAGCACTTAGGCATGCATGACATGCAATGAATGTAGATACCTCATGTTGCAAATAGTACATACAATAGATAGTTTTGTATACAATATAAAAACGAAAAGAGGTGGCAGCATTTTTCATTGACAACAGAGTGAAAATGTTAATTTATATTGACTTTTTCGATGTTTGATATAACAATGCAAACCTGAAATTGAACTTTAGGTTAAGTGAAAGTATTATTTAAAATTTAACTTGAAATAAACCAAAAAATGAAACCAAAAATCAAGAATTTAAAATGAATTTTTAAATCTTGCGGTGTATTTGTCAGTTTGTTTACTTACTTGCTATCTAATTCAACGAAAATATTCAACCAATTTAAAATAAAATAGTGAATAAAAAAATCAGAGATTTATGAGAAATTAAGTACCCAAGAACTCGTAACATTTTCAATTGCCTTTAGTGGCAGCACTTAAAATCACTTCTCAACTTTATAAAATTGAGTGCAGATTATCAATTTTTTATGTGAATGTGACGGTAAACTTAAATGCACTTAAAAATACGTATCCATAAATAAATATGTGCGTATACAGAAGTAAATAAAACTCGATGATCGTCAATAGCATATTAATAAATACACACACACATACACGTACACATATACATATATTAAAACGCACACACTCTCTCATACTTGCACAAGAAAAATATTGATTGAAAATCAAAGCGATGGAAAAGCAGCCAGACTCAGCCTATCTACTTAAAATGTAAAACAAAACAAAAACCAGTGAAAAAAAACAATTGGAAATTGTCAATGATGTATGATAATAAAAGAAAAATTCAATTCACACAAACACACACACACACATGTATATATGTATATTTAAAGAGCGCGCTTATATTTCAACTAACGCTGAACGCAGCTATGGGTAGCACATGAATGAAATGACATCAAGGACATTCACAATAAAAAGCTCAAATGATAAAAATAAATACTGAGCAAAAAAAAAAAAAAAAGAATCATAAAAAAATGAGAAAAATTGTAAATAAAAGATATATACTCATACATTTATGAAAGCAGGAAAAGAAACAAAAAAAAAATACAAACGCAATGCTCTGAGCTTAAGAGTAAAGCTAACAGCGACCCCTTCTTTGCATTGCATTGGTAATGGAAACGTTGAATAAAGTGGTGAAAGTGGAAACGACATCCAACGTTGTTGGAATCGGAGTTGTAGTCCTTACTGTTCTCGTCATCATCCACTGGAGGAGCCTCCGTTATAGTCGTCAACAACAACAGCGACGATGACGACAGCGATACATCATACTAAATACCCAGTAAAAAAAGAGTATTACTTACATACATATTCTATAAAAATCACACTGAAAGCAATGATCAAATGTTAATTATATTTAATGAAGATTTTTCAGAATTCTCTGCTGATCTAGGATTTGAGAAGAGGTGATTTGGCTAAATTATTGGATAATTATCAGACTAATAACTCAAAAAATTAAGGCTAAAAACTTACACCAAATTCAAACTAAAAGAAGATAAAAACCCAAAATTTCAACCAAAAGTTTGACCAAATTCCAAAATGAATTCAAATAAAAATTCAAACCAATAAAAGTCAAATTTAGACCAAAAATCAGACATAATTTCAGATCAAAAGCAGACCAACCTCAGACCAAAAACTCAGATCAAAACTCAGACCAAAAACTCAGACCAACATTAAAACTAAAATTCGAAGCAAAAGATCATGAAAATACGGACCAAAATTTGAAAAAAAGAAGCCGAATTTAGATCAAAGCTCAGGCCAAAAATTATACTAAAAATCAGAAATAAAATTTAGACCAAAAATTGATACCAGAAATCAAACAACAACACAGTTAAAAATTCAATTAAAAACGTAGATCAAAATTAAAACCAAAACTAAGACCAAAACTAAGACCAAAACTAAGACCAAAACTAAGACCTAAGCTGAGACTAAAAGGCGACAGAAATCAGACTAAAACTAAGACATAGGATCAAAATTCGAATCAAGACCAATATGAAAAAGACATCAATTCAGACCAAAACATTGAGCGAAATGCAAACCAAAAGTAGACACAAATTCAGAAAAAAAATAAAACTAAATTCAAACTCAGGCAAGATACAGTTTAAAACTCAGACCAAAGAATACCAAATTCTGATAAAAACTCAAAACAAAATTGAAGCCAATACCAAACCAAAAATATGTACAAAATCCAAATTAAAAATTTGTCCAAACCCTAAACTCTGAGCAAAACTTGAACGAAATTCAGACCGAATTTAGACCAAAGCTGTTCAGACCAAAAGGAGACCTAAATTTGACCAAAAACCATTATCAGGCTCTTGAAGGTAATCCTTAAGTAAACTGAAGCAGAAAAATTTGTAACGAAAATAAGAGTTCATAGTTTTATGACGAGCTAGCTACAGAAACTATAACCCTCCTCTAGATCTGACACTGCTTAGATTCCAAAACTATTTTTCACACAAATTGTTTTGAAGTATATATTTTCTTAAATAAATCAATCATAAAAATTCCATTGAGTACTGTTGATCTAAAAAAAAAAAGGTTACCAAATTAGTAGTCTTGACTATACTGAACTAAAAAGTGAAAAAAAACCAACTATAAAGATTTTTTTTTTAATTTTATTTATTTTCAGATAACGTAAAAGATTTTATTCAACCATTGGTGTTTTAGCGAATTGACGCACTTTTTTTTAAAACCTGCCATTAGGTTTTTGACACAATTTTTTCCAAAATTATTTGTAGCTTTCTGCCACTTTTTTGAAAAGTCTGATATATTTTTTGAAGGTTTGTAATATTTTCGCAATTTTTGTTTTATTATAGTCCAGTATTTTTCAATCGGCCGCAGTTCAGGGCAGTTAGGCTGATTGAACTGCTTTGGTACGAAGTTGATGTTGTTGTTTTTATACTATGCCAACGTTTTTTTAGAATAATGGCAAGTCGCCAAGATCAGGCCAAAATATAGCTGGAACTGTACCCGATTGAGGCACATGTCAATATAAATTCTGGAGTTTATGGTACCAGATATTATAAACGGTTTTCTCTTAAGGCCACAGAAACACAAAGCTTGCCACACCAAAAATTTTTTGGGAAATTTCTCAGTTTTTTGATGCTTAAAAATTTTTTTTACACCTCCTTTGGTGTATGCAACATAATATTTTTTTTTGGGTAATTGTGAAAAATCTGCTTTTACATAAGTTTCGTCATCAAAAATGACGCAACCTCTATAGCCGCTTAAGAGTTTGTCTTGCAATTTACGAGCTCTTGATTTTGCTTTTTCGTTACTTAAATCATTGCGATTCGGCACTTTTTGTATTTTATATGAATGAAGATTTTGTCGGACTTTAATTTTATGTGCGAAAGATTTCGATATGTTAATTTTTTTGCAATATCCCGTTCTGATTGGTTTGGTCGCTGTTTCCACCACTTCACTACTTTCTTTACTAAATTTGAATCTTGAAATCGAGTTTTTCTACCACCACCTTTCTTTTGTTTGCTAGTCTTATCTTTTAAAAACTTTAAAACCACGTTTCTAGCAGTCGCTCTTGAGACATGAGCGCGTCTTGCAATTTCAGCATATGAAAATGCGTTGTTTTCCGAATAAATGTCAAGTTGACTGATTCTCGAATTTTTTCTTTTTTCGACGCTACCCGCCACCGTCAAGAAACAAATTTGTACTAGTGACTAGATCTACACACTTTAAACTTTTGACTGTAAGCTTTACTTAACTGTAAATTTACCATTAGTTGAAATGCAGCACTTTGCTTTTGTAAAAATTATTTCGTGACCATGCTTTAACAAATCTAAAGGTAGGAGAAAATAACCCCCTTGCTGCCACCTTCGCTGTGTTCTGGGTAGTGATCGATCTTTTCTGAAGCATATTTTATAGATATTTTTTCATTTATGTTTTTCCTGTTTTCAAACTTCTCGTCAAGCTAAACTTCTAAGATATTCATGAGGAGAAATTTTCCTCTTTCCTCGCCCTGTGCTACTTATGGTTCAGAGCAGACGTGTTTCTTTCCTGATATATATATTTTTATTGTTATCCCGGTCAAGTTAATTTATTGTTCTTGAAATATTCATATTACAGAATTTTGTACCTGAAAAATTTCTGAGGACAGAATCAAACTTTAAAATTGTTATTCCTTTCACTGCATAATTGTTTTTTAAAAGAGTTAGACATTGTTTTGCTGGGTAGTAGTATTTAATAGGATACACGCATATATATGTGTATGTATGAGCAAGGGTACTCATACTTGAATATTTTATGCGCTATTTGAGTAAAGCAATGAATGTTAGCAGTAGCAGAAACTGGAGAGGGGGAGGGAAAAAACGGTACCAAGCAAATATTGCATGTTGGAAACAACGACATCGGCGGCAACGGCGACGGCGGCACTTTTCAACCTTACAAAGTGAATTGAGTGGAAAGCAAACAAAGTCAGCAGGCAAAAAATTATACATAAATAAATTCACATACAAATATATGTGCATAGTTACCTATGTAGTTACACACACACACGCATATGTGCTTATATGTGTTTGTTGTCACGTGAATTTTCATTTTCATATTTCTTCTTAAAGTCAATATCAAATTTTATTTAACTCTTTTTTTTATTGTTTTCTATCTTCAACAACATTTTTTTTTCTTTTTAACAATAAAGGTAGATATCTATTTAATACTTTTGCTATGGTTTTTTGTTTTACAGCTGTCAACTGCAATGGCAGCAATAATAACAACAAGCTCCCTCAGAATAAAACTCAACAATTCACTTAATGTCACATAATTAAATTTGACATCAAATGAAAGCAAAACTCTTTAAAGAATTTTCATATTTTTTCTTTTTTTGACAGACAGCAACACTTGAAGTTGTGATACCACCTGACATTGTCAATGAGGAAACTTCTGGTGATATGATGGTGCCAGAAGGTGGTTCCGCGAAACTTGTTTGCCGTGCACGTGGGCATCCAAAACCAAAAATCACATGGCGTCGTGAAGATGGCAGAGAAATTATTGCACGAAATGGTTCGCATCAAAAAACTAAAGGTACAATTTATTGGGTTTAAATTGTTTAGTTAGTTGCACTACGTATGTAGTTAGGTATAGTTTTTTAATACGGAAATTAATGGGGAAGTAGTTTTTAAATAAGCTTCTTTTTAAGATTAATTCTGTTTTATGCATGTTTTATTTTTTAATCTGAAGACACATTCTTATCCTGTTATTTTAGTTTTCATTTGGGGAGACTATACCGTAGTATAGTCCATTTTCAATTTAATTTCCATTTTTTTTTTTTTAATTTATTAAAGAATCCATACCTTTTTTAAGCTGATTTTTAAAATTACACTTTTTTATCCCGATTTAATTTTTTCCCAGGGATAGATATCCCCGCGACCCAAAAGTATAGAAGATTAATTCCCCATACAAATATTTTTTAAAGCAAATATGCGCGAGAAAAAGGATCTATGAAGGGTCTAGGATAGGGGGAAAAGAGGGATTTGATGTTGAGCTGGGACTGGAAAAGACTGAAACACATTTTGTAAACGTTTTCTTTTCAAGGTCAGGTTAACATTCTGAGCCTTGCCCAGAGAAGCTAAATATCTTTGACAATGATGTAATGGATGCGGCCCATCGAGGCCTAGGTAAATTTATTAAAATGTCTTAGTTACTTGCCTTTACCTTTAATGGTAGCAGTCGTGCCCTCTCTATAGCTATGTTTTATCAATAAAACGAGATTCCTATGGTTTTTGAAGTAATCATTTGTCAGATAGAGATAAAACTGACTTTTGTAATTTAGTGGTAAACTGCCACTAACCTAGTGCTTAAAAAAATAGGACCTTTTGGTTATGGTTGACTCATTTACATTTTTTATGTTTTCAATTTGCTATTGAAATATAGTATTAATTCTTAATAGACAAAGTTTAAATTTTTATGAAGGTATGGCACCTCAAATTTCCCACAAATGTTTGACTCGAAAACTTAATTTTCACATAACTGATCTTTAAAATTGAGTGAAATAAAACAATCGTATTCTATGAAGCCATACAACGCCCAAAAGTGTGGATAAAGAGGGATGGGTATAGTATTGCTTTCTAAGCAATATTGAAACATGTATTGTACAAGGTAAAATAAAACAAATTTATATTGGTCCGGCGTAGATAAATCTCAGACATGATAGAAAAAATCTGAACACATGGTCGGAATCAGCGACCTCGTATTACATTTAATTGATCGGTTGTTTGGAGTGGCTGCCAAGAAACACACTTAGGCCTGAATGGCCCATTGTGATACCACATAGTTGGACCTACAGTTTAACTCCGATTCCAAATGGCGGTGTGGTAATTTTTTGTCGGCTTGATGGTTTTGCCATTACCAACCAAGGTGTGTACTTGTACACTATCTTCTAACTCTCATACACTTCATATTGGTATAGATGGTATTGGAATATAAGAAAGTTAAGAAAATTAACCGCCAGACAAAGAGGGGAATTGAACCCGAACCTCCCGGATGAAAGACTAGTGCACTACTCACTAGATTATCGAAATCATCCCTTTAAAAGATTATCCATTCGCCATTTGATTTTGTAAAGCGTCACAGTGTTATTGGTAATTAGCCCATAAGGCATGACTAAATGATCAAGATGGAAAATTTATCAACTAATCCGCTAATCATGGGTTTAATCATGGCAAAAATACCTAACAATAAATATTTTTTGTCTGCCCTTATTTAATTTCATCTCACCAGGTAATCTCAAAAGTATTGATGTAGTGTCTTGATAATATAAATACGTCCTTGTCTTGAATAATCGGGTTTGGATCCTTTGGGTTCCGAAGCATATCAGGATTGCTGAAAATGAAGTTGCGGAGGAACTAGCAAAAAAAGGAGCATCAACTCTTTTCGTGGATTCAGAGGCATTTCTGCGGGATTGGAAAAAGAGCCTTCTCATTATACGTTAGGAAAAAGGAAGAATAGCAAAGAAAGTTAGATTGGCGAAGTCTACCTGAATTAGGCCACTCGAAAGCACTCATAGGAAAATACAACCTAAAATGCTTTAAGGAATATATGAACATAGTAAAGAATAAGCATTACAGGAGTTCTAACCGGGTACTGCAGGTTTAATTATCACCATACAAAACTGGGAATTCTTTTTAATGACTCATATAGATTTTGCAGAGAAGGAAAGGAATCTACGAAGCACATCTTAGGGCGGTGCTTCGCACTAATGGATACTCAAAAAGGTATCTGGGGAACCATCAAATAAACAACTAATATTTGTCTGTACTCTATAGAAGTAGAATCAATACAAAAATTTTAATTAGTGGTCGGACTTATAAAAGTACTGTAAGTCCATAAAAGTGATAATATATTTTACAGATCCCAGTGCATTCCTCAATAATAATAATAACAGCAATAATTTTAATTTGTAAATTTTCTTAAAAAACTTATGCATTTATTTATAATACTAAGAATTTTTTATTAAATATTTTAACCATATATTTGTCTCTCTCTTTCTTTTACTTATTCTTAATTATTGTCGTTTCACATCTTGTCATCTCTCAACTTTACGTCACTTTGCGCAACATGACAGCTTTGGCAGTGGAAGGTGAAATGTTAACGCTGTCAAAAGTCACGCGATCCGAAATGGGCGCCTACATGTGTATAGCATCGAACGGGGTGCCACCATCGGTGAGCAAACGCATGAAGCTACAGGTGCATTGTAAGTACACATAAGTCATAAGAATTATTATTATTATTTTACTACCTAAATGTAAATTACTACCTAAGTAAGATAAAAAAAAAATATGTATATTTATAAGGATTACAATCAATATTGTATGACTACATCACTTCATAGTAGCTGTCAATATGTAACGCTCGCACGCTGATATCAACCAATAAATACTTTGATTTATTTCCTGTTTCCGTTTTTATTAAAACGGAAGTGCAGAGTGCAATAACACACACACGCCGGCACACACACACACACACACACACATTAGCTGCATACGCGAACTTTATAGGCAAACAGTGAGTTTTATGATGCAAGAAAATTTATGTTTTTCTTATGACTGCATGAACTAAATGTTTTTAAGAGTGTGAGGATGAGGTGTAAAATTTCACATAAAATGCCAAGACGTTAAACTAAAACTTTTGCTATAAACGAATTGACAGCAGGACAGAACCGCAGCAGGATAATGCAATAACGTAAATGCGATCGATCGTTCGCTTGCACGCTGCTTCTGCTCCTGTGTGAGTTGAAAGTGTTTCCGTTTCGGTTTCCTGTTACTTTTAGATGCAGCCTTATACACACATGTATACAGAGCTTGCACACACCTTTTAGTTAAATGCAACACGCGTGTAGGTCACGTATGCATGCGCTGCTTTTGTAATAACAACGCGCACACATACATTCATATACATATGTATATGAACACCCTCGAAAAACGAAAAACTTTCAAAGTCCATTAAAATAGTTTGGCTGGCGTGTGTTGAATGCATGCATGCAGGTAGTGGTTGGTGGCAGCAACAGCTGCAGGTGTGAAATATCTTAAAGTAAAACTGCAAATATATATATTTGCTATGTTAAAGTTAAGGCATGTAATTATGTAGTTATGTGTGTGTGCGTTTTATATTATGCCGCAAAATATTTTCACTTTACCTTTTAAATGGAATTTATACCACCTGTAGATAAAGTTGAATACAAAACAAAGCCATGCAAACAAAAAGAATATTCAATATCCTTCTTCTTGTCTTGACTTCGATTTTATTCATTTAACTTACACATGCATATATATATATAGTAACACGCATACACATACTTGCATACAAACACATCACACATTTAAAGGTAAATTGGAAAAACAAACATAAAGCTCAGTTGTTCATGGAACAACAACACAAAAGTCAAAAAGCGTAAAGTGAAAAGTCGATTTCTTATCTTAACTTCATACACATTTATCTTATTATTGTGCAAACAAACAAGCCAACAAAAACACAAAACGCATAAGATACCAACGTATAGATAGCAAAGAAGCACACACACACATGCACACCTACACTCACTCTCCACATACACCTTCAACAGCCAGGTGTATGTGTGCTCTGCTTATTTATATTTATTTTTCTTCTCAATTCAACAATTCTCTCCCTCTCTCTCTCTCTCTGATACCTCTACTTTCCACTCTACAGTATTGCCACAAAAATTAATTTTCATTTAATATCTTCTCTGGTGCGGTGCTGGGCTCCTTTCACTTCTACTCTTCTACATCCTCGAACTCGTGCTGTCATGGCATCTTTCCTTTCTTTCGTTTCATTTGCTTTTTCTGTTTTTTTTACATCTTTCCATGTAATTGCGTGTGATATGTTGTTCACCCTGCTCCTCCTCAGTGCCTCGTTGTAGATTCCCTATACTTTGTAATGTGTTTTCTTATTCTATTTTTTTTTTATTATTATTTTACTGTTGATTTGTTAAGATTCTCTCACTCAGCTGCGTTGATTGATTTTAATCAGAAAATTAAGTGGCATCCTTGTGTGAAAATGTTGCTTGTGGTTTTGACACATTGACTTCTTCTTTTCTTTTATTTTCTTGTTATGTGTATGTTTGTGTGTATGTGTGTAATATAAATTGAAATATATATATGGATGTATAGATGTATATGAATAAAATACTTTTGATATTTAAAAATTAGATTCTTTAAATAAAAAAGAAGTATTTATTTGAAAGAACATTAAAGTAGATTTGTACTTGAATTAATGACTTTCAAAATGTTTATAGCTTAGTGCATAGAATAAATTGGGAACAGGAAAACCGCAAGCTTACAAGTGTGTAATATCATGTTTGCTATACAAGGGCAGCAGTTAGGGCAGAGCTTTACGGAAAAAATTCGAGGAAATTTCAGTTTTTTAAGCCTAGGATGCATGAACGCAGATTTGTGCCATACACATGAGACTTGTGTAATCAATCGATGGACACATTTTTACTTGGGTAATATAAATTCGATTGCCGAAACCATTAAATAAATTAGTTTAGTTTAAAGCATGGAAGTACCTCTCACACCTTTTCAAATCTTTTGACAACATTACACCTGCTTGCCCAGAGTATCTTATCTTATTTCCCAAAGTTTCCTATCTTATATTGAATTAATTACATAATTTATTGTAGAGTATGCAAACGGAATCTGCAGTAATTTTTACTTACTTATCATTTTGTTTGCTTAGTGAAGAGTATATAGGTAAGTTCACTCTTTTGTTTGAGAAACAAAAAACTGATAAATGGATAATTGATAAGTCAATAAAATTAGATCCAGTTTAATGCAACTATAATTAACCACTTACACTTAGCATAAATTGATTGATAATTTACTAAACGACAAATAAAAAATGTTTGATCCATTATGGCAATGGTAACAGACACGTCCAATTATTCACATGTCAAATATTTATCAACGTAGAATGTTCCCACAGACCATTGTAGCGTCAACAGGCATAGTATACAGTGGTAAATCCAGAGACGAAATATGGGAGTGGTAGACTCTACCAACCTTAAAAATCATTCTACACAACATTCATGTCAAGGCCAGGTCATTGATGTTCTTCTTATGCAGACCCTGACAATGGCATTTGGTGTCAATAGGGCATCATGTCCGGTTTTTATTCTTATTTTTGGTCTGGATTCTGTTCTAAATTTTGGACTGATTTTTGTTTAATATTTGTTATGAATTTGACCTTTATTCGATCTGTGTTTTGGTCTGTTTTTGGCCTAAATTTCGATCTGATTTTTGGTCTGAAATTTGATCTGATTTTTGGTCTGATTTTCGATCAAGTTTTTGATTGAATTTCGATCTTATTTTTGGTCTAAATTTCGATATAATTTTTGGTCTAAATTAAGATCTAATTTTTGGCTTGAATCCCGGTCTGATTTTTGATCTGTATTTCGATCTGATTTTTGGACTGAATTCCATTCAAATTTTTTATTTGAATTCCGATCTAATTTTTGGTCCAAATTCCGATCTAATTTTTGGTCCGAACTTCGAACTAATTTCTGGTATAACTTTCAATCCATATTTTGGTTTGTATTTTGATCTGGTTTTTGGTCTGAATTTCGATATAATTTTTGGTCTGAATTTCGACCTAATTTTTGTCTAAATTTCGTCTAAATTTTAGTCTGAATTTCGAACTGATTTCTGGTCTAATTTTTAATCCTATTTTGGTTTGAATTGCAATCTAATTTTTGGTTTGAATTTCGAACTGATGCCTGGTCAAATTTTCGATTAACATTTTTTTGAATCCCGATATGATTTTTAGTCCGAATTTGGATCTGATTTTTGGTCTGAGTTTTGACCCGATTTTTGGTCTGAATTTCGATCTAATTTTTTATTTAAATTTCGATCAAATTTTCGGTTTGAATTTCGATCTAATTTTTGGTCTAAATTTCGATGTAATTTTTGGTCTGAATTTCGAACTAATTTCTGGTCTAATTTTCAATCCATATTGGTTTGAATTTTGATCTGATATTGGTCTAAATTTCGATCTGATTTTTAGTCTGAATTTCGATTTAATTTATGGTTTGAATCCCTATCTCATTTTTGGTCTGGATTTCAATCCGATTTTCGGTCAGGATTTCGATCTAATTTTGGTCTGAATTTTGACCTGATTTTTGGTCTAAATTTCGATCTAATTTTTAGTCTGAATTTCTAACTGATTTCTGGTCTAATTTTTAATCCATATTTTGGTTTGAATTTTTAATCCATATTTTGGCTTGAACTTTTAATCCATATTTTGGTTTGAATTTCGAACTGATGTCTGGTATAATTACCGATTTATACTTTTTTTTAATTCCGATCTGATTTTTAGTCCAAATTTTTATCCGATTTTTAGTCTGAATTTTAATCTGGTTTTTGGTCCGAATTTCGATCTAATTTTTGGTCTGAATTTTGACCTGATTTTTGGTCCAAATTTCGATCTAATTTTTAGTCGGACTTTCTAACTGATTTCTGGCCTAATTTTTAATCCATATTTTGGTTTGAATTTCGAACTGATGTCTGGTCTAATTATTGATTTATATTTTTTTGAATTCCGATCTGATTTTTAGTCCGAATTTTGATCCGATTTTTAGTCTGAATTTTGATCTGATTTTTGGTCCGAATTTCGATCTAATTTTTGGTCTGAATTTTGACCTTATTTTTGGTCCAAATTTCGATCTAATTTTTAGTCGGAATTTCTAACTGATTTCTGGTCTAATTTTTAATCCATATTTTGGTTTGAATTTTTAATCCATATTTTGGTTTGAATTTCGAACTGATGTCTGGTCTAATTATCGATTTATATTTTTTTGAATTCCGATCTGATTTTTAGTCCGAATTTTGATCCGATTTTTAGTCTGATATTTGATCTGGTTTTTGGTCTGAATTTCGATCTAATTTTTGGTCTGAATTTTGACCTGATTTTTGATCTAAATTTCGATCTAATTTTTAGTCGGAATTTCTAACTGATTTCTGGTCTAATTTTCAGTCCATATTTTGGGTTCAATTTCGATCCGATTTTTGGCATGAATTTGGTCTGATTTTTTGGTCTCTTTCTAGGTTTTGACATTCATCTAAAACACTTCGCATTAAACGAACTATGAATTTGTAGAACCAATATCGAATAATGTGTAACTAATATCGAAGACCGCGACTACTCCATCTCCCCCGAAAAAAAAGATTCCATCTCTCCCATTTGTAAAGGAAAATGAAAAGTTCAACAAAAATCAAAAATTCATTCCCTGCATAATCTACAAATTATACTTATCTTTCAAAATGAACACAGGCATCAAAACAAGTAGTCAAGCTATATCTCAAAGCGATTAAATGATGACAAATAAGTGGCAAACTTAGTGTGAGAAAAGTTTTGGCTCCCACAGTGTTTACTCGGACAAGAGATCGCGAAAAATAAGATTTTCTAGTTTGCGATTGGCAAAAGCATTCTTTATATTTTGCCCCTATATGAATCAATTTTCGCACACAAAAATTGATAACAGTTGATGAGCAGCTTCAAAAGAAGGCGCAAGGCGTTCCAACTCTCCAACTCTTACCCTATAGCTTCTGAACATTCATAAGCTTTAGATGTCACTGTAATACTTATTCAAACATGTGATTTGATTGATGGTGTTCTCCACTTTCTACAATTTGCTTGAGTACTTAGCTCAGATTTTCTATGTTTAAACAACTGTAGAGCATGAATCAATTGTTGCTAAAAAAATTAAAAACAGCGACCGTCAATTTGGTATAGCAAATTGTGGCTATAAACATATTAGCCTTTCAGCTTCTGAATGCAGTCAATGAATCAAAAATACAATACTCTACACATCCTAAGAACGGAGTATAAATAAGTAGTACTCATGTACATGTTTATATATGTATGTTTTGTTAACTTTTTTAAAGCATAAACCAGAAACCAAACCACGAAACAGCACAACTCCTTTTAGTTTGTTACTTTTTTTGTTGTTGTTGTTCTTGTCGATAAATCAATTGATTGCTCTTTTTCAAAAAGCTAAAATTTTCTTTTCCAATTTTTCTTCTCGTGTTTGTTATTGTTTTTGTTTTTGTTTTTTTTTTTTTTTTTTTCAATGCTACTTTACAACTCTATCTTTTTTTGTGCCTGTAGTATCGACTCGACAACAACAACGTCAAACCCGCACCAGACTGATGCGATTTTAATTGAAAATGAATTTGTTTGCTGCCAGTGTTGGTTGCAACTTGCTTGCTTGCTACAAAAGTCACAAATCGTGCTTTTACTTTTTTTTCGTTTTGTTGTGATGCCCAGAAGCAGAAGCATACAGCATAAGTTGGTAGACTGATGTTGTTGCTCTTGCTACTACTAAAGAGTACGATATTTCTATTCTACGTCCTTGCACTTTTTTTTTGTTCTTTCTGATACTAGAATTTTTCTTTGCTATTTTTTGTTCATGGCAACTTTGTTGCCACATGCAACATATTGCCAGTTGTTGGTTGTGTAGTTGAATTTTTTTTTTTTTTTTTGCTTCCTTCGTTGTGAATTGTTATGTTGTCAGACCGACACTATGATCCTTGTTGTTGTTATATATACAGGTTCGATTTTTTTCAGTTTTTGTTTGCTTATTTATGTAGCTGTTGTTGTTGTTTTTTGGTTGGCTTATTGGTTTTGCTTGTCTGTCTGTATGTCTGTCCGTTCATTTCATCTGTCTTCCTATGTCTGTCTGTCCCATGCAAGTTCAATTGTTCATAGTTGGTCAATTTATTGAGTTTGTTCTATAAATACATACATTGTTTATAAGGTGAATCGGTATGTGTTTGTATGTGTGTGTGTGTGTGAAATGAAATAACAACCTTACAGATAATGGCAACACATGTTTCTCTTTTGGCCTCTATTGTTTTTTGCCTTGCTTCTTGTTTTTGGAGATTATTAGAACACATTCCATAATATGTGGTTAAATAAAAATAAAGAAAAAGATTGTTATGGCAAATTAATTTTAAAATCTTATTATGTTATCGTTTTTTGCACGCTTCATTTTATACATATATGAAGCTTTGTGTTTTTTTTTTTGTTGTTTTTGTATTAAATTGCTAAAGTTATATAAAAATACTTAGTAAGTTCTAAATAAAAGATGTAAGAAGTTGGATTGATAACATTGTGCGACATAGGTAGTTTTTTTTGATTTTTGAAAGAAGAAGCCCTTTCTAGGTTATAAAGTTAAAGACATTTTCTATATGAAATTTTCTTCGTGAAACTGAGTTTAAAAATGAATAAAAAATGGAAAACATTAAGCAGCTATGTAAATTTGAACTTATGTGAAAGATGAACTTTGTGAAATTATTCATAATATTATTTGGAATATTTCTACCAACCAATGCAATTTGTACAATATGATTTTAGTCAAGTTTTTTTGAACCCTTTCAGATCAAAAAACAGTTGTCCAAGCGACTTCTAAGTAGTGAGATATAAAGCAATTTTAATGTTATAAACCCAATCAAAGCCTGGAACAATTTATAATGTCTACTAAAGGACAAATTTTTTCCTAATTAAAAACTAAAAAAAAAATAACCTAAAAGAAAAATGTAAGTGCGAGAAGTGGTTAAGTTTGCGTAAAGAGTAAAAAGAGATATAAAACAAAAAACGTGGGTCGCATGCAATTGGAAACTGATAGATGGATAGTTCACTTAAGTTGCTACCAATTTTATCTCTGCCCATATGCATCCCACGTTTTTCGTTTTAAGTCATGCAAGAATTTTCATACCTACTAAAATTCGCAACTACAAATTTTCAGGACAATATGTATGGGGTTAAGAATCTGTATGAGATTATATATCTTTATGGGAGTAGGAGAAATTATTATATACTTTTTAGTCCGTTTTAAAAACGTGGTATATTAAAACTTTAAATTATTATTTTCTGTTTTTCAGTCTTGTGTGTGTAAAATTTTTTACTGCCAATTCAATAACTTTATAAGCCTAGGTTAGGTTAGGTTAGGTTGGAGTGGCAGCCTTCTGCTTGAAAGCACACTTAAGCACATAATTAGGCTCATTGTGATACCACAGTACGGCGCGACTCCCCCATTTACGGAGTGGAGAACCATGAGGATTCCATAATGAATCTGGCTATGTCCTTAATATTTATGGATGATAGCTCGGACAGACTTGTGAAGAAAGGTGAACCCAGGAGTTTTAGTCTCCTCCTGGCCAGGGATGGGCATTCGCACATGAAATGAAGGACTGTTTCTTCCTCCTCCTCAGAGCCGCAGCCCCGACAGAAGTCATTGAATGGCACTCCAAGTCTTGCAGCATGTCTCCCCATTATGCAGTGTCCCGTGAGCACCGAAGTCGTTATGCTGATGGAGCTTCTGCTTAGGTTGAGTAGCTGTCTAGTATGTCTATTGTCCATAGTGGTCCATGTTAGCCTGGTAATACAACAGGTATGCTCCGCTACCCAGGATCTTTTTGCTTCCTCAAGGTAGTTTTGCTTAATGGCTAATTTAATAGACGTAAGAGGGACACCAATGGTGCAGGAAGGTGATATATCTGTAAGCTGCGAGCCCTGTTTAGCTAACTCGCCGGCATTGCAGTTACCTGAAATATCCATATGTCCAGGCACCCAATATAGGTGGACCTGCGAGTGACGCGACAAAATGTTGAGTGAAGATCGGCAGTCGAGAACAAGCTTTGATGTAGGGAAAACACCGGCAAGGGACTTGATTGCTGCTTGGCTGTCCGTGTAGATAAATTGTAAATTTGCCGTGTTGCACTGAGTAATCGATATCAACCAAATAAGAAATACAAACCTGAAAGTATGCTATACTCTGATTATTGTATAATAATAATATTTATACACAAGCCTAAAAGAATGCTGTACTATAAACTGCTCTGCAAATTTCAAGTTTTCTTATGCGAATAAGATAGCTTTAAGTGATTACCAATGAATTTTTCATGCCGAACATGAATCTCTGGTCAAAAACTTTCCATCATTTTTGTAAAATTTGTGGAGCTGAACCCTGAAATGCTACAAACTTCGTTAATTTCAGAAATTAAAGACTGAACCATGCCCTTTCAAATGAGCCCTAAGCCAAATTGTTCGCACGTGCCCTTAGAGCAGGGGGTGAGGTTATGTCTAGGGAATATGCACGAATAAAATGTACACAGAGCTGATTTTATCTTACATCTTAATTCGTCCGCCATATTTGATCTACCATTTTGAATTTTTAAAACCTGACTGCAGATTTGTAATCAGTGACCCTTAAAACACTTCGGACCACTGCATTTTTCATTATATTTCGTTGGTATGAGTAAGATAAAATCCGCCCACCATATTTGATCCGCCATTTTGAATGTTTGAAATCTGACTGCAGAGGTGTGACCAACGACCCTTAAAACTTTTCGAACCGCTGCACTTCGCATTATGTCTGGCCGTGGGTGTAAGTTAGATAAAATCCGTTCATTTCCTTCCTGTACTTCTAGACATATGCACACCTCTTGCTCCAAGGGCGCATGCAAACAATTTGGCTTAGGACTCATTTGAAAGGGCATGGTTCTGTTATTTTAATTTCTGATATTAGTAAAGTTTGTAGCATGTCAGGGTTCAGCTCCACAATTGTTCAAAAATGGCCAAAAACGCAGTTTTCAGGGGTTTCAACACATTTTTTCTCGAAAACGTGACGTCATGGGAAGTTTTTGACCCCAGATTCGAACTCAGCATGAAAAATTCATTCGAAAACGCTAGAAATCATCTTATTCGCAAAATCCATGCAGAGTAGTGTAATTGTTGTGTCTGTATATAAATAAACGCTAATATTTTATATTATATTATATTTATATACAATTAACATATTTCATATTGCATTATTATCTTGTTCTGAGCTATGTTTAAAGTTTCAAGTCTCTAGCTCATCGCGAAATTAGTTTAAAATCGATTATAAAATTCCACCCCAACAGACAGATAGACAGACAAACTGACAGACACCATTGAAAGCTAATTTATATATAAACGTGGTAAAAAGAGAAAGTAACGTTGAAGTGAATGCTTAGTAAAATCTAAAATTTCTGCCTATTTTTTCGGATTTTTAAATTTCCGAACCGCGTTCTTTTTCAATTCTTAAAGTTAAATTTAGTTACTTGCTACAACTTCATACTTCTTTTTCTGCCTTTATGGCACAAGAAAACATAGAAGATCGAGGCTGATATTTTTTGCATCCATTTATGGAACACCAACGGCAAATCTTAGGTAAAAAAAAGAAAATGGTTATCAAAAAGTATTATAGGTAAACGTACTCATTTAATTTACTTGGCACTGTAACTGATAATAACGCCTTAGATATCTTCAAAAAAGTATGCAAGTATGCTGCATTGAAAGATGCAGCATACTTGCATCAGCATTTGTATGGTAAGGACAAGGAAAGTAAGGTTCCTTTGCTCCTCTGTTTGTTATCTTCTAAACGAAGCAGTGTTTCCGTTCTTCATAATTCAGCCAATCAGCCAATGAAGCTGGCCTTCTATGGTTTTAACTATTTTTAAGTTACTGTGACCTATAGCAGCAATTGTAGGAACTTTTCATTTCTCTATCTAATTTTATATCTTGTACTCCCTTTTCGTAAGAATGAATCTAATATTTTTTTTCATGGGAAATGTTACGTGTTGTCCCTAATAAGCGAAAAAAAAATATACGAAAAAAGGCTTTATCTGTTTTTTTATGATGACTTGGGTAAACGTACGCTTCATAAAACTATTATTTTAAAATGAGGTGGTAGACTTACAGCCAACATATTGGTCTACCATCATGCAAAATCAAAAAAGGCCTTGTTGCATTCTAAACTAGACATAATAAGCTTTCATTTGAGCCCAAACATGCCTTAAAATACCTTAACCAATTTTGGACAAGGGGGGGCTCCCATTGACAGAGAATGTCCCATATATATTGATAATGCCCCTACTCTCTAGCCCTCTGACTCAAACTTTAAGTATAGTCAAAAAGTTTTTTCTTCTTGAGAGAGTTCTGGTCCTATGAATGTGTCTGTTGCCCTTTTCTTTACAACGTACTCATTTCTCTCTTAAGAATTTGTTTATTAATGTTTAATAATATCCTAAGATCTGCTTTGGCAATTCTTCTTCATTGTCGCTCAATATGTATATTGAGATTTTCTCAACCCCAGTCAGAATTTCAATCAAAATACGTAATCCGTTTTAGATGAGACCTACATATATAGAATGCGCAGCAAATTATACTTAGTTTCTCAGCAGCATTTTGAGCTCTCTCAGATCTTGAATAATAATCCTAAGAATATGACAAGCTCATCCGCTTGTTCATTGCTTTCTATTTCAACGGGGGGCCTGGAATCCAACATAAGGTAAGAAACCTTTAGAGGATTATTTATTTGTATACGTCAAGAGCCTTGCTCTGCTTACTCTTACCTGAATCTCTAGGCTGACTTTGTTGTTGAAAAAGAAGTTGGTCAAGATGTCGCGATATGTTTTCTTGTCACCGCAGGACCCACTAGACGGATCTTTTCCCCAGAAGTACAATAGACTTTTATAACCCCCATCATGACATGATAAGAGGGGGTAAATACAAAATGTCTGACGTGTTTTTTTTATACGTACCCGCTCCAGTTTTAGTCTAATACAATTTTTAATAACTTTTTCCTCCAGAGCTCATTTTAGAATAAGTTTTGGATCAAAATAGAGGTCAAAAATAGTTTCCTTGGCCAAAAAAAAAAAAAACTCTGGTGCACAAAATTAACACAAAGTAAGGAAGCCTATAAATGGCGGTCCAGTGAAAGGAAATATTTAATTTTTAACTGATTTTTGCTGCGGAAGCCCCTTTGTAATATGTATTAGGTCAAGGTTAGGTTAGGTTGGAGTGGCTGTCGAGAGACACACTTAGGCCTGAACGGCCCATTGTGATACCACATAGTTGGACCTACAGTTTAACGCCGATTCCGAACGGCGGTGTGGCAATTTTTTATCGGCTTGGTGGTTTTGCCATTACCAACCAATGTGTGTACTTGTACACTATCTTATAATTCTCATACACTTCATATTGATAGTGAATATAAGAAAGTAATGAAAATTAACCACCAGACGAAGACGGGAATCGAACCCGAACCTCCCAGATGAAAGTCTAGTGCACTATCCACTAGGCTATCGAGGTCGTCTCTTAGGTCAAAATAGAGGCCAAAAAAAATATCTCGGTGTGCCAGAATTTCAACACAACTGATCGGTTCATAAATGACAATCCAGTAAATATAAGAAAAAATTTAAATTTCCAATACTTTTCTAACCTTTGCTCTGGTGCATACTTCGGAATATTTTTTAAATAAAAATATACGCTAAAAACGAATTTACTTGGCACAAAACCCCTGGTATACCAAATTTCTCTATAGATGGAACTTAAATACAAAAGATAAACTCAAAAATTATTCCAAGAGGGGTCCAGAGCAAAAGTTAGAAAAATTTTATAAAACTAAAAATGCAAGGTGGTAAATTAAAAAAAAAAACGATGTCAAACAACTTGTATATACCACTCGATCCGCTTACAAAACGGATCCACTCTAATGTACTTACTACATATCGTCGCCTGGGAATTGATTTGGCGTATGTGTATAAGTATTCCTATGCCTATACGCCTAATCAATACTCAGGCGGCGATATCTATAAAGTAAAAATACTCTCTCAATATAAGTTAAATTACGAATTATTTCCTTTAATATCCTTAATAGCAACTAAAAAACTAAAATTTTTCATTAAATTCTTCATTTGCAGTTCATCCTTTGGTGCAAGTGCCAAATCAATTGGTTGGTGCACCCGTCTTAACAGATGTCACATTAATTTGTAATGTTGAGGCATCACCAAAAGCCATCAATTATTGGCAACGCGAAAACGGTAAGTGAGAAGAAGTAAACATAAAAACCAATACTATTTCAGTTTTTTATTTTTTTATTTTTTTTTTTTTTTTTGCGATGAGTTCAATTTTTCATTTTTGATTTTCAAAGAACACCAGCAACAGCAAAATTTGTCTTTATTAACTTCGTGCTTCGTCATGTTTGGTGTATTTGTGTATATATGAGTGTATGAGTGATTGTAGTGTAAACCAGCATTAAAGTAAGGAGAAAAAGAAACAGCAAAAAGCATCAACAGTAACAGCAACAATTTTGTGTTGAGTTTGCAACTTAAATGCATTTGACGTATATTACAAACGTGACATGCCTGCATTCCAACAACAATCCAACAGCAAACAATGAGAAAAAGAGAGAGAGAGAGAGGACTCAAATCAATATCACCAGCATCATCATCGTCATCATCATTGTCAACATTATCGCCATCATCAGCGAGTGTCAATAATTTGTTGTTTTTCTGTCACCACAAACACACCAAAAGCTTTTTGTCGATTGCAGCAAAATGCGCTTTTTATTAATTTTGATACTTTCGATTACGATTTCGGTTTTTCCTTGGAATGAGTTCCTTTAATAGTTGTTGGGGCTGTTGTTTATTCTGATGCTGTTGTTACTACTTGATGATGTCACGTTTGTCGCACATGTAATCTTGTTTTTCGTTTATTTCTTTATTTGCAGGTGAAATGATTATTGCCGGTGACAGATATAGTCTCACCGAAAAAGAAAATAATATGTATGCAGTCGAAATGATTTTACATATAAGACGCTTACAGACAAGCGATTTCGGTGGTTACAAATGCATTTCCAAAAATAGCATTGGAGATACAGAGGGAACAATTCGTTTATATGGTAATTGTGCTAACTAAAATTTAAAAATTCATTTACACAAACAAATTTCTTATGAATTTCTTCATCAATACGAGTATAATGAATAGCATTCATCCACCCGCGATTAATTGGATTGGAATACTCTTTCATATGATGACTACATTCATAAATCAAATGAATGTGTTCGTTATATTGATGAAAGTTTACCTCAATGCAATTTCTAGAGATTTTATGAAGAATTTCGTAAGGATTTTTTTATGTTCAAATTGTTCTTGATTTTTTCAAATTAAATTAACTCAAACTTCAAGTTAATTTTTATTCTGTGGTTTTACTGTACTATTTATATTTTAATTTTTTTTTCAAACTCCCGTTATTACTACAGAAATGGAACGTCCTGGAAAGAAAAATCAAAGAGAAGATGATAATAATGAAGTGGCGGTAAGTAAAGACTAGCATTAATTCTTTTGTTGGTTTAACCTGATTTTATTCTCTAGTATATAATTTGAGCTTTGAGGTTTTGGTAGATTACATTATATCAGACAAATAAATAGACAAAAACCAAATCAAATACCAGGTCATACTCAAAATAGGTCATACTCAGATCAAAAGTAAACCACAACTCAGACCAATAACACACCAAAACTTAGGAAAAATAAGACCAAATTTCAGATAAAAAATCAAACCAAAAACCAAACCAAAAATTAAACCAAAACTTAAACTAAAATTAGACCACAATTCATATCAAAAATGAAAACAAAATTCAGACCAAAGTTCAAAACACCAAGCTAAATTCAGATCAAAAGCAGTCCCAAACTCAGTCCAAAAGGAGATCAAAAGCAGATTCAAAAAAAAAACGATGCCAAATTTCTGATCAAAAATTAAAACAAAATTCAGACTGAGAATTAAATCAAAATACAGTCCAACTTCAGAGAAAAAGTCGAGCCAAAATTCAGACCAAAATTTAAATCAAAAATCAAAGAAAAAATTCAGATTCATACCAAAATTCTGACAAAAACTCTGATCAAAATTCAAACCAAAAATACACGAAATGCAGACCAAACTTCAAGGCAAAAATGGGCAAACCAAAACTCAGCCTAAAGAGATGCCAGATACAAAAAAAAAAAAAACTTCAGACCGAGATTCAAACCAAATTTAGACAAAAATTCAGGCCAAAACTCAAACCAAAAAATTACCAAAATCAGGTCAAAATTCTGACTAAATGTCAGCTCAAAAACTAAACCAAATATCAGACTAAGACTGAAATTAAACTAAAAGAAAGTCAAACCTAGATTCAGACCAAATTTAGACCGGATTTAAATTTAATTTTTGACCAAGTTGAAAATCAGTCCGAAAGAAGGCTACATTTAAACCAAAGAAAAATAATCATAATGAAATTCAGACCAAAAATTAAACCAACCAGTCCCAGATTCAGACAAAACTCAAATTGGAATTAAGACCAAATATCAGAAAAAAACAGATCAGTAGCAGATCAAAATTCAGATCTGAACTCAAATCAAATTCAAGCATTTAGATAAAATTTTAGACCAAGTTGAAAATCAGACCAAAGGATGGGTGCATTTAAACTAAAGAAAAATAATCATAATGAAATTCAGACCAAAAATTAAACCAAAACTTAGAACAACTTTCAACAATACACCAAAAGTCGACCAAAATTCAGGACAAACACTTGCCAACCTCTAACCAAAATTCAGACCAAAACTAAGTCCAATGAGATACCCAATTTGAACAAAAAAATTGATTCTGACTAAAAACCAAACCAAAAGTTAGACCGAAGAAATCAAACAGAAAATCAGACCAAAATTTAGTCTAAAACTCCAACCAAAACTCAAACCAAGACAGAAATTCAGATCAGAACTGAAACTACCAAATTCTGACTAAACATCAGTTCAAAAAATAAATAAATAGAAATTAGACCAGATCATAAACAGACCAAAACTCAGGCCAAAACTCAAATCAAATTCAGACTCAATTTCAAACAGAGATTCAGACCAAAAATTACGCCAACATTTAAACAAGATCAGAACTTAAACCAAAAGATAACCAAATTTAGAGCGAAATTCAAGCCAAAATTTTAACAATTTTTCGGATAAATAGTTCGCTTAAAAGTAGTGTCCGACCGAATATTCGGTTTTGGGTACGGTTTCGGCCAAAAATACGGTTTCGGCTAAGTTTCGGTTTCGGCAAAAAATATGGCCGAATATTTGGCCGAAACCGAAACTTTATAAATTTTACTGTAAATTGCATTTCAGTACGCAAAGGACTGTTTTTATTTTTAGCATATAACATAAAGTTATTCAATTTTGAATATTAAAATAAAAATGTGAATTTCATTTCACCTATACCACAAAATGTATTTTTTTAGTGCCTTTAATATGTATTTTCTTTATTGTTAAAATAATATTTTTGTTATTTTATATATACATATATAAGTATGTATATTAGGGCGTACCAATTTGTATGGATGAATTTTTTTCGGAGTACCGACAGAAAAGTTCCATATTCAATGACAAAAAAAATGGAGCTTACCCCCCGTGAAATTCGTAGTATTTCGATCTTGCACAATTTTCTTCCATTTCTCATTTCCCAACCCATTTCTAGAACTGACGTGTTGACAGTTGAGCATTTTGTTAATTGATACTGGAGGGTCTACTTAGAATTACTCCTAAATTTGGTAGTTTTGAAGAATATTATAAAGGAGCAAACCAATAATATTATAAACTTTTATTATACCTGTTTCCATTCATATTCTCCAAAACACTACAACCCTAATCAAATTATATGAAGTAACTATTCTCTTTGTTTAAATTTCCCCCCCACTTTTTCAGAAAAATGATATAGTACTAAAAGAAAATCGCCATGAGGATGGTTCACGCAATCAAAATGGACGACTCTATAAAGAGCGTGGCAGTGATACAGAATTATCGAATAGCTGTAGTAGTAGTCGATTACTGCCACAACAACAAAAGCAACATCAATATAAAACAATAATAAATATATTAATTTTACCATTGTTAGTATTATTATTAGTGACAACACGAACACAAACATTATTAAACGATATAAGTTTATAGCTCAATTAATTAATTGATTAATTAATGTAATTAATAAAACACAACAATAATAAAAAAAAAACCGCAACACAAAGAAATTAAACAAACAAACAACAATTAATATTGTAAGTGAAAGAATAAATCAATATTTATAAAATAAAAAAAACAACTATTAAAGTGACAAATATTTATTATTGAAATGATGATTGAATGATATTACTAACTAAATATAAATACTAAAACTTATACATATATAAATAAATACTTGAAAGGACACAAAAAAAAAAAAAAAAAACAAGAAAAAAATAAAGTTAAATGTTACCTCGTTAGTCAAAATGTTTGTATTGCAAAGTAAAAACAGAAGAGAAATAGGAAATTATTTTTTAAGTTTATATTTAAGCGTTTACCTAAGAATTTTGTTAAACAAAGCTTTATATGTAGATAAGGTAAGTTTTTGAAGTTTTCCGTTTTTTGTTTTTCTTATAATGTATTAATTGAGAATGGAGGATGAGAATGGAGGATGAGAATGGAGGATGTAACTATTCAATGAGAGCAAATTAATTAATACAAGCTTGCGGATTTTTAATTTAGGAAAATGTATTAGTTACTGAATTTTTTATTTCAAAATCAATAAATGAATGCTAAGATCTTGTCTTGAAATGATTTGGTTCAAAGTTTATTTGAATTAAATTATTTCCAAATCAATTCCTTCCTTTTAGTATTATTTTGGGAAATAAAATAAGTTCGACCTGTTTTTTATACCACCTTGATCAAAAAGTTCCCGGAATTTATTCAGAAAATTAAAAATATAAGTTTATTCATCTGAATCTATATTGTCCCCTTCAAAGTAATCCCCATCGACTGCAACACACTTATGCCAGCGCTTGATCCAATCCTCTAAACATTTTTTATATTCGGTTTTCGGTTTACTTCCTCTCGGCTGCTGAAACGCGTTCCCCGTAATGGTTTTTTAACTCGATTGAACAGAAAGAAGTCACAGGGAGCCAAATCAGGTGAATTCGGTGGCTGTTGGATGGTATTTGTTGCATTTTTCGTCAAAAAACTACGAATAATGATGGCACTGTGCGACGGTGCGTTATCATGGTGCAAAATCCACGAGTTTTCTGTCCACAATTCCGGTCTCTTTCGGCGAATTGCTTCACGCAAACGCCTCATAAAGCACAAATAATTCTCTCTGATGGTTAATTTGCGGTTATTGACCAACATTTCTTTTACTTTATCAACGTTTTCGTCGGTTTTCGATGTCGATAGGCTGCCACTGCGTTCATCATCTTCGATTGACTCACGTCCACTTTTGAACCGCTCGTGCCACTGGTAAACGACTGTTTTCTTTAGAGAATCGTTGCCGAAACACTTTTCTAATATTTCCAACGTTCGCGCACTACTAAATCCGTTTTTTTACGCAAAATTTAATACAATACAATTTAATAAAATTGTGTAAAATCGCCAACACACACAGAGATAGATGTACTCTTGGCTACATAACTTTTGCAAATGTCAAGCTATGATGCTAAGATTTAAAGGGATCATCAACAACAGATGTACCAACTTACCAAAAAACGATGGGAGCGCCACACTGTGAATATTCCGAGAACTTTTTGATCAAGGTGGTATGTATGTGGTATCAATATTTGGTATTATACATAAAATTTTCTATAATTTTTTTTTCGAATTTATATAACACACATAACTCTAATGGGTTTAAAATGCGCGGGCTAAGCCCTTAATGGTTTAGGAACTGTATATTCGAAAGTTCAAACATATTCCCAGAATCAAATCAGGACTTAGGACAATCCACTTTTAGAGGTAGAAAAAAAATCTATATACTAATACAGAAACAGAAATTAACCTGATAAAGATATTTTAATCCAACATTTGCTATGTTCCAATCAACTTAGTCTAAACGCATGACTAAGGTAGGTAAGAATCGTGTTACGTCTTTCCCTACATTTTTATAACCAATCAACGTTCAGCGAATCCTCATGTCGATAAAAAGCATTTGGTTGATTTGTGAAATAAAGGAATAGTAGGGTAGTAAAAAGAAAGCCAAAGAGGGAAAATTGGAATAAGAAATTTTCTTTAAATTTTCATAAATTCATAACTTTCAGAAAAATTATGTCTACTCAGCAAAGAAACCCGCAACATGGCAGAGATGAAACCTATACCTGAAATGTGATGTGCATTGAGATCAGTACCCACATTTTTGTAATTCATGTGCATAGCTCTGAAAAATACTTTTTGTTAAATCGTAAATTCCTGGTTCTCCACAAAATAACTACCATAAAAATAGAATCAGAATAGAGTTACGAAAGCCACGTTTAGAAAAAGTTCCAATGTGTCAATCATACCATCTCCTGTTAACTTAATCGCTCAGTGTTCAATATACATTCCAGAAACTTTAGTTAAGTTCATGAAATTCTTGTCTATATAAAGATGCAGTTGCCTAAAAAGTTTCTAATGCAATACAAATCTAATGTGCAAATATTGCGAGTGTAAATAATGCAGGACGAACTTATATTACCAACTAGAAACCAATTGTTTTTTGTTGATTTTGTTCTATAACCAAATAAAGCATTTGTAAATACCTTAATTTCTATATAAAGTAATACCGTAGAGACATACTACATAAGTATAACTAACTATAAAAAAAAAAACAAAAACAAAACAAATCATTGTAAATATTTGCACTAGTAGCAACTGCCACAAAATTATTTGTCTGTAAAATTGTGCAATTTTGTAATTATATTAAAATAAATAAATTAAAACAAAAAACCAAATCAAACAAATCAAATTATATAGTTCTTAGAAACATCAATTAAATATCAAAAAATAAAAATAAAAAAAAAATAGTAAAACTCATTTGAAGTATTTTAATAAAATAAAAAACGGTGACTTTAAATTAAACATGCTCAAATAATTTTTAAATTTTAATTTTAGTTATGTATTTCTCAAACATGCAAATTAAATTACAAATATAATGTGCCAAATTAAAATTAAATCAAGTGCAAGTGTAATTTTTTTAAATTTTCTTTACTTCAAACAATCATACAAATTTTTTATTTATTAAATTTGATGAAAATATAAAAAATAAAATTAAAGTTATATGAAATATAAAAGAAACGGGGAAAAGGATTCTTAAGCTAAAGTTAGAGGTGTTTAAAAACAAACTACTGAGAGAAACTAATTGCTGCATATCTAAGAAATAATATATATATACATATGTTAACAATAAACATAAACAAAGACATAGACAGACATAAATATATACGTACTGGAATTTAAAAATTCATTAAAAACAGAAATTACCAAAAAAAATTGCAATTTAAAGTTGGGTAAAAAAAATTAAATTAGTAAAAATTTATAAACAAGTAAAAAATTATTATAAGGAAATATAAAATAAAAACTAAAAATAAAATCAAATATATTAAATGTCTACATTATGAAAACAAACAAAAAGAAAATATATAAATAAAGCGAGGCATTCAAATTCATGGCTATAATGTTACAAGTTGCTATCATTATGCATATATTTAAATAATACACATTCAAGCAAACGCTGAAAGACATAACTACACTGACACACACATATAAATACATATATGCATACGCGTACTCATACATGAACATATGAAAATTAGAGAAAAGAAATATATCTACTCTTAGTTAATAATGCATAATTGTAAATATAAATTTGTATTGTAAAAAATAAATAAATAAAAAATGGTAAAAAGCAAAAAAAATATATAAAAATAAATGAATAAATAAACAAAATAAAAGAAAATAATTAAAATTAAAAAAAAATTAAAATGTTTTGTATTATTCTGCAATATAATTTCATGGTAAGTAAATATAAGTTAAGGTTTATTATTGCCATAGAATTGACACTAGAATTCTGTAGCATTCTCTTGTAATTCTTTCTTAATGAATTAGTACTCTGCAGTGAGCCACTAGATTTAATTCCACACCATTGAAAAATGATCAAATTAACAAAAATCACGAACAACGATTAATTCTTTTTTCAATCGTCTTTTTTTTTTTTTTTTTTTTGACAAGGTCATTAGGGATGTTCGTATTGTTCGAGTAAAAATTTTGGATGCATTCGTTACCGCCTAAGAAGATAGATAGTGGATGCTGATTAATTCTGCCAAAAATGGTATAAAAAAAATAAAATGAGTCCCTTCTGCACTCGTCACATGTTGTGATAACATACTTTAGGTATTGTTGCTTACTTCATTATAAAAGTTTTTACTTTTATATTCCAAAAAATGCAAAGTCCATTTGTTTTTTTTTTTTTATTTTTCATATTCTGTTTTCATTCAGACCCTTGGACGAATCAAAAATAAGTTGTTTTGAGAAAAACGCTCTAAAAGTATTGTACTTTTGAAAAATATTAAAAAAAATAATCGATTTTTGGAAACTCGAACACCAGACTACATCCTTAACAAAAGAAAAAGGAGCAGAATGGACGGATGAAATAAAATGTGCAGATAAAGTAGACTTGGTAGAAAATACGGAATTACAAGTTGAGGAAGAAATACTAGGTAATTTAAAATATTGCATCTTTATATTTGTAGGTGCCTAAAAAACGTATTCACGGCTTTTGTGATTCGTGGCTAAAGGATGGAAAGTTGAAAACATGGCTGGAAAAAATAATCGGATGGAAAGCATGCAGGTTTTTGCAAAATATGCAACTTAATTTTAAGGTACAGTGGGTGTAGTCCGACATAAATTTCTTCGCTTTTTGCTTTTTGCACGTCTACATAGCTTAATGTTGATATTATTTTACAATTCTAATTAAGAACTAAAATAAACTATACAATAAAAAATATAACATATATGAAAATTTTTTGTTATATTCCACTAATTCCTTTAATATATAAGTATATTCCACGACCATTTTTGATATATAAATTATGTGTTTCATACTTTTGGGCTTATTCTGTCCTATTTTTGATACTAAAAATTCATCTTTCTCAATTTGTTTATCCTAAAAACAAGACAGCATACTTTCGGGGTGCAATTCACCACCCTTCATCAAGCGGTACTCACATTTAACATAATCACCTCTATATTTACATACTACGTAATAAAAATCCGGTATACTTTTAGAGTCCTATTTTAAATATTAAAAAGGCCTGGGCGTTGTAAAAACGCAACGTTGGTAATTTTTCGTATTGTGAGCAAATAATTAAAAAATCTATTTCGATCCAAAGTTGACTAATTTTTTTCCCCAATTTTCAAAACTATGGCAACAATTTTAATACACTTTAAATTCTAAACTTCTTTTGGCGCTGCTTTTTTGCAATCCTACCTTTGATATAAAATCATTTTTTAATTCATTTTCATCAACAACTTATTTAAAATATAAATTAAAACTTTTACGTTGCGAAAACGCAACGCTGGGTCTAAGTACTGCTAATTTTGCTTGTGTGGCAACTCTGCATAAGTCAACTGATTTCCATTATTTTTATTATGACTTATTCATATAATTTGTGCTACCGGTTTTACGTTTTTGGAATGTTTATGAAACGTTTTTTGACTAAAAAAGAAATCGAAGAAGTGATAAATGTGTCCGACAAAGAAGTTGAATCTTCAAACCAATCATGAGATGTTTCAAAAGATAATTGAGACAGTTTATTTACAAAAATAGTTAACTAATTTTGAAATTCTCATTATTACTGGTGTATGCTAATTGATCACTGAATCCCTATGAATTGTGTGAGCAGTTGGTTGATGAAGGAGGGGAATGATCTCATGGTAAAAAGCACCAATGTCTACGAACAAATTGATTGCAGTGATTCATCGTCTTCCACAAATGTCAGCGAACTACGACTGTTTATTGGCTTTAATAACCACTAACAAATAAAATAAAAGCTCAAAATTACTCTCCACTCCTGTCCGTCCATGTACTAATCACAATATCTATGGTCATACGTTGACCACTCGTAAGTACTATTTCACCACTTTTGGAAGACAAGACCATAACGCAATAAATTTCTATAATCAATATAAAAAAATAAGTTTTAAGTAATAAAAAATAATTCCAAAAACATTTTTTTCTTATTTAAATCACTAATTTTGTCATAAAACTAAGATCTCTATATACTACATAAATAAAAATGTGATTACTAAAGGTACTTGTTTTGTGTAGCACATAGGCCCAGCGTTGCGTTCTCGCAACGTACCCTATAGGACCCAGGGTTAGGGATACACATTTTTTGGCTTAATTTTTTTCTTAGTTAGGTGAAATGTAAACTCCATGTGAAGTTTCGTCGATTTTGCGCCAGCGGTTATATGCTCAGGCCTTAATGGGTTAATCTGTTTATATTAATATTAAAACAGTATACTTACGGGGTGCAATTCATCACCCTTCATGGAGGGAAATACGCAAGTTTAACATAACCACCACTTTACTTACATCGAAAATAATAAAAGTGCGGTATACTTTCAGGGTTCTATTTTTAATATTAAAAATTCACCTTTCTTAATCTCTTTATACCAATAATAACGGTACGAAAGTTTAACATAACAGCGAAAACTTTTATTTTTTTGTTTATTTATTTTTACACACACTTATAAACTCACATATACCATGAAACCTCACACGACACCGACTTCACATCTGATTTGAATTTCTATCAAATCACTCCACTATAAATTTTCCTTCAGCTCTAAGCAAAGATGTTATCACATCAAAAAACCGACTTGAGTCCTCTCATATTTTTATTGAAGTTTGCGCAATCATAATTGAGTTACTTTATGTTTTTTGTATAGAAAAATATATCGTTTCCAGGAATCCAAATCTAGCAGTAGAAAAAAAAATTAAAATATTAACTTTTCTGGTTGTTAGCTTCAATTTTTATGTGGAATATAAATAAATAATTATAAATAAATATTATAATCCGAAGAATATTGGATATTTTTTTCTTATAAAGTTAAAGTCAAAAAATGGCAGTCAAATCGACACGAATCAATGTCAATTAATTCACTGAATTTTTACAGAATTAGTTCAAAAACAAAAACACAAACAAAAATAGAGATAAGTTTTGTGAAATGTCTTGGAACTACAGTTCTTGCATTTCAATCTTTTTTCGGCTGAATTTTTCCAAACAATACACCCGCACACATTTAGACAAGACAAGTTTTCTGGCCATTCTTTCTCTTTATAATCTCAACCTTCTTTTGCAACGGCCTTCTTCCACTTGAGCTTCCATGCAATTTTTTATTTGAACTCAAAGTGAGTTTAAAGCTTCAAGCCCTGATCCTTGGAGGCGAAGCAATGAATTTTCCATGCGTTCACAGTTGCACTGTTGATGCAATGGGTGAAGACTGGCTACCAACACTTTTTATCCCTAATCGCAATTTAATAAACCAAGGTAAAATTGTCATGAACACCCATACCGTCCAAGTGTTTGTTGTACTCATTTATGAGACGAGGTTGCTACACTGGAATCTTTTTCATTTTCGAATACTTTAGGCTTGTGGCTTCATGCACAACGCCGATGAAACTCAATGCGATGGCCACTTCGGCGTTGCTTTCCAACGAGTGACATATATTTTGTTACTCATGCCGAAAACGTAATCAAAATCATTCTTCGGAAAGAGCATTTTTTGTGGCAAACTGCTCGTTCACACCTTTCAATCGGTTCGAACGCGCGGCTCCGATGATGCCTATGTTAACTTGCGTTTACTCAACAAACAAAATAAATATAAAAAATAAAGTGAAGAAGCTATCTGAAACTATGTATGTGATATCCAGAGAAAATCAATATGTCGATAAAGCGACACTTTCGAGCTTTTGTCACTTCATGAACGTAATTCTTCTACGCTCACGTATATGTTTGAGTTCTCCACTATCATATCTACGACTTCGCCATCGAAATAGCCCATGAATAGCTGCAGAGGCATTTTCAAGCCTATAGTGAACAATTCACATTTGTTTTTTCACTCCTTAGCGATGGTTTCAGGCAGTATAAACTTATTTAAAACCAAAGTTCGTAACCGTAAGTCACTCAATTCAAAAAATTCTTTACTTCATATAAAAATTGGATTAATACACGAAAATTCATTTTGTGAAAACTACAAAATACCTGATGACGTAAATAAACAGCACTAGTGTTTATAATGCTTCTGAATTCAGACTAAAGTGTGTATTATGGCCATAAGAAGCTGATAGTAATGAGGAAAATATAGCTTAATATATAGCTTAAAGCATATACTTGCCCGTAACATATGAATAAAAATTAAACAAAATACATTTTTCTGGACAAGCAGCCAGAAAATGAAATATAATAAAAAATGTGGATACACTTCCCGCATGTTCTCAGACTTTGATTTCTGATTGTCCCATTTTTCTGAATCGAGAAATCGAAGATAAAGAAAGCTTAGAAACATTAGTGATAATGTCACCGTCACTTTCGCCTCTTTAAATTTTATCAAAAAAAAAATAATGATAATAATTACCGCGACTCTACTTTACAAACGATATAAAATTCAAACAAACGAAACCGGATAACAAAGCCTACGTTGCCAGCTATCTCAGTGGAGAAGTGGTCGCAGGTTCAAAATAAAATGATAAAAAAAAAATATATTATATGAGCTACCACACAATTTTACAAAAATGTAAAATTAAATTTCACCCACACAACCTGCTGGGCTCACGATCACACAAACGGACTTTCACAAATTTTAGAAGATAGAAGAGAAAATAAAGTTAATAGTAGGAGAAGCCTACTCCACAAACACAATAGTCACTTGCAGTTAGCAGCAACTGCCAAAAAATGACCACTACAAAAGAAAAATATAAAAATAAAAGGGTACTCCCTAGATTAATGGGTTTATGAATCGCGACCCGAAAATTAATTCCCGAAAAAGAAATTCCCGAAAGTTAGAACACAAAGTAACCCGGCTAAAATTACTTTGCCAGTGTCGCCACAAGTTAGCGACACACACACAAAAAATTTATTTTAATTATCAAATTCCCGATACACCACGATCTGGTGATCTGCGTTCAATATTTAATGAAACTAATAAATTTAACACTATTGGTCCACCACGGCTTGGTGGTACCAATCACAATATTATTAACTTAAAATACTTTGGTTCACCCGACTTGGTGATGCCAAAGTATACAAATATTAAAATTCGAAACGCACAAGCTTCAAAAGAAAAAATATATATAATTTAAAATAAATCGCACTAAATATTCGCACTGAAAAAGAATCGCAATGAAAGGAAACGCACAAAGAAAAATTCTGGTAGTCGCTCTCGAAAGCTAGCACAGAACTGAATATAAGTACGGTGCAAAAATATGTACCACTTATATTCAGCCACATACATTATCTTTTCGTCCGCTATGTCAGCAGGACACAGTGCAGTTACTCCAAGAAACTGGTCTCTAAACGGAAAATCATCATACCCATATATGTGTGGGTGTACATGATTACACCCTGGACAAAGTCCCCGACCCAACCAATTGTATGAGAATTGGCGGCAATACCGTTGAATTCTCACTAGAAAATCAACCAAACGAGAGAACCAAAGTTTTCCCGTTTTTCCGCAAATTTACAACAAATACACCTCTGCGCTCTCTTACAGAAGTCTCCATATCCCCATCCCCAGTAGTACAATCTAGTACTAAATGGTACTCTTTTACTATTGTGAATGTGGATATTGGCCAAAAAGAAGAGGAAGAATGACAGAAAAAAAAAGATAAACAGAGAAAAGAAAGAAAAAGGTTAGGAAGTGCAGCACGCGGCTGCGCTTCTTAACAAAATTAAAATTAAATAATTTTATTTTCGAGAGTGACGCGCCGCGGAATTAAATCGCGATAATAACAAGAAATGTATTTTTTTTATGGTCGAAGACATATGGTCATTTTTTATGGTCATTACATCTACAAAAAGTGGTCCAGCATTTGTACAAAAGGCTTCTTAGAAATTTTTCATAGTAGCAGGTGATCACTCAAGGAACGATATCGTTAACCGATGATAGACTCTACATTTACAGTCATTTATTGAATTTACAAAAAATTTTAAAACTGAGATGATGCATAAAAGAAATCGCTGTCTACAGGTCTTGGGGGTTCGAAAATAATACATTTCCATCTCCCACGTCCTAGGATTTTTTATTTCTCTTGCCTTATTTTTCTCCATATTACCTTGTAAAAAACTGGTTGAGTTCACTTTTCTCTATTTTTTTATACATAATTAAGTAAGAACGGGTTTCCTTTACTAACTACTAGAGATTCTGTTGGTAAAAAATTTTCAAAGTTTTAAAAATATAGAAAAATTGGCTCACAAAAATTAGAAAATCAGTATGCATTCAAATTCAACAAATTCTGTATTTATTCCCAGAAATTTATGTATACTATTCAATATTTTATGGACTATGCATAGAAAAATGATATCTACTTTCTATAAAGAATTTAAAATTAAAAAAAAAAAATGCAAAAAGTAACTAGAAAATTCTTGTGCATACATATTTCCTTCCTTATTTTAATGCATTTTGCATTGTCATTTCAATTTCTATTTTTTATTTAATTTTTTTTTTTTGTTTTGCTATTTACTCATTGTAAATATATGCCTTCAACAAATAAATTATAAAATATATACAGCAGCACAAAAATAAAGCAACATAAAATAAATTTACAAACCAAATTAATTTAAAACAAATTTTTGAGTACCGAACTTATTGTTCAATGAAAAATATACAAACAAAAATTTCCCAAAAATTAATTCTACCACAGAATGAACACAAAAAAAAAAAGGAAAACGAATTTTAAAATGTGAAGATACATATATGCAAATAACAAATTTTGTTGTTGTTGTTTTTGTTTTTAGTTGGTCAATACTATTACTACATTGTTGTCTGTCAACTGAAGCGAGCGTTTACATACACATACAAGTAAAGAAATGCACAGCTACGGTCAAAATAATACAGTGGTCCAAATAATAGTGGCGTAATGAAAAATTTTCGTGTTACGAAAATTTATAGATGCACCCACTTTTTCGGGGATAGCTTTTTTTTTTACAAGCTAATTATATTTCTGTCTCATTTATTAAATCCTATTGCAATTCAATTGTTTATTTTTACGGTTTTTGTGAAAAAAGTGGTGTCCCACATTAACATGGGCATTAGAAAGGAAAATTGAAAAGTTTCAGTTATTTAAAATGGGAAGAGGAAAGGAGCTGCCCGAAGTGGAAAAGCGTCCATCGATGTTGTAAGGTGTCCAGCAAGTCAAATAGATAAATAGCTAGGCTAATAAACCGTTCTAGCAATGCTATTGATAGATACCTAAGAAAGGATACCAAAGAATCAACAAAGAAGAAGCGTGGACCACATCCAAAGCTATCTGAACGCGACAAAAGAAGGATTATTGCTGACGCCTCTCAAACAACCAAGGGATCAGAAATGAAGTCAAGCCACATGTCTCAAAAAGTACAGTACATAGGATTTTGAAAGGATCACCGCACTTGGTCCTAGAGAAAATGCAGAAAGAGCCGAAGTTAAAGCCTCATCACAAGCTGGCACGCTACAAATTTGCATTGGATGCATGAATGGTCGAAGGTATAAAACTTCTGTTTTTATTGCTAAGTAATTCAATCCTGTAAGTTTATTTGTGTTTGGATTAAGATTTTCGATATTTGTATATGTTTCAGATTGTTTGGTCCGACGAAAAAAAGTTTAACTTAGATGGACCAGATGGCATTATTGGCGCGATTTGCGGAATGAACCACGTTTTTTCCACGTGTCCGTTATGGTATGGGCGGCATACAGCGGTTTCGAGAAAGTTAGCCTGGACATTGTGTCGCATCGGATGAACAGCGAGAACTACCAACTACCAGTGCTCGAAAAACACCTTAAGCCCAATTTCCGCCGCTACCGCTCTGCTAAGCTAATATTTCAACAAGACAACGCATCGATACACGTTAGCAAATCGACTAAGGAGTAGTGGGTTAAGGCAAAAATTCCGGTACTTAAGTGGCCTGCCGTTTCCCCAGACCTGAATCCAATAGAAAATGTTTAGGGAATGATGGTTCGTGACGTATATGACAACGCTCGCCAGTATTCGACAATTGCGGAGCTCGAGGTGGGAATTAAGAAGGCTTGGGAAAACATCAGCACAGCCACCCTGACGAATCTCAACAACCCAATGGCAAAGCGAATGAAAATGGTTTTCAAACACGATAGTAACGCTATTGATTACTGATTGTTTGTAAGTTATACTCAAAATGTACCAATAAAGTGGGTTTTTGTAATAAAAAATGTGTTTTTTTTTTCAACGCCCCTATTAATGTGGGACACCACTTTTTTCACAAAAACCGTAAAAATAAACAATTGAACTGTCGTAGGCTTGAATAAATGAGGCGAAACTCGTAAGTCATAGATAGAAATACCTTGTTAAAATCGAGTATAGTTAGCTTTTAGAAAAAGAAAAAGTTATCCATGAAGAAGTAGGCGCTTCTATAAATTTGGGACAAACTGTATATTATATTTAAACGTAAACAGTATTATATTATATTTAAAAACTTAAAAAAACTTATAACATGTATAATTTTTCGTGTTTCATGTTTTTAATCTGGTTGAGGTTGTTGAGGCCTGTGTATAAATTTTTACTAATTTGATTCTACTTTGAAGATCGTTATCCCGATCCTCCTGCTCCGGATGAGCATATATCAACTTTTTCCTTATTTCACTACTTTTTATTTGACTGTAGCTGTATATAAGCATAAGTGGTAAATTAGAGTGGCTCAATATGAAAATTAGTCTTCAAATTTCGCAATCTAACAATTTGCTGTTGCAAAATATTAACCAAGAAAATCAGGTAGGAAGACCCAAACTGCTCTGAATATGATTGACTCTTGGTGTTGCTCAAACGAGCTATCGGGTAACCCTCTTAAAAATGATGTTATTCTTTTCACCAGGAGAACGAAAATTCTTGGTTTCGTTTTATCAGTACTTTGAGGAATCACTATTCAGTTATCTCAAGAAGTATCTAGAAGTCATTCTACCAAACCAAACTTCTATGGCGTTCTCATGTTGAGCTAAAGATATCCAAGGAACTGGCAGCTTTTTGTCAATGTAAAACTATTTTTGACAAAATATGGGGTCCATCACCTTATAAAGTTTTATGGCTTTATAAGGTTATGATTAAATCCATCATCACCTATGCTACCATAGTCTGGTGGAGCAGACTTAATGTTGACAGCGTTAGGAATGCTCTTGCCAGACTTCAAAGGACTGTAGTCATTTGTTGTACAGGAACTTTTCCTACAACATCTGACCCATCCTTGGATGCATTGCTCAGCTTACCACCCCTTGATATTTTTGCTAAAGAAGAGGCTGCCAAAGCCATCTGTAGGCTTACCTGTATGACACTTGCTGGGATATTGGTGACATTGTTGAAGATACTGACTTGGACCTAACAGTTCTATCAATGCCATCCAATACAATGCCAACAATTCCAGTTTTTTCGCGCTTTCACTGACAGCTCAAAAACAGAATTCGGTTTGGGTTCTGGGCTCTTCATTGAAAATTATGGAGAGCAATCATCAAGGCAATGAACCATTGGTCATTGATAATGGTTGGAGAGAAAGGAGTATCTGTGTATCTGTGGTTTCCTGGGACCATAACCTGTACTTTCTTTGTCGTCTACAGTAATCACGACCACCATTAATGAGTCGGTCGATTTGACCGACAACCGTAAATGGGAGGAGCTGAGGGGCTTTAGATAGACAAAGGTCATGTTATCTGTTATCTCGAAGCGTCTAATAGACTTTCTGTTATCACTTAACAGAAAAAGCTGTAGGCAGCTGGTGTGACTATACACAGATCACTTCTCTTGGGCCAAACATTTGAATATGATCAGCCTGGAAACTAGTGTGCTAGTGCCTTCTGTGCTTCCTGTGGTTTGGAGGAAGAATGTGAAGAGACGGCAGATCACTTTCTTAATGCCTGCCCCGCTTTCTGCCAGATCAGAGTAAGCATATTTGACACTGGAGTGTTGGGAGATGAACAACTGAGTTCTTTAAAAACGCAGAATCTGCTATGATTTATTAATAAATATGGTAGATTTAAAGAATAGATAAAGGGAACACAGGATATAGTACAATGGACGTAAAACTTGTCTGAGTGCTGTATTCTTGAATACTTCTTTTGCAGTTCCAACAAAAACAAGCTTCAGTGAAGTTGGATTTCAATTGAACATTTTTTTTTTCCAAAAATTTGGTTTAGGTTTTGCTAATGTTGTTTTAGGATGGGATCCCGAATTATTCTGAAGAAAGTATTCATTCGCTATTTTAAATTTACTGTAGAAGATATTTGAGTCCAAAAAAAGTAGAATGTTTTTTTTTTTTTTGACGCATAAGATACCATTACTGATATTTTTTGATTTGTAAATTACCCCCCAAAACACTTCGTCGCCTGAGAATTGATTTGGCGTACGTGTATACGTATTCGTATATCTATTCGCCAAATCAATTCTCAGATGACGAATTGTTAGCCTTCACTTCTGACACTTTCTTGTCTTCAATGGACTATTCTGATTTTAAAATAGCTCCCTTTAATTTCAGACTAAAAAATAAGTTTTTGAACTGCTTAGATCGAACCACTCTAATCTGCGTCTTTGTATGTACATACATATATACATATGTTGATCTGTTTCTATGCCATCTGTATGTCCATAGTAAGTCAGTCAAATGACAAATAGTTTTGATAATGTTTTTGTCTATGTAAATACTTACTTTACTCTTGTATGTGTGTTGTTTTGTTAATTTATTTAAATAAAAAGTTCAAATGTAAAAGTCTTTGCAAAAACCTAAAATTTAAAATATGCACTAAAATGCATGGAGTGGAAAAGTTAGAATTATACATATATTTTTACATATTTACAGATAAACATACATGCTCACATGAATTTGTATGTGTATATGACTGTGTCTCAACATGAGAGACAATCCACTTTACGCTTTATGCACTGTTAATGATTTGATGCTTGCTTCTGTTACTGCCGTTGCTGCTTATTGTTGCCGGTACTATGTACTACTTACTTAATGCAGAAATGAAAATTTTCGTATTTAGGTATTTATGTAAAATATTTCTGTTGCTGCTGGTATATGCAACATGGTTTCGCTTTCCGAGCCAACTATGTAACTAAACGCTGAAAAGCGACAGACTTTTTCATATCCAAATGATTCTGCAACAAAATAAAAAGAAAAAAAGTAATGACTTTTTTGTAGTGAAGGTTGGTTATACTTTGTTGTTTGTCTGTATGTTTTTTTTGTATTTTGTGAGTGACCTTTAAATAACCTTTCAGCTTTGCTTGTTGCATGTTGTTGTAGCAATGGTATACATATAATCAATATTGATGCAACTTTAAGCTTTTCATATTCGAATTCATTGAAATTTTGTTTTAAAAAGATTCATATGGAATAGTGCAGAAATCCTTTGAAAACTTTTTCATATCTTTATTAAAGTTTCTAGTATACTCTAAGAGGAGCATGCTTCTAACTTTTTCCCTTCTTCAATCACCATTCAACTGATTACTATAATCTTATCATAAATATTTGTGAGAGTGCATCCATTATAGACGAGTACCTACTTAAATACACACACGAAGCCAGAGTAACATAGCGCTACCCAGTGGAAAATAGGATCGTCGAGACAATATTGATGTTAAAGATGTTGCAAAGAATTCATTCAAAAATTCAAACCAAATTTATCTCAAAATTCAAACCGAAATTTCTCAATTTAGACCAGAAATACTTAAACCAGTCTGAAATTCAGACGAAATTCAGCACAAATTCAGACCAAAAATAAGATCCAAAATAAGATCCAATTCAAGCTATAATTCAAACCGAAGTTAGGTCCTAAATCCGATCAAATTTCAGACTAAAATTCAGATCAAATCTCAATTCAATTTCGAATAAATTCAGTACAAAAATCAGTTAGAAATTTTTGACAAAAATTCACAGCAAAACTCAGACCAAATTCAGACTAAATTCAGATCAAATTCAAATCATAAATCTGACCAATTTTATGCCAGAACTCAAATCAATTCAGACTAAAATTTAGACTCATCTTCAGACCCAAATGTGATCAAAGGTTAGGTTAGGTTGGAGTGGCCGCCTTCTGCTTGAAAGCACACTTAAGCACATTTAGGCTCATTGTGATACCACAGAAATGTGATCAAAACTTATTCGAAAACTCGTATTCAAACCAAAAATTATATGAAAACACAGACCGAAACTTAAACCAAATTCAAAGCAAAATTCAAGCCAATTTCAAACCCAAAGATTAAACTTAGACTAAAACTTGAAACAATTTAAACCAGATCAAAATTTAAATTCAGATCAAAATTTAGATCAGATATCAGGCCAAAATTTGACTCACCAAAACATAAACAAAAATCGAGCTCAAATTCAAATCAATAACTAAATCAAAATTTGCACCCTATTGAGACCAAAATCCAGACCAGATTCAGGCTGACCAAAATTCAAAACAAAAACAAAACTAAATTAGGTCAAAAGTCAAATCCATTCTGATCAAATTCAGATAATGTTTAGACCAAAAATCAAATCAAAATTCAGACCTCATTCAAACCAAAATTTTGATCAAAATTTTAATCAAAATTTAGCTCGAAAATTGGACAAAAATTGAGACCACATTAAGACGACAATTCAGAACAAAATTAAAATCAAATTCAAATAAAAAATCTAATAAAAATTTAAACCAAAACTTCAAACCGAATTTCAGACTAAATTCGGATCAAGTCCATTCCAGAAGTCAGTCTAAATGTAAACCAAAACTCAAATCAATCAAGACCATTCAAATCAAAATTCAGACCACAATCAGATTGAAGTTCAGATCACAATTTTTACGAGAAATCAAATAAAAAATGAGGCGGACAACAATTTCAGAACAAAATGGAAACCAAATTCAGATAAAAGTTAGATCCGAATTCAGACCAAAACTTCACGTCAAAATTCAGACTTTACTCATATCAAATTCAGAACATAACTCAGTCTAAATTTAAGTCACAATTCAAACCATACTCTGATGAAATACAAAGCAAATCTCATATTAAATGGAGACCAAATTTAGACCAAAGCTAACCGGAGATCATTATCAACCCACTACAGTTTGAAGGCAGAAAAGTTAGTCCACTAAAATCCCTGAATAGTACAGGGACAGGAAAAACACATTGACATTACAGAAAGGTAGCCGAGACATGAATTAAATAAGTAAGTCAGTCAGTAAGGTGGCCGACGAAAATTATTTCTACTGACAAAGAAATACTTCGACGACCTCGATAGTCTAGTGGATAGTGCACTAGACTTTCATCCAATAACTAAGGGTTCGATTCCCGTCTTGATCTGGTGGTTAATTCTCATAAACTTCTTATATTCACTATCGATATGAAGCGGATGAGAATTATAATGGCGAATGGATGAGAATTGGTAATGGCAAATCCACCGAGCTGATAAAAAATTGTCACACAGCCGTTCGGATTCGGCGTTAAACTGTAGGTCCTACCATCGCCACTGTGGTCTAGTGGCAGAGTGCCAGACTTTTGTTTCTGGAGACCCGAGTTCGATTCTCGGCTTGGGTATGTTTCTTATCTATCTTTCTTTCTCTCTTCCTTTCTTTCCTTCTTGGGGCTTTGGTACAATAGATCTTATAGGTCGCAGTGCCTGACTTTCGAGTCGTCCTTCCTTCAAATAATAATAATAAGAAATACTTCCACTGTTCTGCCTTTCCCTTCTGGGTATATTCAAACACTCTTAAATACATTCGCTCTTCAAAGACTAATGTGCTTAAAATTTAGGTTTTCCTATCGTTTATAATTTTTTCCACTTCTTCTGTTTCTTGTGCTGTTCCTGCTTCTTCTTCAACTTCATCTATATCAAAGTAATTGTATATGCATATAAATGTAATCATGTAGTTGGAACACATCATGCGCCATTTTATATTTCCGTTTCCACTTTATATTTTGAAACATGCAATTGTAGCATTGAGGTTGCATGCATTCAAATACCTAAACACACACACATTTACATATACATATACATTTATATATATATTCATATGTATTTGTATCTCTTGCGGTCTTTGTTATATTGCATTGTATATAGCTCAGGAAATTTAATGCAAGTCTATTGTGCAAATAGACAATGCATTTTGTGAACTGTGAAACATTTAGTAAAAAGTTTTGCATCATTTGTAAACTTTACAATAGCATAAAATTTTTAAGGTAAAGTAAGAGTATATGTAGAAAATACAACATTTTTATTGTATTTACTGTTTTAATTTGTTGTGCTAAGTATATTTATAAAAACAATAATATGGATAGTTATGATGACAAATTTTTCTAGGTTGGTGAATATTCATGTACCTACATGGTATACATATTTTCAGATTTTCTATCACTTTAACTTTGATTTTGATGCAAATATTTTAATTTTGTTAATGTATTCCAAAGCAAGCAGACGGATAAATTGTGTTTCATGTAAATGCACAATTTCAATCTACTGTCCCTCTATCTAGATTTTTTTAAGAAATGAGACAGTATTGATTAAATGTATTTAAAACTCTGGCACTATGTGCGCCGGCTCTACATCAGCCTTTGAAGCAATTACAAGACATGAATGGAAAAAATATTGAGTGGCAATGGCTGGGAATGCCATATGTCACTTTGAAAATCTCACAATTTATTTTCTTCATATTATAATTACACTCTGTTCAAAAGGCAAAAGCAAGATAGGTATTCAACAGCGTTGTAGAGGAATTTTGACATGGTCATCATGAATCTGTAGGTAGTTCTTTTGCAGCTTCTCGTTTTTGCAAAAAGGATTTATTTATTCGGCATCCAAAATAATCTTATAGTGCATGCTTGATGTATGAGAAAAGGTAATTAATTATTAACCCTTTCTTCTCAACTTTTTTATTGGGGGGTAAAAATTTTTTTTCATGTTTTATATTTGTAGATTCGGACTGTGTTAAGAATAAAAACCAAAAATATTATGAAAGAAGTTTTTGGGAAAGGCTGTAGAGCTTTTGGGATTTTGTACATTATAATGACCAAAATGCATGAACGGAGCAAAAATTCGAAAAAAAAATTTTAATATTTAAATTTTTTTTTGTGGGAAAAACAACTAAGGTGTTTTTGCAATGCAAAATAAACTTTTAGTTTAGAAAATACTTTTAAAAACACACTTGTTCACTATGAATAAAAGGTGAAAATTTGAAACATTTTGGAATATTTTTTACTATACAGAATTTTGTTGTTCAGTGACGTATAATAAAATTTCAGGGGCAACATAATTTTTGAACGTATTAACCCTCTATCAAAGACGACCTCGATTGCCTAGTGGATAGTGCACTAGACTTTTATCTGGGAGGTTCGGGTTCGATTCCCGTCTTCGTCTGGTGGTTAATTTTCATTACTTTCTTATATTCACTATCAATATGAAGTGTATGAGAATTATAAGATAGTGTACAAGTACACACATTGGTTGGTAATGGCAAAACCACCAAGCCGATAAAAAAAATTGCCACCCCGCCGTTCGGAATCGGCGTTAAACTTTAGGTCCAACTATGTGGTATCACAATGGGCCGTTCAGGCCTAAGTGTGTCTCTCGACAGCCACTCCAATCTAACCTATCCTAACCCACTATCAACCCTCGTAATGGGTCAAAAAAGAAACTTTTCGAAAAAGGCAAAAAAGACCCATAATGGTGGGTGCCAAAGGGTTAATATGTAGGAAGAAAATATTCGACGGAAATTCTATTATAAATTGCTGAACATAAATTGCCTCCGCAAAAAAAAATTTGACGTATACTTTTAAAACGCCGAGACCCGTGTATTTTTTTCTCGAGTTCTATCAACATCCACTTTCAGAACTTCGTTATTTTTTCGTTTGTTGAACAAAAATCAAATCAACACTATCACAATTTTTTTTACACCCGCAGAAAATAATTAAAAAATCTTCAACATTTCATGTCTTTTATACACAATAGTAACCAAATTATTTATTGTACTTTATATTGTACATTAGAGTTGCGTGAATTTGTATACTATAATGTACAATTTTTTTAAGTGTGAAAAACATTTTTTTTAGCAACTTTTTTTTTAAGTTGTTATGGAATGGACTTTTAACTTTCATTTTAAACTAGTATAATTAAAAAAAAAGTTTATACACTTGCTCAAAATTTTAAACTTAGTACCTTCACTTCGTAAGTTCACACAAATATAATTTGGACTGTTTTTCAAAATCAAATAAAAAAAAAACTGTTCTCCCGTTTTCACTCAAACTTAAATTATAAAGAGAAAAAACATGCTTGATTTAAAAAATATTTTTTTATTTTAAAATTCCCAAAAGGTTTGAAATGAGAAGTAATGAAATATGAACATTTTTTTGTACAATATATTAGCCAAAAACAACGAAATGGCTAAAAATCCAAACATTTTTCCCCTACATCATCGGTCCCACTTCTCCCTTTCCCAACATCTTGAGAGTATTTAATACAAATTTTTTGGCAGAGCTCTACATAATAAACGATGACTAAATGTAAGAAACAAAATTCAAAAAAAATATAAATCATAAAAAATGAGATGAGGTGCCCAAGCAATAGAACATTCCCAGTCCCGCTATTTCAATTCAAACTATAAAATTGTCTTTTATTTTCTCTTTTGCTCCATAATCTAAAAACCAATTTTATATTTTTTCCCAGAAGAGTTTTAGATTAATTTTAGATTAATTTTGGGTTGAAATCACAAATAGCCGGCTTTTTTCAGCTCCGTCTTCTAAGAATTAATTATTCATTATGAATTTCTAAATATTTCTAACCCCAACATAACCTCTACTAACCTTTTTTTATACTCTCTTCCTTTAAAGCGTGGTTCACGCAAAATTGGCACGCAGGAAAGTTGCTGTATCTTTTTAACCAGAACACTCAGAATAACAAATAATGCATTAAATGATAAGTTTAATATTGTGTTTTAATACAATAATATTAAAAGATTTAAATTTCTTTGTTGTGCAAAAAGTTCCGGGTATTCCTTTTAATGGACCCCATCAACCTTTGAACATCCGCTCTGGATACTTTTGCGGCTATTTGGTTCCATTTTAGTAACATTGAATTCACATTTTTGACAATACCTGCATTTTTCTTCAACTTAAATTTTGTAATAGCCCAGTATTTTTCGATCGGTCAAAGCTGGGGGCAATTGGGCACTACATCTACTTTATTTGTCTGATACCAATCCATGGTTTTCTTAGAGTAGTGGCAACTGGCTAAATCAGGCCAAAACTTCACTGGCGAATGGTGGTGATGAACAAATGGCAATAGTCGTTTCGAAAGGCATTCTTCGATGTAAATATCAGACGTCATAGAGGAGGATGTCACAAATGCCCGGGATTTGAGACCACAGCTGCAAATAGCCTGCCACACCATTGCTTTCTTTGCAAAATTTATCCATTTTTATGTACTTGAATTTTGAGGGTACATTACCACGATTCGTTGCCATATAAAATTTTTGACCTGGAAGCTGTTTAAGATCAAATTTTACGTATGATTCGTCATCCACAATAATGCATATATTGAATTTGGTTAAGACATTATTATATACAGGACGAGCACGTTTTTTGGCCAGCAAATTCTGTTTGTCTGTTCTATTTGGATATTTTATAGCACGATAGCACTTTAGCCCAGCTTTTATGCGTATTCGTCTAGCAGTACTTTTGCTGGTATTGAATTTTTTGGCACGATCGCTATCCAATAGTCCAGGATTGCTTTTGATGGACCTCAAGATCTTTGCCTTTAATTTTAGGTTGGTGGTTTTCGTTTTGTTCACAACTTTTTTAGCTCTTTCAACACTAAGAGTTTCTTTATATCGTTTTATAACTCTACATTCCGTTCTTTTGGAGATATTTAATACTTTCGCAATCTTTGAACCAGACCAAGATGGATTTTCAATAAATTTGTTCACAATAAATTTTCTATTTGCAGCTTCCATTGTGCACACAATCACCAAATCGCGATCAATTAATATGAAAATATTTATCAACTAACGGTAACGGTATTGTAAACAAATCCCAGTAAAAAAATTGTTGTTCTTATGACTAGGGGCGACGTGGTGACCACAACAAAGCGTGTCAATGTGGCGTGAACCGCGCTTTACATAATCAAATAAGTAAAGCAGAACGAGACTTCGTTTTGGGTTCATAAATTTTTCTATTTCACATTTCCGCTATTAAATTTTATGCTTCACTTTTCCTCTAAGGGCATTATTTGTAATCCCATATAGATTCCTAACCCAAACAAATTGTCCTGAAAATTTTTAATTGTGAATTTTGGTATATATGAAAATACGTGTATGGTTTAAAACATAAAACGTGGGTCGCATTCAATAGGAAATTGATGAATGGATAGTTCACCTAAGTCGCTAGCAATTTTATCTCTATCCATATGCGTCCCACGTTTTTCGTTTTAAATCATGCCCAAGTGACTTTTTTTTATTAGAGAGCTTTTTTGAAAGCAATTAATCCCACCCTGGGAATCGATTCTGACGATGATGGGGCTTCAGTCCTCACTAGGCCATCGAAATGTTCAACAGTGCTGCTGCATGGCACCAAACGAAACTACCAAGTTCTGAATTTAGCTCAGTTTACAACATGACATATATAGATTTAACCAATAAGATGATAGTCAATCATCAACGCTTCAACTTGAAGCGAAACTGAATGAAATTTGATGTCACCAGAATAATTCTTCGTTTGTTTTCTTTTTGTGTATTTGTTACCGATGCTTTCAGGTCATTACGTATCAACGAACCATTGAACTTTTTTCTTGTCTTTTTGTTTTTTTTTTTTTTGCATGGCAATGCATTCGGGCATTTGATATCAACTACTGGCCCTCCATTTTGCTCTTTCTGCGTTTTGGCATTTGGCTGTTTTTTTTTTTTTTGCAACAACATGCAACATTCTTTCATTTTTGTTCTTTTTATTGTTGTAGATTGAGGTTTCATGCGCGTATTTGCCAAAATGCCAGCTGTATTTATTCCTACTGATGCTGCTATCGTCGTTTTTTTTTCTCTACTGACAACACTCTGCAGTATTTGTTTGTTATATTTGGGTTCATATTTTATTTTTTAATTTTTTATTTCAAATTTTGCTGCAATTTTCTTCTTTTTGTATTTTTTTTTGTTTTTTATTTTATTCATGCGATTCGCGCAAATATTTGCGGATTTTCATTGTTTGCATTTATAGGACATACCCATACTTATGTATTGAGCAGAGAGAGCGATAGTGTAAAAAAAAACGTGCATCACACACATACACTATGAGTGCAACGCCATAAGGGTTAAGCGCAACAACAGCAAAGTAAACAACAACAGTAGAAATATTTGAACAATGCGAATTTTGATAGTACGTAAAATGTAAAGTGTTTTAAGCGTTTCGTTTCGTTTATTTATTTGTTTGTATGAATTGTACTCGTATTTGTGTATTTGTATTGGTTAAGCTTGCATACACACATACAGTGTTACACACACATTGCTGACGTACTTGATGTTACTGTTGTTATTGTTATTTTGTTTACAAAATATTCGCATTGGAAAGATGAATGAATGCAACCAAAAAAAAAACAAAACAAAAAAGTAACTAAACAAAAAATATTGCAATATAATTTGATGCTCCCAGAATTCTAGTTTCTTTCATCAGTGGGGAAGAAAAGCCCCACTCTCTCTGCTCATGAAAATTGCATACAGCAATTAAATAAAAATGCATAAATAAATTATTAACTTAAAAAAATGAGTTATATGTACGTGTATAATTTGTAATATATGTATTTGCATAAATATATTAAAAGAGAATTTCATATTTGTGTATATTTAATTTGAGTATTCTGTTTATTTTGCGGCTATCATTTTACGGATATAATTTTTTTAAATGCGGGTTCGGTTTTTGTAAATTTTTTATGCCATAAACGTTTTTGCTTTCTTTTTTCTCCATTCGAATTTTATAAAATTTATTTTTAAAAGCTTTAAATAGTAAATCGTTTATGTGTGAATGAATGTGTATGTTAAAGTATTCTGCTTTTTCATGCACCTAATTTATTTTATTTTTATCGTAAACAAATAGTAAAATTCACCAGGTGTATTACATTTGCAAATGATTATTTTAATTGATTCAATAAACCTCAACAGAATATTATCTAGAGTTTTTATTCCTTTAAGGGGGTATTCTAGCCGCGATGGTGCGAAATATCGATGTTTTCAAATCGTTGTAAATGAAAAGCTTTTCAATATTTTTATTCAAGGTTTTTTGCAAGTTTTTTTTACAGGTTTTGAACAATAATTTTCGTTTTTAATGTTAAAAATATCTTTGTTAATAAGGGTTCATTCGACGCCTTGAACTTGAGCCTGTCGCAAATAGTTACTCCATGGTGGACATGATATCTCCGGTTTAAATATTCTGAAACACAAAATGTAACCCATTTTGTAATTGTGAGACTTCCTGCTATCGCCTCATCTAGGGAATAAGAAAAAAAATTTTTCTTCAATTTAAATCAGACGTTTGAAAAAAAATGACGATTTTTTTCCCCTGTTCCTAGATAAGGTCATACCTATACATTTGCTTAGTAGAGTAGCCTTGTAAAATTTCAAGTCAATTGGACAAGTGGTTTTTTGTGAATCATGTCCACCGTCCCGAAAAAAATGGTTTCGAGAAAAACGAGTTTAAAAATTTACAAATATGGTACTTACAAACGATGTAACTTACGGTTAATCAGCGATTCCAGGACCATACATTGCCTCGTCTTCTTTCTCATAAAACCCGTTGTCTACATCAAAAATATTAAATAAAAAAAATCGATTTTTCGGATCATCTCGGGTAGAATACCCCTTTAAAGTATTTTAAGCAAGTGTTAATGTTTTTGTCAAAGTTTAAGTTGACACACTGCACGAAATGCTCAAAATTGCAACGAACTATAAAAATGGTATAAATGTGGTAATTCGCGCTTAATCGATACGACAAGATGATCATAAAATAGTGTCATCGTCTATACCAATTGCAGATAATGCTGAATGGAAAGAACAACACGAACAATCTAAAAAGGAATGAACGTATGGGCTTATATTATTGACTAGCCCGTACAATACGACAAGATGGGAAAGAAGATCTGGTATATTGTTGTTGTTGTTGTCGTGCGAGCAGATCATATTTTTGCAGTTTCGATACTTCTTCGATTTTATTGTGTTGGTTAAAAGTGAATTTACTTTTGTATGTGTAATGTAGTAATAAACGCCGATATAGTTCAAACTCTGGATGATAAGTAAGTTTTATTCGTTGTAATTCATTAAGCATATTCGTCTACTTAGAGTTTCGTATTCATATATTAACAGTTGGATATTTATGTACTTAGAGTTACCACTATTCTATACTCCCCCAATTAATTTATTTAAATATTTTTTTTTTTTAAATAAATTTCTATAATAATTGTAATTCAATGTTACAATTCAATGTTACAATTCAATGTTACTCCATACACCCCCACTTAATTTATTTACATTTTTTTTTAAAATAATTTTCTATAATTTTTTTTTAATTCAATGTTACAATTTTTTTTATATATTGGGTATAATTTTTCAAAATTGTATTATTTTGGATATCGGTGAGGCCTGCGAGTATTACGTCTAGGACGACCCTCATTTGGAGCAACGGGCGATGCGGTACTCTGGGGTACACCACATGCACTGGACCCCGTCGCTTCAATGCCGGGCGAGATCGATAATGGTGAATGAGTTTCTAGACCGTGCGCCGTACTACTATGTGCGTGTTCATTTTTGCTAGTGTTTGAGTCTTTAGCGTCCACGACAGGATTTTGATTCATGTTGGTTGACATAGGCTTTATTTGATTTAAATGTCGTTTGATTAATCGATTATTTTTCTTAATGCGACATATGTAAAATCTACGGCCTAACTTTTCTTCGATACGAGCATCACACCAATCTACTTTATTTGGATCCGAACAATCCCGGATCATTACTTTATTACCAATCTCGAAACTTTGTTTACGTCTACCTCCATAATATTGAATTTGTTTTTGTTGTGCATTAATAATACGCTCGTGCACCTTCGAATTTTGTTTTGTTTGTTCTTTATCTAATATTTCATTTGATGGCTTCATTAAATCAAATGTTGTAACTAGTTCGCGATTAAAAAATAGTTTGGCAGGTGTTTCACCGGTAGTACAATGCTTTGTAGTACGATTTGCAAATAATATTTTATTTAATTCTAAATCTAGATTAATTACATGACCATTCGTTTCAATTTGTTTTTTTATTGCATTTAATTCAGTTTTAAAAGTTTTTACTGCATTTTCTGCTGCACCATTGGTAGCAGGATAGCCGGGAGCAGTTAATATGTGTTTGATGCCGTTACGGCGCATAAACAGACTAAAATCTCCTGAACAAAATTGTGTTCCATTATCACTAACTATCTTCTTGGGAATTCCATACCTACAGAATAGTTCACGTAAACTTTCAATTGCAAAAGATGCCGTCATTGACTTCGTTTTGAAAATTTCCGTCCATTTAGAATAAGCATCAATTATAATTAAAAAATAGAAATTGTTTATTGGGCCTGCAAAGTCAATGTGGACTCTAATCCATGGTGATCGTTCAATTTCCCATGGTATTAGTGGTGCCCTGCCTGGAGTCGGCTTAACCATTGCACAATAACTACATGATTTAATTTTGTTCTCGATATCCTTATCCATACCAGGCCACCAGAAATAAGATCTGGCTACACTTTTCGTTTTTACTATACCCTGGTGAACAGAATGTAGTTGCGATAGAACCTCCTCATGTAATTCTTTCGGAATAATTACTCGATGACCCCATAGAAGTACTCCCCTTTCTACCGTAATTTCAGTTGAACGTGCTATAAAACTTTTAAATTTTTCTCGATTTTCTTTAATATCATCAATTACTCCTACCTTTAAAATTTTTAACATTTCTGACAAAATTTCATCTTTTTCAGTTGCAGTTTTTATAGTATTAAAGTCTATCGGAAAAATATCATATCCGATGAAATTGGTGTAACCGACTTCATCTAAGCTATCATCCGCGATATCGTTCATTGGCAATCTGGATACGAAATCTGCATTTGCATTATCTAAGCCTTTTCTATACTTAATGTTGTAATCGAAACCTGACAAAAAATATGCCCATCTTTGCATTCGATTTGCTGCCATTAAAGGAATGCCAGCAGTTTCATGTAACAGTGAAAACAAAGGTTTATGATCGGTTAAAATCAAAAATTTTATGCCCTTTAAATATTGGTATAATTTTTTTAACTGCATAAAAAATCGCTAACCCTTCTTTGTCTAGTGTACTGTAATTCCTTTCTGCTTTTGACAATGTTCTTGAGATAAAAACTACTGGCCGTTCTTCACCATCTTTAATTTGAGATAATACAGCACCTACTCCATATTGGCTCGCGTCACATGCTACACTCGTCTTTAGCTTGTAATCAAAATGAGCAAGTGTAACATCTTGCATGATATCTTTCTTAATCGATTGAAAAGCCCTATCACAGTCATAAGTCCATTTAAAGGCAATGTTTTTCTTCAATAATTGGTAAATTGGTTCCAATTTAATTGCGAAATCTTTAATAAATTTTGAATAGTAATTTACCATTCCCAGAAATGATCTAACCTCTGACACATCCTGTGGCACTGGTGCATAGCGAATAGCCTCAACTCTCTCATTGGTTTTCTTTAACCCATCTTTAGAAATTACGTGGCCTAAATATCGCACTTCATCTTGCATGAACTTACATTTTTTTAAATTTAGTTTAAAACCCGCATCTTCGAATCTTTGTAAAACTTTATCTAAACGGTCCAGGTGCGTGTCATCATTCTCGCCCGTAACTATAAAATCGTCAATCATGTTACGTACTCCAGAAATACCCTGTACTGTTTTTTCCGCCTTTTGTTGAAAAATTGCGGTTGCGGTATAGACACCATAAGGGAGCCTATCTGAATTAAACAGACCTATGTGTGTTGACCAAGTAGCCAATTTCTTTGATTCATCGTCCAATTCGAACTGATTATACGCGTTAGACATATCTAAAATGGTATATTTATCACCGCCTTGTACCGATAGATAAATGTCTTCGGCGGTCGGTACTGGATGTTTGAAATCTTTAATAACTTTATTTAACGTAACCTTGTAGTCACCGCAAATTCTAATTGAACCATCTGGCTTCAAAACCGGTACTAATGGCGTTCCCCATTCACTATTTTCAACTGGTTTTAAAATACCCACGCGAACTAATTCATGCAATTGCTTTTCTACGTCGCTTCGTAAAGCCAATGGAATTGGACGCGGTTTACAGAATATTGGTTTAGCGTTTTCTTTTAGTTCGAGATTAATCTTAGCGAATTTGTATTTCCCTAATTTTCCGTCAAATAAAGCCTTATGTTTATCCAAAATGTATTTTAACGTTAATTTTCCTTTACCTTTTTTTGCATTATTATTTACAAACATTGTATTTTGCATTAAATTTGTATCCACGATTTGATTCACCGGTTTAAATTCCAAATTAAACATACCTATAAAGTTCCTACCAAGTAGCACGTGTTTTTGGAAACAGTCCACGACCACGAAAACCACACGATTCTCGGCACCTGCATATGAGATGATTGGGCTGAATTCACCCAATACATGTAGAAAATTACCATCATAACACTGCAACTTGGCCTCGGATGCTCTCAAATTATGGGTAGGAAACTTTGCTTTGAAAACCTGCACAGGCATCACCGATATACAAGCACCACAATCAATATCTGCTAGTAATGTTACATTCGATATACTAATTTTAACTGTAAAAGGATTTGGATTTATATAATTAATTTGCATATTTGAATTTACTGAATCAATACTAAAAATTGCAAAATCATCAAATTTACTGCCCTGATTCGCCATTGAATTAATTGAAGCATCTCCATTTTCTATAAAATTTGCCTTCTTTGCTTTGCACATTTTCGCCAAATGTCCAACGGTACCGCATTTGTTGCACTTGTAGCCTGCGTATTTGCAGTTCTAAACTGCATGATTTTTTTTACCGCAACGAAAACAGTTTTCTTTTTGCTGATGCTGCTGTTGTTGTTGCACTTTTTTCTTGTAGCTGTTCTTCTTTCTAATAAAATGGACGTCGTTGATTTCTTGAACACGTTCATATTTTTGTGCTATTTCCAATGCCGTTTCGCATGTCAACTTGTCGCCTTCTTCACATAATCGGTCAAAAATTTTTCCTTCACCATAAGATGTAACAAATTTATCCCGGATTGCATTTGATAATATTCCATCGAACTCGCATGTTGCTGCTAATGCTCTAACACGTGCATACCATATGGAGGCTCTTTCTGTTACTTCTCTTTTAGCATCATAAAATTTTCTTCTTTCACGAAAAATGATTTTTTTCGGCGAGAACTGCTTTGACATTAAATCACAGAGCTGAACATACGTTTTATCACCTGGTTTTACTGGATGGCACAAATTACGTAATAAAGAATATGGGTTGTATCCGATGGAGGTTAACAATGTAGAGACTTTTATCTTCTCTTCTGTTAGTTCGTTGGATATGAAAAAATGATCCAAACGCTCCTTATAAATGTCCCAGTCTTCTTCTTCATTATAATTTGATAAATTTCCCAATAAAGCCATTTTCTTTTCACTATTTGTTTGAGAACCAATACTATAATTTTCTATTTTTACTTTAGATTTTGATTTTTCTCCTTCGTTTTTGCTGTTTTCTTTGTCAGCCATCTAACACACGTTTTTCCAAAAAATATTTTTTTTTTTATCTCGTCGCCACTGTAATGTAGTAATAAACGCCGATATAGTTCAAACTCTGGATGATAAGTAAGTTTTATTCGTTGTAATTCATTAAGCATATTCGTCTACTTAGAGTTTCGTATTCATATATTAACAGTTGGATATTTATGTACTTAGAGTTACCACTATTCTATAGTATGTATATTTGGATATATATATTTTTTAAAATCGAATCAGAATACATTACATTTGTAGCATCAATGGAGTCTTAGATATGCAATTATTTCTTTTCTTTCTACTTTTTTCAAATCACTTCACTATTCTGTGTCGGATTATATGATTAGGAATATAAGCTTCCGCAAGAAATTTAGTATTGTATTTTTTCCAGGGTCGATTGGTCAGGCCAATGCCTTAACTTCGGTCCATTTGTTCTCAATTGGTATATAGATGGCTCGAAGATAAATTGCGGTTCTGGTGCCGGCACCGTTCGAACCAATATTAGAATCTCAATAGCACTGGCTCAGTTTTTTTCAAGCCGAAATTGAAACCTGTGCAAATATAATTTATATATTGTAATTTTTTCTGACAGCAAGGAGGCACTCTGCTTATGAAGTTTTTCTTCAAAACAAAAAAATTACATATTTAGGGTGTATGGCCACTGTGACATAGCTGATAATGTGGCAGCTAATGAATTAGATGGAAAAGGTTTGTCCTTCTTCCGGACTTGACTGGGCTTGATATCTATGATTGAGGAAATGACCAAGAATAAATGATATGAGTACTGGAATCTAAATTCAGGTTTCAAGCAATCGAAAACTTTTGTAACCCCCCTTAGCCATAAGCAGTCCACCTATTAGACCAAATCGGGTCTTAGGTTGTTAATGGGCTACTTATCTAGGCATTATGTACTCAGATATCACCTAAATAAGAAGTGAATACAGAGTGCTTACGAGATCAGTATCAAATAGTAAAACAGTGGTTGAGCATCAAATTATATAAACCAAGAATATGCTAGCTAAGCTTCAATAAGCCTGTACGGTTATAAAAAATCCATCAGTTAGTACGACGGGCAGCAGCTGGTAGTGATGGAACTTGAGTTTTCTTTTTCTCGAGTAATTCAAGGATTTTTTAATATTAATCGAGTGCTACTCGAACGTTGGAAAACGATCTTTCGGATGACACAGAAGTTGCTGGTATGCACAGATACTTCCTGGCCATTAGTTAAATCTGGACTTATATTTCCATACTCTTTCTGACGGTTAGGGTACTTCTAAGTAACTCTTCATCTCTACCCTGCTCTTATAAAATCGAGTTTGTATTGTTTTGCGATTTAAAATTTTTTAGGTATCAAAATGTTTGGTAAAAAAAATTACAGTACTTAAAATTTTTTTATTGAAAAGATCGGATAAACCCATTTTAGAAACATCAAAGAATTTTTATAATAATTTAATGTGATCTGATGTATGAATTATTAAAAATTGCCATAGAGAAAAAAAGTCCGAACTTTACGCCCCTGTATCTAGGTTATCCGCTGATACTACTTACCCTTCTTTCACATGAAAAATGTAGTTCACTTGTACAACAAGTACACCAAGTACACCAAGTTTCAACAAAATCGGAGTGATTTGTTTTTTCCGGTGGTGATTTGACGCGATTTGCCTTATATGTAGGTACTTACTAGAGAGCTGTTCAATACGGCACAGAATACAGACAAAATCTCCGAACTTAGCCCATTCCTGATTTGACAGATTTTCTGGAGCATTTTGAAGCATCGGTAATACGACTTTTATAGAAATTTTTGCATCTTGAAGCCTCTCCATCATTAAAAATGTTCAGTTCCATCTAATAGGGTAATCCTACCTTACGTTAAGCTCAGGCTCATTAATTTTTTTGTATCTCCAGCAGTTAGAAAGCTAGCATTCAAAGCCGTATTTAGGGGGAAGTTTTGGGGGTTCTGACCCCCCCCCTCCCCCTCCAAAATGTGGAAACTTTCTTCTATTTTTTGATATTAATTGCCAGTGGATGAAAAAAAAGTCCAAATAAAATCTATTGAACAGTTTTTAAATATTTTTTACTTTCATCGGTTTAATTTCTAAAAAGTCAAATATAAAAAAATAAACTTGAAATCTTAGTTACACTATGCGACCAGATCCGATTTGTTTTCTTTGGCATGAGGTTTGACTTTGGATACAAAAAGTGAAGGTGATGCTGAGCAATTCTGCATTTATAGTTTTTCTAGGTCAGTAACTGATTTTGATTTACAGTTTCGGGTTCATTTGGAAGGGCATGATTCAGCCTATAATTTCTGGATTTCGAAGTTTGTAGCACGCCAGTGTTCAGCTCTCCAATTTTTAAAAAGAGCCAAAAATTTTATTTTAGGGTTTTAAATCCCATTTTTTCTAAAACGTGGCGTGATGGGAAATTTTTGACCTCAGATTCGTGTTCAGTATAAAAAATTCATTCACAAACACTAGTAAAACCCATGTAGGGCAGTAGTAGTGGATCAGCTCCAAAGTTTTAGGAAACAATCTTTAAAAAACCATTATTGCTCAGAGCACCCCGACTCGGAAGACCTCTTTCAATGCAGTAACTGCACGAGTTTTGGGAATATAAACCAACCTCATTCGGATTCCTTATCATGGCCCGAATTCCCACTGATAATCATTTGAAAAAAAAGAGCCTCTGACTATTTTTAGTATTTTTGTTAATTTTTGGCTACGGCCCTGCTAGCATTTGTTTAAAAAAAATCACAAGAGTTTTGCATTTAGTGATTAAGTCGTTGAAATTTTTAATTCGGGTTTGGCAAACCATTACAGCCAAATTTAATGTATGAGCTATAGAGTAGTGATTCCGTATGCATAGATACTAAGTATGATACTGTTTTTTTATATTTTTTATATCAATAGCTTTTAAAGTCTCAGTGTCACGACGGGAATAGAGCATATTGAAATTTAACAAAGTTCTTGCGCCTGCATTTACTACCCAATAACTATAAATTATGTTTTTGCTATTAGTTTTGAAATTAACTTATTTTCCCCTAACGTAAATGAGGGTAATTCGGATCGATTTTGTTTTGCTAATAACTTTTCTTTAGTATTTTTTAAAATTACGTCCTTTTTTTCGAAACGAACGAGAATTATTTCCTCTTTCTAATGGTATGTAACACTTATTTCAATTATTTCAAATTAATCAGTTGTGAGGGAAGAAATAAAGAGTGAACGTATTTTCATACAAAGCCTTAGCAAATAATATAAGAAGCCCACAAATTTTATAACAATTATAACTTTTGTGCTGGTAAGTATATTTATATAATTTATATAGGGTTTTGTTCACTAAACATTCTGCTATAGTTTGGTAATAAAGCACCATTTTAGAAAACATACTAAGAAAAAAATTTACTTTTAAAATCGATCTGAATTACTAACATACGTTTTTCTACTTGCATATTATTTGGATCGATGATCCGAATTACCAGCAAATGAAAAACTATATAGTTTTAATTAATGAAAGTTTTCATAGCTGTGATTTAGATATAATAGGTGATGTTTGTAGGTAATTCGGATCGACCCTTTGTTTAGAGAGTTTTTGTGGAATTTGAGTTCAAAGTTTAGATAAACTTGAAAAATATTTTGAATTTCAGTCAAAAATTTTCCATTTTAAAATCAAAAAATTTTTTTTTAAATTGAAATGTTAATTAAAATTAATAGCGCTTCTTAAAGTTATACCAATTTTGAAACTAACAAGTAATTTTTAGTCAAATTCAATGTGAAATATATTTTTTTGTGTTAAATGATTATTTTTTTTTTTTTATTCCAGACCACATTTGAATTTTTGGTTATAAATTTTAGTTCAGAAATTTCTTAGAATGATTCGAAGAAATGATTTTTTATATATTTCATTGTTCATTAGCACACGGCCGTGGCCACCGACTTGCGCATCTAGAGATTTACCTTAACCCTTTAATGCATGATTTTTTCTTTTTAAGAAAAACAAATATTTTTATATGTATTTTATAGCACTGATCACGAAAATGATAAGAATTTTGGAAATTATTTACCTATTTGCTAGCTATCGAGAAATTTCTATCGATTTTGAATAAAGTTTTTACATCAATATATTGTTTTTAAGATTGCAATGTCATATTATTCATTAAATTGTAATGAAGCCGAGCTAAATCAATCCAAATAATCTATTTAACACGTTTTAATAATTAAATTTTCACAAAAAACTCAAACGTTCACAGGGCTATGAAAACTAATATACGCGATGTTTTGCAAACTTTCAGTCGTAACTATCAAATGTAATGGGATATCTGACAGTTGAATGCAAAAAAGTTGAACCAAAATAGAAAATGTACACAAAATAGAAGAAAGAATTAGAAATTATTTTCACAAAACAAAATTGTCATGAAATGAAATAAGCATATCATATATGATATGTCATGCAATAAAGGGTTAAGGGGGTTAATATTTTTCATCCCTTTTAATTTATTTTTTTTTATTTGTGACCAACGATCAAATATATGAAATTCTTATCAGTAAGGAAGGGGGGAGTTATGGAGGCGTTGGGGAGGGCGGAGTTGGGAAGGGGTGGCTAGGGTGGAGTTGGGGGAAGGTTAGGGGAAAGTTGGGAGGGAGGTCAGGGGTGTTTAACTCCAAATCCTACACCGCTTTCCTACACCCCTCAGATCCGCTATTGCTCCTACGTAAGATTGCACATTTTCATATTTTGGTTTTAATATATTCGCATCTATCGCCCAGCCACAGCTTCTTCTCCTGATTTTGATACGCCCAAGAATAGACCCATAATTGAGAATTAGTTCGGTGTGAAAGAAGTAAGTCTCCATATCAAATTTCATTAATTTAGCTCGATATGATATTCGAAGATATTGGATTTTCGCAAAAATGCCACGCCTGCTTTAGAGATACGGTCGGATAGCCCATAACTTGACATACACACAAATGCATCTCTACACCAAATTTCACTAAGATTGGACAAACGGTATATGATTACATAAGGAAAATACTTTGATTTGGACAACAATTTGTATGTATGTGTGTGTATGTATTTATAAGTACCCGGAAATTCTCATTTTAAATTTTCCCTCTGAGAATATTTCAAAAAATATTCCCAGGTTGGCACAACTGTCAACCACTATTCTGTGAATTTTTATTGCTATGTGTCATTTAGTTTGGTTACGGCGTCATTAAGAACAAGTCAACCTTTTGTGTGCGATGCGATTTTTACTATGGATAAAAATATCGAACAAAGAGTTTGTGTGAAATTTTGTGTTTCAAACGAAATTTCTTGTGCCAAAACGTTGGAAATGTTGAAAAAAACATTTGGTGATTCAACCATGTCGAAAACTCAAATTTACGATTGGTATAAATCGTTCAAAGAGGGGCGAGAAGAAGTGAACGATTTGCCACGTTCAGGACGGCCTTTGACCTCTTCAACTGAAGAAAACGTCGACAAAATAAAGGAAATGGTGCTCGAAAATCGTCATTATAGTTTGCGAGAGATAGCCCAAGAAATGAACATGTCTCATGAGACCGCTCGTCATATTTTGGTTGATGTTTTGGGTATGCGGAAAGTCTCAGCGCGATTGGTGCCAAAAGATCTGAATTTTCTTCAAAAAGTGAATCGCAGTAAGGTGGCTGAAGACATGCTTGAACGCGTAAATTCCGATCCAACGTTCATCGAACGCATCATAACTGGTGACGAGACATGGGTTTTCGAGTACGACATGCAAACAAGTCAACAATCATTGGAATGGCACGCCAAAAATGAGCCGAAACCGAAATCGCAACGCACACAAAAGGTTGACTTGTTCTTAATGACGCCGTAACCAAACTAAATGACACATAGCAATAAAAATTCACAGAATAGTGGTTGACAGTTGTGCCAACCTGGGAAAAAAATTTTTTTGAAATATTCTCAGAGGGAAAATTTAAAATGAGAATTTCCGGGTACTTATTTTATATATAATATATAATTATACATAAATTTTTTTTATATATGTATTTTCCTTAAACACTACATTTATCTTTTGCATCTAAATAAACCTCAAATTAAAGATAATTTGGTATAAATTTTGCTAATCCGAATTGCATACATTATCGATCCGAATTACATGCAATCCATTTTTTTCGAAGTGATGATACTTAACTAACTATTAAAAAAAAAGTTATATTTTTTTTTTGGTAGTTAACAACTTTAAAAGAGGAAGAAATATGCTTTGATTTTGTATTATAACATTTTTTATCATAAATCTGTAATCCTTATTTTTAGCGGTCAAAGTTTCCTTTGCAAAAATCTATCCGAATTACCTACACTTACGTTACTACTCCTTTTGAAAGCTTAAGGCTTCTACAAGACATTTCCATTTGGTTTTGTTTTGCGCAGTTATTTTTACGTTTTGCCAGGTCGTTGTTGAATGGAATGTTGTTCTTTAATCGCCCACAACGCACAGTGGTTTTGATGATAAATCCAGCTGGAAAAACTTACTTACGCTTATTGATTTTATGCAAAAATGAGCGTGGTCATTCAACCTTTACTCTCAATTCCCATGCAAAACTTGCCTACCCAAAATAATATATAAAGGAAGATCACTTCGGATTGAATTAAATGAACATAAAAAAAAAATTGCTTGCAAATTATAAGGGGGGCTTGGAGGTAAAATCTAATCATGCCGTCTGATTCCTTGTGAATTCTAATCAAGCACCATTTACGTATTGCTTTCTTAAAGTAAATTGTATTGAACTTATTAATATAAAAAAATTTTATTTTTTCTAGGCTTATTCAATTAAGAAAAAACTGGCTTAATAACCCCATAAACGAGTCATTACAACCGAAAGATGATCTCAGTTTAGGTTAAATTTTCTTTTATTGCAATAATTCAATTCAATCTAACCTCACCAAACATAATTTTTATTTTCACTTAAAATTTTTTTTAAATTTAGTTTTAAAGTATTTTTTCTTTACTTATTTACTCCAATTAAACCAAAAAAAAAAAAAAAAAAAAAAGAAAGCCGGAAACTTAATTAGACCATAAATTAATTATTTAAATTCATTTATGAATTTATTCGGCATTTCAACTTTTTTCGACATTGGATTAGGTATTTTAAATGTAATTCATACACTTTTTATATTTCTTATTGCATATGTATTTTCTCCACCACCCTTGAAAGAAAATTAAGTAAAATTTTTGCTTGTTGCAGTTTTATTTTCTTGTTCTCTTTCTTTTTAACATTTTATTTGCGGCATAATGTTTTTTTTTTTTTTTGTTTTTGTCTTACAAGTTATAACTGTTGTAGCTATTGTGCTAACGCAATTATTACGCATTTTCTTGTTGTTGTATATGTACATGTTCTTTTAAATGTAATCAGACACAACGTAAGCTTTCAAGTTTAAAATAATCTTGAGCAAGTTATGTAAGAAAGCAACAAAAAGAAAAACAACAACAGGAACAGCCAGAATTTTATAAACTTCAGGTTATTTTGTGTCTTACAGAAAAATAAAAGCACTACATTTTTAAGGTAGAAAATTGAAAAAAATAAAAGTAAATTATGGCAATTGAAAATGAAAAGCGAAAATTAAGCGCGTATAACGATGCAAGTGGGAGAGCTCAACTCAGTAGTACCGCAGCAACAAGACACAAATAAGAAGAAGATTTTTTTTTAATACAGTTAAGTAAACGTAACATGAAAATGAAAAGCTTCAGTCAAAGTAAAAAAGAAACAAAAACCAAAAGGAGAACGAAGCAGGATCGACATGTAGCATCAGAGACGATGATGACATAAAGTAACAAAGACACACAGACAGACAAACTAACAGAGGGAAAAAGATAGACAGTGAGACAATAAAAACTTGAGCATATAAAAAGCAAATTAAACACTACGTATACGTAAGAAATAAGATGAAAATTAGTGTGGGCAAGAGTGTGTGTGAGCATAGCATATTACAAGAAAAGCGTAACGTAAATTAAAGAACTCCAACGAAGAAAGCAGCAAGCAATGGAGGATGTGAGTACAAGCAAACAATGGCGGCGGGTAAAAAGAAAAAGTTTGTATAGGTATGTCTGTGTATGGAAGTTTAGATGCAATAATATGGGGAAGCGGCAGTGTCGAAGTTGTAGTAATAATAGAATAAAAGTAGGTAGAGGAGACACGCAAGCAAAACGCAACAATGTATATGGGAAAAGTGTTTACATTGCGGTCGAATTTACGCGCAATTCTTGAGATCTAACACACACATATAAATATGTACAAGTACATATCATGGTGTGTTCACAGTGGGGTATGCAGGGTACCCGAAACTTTATTTGAGCGCACAAAAATCCAATTTTGTTGCAAGTAAAATATTTGCTTTTTAAATTTACTGCAAATTTCAAAAAAAAAAAAAATAAATAAAAAATAAGCAGCAGAACGAAGAAGATGAGACTAAAGACGAAAAACGCAGTCGAAGAAAAAGTAGATTGTAAGCTAAAAAGAGAGCAAAATTTTGTGTTAAGAAAATAAATTTGAAAATAAGTCAAGTGCACAAATTTGCCCACAGAAGCACAGAAAATAATAAAATAAGTAAGTAAGAAAAGAAGAACAAAAACCGTAAAGAAAATTCAATTACAAACTTATCGCATTCGCACAGCAAACAGTATCCATATTTTGACACATGCAACTCTGCTGCTTTTGCTGCTGCACTCTTAAAATACAACACTGTATGTCAGTGAGCAGAACACATGCATACATTCAAAGCACATCCATACAGTTAAATCGTATGAAAATTTTATAGTAGTGCCCTGCAAAAAATCTCAACCAAAAAAAAATAAAACGTACTGTCATTCAAATCTGACACAAGACAAATCGCATTGAGTGTCCTCATGTTGATTTCACCCCTTACGGATGAATTCACCACTTTCCCCCGTTCATTCCTTTATTTCTTACTATCTATGTATCCAGTCGATACTGATTGATCACATTGCAGTTCAACTTAATCTGTCAGTTGTCAACTGCCAAAACAAATCGTAGTAATAGTTGTAACTTCTTTCTACTCCTTTTTTCATATTTTTTTTTTTTTTTTTTTTGGTTTTTGTATTCATGCTGCTGGAGCAAAAGTTCAATCCAGAAAACATTGTATACTTTGCATGTAAAATAGTAACATTTTACATATCTATGAGTATAAGTACAAGTACGAATTCCCGTACTATTTCTCTTATACATACATACATATATCCAAAATGTAATGAAACGTATTCAAAATCAATTTGTTTGGAATTTTAAATTATATGCGCCATTGATTTCTTATGATCGCATGATTTGATTTTCAGCATAAGTTGTGATTATAACACAAATAAATTTCTTTTTGTTATATAAAATCGAGGAATGGATTGCACGTACTAGTTGTAGTTGTATACGCTACAGTCAGGAAGTGACGAAATCATGCATGAATGAGTTGATGTAGAAATCTTTCGAAAAGATTCAGATCAGATTGAAACACTTTAAAGTTTAAATTAGTTTCTAACTATTGAGTAACTGCGAGGCACATCTTCTGCATACCCGAAGAATACATCTAGGCGAACATCAAATACCAGGCGTCAATCTGTGCTCCATAGAAGTAAGAACAATACTAAAATTTCTAATCGGGTTTAGACTTATGAAAGTACTGTGAGTCCATGAAGAGGCACAATAAATCTTATAGGTCGCAATGCATTACCCAATAATAAGAAAAATGCCATTAACGTTAAGAGGAAAAAATCCCAGAATGGACCAATGTAACTTCAAGAAGTGGGAGTGTTGGATAAAGCGAGATATGAGATTGAAAAATATTATAAAAAAGCCTATGAGTGTCATCATATCTATAGGTACGACCCAAATAAGATTCTGATACAAATTTTTCCGAAAATTCACCGATTGTTTAGGTATTAACGTTTTGCATTACGACCTAAATTATATAATTAAATATACCAACTCACTTTAATGTTTAATTGAACTAAATATGATCGTTTTTCTTTCCGATAGACTTTGTCCATTTTTTGTGAAATAAAATAGACTCAAATCGGTTTTCCTTAACTCATGATTTCTTTTGCTGCACGATTTCTGTTTGTGGTTAAAAACTAGCTACAAGATTACATCACTAACTTAGTTGGAAATAAATAATAAATAAATAAAAATAATAGTAAATGTGAAGCTGATCGTTATTTCCGAAGCCTCCTCAGTTTTCAATAAAAAAACAAAGGAACCTTTTAAAATTCTTTCTTTAAAAATTCTGCTATATCTTAATTAATTTTATAAATTTGCGTTAAATTTTTGCCACAGGGACACAAAATTGTTTCTCTTCCATAGAGAGCTTTCAATTTTCATGCCTTGAAATTCTTTAAATTGATTTAAAAAAATTTTTCATATCTCGTTTTATTAGCCCAAATATTTATAATTTAAAATTTCCCAAGTGGGTCAAAAAATATTGAGCAGTTTGGCTGCCAATAAATTAAGAAACCTTGTGCGAAATTTATTAGATCATTGGTTTAACTCTTTCATACCCAATGTTGCGTATATGCAGCATTCACTTTTATGTGGCATAAATAAAATATTTAAAAGATATTACTATTAACGCTATTTGTATTCGGTTCTGTCTGGTATTCTTCAAGTTTGCTGATTGCCGAATATTTGAAATTTCTTGCTTAAGTAATTTTTCTTTTTAATGTTTTGTCTTTGAAGTCAACCAAAAAACCTAAGTGCAAAAATTTTTAGTAAAATCTTTTTTGAATAATAATGCATTAAATTATTACTAACCGGAAATTTTTTTTATCAGATATGTTTATAAAAGATAAGAGTATATGAAAATCAAAAAATTGGAGAAAAGGAGTTACCAATGGTTGTCTACAGCTTCATAGCTATGTTTTTTTAACCTTTAATAAAGGACAAACAAACCAATGTAGAAGCAAGAAATTTGGTGTCATGATTGTGGAAGACCTAAGTGAACATAATTTCACAACAAAAAGTTTCTTTCAAGCCCCATTATAATTCGGGCGTCAAAGGGTTAATATATAATACCATTGAAATAGGAAGAAAAACAGAAGAAAGACGGACCAAGACGGAAGAGAATAATGGATCTAAAGCCTTTTGTTATTTTTGTTGTGTTGTTTGTGTTTTTTAAAGTCAATCAGACGTAGTTCGGAACCAAAGTTAAATTACAGGTTCAACCATGTGGCATCACAATGCACCATTCCGGCCTAACTGTGTCTCTGAACAACCACATAACCTAACCTAATGGCAACACATAGGGGATTATCCTATTTACGCAAATCATTGTGTTGATTATGAAAGATAGAAAGCTATATAAGAAACCATACTCTAGCGGGGAATTGAATAAGAGGTCCCAGAGACAAGAATCTAGTACCCTAACACTAGACCACCGAGGCGATTAATGATGATCTAACAATCAATAAATCCCACAACCTTCTTTATTACTATTGTGTCTTTTGAAAATTGTATCTTTCGAAAGCTTATATCTAGGGGTGCTTAGTAATCACTATATGTGTTGGAATTGGAATTGTAACACTTTGCTACAGCAGAAGTTGCAAGAAATCTAACTCATTCACCGCCCCGTGTATGCAACTACCTTCATCCATCCTTCCATCTCAGACAGACTGTTTGTAGGGTAGTTCAAGAAGGATACAACAATATTAAATTTTTCAAACTTGGGATATCAAAATGAACCAATTTTTGGTCCCTGTTTACGATTAGATTTTTTAAGAAACTTCCCTTTAAACTACTCCTGAGTCACAGCGTATAAAATAAAAGTCACAGAACAATTTTTCGAAGAAGGAATTAGGAAAAAAAAAAACACGACTAAAAGCAATCAAGGAGACAAAATGACTCCATTGGGCATCCTAGTGTTGAATAAAAATCAAATATTAACTTTAGTTTGCAAAAAGCATATTTTAATCTCCTAAAAACTTACCTCCCGCAACAAAGTCGATTAATGAGACAGGTGACGAGGAAGCCAGAAATAGTTCTGAGACTAGGTTTATTTGTCCACAGCTCTGTTATGAGACTAATTATTTCTTGGTAAAGGATTTGATTAGTAAATTTAAGAACAATCATTTCAAAAAGTATTGAGATTGTCTCCTGAACCGATAACATGCCAATTAATTAGTCAAATGCTTTCAGTTAAAGAGAAAGACGAAAAATTTGTTATGTTTTCAGGGAGAATAAATACTAGAAAATTTTAAGGTGCCCCTCTTTGGTATCACCTTTATAAATACAGCATATATTCAGTGAAAGAATCTCAACTCTCTTTAAAAGACATTTAAAATTAGTACATATAATATTAAATTTAATGGAGTTTTTACGCCTCTAAAAATAAAAAGTAAATATTCCTAATTCAGATATTGAGTACCTTATCCAGTTTTTGACTGCACTACAATATTATGTGAAAATATTCCACTACACTTAAAACAAAAATTCTAGTTATGATGACATACACTTGTGGACATACAATTAAGTCATACACTTATGAGCAGAAGAATTTTAAGAAAAAATAAAGTTTCTATTGAAAAGAAACAAAGCCAATGGTAAAATAAATAAATAACACTTTAATATTTAAAATATAAAAGAAATAAACAGTTATAATGTCAAATATGTAAAATTATTCCAAATTATCATATGTCTATGGAGTAATTTGCGGTCATATAATTAAGTCATATGCTAAACAAAAATATTTAAAAACAATAAGTTTGATGATTTTTAATTTTGAACTGTAATTTTACCTTTGGTACTGTTAGTACTTTGTGGAAACCATTTTTGCCTCATAATTTCTGTACATCTGCCCAATGCTCTGGTACTTCGAGCATTGTACCATTATAATGACCCGATATGTGTGTTTCGGGTCGTTATAATGCTAAAAGATCCAACCCAAAGATAAATTTTCATCGTATCCTCGAAGATGATGATTTTTAAGGATGCCTTTGTATTTTTCTTCAGTAATTTTGCTATCGATCTAAGCAATTGGACTAACTCCAGATGAAGTAAAACGCCACCAAACCATTACACAAGGGCCCCATGTTTTACAGTTTTTTTTAGTAAATTTTAGGTCCAGCTCAGTATTTGATGGATGCCTAACAAAGAGCCTTCCATCGATCCCAAACACATTAAATTTAGATTCATCGCTCCAAACAATCGTTTTCCAAAAATGGTGGTACTAGTGGATATATCGTTTAGCGAACTGAATACGCTGCGCAATATTTTTTTTTGGACCGTCGGGATTATGTCTGCTAATTCGTTCCAATTTTTTTTTTTCGTTTAATCGCTTGCGTATAGTTCTGGCAGATATTTTCAAATTATAATCTAAGTCCATTTGTGATCCTAGTTTGTTGAAAGTTAAGAAATCGTTAATTTTGCTTAGCCTAATCAAGTACCTATCTTCAGCTGGAGACGTTTCAAGTGGTTTTTGGCGTTACAAATTGTGAAATGATTTGAATTTTTTTTAGTATCTTATCTCATTGGCCACTTTGCCACGTCAAAAAGATAGCTCTTCCACGACCTTTGCAATAATCTCAAGGTTCTGGAAAGTTTTCTAAATGAGCTCCCTCTGCGAGGGAATGGAACTCTTATTTTTGCCCATCACAACCAAAATCAACAATTGTTCAAATAAAATTTACAAATGTATTATATGCCCATTTCCACTCTTACTCCTTCACAAACAATTTTCGAATGCGCGCAAAATACGTCACTCTCTTGTAACTGCTCTTAATATTTTTTAAGGCTACTATTGGTATCGCTAAATGGCATTATAAAAAATTTTTAGACAAAATATTTTTCAAACTTAGCATAAAATATTGTTCTAGTGACTTAATTCTGTGACCACAAGTGTATGAAAAGAAACTAAGCTCTTAGCCTCTTTTTACCTAAGCCAATTTATACTATTAAGTGATTCTAAGGAAGCTAAATAAATTTTTAATTTGAATATCAGTCCGATCTTTCAGGTCATCGAAGACATAGCTGTCTAGATGCTTTTTCTGTAAGTGAATAAGAGCTGGGCATCCCTGTGACCTGTTTTTTCTCATAACCAATGCACCAGTCATAAGATTGAGTTTTGGATTTCTTGAGAAATATTTCAAATAACAGCAACCCCAAAACAACATAAATATCTTATTTTGAAAATAATTTGATATGCTCATGATTAAGTAAACTTTTATTTACAAAAAAAGAAACTTCGCTAATTTGAAGGATAATAAGGATCTACAGCTATTAGCTTCTTCTTCCCCTAACATACTTCATACCATATAAATGTATCAAAATACAAAATTCAAAACTTGCTGCTAATCTGCAACAACCAATAAATCACTCCTAATCAAATTGCACCACACAAAAACCAAAAACAAAAAACTACAAAAAAAAAATTTGAATAGCGAAAAAGTTAAGTTCCACTTCGTTACACGATTGCACTATTTTATTACAATAAAATGCCACTTCACGTATAAAAACAACAACAACAAGCAGCAAATATAAATCTCGACTAGTTTTTTCTCCTTTTTTTCGGCATATGTATGCATTCACGTATATATTACGTATACGACATGGGGTTTTCTGCATGGTTCACACACACACAAACACACACGAAAAAAAAAACAAAAAAATTGATTGAGCGCGTGAATAAAGTATGCGCTGCTGGTAATGCCCTTTCGAAAAATAGCAATAAAATGAAATACACTACAATAACGAAAACAACAACGAGAACAAGAACAAAAACTTCTACTGCAACTATTACTGCTACAGTTTTTTACTACTATTTTTTTGCTACTCATCGCACGTCTCTCTCTCTCCCTCCTCGCTCTTTTCGTGTATCATTTTACAAGCAGCACGTAACTTTGGCCCGTAAAAGCACCACGTCGTGTATCGATGTAATCACCGTATAAGCTAACAAGTTACCAGGATTTTCACATAAGACAACAACAAGAGCAACCACTTCTTGTCGTAGTAAAACATTAGGTATCGCTCGCATAGAAGCAGTAGTAGTAGTAGTCAGAGTGGTAGTTGTTGAAGCAGTAGTAGTAGTATTAAGCAAGTAAGTATGCAACATCCCTGCTGCTACTATTTTTTTATCATATACCAAAAAAAAAAACACATAGTGAAAGAATAAGAAGAAAAACTATTGTATTTGTTTCGTTGTAAGCCACAATGTTCTTGTTTTTTTTTTTTTTTTTTTGAGAAAATAGATATCTATGATAGAAAATTGCATTGCATGTATTATTTGGATATATTGGATGATGATCGGTGTGGTTTAAGAGTAACCAATACAAAAAAAGAAGTTGATGAAGGGCTGCCACTAGTACAAAAGATATAAAGAAAAGAAAGCACTAAAAAAATCTGTTTTAATTGCTTTAGATGTTTATTTGTGTGATTGGTATGCAATAACTACTCAATAAATCCTGAGTCAATATCAATGAATCTTTCACGGTTGAGTAGTTTGTTATTTATAATACATACATGCTTTTGAAATTTTATCGAGGAATAATAAATTTGCTAATTTTTTGTAATTTTTCATTACTAGGTATTTGAAGAAAATGAGATAGTTTTTTAGGAGACTATGAAAATTAAATCTAGAGGTTAATTTTCAAAGTCATGACTTAAGTTCATGTCAATTTCGTTATTTGAAGTTATATATAAACAGGTTAATGAACAAATGTAGTCATCACAACAACAATGTATATAGAGACGGGCAAATCAGACGGCCGTTTCGGAATCCGCCACAATTCCTCATCAGTGATCTTATGTTATGCAGACTAGCTACAATGGGAAAAAAAACAACAACATAAGTGTATAGAACGGTAGTGGTAGTTTCTTTCAATATCTCTATTCAGTGAAGATATTTGGAATCAAATCCGTAATTCTGGGTTATGATTTCAAATATTAGTAGCTTATATAGGATATTGAAAGATTAAGAACTATCACTAAGATCACTGATGAGGAATTGTGGCGGGTTCCGAAACGGCCGTCTGATTTGCCCGTCTCTATATACATTGTTGTTGTGATGACTACATTTGTTCATTAACCTGTTTATATATAACTTCAAATAAGAAAATGAGATAGACTGAGAGAGCGGAAAATATGAGAGAAAGGGAGAAAGCAAGGGAAGAGAAAGGAAAAGGAGACAAGAAGACAGCAGGTGAAAGAAAAGGGGAAGATAAATATAAAAAAGAAAAGATAGGAAAGAGGGAAGGGAAGATAAAGCGGGTGAGAAACAAGGTGGAATAAGAAAATGGGAAAGGAACAAGAAGAAGAGACAGATAGAAAAATAAAGGAAACAAAAAGTTAATATTAAGGAATAGAAGAAAGATAAGGGAAAGTTAAAGGAAAAATAAAGAGAAGACAAAGGAAAGCAAAAGAAACTAAGTATAAGGGAAGAATATAAAGGAAGATAAAGGAAAAACGGAACAAAGATAAGAGTAAGAATAGGATAAAGAAAAAATAAGGAGGAGAAAAAGAAAAGGTAAAGGAAAGCAAAAGAAATGATAATGAAAATATCAAAGAGAGATGAAAGAAAGAGAAAGGACAGATAAGGGAAGATAAATGAAAGATAAAGGAACAATAATGGAAAAATTAAAGTAATATAAGGGAAGATAAAGGAAAGATAAAACAAAGACAAAAGTAAAAGAGAAATAACGGAAAGATAAAGGAAAGATGAAGCAAAGTTAGAACAAGGTAAGAGTAAGATAAAGGGAAGATAAGGAAATGATAAACAAGATATGAGAAAATTCAATATAAGGAGAGTTAAAAGAAAGATAAGAGAAAGACAAAAACAGATAAAGTAAAAATATGGCAAAGATTAGAGTAAGATAAAAAAAAGAAAGATAAATTAAAAATAAAAGGGATACAAAAGAAAGTTAGAGAAAAGGTAACTAAAATGTAAAGGAAAGATACGGAAAAGTTAAAAAAGGAAAATAAAATATTGTATGTGAAAGGAAGATGCAGAAAAAATAAAATAAAGAAATGGGCAGATAGAGGAATAAAATAAAGGAAAAAAAAAATAAAAAAATAAGGAAATGAAAAGTAAAAGAAATATAAAAGAGATAAAGAAAAGAAAAAAGAGAAAGGTGGGCAAATAAAAAAGAATTGTTGTGAAAAACAAGTTATGAGAGAGGGAGAAGAGGGAAATTGGGGTGAGGGGGAGATTGAGAGGAGAACAGTGAAAGATTTTTGATGTATATATAGAAGAGAAAAAGAAAATGAAGGAAAAGAAAGAGAGGGTAAGAAAAATACGTAGGTGGAGAGAGCGGGGAAAAGGGGGAAAGAGAACGGTAGTGGAGGAAGCGTGAACAGACCAAATCGTGGATAATTCATATGGTCTACTAAGGGTTCTGAATTCCATACCCGCTAAGGGTAAGGTCCTACGTTTTTTATTGATATTATTATTTTTCAACTATCATGAACAGCCACACATAGCCCATAAATTTCTCTGTAGCCCACAATTTTTTCAGAAAATACCAGTAACGAAATCATTTGACTTTTACATACAACAAAAACATCCGGTGGCAATGTGGTGAAACAAACGAAAACTCCAGCCTTCTCCACTACTTGCTATAATATAAATGACGGCCTTGACTCAAATCGAATGTTATAATCAGTAAAATCGCCTGCGGAAGGCTGATCAGCTAGTCGAAACATAATTAACAGATTAATGGCATGCCTAGTTTCAGTACTAATGATCCCTTTATCACTGACCTTTCTACCATGCATTTTCTAACTACCGAGAATTTAAAAAAATAAATTTAGAAAATTCACGCTTGGAGCCGGATACTCTCAAGCTAGTCTAACTAAAAACTTGTTTCGATTTTTCACGAATCCCTGGAAAATATTTTTTTAAATACTTTTAATTTCACGTTTTTAATAATAAAACATTGGCAACTCTAATTTATCCCATACACTAATTCTTGCTTACTCAATAGAAGTATTTACAAAAAGGATACTTTAATATTACACTCTGTAGAAAACTAACATGCATGCATACATCGATGTGCACATACACACACACACACACATACATATGGAGAGAGAAAGAAAGTTTGCTGAAGTATCTTCGACAATCAAATGTTGTAGTATTATTTCAAAGCAATTTTGATATCAAAAAATATGTGCTAGAGGCATGCGATTCTAGTATGTCCGGGTGCATACACAAATACACAAACACATACATATATGCATATATGAATATGTATAAAGTGTAATGCAAAAGTATATTTCCGCCTGTTTTAACTTTAATCCAACAGAGGGGGCGATGAAAACTGAAGAAGGAAGCAAAAGACTCTGCTGCTGCAACAAACCAACAACCAGATAAAAAACATTTTGCTGCATTTTTATATGATATTCGTATGCAAGTAAGTAACTATGTATGTTTTTCAAAATTTCTGCTTTTACTACTACGTATATATCTTTTTTAAAGGGTTTTATTTTCGACTTCTAAGAAGAAAGCATATCAATTTCTTACTTACAACTTAGCAGAAAAAAAAAAAACTATACACAAATTTTCCATGTGAATAATATCAAATTTTATAGAATAGAGCGAAAAGAAAAAATTCCCTTGGTTGTTATCGTAGAAGAAACAGAACAAGTTGTTGTGGTTGTTGTAGAAGAAAATGAAGAAGTTGTTGTATGTAGTCATGAAATCAATTTGTCTTATAGTAGCACCCAAAAAAATAAAAAACAAGAATATCGCCACTCATGTGTGTGTGTATTTGTGTGTGTTGGGCAACATGCTCTTGTTGCAATAACTTTTTTTGCCATTTTTTTTTTGGTTTTTTATTGTTGTTTTGGTGTGTTATTTCAAGTTTACTTACACACACTTTTGGAGATTAAAATTTAATTTAATACTTTTTGATGTGTTATTATTTTTGCATAATGGTATTGGCTTATTTTTGTTATTGTTGTGATTTTTTATTCATATTAAATATAAAGGAATTTGTTATGCTATTTTTTATTAAATTTTATTATTTAGCTTTTGATTTAAATTTATTTTTATTTATTTTTTTATGCATTACATTATTTTTATTATTGTAAATATCGAAATTTTTGTTAATATTGCTGATACAGCACATCCTGCTCCACTCTCGCTTCCTTTCTCTCTCACACTCTGTTTCTCTCTCTATATACCTGTGCTCACTCCTGTTAGTGTAAATTTTATTGTACTTATGTTTCATGCAATTTTAATTTTCTAGTATATTGTCAGTGAACAAGTGACAAGTTTTACGCTAGGGATGCAATTCCGTTAAAATAAATGGTTCCACAGCGGGACAAAATGTAATAATTCGGTATTTGTTGCTGTTGTTGTTGTTGTTGATTTTTTAGTAGATGTACATACATATCTATCGCTTCATTATTACTGCAATAAATTGCTTTTAAACAATAAAATTCATTTAAAATAATAATATTTTTATATATTAAAGTGATTTTAATCACATGGCATTAAATTAAAATTTAGTAAAAGTTGAAAATAAATTTTCAAATTAAATTTAAAAAACAAAACATTAACAAAATTAAAGAACAATTCATAAAATCATATCATTAGTATAATTTTTTGTTAATGCTTACACATATGCATACCTATCTACACATTTATATATGTATATGAATATGTGTTAATCACATTTGCGTCATTTATACCCAGCGGTAAATGAAAGCACTAGAATAGCGCTAAACAAGTGCTTGATTGCAAGCACTTAAGTGCACTACAAGCTCATGTGTTCCATATAAATTTTAACAGTGCATGTCCTAGGCGACAAGCACTTGTTTAGTGCAGTACTTTTAGCGCTAAACAAGCGCAAGAAAGAATGCGTTAGATAGGCACTTCCGCTCATTCATTCGCGTTCTTACTTTAGTTGAGAAAGAGAGGAAAGAGAAAAAATATCGAGTATCGATTCATGCATTCATAATTTTTCACTGCTGCGTCATTTTATTTGTTTTAAACCAAAATATATATATATAATTGTTTTCCTTTCACCATTTATTATAGCAATTATACACCGTTTGGGAGTTGAACCCGTGGCAGCTGGGTTTCCAGTCTATCACTCTACCATTAGGCCACCGAGATGTACATACATATACAATTATATTTTTATTTATTTTTTATAAAACAATTGCAAAAAAGAAATAAAATAAAACACACACACTTTTCGTGAAATTTCACAACCACTTTACTTCGCGTGAAAACTAACTCGCTTCGTTTCTCGCTCAGTCAATATTTCGTAGCGTCTCGCTGAACGATACTCGTTTTTATTACTCAATAGAAAACTAAATTTGTTATTCGCATGGTTGCTTTGCAATTTCCTGTTGAAATTGTGCACTTGCAAGCACTTTTTAAGCACTTAACTTTCTAGGCACTTGTCTGAAAAACCGCTGGGTAATTTTGCACAAGTACAATTACACTCTATTGTTTTTTTTTCACGCTGCAATTTATCAGGTATTATTAACCTTTATGTTTTTTACAATCAATGTCGAATTTAAAATCCTTTCCACAAAAACAGTTCAACTTATACACTTAGGACCAGTTTTTCAGTGCGAGTTTAAACTCGGTTTAAACTAAGTTTGCCTTAACGACGCTTAACTCTGATTTAACTTGTTTGTTTAACTATAGAAGCAGTGTTTCGGTGTGAGTTTAAATTCAACTCAGCAATTGCTTTTTGTGTATGGCAACACCAATAAATGTCAAATAATTATCGATATTTTTGATTATTTCTAACAGCTGATCATTTTTTTGTCTACAGAAAAAAATCGAAATCTAATATTAAAAAATGAATTTCAAAGAAAAATATATTAAAAGGAGTTTTAATTTTAGATCCGCCTAGATTTCTTACCTACTAGAAGTTATAGAGAAGCACAAAATAGAGTGCAAGCAAACGGACAGTGCGGAAGAAAAGTCGAAAGCATGGCGCACTTTTCGCACATGCAATATCTACCAATTTGTTCGATTCTCTATATGCGAGCCAATAAGCTCCAGGACGATATGCGCAGAAAACTTTGTAGGACGAAATAGTTCATAAAAACCTTTCTCTCTAAATATATGAAAATGGTTCGGCCGAGATCTTATTGTTCGAAGTCTTCTTAATACTGTAATGTTAAAGATTTCACTCACCTTCTTCACCAGAAAAATGTGTTTTGCTTCTTTTTTTAGATTCGCATACACTTTTATTTTATTTGATAGAAAGCAGCTGTTAAAATCGTATGGCAATTTAAACGAAGTTTAAAGTCCAATATTGGGCGTTTAAACTGAGTTTATACTTCAATCAAAATTGACTGAAAAACTAGATGAGTTTGAATTTAGATTAAACTAGAAACTGAGTTAAACTGAAAAACTGGCTCTTAGTGATATTTTATAGATTTTTTACGCATAAGTCTAAGAATAACTTTTCTATTTCAGTATGGTATGATAGTGAAATATCATTGACATTCTCTCTAGTTGAGGTGTCATCGCCAGATAGAAGAAGGGTCTACATAATTCCACCACAGTCTCGGTATATTTTATACATATGTGCCTACGTTTATAATCTGTTACACTTGATAGTTACCGCATAAACCAACTAAGCACATTGATCATAGATTCTTTCATTGAACATGACCATAATTGCAAGTCAAGAGACTATTCGACATATGTATGTAAATTGAAGATTTTATGAAAATATAAAAATATTTTTAACCCAAAAGTGTGAGAGTTGAACTTTTAAATGAATAAAATGGAATAACGACACTTACTCTATTCAAGAAGAATGTTCATAAAATACCGCCATAATTTTTTTACACAAAATTACATTACGTAATCCATAATTAACAGTTATTTTTGATTTTTTTAGATTATGACAGTAAATAAGCGGCATACAACTGGATTACTATAACCTAGCTATTAAGGTTACTTAATTTGAGGTGTACTGCATATAGGACATATCTGGGTTAAATTTGATATTTTTGGGTCAATTTGTAGATATGTTACTTTTGAGGAGTTTGAAAATAGTTTTTGGTGTGCATTTTAATCTATTTTTATGGGTGAGTTTTTAAGTCTGTTTTTTAGTCTAATTTCAGGTCTGACTATTGTCTGAATGTTCTTTTGATTCGATTTTGAGTTTTGGCTTGATTTCACTTTCGGTTTGAGTTTAATCTCCGTTTCTGGTGATTTTTTATCTGAATTTGGTTTGAGTTTTTGCATTAGTAATGTTTTGATTTTTGGTCTATCTTTGTCTTAAATTTTGATCTAAATTTATTTTTCTTTTAGTTTGAGTCTTAGTTCGTTTTTTGTAAGAATTTTGTTGAAATTTTTTTCTAAAATTAGATCTTCTTTTAGTTGAAATTTTGACTGCCTTTGTTTTGTATTTGGTCTCCTTTAGTCTGAGTGTTGATTAGATTTTTGTCTAAATTTGCTTTCTTTTGGCATGAATTTTAGTCTGAGTTTTGGTTTAGTTTTTGTCTGATTTTGGTTCTTTTTTTAGTTTCAGTTTTTCAGTCTGAGTTTTTCAGTTCCTTCACTTTCAATTGGTATACTGACGGCTTGAAAAAGAATCCTAGTTCTGGTGCGGGTATCATTGACTCCAAAACCCGAATCAAAATCCACTATTTTCAAGCCGAAATATATTCAATCGAGAACCGTTAACAAAATTAAAACTACTTCCACAAAGCATGAATAATGCTTTGATTTTTGGTCTACCTTTGTCTTAAATTTTGATCTGAATTTATTTTTCTTTTAGTTTGAGTCTTAGTTCGTTTTTTGTAAGATTTTCGTTGAAATTTTTTTCTAAAACTAGATCTTCTTTTAGTTTAAAATTTGAGTGCCTTTGTTTTGTATTTGGTCTCCTTTAGTCTGAGTGTTGATTAGATTTTTGCCTAAATTTGCTCTCTTTTGGCTTGAATTTTAGTCTGAGTTTTGGTTTAGTTTTTGTCTGATTTTGGTTCTTTTTTTAGTTTCAGTTTTTCAGTCTGAGTTTTTCAGTTCCTTCACTCTCAATTGGTATACTGACGGCTTGAAAAAGAATCCTAGTTCTGGTGCGGGTATCATTGGCTCCAAAACCCGAATCATAAATCCACTATTTTCAAGCCGAAATATATTCAATCGAGAACCGTTAACAAAATTAAAACTACTTCCACAAAAGATGTTCTAGGCTTCGTCCGGATAGCAGATCGTCTTTTGTCTGATTTCGCATTTTGGTAAATAAGATCTTCTCCATCTTTTAAATGGTCGAAGTTATTAAAATTCTGATTTTAACTTTTTACTTCCGGTTTGGCGCATAAAAAAATTTTAATTTCCGGTCTGATTCCATGGTTGAAAAGAACAGTAAATTACTTATTTAAATTACCATGTTCAATATTTTATTGTAAATTTGCTTAATTCTAAAAATTATTTTTAAAAATCCATATTTCAATTACGTCAATTCTTTAAAATCCCATAACTTGGCAAATAAGCTTCATACAAAAAAAAAAAAATTGTGTGTCTACATTTATATTTTCTACAGCTTTAATTAGGTCAAATTTCAACAAATTTTAGAACCTTACTTTTTTTTCGTTGTCCGCTTCACATGAAATGCCTCATGAGCTAAACTTTAAGCTGCAAATAAAATTCGTAAATTTCACCACATTTTATCAAAATAAACAGCAAAGAAAATACACGCTCCCACATAATCACAATGGATGTCATTATCAACATCATTATCGTCACAAGTTGAAAAAAAAAAAAACAAAAAACGCATTTGTTGATTCATTGATGTTCTAACAATTTATTGATTGATTGATAAAATGAGCGTGTCTGAATGTATAAAATGAAGTGTTGTGTGCTAATTCCATGTCTCACATTATGCACAGAAAGCGTACGCATTTCAACGATGTGCAATGCAGCAAATTACGCTTCTGCTGCGGCTGTTGCTGTCAAAAATCGATAGCAATTGAAAAGGTTAAACTTAAAAACTCACAAACCCATACATACACACATAATGATGATTTAAATATTAATAGCAACAACAACAACTGACTGGCCGACAGATACACAACAACAGTACAGTGAAATTAGCTGACTAACAACAAAAAAATTTCAATGCACTTTTCCTCTTATTTTGGTCAATTTCAATTGCTAGTATATTCCGATTTTCAATTTCGTACATCGTCGTCATCTTTCACTCTCTTTCATAATACTATGTATCTATGTATGTATTTATGTGCGTTTATATGTGTGTTTGTTTATTTTGTGTTTTTGAATTTGTAAAATTATTGAACGATTTGTCTACAGATGTGATACATATATACTCGTATTTATAAATACCTATTCTTCGTTCATTCGTACGAGAGAATGTACTTTCAACAATAATTTTGAAATAAACATTCTTTTATCATTTTGGCTTTTGTTGCATGCAAATTTAACGTAGCTCTTAATTTCCTCCCTGCAAAACTTGTGAATGCTCGATTCAATTGAGTTTTAGAAATATGTAACTAGTAGTCAGTATTTTTGCAGCATGTGTATGAGTCATTATACTTTAAGGCGGCCTTTAGCAATAGGTCATTTTTCAAAAGTAAAAATGTTGCTGCTCCCTTGCACTAATCTGGTTCTAATCAAGAAAAAACTGGTCTGTGCAAAACTTATGCTCCATCGGACAACTTCTAGGTGACCCTCAAACGACTTGAAGTTGAAACATAGTATACGCAATTATTAACTCCGTTCAAAGGCGGTATAGTCTTCCCCATCTTAACCATTTTCTTGTTTCTTCTTAGAGAAATTTATTTGGGCACATCCACGAAATTGTGTGACAACATTCTGAATAACATTTTTTAAAAGTAAATTCGCACGATTCCTTAAACAACATGAAAAATATAATCGCCCACAACTTTTATATGAGGAACGTATTTTTATTTACGTAAATAATATCTATAGAATCAGTTCTGAATTTCACAAGAATTTCAACGAAATTCACTTGAAATGCCTAAAGTAACTCAGACACATGGTTTTAAAATAACAGGGTAAATATAAGATATAGTTTTTAGACATTTTAAATAGTTTTTAGAATTACCATATATATCGTTTTCAAAAAGATCTTTAATTTTAAGATAAAGTCATTTGAAACAATGCTGTAGTTTCTCAAATTTTCTATTCAAAGCTATTAAACTCGGCTGACATGAAAATAAACTTAAGCTGTTGTTCCTTTTTATCCCAGATTTATTAGGAAAAGTAAGAGTGAAAAAATAAAATAATGTAGTTAGAGAGCAACTCATTGTTATTCTTCCAATTAACCATAATTGGTATATAAATTCTTGCAATTCAAATTCAATTGAAAGGCAGCACTTTAATTTATTTTTACTTTCACAAAACACAAAATTTTTCTTCTTTTTCAAACTTATAAACACTCAAAAATGAAATTCGGTTCTTATTGAAAATCCTTTTTTTTCGTTTGTCCACCTAAATTTGAAATTTAAAAGTTCAACGAAATTCACTCTCGTGTATCCGCACAATAAGAAAGGATTTAGTAGTAGTTGGGTATCTTTTCCGGTCTTCGGCAACGATTTGTGAAAAAAAATGGTTTCTCAGCTTCATGATATTTCAAACAGTTTCACATTTTTTTCTGCAACGTCATCAACAACAACTTTCTTCTCAAGTTTTTCAATTCCATTTCTGAAACTGGGATCATCTTTCCATGTTGGAAGTTCTTTGTTGAAGAAATCGGTGCTGATAGAAAATTTCGCGTAAAAAAGACGTAAACTCGATGTTTATAAACGAAGTAAAATGATTTTTTTGTAGCCTGCTTCCAATATAATTTAAGCTTAATTTGCCTTGTTGGAACATTTTCATCAGATAATGATAGAGCCACAGTTTGGGGAGCTAAGTGCTCGAGGTCGGTAACAAATTTGTCCACAGCACCTTTCTGATTTCTCAATCATTATCCTAATAATTTATCAATTGACGCATGAATCACGCTCGTATCTTTTTTTGGACCAAAAACTGTATATTTCTTACAAACATTTTTAAAAAACTGTAAATCGATTTCAAAAAAACTGTATATGATATTTCGCGGTATCAATTTTTTCAATGAAAATTAACAAGGAAAGCAATTTATCCATGATCTGAATCGTCTTCGTTTAACATTTTCATATCTCCTTCTGCAGTCGTATTGAATTTGTGCTTTGAAGAAATTTGACGAAGCGATTCCGGCTTTGCTATCGCCTTCAAAGTTTCCCACTTCTTTCAAAAGTATACTCACAACGAGTTGTCATTGTTCTTTCAGACTTTTTGCATTGCGATTGATAAATTTGAATTTCGTAGCGCTAAAAATTTTATATTTTTTTCTTAGTATAAACGCGGTATTTTGGTAAAAAAGGCGGTATGCTATTTTGTAGTTGAAAAACCGCATAGAAAACTGTATAGATACGAGCGTTACGCATGAACAAAAAGTAACGACAAGGTGATTTAATAATTTAAAACTCCCGAGAAAAAAAATACAAATTCTTTTTAAGAGTTTTTCCCATTTGAGATAACTGAAACTGGTCTTGAGAAAGATATATCTTGAACGCACAAATCATTGTTAACTCCAACCATTCTGGCTAATCACATCGGTGTTGTTTCTTCATGGAAAGTTGTTGTTCAAGAAATCCAAGAACAAAAACTAAATTGTGTATTAACGAACACAAGGCAGAAGTGAAACTTCTTGTGAACTAAACGAAACAGAAGTAAATAACAAGCAAATGAAATTTTTCAATCGCTAAATTTTTTACTTCATTGGCTTGTGTTTTTTAATTTCATTTGCTTGTGTTTCGTTTAGTTCACAAGAAGTTTCACTTCTCCCGTGTGTTCGTTAATACACAACCAATTTTTTTTTTTTGTTGGATTAATGCTGGAACAAAAATTGCAACTCTGTACCGGTAATGTCGATGACAATTGTAGACGAACTCTTTTTGTGTGCGACATCTTCATGTAATTCCTTGGACATTTGCGCCATCTGTATGTGAAATGTATAACTGTCATAAACTTGAAGATGGCGACGCTATACATTGTTCTTTCTGCCATAGGCGTGTGTGTGTGTGTGTAATTAATATGTTATATTGAATTAAAACTATTTATGAATCGTGAATTCAGTTACGGAATATTGATATTTAGCCCCTCATGCACATTGCTCGACAAAATTATGTCGCATTGTAAACTTACGCGCTGACGTCACATCCGGTTGGTTTTACTCTAGGACAAGAGAAAAGAAGTTTCACTTCAAAAGTTAGGGGTCTGGGAGCTTTAACTTTTAAAAAGTTGAAATATAAGGGCCACCCTATTATACAAAGCATATGACTGTAATATTAATGCAAAAGTAAGTTCAGCGTAAAGTTCAAAATTAAACTATAAAACTGAACTAAACTGAACTAAACTGAACTTAACTAAAAAATGTTGAAAAGAAAAGACTTGGTTATTTTTTTGCTTAAACATTTTTTGAAGTTATCTAAATTTGTGATTTCGAACAATAAATATGGCTATAATCCTATTTATTTATCGTATAATATTCTAAAATGCTTTTATTGATATTGTGTTTGTGTAAAAACTTTTAGCCAAAATCAGCGGTCTCTGGTGCACATGCCCGAACTGTGACTCAGATGATTCTGCCTAAAATTTGTATGCTATTTCTCTGAATAAATATTATAAAAAATAGAAAATTGGCTTCAAAATCATTACGTTTACATTTATTTTTGATTATTCACATTTTTCAGTAAATTTTCAAGTCATGCTCATCTTGGGGCTTTTTTTTTTTTTTTGAAGATCGACTTTTTTAACAATTTTGAAATATACTTAAAAAAATGTTTGAGTACAAAATAAAAATGTATCTCTGTACTTTTATACAATGTATAGTACTTTAAGATATCTTATTCCGTTTGGGTTCTAGAGCACTGTTTCAATACTTTGTCCATCTAGGTGCCCTCTCCCCTATATATAATATATTTCCATTTTTTAGAAAGAAAAATGCAAAAACTTGATGATTTGAAAATCAACGCTAACTATGGATATCAATTTTAATCGTACTAGAAATTTTTCTCTCTACTAATGGCTAATAATTTTAGTTGTAACCATAACTAAAACTGATGATTACAATTTAATTTGCTTACAAAACAAAGTACCAGGGAAATAGTTGGCGAGTTTTGGCACCTGGGTGAAGAATACGAGATCTTATTTTTATGTTTGTAATCGCAAATGTTTCTTATTGCAATATTATGAAATTAATTATTTATAGCGAATGGTTGAATATAACAATCGAGTCTTTTAAAAACATAATTTTTGCACATTTGTGGTTTTAGCATATATAACTGTTTAATAGGTTTCAGCTTAATATAAGTAAAAGTGAGGTTTGAATGAATACTAATGAAACTAAATTTAATTTGTTCATGATTCCTTAGTCAACATTTCAGTTAACTAATTAGTTACTTGAAGAAATTAATTAAGTAATTACTTGAAAAGTTATGTGATCAAGCTTGTGTTGAAAATATATTTATAATTTCAATAGTTTTAAAATGTTATACAAAGTTTTAGTGCTTATTAATTCAAGTCTGTTATGTAATGCGGATACCATTCGAAAAGTGAAATTAAGTATGCCTAAAGATTTCAAAATAAAGTTGATAGCATTTTAGTGCATTTTGTATTCACATTTAAATTAATAAGAACTGGATTTCGATTTAATTTTGAAACCTTTGTTTACACAACTAGTTAAATGCATAAATTTCATTCTTAACATTTATTCATACAGCAAACTACATATTTGCTATTATTTAAAATTTGACCTTTTCACAGTCGACACTCATAAACTGGCAAAGTTCCTGACTTCCCTTTTAGATTACATATGTGTAATTAAACAAATCCAAATAAACACACACACACACACATATATCGATTATAGAAAATTAAATAAAATGTGGAGTACCAAATAATCCAAGTAAGCAAATCTTATTAAATTTATATAGGAATATGTATTGCATATCCTACATTTGTATACATTTCCATTTGTTTATTGTAAATTTAATAGAACAATTGCCACAATAGGTACTAACTGAAATACACAAACGTATGGTGTGTTTGTTTGTACTATTTACTATTAGAGTATTTGGTCAATGCGGTTGGCCAACATTATTGCCGTCCTTAGAAGCAAAGGTTATGTTAATGTCAATTTCTATACATCTTCTTCTACTTCACATTGGTCGTGGCTTTCTCCTGTTTCTTCTTCTTCTTATTCATCATCGTCTGCCATATTCATTCAATGATGTTTATGATATTGTATGTGTGTTGGTTGTTTGGTTATTGTTCTTGCTAATGTTGACTTTTGTTTTCAGATTTATTTGTAACAAATCTTATTGTTGTTGTTTTTTGTTTTTCTATTACTCTATATTATTATGGTTATTGGGTTTGTTGTTGTTATTGGTTTTGATATTGCTGCTGCATACACACTTACAAAAGCTCAACATTTATGCGGTTATTTAATCGAAACTCTAAAGTAATGTTTCGAAACTACAAATATTTATATCTGCATATGTACATCTATACACACATACATTCACACAAATGGATACAACAATTGCCTTAAATATGTGTTTATATGTGTGTTTAGAAAGTATTTTGCTTGCAAATGCACTACATTGAAATACAAATTATAATTGAACACTTGAAATTTACATACATGCATACACACATCCAGGCATACATTTGTACGATATTTGTTAGAATTTATTATACTTTTATTACAGTTGAATCTCGATTAACAGAATTGTGCTCATCGACAAGTTGTTAAAAAGAAGGAGCGATAAAATCAAGTTTTTGATTGATTATCTCTGCTATTATGCTCAATGCTTTTGAATTATTAGATTTTATCAAGGAAAATACCCCCTCCCCCCCCTTCTTCCTCCCACCTCCCCTTTCGCGTCCTTTAGACCCGCTAGAGTTCCCGTTGTACGTTCGAACCTCTCAAGCCAAACTTCAAGAAGAAAGAAACTCTCAGTCCTCGGTTTGGGTGATGGTTTATTTTTGATAATGTTTAACCATTAGGATTAAATTAATTTAATTTTATTTTGAAATTTAATTTGTTTGCTAAATTATTACAGAAAAATCTTTCAGATCGTCAAAAAATAGTTTTAGCATTCAATGGAGTCCGGTATTTTCTAGGGCCAAAATTTACAAAACAAGTATTTGACGGGTTCTTTCACGCAGATTACGTTCTATGTTCCAAGTCTAAGATGTTTTCATTCAAATAAAATATATATTCTTATTTATTTTACTTTATTTTGATAGCCGAAACTCTAAACCTAGTACTAGATGAGAGAACCTATTCAGTGAGACAATATTGGCTTAAGGCATCAAAAAAACCATGTTAACTTTATTTTTCTCTTTAACCCATTATGGACGAGCGGGAACCTAAGTAAATAGATGTAGAAAGTAACTTGAGAAAAAAATTGTTTCTGAACGTGGCTCAGGGACGGCTCAACCACAAGGTGCCATATGCCACTCCTAGGCATTACTGGGTTAATTGTATTGCTGTATCACATATTTTGATAGACAGCAATCGGTTGTCTGAGTTTTCTAAGCAACCATTGGCTAATGGAGCTTTACTCTTAAAAGCTATGCCTATCAATGTAGAGTTTATTATGTAAATTTATATACAGCTAATTGCTACTGACTTTATTTAGTCTTAATATTGCAGTAAAACAAACAACTTCCGGATAGCTTCTAGAACGGACTTAGGATTTAAGTTTGGGAAGGTACCTATTTTCCAAAATTATAAGGTAAATATCACACAAATAACTAAATTTAAGACAAGATCTAAACTTAAATCAATAACCAAACCTAAGCTCAGTCCAACCCAAAAACCAAAACCTCATTTCATGCCAAAACCTTGACAAAATTTCAGGCCAAAAAATGGACCAAATTTAAATTAAAGCTTGGACTAAAACACAAAGCAAAATTTATATGAAACTAAGAACAAAATTCAGGTAAAAATTCCCAGCAAAATTCAGACTAGATTCAAACCGAAAATCAAATCATAATTCAAACCAAAAATTAGAAAATAAAGCTAAAACTTAATCTAAAACTTAGACCAAAACTCAGATTAAAACTCTAAGCAAAAGGGGAATAATTTCAAACAAAAAATCAGCCCAAAATACAGATCTAAAACCAAAAATCAGATTTAAATTTAGAACGAAAAAATACCAAATTTAAGTAAAACTGAGACCAAAATCTTAACCACATTTCAGATTAAATTTAGATCAAAACCAAATCAAAAATAAAACCAAATAAGATCAGACTTAGTAACAGATATAACAGATGAAAGGCAGATCCAAAACAGCTACCACGCTCGTCAAAGTAGGGCATTTATAAAATTAAAAAAGTTTCTCTATTGAAAGATTATTAAATATTGTAAGCATTCAGATTTTTTTTTTTGATATTTTCAACGAAAATAATATTTAAGCTGGTTTGAAAAAAAATTGTACTAACGCAAGGAACCCATTCGATCGGTTCGTTTTACTCAAAAAATAATCTGTGTAAAATTTCAGGACAATTGGATAAGGGGAAGTGGTGCCCCAAGAGCTCCAAAATTTTGGGAAAAACGGTTTTTGTGGACAAAATTCATATTTGATTGTTTATATCTCAGACATTTTTCATTTTATATAAAAATTGTTGCAAAATTTATAGATTTATCAAAAAGGAATAATTCACTTATATAAGTTTTTTCGGTATTCCTAATAACTATCGAATAAAAGAAAGAATAAGCTGAAATTACCCGATTAAATCTAGCAAGTTTTACAAATATAATTGTCCGCACAACATATTTTTTTAAACTTATTTGCTAATAAAACATAGTAACACTTTAGAAAATTATTGGCACTCTAGTATCCACCTTAGGACCCTGCCCACCTTGGGGCTCTTTCCCCTATTTTATACCTTTCTAGCAAAGTAGAATTTGGAAGATATTTATTTTAATTAATTTCGCACTCCAATCCATTAATCCCTTCAAAAATCAAGCTTCAAAATTATTTACAAAATGAAAAAATTCGAAAATTTTTATATCATTTCAATACTTCAAATTATCCACGCCTTCTGAATACAAAAAAAAATTAATTTTTGTAAATGTATCAAATTTAATTATTCAAATCGAAATAATTTAAGCATGTTAAGCAAGCAATTAAAATGGACTTAATTTGAAAAAAAAAATGGTTCGTAATTTCCATAAAACTATGTTTCTGGTAAAATCAAATTTTGTGTAATTATTTGGTCCGATCTAATTAAAGCACCTACTATAAGCAGGAGAAAAACTCTGGCTAAATTGATTAAGACATATGAGTGTAACTGCGACTATACTGGTTCAGTTCAGGGCGTAAATTCTTCGTATTATACTTGTGAACGGCCAACTCCGTTTGCTTAGCGATAGACTAGAGACTAGAGTCTCAGCTACCTCAGGTTTGATTCCTAAATAGTAGATAAAGCTTTTTAATTTTGAAAGTTCCCACTCCCAGAAATGATACTATAACTATTTGTTTTTCTTTAAATTTAGCTGAATATCGAATCCTGGGAGTTCAGCACATAATTATCAGTTCCGCCTCGGCGATCATTTGTATCTGAGAATTAAATATTAAATGGTATTCGACTTACTCAACATGAATAAATACGAAAAACGCAGTCTAAGCGTTCCATAAAATAAAATGAATAATTGATTGGATAATTTTAATTTAATATTTTATTTCTCTATTTTTTCCAATTATTGAGTACTTACTGTATACAAAAGTGTACAGTGAAGTGATTGCTAAACTTTCAATAGTTGAATATATACAGTAAGTAACAAAATTGAGCAAATGAAGGGAAATTTTTGGGACATGAAAAAAGCCAGAAATATCGTCAAATAAAAAAGTATCAGCAAAGCTAAGTTTCTACACATTCAGATCAATAAAAGTAAAAACAAATTAGATAACTCCTTCAGGTTCCAAAAGGGTCTTCAAAGTACTGAAATTTCGAAAATAAATTATGATTTTTCAAAATTTTTTGGCCAACAATTTTTTCAAGCTCCACAGTTTTTTTATTTAATTTATTTTTTTTTTTTTTTTGAGTCTATACATATAATTCAAAAAGAATTTTTAAAATCGGATAATTTTTATTGGTACAGCAAGAGGTTCAAAGTCCAGGACTTTCAACCATAATTTTTTCTTTTCATACAATTTTTGCTGAATTTTTGAAAACTTACCAGCTTTGTACATCTTACTGCACCAATAAATATTATCCGATTTCAAAAAATTTTTTTGCATTATATTTGTACATTCAAGGAAAAATAAAAGAGCTGTGAAATTTGAAAAAACTTTTGGTCAAAAAATTGTGAAAAATCATAATTTATTATCGAAATTTCGGTATTTTCAAGACCCTTTTGGTACCGGATAGAGTTATCTGATTTCAAAAATTTGTTTCCACTTTTGCTCATCTGGATTTGGAGAAACTTTACTATGCAATTATTTTTTAATTGGACGACATTTTTGGCCAATTTTTATGTCCCAAAAATGTCCCTTCATTTGCTCAATTTTGTTACATGCTGTAACTATTTATTCTATTTAGATAACTACATATATGTATATTTTCCTATATGTATGTATGTGTGTGTGTGTCAGTTAAAGTTTAAGAAAATTAAATTTAAACTAAAAGCCTAAAATGGAAAATGATTTTACTTTAATGACTTGAAAAGTGCAAAAATTTCGAAAAAATAACTTGAAATTCATGGCACGTTTCACTCAAATGAGTGAATGTAACTAAGATGAAAAAGAAGAAGAAGAAGAAAAAGTTCTATTGAAAATGTATAAGTAACTATGTGTAAGTATTGTGCCTAGGTGCATAGATATCTCTAAGTAAAACTTTTACGTAAATCTAATTTACGACAACATGATTACGTTCATAAACACGTTGAGCGTATAAATAAATAGTTAAGTTAACTTCTTCTGAATTGAATAAATGTAGGTGTATATTTTTTCAAACAACAATTTTTATAAGTATAAACTTATATAATGTGTAGAAAGTTTGATGCTGCTCTTTTTTTTTTTTTTTGTTTGTTGTATTTTTATTTGTATTAAATAAAGAAAACATTTCGCATTCAATCTTTTTTAACAAAAGTATAAGTGAGTATATTTTGTCTGAAGCTTTTAAGTACATTTTTGCTTTTAAAAATAAGAAGTAAAGCAAAAAAAAGAAAACACAACCAAAGACGAGATACCTTCATCTTTCACAAAAGAAGGGATTTACTTTGAAGAAGTATCCTTTTTTAGTAGCCGTTGTTGTTGTTTTTGCTGTTCAAAAGAAACAGTGGCAAACTTCTGCTTATTTACTGCCAAATTTGAGTTGAATACAAAAAAAATAAAGAGTGAGAAAAAAATCTATTCAATTCACATTCAGTTACATACTCATCAACATTTTCAACGAAATGTAATTTTGACCCTAATCAGCGCACCTTTTCCTAATGCACGCTAACGTGCACACACACACATACAAAGAGAGAGTGGAACAACACATCCACAATAACTCAATAATCCTTAAATAACCTACTACTGCTTAAGAGTAAATAAAGTATGAAGCAAGCACGTGGGGTAAGTACCTACGAGCATCTTACCAGTTTACAATCAAGGCGTGTAGCATCGTCGAATCGTAAAATGATAATAATGTTCAGTTTATGTTTATATTTAGAAAATTTTATGGCCAATTCACACACATACATGTACGTTTCACTCAAACCAAGTGCGTATGGACATTTGGAGATTTTTATGTGTCCGTGTGTGTGTGTGTGTGTTAAGTGACCCCAAACATGAATACTTCACATAATTTATTATATTAATTTTTTCTTCTTCTTTTTTTGTTGCTGATAATGGTTAAGTTTATTGTGTTTGGTAATTTTTTTTTTGTCATTTGAATAAAACTGATTGAATAATGATTTTATTTTCTAGCATAGTCGGCATTACATAGAAGTGTGTTCAGGGTAAAGAATAATAAATTTTGAGCATGAAAATTAAGTATTAAACATTTTTCACAGCTAATAAATATTATTTATTAGTTCGTAATATTAAATTATTGTAATAAATTTAAACCATAAAAATGAAAAATAAATAGTTCGAAAACGATTAATTAATATTTAATTTATTTTAAAAATAACGAATTAATTCATTCAATGGGTAGAAGAAAAGATTTCGGAAGGAATAGGAAAGGAAACCTGTCCAAGCAACTGATAAAAATTCAACCCAAAGCAAAAAGTTATCGACAAAGTGCGGTCAAAATTTCAAACCAAAATTCAGATCTTAATTCAAGCTAAACGAAAATCAAATTCAGACCAAAAGTCAAACCAAAACTGAAACCGGAAATAAGACCACAATATATGCCAAATTCAGATAAAAAATTGAGTCGAAAATTAGACCAAAATTCAGATCTTAATTCAAGCTAAACGAAAATTAAGTTCAGACCAAAAGTCAAACCAAATCTGAAACCACAAATAAAATGACAATATAAGCCAAATTCAGATAACAAATTGAGTCGAAAATTAGACCAAACATCAAACCAGAAATCAGGCTAAAAATCATATAAAAAACTAGCTGACCTGGCAGACGTTGTTCTGCCCTTTCTACGAAGAAGGGCGAAAATTTAAGTTTATTTGAATGAAGAAGAATGAAGTTTTTTGATGTTTAAAATTTAACATTGGTAATTACCATTCAAGCTTGAAGTACGTAAATTGAATTTGGAAAAAATTTAAAATTTAAATTTATATTTAAAAATGAATCATCCAAATTGACATTTTTAAAAGTATTTAATTTGCAGAAAAATACCAAAGACCATTCTAGAAGTTATATCTAATCCTAAAAATTATTTTAAAATATAGACCCATTTCCTATTTATTATAAATATAGAATTTATTATAGAATTTGTTACAGTTCCACCTATCGGATTTTGACATAGCTAGGCAGGTTCTTGAGATATTTCATAAATTAGTAGAAATAATAAAAAAAAAGAGAATGGGCAAAGTAATAGAAAATATTAATGAAAAAAACAGTAAAAAAGTAGTAGAAAATAGCAGTAGAAATAGTAGTGGAAAACGTAGTAGTAAAAGGAATAAAAAATAGTATTACAAATTATTGTAAAGAGGTAGCAAAAAGGTAGCAGAAAAAGTAGTAGAAAAATAGTTAATATAGTAGAAAGAGTGGTAGAACTAAAAGTGAAAAATAGTAGTAGATAGTAGTACTGTAAAAAAATAATAGAAAGTAAACAGAAATTGTAGAAAAAATGTATTAGAAAAGTAGTAGAAAAAAAGTAGTAAAATAGTAGTAGAAAATATTAGTTGAAAAAGTAGTAGAAAATAAGAAGAAATTGTAGAAAAAAGAAGTTTAAAAGTAGTAGAAAATAGTAGTAGAAAATAGTAGTAGAAAAAGCAGTAGAAATAGTAGTATAAAATAAAAGTGAACCATGGTGCCACACCCACTAATCCAACAAACTGAAAAATTTAAATTTTAGTACCGTACCATAAATGCTTCCTCAGATATCTCATAACGGAAATTCAGGTTATATGAAAGGTGCCACACCCTCTTTGTCAATCCCACCTATATTTTGTTGTAGAATGGCATTGTCAATTCTCGTTATTGTACCAAATTTCTGTACTGTGCTATAAATGGTTATATTGTATCTATATTCTAACAAAATTCGACCAAAAATCAGGCGAAAGATCCGGCAGAAAATCAAACGGAAAATCGAATCAAAAATAAAAAAAAAGTTGAAATTAGAAACCAAAAATCAGGCAAAAAATCCGACCAAACTCAAACACTCAGAAAAAATCAAACCAAAAACACACCCAGCTTAAAAGTCAAACCAAATCACAGATCAAGATTCAAATCCAAACTCAAATCAAAATTCAGAACAAAATAAGACCAAAAAACTGATAAAAATCAGTCCGAAATTCAGACCCTCACTCTAACCAAAAAATGCCCCAAATTTAAAATCTGACTAAAATCTGACAAAACTTTAGACCATAATTCAAATCAAATTCAGGCTTAACGGAGATCAAACTCGGACCGAAATATAAATCAGAATTCAATTCAAAATAGGATCAAAACTCAGACCAAAGTGGACTCGAATTTAGGCTTAAAAATTCTACTCCAAACTCAGACCAAAATGGTTTGCTTTGAGTTTGCAAATATTCAGTGACTCATGAACTTTCTTATCTCACTTCGATTTCTTGTTAGGAAAATGTGAAAAAGTGACACAAATTTTCATTTAGGGTTGCACAAAAACGAGCAAAGAGTGAAACAATCCCAGTCGTACGTTTTCGTATGACGTAACATCCCAGAAAGCACTTGGTGTCGTTCAAAAACGAATAGGTTAAGGCTTAGTTATAAAATATCTTCAAATCCCCACTAAGCTTCTGAATTTTCTTTTCATGTTTTTTCTCTTTCGAAACTCATATTTTTTGTAGTAATTCCTAGTACCTATCAAACGATAGTGTGTCCTCTTTGTTTCGGTATAATTTGTCAGTATTTCAGAGGTACGAAACGAAATGAAAACAAATCAGTTTTGTCTCGTCCCTTGCATTAATCATTTAGTTAAGCTCGCTTCAATTTTGTTGAAGTGGATTGAAATACAACTATTGTTAGTCCATTCTGGAGCTTATCCTGTGAAGAAACGACTAAAAGTTGTTAAAGAGAACTGGAAATGATTTTTTTGGTTTCGTTTAACCCTTAAGCACTTATTTTCATAAAAACAGTTGTATTATCGGTTTTTGGGCTCTTTGATTCCGAATCTGTTATCAGACATATAAAATTCAAGATGGTGGATTCTGATAGAAATTTTTAAAATCTGTTATCAGATTCAAAATCGGCGACCTGGAAATTAATTTTCCTCACAAAGAGAGCCTTTTTTAGTATTCTTCAAATAACGGAGTATAATTTCTAATTCTCTAAATTCACAAAAAGACCACCAAAAATTGGGAAAGAACTACTCGAAATACAGGAAAAGTTATGCTTATAAGGGTTAATTACTAATTTCTGATTTGATGGTTCCAGTCTTCTCCTGAGCATCGATTTTTTTTTTTCATTTTGCAACTCTCATTTAGTTTTTTTAGGGTCTTCGCTGAGAATTTCAAGAAAATTTCAAAGTAGGTTAGTAATACAATAAAACTTCATGTGTGTGTAAAATTTAAGTAAAATTCCTTTCGGGGTTGAGTATAATGCAAAGTTTTAATGCATAGACAAATATTTATTCCGTTATTTTTGAGTCATTTGAAGCTACTGAGAGTGCTTTAAAAAAATCATAGTCGTTATTTGTTGTTAAAATTCGTAATCCAAAAAGGAAGCAATAGCTCTTTAATTGAAGTCTTTAAAGTTCTTTAAATTCAATATTATATAATTTTTTTCAATAATTTTATTAGAATAAATTTTATAAATACATTGAATGCACTCATTGAATTTAAGAACTATTGGAAATAAACAAGTGCATAAAAAAATGAACTTTAACAATTGCCTTAACCTCCAACGTTATTTTTAAATCCACCTCTCGAGTCACCCTCCCCTACCACAATTTCCCTCACTCAATTCACAACTTATAAAAATTTCCACACATGATTTCGTTTTATTGCTTTATGAGTGTGAATATAAATCACAACAACAACAACAAAAATAACAACTGCAACAACAAAAACTACACAAGGGAAAAGAAATGTTGAGGGGGATGAATAAAAACGTGTGTCACTTTATGTTATGAATATTTCAAAAAACACGAGAAACATGAAATACTTTCAAACTCAAAGAAATCCTTGGAAAGTACTTGAACACAGCTTAGGTAGAGTGTTGAGTACTTCATGCGGCTTTAATGGCACTGACTTTGCTGACTAACTGACGACACGACGACGATGATGACGTTGCTAACACTTAAGCATGGCGGTAATATAAAATGCGCCGCCGTAATGTTTGGGACCATATATAGAGAAATTCAACAACTTTCACTTTTTAGTATCAGCAGCAAAAGCGGCAATGGCAACATGTCGCGCAACTTAAAAAGGCGAAAAATGAAAAGTAACGTAGATTTCGCGTTTTGGCAAAGCATGTCCTTGTAGCGTTTTTCACATCTTTTGCGCGGTGTTAAAAATGTCACATTTGAACACATTTTTTAGATTTCTTTTATGTTATTGCACAGTGTGGCAAAGTTGCACAAAACTGGTCTTTTTTTAGTTCCTTTGACATAAACACAATTTAATTGATTTTCTCAGATTTGAACATTAAAAAATATGTACTGAAATTTTAGCTAAAAATTTACTTACATGGATTTCTCAGCTCTCCTACACCAAAATTAAAAAACTCTTCTATAATTTTTTAATGACTTTTGATGATTCTTTATGATTGATTCCTTCCTTGATAATTCTTCAATGATTTTTGAAAATTCTGTGATAAGTCTTTTATGATTTATTACTGATTTTTAAATGAGTTTTTAGTGATTTTTTTAGAGATCTGGGATAATTTTGATGATTTCATATAATTCTTTGAAGATTCTTAATTACTTTGATGATTCTTCCAGGATTCTGTGTTGATTTTTTGATGATTCACTCACTGATTCTTTGATAACTCTTCAAGCATTCTTTAACGTTTTTTTATGATTCTTTTACGATTCTTCGACATTTCTTTGATGACTCATTAATGGTTTTATGATCATTATTGATGATTCATTGATAATTTCTTGATGATTCCATGATGATTCTTTGAACATTTTTTATTATTGATTGGATGATTCTTTAAAGATGATGATTCTTTAATAATTCTTCTATATTCATTGATGATTTATTGGTGATTTTTTGTGTTTCTTCAATAGTTCTTTGATTATTTCTTGATGATACATTTCTTAATATCTTTTTTTTATTATTATTTGATAGCTTTTTATTGATTCCTTTATAATTTTTTGCTGATCATTTTATAAGTCTTGGGCAATTCTATGATGATTTTTGATTGATGATTTTTTAATAAATCTGTAAAGATTCTTTGATGATGTTTTAATTATTCTTTAATCTTTCTTCGGCAATCTTTGATTTTTCTTTGACGATTTTTGGTAATTCTTTGAAGAATTTTTTTATAATTCTTTTACATTTCTTAGATGATTTTACAATAATTTTTTGATGCTTCTCTGATTACTTGGCGATGCTTTGATATTTCTTTGCTAATTTTTTTTTTAATTTATTATGTTTCTTTTGTGATTCATTGACGTTTCTTCGACGATTTTCGAATAATTCGTTGATGATTATTTGACGATTCATTATAATAATTATTAATTCCTTATTAGTTCCTTATGATCCCTTTTTGAATCTTGAATGATTCTTTGATCTCTCTTTGATAATTTTTTATCTGATTTTTTGATAATTCTGTGTTAATTTCTGGATAATGTTTTAGTGTTTTCTTGGTTTTCTGAAGATTTACTGATGAAGATTCATTAATAATTTCTTTATGTTTTTTTATAATTCCTTCTTGATTTTTTATTCTTTTTCGATGATCCTAAATTGTTTTTTAATGATTTTTTAAAGATTTTTTAATAAATCTTTAATCACTGTTTAATGATTATTTAAGGAATCTTTGTTGGTTTTCAATAACTCTTTGATTTACCTTTGACGATTCTATGATAATTCATTGAAGATTTTTTTATGATACTGCAATGATTGGTTGATAAAAGTTTAGTGATATTTTGAATACTTTTTTTATGATTTTTCCATGATTCTTTGATGATTTATTTGAAAATCATTTATCACTTTGTGAAGTTTTTTTAATATTTCTTTAGCGATTCTTTGGCGATCTTTTCTTGACTTTTAAATGATTCTTTGATGATATCTAAATTCAAGCTTCTCTTCCTCAAGAAATTTATTTTTATTTCTTTTTTGAGCAGTTTGTCCCACAGTACCATACTTTAATAGTGTGTGAATATGCGCGCACATTTTTATTCAGCCAAAGTACCTAGAATTTGTATCTAACTGGAGAGTAACAGAAGGTAGAGGAAACTTTCACTATAAAGTTATGAAAATTCCACTTGCTGTCACAAAGGATATACTGAAAACATAAAAAAGATATATTTATATATATATATGTATATATATACCATATATAAGGATACTAAAACACAGTTAAAGAATTGAAGTAAATGGCTTATAATATTTATTTATGATTATGCTTTATGTGCGTGCAAAGAATTTTCAATAAACAAATAACGGAAAGCAAATGGTGTCATCGTTTTTAAAATGATACTAAAAATCAAGTTCTCTTTCATACAGAACTTAATATGTGTTCGCTTATCTCACGATAGAAGGTCAATGCTTGAACAAACATCTCTAATTTGGCAAGCTTTTAACTCTACTCTTTATGAGTGGAAAAGTAGACCACATAATTCTAAATTATATGGTCTTTATTATCCAGTTTTACATTATCACTTTTAAAATTTTAAATTTGTGGAAATTTTCACTTTAATTACTTGTAATAAATGATAAAACGGTAAAATCTTTGAAGCAAAAACGTTCATCACATAAGAATACGAGTATTATTGTTGAAAAGTTTTCATTTAACCTATACACAAACACATACACACATACGTAAATGCATATTCATAAATACATAAATGTATGTAGCATGCATATTTAACTGCTTATTAAGCATTTCACATTTCAATTTTGTCTTAGAATTATTGCCATTGCATACGCAATTATTGTACAATAAATGATCATAAACTCATCATAAAAGCCAATTACAAATTCAGCAAATTTATTAAAGTGCTCATTTGCATTTTGACAATAATCATATTACTGTATACAACGTGTATACATGTACATACAAACACATATATATACACATATGTTAATACATGCAACTTGTACATATACAACTACAATATGCTTAACATTGCATTTCCTGTTTCCGCATTTAAAACTTGCTTGCGTTGCATACAAATTTTGTTTACATGTGTCTATGAATTTGTGTATATGTATGTAAGCATATATGCATATGTGTGTGTCTGTCAGTGCATATGGCTTTGTATGTTTGTTTCTGAATGTCTATGAGTGTTTGTGCACATTTTCAAAGACAACATCAATTAAATAAAATTTAATAGTTTGTGATTCAAGTCATTGTCTTTCTCTCACTACACGTTTGTTATTATAGCTTGACATTTGCCTTCAATTTAATTTTCATCGTTTCACGAAAATGATGACGCTATGTCATTAATAGTATCATGTATAAACTAACACATACACACACACATAAATACATTTATTTAAATACACTTGGCATGGATGTATTTGCACTAATTATGACTAACTACTTGATTTTATTTATTGTCCTGTTTTGTTGTTTTTGTTGTTATTTAAAATTATAGTTTAAGCAAACAATTTTGACAAAAACATTTAAAGTTGGCATAATTCATAAAATTAAATACAATCTCATATAAATTTAATATGTACTAGGTGGCGCAAAAGTAATCACTCGATTTGATTTAGCTATAACTTTTTTTTCTAAATTAAAAAGCGTTGATTTTATTTTTAAAAATTTGTTTGTGGACCTAAAATTTTGTTCCATTAAGAACTGAAAATAATATCGTTTAAATGTTAGGCTCCAATAATTATTTGAGCCTTTTTTATGGCATCTCCAATCAGTTTTCTTTACTTCTTGTCTAATACTCAGAGCCGCGAGAATTTGTGGCTTATTCACAATTCACCAATGACTTCAAATAACCCCAAAAAAGTCTATAATTACCACAATTCACCCAATGACTTCAAATAACCCCAAAAAAGTCTATAATGACCAGATCGGATGATTTTGCGCACTAATATAAGTCACCAAAATTGGACATTATTCTACTATATCTCAATTATTCCGCATTTTTGAGGACTATTCCTATCCATGGTTTGTCTACGTGTATTCTGCTTCAATTTTCTTTAGAAATGTCAAAGACGTGATAACATACGACAGTATTGGCAAAAATTAAAGCATTTTCCGAAAGGGTGAGGTCTTTTGCGCCACTTTGTACCAACATCAACATATTCTTAACAGTCACAGTGACTACCTCTTCTTGTGGTAAATATTTCTAGTACATAAATTAAGGGATCCAAATTAATATTTAAATTTAATCATAATCAGAATATAGAGCAAAAGCAAAATAATGTAATAGAACTTCACCAGCGTTTTTGACCACATTTCTTTGATTCCGAAACTTTTTTAATGGCGTCAACTAACCAAATGGAGGCCCTGCCATCTCAATTCAATTTTTCTAATTTAATTTAACCATAAAAGACTCGACAATATAGAAATGACCGATATATTGACTGATACTAACGAAGTCGATATTTTCACTTGAAATTTGAAAAATTTACGAATGATACCCAAAGCACATTCTCGAACATTTAAGGGTAAATATGTGAGGGAAAGAGGCAAATGCTGGCAAAAAAATATCCTATTTATATGCTATACTTAGAATTAAAAAATGCATACGTATGGTTTTTTCTAACGAAATATAAAAAGGCCGTAATCAGCTTAGTGCTCAATCGTCAGTATTGGTTTCTGTCCAATTCTGTTCGGTTTTATCGTCGGTTGACGATATCTGGCTCCATATTTGTAGTATTTGCCGTGCGCTCGACTTTGCGCGCACGTTCTGCATCATACAGAGTGGTCATCATATCTGCAGCAACCTTGCATGCTGCATTCCATTTTTCCGCTGTGTTACACATCTGTGTCGTCAGATTCCTTTCTGTAGGGGGTTCTCCAAAGGCTTTCTCCAGCTCATCTCTGTTTTTGTTAAAACGTGGGCATATAAAAAGTATATGCTGCGCGTTCTCCCGTTCCTCTGGGCATCTTGGGCAAAACGGGTCTTCTTCTCCGGTGTTGATTTTATGCAAGTACTGCTTGAAGCACCCATGGCCACTAAGCAGCTGCGTAATGTGGTAATTCAGTTCACCATGTCTGCGTGATATCCACTCTTCTATATCCGTAATGAGATTGTAGGTCCATCGACCCTTTTCGGATGACTCCCATCTTCGCTGCCATTCCATGATGGTACGCTGTCTTTCTTCTCTTCTTATGGCTTCGGTTGATTTTGTGTCACATCCATATAACCGCTTCATCTCTTGTGCCTGTAAATCTATGGGCACCTTACTTGCTATGACACAAATAGCATCGTCCGATACTGTGCGATACGCGCTAGCAACCCTCAGGGCACTGAGCCTGTATATTGCACGGATATCCTTCTGGTGTGTTTTCTTGCTGTCCGCCCAGATAGGTGCTGCATATAAGATTACTGACGTAGTAACCGTTGAAAGCTGTCGGCGCCTGCCCTCGCGCTGGCCTCCTATATTCGGCATGATGCGTGTTAACGCGCTGTTTATTCGTGCTGCTTTTTCACTAGCAGCTTTCAGGTGATCCTTGAACGTCATTCTAGAATCTATAAGTACTCCTAAGTACTAAATGTATGGACACGAGGTGATGTTATGATCACCAACCGTGATGACCAGCTCTGCACGTGCTCTTCTGGTACTCAATACCACGACTTTCGTTTTCTGCTCCGCCAATTCCAGCTTCGAGTTGTATAGCCATCTTCTCACTCTTGAGATGACATCGTTACATATAGCCTGTAGCGAGTCCAGGTTCTTGGCTACTGCCACTATCGCGATGTCGTCTGCATATCCTACGATTGTTGTATCCTCCGGGAGATCCAATTTGAGGATGCCGTCATACATTGCGTTCCATAGTGTTGGGCCGAGAACGACAACAACATAAACAACAATGTGTTTACGCATTTTTTTTTTTGTTCTTTTTTTTGGCTCTATGTTATAAGATCAAACTAAAATTTGTATATCAACACAACATAGACTTGCATTTTAAATTGTTTTCATTAGACTAATGAAAAAGTACTGAACTACTTCAAGCGAATCGTAATAATTGGAATCAGTGTTATGATTAACAAATTTATAAAAGTGTCAGAATTTGGGACTACACGTACTTTTCAATACCAAAATGTACCTCACAAAAATTGTGTTGCATGTATCAGTATATTTTAGTACATATCGCTATCTTTCTTTTGCTAAAGACCTAAAAACCCTTTACCAAAATCGAGTTTCTGATGCATTAAGATTAAATGTTTCCACCTAGACCAAAAATTTGTTTGTGCATTCACACAAACTTACGTCTCTGTTCTTTTAGTTAATATAAAAAATTAAAAAAAAAAAAAAAATAGTCAACATATTAAAGTTTGGATATGTATTTTGGTACATTAACAAATTAAGGTGGCAATATACTTTTATACATGTGGCGTTGCACAGCCAAAAACGTACCTCAAAAAAAAGGCGTACTTTCGTGTCATAATTTTGAAATTGTACCCCAAAAAGTACAATTGTACCCACAATCGCAACACTGATTGGAAGCTAGATATTAAATGTTTTGTGTTTTCTGTTTCTTGTATTGAATCTGTGGCCTTTCGATAAAAACTCCAAATGCTCAACACTCTAATCTTTGGTATGTTAACCTCATTTGAAATATGGTACATTAATGAACGTTTCCTTTGTAATTTACCTTCCCATTCTATTGAATTTCCTATCTTTCATTAAAACACATGTTCGATTTTTAAGCAATTTATTGTATTTCTCTTTTCCAAAACAAAAAATTTCTTAATATTTCAACAATCGAGTTCATCTCTTATTTTACTATGCTCCTTGTTTTTATTTGTATAGGTCAAAATTTATGTAATTTCTTAGCAAAAATCACAAAATACTCATATACATATTTCTTATATTGATAATGTTTCATGTTATGTTTTTGTTTTTTTACCTTTACGCAATCAAAACCAATTCGTTTGTTAAAAGTTCTGCACGACCCGGCAGACACTTCATGTTTTTTCATGTTTACTTCTTGTGTGCAAGTTTTATTTACCAAGAACAAATTTGTATCCCTTCAGCAATTGTCTACTTCAGGATTTGTTATTGTTCTTGATGATTATGCTGATTATTTGCATATGTAGATTTATATTTCCAATTTTTGAATTTGAATAATTCACAATATCAAAACGTATTTTTGAGATACATTTGATAGATTCAAAATTATTAGGGAGCATATAAATATGTTGATTTCTTATTGTCGAAAAATTTTAAAGTGATGTTTGATATACAGCTATGTGTATATATCCCAGTTGAAATATGCTCAAGAACTTTTCATTTAAAGGCTTTCTATCAGTTTCAAGCATAACACATTCATTTTCATTTCTGAGTAATGAAAATGGAAGCCAATTACAAAGCCTTCTTCGTTGAGAAGAAATAGAATATGAAAGTTTTCAATTTTATTATATTTCACAAAAAAAGAAGAATTAAAAACTTCTAAATGGGAAACATTCTTTATCCTAAATCATTTCTTTTCTTTTACCTTCCTTTTCCTACTGGGATATACCCATATATGCGTATATGTAAGTGTTTCCATGTGTTCACATTCAAATTCATCTTTTTACTATATTTCAAATTTTCGTTTCTCATCAATTTAATTTTTTGTTGAACATTCATGATGAATTGTTGCTGCAACAAAACAATAGAGGAATGGAAATCGCTTCAATAAAACTAAAAAAAAAAAATAAAAACTAAAACATTCAAAATGATAAATTCGCGTCAAATATTCAAAAAAAAAAAAAATACACTACACTTAAAATTTATGGTTTCATTTGTGTTGATGTCTTAATTTCAAGAAAAGAAAATTTAAAAATTATCAGACTCACATCGCTTAAAGTTTTTAAATATAAATAGGCGACTAGTGAAGAAATTGTAAAAAAAAATTATTAAAAAACTCTGACGAATCGATCTGAAAACTTTGGGACTTTCGAAATTGGAGAAGTCTGAAGAATTTGCCTTTAATAACTGCAAGAATAAAACAAAAAATATTTTCCAATTGGCAATTGTTTCCTATTTATTTTATCTATTTATTTCAGAATAGTTCCGAAATATTGATCACAATTTTCTGAATACTGGATTGCGAAAAATCTAGTAGTTATCTTTTCTAAACACTAATTTAATGGCGATCTTGTATATGTATTTTCATAGCCAAGTCTGTAAGCTCTAAGATCAGAAAACTTATTCTCCTAATAAAATCGTCACTGCCTTCTTTGTATGTCAGCTATCAGTTATGCTTCATTCATGGTCCTGCATTTCTCAACCCAACAAAAAAAACTTCATTGTCTCTAGATGTGATGGATCCAGAGGGTTGTGGGGGCTGTAACTTCTTCCAAAAATAAAAATAAAATTTCTTAAAAACTCTCCACACCGAAACTGATTACCATTTACACTTCAACTATAATATATTTAAAACTTATTTTTAATCTTTTTTCGATTTTCGGTTGAACTTTTCTTTGGATTTTCGGTCTGATTTTGGTTTGACTTTTGGGTTAAGCTTCGGTTTGACTTTTTGCCTAAATTGTGGCCCCAATTTTGGCCTGGTTTTTACTCTAATTTTTCAACTATTTGAATTGAATTTTGTTCTAAATTCCATATCGATTTGAGTTTTGTTCGATTTTTGTTCTGATTTTTAATTTGATTTTTGGTTTGATTTGATCTGAATTTTGGTCCAAGCTTTAGACAGAGTTTTGATCACAGTTTTACTCCAATTATTGGTATGAATTTAGTTAGAGTTTTAGCTCAGTGTTTGGTCTAAGTTTTGGTGTAAATTTGGTCTTTATTTTCTTGAAATGTTGGCCTTGTTTTTAGTCTGATGTTCAGTCTTAATTCTGATCTGAACTTTGGTCTAATTTTATTGAATTTTTATCAGAATTTGTTCTGATTTTGGTCAGAAAGTGGTTTAAGTTTTAGTGTCTGAATTTTATGTAAAATTTTGGTCTAAAGATAATTCGAATTTTTGTCCAAATTTTGGGCTGAATTTGATCTAATGTTTTGCTTGAGTTTAAGTCTGAAATTTTGTCTGAGTTCTGGTCTAAATTTTGGATTGATTGTTTGTCTGACTTTAGTTCGGAGTTTCGGACTGATTATTGTCATGTTTTGACTAAGCTTTAATTTGGTTTAAAATTTATTCTATATTCTAGGCTAGTCTGCTTTGCACCATGGCAAAACCATGGCGAAATTGGATTGATTGTTTGTCTGACTTTAGTTCGGAGTTTTGGTCTCATTATTGTCATGTTTTGTCTAAGCTTTAATCTGGTTTCAAATTTATTCTATATCTAGTCTGCCTTGTACCATGGCAAATACATTTTATGTGTCCTGCTGTTTCGCTTTATATCTCATAAATATTTTTTGAATTCTCAGTTTTGTTGCCAATTTTCGAGACAATTTAAATAATACCGACTACCGATAAAAGAAGTTTTTCAGTTAGAAAATATTTGGCAGTATATTAGAGATCCACCATGAACCACTGGTCAAACGCGCCAACTGTAGACACCCTGTGGACTGTAGACTGTCGAATTGATTCGAGATTATGGTATGATTAAGAAAGGGCATGTCTGAAAACTTGATCCGGGCAGTGTATAACTAAGTCGATACTGCCCAACTGAAGTGCGTTTCCAAATTTTTTTGTATTCATATTTTTGATATACTGTAGTCATACCACAAGAAAAGGCGAATGTTGATTATGCTCCACGTGGTGGTAGTTATGGTGTAGGTAGTGGATTTGATATTTGGTTGGGCTGCTGGTTTTTATGGTGGCAAGTGCTAACCCAACTAAAGTGATTTATTCATTTGCGAGGCATTCAAATATGAGAATAGAGGGAGTGCCTGGTGGCAGCGACGAATGTGTAGGCATGATGGAGTTCCAATGGCTGCAGGCATAACTGCAAAACTCAAATTGTTTTATAGACAACGATGGTGACGACGACACGCTGACGTTTTGTTTTAATAACTTTTTTTGTATTTTGCCTTACACCTACTGTTTATATTATTGTTTTCGTTGTTGCTAGAGACATTTTTGGTGTTTCAGTGATGCCGCCTGACAATTGAAATTATGGATTTTATGTGTCGATAAGCTTTATTGATTTGATGCAACAATCAAATATTTATTATCATCAATAATTTCATGATGATGATAATAATGAAATCGCTTTCAATTGCCAGAGAGATTTGTATGCATTCATAAATTGTGATTTGAATAATGCCAAAAATATTTTTAGTTAAAATTTTTTATTTCACTTTGTTTATTTTATGTCTATTTTATTTTATTATTTGTAAATGTTTTATGACCTCTGTGTGTTTGTATTGTGTAAGTTGTATATTTTAATAAATTACTTATAGAATTTTTATTTGCACATATTATTAAAAATGTATATTAAAAGCTTTCATTATTTCACTTGAAAATAAGATAAACCTGTTCTTTTTTTGTAAAATTGCATATTTTATGCAGAATATCAGCACTTTGCTGATAGGGAAAGTGGTAGGGTGTACAGAGAAAATAGCAGGGTGTCATCAGTATCGCAGTTGATCTGTATATATGTTCCCATTTTTAAATGTAAAAATGTCATTAAGAATGCAAATTAGCTTGTTCTCTCGCATAAATGCACTGAATTAGTAAAGGCTCAAAGAAAGATATACAACAAAAAGTAAAAGAAAGAAAGAGATTTTCTCTTTCTATCTCTATTTCATTATTTCATTTTCTTCTTTTATTTTAAGCTCGATAAAAAAGAAATTAAAATTTTGCACTTAAGTGTTAATTCTTTAGCATAGTCGTTAAAACAACAAAAACAAAAATAACTACTAAAAAATAACAACAAAAACTACTACAACAACTCCTGCAGTTTGTATATACATATGTATGTATAACTAAAGAAAATCCCTAGAAAACTTTGAGATTATTTTAATGAGTATGCAAGAAATGCATTCAACACAACACACAAGCAAAAGTATACAAAACTGTATGAATTTTGTTGTTGGAAATTTAATTTTTAATGTTTTAAATGTTTTTATTATTCTTAAAATCGACAGTAAGATAAAATTAAGTTCTAAAGAAAAACATTTCAATGGCATAATTTAATATTTTAAATGTGTATTCTTTAAAATAAGCAAGTACTTATTTTTAAAGAATGAAACTCATTTGAATAACATTGAGTAAAATTGGCTGTAGAGTCTTTTATGTAACTGGCATTTAAGTTTTAATTATTATGAAATTTTTTTCAAGTGAAACTTCAACATTTTTTATATTGTTTCATCTTTGCTTGAATAATAAGTAAACAACTACCCCAAAACTCGACTAAAGGCACAAGGAAAGAAACATAATTCAGAAACGGGTACCAAACTAACAGTAATCAAAGTCAGTAACCAGAAACAAAAGCTCACACATCAAGTATCAAAGACCATAGTCCATAGACCAAAACCAAAAACCTGAAATTAAAGACCAAAAATTAAAAACCAAAAATCATCGCTCAAAATAAGAAGAGGTCAGATCAAAAACTAAAGTTCAAAGTTGAAAAACCATAGACCAAAGGCCAAATACCAAGGACCGGACACTGAGAAGCACAGACCGACCAAAGATCAAAGTTCAAAAACAAAAGTTTAAAATACAAAAACCGCAGACCAAAGCCAAAGACCAAATACTAAAGATCAAGGGCTAAACATTTAAAACCAACAACCAAAAAACAAAGACCTGAAGATCAAAGTTAAAAAATCAAGGATCACATATTAAAGATTAAAAGTCAAAGACCAAAGAACAAAAATCAGAAAACAAAGATAAAAATAAAAATGAAAGATAAATGATGTGAGAGATCAAAAACCAAAGATCATGGGCAACTGATTAAACCCAATAACCACAAACCAATGGTTAGAGAATAAAAACTATAGATTAAAGAACAATGACCAAAAACAATAAAGCAAAAACCATAGATCTGAAATCAAAGATTAAAAAAATGCAAAACTAAACTAAAAAACAAAAAACCTAGGACCAAAAAACAAATAGAAATTAAAAACCAAAGGGTAAAAATCTAAATCACGAGATTAAATACCAATAACAAAGAGTAGAGACTAGAGTCCTAAAAAAAATATCAGGAACTAAAGACCACACACCAAAGCCCACAAACCAAACACGATGAAACTAAAACACAGAGAAAAAGCCAACAGTTAGAAACAAAAATTCAAAAACCAGAAGCAAAGAACTAAAAATCAAAACCGAAAAATCTAAAACCAAAGATCAAAGACTAAGCATCAGATCCAATGAACCAATAGCTAGCCGAAATAAAGTCAACTACAAGTTTCCTTCTTTAAAACATAAAGAATTGATAACGCTCCATTGAGTAGTTGAAGTTAGCTATCGGTTTGAGTTTTTCTTTCTATTTGATCTCACTAAACATAACTCTTAAGTAAGCAGCTTTTTTCTACCTATAAAACATTGAACTTTCTTAAGCGCTATTTCAAAGTGCTTTTGCAAATGTTATACCTAATATGTGCCTATACATATACACATGTAAAATTTGAACTAAAAAGTCAGAAAAAAATATTTTTAAGATTTAAATTTAATTAAATAAAAACCCATCTCTTTAAAATATTTATTGTTATTGATTTTTTCATGCACTTTTATTTAAAATATATGAACGCACTTGAACTTTAACTTTTGCATATTAAAGTGTTTTAATACAAACCAACCAAGTGAAAATATTTAACCATTACTAAAATAAGTATATGTGCCCAAAATTCATTTCATATTTATTTCCATTTCTTTTTTATATGGTTTGGTTTACTTTTATCTCACTCTCCTTTGCGGTGCACTCGCGTTTTTTGGAATTAATTTAAGCCTAGCTTACAATATGGCCACATTTGCTGATACTTGCATTATTGTTGTTGCAACTGTCAATGCCAATAGTATACATATGTACGCATACACTAGCGGTTCCAGAGATTACTGATGGGGGGTTCGAATTTTTTTGTTTGTTAGTTTGAATCCTGACCAATAATCAAAATGTATGAGATTTTCATTGGTAAGGGTGGACAGTTAGGAAGGGTTTAGTGGATTATCGACAAAAGCCCCCTTACCCCCGCGAATTTAAAAGAGCGTTCATATATTAATATTTGTATGTATGAATGTACACATGTAGAGACAGGTTCATAATTTCACATTATTGTGAAAATTTTTCATCATGCTGAAAGGGAGATAAATTTTATTTGGCCTTTACATAAATTTCATGCAACAATAACAACATTAACTACAACAACAATAACAACAACGACAACAAAAAGAATAACCAGAAGCAGAGTAAAGTCAATAGCCATTCATTTAAACGAGTCAAAAGAGTCGGCGATTTTTTACTCTTTTGAAACGAATAGCTGCTGAAGTATATGAAATTTAAATAAAATTTACATACATGAGCACGCAACCATCGTCGTTCGTTGCGTATTTTAAATATTTTCGTACTGTAGAATATTCTCAGTTGAACTGCAAATTATAACTTGAATCAGCCAAAATCGATAGATCATAGTAAGAAAGTTGTGAAGAAAATAAAAGCTAAAGAATTTGAAACTAAACCTAAAAACTTTGATTTTATATATAGGAAAAGTAATCTACTTGAAAAACAAGCAGACTCAAATACAATATTCTGGGTTCTAGATCACCGGAGAGCAGACGACACTGAAAAGGATCCCAGTTAATAGAAATTTTGGAATATATTCGTTTGAGCGGAAGACAAAAGATCAAAACCAAAGACCAAAGGCTAAACGCAAAAGATTAAAAGCCAAAACCTAAACGGTAAATAACGAAGACTAAACTCCAAAAAACAAAGACCAAACTAGAAAAGCCAGACATTTTATTTGATATGTAGTAAAAAAGAAAAGCTGTAAAAGAAACAGTACAATTAATTGTTTGCCCAGAATCCACAAAATTCTCACAAAAACTTAGACCGATATTCAAACCAAAAATCAGATCAACTGAAGACTAAAAATCTAACCAGAATTAAAGCACAAGCTCAAACCTGAATTCAAAAAAAAAATAAATTAAACCAAAATTCAGACCAAAAATCAGAACTTAAACACTAATTTAAGCTGAATATGAACCAAAATTTAAACGAAAAATTAGCTCAAAATTTACACCAAAATTTAGGCTCACACTCAGTTCCAAAGTCAGACCATAAAACAGATCGATATTCAGACCAAATTCAGACAAAAACTCAGTTAAAAAATTGAAACGGTATACAGAATAAGAATCAGTCAATGATAGCAGATAGAAAAGTATCTCAAAAACGAGACCAAAACCATTATCAACTAATCCAAAAGTTGGACATCTATAAGCTGATTCTGAAATTTCAGAATTATTGTGATCGAAGTCTAGGTACAGTGGTGGCCACGAGTTTAGCAGATCGTTGCATTAAGTTCCTTTTTTTCACCACTGCTTTCAGATATTGCGGTGAAATTTTACAAGTTCATTAAAACAGCAATAACAAATAATTTCCGTTTCTTTATTTACAATATTTTTCATTCATTTAAGAAAAAATTGTAAGTTGTTTCGTTGTAGTACGTTTCGAGTTGGACATTTGTTTAGCACATTTTGGAATTTATTTAATATTTTTATTTTTTGTAAGTTTCAACAATTAGTTACGAGGTATTTATAAAATTTATGATGTTAAATAATACATTTAATTAAAAAAAAGTGAAAATAGGTATGGCGAAAGGTCAGTGGTGCTCAGAAGCAAAAAGGGCCGTCATTATTCAAATGAAAGCGCAGGGTCGGACTGTTTCAGAAATTTCTCGGGCATTAAAATGTTCACGAAAGATGATTTTCAATGCAATGCGACATGTTAATACTTTTAGGGTTACTTAAAATGTAAGACAAGTATCTCGAGCACTTAAAACTTCACCAAAAGATGACCAAATCATGTATCGAATATCAGCTAAAGACCCATTTAAGAGCTCCAATACTATAAAAAAGGAATTAGAATCCGAATACGGTATTCATGTCTCTTCCAGAACCATTAGGCGCCGATTAAACTCAAAAAAATTACGTGGGTGCATTGCACAGCGCAAACCAATGGTGTCTGAAAAAAATTTGAAAGCTAGATTGGAGTTTGCAAAAGAGCACTTAGATAAGCCACTTACTTTTTGGAAAAATATACTCTAGAGTGATGAATCGAAGTTCTGCAGGTTTGGATCTAATGAGAAAAAATATGTATGGCGTCCCCAAAATATGCAGCATAACCCGAAGTACACTATTAAAACTGTAAAGCATGGTGGTGGAAATGTGATGGTCTGGGCAGCCTTTTCCTTGCACGGTGTTGGCCCCATAGTAAAAATTGATACCAGAATGGATCAACATATTTACAAAAATATAATGGAGAGTCATATGATACCATTTGCTGAACAAAATTTACCAACTGGCTGGATTTTTATGCACGACAATGATCCTAAGCTCACTTCCCGGCTGGTGAAGAGTAGCTTAGAGATCAATAATATCAACGTTTTGATGTGGCCCCCGCGTTCTCCCGATCTCAACCTCAATTCTATGGAATGATGTTTAACACCCCGTGGAAGAACGAAAACCCAAGAATTTAACAAAGTTATGGTAGGAAATCCAATACGCATGGAGACGTTGTGAGGTGCTGGTGGAGAGCTTAAACAAAAGATGTGCAACAGTCATAAAAAACAAAGGATTTCCTACCAAATACTAAAAAAAAAAGTTGATATCAGTTAAGGTAAATTGCTTAATCAGCTTAATATTATAGCGTATGCTAAGTGTGCTAAATTGGTGACCAAGCAAAATATTAATGTTCTTAAATTTTTTCTTTATAGGTACAAAATATGTAAATTTATTTTCACTCAAAAAACATGTTCATGTACACTGTAGCACTACATAAGTTTAAGTTTAAAGTTTTTAAAATAATATATCGTCGTCGTTCAAGCAGAAATCATTAAGTCCAAATTAATTTTTTTAATTGGATCCGTATTCTAGAATTCGAATGACATAATAATATCGATTTTTAATGATGCAGTTAAAATCTATAATGATGTGTGTATCAATCTGTTAAGTTTTTAATTTTTGCCAGTGTTCGTAGAGCACTATGCACTGCATTAACTAACTTCATCTCAGAAATTAAAAAAATGGACTTAGTGATTTCTGCCAGAACTACGACGATATGAAATAAATGAATTTGTTGCGTTGAAAAACATGTGTGCTAAACTCGTGGCCACCACTGTATATGAAAAACATTTGTGAATAACGTTTGTGTTGTATACACATTTTAAAATGATTCTATATCCACTACAGGATTTTCTTAATCTGTTGTGGTCGATCCATCATTACATACATATGTAATTTGATCGTTATCATTATTGGATTTTGGCACCACATTACGAGCAAATTTTTGTTCCAAATGATGCAAGGTTGCAGTAAAATGAATTGTTTAATCGACATGGTTTGACACTTAAGTGCGTGGCTTCATATATTTTTTTGGCGAGGAGAAGGATATTAAAAAGCAACGGTCGTCTGATCTGATGTCCAGTGTACATTGTTGTCACTTTGACAAAAATAAGATCATTCATTAAACTGTTAAAAATCATTCACTAATACGTTTTCATTGAAAAATTGATGAAAGTCACATTACATTGACTATGATATCATGGTATCTCAATACAAAGGAAAAAAAAATAATAATATCATATCTAGAAGAAAGAAATGTTGATCATCATCATCATTAAGCTCTAAATCCCCTAATGGGGCACAAGGCGTCAACTACTCCAGATCTTCATCTGACTCGATTAACAGCAAAAGTTCCCAACTCTGGCCAACTACGTCTAAGCGATGCTTTCTTTCTGCTGACTTTTTATACCCAATGCATATAAAATTTTACTCTTTAAACAACTTCTTGCTTTGATTTTCTTCTTATTTCGATTCAGAAATTTATAAATTGAGACGGCATTATTCAACAACACGCTTCATGGTTTTCTTTCTTCAGAACTTTGCTCTATATGGTGCCCATGTACTACTTTGGACTAGTATGTGCACACCATAATTAACTACTTTTTTGTCAATGATTTACAGAATCATAATTCCAGCAACTCGGCTCTACAGTATGAAAAACGTATGAAATTTCATTAATATTTGCGTGCATCAACATGTATGCAATAATGCAAAACATTATGTATTGTTAATATTCTTGTAAACAATTGCAGAATTCCCACGATTAACAGCAGGAGGAGTACAATAAAAAAAAAGCAAAAAAGAAGGAAAAGAAGTTTCCCTGTTCTTTTTCACATTTTTCATACATTCTTATAATACAACAGTCTCATAATATTTAACATAATTGCAAAATAAATAAAGCGATTGAAATGTCAACAACAGCCAAAAATATCCAACAGCAACAATAACAAAAAATGAATTTACAAACTTAACCAAGCATTCAGCAACAATAAAAACAATAAAGAAAAGCAACACCAGCAGCAACAATAATGGCAAATGTTAACAATAATGATAATAATAATAATAATAAAATAATGCAGCAGATTCATTCAACTATACACAATACAATATGTGTACATATACTTACGTAAGCTTGTGTGTATATGTTTAACACACACATACAAAAGGCTGTCTGGAGAGAAGTTTGTAAGGCCAATGTTGTTGGACAACAACAACAACAACCAGAATATATTAAACACATGTAAACAATATGTTTTTCATTCACTCATTCATACATGCTCTCATTGTTTCATTTGCTCTTTAGTTTTTGTGTTTTTTTTATTTTTAAATTTATTATTTTTATTGTTATGAAAATTAACATGCCACACAAAGTTTTTGTTGTTGTGCTCATTCTTGTTAAAAGTTAAATCAATGTTAATAATTTAATAAGCCACACATACATATAAATAAATACACACACAAGCAAACATATACACAAAAGCACTAGCGGATTCAAGGGGAGAGTTTTAGGGTTAAAGGAAAGAAAATATTAAAACCCACCACCCATAAGAAATCTCTGGATTCGCTAGTGTACAAGTACAACTTCTCTCCCAAAGCTATGTATGTATATATGTATAATCATGTTATTGGTTCTTTTGTTTTTGTTGCACATTTTTGACTGCTTGCTGTTGAATGCATCCTTAAATGAAAGATTGTTTTATTTTGTTTCAGTTTTTACTTGCTTCTTGCTTTTTATATTTTTTTTTCGTTTTTTGTGTGTTTTACTTTTTTCAGCCATTATCATTTTCTGTAATCCAATATGGCAATAAAGCATAAAAGAGAAAACCTTTTGTGTGCCTATTTTTCTTTAATAAAATACTCTTTCTTATGTGAGGAAAAATTGCATGCATTTATATATATGTGTATGTGTACACTAACACATACAAGTATGCAAATTCATATACAAAGTGCACATGGTTCGTTTGTGAAAGTAAGTAAAAAAAGCAATTTTGAATAAAGTTTACTTTGAAATATCTAGAATAATTTTGATTAAAATTTAAGTTTTTTTTAACTCTCAGTCCACATCAGTGTCGTTTAAATCACAAGTTTATTCCTAAACAATCCCAGAAGTATTTTGATTTTTGTTAGATTAACTTGAAATCCTATATCCTATGTAGGGTAAGATAATATTTCTTTCTGCTTTGAATTTGTTTGAGTTAAGTTTGGCTGAAGGTTCAAGGGCCTGAACTTGGTCATCCTAAGATAATTACATGTGGTTATATATGGTTATTATAATTATGTGCACCATTCAGTCTCAAAAAAACGGTTAGGCACATATATTGCTAGGATTCAGAAAATTTTAAAATTCAAAACCAGAAAAATGTAAAAATTTTTGAACTGCGTTCCAGTTTAATTTTAAAAATATAGTTTAAAATAGAAAAAGAAACTATAGAAATTATCTTTATAAGCATCACATGTGAGGCTGAGAGCAAAAGCGGCACAACTTCTGTGTAAGTTTAGAAAAAAGTGGTAAAATTTTACTTAAGAGCAAAAGCGGCACAAGTGCCGTTCAAAGCAAAATATGTTCAGAGCAAAAACGGATTAGATCGCTGGTCCCGTTTTGGCTCTGAATGAATTTTTTATGCTCTTTTAATTTGATTCACTTTGCTGTTGTAGAAATTGTAAAACTATTTCTGCTCTCAAATTTTTGCATTTCTTTCTCAACACAAATGCCATTGATTTTGCTTCAAACATCATGCAAAACAATGAATAAACAATTGGCCGATTCACAAGCTGCCATATACTGTCGTATAATCATAATGTCATATAATTTTGTATCAAAAATTAAAGAATTTATGACAAATGAGAGGATAGCACACCAAATAAGACAACTTGCGAATTGCCAAAATATGTAAGTTAAAATCTCCGTAACGTCATGACATGGCAATAGCTCAATAAATATTTTATAGGCCTTGCTATCGGAAGTTCGGTGGTTCTGGGTCTCGGTAAATATTTTGTTTTTGTAATATTTTTTCTTACAAAATGATTTTAAGTTTCTCAATTACAAATTTGTTTGTTTGCATTCTTTATCCAGCTACGGCTGAGTCGATAGCGTGGTCGACTTGCTGCATTGCTGGATGGTTGGTGTTCTATTATGGGTATAGCTTTTTCAGTCTTTTTTTAAAAAGTCTGAAAAATTTAAGTTTTAGGTATAATTTGTGAAATTTGAAAAATCTCTATATGGTATATTTACATTTTTCAAATTTCATAAAATTTATATTAAAATTTTACCATAAAACTAATTTTCCGGGGAAGATAAAATTTACGTTTTACTTCAGAAAAAAGGTCTGGGCGACAGTATTTTCATTTGAATGTACTATCTGCTGGAGACAGATAAAAATTGTGATATACTATAGAAATGAGGTCTAAGACAAATTAATTTTACTATATATTATAAAAATTCTATAATTTCCATGCCCAAGAAACAATAATTACAGTGGTAGGTTAGGTTGGAGTGGCAGCATTCTGCTTGAAAGCACACTTAAGTACATTTAGGCTCATTGTGATAACACAGTACGTCGCGACTCCCCCATTTACGGATTAGAAAACCATGAGGATTCCATAATGAATCTGTCCTTAATATTTATGGATGATAGCTCGGGCAGACTAGTGAAGAAAGGTGAGCCCAGGAGTTTTAGTCTCCTCTTGGCCAGAGATGGGCATTCGCACATGAAATGGAGGACTGTTTCTTCTTCCTCCTCGGAGCCGCAGCCCCGACAGAAGTCATTGAATGGCAGTCCTAGTCTTGCAGCATGTCTCTCCATTATCCAGTGTCCCGTGAGGACCGAAGTCGTAATGCTGATGGAGTTTCTGCTAAGGTTGAGTAGCTGTCTAGTTCGTTTATTGTTCATAGTGGTCCATGTTAGCCTGGTAATACCACAGATATGCTCCGCTACCCAGGATCTTTTTGCTTCCTCAAGGTAGTTTTGCTTAATGGCCAATTTAATAGACGTAAGAGGTGCACCAATGGTGCAAGAAGATGATATATCGGTAAGCTGAGAACCCTGTTTAGCTAGCTCGTCAGCATAGCAGTGACCTGAAATATCCATATGTCCAGGTACCCAAGTGAACCTGCGATTGACTCGACTAAAATTTGAGTGAAGATCGGCATTCAAGAACAAGCTTTGATGTAGTGAAAACACCGGCTAGAGACTTGATTGCTGCTTGGCTGTCCGTGTAGATGCGAATATTCGTATCAAATGAATCGTTGCGAATAAGCCACTTGGACGCTTGATAGATAGCCATTACTTCCGCCTGAAAGATGCTGCAATATTCAGGAAGTCGGAAAGAGAGTCTGAGATCTAGCTTGCTAGAGAAGATGCCACAGGCGACTCTTTCCTCCAATTTAGACCCATCTGTATAGATGTCAATTGAATTGTCCGTGACCACCTCGTCATTAACCCATTCCTCTCTACTGCGGATATGGGTGAAGAACGTATGGTTTAAATTAGGGGTAGAGCAAATGTAGTCTACGTTAGTTGGTACGGACGTATCATGGATTAGAATCTTGGCATGGCCCATGTTTGACCTGGTCCAGCGTGTTAGGGCACTGAGTCTGGCAGCAGAGCACTTAGCTTGTTGCTTAACCAGAAGTGAAGTTGGCAATCAATGCAGGATTGCGAAGAGAGCTTTCGTAGAGGTAGCGCGGAGAGCCCCAGTAACCAATATGGCTGCCATTCTTCTAACCTTATCCAGTTGCTTAAGGTTGACCGCTTTTGCAGTAGCTGGCCACCAGAAGACGGATCCATAGAGAAGATTAGACTCGGCCACTGCTGTGTAGAGGCAGAAAGTAACTCGAGTTTGAAGACCCCATCTTATACCTACTGCCTTCTTACAGCAGTAGAGAGCACAAGAGGCTTTACGTACTCTCTCAAGAACAAGTCCTAAATATATGACGCGCTTGCTAAGGCAAAGCGAGGTGCCATTAATTTTGGGGAGGGCAAATGTTGGTAAAAAAGTACTTTACCCTATATAAAAATATAAGTACATATGTAGTAAAATAATAATAAAATATTTTCTTATCTAGACCCAAATATTTGGGAATTTATACATCCTTTTATTCGCAAAAATGAACAACAAACTTTACTTTGCTAAGCAAACATTTGATTGTTACTCATACGCCATGGTGACCAAACTAAAATATAAACTTAGATTATCAAGTAGGTATCTATTATTTTAAAAACATTATAAAAAATAAATAATTTTACCTAGATTATCTCATATTATTTTAAATATTGTGAAATTCATAGCTCCCTTTCTTTCCATTCCCATTCAACATAATAATTTAAAAATTTTCGCAAAGAATTTACAAAACAAACTCGAAGGCACATTTAAACTTTTTTCATAACTAGTTTTTAAGTCGTCTTTATTTATGTGTGTATACGTATGTGTGCGTGTGTATGTATAAAACGGTAAGTAACATTTTTGTGCAGACTAAAATCACTATTCAAAACTTCCACTATGAACAAAGTAGGCGTGTCATATTGCAAGTGTATGTGTGATTGTAGTCTGGTTGTTTCTTCTGAAATAAGAAAGAAAGTATTTTTATTTGAAAAGTTTTTTTTTTTGTGTTGTTTTGTGTCAAAAACACAAACTCAAACAAAAACGAAAAAGAAACAAAAAGACAAAAGTGAATAATAACAAAAAAGTAAAAAATAGCAACAAAGTCAAACTTAAACAAGAAAACAGAAAAAGAGAAACAGAAACGTAAAAACATAGAAACACTATAGAAAAACCAATGTCGAAGTTTGTCGGCAAAGTTGGTAAATGCGCGATTGTCAGTATACACAGGTATATTTAGTGTGGAGCTACAAATTCATTTCAATTTGGAAGCAAGAGTTTGTTTCTACTTTCTTTGCAACAATTGTCGAAGTTTATGGTTGCCATTTTGCCAGGTGAACAACCAAATCGCAAATGTGGGTTAAAAGTTGCATTTGAAAATTTTATTTGTTTTGCTGCTTGCTTATTTTATTTGTGTCTCTTTATTGTTATTTTTCAGTTTTTAATTTTGCTTAAATTGTATTGCAATTTTGTTGTTTTTGTATATTTTGTTAAAACATTCATTTAAAAAATAAATAATACTGGTTGAATTTGAGAAAACATTTTTTAATAATGTCTAGTTATATAAACATGCAAATATATTTGCTTATTTGAGCATCACGTTTATACAAAATAATAAATATCTTCAAAATCTTATTTGCATTTTCCACGGCAAAGCAAACATAGCACTTGGTTTTGTTGATCCTCAATATTCAAACCTTGATCATTAAATGATCAAGGTTTGCCTTCTTCCATTAGCATCATTCCTGCGATATATATATATGTATTGCTTAAGAAATTTTTTGATCTAAATTAATAAAAATATTATTAATAATAATTAATAATATTTTCAATAAGACTGCAAAATTAAACTGATAGGTAGGTACTTTTATCAAATTGTAAATTAGAAATAACTATTTATAATGTAAGCTAAAAGTTATGGATCAAAACGTGTTTGTGCCATATTAAAATCCTTCATCATGCCGGGATTGGTTCAGGCAATATTTTATAATGGACGAGCAAAAACTTAAAAAAATCTTCGAATAAAAATTTCTCACAATGGTAAATGTCTTAAGAAACTCAATAAATTACATACTGCATCGAACTGCAGCGACTACATTGGGCCTGACATATAATTACTTCGAATGAAATACAACGAAATGCTCAGCTGTGAGAAAGCAGGATCGGAACGAAGAAGTTTATGATATAATTCTTATATTCGCAAGATATGGAAATATAAATTGAAGTAGGTTAAGATACCATTGGGACTGACAAGCCAGTAAAAAAGATAAAAAGAGTAAATCCTTGAGTCAATCTTGAATACTCTCAAGCTTATAAATTTATAAACTCAGAGAATATATTAATATCACAGCCCAGCAAAGGAAAGTTTTTGCAACAGAGTAACCGTAGTATACTACTGAAAGAAGATATTGGGTCATAGTTTTTGCTAATTCCAATTCAAAGTCATAATTTCCATGTCATCAGAATCAATAGGTAAGTGTAAACTTAAAGAGCTAAAATTTTTTACTCCTTATAAAAAGACAAATATTTTGGAGGATTTTCACTATATTTTATAAAACAAATTATTAAATACTTTACCTTGTATTGTGTAAATTAAATTATTTTACCAGTAACTAACTTGGCGAAAGGTTTCCGATGAATACTTCTTGTCATTCAACTACGAAAAGTTAACTATATTCTCCGAAATCTCCTGGGAACGATTGGGTATCTAAAAGTAACCAGACATGTGTTGCACTAACGGATCCAAACAATTCCTAAGGGGAAGAGCAGAGAGTTTTAAGTTTTTGGTCCCTTTAAGTATGTTGTTCATTCATGACCAACGATCAAAATATATGAGATTTTTACAAGTAAAAGGGGGATTATTCCGAAGAGTCCCCCACCCCCTCTAGAATACGCTAGTGTACTTAATAACAATGGACTTAGGCGGATTTTATACTAGTCGTATTTATTAAAAGCTAGACTAACACAACTACTAGGCACTCACTAACATATGAGGATACAGAAACACCCAAACATGTAAATATGTATATATGTATGTAAATACGTAAGAGTATGTATTGAATATGTAAACATAGAAAATTTCATTACGTCAGAGTGAAATTGTTAAATCAACAGTTTCCAAAAACCGGATGTGCACAAATGTGTGCTGTTGTATGTGTGCAAACGCACACATTTGTGTATACCCAGCTAGCATTACGAAGATTATTGGCATATTTGCGATCAACGTGAGACTCCATCAGATTTTTAGAAGAATTACACTAACAAAATGCATAGTCTTCATTAAATAATGTGTAACAGGCTTAAAGAACGTATATGGCCAATTTTTTGGTCTTTAACGTTACAGTCGTAGCGCATATTTTTGCAAATATGTCGAAAATATCCCATGAAACCAAATTTGTTTTTCCATTGGCATGAAAATAGGCCTCAGAGCCTACATTTCATGTGAACAAACTTTTTTTAACTTTTGTCGTTTCAAAGATATAACCGTTTTAAGTGGTCTTTAACGTTATAAATTTTTGCCAAAAAAATGTAAAGACCAAAAAATTGACCATATGTGTAGTAATCACAACAACAGTGTATGTATATGGGCAAATCAGACTGCCATTTCGGAATCCGCCACGATTCCTTATCAGTGATCTAGTCTTCAAATTTTACTCCAGCGAAACTCTTCGTGGGGGTCGTTTGGAGAGCGATTTTGAATTCTCTTTTCTGAATTGTTTCATTTTTCTGTACATCTTTGCTCATCATATAATCGTCCGGACGATTGAAAGATGATTTTCAAGTAATTAGTTTGTGTCGTGGTTCTTGGTTGTAGTGGTGTTTGCTAAATATCTGCTATATAAATTAAAAAAAGTATTATAATTTATATTAAAAGATGTCGTCTAAAGGAATAAGAATGACAAACGAAAGAAAGCCTCCTAAACAATGTATTGACGATACCAGACAAAAGAGTTCGCCTTTCTTCCATATACTTGTATACATTAAGGTAGGATTCTTTAGTGCATACAATATTAGTTGAAATGAAAACTAACTTCTGTTTATGATGTTTATGATAATATTTTTGGCTCCACGAAATAATTCCTAAATGAAATAACTCCTAATTGAAAAATGAAATAAGTCCTAACGCTAAATAAATCCTAATGAAATAACTCCTAATAAAAAACGAAATAACTTCTAATACAAAAATGAAATAAATCCTAATTTTTAGGGATTATTTTACAATTAGGAGTTGTTTCATAATGAAATAAAATAATTCCTAATATAAAAATGAATTGACTCCTAATTCAAACATGAAATAACTCCTAATTTGAGCAAAAATAAATGAAATTTATCCTGTAAACTTTCCAAAGACACACCACGTGGTACTTAGGCTAAATATGGATATTATTAATTTTGATATTGTTCCACCCTCTATAATAAATTCATTCTACAGTGACGGCACCTAAACGTCTAATCACCACTGTTTGGTTTTGCGAATGGAATAAATCTAAAGAAACTATTTAGGCTCTGTGAAATTCGACCGAAATTAAAAATTCGCGCGAATTTCGTACTATTATTCTTTTAAACTCTCAAAAACTTACATATGTTTGAAACAAACTTCTGATTAAAATTTTAATTGTTTATAAACGATAGAATGAGTAACAAACGCTTATTTGTTTAGTTTATATTTTATGTAAATTTAACTAAAGCCCCAAAAAAATTTATAATATTCCTTTTTTAGAAAAATGAAGGAAAAATTCAAAATAATACATGAAAAATACGAAATAAGGCCCTACAAAATGAAATAAAGCCTTAAAAACGAAATAAGAAACCAAAAATTATTTGGTCGAATTTCCAAATGAATTTTGGCTTAAATTCCTTTTTAAATAATTTTGCCCGGAATTCCTTATTTTTTTTTTTTTTGGTCGAAATACCTTTGGTCGAATTTCTGTTCCCCGTTTTGAGATATCTGGATTTGGGATATTTAGATTTTTAGTACGAGGAATTAAACTTTGATGCCGAAATAGCAAAGTATAAAGTGTGTATTGTATTCCAAAAACAACATTACGAAATTTAAATAACTTCTTAATATTATAACATATTTCATCTTTTCATTAGGAGTTATTTCATTTCATTATGAAATAACTCCTAAGATTCTTGCCGATCAGGAGTTATCTCACTGTAACTCCCAATAAAAAATTAAATATCTCCTAATTTTTTTTTATATGAAGATTTTTGGGAGTTATTTCATTTTTCGATTAGGAGTTATTTGATTTAGGAGTTATTTCGTGGTGCCAATATTTTTGCACAACAGTATTTTTATCTGAAATGAAAATCTAGCCAATGAAACACTTGTAAAGGTATGAAATGAGTGTGTTAATTACCGATATAAAAAAGAACCTTTTTATCAAGGAAAATTATGAACATAGTTTTCTATGTACTAATAAATAAAAATAGCAAAGAAAAGAAAACTAAAGATTTTTTCGTAACACACTTTTAGGCAGTAAAAAATTCTTCCCGGCAAGCCCTTTACGATTCGCTTTCAAATATTCTAAACTAATCTTGTGCAACCTTTCCTGACGATTCATTGAAGACTCTTCTTCTTCTCACGTGGTCAGAAAATTCTTCCCCATGAATCACCAAAATGACTTAATTTCTCCCAAAGAATAGAACTTCCGCGATCTGACAGTGACATCGCCGACGATTAAATGTGGTTTCTCGGTGAATCGTCGAAGTGCCTTCCGTGATTAAAAATACTAGCTGGGTATTTAGATATAAATACAAACATGCATATATTTGTATGCAGTATTTGTGTGTGAGTGCGTGTTGATTTGTTCAACATTTTTGTTGATAAATTTACATTTCAAATGAAATGAGCAATAAATTTTATTGTTTGATGTTCATGTTGCTGGATTTTGTTGTTTTTGTTGCTGCTATTTTTTGTTATTTTTACTTATATGTGTGTATGAATTTGCTCTTTTGTATCTTTCAACAATTGTTGCTATTGTTTTTATTGTTACTTTTGCTGTTAGTTGTTGTTGTTGCTGCTGTTGTTACTGTTATAGAAATTAATTTGCTTCAAAACTTTTGTTGACATTATTTTGTGTTGGTGACAGAGTTGCCAAATGCAATTGTATTTGTGGTTTATAATGTTTAGCCACACACACACACACACACACACACATACATACATACATATGAACATATGAGTGTAGGTAGTGTATGAGTTTGTAGTGTTGCCACTACATACAACATTATGTACATATTTAATTGACATTTGAATTTCTACTGTCAATTATGTTCATATTTGTTAGGCGTGTATAAATATTAAACGGAAACAATACAAATTCAAAATATACTTACATACATATTTACTGCATACAAACAGGTGCTTATTCATTCAGTCTATGTATGATTATTTGTATATATGTTTGTCTATTGGTGTGTATAAGATTTATAGTTTATACATAGTTTATTTAGGTTTCAAAATCTGGAAAATTTTGAATGCTTCTATTTGAAATTGTATTTATTGTGATTATCAGTTGTGCAGTTCTCAAATTGACTAATGAAGCTGATAATGATAAAAGTTTGCGACAAATAAACAAAATATGAAGATAAACCGATTCTAATACGAACAATTTGATTTTGAATTGTTAAACAAGCTCAAAAGCAAAATCAGGGATTATTGTTTGTGGTCATTGAAAGAGAAAACTGTTACTTTTCATTTACTATTACTAACTGAAATAATTTATAGACATTCCCACCCGAACAAGTATTTCTAATATCAAAAGATTTAAGTTGCACAAACATCGTGAACCTTAAAGGATCTGCTGCTTCTTACTATGTTATCGGTTGGTTGATGCTACGACAAATATTTAAATAACCAGTTACCAAATCGGTATACCTACAAACTAGAGCCATTGGGGAAATTCAAAGCTTATTTTCAACGAATATTGAAAGATAATACTACTGCTTTCACACACTATTGTCAACAGAAATCATACAGTGGTATTCCTTTTCTATTCGTTCCTTCATTTTATCATATTATCAACAGACTTCATTTATATATACTACTATCTAAAAATTTCGGTGGTGAAATTTAATACCAATATTCTGACTAAAAAACAAACAAAAATTATGACCAAAAAATTTACCAAAACTCAAATCAAATATCAGATTCTAACTCAGGCCATAATGTAAACAGCAAAAATAAAATAAAAAACGAGACCAAAAATCAAACCAAAATTTGAACCAATATTTAAGTCAAAACATCAAAAGTCAGACTAAAACTATGACCAAAAAAATCATACGATATTTCAAGCCCAAATTCAGACTAAAACCAGACCTAAGCTTAAACCAAAAAGCGACTAAATTGAGAACATCATTTAGAGCAAAATATGCCTAAAACCATACCAAACATCTTGACAATTTGCCAAAAGTAGGACAAATTTTCAATCACCGTAACTAACTATTACCGGTCCTCTCATTTCTAATACTTACAAACCTTTTCAAAGATTTTTACCTCTGCTGCCTAATATTCATTCAAAGTTACTCTTGTAAATATTTAGATGTTCAAATTTACCAGCAAACTTAAACTTTTGAATGTCAATTAACAACGACATAATCACTGTTTTCTACTAATCTTAACTGGTAACAGCCCAAAGAATTTCATAGCGCATCATAATTTTTTTCAGAATACATGAGTTTAGATTTAAATGTGGGCTGGACTAAACCAAAGCAGCACTCAGTCTCAAGTACCATTTTTCTATACCCGTGATTGAGCCAGTATAAAAGAGTAGAGGGACAGGAAAAAATTGTGAGGTGAGGGGGGGGGGGGAGGTGAAAGCCTAGGATCTCTCAACCCCGAACTTCTTAGTTTCTTTGACGAACCTAAGAAGCTCTATGGATAGAACCCACGAAGAAGAAAAGGTTCCGAACCCATGGTGCAATTACAGAACCTGCATTAGCTAGTTTATCAGTTAGTTCATTCCCTGTAAAACCAGAGTATCCATGAACCCAAACAAGACATAACTTGTTGTGTTTTGCATCACTATTTAGTTTTGCTTTACATTCGTTAAGCAATTTTGATGAGCTGTCATGGTTAGCACGGGCTTTCAGTGCAGCCTGGTTATCACTGCATATGCACTTCCCACGCCATCTCCTCTCAATTGTCCAGCCCGCCATGCCTAGAATAGCGAAAAATAGGATGACTGTCGCCATCTGTCTAGTGGCAGAAGAGTAGTCTCAACGTCCAAGTATCAACCGAATCCAGTACGGTGTAAAGTTTTGGATCTGTCGGTATAGAAGGCATTTCTTAAGACCCCGGAGTACGACCTTAAGACTTATCAATTGATCTCGTTCCGAGAGCCTAACATCATATATTCGAAGCGGATACAAATCACATGATCGTCAATGGGCATCAAGAACAGTGAGCACTATACTGGCAACTAGTGGTATATCTGAATGTGGCCCATATCGACATGCCAGACTCCATTTATCCGGAGTCTGTAATCCGCTCTCATCATTTCTTTGCGGATTTGAAGATCCAAACTTCAAAATCAATGAAATCGCATTTTAAAATTTTTTAATATTTGGATTTGTATAGCGACTTTGAGTGTATTTGCTTTGTTGATTAACTAAGTATTCAATTTTATATTCAATAATTTTTCAACTTAAGTTAACACTTCACATTCATAATTTCTAGGCTTTTATTAAACTAAATATCAAAAACTTCCAACAATATTTACTTTAAAAGAATTGAAAAGATTTTTGAAAAAAAAAAAACATAAAAAAATATTCTTCTTTTAAAAAAAAAAATAAGAATACTTCAAACAATTTCAATTTTATTATAGTGATGAAAATTTGCTCCATTTACTTACATTTACTGCTACATTTCCTACACTGCAGTTCTGCTCCTCCACAGTGGATAGAAAAGAGAAGAGAAAAGAGTTGTAGGTGCACGAACACGAGTAAAAGAGTATATTATCAAAGCAGGAAGTGGTTTAGCGGATGCGATGCTGTGAATCGCATTCATTTTTATGTTTGTGTGCTTTGGCAAATGATATTCAATTGTGTACATATATATATATAACAGTGAATGTTTTAATGTATATGTATAGAGAATATCTGTGTGGTTTTGCTTAACGTTGTCAAAGTATATATTCTTAGCTTTTCTTTTTAGGGTTTCACTATAAAGAAAACCATTTAAAATATATATATACACATATAAAGAAGAAGGATTTGACAAGTTTTTATGATTTTTTATTCATTCAAATAACCAAACACACACACACACATGTTTATAAATTTTTATATATTTATATACTTATATATGTTTCTTTGCAGATAAAAAGCTTTATGTAACATGTTACGATGTCGAAAGTGTTTCAAATGTTTTGCTGTGTGTGTAGTGTATTTGTATTACCGGAAATTAGATTTTGAGCGTTTTTATAATACAGTATTTTTTTTTTCGGTTTCGTTACAAATATCTTGATTTGAGTTTTCAATATATTTTTCAATAATTGATTGGAAATGAATACTATTCTTCCTGTTTTTTTTTTTTTTTTTTTTTTAATTAAAAATTTCATTGAATGCCGCACATGTTCGTTGTATCTCCATTTTCAATAGATTCATTGTTATCAATTTTTGTATGGAATCAAACATTCACACATTCATACTCTCTTGCTATTGTCTAAATAACAACAAAAAGTAATCAAAGTGTTGCCATCTATTTATACTGAAATTATTAAAATCAAACGTATCGGCACATATGTACATTCATATTACATACATATCTCAATAGTTTTAGACTAAAAAATAAAATTGTAGAAACCATTTCTGAGTGCCCAGATTTTTATTATATCTAAGTCTTTATTGAAGTCAATTATGCGGCTATATAATGAGTCACGATCAGTACTAGTATATAGTTGTACATCATCAACATATATGTGTATTTTACAGGTTTGGAGTGATTTGAGCAAGTCATTGATGTACATTATAAACAAAAGAGGTCCTAATACAGAACCCTGAGGAACACCTTTAGTGACAAATAGTGGGTCGGACATAATGTCACCCACACATACAGATTGTGATCTTTTACGTAAATACGATGTAACCAAATTAACTTAACATTTAACAATTTCTGACACAATACTTTATGATTTACAGTGTCAAAAGCTTTTGAGTGGTCAAGTAAGGTAAGTATCATTATTTCGTTATTTTCAATAGCACAGCGAATATCTTCCTAGACGTCAATAAGTGCAGTAATACTGCTATGTTTTGGTCTAAAGCTAGACTGTTTACTTGTGATTAGTGAATTTTTTTCAAAAAATAGATTAAAAAATAGTAAGGCTGTATAGATATTGGTCGATAATCACTATTATTCTTAGGCACGGGTATGACTTTTGCTATTTTCCAAAATTTTATAGACAAGAAAGCCTGAAACACATCGCATTGATCAACATTCCACGGTAGTCAATATATGGGACACCGTTACTGTGTGTAACAATTTTCGTCACATGCTCTTGTAAACATTTTAGCTCACGGTATGGGCAAAATTTCAAATGTGTAAAATGTAAGAATAACTGTATCGTAAGATGTAAGATAACTGTAACGTCCAGTTCCCGTCTCGCTCACAACAAAGAGAAGAGAAGAAGAGAGGGAGAAATTAAACTACGAGCGGAGTTTGTTTGTTTATGTTTTGATCAATTTACTCACACATATATGTACATACGAAAACAAAATGTGTGTGTACATTTATTCGTGGCAGAATTATTTGTTGGTGTTAAACGTGTGGAGACCCAACGAGAAAAAAAGCACTCCAAAAGGCCTTTCGGAGTGCTGACAAGTCAGCTGTAGGCGCTTCCTCTCCGTATGACATACCATTACGTTTTTAACATTGCATGTTATTGGTAAAAAGCACTCCGTTTACCCTCCTTTTGGAGTTCTTTGAAAGGCCTCCCGTGAGATCTTTGCATCAGCAGTTCGTTCGCATTTTTCCACTGCCCTGCTCTACAACATTCTTCTTCTTCTTTTCTAAGTGCTTCAAAAGACCTCTCACGAAATCTTTGCGTCAGCAGTTCATTCGTTTTTACCTCCACTCTGCTTTATAAAATAAGGGCAAAATTTGATTTTCATGTTTTAACACTTTATATTTTAAATAACTTTTAAATAATCAAATATATATTACTTATAATTATAACTAAGTATTTTTAGATTAACGTTTAATTTATTTCGGCGGAATTTCTTGCGGCATCTTCTATAAGATCCTCATCGCTGCTTCAAATTGGTTGAAGTCGAAATTTTCCCTTTTAACACTATCTGCAAATACAAAAGATATACACACATTATATGGTATTTTTTCATTCGTTATATTTTTTCAATTTAATTTATATATATTTATATATAATTTATTCATACCTTTTAATTATTTTCGACAATTGCCGATGACCGTTTCGCTTTAAAACAGCACGCGACTTACTCCTACGTTTATTTTTGAATTTCGTTTGTATTTTTTTTTTTTAGTGTGACCAAAATATAATAAAAAGTTTATCGGCTTGAAAACGATGAGTTTACTGAATATTTCGGTTTGAAAACGAAAAAAAGTATAGTCTGACGATCTTGTCGTTGTTTGATTCGGTAACGATTGCTTTTCGCGGCAAGTGGTCGTTAACAAAACAAAAACAACAAGTGCTGACCTTTTACTCCTCAGGCGAGCTGCTGACAATCGGGCCCGTTGGGGATCGACTATACCATACGAGCAGAGAAGGCGCCGTAACAAACACAAGCAAGTTTGATAGGTTTTGAATTCGGTTAGTTAGATTGGATTAAAATTAAATATTTATTATAAAAACAATACAAAATGATAATAATAAAGAATCTAGGTTTCAATAAATGTATTAACAAAATGTAGTAATAATGATAGCAAACTATAAAAATTATAAAAATTTTGCTTTGTGCATTAACCTTAGAAATGCAACACTTATTTATTTATGTAAATAGCAAATATGATAAATAGAAAAAATCAAACTTATTTATTATAAAATCACCTTTTTACTTCAATAAAAATACATTGTTTCTTATTTTTATTAAATGCAGTTAAGGTAAATCTCTTTGCGGTTCTTTCAAAAAGTAGTGGGGTGACTGGTCACCCCTGTTGCCTTTCTAAGGTTAAATGCGGAAAGCACTTATCGTCGCCTGAGGATTGATTTGACGTATGTGTGTACAAATTCATATACCTATACGCCAAATCAATTCTCAGGTGACGTTATGTAAAATTTTCACATCTAATAATATTTCAAATCGACTGGAAGAAAAACTCAAAGCGCGAAAAAAAAGGATGCAATTGCAGCTGCGTATATGCGAGCATATAGTGTCCGATGCATTAAGTAAAAGAAAAATAATGCAATTACAACATATCAGACCTATTCACGATTTGGTGCAAATGCAAAATATTTCTGCTATCACAACAACAAATATATGCGATATGGAATAAAAATTTGCATTTGCAATGATGCAAGACCATTTGCAATTTATAGTGAATTGGGCTATTATATATAAAAGATAATGATATCTAATAAACTTTTAAGTTTGTAAAAGAATTGTTTTAATTTGAATTATTTACCTAAGCATATAGATTATACATCAAATCCCTATATATGGCTATACATATGTGAGGTTATGTATGCGTGCCTTGCACGCCTACATATACAAATACACTTTTAATTGATAATGTTGTTTATCTAAATCAAATGTAAATACATTGAATTACGTGTGTAAATCACAAAATGTCAATCGTCTTCAAAGCTAATAAATAAGTATCACTTTTTACAAATACCTACCTGAAAGAAAACTTGACAACTAAAATTAATTTGCAATTAATCTTAATTAAATTGGTGTGTTCAATAAACTTAATATATAAACTCAATTGTTTACCTCAAAATATAATATCCGCCAACAGCTTTCCTTCTTACGTTTAGACCAAGAGCATTGAAAATTAATTACGCATATTGTAATTTGAGGCCTAAAAGTAAATATTTGATATGCTTGTGGAAAAAATGTTTATTAAAAATCTTATGTGTACGAAAAATAAAATAGTTTTTAAATAGCTAAATATTCAATACATATAAAATTATAATTTTTACAAATCTTAAAGGAAAAACTACAAAGTCAATGTTGGAATTGCATACTCGAAGTTTGGGTAATTATTATGGCATTTAAGCTTTCGTTATCAAAATTTATATGCTTTTTTAAAGGTGACCTAACTTTTGTTATATTATTAAGCCTTGGAATAGCCTGCTCGACTGCCTCCATTAAAATTTTAAATTAAACACAAAAAGTCTACCTTAAATTCTTCATTTATTACTACAAAATTTAAATTAAAGTAATATTTAAAGTTTCAACTACTTAAATAACAACTATTTTAAACATTCAATGTCATGCCAATTGAAATTCTTAACTGTTAATAGAATTAAAAATGCAAAACAACAACAAATATAATTCCTATGACTACTCTCAATAGCAACAATAACAATTTAAACCAAAAACTCATTTTAATTTTGAAAATAGCTTTTCTTACACATTCATTCATTTTAAAAATGTGTGTTGATATTATTTTTGTTTTACATTCACAAAAGTAGGTAAACTTAATTTTGCTACAGCAACATCCAAACGAACGTCTTGGACTACGCTTGAAGCATAATTTAATTACAACAACACTTGAGGGAACTGATGACGACGGCAACGATGAGATGAAGATTGCCTTGCTTGCTTCATCTAAACTGAATTGAAGGAACAATGGTGTATATGTAGTGTTGCAAGTGAGCAACAACAACAACAACATACTGAAGTGCAACATGCTTGGAATTGTAATTAGTTTTATGAAAGAAGAAGTGAATGAAGTGGAAGTGTAAGAGAAACAAAAAGAGAGTGGAGTAAATGGAAGATGAGTTGAATAGGTACGGTTTAAGTAAAGTGAACTGAAGTGAAGTAAAGAAGTCTACCGATGTTGCCAATGATGTTGCATGGTGCGACACACACAATACATGATTTATATTTGCAAAAGCAAAAACAACAACAGCAACATCTCGATCTAAAGCAATTGTATCGGAAAATTGGTACACGTGCTTGGGGACCTTTGAGCCTTTATTTTGTTGCTTTTGTTTGCTGGTTTATTATTGTAGGCATGTGAATTTAAGTGAACTGTGGTTTTCTTGTGTGAATTTTATCTTTATTTTTCTTTGCTCATATATATTTATCTTTTTGTATATTTTTACTGATAGATTTATTTATTATTATTTGCTTATCTTTTTCTTGGAATTAATATTGTTGTGTTTTTGTTTATGAATGAAAATTCAATGAATATGAAGTAAAATTTAAGATTTTGTTGAGCTTTCAACTTTCTTGGTCTTGGATTTGATGAAAGAATCTTAAGAACTGTTTTAACCACTGGTGGATCCAAATTGGGGGTTTCATTACAAAAATCAGTGTATTTCATCATATTGATCGCGGTTTCCAGAGTAAGCCTGCATTCTTTCAAGTTATATTTCATTAAGTAGAGGAATGAAGGTTGGAAAAAAGTTCACTTTTCACTATCAACAATTTTATAATCAATGACTAATCTCGTTTTTGGGCTTGGTAGAAATACAAATTTCATTACTTCTGAAAGGAAAACATTTCATTTTATTTAACTTGCTTAAAATTTTCTAGTTATCGTAGTTTGTGGTAGGCTACAATAGAAATGGAGGCCATCTGCAGACAGCGACTTCGTTAAATCGTTCAATGAACTAAGGCAACTTGAAAGAAATAGAACTAACTGAGAATCCTTTGTAGAAACCATGAGCTCTGAAATGGAGTGTGGATAAAATAATAATAACACTTTCAACACGGCCTAATATATGTTGTTAGCCTAGTTGAACTAAAAATAACTGCTTACTAGAAATTTCAAATACACCCTTAAAACTCCAAAAATGTTTAATCGATTTTATTTAAGAGGGAAAGATTATTCTAAGGCTTATATTGCTGTAAAAAACTTCGAAGCTGTGATCCAAAACATCTTTAGAACTCCCATTTTTGGTTCTATATAAAGCTCGGTTTTGCTTAATATTAACGTAGCTAAGAAGTAAAACACGTAATATTTTATTATATCAAAACAACTCTTAAAGCGTCATAGCGTCTATATTTCATCCTTCAAACGATATGTAAAACTTACAGATCGAGTGAAAATAAATGGAAATTTCGAGTATGCAGAAAATTTGACTAGACTTAACTACAGCATACAATAGCCCTGTTCACTCTTTAGAGTAAAGTGCTGGTTAACGGAGTAACAGAGTAAAAGTGTAAAGCAAAATTACTCTACAAAAACAAAATATACGACATTTGCTTTTACTCACACTTTACACTTTTACTCTAGTTCGACTCTTTAGTAAAATATTTGTTCCTCTGTTACTCTGAGTAAGAGAGAAAATTAGTGTTGCCTACTTTTCGATTTGTACGACAACAAAAAATAAAAACAAAAGTTTTGTTCCTGGCGCTTTTAATTGGGAACATTGATCGCAGAGAAAATAAAAAAAAAGCTGTCAACAATATGAAATGAACAAATTTTGAATTTCTACTCATGTTTTTATTTATAAGAACGTTTGAAAACTATTGCGAATCAATTTTATCTTCTTTTCACCTTCAACACACTTAAATTTGCAAGCAACTTCTAGCATTAAAGGATGTTTTTGCACTTTTACAACAAACTTTTTCAATGAAAAAAAAGTAAACAAATAATGAAAAATATATTTTTTGACTTTTACTCCAGAGAGTACTTTTTTAGTTTTAGAGGCGTTCACGCTCTAGAGTAAAACATTACTTTTTTACTCCGTTACTCAGCGCTTTACTCCAAAGAGTGAATAGGGCTAATATATCTCGGGCAAAGTAAATTGATTGTTTCTTTTTTTGTCACACAGAGTAATTGCTTAAGCTATGTATCGTTTCACTAGCTGATCGAAGAAGGGAATTTCCAAAAAAAACTGAAAATTAATAATTTCTTAAGTATCTATTCTTTAAAGAAACGCTCTCAGCGACTATAAACAATTATTTATATCTTGAAAACTTCTGGACGGTCCACTCTGAAATGTTTTTGAGGCGTTCTAGGTACAATGACAAATATTTTAGTAATTGAAAAGACGATTTAAAAGAGTCTCATTTTTTGTAAATGCAATTTGTTTATAACATTTGCTCATTTGTTTTATTAAAACAATATGAAACTTTTTTATTTACTAGACCTTGAAAAGTTCGACTTATCGCAAACCTTTCCTGAAAATTTCGTTACTTTTTTATAAAATCGCTTACGAACTACATGATTACAAAACACATTTGATTTTTTACACTTCAAATGTTTAAATATTCGTAACTCGAAAATTTTGCATATCATGTTCAAACAAAAAAATACGGGTCGATTTATTTTGCATCCCATATATGAAAAAAAATGTTTAGGGTGAGTTAAATTTTTAATTGTAAATATGATATAGAATGACACATATACATTTTTTGAAAGTATATTTAGCCCTCTCAGGATTTTCGTACACATATGTGTACATGAATTTGAACATTTTCCCTGACTTTGATTTCAATGCCAACCAAACAATTTTGATATTGAAGTCTTTGTTGTTTTTTCCTCTATCGTTTGGAATTTATTTTGTTACAATCAAATCATAACCGTCGAAACTATTGTGACTTTTATGGGACAACCTCATTTTTCTTTTTTTTGTGCTTTCTTTTTTTTTTTTTTTTTTTGTGTCGTAAATTTCAAAAAATTATTAAAAACACTTAATAATAAAAAGTTGTGTAAAAACAAATTTCCTAAGTAGATAGAACCTTCCTCTGTCGATAGAGACACATTTTGTTTAAGTCAGAGTATTTTAAAGCTCCCTGACCTTTTTTTTGTAAAAATATGTGTACGACTAAAGCTGGACATCTAAAACTTCGTGAATAGTATTTTTTGACTATTTGAGTACACATTCCCCTGAGAGGGTTAGTTGAATGTTTTGCTGTGAGCTAGAATTTTTTAACTGTTAGACAATTGAATAAAGTATAAATGATATACCATATGTATCTAGTTCGTCATATTTCTCCAAAAGTACAGAAACACTCGAATTCTGGTGGGAGTCTACTTCAAGCTGTGAGTAAACCTTAAATTACTAATAACCACTTCCTTTAGAACTTTCTTCAAAAAATGGGACCTCAAAGTGGATACTGAGTATTTTCAAAAGCCACGTAAGGGATTTCGTGCATTTTTAAATTTAGTTTTTAATTAATCTATTATACCGTCCTGGAACTCTAATTATGCACAGAGAAGATGAAAATATGCACGGAACATTTTTTATCTGTAGTAATCTAAACGTAAATTATTATAATTTCTGAGATTTTGATGAGATCCTTCTGATTGTCTACAAGTTATTCCCCAAGGTCCTATATTGTACACTACTGATACTCTTATTATAAGAAAAATCAATAAAATTTAATATTAATATCTAAATCTGAACCTCAAATACATATAGTATACACCACTAGCGGATCCTGGGGAGAGGAGGGTGAGAAGGGAGGATTTTGGGGATAAAATCCTTTCTGGCCGATGAAAATCTCATACATTCAGATAGTTGGTTATAAATCAAATACAAAATGTAAGAAGACAGAAAATTATAACACTTCCCTTTTAGGAAATGCCTGAATACGGTAATGGTATGCAAGTTTTTTTTTTTAGGGAAAGTCATTATATAAGAAATATCCACCTGGTCTTGACATTCTTCCCAATGTGTTCCACTCATAATCACTAGACGCTAAGCAAATGATGTTATTATTATTCAGAGTCAGATTGCCGAATTTAATTAAACAAGAACAGGTTTAAAATAAACCTCTATGAACCTCTTCAAATGGAAATATTTAACTACCTTATCAACCTTACCTAACCAATTCTAAATTTTAATCTATTCAATTCTACAAACAGCATTAGCTCCACTAATACACTAATCAGCATGAAATTTCTTATAAAGTCACAATTTTGAAAAATAGATTTCGTAAGGTTTTCATGCAATTAAATTTTCTCAAATCATTCAGTCACTTTTTTTAAATAGAAATATTATAAAGCCTTATTTTTCTCATCTACTATTTGTACTTCTTAAATCATAAACTAATTTTTAGCTCTCGGTGCAGATCTTGCATACTTTTTGAGTTACATTGTACTATTTCAGTAATTCAACAACCTGCATTTTAATTTCAAGTTACAAACATCAGTGATTTCGTAAGCTAAAAAATCTTGCATTATAATTTGATACAAAATCTCTGCCAAATCAGAATCTAATTTAATTTGAACTAAACCAAATTTATAAATCATAAATGACAACCAACGACAGACAAACAGTCTTAACTAATTTATACTAATTTTCACACTCTATGCAAAAATTGGAAAATATCTAAAAAAAAAAACTTATATCTTTATGCGAACAATTTGCAAACAGTAACGATTACAACAACAAAGAAAACAAGTTAAGAGAATGAAACAAAACAAACAAAAAATAAAGAATCTATTCGAACAGTAGCAACATGATACCGGATTATGGGTATTAAATGTTATAAAGCCACAAGCTTAAAGCATTAGCCAAAACTACCAACCGAAAAAAAGCAAACCAAAAAAGAAAGGAAAAGGCAACATCAGCATTATATCTACTACTGCTGTCTCATAGCTTAAGGATGTTGCAGCTGCTTAATACTGTTACAACTTCAGTTGACCAAAAAAAAAAAAATAAAAGCAACAAAAATTGGAATATTATGCTGCTGCTATGAAGTATACTGTCTGCAACCAGAAGGAAGTAAAGCAAAGTGTTTTATATTCTCTCTGCAGCATGTATGTAGTAGTGTTAATTGTTTTGTATGCATGTGAGTGTGTGTTGTTGTTTTTCGTGAGCACACACACACTCTCATACTCACAAAAATTACCCATATTTAATCTATTATCAGACATGTTAATCCCAAGTATAAATGTCAATTTGGGTTAAGCTAAGTTTATGTTTATACCATTACAAGTTCACTTTTGTGGGTCATTATGAAAGAGGTAGGAGAGGCTGATAGAGAGGGAACAATAAGGCAAGCAGCTAAAGTATGCCATAATTAATCAAATATATGTATGTATATAAACCTTGACATTTTTTCTTCTCAGAAAAAAAAATGTCAAAAAGTTTAAAAATTTTTTCTGCAGCGGCGCATATTTTCTACGCCAACCTTTTAATTACAAAAAAGTTTTATAAAACAAAAGCGAAAAAATGTGTGATGAGAAAAAATGAGAATAGATATTGTGACCCTTCTGCTTCCACTTTTGTGTTTCCTCCCCTTCTTGCCTGAACTTTTTTTTTTTACTTCACATGGCATTCATAATATTCTCATTATATAAAAACTATCTTCCACGTGAAATTGGAAAAAAAAGAAGAAAACAACAACATTAAAGTAGATTCTACAAATTTTAATTACATTTATTGCACTTATATCTACTAGTACTACTTGTACCTTAACCCTTTTACTACCTCCTTTCTGCAGCGCTGCATTCCTTTGAGTGCTGGTGTGCTAGTGGTAGCAGAGATAGCAAAGTACGGCATTGACACACTCTTGTATTAGTTTCATTTTTATTTTCACTATACAACCTACGTTTTGTCCTTCTTTCCCTTCACGTTTCAACTATGTACCACCCACATCTCACCCCGAATTTCATATAAAACTTTGTGCCACTTATGAAATGTGCTCTAAAAACAATTTCACTAGCCACGTGTGGGAGGGCATCACAAGTGTATGTAGGATATTCTTCTTTTATATCAATTCAAAGTAATTCGCTTATGCTTGCATCTTAGCACAAAAAAAAAAAATAATAAAAGCGCTTTGTAAACTAGAATTTTTTTTTTTTAATTTTTAAACAAACATATTATTCTTGCTGTTGTTGTTTTTGTATTACTATTGCTCCACCTTCTCTAAAGAGATACTGGGGAAATTATGTTAGCCATTGCGCATGTTATCCACTCGTGGTTGTAGGTATGCAGGGCGTATTGAGATGGCTGCATGGAATTGTTTGCCAGCTCCGTTGGGTTTGTAGTATTTTCCAATGTGACAGTTGCAAGTTGATATCGTTTGTGGTAGGATCTCAAATGTTTTGTTGCTCTTGCGTCAGATTTTTGCTTCATGTGAATTGGATTGTCGTAATTTTAGTTTAGCTAATTTTTCTGCTTAGTTTCTTTTTTAATGCTTAAAATTAAATAATTGCATAGATTAATATAAAAATTAGTTTATTTCGATAACTCCATGCAAAACAATTCCAAACTCACCTAAATCATTTTAACCCTTTGACACCCGAATTATAATGGGGCTTGAGAGAAACCTTTTGTTGTGAAATTATGGTTACTTAGGACTTCCACAATCATAACACCAAATTTCTTGCTTCTACATGGATTTGTTTTTCCTTTAATAAAGGTTAAAGAAAACATAGCTATGAAGCAGTAGACAACCACTGGATAACTCTTTTTCTCCAATTTTTTGATTTTCATATTCTCTTGTCTTTTATAAACATATCTGATAAAAAAAAATTTCCAGTTAGTAATAATTTAATGCATTATTTTTCAAAAAATAGTGCAAAAGATTTTACTAAAAAGGATTAAACCAACAATATTTTGCTTTACTAAACTAGTATTGAAAAGGGTTAAAAAGAACACTACTATAAAATTGTAGGTATTATTCAACAAAATCTAATTAACGTATCTAATGAGTTAAAGGAAAAACAGAGTTTTTGCAGGGGAAGATAAGGTGAATCCGATACTATAGGTGAACTCAACACCCCAACTATCTCGAGATCGGTAAGTCTCACCGAGATGCCATATGTTTATATGAAAAAAAAATAATGAGATTTAAATTAAAAATACATAGGGAGGAAAGTGTTGAATTATATCTTTATTTAAAAATTTTATGAGCCAAAATATAAAACGGTGTAAATAAAAAAGTTAGTCAAACAAAAGATTCAATTTTTTGTCATAGTAACTCGTGAATTATATAAGCATCGATTAAGGTAATAAGTCTCCTGAGTTAAATAAATTCAAGGAATGACTTAAAAACCATGCATTGTTTTTAAAATTCAATATTGGCCATAAATCACTTTTACTAAGTTGAAGTTTTAACTTCCTTCAATCAGAGAAGCCAGCAAACCACTAAAGAAATTCAAGGCAAGGTTAAAAAAGCTATTTACACAGAAAAAGCTATTTACAAAGCTCTAGGCTCAGATTAACTAATGTAGGGAGCTACTTGCCATTCTAAGTCACAGGCTTGATATTGGCCTAATCTGGGTTCCAAATCATAGAAAATTTTAAAGCAATAAAAGGGCTAATGATTTAGCGAAGCGAGGTTCATCTCTATACACTGCTGTAGTGCAATTAGTAGCAGTCCCTCTGAGCAAAATGAGGCCAGATATGCTCACTTCTTCACCCCTCCAGATGGCAGATAGAAAAGGCTTTCCCCTTCCATTGCAACAAAAAAAAAAAAATACTTCCGGAAAGGCGCCAGATACCTTCTTGACGAGATAGTACAAAAAATTGTAAATTTTTAAATTTAATATATTAAATTGCAGGAGTTAAAAGAACTTGGAAGAGAAAGATACCCTTTTCCACTTTCATTGCCATTATCGGCTTTTGCCAAGACCAGACGGAGCACATTTCATAAATCCTACCTAGATAGCATAACCGAGATTTGCAAGCTTGAAAACTTTGGGAAACTGTTCCAAGTTCTTTATCCAATGTCTAATAAGTTTTTAGAAATTCAGCAAAAGTTATAAGAATAGTATAAATTGTGGTCGAAATTTCTAACATCTTGTCGCACCAATAAAAAATTTTCGATTTAAAAATTCTTTTTGCACAATGTTTGTACTTAAAAGGAGCCATAAAAAATTTGAAAAAAATTTTGACTGAAAAGTTGAAAAAAAAAAATCGGAATCAATGGTCCAAATTTCGGCACTTTCGAGACCATTTTGAAACCTGAAGATATTATCAGATTTCAAAAATAGTTTTCATGAGATGAAAATAAACGAGATGAGGAGAAACTTTAGTGTTTTTTTACTTTCCGATTTGATACCATTCTTGGATATTTTATCGTGCTCAAAAATGTGCGTGAACAGTTTTTTAAGTTGTTGTAGATCACAAAAACCACACGTGATGAATGCAACAATCATTCTATTTCTTGTCAAAACTTTTGTGTAAGCTATAAATTCTCCAGTTTCAAATTAAAAAGAAAATTTTAAAAATAGAAAATGCATTTTTGTTTGTAAAAAAAATATTATTTCTTCAATCAGAAACAATACCTTTTCGTTCTGAAAACTTCTTTTTAAAATTAGCCAACTTTGCCTGAAATGCCTTTCATAAATTCAAAAGACTGGAAATAGTAAGGCGCAAAACACATTTTTATTTCAAGACTACTCTATAACCAGATTAAAATATATGGAACAGTTTTCAGATCGAATTTACCTTAGCATTCACCACATATAGTTCAAAGGAACTCCATTTACATAGTAAAACCTTTAGCGACCAGAATTCTCTAACACCAAGCATCGCTTGAGATTTCAGTGAACTGTAACATATGTGACGTAAATTAGAGAACAGAGGAAGGAGGTACCATTGAAAGGAGAGTGAATTTTTACATGAGAATCCGACAAAACGTGAAAACCAGTCTTTTTGTCGTTAACCTCCTTATCCAATTCCATGTCAGTTATATAGAAATGCGGCAACAATTTTGAAACCACTCAAATATTAATACAGTTAAGAACTATCTAACTTGATGTAACTACTTTTAACATATTTTCAACACTTTTATCACCTGGCTGAAAATTTCCAATATGCAGATAGACTCTCAACAATCTTCCGGCAGTTTGTGCGCCTGCAACGGGAATCAAGGGTGGGAATCAAGAGGAAGAATATCGCCAAGTCAGAATAACTGTAGTCCTGCAATACACTTGAATTTTGTTGCTGTATGCAGTTTTAGAAACTTAACAGATTTTCAACCTCGGCGTACTTTCATCATCATCAGTTAAATTTAAAGCTTGGGAGGGTGCCGTGGCATAACTCCAAGGAACTTAAATCCAAATTTTGGATTTGAATTTGGGAATTATGTCCCCTTAATTTGCGCTCATGATTCCAAATTTTTCATTTGGATTAAAAGAGGTCACAAACCCAAAAAGAGGTCACAAACCCAAAAAGAGAAAGGCATAGCTCTAAGATATTTTTTTTTCAATTTATGAAACTAAAGAAAGTATTGGACCTCACTGTTTAAGGTTAATAAAAATATGTAAAGGTTGATTTTCGGCTTTCTTATAAACAACGCAAGATCATAAGCCCAATTTGGAGTTAAGTTCCTTTTTGAAGAAGCCATAATTCCAAATGAAAAAAGAACGCTGTTTAGATTCTGCATAAAAAAACTCGACGTAAGATTTTTAAGTGCTGATGTGCCATATCACTTATTTTACTAAATACAGAATATCATTTGTAGATCTATTTGGGTATGAATTTTCGTTTTTTAGGTCCAAATCGGTATTTGATTCCTCAGTCAAAGTTCCCTGATAAGTAAACAGTAACAACCTAAGTAGAATCAATAACATATTAACGAATAAACTGAATTTAAAATCAATTTGAAAAACATCCCCGAAAATACTATTTGGCATTCTCATAATGTATGCATTGTAAATTGTTATTAAAAGCAATATTAAAAGCTTTAAATATTTAGTGATTTTATATTTTTTGCAACTATTGACCTAATACTAAATAAATATTTACATTTTAATTCTGAAAAGTTACAAACTATTAGTTACTTATCGAAATATACAGTCTAACAAGTTTCAATTACACAAATTTATCAATTTTGTTCATACACACGCACACACAACATGCTTTGTGATTACAAACATATACATACATGCACTTATAAACTCAACACATTCAATTAAAATTTATTCATACATACATACATGCATATATACCCTTGTGTTTGTATGTGTGTACGTATGTTCAATTACATTCAACTATATTTACGGTAACATTTCATTGCTCAAATTGGTGAAACACCTTAATCCCAATTGATTAACTACAAATTAGAAGCTAATTAGCGTTACTTCTACCAGACAGGTGAAGGAGGGAATGAAGAGGAGTACGAGGAAAGCAAAGCGTGGCGTCCTTGTATAATATAGTATACATAAACTTTATATTGTTAGTTCACTGATATTGATGTAATATGTAATTACTAATATATGGATACAAGTACACACAAACACATGCATGTACATATATATGTATTTATGTATATAAGCAGTGAGATTGAAAAAATCTTAATACAAGTTTTACCTAATAATTTTTTTTGGGTGTAAAATTTAAAAGTTATCTTTGGAAGATATGTCAGTTGTTATTTTTAATGACAAACATGTTGATTTATTGTGAGTTTGATCAAAATTAGTGAAGAAAAAGAAGAACGTCTTAAAATTATTAAAAATTTAAAAAAAAAATCCAAATTTGTCCTACAAAAAATTGGTCAAAGAATTGAAGGTCTGCCTGTTTCCAATATTATTAAAGAGTTTCAGGAGAATTTGACCATCGATAGGAAACCTGGTTCGGGAAGAAAACAAGGACCATATGATATTGGGAAAGCCAAGAAAATAGAAAGCATATTGAAAAGATCTCCAAACACATCTGGTAGAAAAGCTGCCCGGTTAGCCCAGTGCTCTGAATATTTGGTGCGAAAAGTTAAAGCCAATGCAGGTTTCAAAACATACAAAGTCCAAAAAGTTCCAGACAGGAATGCTGCAAAAAATTTAGATGCCAAAAGTAGGGCTCGGAAATTAAAATCGAATTTCATACAAAAATATTCATGTTGTATAATGGACGACGAAACGTATGTACAGGCTGACTTTACGCAGCTTCCGGGTCAAAATTTGTATTTTGCTGATGCTCGAGGAAATGTCGAGGAACAATTTAGAATCCAAAAAGACAAAATTTCCTGAAAAATTCCTGGTATGGCAAGCTATACGCAGTTGCGGCAAAAGAAGCAAGTCATTTATTACAGTGGGCTCTTTAAATACCGAAATATACATCAAAGAATGCTTGAAAAAAGACTTCTTCCTTTCATAAGAGAGCACAATGTGACCACATATTTTTGGCCCGATTTGGCATCATGTCACTACGGCAAGACGGCTCTGGAATGGTACTAAAGTAATAACATAGTTTTTGTATCAAGAGAGGCCAATCCTCCAAATTGTGCGGACCTAAGACCAGTGGAGAGATATTGGGCTCTTGTGAAAAGAAACTTAAAGAGCACAAAAAAGGTGTCCCAAAATATCGCAAAAGATTTTAAAAGGAGATGGTCAAACTGTTCCAAAAAGGTGTCTGAAACAACTATCAAATCTCTAATGGAAGGCTTACCAAAAAAGGTTCACGAATTCATAAATAATGTTTAGAACTATAAATTTACAGAAAACTGTAATTTGTAATTATCAATTAAATAAAAAATCAAAACTCTAAGATCAAGATTTGTTAAGATTTTTTCGATCTCACTCCTTATATATATATGTTTTTGTATGCGTGCACAATGAATAAACAAACGCGACCACATTAAATCATTTAAGCGTAAATGATGAATTTACTTATACATAACTTGAATGTGAATGTAGGCAAAGTTTAGAAACTTCTTATGTGTTGAAAACTATAACGAAGAAGGTGTTAGAGGAGAGTAAGTGTAAGCAGGTTTTGCTGTTTATATGGTTAGTTGAACTTTAGCTTGTAAGTTTTATCTTGTGTGCAACTACTGAGTGAAGTAAATTTATCTTAACATTTTGTATAGCAGATAAGTGAATGAACAAGCAATAAGATACGTGTATGTAAATTATTTTATTAAGCATAATGGAAGCAGAAAATCTTTACAATCTTTATAAAGTCATAGATAAGTATTTGTATATTTGTATTTAGGTACATATGTATATTAATTTGTAGCTTTTAATATATAAAACCAAAGTATCTTTTGTATAGTAAAATATATTGGGAGTATGAATGTATAAACTCGTAAGTAATTGTGACTAACTTCAATATCTATCATACGCGCCATTTTTTTTGACATTGACAGCTATTCTATCTCGAAGAGCGCCAAAAATACTATAAGAATTGATCTGTCAAATAATTTTCATAATTTTAGAAAAGTGTTTTACTATAGCTGAAAATGTCGAACATTTGGTGGGATATGAAAGGTGTCGTGTATTATGAGCTGTTGAAACCGAATGAAACGATCACTGGCGACCGCTACCGACTACAATTGATGCGTTTGAGCCGAGCATTAAAGAATAAGAGGCCAGAATATGAGAATAGACACGACGAAGTTATTCTTCAGCACGACAATGCTCGGCCGCATATGGCATGTAAAAAAACATACATGGAAACGCTGAAATGGGAAGTGCTACCCCACCCGCTGTATTCTCCAGACATTGCTCCTTCTGATTACCACTTGTTCCGATCGATGACACATGGCCTGGCTGAACAGCACTTCCGTTCTTTCGAAGAACTCAAAAAATGGGTCGATTCGTGGATAGCCTCAAAAGATGAGGAATTCTTTCGAAGTGGAATCCGTATGCTACCAGAAAGATGGGAAAAGGTTGTGACTAACGATGGACAATACTTTAAAGAATAAATTTATAATCACTTTTTCACAATAAATGTCCAAATTACGAAAAAAGTACGAGTTTATACATTCATACTCCTAATAAGAATATATAAAGTTTGAATTTTAAATACATATCATTAAACTAATTTTTAGAATTACTAAGAAGAAGATAATAAAGTGGAAAAAACTACATATATATTTCAAATTTATCGTGAAAATTAAGAAATAATGGCATAACAGAAATGTTTCAGCATAGGAATGAATCTACTGATTCACATTGATAAGCACGACACAACCGAAATGGCAATCTGAGGTGGATGTCGGTTTTGGGCCGTGTTATGTCGGTTCGTGTGAACAAAATTTGGCGATGCTATTTTGGTAGTATTCGGCAGAATTTATGAATCTTCATATTGATCAATTCTATCAACAGCAGTCTTGGCTATCCTTGTCATTTATAAATAGTGATCGCAAAGAAAAACTTGAGCGGGAATAGTAAACTATTGGGCTGGAAGATATACTCCAATATTTATTAGACACAGCTGTAGTGCGCCCACTGTGCCATTGATAGTCTAGAGACTTTGTCTTTATAGCCATGCCCTTTTGTTTTTCATTGTTATTATATCTTTTTATTAGTTTTAACTAACATCAGTAATCACAAATAGCCAAAAAAAAAACCCCCCTTGATCCGATCATCATAAAATTCCCTCTTGCGTAATGCCAGCTGATTGGGTAAAAGAACAGATAGCGATAACATACTGTTTGGCATTTGGCATACCTATATATAAAAAACAGTGATATCAGGTGGTAATGTCTTGAAACAAGCCAAATCTAAATCTTCTCTACTAACTTCACATAAACCGGATATTATACCTTGTGAATTTATTATCAGAACGCCACTAATCTAGAATTCGAATCAAACTTTTCTCGAATTTAAGCCATCGGTTTTCGGATTAAGGCAAAATCATCAAATAATAACACCTAAGATCGTGAAGATCATAGTTGCTTGTTCAATAAATACAGAGAACATTTAATTATGAGTCCATATGGAAATATGTAACTCTAAAGAAACCAAAATAGAAACGTTGCGAAATAAACAAGACTGGGTTGTAACAAGTAGGTAGCAAAAAAATACTGGATAATATCCAGTAAAATCTAAAATTTCAAGTGGTGCCACCAGCGATGCCAACTTGCGGGGAATTCCCCGAATTGCGGGGAATTTCACTTAATGCGGGGAATCGGGGAATGAGCTGTTTTTTGCGAGAAATTTGAAACCGTTCAGCTTTTAATATTAAAATACCTCAAACAGTCTGTAGAATATTTTTTGCCAAATTTTATATTCCCAAATACAATTCTGGCACATTCACAACCAAAACCATAAAAACATTGCTTTATGCAACACAGTTTACGGTTACTATTCAGACAGTCCAACGTGATCACGCAGTGCTTCGGTTTCTCTTTCAGCCATCCAGAAAGGCTTAGCTGTGCCGTTGTTCAGCACTTTCTTATTAATAACTGTTAGTTCTTGGTGACTATAACCCATAAACTTGCAAATTATGGTCAGCTATTATAAAGGAGAAGAAGTTTATTTTATATGTTAAAAACCGATAGTCGAAATTTTAAACCAGTTTTTCTCAAAACAAGGTTTTTGCCATTGACGTGCACGATAACTGAAATTTAAATATGTTCTTCTACATAACAATAGCCCCAGGATGTAAATTTGGTTAATTCTTTCCTCAATTTGGAACTTCGTTTTTACGAAAAAAGTCCAATTTTTGAAAAAACTAATTTTTGCGGTCTGCCATTTTGTGAATTGTTGGTCAAACAAAATAATCTTAGTATGTCCTGAGAATACAGTTATAATTTTTCTAATTGTATTTTTTTAGATTTTCCAATGAGCCGCAATCACGCACGCCATTGCGTTGACGATTTTCAAAACGTCTTCCATGAAGCTGCAAAAAAACCCTTTATATAATTTTTTTTTTTAAGTATTATACAATTTTTTCTTATACTTGAAGTGTTTAAATAGATGTCAGAAAAAATTATTTTATCAATTTATCAATCCAAAAAAAATTGATAAAAAAATTTTAACCAAGAAAGTACAGGGCCTCTGAAAATAACTCTGACGAAGAGTAATTCTAAGCCTACGCAAAGGGTATTTTTCGTTTGTATAAAATGTTTATATGAAAAGTGTGTATCATACTGTTATAATATGAAATTATACCGGTGCGGGGAATTTGGTCGAAAATCGGGGAATTTCGCGACAGTTATCGGGGAGAAAGAAAAAATGAGTTGGCATCTCTGGGTGCTACTGAACTGTATATTTTTCTGCAATGTAATGAGAACGCTCATGCTGTAAATATTAACGACATAAGTCCCAAACCAATTGAAAATAACTAAAGTCTATATCGCTACCTTAATTTGCTAACACCGTAACATCAAATTTTTTAATATCGAGTTTTTGATGGATTATGACATAGCGTGTCCACTTTTATCGGTACCGAAAATTTTAGAGACCTACACCAAAAACTTACGATTACGTTTAAATTACAAATTTTGGAAGCAGGGATGCAAACATAAAAATTTTTTTTGTTTCTCCTTTTGAAAATTTTAAATATGGGGTTAGGACTTTAGCAAATTAAGGCAGCGATATATTATATGAAAGATTTCAAAGCATAAAATAGGAAAAAAACAAATTACTTCGTGGGCACTGCAACCGAAGATTATTCTTAGTCGCCTTTTTAAAGTTTCTCCATTCACATCTACTATGCACGCGCTGGAGTCAATTTTTGTGTATACCATAAAAGTAGCTGTAGTCAGCTCTCCCTTTACCTGGTCTTTCCAACTGAGATAAGGTTGTCTTCTTCTGTTTCTTCCTCGATCATACACGATTGTTTATCTCTATCAAATAAGGACGATTCCGCTTTGGAATCAACTGAATATAGCTCAAATTCAGTAGCATAAATAAAAGAGTGTCAAAAAATAGAGATTATGTTAAATTACTTTAATTATTACATACTTAATAAATTACATAAGCAGTAAAAAGTGTCATTATTAAATAATATTATAACTGTTATTTCAAAGAAATGTTATATTTATTTGAAAATAATAGCCATTAAAAAACTTTATAATCAAATTGTTACAACCACATTGAATTATTACTTTTTAATAAAGATTTTACATTGCCAAATAAACCAAGGGCCAAAAGTTGCAGCACACAAAACCCTAATAACTGCTTCTACCAAAAAAAAAGGAGCCGTTAACCTTTTAACGCCTGCCCCAACAACAACAAAATTCACAAGGAACTCATTTACAAGAAAATTTATAGCCAATAAAGAGAAATGTTCGGTCGGTCGGTAGTAATTGAAATCTTAGCAAAAGTAAATCACAATTTTATGGACTTTCACTTAAGCAAAACAGCAACAACGCACAGCAATTGAAATGTTTTTTTTTTTTTTTTCAAAGAGCAAACCCATTTCAAAAAGAGGACGGCATAAAAAACTTTCAAAAAATATTATAATGTTAATAATTTTTGTTGTTTACCATAAGCACAGAAAAGTGGAAGAGGTTGCCAGCAGAACATAATATTTGTGACCTTATGACCCCACCTCCAGCTCAAATGGTTGTTGTTGTTAATGTTCGAACGTGTCTGTATGTTTCATTTCACTTTGATTAGACCCAAGAAAATGAACGAAGAAAAGAAAGAAAATATACAAGGGTTATCAAGTCTACGTTTTTTTTATTGGCAAATATTTAAATAAATTGAATTTTAACTGACTTTAAAATGTTCTACTTGAATGTGAAGTAAGAAAATTTAAAGGTTCTTAATTTATTTGTAAAATACATAAAAAGAAATTAACAAAAATAAAGGATTAAAGTAAGTAAATGTAGAAGAAATTAAAATTTTGCGCTCTCAAATTTAATCAAGTTTGCATAATGATGAGGCAAACTCAAGCAGCGAGCAGTCAGGCATACAGGCAATAGGGCTAATTAATTTTAAAGAAAATGCAAAGGAGAAGAAGAAGCTGAAGATGGCGACAAATTTCTTTACTTTTTTTATTTCTATTTTCCCGGTTTGATATGCAACACTTGGTTTGCGAGCGCATAATTTGCATTTTTCGTGTTTTTGGGAGCAACTCGTACATTGAAAAAAAAAAAAAACACAACAAACTCCTTGGATCTGTGTAGATGTGGTCGCTGTGTGCCGCCAGCATCAAAGTAAAGCGTGTATGTTTGAACTCTTGAAGCATAATTTCGTATGCAGTGTGTGTTGTTAAATTAATGTTTAATGCTGAAACGGAAATGCACGTCATGTATGTATGCATACATACATATATAAAATGAAATTTATTCCATCTTGTGTTATATGCCTGTGCGTGTATTAGCTTTTTTAATACACTTTAAAATTGGCAACAAAAATTAACACCAAGCAAAACTCAATTTGGCAATAATTTTTATCAAAGTTAATATTTAATTGAAATTTTTTTTTAATCTAATTTGGTAGCTCGTGCTAACACATTTATTGCATACTAATTTTCAAACTTGCATAAGTTCAAAGCGTTACATTACTTTAACCCTTTGTTTGCTGACGAGATTTATGAATATGCCACCACAGAGTGCAAAGGGATCGGTCGAATAAAATTGATACCGATCAAGACCTTTAAACCATTTTTAACCCCGATTTTGGAAAACCTCAAAGTCGCTATAGTTATTAATAATGCATGTAACTGCAAGGAGCATTAGATAGCAGATAATTTTATATCAACCTAATTAACATCAGAAAGTTCTTTTTCAGGATATGATCTCAAATTATATTAGGATAATTAAGCTGTTTGCAAACTAGACAGTATAGTTATGCAAAAATGAAAATTGCGGATGCTGTCTGAAAATTTCCACTTTCTAATAGATTTCCTACAGAACTTTCCAATCGCAATTTTATAGAGCCTTAGTAAAAAATACCAGACTAGAGAAACCAGCAAACTTGTATTATATTCCTTAGAAATATCAAACACTGAAATGGCTGCTTAAGTAGTTCGTAAATTATTATAAAAAAAAAATATTATGCTATTTTCAGTGCCAGCCACAAATGGGTTAAACAAAATTCGATAGTACTTACAAAAGCACAATCATTCTGCATACCTTTTCTTGCACATTAAATATTCACAAATGAAGTGTCGATTTGCAAAATTAGTTGCCTAAAATGCTATCTAGCATATTAAATACCATTGAATATTGGAGTGGTTATAAAATACATAGAAATTCTTTGCATGTCTGTAATTGAAATTACATTTTATTAGCTAATCAGACAAGGAAGAACTTATCCAACAGATATGTTAAAATACATAGAAAATTGAAAATGTTATTTGGAAAGGTAAAGAGTTCATTGGCTATCAAGCATTGAGCTTGAAAAATAGGCCGTGAGTACACTGAAGAGGCAACTTGGTTTTCAAAATATAAGGACAAAAATCAGCGAGATAAAAAGGGAAATACTAAAAAAATCAATCAATTGAACTTTGGTGTAGGTTCAGAAAAATATATTAATTTTTTGGGCTTGTAAACTTTTGCGTTTGCTACGTAATTTCAAAATTAAGGTTCATAATTTATGTGAAGAATTAATTGGTGATTAAAGAAAAGATTAAAGAAAAATGTTAAAAAAGTCATTTTGGATGTTTTGTTATAAAGTTATAAATTTAGACTTATATAACTTCTTAAATGCTAAAAATTTAAAACTTATTTTTCAATAAAGCAAAAATTTTTTAAAACTTTTATTTTCATTAAAATGGCTCTGATTCATTTATTGTTGATCAGAACCTATCCGATCGATAGTAGACGTTAAAATGGCTAAATTTTCAGTTGTTACCATTCTCATTTATTTTTGTAATAATCTATAACCAAAAGTGCGAAAAAGTCAGATTTTAAAAAGTTCGTACTTTGTTTTCTAAAGGGTTCAGATATGTTTTTTTGTTTGTTTTATTTTTTTTTTTTGGAAGGTCGATTTTTCAGAAATTCTTTAAGCCGACAACAAATTCTGCATTCAAAATATTGACGAATAGCTATTAGCTATTTGAATAAATCTAGTCTAGTCTAACTTTAAACGGGGTTTTTCTCAAAATGTTGTTTTTCAAAGTAGTGGGCGGGATAACTGGCACACCGATCCACTTCAGTTTTTAAATATTAAAATATGACTATTTTCGTAATGGTTGTAAAAAATTCCCTGAAATTATTAAAATATCTATTTCAGATCAACTCTGCGGCCTGAATCATTCCCACCGTCTATGCCTGGAGGTAAAAGTGTTCAATACCACTGCATGTAGCAGCCATATTTATTTTTGTTTGTTTTTTTCACTTGATTAATATTTTTCAAGATTTTGTGTTTTTAATAATAAAAGGATTTAATGGGTTACATGGTTTTGAAAATTGTAATTTTTTGTTGTCTTATTGAATAGTACAATATGTCTAGACTATTCTCCCAAAGTTTTAAGTCAATTGGAGTAAAGTATTGGGAGATAGAGTCTTGGAAAAGTCCATTCATTAGACACGATTTCTCAAAAAATAATGAATCGACCTTGTTCAAATGTTCCACACTTCTTTATGATAAGAAAGATTTTTTATCAAAACTAATTTTACGAAAAGTCAATTCTGCCAAAAACTCAAATTTGAATTTTTTTCCTTCGTCCAGGCACGAGCTCTACATACATTTCTGCTAACAGAAAAAATTTTATTTTTCAATTTCAGATGAATCTATCGTGAGTTATTCTGACAGCGCCAAGGGAACTTTATTCTGAGGGGTCACAGGAAATGAGGTTCATTGGCTGAATTTTCAAAATTTTGAAATGAAAATTTCACAAAGTATATGTCAAATGTTTACCTTTGATTTGCTGAAAAGTTTGAATAAAATATTTTATTTATTATATAAGAAAAAAATTAGAGAAAATATGCTTTTTTTAATAGTTCTCTTGGAATCCACTACATTTTTTGAACCGTGCTTTTAGGTTCTAGAAACATTTATGACCGCCTAATTCTTAAGTCTAAATTTACAAAAGATGCAATAATGATTCCTATTTTTTAAGTTAAAAGCTTTAAACATGATAAGATAAAGATAAGTGGTTTCCAAAACCTCAATCTAAATACGCCTCTGCACTAGGCCTGTCAACTTTTTCAAGTCCCAGGCCTGAAAATTTTACCTCTAGATCTTTATATTAATATAAACTAATTTGTCAGTAATAACTCAGTCCTGCAAGTCTACAGATGATGAATAACAAGAAGTGATTTCTCATATACATATATTTGTATACTGAATCAGAATCGAAATATAGAATTTTTCTATCTCTTCAGGATTTCAATTTTTCACAATTATTTTACTAATCCTCAAAATCGTTAAAATTTGAGAAATTCTAACCTAAAAATGTAAACCACTTTTTTTATGAAACCAATAGCAAAGCTTAAAAAGTAGCACTTATAAATTTAGCATATTATATTTTAAAGTTAGTAGTTAAAAATTGTAAAAACTATGTCTATTAAATTATTGTCTTTTCTTACACTTTTGGGTTCAAATTTCCCATAATCCTGACATGATGAAAAAGTTCCACATTTCGATACGGTTTCAGCAAGCACGAATCGGAATTTTGAAAAATAAAAATCTTTCAAATCAATTTTTAAATATATATAAACCCTTAGAATTTATGGGAACTAGCAGATTGTGGGGTAAGAAGATAAGGTAATTCAAGTTGATAGTTTCTGTTTTAAACTCAATTTGGCTTATTCCCAATTCAAATTGAAGCTTTTTGGAATTTAATTTTACTACTCGGAATTCTAATTAATAATTTCTGAATTCAATTTAACTATTTTGTATCAAAATTGATATTCTCTGATTTAAATTTGACTCTTCCTGAGGTTATGACAACGAAACCCACATTAAATAATGATGAGGTATGTTGCTATAAATTGTGTTATGTCTGTCTAAAGCACTAAAATATAATAAAGATTAATTTGAGAAGTTTGATAATGATGATGGCAAGTTTCTGGCCTTATGGGTAAATAATTAAATGTCTTTCGTTGCTAGGTTAAAATCGGAAAGGTTCTGATCACCAATAAATGAATCAGAGCCATTTGAATGAAAATAAAAGTTAAAAAGAAATTTTGCTATATTGAAAAATAAGTTTTAAATTTTTAGCATTTAAGAAGTTATATAATTCTAAATTTTTTTCTTTTTTTTTTACTTTATGACAAAACAACTTGTTTAATAACCAATTAATTCTTCACATAAATTATGAACCTTAATTTTAAAATTACGTAGCAAACGCAAAAGTTTACAAACCCAAAAAAATAATAAATTTTTCTCCACCTACATACACCAAAGTTCAATTGATTGATTTTTTTAGTATTTCCCTTTTTATCTCGCTGATTTTTGTTTTTTTTTTTTTATTCAAGGCATTTCCGGTGCCAATTGTTTCGTTATCTTAAGGCCTTGTTTCATGCTTTTGTATGCTTAAACAATTACGCATAGTACAATATTTTGAGATGAACAACCCAAAGTGGGCCAAAATGCCGAAAACATCAACAACGGCGCAATTGCAGCAACAAAACAACAGCAACGAACGAAAACAACAGCAACAGAACACACCAACGTAAATGTTTTTGATAAACGCGAACTGAGACAAAGTTTTTTTCTTTTTATTTTAAAAATAAATCCTTTTTTCTTCTGATTGATTTCCATTCTGTAAATTGTTTTGCTATTTTCTTTTTTTCCAGACATCAAAGGCACTACATTGAAAAATTTCAAAGTATTCCACGTGTTTGGAATTGCAAATAATTTTTTCTTATTTTAAGGGGTTTTTGTTCTTGCTGAAACACATTTTCAAGGGTTTGTGCTTTATTTATTTTATTTTGTACTCACAATTGAATCTTTATTTATTGTTGATGGCTGAGATGATAAGCGACGAAGCACGCCTACATTTGATTGATTTACTTACCTACTTTTGGGTATTTCATGTTCAAATATTTTCTTTTTTAACGCTTTAATTTTTATGTAATTTTATTTATTTTTTTTTATTTCTGCTCCTGTTTAATGAAGAAATTTCCTGCATTGAAGACATCAATTTTTAATGATTTCGATTCACAATATACAACGATGAACAACTCAATTGCATGTTTTCTATTCATAATTTATTAAGATAAAATGGTCTAGATGTTGGAGGATAGTGAGCAATTGCAGCTGTGCAGCAGTAGTCGAAAGCAAAAGAAATAGGTACGTACATTTGAAAGGAGCTCAGCAGCAATTGTTAAAGTATTTATGTGGGGTAAGAGGAAACGAATTTATAAAAGTAGATTGCAGCTGCTGTTACAGGAACACAAAACAAGAGAAAAAAAAGTGGTGGTAATGGTAAATTTACCACAATCATTTTTATTACGACAATTACCAGGAGTATGCTCAATAAAAGCACCATAAAAACGTTTTATTTGAAGCTATAGCACACGAATATTGTAAATTTTAAATAAATGTTGAATATTAGTAAGTAACAAGACTATAAATGAGGTTCAAGGAAGGATTATTGGAAAAAGGATTCGAATGAAATAAGTAGTCTTTACCAGTTTAAAATAGTTAGTGCGTTTTTTTATGCATTTATGTATATAAATGAAAATACAAAAAATCTTATATTTAAGGCTTAGAACTGCAGCTATAAATTTCTTTCTTGTTTTCCTACATTTTTTCTCACTAGATTACAATTCAAAATTATCCTCATAGTTATCCTTGAATAATAGTAATTTGTCCAAAGCATCTGTATAGTCATCTTCCTCCAGTCCTGCTGCTTTATAACGATGTAATTTTGCTATCTTCACACGTTTAGCCTCACGATGTAAAGTTTCTAACATATCACCCAATTCACTAGAGGACTGTATTGTTGCTAATGTAGGCACCGACTGCACCTTCTCGTTTGGCATACGTTTCATTGTGCTATTAAGAAAACCATTTATATTTACTGATTCGTCGAACATTTCACATGGGAAGGGTATACGTGTAGGCATTGGTGCAGTAATTGCTGAAACATGCGCCATACTTGCATGATTTGCACACTGCAAATAAAGTTGAAACATTTCAGAAACGCTATCGCATTTATACGCAGCCATACGCATTTGTTTTTGTGCACGCTCACGCGGCTGCTTGAGTCGATTGTTTGGTATGCCGCGTACGCAAAGTGATTGTATAACATAGTTAGTGCCAATGCTGCAGTTCGGTGTCAATTGTGTAAAAAGTTTACCCTCAAATTTATCCAAACAATCAATGAGATCTGCATTATGTTCCATGGGAAAGGGAAATGCAAATGCTGCTGCAGTTAGCTTGCGGTCATAATTGGTTAAATCACCACAGAAACCCGCTAATGAATTTGTACTGGGTGCATCTTTTAAGCGATAGCGTAAAGATATTGTGTCGAGATATGAAGCAAGTATAGCTGATGTTTGATAGAGATTATCAGGTTTATAGTGAAGTGAGTGTATGTTGCGTCCCTCGCCTAGCTGACGCCAAACGCGATCTTGTGTGCTGAGCGGTAGAAAAAGTGAAGCTTGTTCAGCGAGTTTATTAAAAGCTAAAGCGCTATTTACGACACGTATCGAATCCGTCATGGGTTCATCTGTGAAAAAATAAAAATTTATAAAGTATTGAAGTTTAATTAGAAATTGAATTGTAGTTAAATACTAACCTGCATTTTCGCATAGTATATTACGTGGCGCATATACAGGCACAACAAAATTTGCTTTTGTATACTCATCATTCAAGTGTTCCAGACATTGCGTTGCCAACCCAGAATAACCATTAAAGCAATCGAATATTGTTTGAAAGCCTTGCAAATAATCACATTCTTCAACGTATTGTCTTATTTTATCACAAAAATCATCTGAAAATTGTTCACTCTTCCATAATTGTACACCACTTGAAAATGTATCGAAAGTTTGTTTATCTGGCGCATATTTATACTCATTTACAACATTCACTGTGCGTGGGTGATAGCGTGCATAGAGGTAGTCCACCCAGGAGTCTACATCCTCGGATAGTTTATATTCCTTTTCAAGAACATTCGTTTCCGGGTTATCAAGATCATTTTGAAAATCAATTTTTGTTGCTTCTGGTTGTTGCACCACTTCAACATCCGTTTCTTTCCACAGCAAATCTTCTTTTAGTTTCTTTACAGAATCTTCTTGGGCTTGAGCGTCGGCATTGGTTGCACGTTTAAAGGTATTGCCATAAAGTTCTCCCTCACGTGGTAAATGTTTCAGTGATCCATCTAAATCGACAAGTAGTAGGCGTGGTGTGTATGTTGTTTGACGCTGAAAAAATCTGATTTATAATTAAAACCAACCAAACTCTTAAAAGCTTACATTCAAATTGAGTCCTTCTCTGTAAAGCACATCATTGCTTATTTCTGTAGATTCACCTTGTGGATTGTAACTAAAACCAGATTCCTGTAATAAAATATTTGAAAAGATGAACGCAATCATAAAACACCCACACTTTCATGGCATCATTACTCATTCAATTTTACTTACTTGTATATTCCACCAATGTGCTCCAATATAATTCGCATAATTACCAAATTGGAATGTCAATATTTCACGAGTCTTCGACATATTTTAAATTATTTATTTAATTTTTAAATAATTTTTCTTAAATCAGAATACATTTATCGAATTGAAGAGAGTAAGTAAATAAAGCAGCTGCAGTTTTTTGTTTATTACTCACACGAAACAGCTGATTTTGACAGCTGCGTAGGACAGTTGCACGTGCTAAATGGTACTGGGTGCTCAAGAGTATTTAAAAACTAAAATCTTTAAAAATTTGATAATTGCCGGAAGCGGAAAGATGTGAGAAGGGAAAGAAAAAATTGCTCGGAATTTTGCCATAGCTGTTTTTTATATCCATATTATATGAATATATAGCATCAAAATGAATTCCGAAAATATCAATTTAAAATCAGAATAAGCAGATTAGAATTCTTTAGATAAGAGTTTATATTAAGCGGACTCATTAAACTCGTAAATGTCCCGTATGCCCGTAAATTGGGTAAATTTGTAAAAATGTACATGTAATTTGAATCCTACTATTTTATACACATCAAAAACCACAAAGATTAAAGCAGGTATCTGCACTGGATTCTCGTAGTAGATAATCCTTAGTAGGAATGTCACGTTCAAACATTTTGCTAAGCCTTAAGTATCTTTTCTGATTTCTAAAATCAATTTGACTATGCTTAACTCAAATTGTAGCCTTCAGAATTTAATTTGGTTATTCTGAACTGAAATTTCCGATTTCATTTGGTTATATTGAACTAAAAGTTTGAGTTCAGCTGAAACATCTATGCATGCAACATTCAAGCAACTATAACCGCCACATATTTCAATTCATTAAATTCAACTTCATGATTTGATTTTATTTTCATTTATTCGTATTAATAAACATGAGATTTCATCTACCAAAACATGAGTTCATTAAAATTTTTAACGCCGTATATTACTGAGGGTTTCCGAACGTGTTTTATTATGTCAGCAGGTGACCTAATAACCCAGGCGTATGTGGAAAAGAAACGGTTTCAAGAAGTAGACCTGACGCGGATAGCAAAATTTGGGAGTGTTGGCTTAGTTTATGTGGGACCATTCCTGCGTTTTTGGTACGGTATATTAGATAATGTCGTTTCAAAGCAACAATCAATGTTTCGAAGGGGGCTCAAAAAAATGTTAGCGGATCAAATTTTTGTTGCACCAATTTTTGCATTCACAATTATACTAATATTTAGCTTAATTAATCATGAAACGCGCGAAGAGTTTGAACATCGTATGAGACATGATTTCTTGAACGTACTGAAGCAAGGTTATATGATTTGGCCAGCAGCGCAATTGATAAATTTCACTATTATTCCAGTTAAATACCAAGTATCATTTGTACGATTAGTTGCTTGGATATGGAAGCAATAACTTTTGATGTTGCTTAATAAATGAGCGAAAAAGTTTTATTTTTTGTATTTGTTACTACATTTGCGTTAGACCGTATTCAAGCAATACAATGAAATGTTCTACGGTTTGTGGCAATGAATGTTACAGCATGGCTGAAGGGGCGAGAACAGCCACAATCATTGTACGAAAATAGTATTCAGATCAAAATGTAACTGGGATCATAAATAATGTAAGAATATTCGTATACTTTTGCCAGCATTCCCCTGATTTTATAAAAATAAATGAATTTTAATAATCCTAAAAAATCTTTAATAGCTGGATAATCTGCAAAATCTGGACAAGATCTTTTGGGGTGTCCAATGTATAACAGTTTAGAGTTCAACCCCAATATTTAGAGTTTCCCCAGTATGCGAAAATATTATCAATCGATTACTTCACCCGGCTTATATAAACCACAGACGATGTACATAGTTACGATATGCTCCTTTTATCAAGCTACAATTTAATTTCGCTAAATGAGTGTAAATATTTTTCATTATATATATATATATATATATATATATATATGTATGTAAATATGTTCTCTTTTTACTTACGCAGTAATAAAACCTACGTTTTTAAGATGTTTTTTTTTTTTTTTTTTTTTTTTTTGTTTTACAAATGTAAAATGATCACAAACGATTGTTTATACTATGAGATATATTCATCAACGAATGTGCATTTACACATAAAAAAAAATGTAACTGATTTTGTATATACAAATTTTGTAAAAATAAATGTACTTAAATGCTATTCTGAGCTAGCTGAAGTTTAGCTTGGGCAATACACATCCAGTATACTTTTCATCTTTTTCATTTTTTTTTTTTTGGTTTAACTTTTTAGTTTCCTTGTTATGCACGTTTCTTTTCTATGGATTGTTCTTTATTTTCTGTGTTTAGCATCGCTGACATATATGTATTCCAAATGACTGCAACAATTTGCGCAAATGTTACTTGATATTTGAGAGGTACTAGCCCGAAATTAATTATTTGCGCTGCTGGCCAAAGCATATAATTCAGTTTCATTATATCAATATAATCATTTTTCACACGCTGCTCAATTTTTTCTTGCTTTTCTCCATTAACAACACCGAAAACTGCCAACATGGAGAGTGTAAAGATTGGAGCAAAGACAAGTTGATCTATAGCCATCTTTTTCAGACTACGCTGCAGCACAGGTTGTTTAATTGCGATAGTTCTGTTCAAGAATCCATACCATGTATGCAGCGATGGTCCTACATAGAGAAGACCAATACCGGCGAATTTAACTGTTCGCTTCCAATCAAGGTCAACGAATTGTTTTCTATCCACATATGTTTGTGCGATAACGTCGCCGAGTCCCATTATTAATGATGCGCGGATGCCATCGTTGACCAGCAATGTTATCTTTTTTAAAGCACTCATTATGCTATCATGATGTTTATGTGCATACAATCGTAAATAAACTGAAATAATTTAAAATAACTTGATGGAATCGGTTTAGAAATGCAGGAATGGTTCAACCGAAAACAGCGGGTGACTCATACGGCAGGTGGTCAGAAAATGTTTAAGTCTATGATTTTAAAAAATTCGGTCAAGCCATAGTTTTCTTTACTTTTTCTTCTCTTTAAACTGACTATTTGCTTCGTTCAAAACTGACGAGAGATATGTGTTCCAAATGACTCCAACCAATTGCGCAAATGTTACTTGATAACTAATTGGTACTAAACCAAAATTGACTATTTGTGCCGCTGGCCAAATCATATAATTTTTTTTCATTATAGTCTTATAATCACTCTTAATAGTTTCCTTAATTTGCTCTTGACTTTGCTCATTAACAAGTCCGAAAACTGCCATTAGCGAAAGTGTAAATATGGGAGCCATGGCAATTTGGTCTATGGCCATCTTCTTCAGAGCACGCTGAAAAACAGGTTGCTTGTGTGCGATAATTTTATTTAAAAACCCGTACCACAAATGCAGAATTGGTCCAACATAAAAAAGGCCAATGCCGGCAAATTTTCCTGTACGCTTCCAATCAATATCATCGAATGCCTTCTTGTTCACATATGTTTGCGCAAAAATGTCACCAAGTCCCATTATCACTGATGCACGAACGCCATCGTTGAGTAGTGCTGTTAACATTTTTAAAGAAGTCATGATGATGTAATGATTTTGAATTTATGTGTAAAGAATAAACCGAAATAATTGTAAACAAAAAAGTTGAACTAAGCAATTACAAAACAGAGGAATGATTAATGCGAAAACATCGGGTGACTCTGGTCGAAGGTATTTTGTGAGACAGAGGACAAAAGGGGACAACGGATATAAATAGGGGAGAAAACCGTGCAATCGCCGACCGAACTGATCAAGGCGAGATTAATAAGGTGGAGTTACGAGAAAATCGCTTCTCTTCCTGCTTTGTGCTGTATACAACTGTAAATAAACTTAAATAATTTAAAATAACTTGATGGAAATGGTTTAGAAATACCGTTTAAGTGAAAACAGCGGGGACTCATAGAGCAGGTGGTCAGAGAAAATTTAAGTCTATATGAGGTTCCTCACACGAACGCAAGCAAGGTGAATTTATGTAGAAGGTGGTAGCAGCAATACAACAAATTTATCACGGCAACAGGTCTTTGTTGCGGCCATAATGACTGATCACTCTGAATGTCAAAATCAGCCGACGAAAATAGCAGTACAACACGGCTATAACAATTCATCTTTGTTGTTGCGGCCATTATGGCGGGCGAAAAATAATCAAGCAAGCACTTAAAAGTAAACAAACTTTTGACAACTAGCTGTCATAAGGAAAAAAAAGAATGTACTGCAGGTAACTCCACCTTATATAAATTCACCTTGGGCGCAACCATGAACCCTTCTCTGAAAGAGAGATAGAAAAATAGGTAGAAAGAGATAGGAGAGATGCACCTTAAACTCAAAAATAAAATAAAAATCGGCATGTGATGAGGTGATAGCAAGATTACAACAGTTTCATCTTGGAAAAAACAACACATCTTTGTTGTTGCGTCAGATATCATAAAATGTCAAGATCAGCCGTACAACAAAATAATAACAACACATTTTTGTTGTTGCGAAGATAATGGTGGCGTGAAGAGAATGTAAAAAATGGAGAGCACAGTGTGGCCAACTAAGCGCTTTCCCGCTGATTTGTGCTTTTTGAAAACTAAAAGGCGGAAAAAAAGTGATTTAGCGCTCAGCGCGATTTTTCAATTTAAAATATCTTCGAAAAATCGAAGAAAATTTTCATTGACTGGAAGTATCAGATGTGTGCCTGCATTAGTAAAAAAGTTTAAATGTATTGAGTTTTGTAGCACTTCTATAAGGAAAAAATTTAACGCTTTTTTAAAGAAAATACGCGTTTTATTCCTTATTTTAGCGGATTCTGAAAAATAAAAGTTGGTCACACTGGGAGAGCAAACGTAAACAATCAAAAGTAAATAATAATTTCGACAGCCTATGATGAGAATGAGTTGCTGGTAACTTCACAAGGTATAAATTCGCCTCGGGCAACATCAATGAAAACAAACAACGCGTTTCTGCACACATACTGTTTTCATTTTATCGCTACTTTTTTTTACAAACTTATTTTATTCTCTTAATTTTTTTTATTTTATTGATTTTTTTTATTTTAAGCACACATTTAAAGCACATAATTAATAATTTTTTGTGAGCAGCCTCTGATTATGAAAAATTTAGTCAAGCCCAACATAATTTTCTTTTCCTTTTCGTCCTCTTTGTCCTTTTTTCAGCCAGATAAGGCAGATAGGCACCTTACGTATTCTTCTTGGAAGTTTTAACAGTTTTTGCTTTAAATTGACTGTTTGCAGTGTTGAACATTGACGAGAGATACGTGTTCCAAATGATTGCAACTACTTGCGCAAATGACACTTGATAACTAATTGGTACTAAACCGAAATTTATTATTTGTGCCGTTGGCCAAATTATATAATTTTGTTTCATTATAGTCTTAAAATCACTTTTAATAGTTTCTTCAATTTGCTCTTGGCTTTGCTCATTAACAAGACCGAAAACTGCCATTAACGAAAGTGTAAATATGGGAGCAAACGCTATTTGATCTATGGCCATCTTCTTCAGAGTACGCTGAAGAGCAGGTTGCTTACGCGCGATAATTCTATTTAAAAATCCGTACCACAAATGCAGCGTTGGCCCAACATAGAGAAGACCAATGCCGGCGAATTTTCCCGTACGCTTCCAATCTATCTCATCGAATACCTTCTTGTCAACATATGTTTGTGCAAAAATGTCACCAAGTCCCATTATCATTGATGCACGAATGCCATCGCTAAGCAGTGCTGTCACCTTTCTTAAAGAGCTCATGATGAAATAATGATTTTGAATTTATATGTAAACAACCGAAAATAAACCGAAATAATTGTAAAAAAAATTTGAATTTAATAATTACCAAAAACAGGAATGATTAATGCGAAAACATCGGGTGACTCTGGTCGAAAGATTTTTGAGATACAGACAGCGTGGCCAACTCCGTTTCTCAAAATCCGCTAAAATGAGGAATAAAGCGCGTATTTTCTTTAAAAAAGTGCTAAATTTTTTTCTCAATACATTTAAACTTTTTCACTGATACACGCAGACATTTGCTACTTCTAGCCAATGAAAATTTCTTTGATTTTTCGAAAATAATGCCTATTCTCAACTTACAGCAGCTTACTTGAATGTTTATGTTGTAAAATGAAGTAAAAAATTACAATGTTTCGATTAAAATTTTGTTAGGATTATTCAGGAAATGGATTATTTAGTCGAGCATTTAGTGTCTTTTAAATTGAAAAAAATGTACTAAAAACCCCGCTAAATCACTTTTTTCCGCGTTTTAATTTTCAAAAAGCACTAAATTTAGCGGGAAAAGTGCTGAGTTGGTCACACTGGATACAGAGTTAAGAAAACGAGAGTGGATGTAAATAGGGATACCATGTAATCGCTAAACCAAATTGACCAAGGTGAATTTATTATGGTGGAGTTATTAGTAACTCGTTGCTCTTCCTACTTTATGGTGTATATCAGTAAATTGTCAAAATCATGTTGTTGTGATTTTGACATTTTAACACAGCCGACACAACAACAAATCTCTTTTGTCAACATGGAATCTATAATACCATTATCAACCAAACCAACCAAATTTCAAAATTCATTCATAATATTTCAATTTATTTTCAATATTCTAAAATATTAACATGTATTACTTTGAAGCAAAGTAAGCAATTTTATTAATAAATATCTCTCAGTGCAATCACCATTGTATATTTTAATTAAAATCGGTTGAAATTGTTGATATTATTTGAACCCATTTATATGGAAAAGGTTTTCGCATTTAAATTTTGTGAATCTGAAGTAACGACTATAATTTGGAAGAGAAAAATTTTGCAGACAAATACAATTTAAACTTAGCCCACTTTGAAACAAACTATAAATATATATTTTTACGGAGTTGACTACTACAACTACTGTGGCACAAGGACCTAGACCGCACGCATTCATGTTGCGTGAGTTGTACGAAGGCTTGCCATTGCCAGCCAAGAGGTAGTACCGTATAGAAAAATGTTTATTATTGATTTTTGACTGTGCCAAACATTGAATCCGGGTACTCTGCGTAACTGACCACAAGGCTTCAGCGACCACGCAAATAACAAGTTCATTTGCCTATCTCATTACTCTTGATTTCCGCAATTTCTTTTATTAAACAAAAATATACTTTAATAGGAGAAATCGCTCTGGGTGCGGTCAAACTGTTGTAATCAAACGTAAACCTGGTTTCTGTCAAAACTTGGAAGCGAGTTATGCTGTTCCCATATGTGCAGGAGCTTTTCAACATTGAGCTTCTGGGGAGATTTTATATATACCCATTTGAATTTTTTAAGTTGAATCGAGCAATTCTTTAATGGACGACTTAAAATTTTTTAGGACTTTTTTAATGATTTGGGAAGAAAAACGGGAAAGTACAGCAAGCAAAGTTTCTGGCAATAATTGTCTAACTAAAAGGGGAATATTCGTTAAACTTTTCGTTTATCCATTTTTCTGTTCTTTCCAAAAGTAATTTTTTTCTGAATATTTCATTCAGCTCACCCTATATTTATTTCCAGTTTTATACCGTGGGGTATTGTGGGTTGACAGCTTGCTAATCTGTGGTAGAGTTGCCATTTGTGCTTTTAATAATTACAATTAGTTTTAATATATTACATTATCTGCTGTAAAAATGAAACAATAAATAAAAATACGCATAAAAATGTTAAGGGTATTCATGTAAGCAAATAAGTCTATACAAAGCGCTACTGTATACTTTTATCAGCTAAATTTTTTTAAACTTTGGGAATTAGTTCACTTTATAATTAAACATCTGTCAGGGTTATATTTATTAACTCAAAATTTGACGGTTCTCTTGCAACTTATACGGTTTGCGAGTTTACTTGAATACCCTTAGTGTACAGAAAAAGTATAACTTTGTTGTCATTCTGAGGGCTTCATACTTTTGTATCTGCTCTTTGAGTAATTACATTTTGGTGTTAAGCGACTGCCGACACAAAGTTGAGCCCTCTTATTTAAAAATGGCGCAGAATGCACTTCCTGGTATCACTACCTATTTTCTATTTTCAAGTATAGCTATTTAACACGCCCCTCTCATGGAGTACAATTAGACATTCCATAACTATTTCGGCTTTACCACTTTAAAAAATGTTTAATAAGCCTAATAAATTCAATCAATTCAATTTGATGTTTATTTCTGTTCATGCATCTCTCATTTCTACAAAATTTCAGAAATTTTTGGAGAACAGCTACTAAATCGTATTTGATACAAATATGATTAAATGCCGAACCGTGTACCAGAATAAAGCATTTCTCTATGAATAAAAAAATAGGTGCACCATCACAGTTTCATTAGTGGCGCGAAAACGCAAATTGAGCACTTTGTGCTCAACGACGAGCGTGTTTTGTGAATGAGTTTGACAGTTCAAAACATCTGACCGTAGAAAATAATAAATTTTTATCAATTTTTTGTGTGACCACCTACCTCACATAGACAATTTTTCAAAGCAATCGAAGTCGCTTTCACATTTCGAATTCTGTTAAATATCTTGGCAACCCTACTTGTCCTACACGTGAGCAGGAAAGATTGCTGTTGCTATTAAAGCGCAGAATATTTGTAAGAAATTGGTAATAAAACCATTTGCAGATAGTATCTTTGACAGCAACTGTATTAACAATGGCCAACAATAGAAAAATTCTGCAATTCCACGAAATGGAACTGGACGACCGAATACTGAAAGCGATCTCCAAACTTGGGTGGATGCAGCCAACGCTGATACAAGAAGCAGCAATCCCGTTGCTACTTGAAGGCAAAGATGTTGTAGTTCGAGCGCGTACCGGCTCAGGTAAGACAGCAGCTTTTGGCCTGCCACTGATACAAAAATTACTCAACTCCAAGATGAATGCATCGGAACAATGCGTTAGCGCTTTAGTGCTGGCACCGAGTAAGGAACTTTGCCAGCAGTCGCGTATAGCAATGGAACAAATGGCTGAAAAATGTGGTAAAGTGTTGCGTGTTGTCGATCTTTCCTCTAGCGATGTAGTGGCACAGCGGCATGTGCTCTCCGAGCGTCCAGATGTAGTGATTTCAACGCCTGCGAAAGTGTTAGCACATTTACAATCGAGCGCAATGGACTTGAAGAATTTGGAAACGCTAGTGGTGGATGAAGCTGATTTGGTATTCTCATTTGGTTTCGAGAAGGATTTCCGCAAGCTAGTGGAGTATTTGCCAGCAATTTATCAGGTGAGGATGAATTATTAAATATGTGAAAAATGATTTTCTTCAACTAATACTTTCAGGCTGTTTTAGTTTCGGCTACAATATCGGAAGATGTGATGAACATGAAAAATATTATACTGAATAATCCGGTGATTTTAAAATTAGAAGAACCAGACTTAGTGCCTGAAAGCCAATTATCACATCAACGCATCCTCGCTGAAGAAAACGACAAACCCGCAATTTTATATGCGTTATTAAAGTTGCGTTTAATACGCGGCAAAAATGTAATCTTTGTGAACTCGGTCGATCGTTGTTACAAGTAAGTGAAGCATCATAAGTGGAAATGAAAGATAGAAGATTCAGTTTTAAATGATGATAAGCGTAGATTAACAAATAATGCGCATCTAATGCTATTACAAAGCTTAAGTTGGCGCACAGATGATTTACTTAAACTAATCTTCTCGCTGAACAAATCTCTTTAAATTGATTCTCTCCTTAATGCATTTGTTTGTTACATATATCCTTTTTTCTCTTGATTGCACAGACTCAAATTGTTCCTCGAACAATTCAGCATAAAATCATGTGTGTTTAACTCTGAGCTGCCCACTAAAATCCGCATACACACTATCAATCAATTTAATCAGGGTATTTACGATTTCATCATCGCTTCTGATGAGCATATGCTTGAGAATCCGGGACGCAATCGTAGTGATCGTGAATCTGGAGCTTCACGTGGCATTGATTTTCATTGCGTGGCGAATGTTATCAATTTTGATTTTCCCATCGATGTTAATTCATATATACATCGTGCAGGACGTACAGCACGTGGCACAAACAAAGGGTGCGTGCTATCGTTTGTGAGCATTAAGGATAAGACTGTCAATGATGCAGTGGAGGAACGATTACGAAGCGGTTATATGAGTGAGGACCAAATAATCAAGTAAGTTGAGTCTTTCATCGGCCTACATTAAAAATAAGTTAAATAAGTTTTTATATAAAATTCTTTCACTTTCAGAAATTATCAATTCAAACTTGATGAGGTTGAACCCTTCCGCTATCGCGCTCAAGACGCTTGGCGTGCCGTCACTCGCATTGCTGTGCATGAAGCGCGTATGCGTGAAATCAAACAGGAAATATTTAATAGTGAAAAATTGAAAGGATTTTTTAATGAAAATGCACGCGATTTGCAGGTCTTAAGACACGATAAACCTTTAAAAACTGTGAAAGTTCAACCACATTTGTCACATGTGCCTGAATATATTGTACCAAAATCATTGAAACGTTTAGCTACACCTGTGAGCGTTACTACGCGCAGTTCTAATGCTAAGCGTGGTTTCCATTCGACCGCGAAAGCTGCTTATGAGAGTAAACAGAACAATCCTTTGCTGTGCAGTGAAATTGATTATGCAAAGAAACGTGGTGGTGGCGGTGGAGCGAAACGAAAATAAGTTTTGGATTTCATTTATATTTTAGTCTGTATATTTAGGTTAAAATTTGTAAACTATTAAACTGGAAATAAAACTTTCGTTAAAGCTCAGATTGTAAGCTTCTTAAATTGCAATTAAAGCGGTAGGGGGGAACTGATTGAATATATTAATCAAAAACTCAAATAATTAGTAAATCAAAACATAAAAATGAATACAAGTTAGAATAATTGATTAATCAAAAATCAAAATAATCGATCAATCAATAATCGGAAAAAAGGATATATCAAACAGAATAACTGATTAACCAAATATCGGGATGATCGATTAATTAAAAATCAGATCAACCAAAACTAATAATAATGGATTAATCAAAAATCAAAGTTATAGATTAATCAAAAATCAGATTATTCGATCAACTGAAAATTGAAAATGATTAATAAAAAATCAGAACAATTGGTTAATGAAAAATATGGATTAAAAAAGTCAAAAATTGGTATGGCTGATTAATTAAAAATCGGAATAATTGATAAATCAGATGAATCAAAAATCCGTAAAAATAAAACAGAAATCGAGATAATCAAAAATTAACCAAAAATCAAAATTATTAATGAACAAAAATCTGGATGATTAATAAAAATAACGATTAACAAAAAACCAAATATTTGATTTATCAAGAATATGGATAAAAGCTAATTAAAAATGCGGAATAGTTAATTAATAAAAATAGGGATGATCGATTAATCAAAAATCGAAATAATTGATTGATCAAAAATCAGGTTTGGGATTCCGGTCATAGCTTAGCTTAAATTGTTCTGAAAAATTGTACGCATAATTAAATAAAACGAGTTTAAAATTTTTAAATCTTTATTCAAATATTTATACGTATTTCCTTCATTATTCTCATAAATATGAACTTGCTTTGTTTGTTTTTTTGTATCACTTGTTTACAAAATATAATTAATTTTGTTAAATACTTTTGTACGTTTAGTTAAAATCTTTCACGCTTGAATATTTAAATACGTACATATACGTATATTGAAAATATTCAATTCATAAATTACAATGCTTACAATTCAGTGTTCGAAATCAATAGCTATCATATACGATGCTTGAAAATACTCATCTAAAATACTCGATGCACAATTAATTTAAGCACAAAAACTTTATGTAAGTAGATGCTCATTGCGCTCTATCAAATTAAAATCTAATTATAAAATTCTTTTATCTCACCGTTACTACTTAAAATATAAATTTTGAAAAAGAAAAATCTATATTACCTATGCAGAATCCGTCGGAACAACTATAAATTAAAAAACTGGAAAGGGTACATACTAGAATACAAAGAAAAAATAACGATTTGATTTCAGTTAGGCGACTCCAGAATACAAACTTTCGATTTGTTAATAAAGTTACAAACTCATAATTGTAACGACGGATTCTGGGATAGGGTGATAAAATAGATCAGTGCGATTAAACGATTGAGTTTATCGACCATGCTAATTCCGGTTGAACGAGTCATAAAGTTTTTGATTAAACAAAATTCTAATTAATCAAATAATAGGCATTCTGATTAATTGATTACCCTGAGAATAACCGGTTTTGGTTTTGTCAGCAAAATCTTAAATAAATTTCTGTGTTTTGAAAAATGTCTATTTGAATTTTATTTGTGATATTTCTGATGAATAGATTAATTATGATTCTGCTTAATCTATTAATCAAGATCCTGTTTAATCAATTGATTAAAATTCTGATTATTCAATTAAGATTATATGTAATCGTTTAACCGGAGTAGTTTAATTAAAAAGAACCCGCGATTAATCGCACTGCTGTCTGACCTAACATAAATAGAGATTGATTGATTTTCAAAGCAAATTTACAAAAGAGATAAAAAAGAGAATGAAAATATTGTGTAAAAACTGGAAAGTTATGAAGTGTTATAATAAAAATGATGCAATGATGGGTGAAACACTGATGACTCGAGTTGAATTTATCCCAGTTTTCGACGACGCGGCGCTACGTAATTCCCGTCCATTGACACCGGCACCACAGGTAGCTGCAGTTGTTGTACTGACAATTGTGGTTGCTTTTGCAAGAATTTTTCTGCGCTTAGCTGCTGTTGTAACTGTTCATCATCCTCATCGTCTGAGATCAACGATATGCTTAAATCGCTCGAAAGCTTCAATGATATAGGCGTTGGCGCTGGTATAGCTAGAGGTGGTGTTGTGACTTGAGCACCTTTACGACGTGTAGGCGAGACTTGAGAACCACCATTTGTTTGAAATTCGGGAATCCCACATGAGGCTAACCCCTCACGTAGCTTGGTAAGGGATAGTTCGTATATGCGATTAGCTATGACTGTGTGCACGGTCGTTTCGTCAGGTAGCATGGGAAAGAGTTCATCGGATGATGTTTGTTTCTTTGCAGAGGAGCAGCTGCCAGCAGCAGAAGAACGTGGTACAATCGAAACAGTTACTTCTTCATCAACTTGAGCACTGTAGGTAGCATTGGTTGTAGATGATATTGCAGAGGAGCAGGGCGGAGATTGTAGTAGCGGTTTTGAAGTAACAGCTTCAAAAGGTGCTAGAGTAATAGAAGTAGGTGAAATAGTAGTAGTAGTGGCGGCGTTAAATGTAGTAGTAGTAGTGGCGGTGGTATAAGGTGTAGGCGTTGATGTGGCAACACGCGAAGTATTCGTTTCTATATCGCTATCATCGCTGAGTACAATGCTTTCGTTGTTCATAATTGTAGGCTGTGAAAGTCGCTTGGGCTGATGTGCTTTCCGTTTGCGTTTAACGCGTTGCTTTTGCGTGGACGCTTGCATGTTGGTAATGGCATGGTTTGCTATTGTGGCTGATGCCACTGGTATGAGCGTTATATTTGGTACTTGTGATATTTGCAAGTGTCCGGGATAAACAAGAAAATGCTGCTGCTTCTTCTGGTGATGGTTCTGCAGTTGATCGTCCATAGAAATAAATGCATGTGCGTTTATTTCTTGCACGCATTTATTAATGCTGTCAGCATTGACTTCCGCTACATCCTCATCGGACAATAAATCAATTGTAACTTGCGCTTGCAGCTTTGACAAATTTTGCATGCGACGTTCATCAGTCTTTGTTCTTTGGTGGTGGTAGTTGTTGGTAGCTCCCCTACTACTACGTTTTGCTGCAGCTAAAGACGTTGATGGGAGCTCTGACGCTGCTGTTTGCTTTGCCCACCTGCAACGCTTTTGCTTGAGCCGTTTATTATGAAATAAGGACGAAGAAATGTAGAAGGGCATGGAATGTTTTTGTGTGTTGTGAGTTGCACCCAGCAGTGATTTTTCAGGTGATGCGGTCATGACTGTAAATTGTACGAAATTTTAATATTTCATTCAGAAAAACGCGCTTGATGTAGGAATATACCACGTTTTTTGTTCACTTTACAGAATTTTTGTGTAATTTAACTAAGAATTTTTCGTTTTTGTCGCTTCCACACTTTGAACTTTCGCATAAAGCTTCTGAGCAGCTGTTGGTGGCATACAATGAGCCAACGGCAGCCAACAATGAGCAGCAGCACCACTCGCGCTCGCTACTGAGGTACAGTCCTTTGCATAATTACGTTTATTCGCGTAATTCACAATGCATTTTTTGGTTGCTTTTAACTTTTCCGCGTAAAACTTTTCGAAATTTAGTGTGTTTTCTGCTTTTCAGTATTTACTTATTTACAATTAATGATTGCAAATTTTAATTATGTAAATGCAATGGAATATAAAAATATATTGCATTTCTTGTAAACAATTCGTAGGTTTAGTGTTTATTTTGGTTTTTCACGCAGCAAAGATGCGAAGCAGAGTTGAATTTAAATGGATTTAATACTATTTTTGACAGACGTTCGTAGGGTTGTTTTAGGAAGTACGTGGAATTGGAAGAAAAGTTAGTTTATTTGGCTGTAGCGTAGACACAAACCGCGGGTGCAAAATTCAACAATTTCTATAATACATACTTTTTTGTTTTTGATTTAATGCACATCGGCCATGTCGAATAGTTTTTTATTCAATCAATATACAATTATAATTTAAGAACATTTTTTGTAAAAACTTTTTGAAATACAAACACTATTATCATTATGCAGGCTACTCAAGATACAACGAGTTGTACAACACAGCTATGTTGTGTAGTATGGTTGTCGATCGGGTGGATGAAAATCAAAATATTTCAATTTTTGGTAGGCGGAGTCAACAATTGTACAACGAGTTCATCGTTTGTAGCGAAGTTGTACAACTTCATTCGTTTTCGTTTCAATTTTTAATAAATTTTTATAGTTTTGATGTAAATGAGTGACGAAATGTCTAAATAGAAAATAATGAAACAGAAAAATTGACGAACATGCTAAAGTTGACAGTGTAAAACGAGAATAAATAACATGAGAACAATGTATAGAAGAAAATTAAAGAGAAAAGATAAAAGTGAAGGGCTGTTGCAAATGAAATTTATGAATCTAGCTTAGGGAATTTGGACCCAATATAATTTCTCCATGATATTAATCTCATTCAATTCATACATTTTCTACTATGTTGTTTGCAACACGAAGAATAAAATAACAATGAAATTGTTCGACGCATTGTACAACGTGTTGTAAAGTGTGTATAAAATAGCAGTTCAACTCATCGTCACACGTGTTGTACAGCAGGTTGTAAAGTGTGTAGACAGTTTAAATACGTAAACTTGCTGTCAAATTGCATATAAATGTTGGCGAGTTTATGCAGTTAATGAGCTTATGAGACATCTTTAAGTTTATAAGAATCCTCTTATTATATTAATGGAATTCGTTGAAACTCATAAATGTCCCGCAAATCGAATAAACCTTAACACTAATAAAATTTTATACAATTTTTGACAAGGTTATACTTTTATAAACTTAAGCTATAAACAGTATTGCGGCGTATCAAAGATTTTACGCGGCATAACAACGCTCCGTAATTGACACGGCTGAACAGCATTACAGAGTACTACGATCAACAGTTATTTATTATCTATTATTATTTTTATGGTCATATTATGAATATTATACGAAAATTCGTGTTTGTGTACTTTCTCTATAAATTTTTAATAATAACAATAATATTTCTTTATCTGAGCTAAATTTATATTCAATTACTGAATGCAACCCTGTTCCTTTATTGCTTGACGAGGACAGAGAAATAGATCCCAGTCAATGTAAAATCGTTGGCAGCTGTAATTCTATTCCATCGTTATATGCGTCGCGTAAAATTGTCAGTACGCCATAATTAGTGGTGATTCGATACAAGTAAATACGCGATACTTTTCATTCAATTCAAGTACTTTTTTTACTCGATGCCATACCATAAGTATTTTACTTGGTATCGAAGAAAAAAGGTTTTGGAAACATTAATTTAAAAAACTGAAATATTTCTATATGATTAACGTGTTTTAAAACATCTCAAAAAACCATGGCGAAAAACTGAGCACGCCATCATGATCAAAGAAATGATGTATGAGGTGCCTGTCTCCAATTACGTGTTTAGTAGTGAAACTTGATTCTTTGAGATACTTTTTCCGACATTTTCGGTGGCATTGATACTTTTATTCGATACAAGTAATGAGTAAAAGTGTCGATACTATGTGAGTATCGAACCAACACTAGCCACAATTCTGTTTAAAGCTTTATGTGGCTGTTCAGACGGGAGCAAGCATGAAGCCTGTATGAAAGAAAGAGGTCGAAAAAAAGGTAGAGAGAAATAGATAGCAAAGTTGCGCAGAAAATCCAAAAATAAAATAAAAATCGGCGCATTGATGAATGTTCCATGTTCATATTGTTCCGATTTTGCCACTTTCCCTCATAATTGTTTAGAAGTTGAATAGGCAACATGAACGCAAACAAACAATGCGCATCTAGGGCACACACAGTCTTCATTTTCTTGATATTTTTTTATAAACGTATTTTAATTTCTAAAGAGATTGTTGCTTTTATTTTTTATTTAATTTTATGTACATATTTAAGGCACATAATTGATAAATGCAAAAGAATTTTTTGCGAACAAAAGAACCTATCTTCATGAGCACAAGAAAAAGTGACAAAATTCCAATTCCACCGTTCCTTTTTGATCAGAAAAGGTCCGTCATGGTTGCACTCATGTGAACACGACACGCCTGCCCAGGCTTTTCATGCTTGCTCCCGTCTGAACAGCCACTATGTAGAATTTATGAGTTCCAGTTATTATTTACTAAATACTCAACTTTATGTAGATTAGGTTAGGTTAAAGTGACTGTCGAGAGACACACTTAGGCCTGAATGACCCATTGTGATACCATATAGTTGGACCTACAGTTTAACGCCGATTCCGAATGGTGGTTTTGCCATTACCAACCACAACAGCATAAACTCATTTTAGATCTCAAATAATTTTGGGCTTTCAAAACAAATTTAATATTTAAACAGAATGTTTAAGCCATGTTTCCGGAACGTTTAGTACCTTAAAGTTAACACCGATCCAGCGAGGGGAAACAATATGAACCGACAGGGTGTCACATATAAAATGTTTCTTCCTAGGACTTTTAGAAAATTTTTTCAACACAGTAATCGCACGATATGAAGTGAATTCTCATCATAAGAAAGTGTAAATTGCCACACTGCCGTTCGGAACAAGCGTCAAAATGTAGGTCTAACCATCGCCACTGCTGTTTAGTGGCAGCGTTTCTAACTATTGTCTCTGGAGCCGCAGGTTCGGTTCCTAGTTAGGGTATGGTTTTTGATCTATCTTTTTTTCTTTCATAACTTGAGGCTTCGGCACAATAGATTTTATTGGTCACAGTCCCTGTCTGTCAGGTCGTCTCGTCCTTCTAATAATAAAATCCCCCGATTTATGTCAAAATTCTTTTCAAAATTTGGCGGCTCAAATCGAAATGACATTCGCTAAGCGAAAATACAAAACATTTCTCACTAGGCCATTAAATTAAAATTACATATATAATTTTTTGGTCCAAACATAAAGTAACAGCTTTGAATTAATAAACCAAATATAAAAATCTAACAAAAATACATACATATAATATTTGGAAAAAGACATGTATATTCCCCAAAGTATCAATTTTACGGTGTGTACTCCGTCACATTTTGTGTTTTTTTTTTGTTTTAGTATTTACTATTCATTGAAATATTTAAACTTTACTAAAACTTGCCAACTACAAAAATAATTTTTTTCAAAAATGAAACTATTAATTTTGATCCAATCAGACCAAAACTGCAACACTAGCCCAAAGGTATTCCCGCACTACAAGTAGTGATGGAAAGTAAGTACAATTGTACCTTTTGACACATTTGAGGTACAATTTGACAAAAATTATAAACCTAAATTACGAAAAAAAAAATAATGTTCTATAATAAGTACCTAGTGGTCAGCTCTGCATTTATTTAAAACAATATGTTTTGCATTTTAGAAAGTTTTTTCTGTATTGACCAATGTGGGCCTATTAGATATTACTAAATTTAAAAATTAAGTGAACACTTTTCTCCGCTTTTACCTTCTGATTTGTCGTGTCCCAAAAAAAATCTACTTTTTTGTGATCAATTTTGTGACTCAGTGCTTCGTATATGTTCGGCAATAATTTATCTTAAAGATTAATTTGATGTAAAGAAACCAGTTGTAATTTCAATACTAATACATTTTTCATAATATTTCATAAAATTTAAAAAATATTGATCTAAATGAGAATGAATTACAATCGTTATGATCGTTTATTTTATTTTTTTTTTTACTTGTAAATTTTTAAATGAAAATAATATTACTTACAGAAACGATGAACTATGATGAAATATTATTTAAGATACATTCATGCTCATTTAGGTACAATTTTTTTTTTTTGGTAAATTATGTACAATTTGAATTTTGGAAATACCATTACTGACTACAAGGCCTTACCGTACAACAAAGAATTTTGAATGCGAGCTGTGGTGAGAGAGTAGTTTAGGGTATTTATATAAACTCGCTGCACGATAATTTCTATACGCAAACGACCTCGGAAAGTTATGTGTTTCTGAATACACACAAAAAATTAAATTAAATGAATTAAATGGAGTAAGGGTAAAATTATTTAAATTATAAAACTGAACTAATTCCCAAACCTTGTTTTGGATTTTTTAAAATAAATTTTTTTTCGCAGTTTACCCAAAACTTTTTTATACGAAATGTACACAACTCACTTGCGTACTTCGTACATTCATGTAAAGTTGCAAAGTATGTAGTTGCGTTTTGGTTAATTTACACTGCGCCTACACCTGCCAGTGCTGGCATACCAATTCAGAATACGTATTAACGTTCAAAAAACAGAAAAATTGTCTTTGTAACGTAGGCGTCCTGCCAATTATAATGCCAATTCATTTCCAACAAAATGTCATTTCATTTCTAACAATTTGCTCGCTCTACTCTACTTAGTTTTTGTTTTTTCTCACAAATTTGCAGAAACGTCAAATATTATCTGCTTACGTCAAATCATTGGCAAAATTCATTGGCATCGAAATATGCTTGCCAGTGACTCTGCCAATGAAAAAAGTGTGAGTGTATTAGGCTGTGGTTATATTGCGAGTATGCTCGGCGAACACCATGAAATTGTTGTTGGATCGAACACAAAGAGAGAGTCTTTACTCACTCTCACACCGAATACGATATGCTCGGTGTATTGTACACTGAGTACGCCGAGTATTCAGAGTGGCAATGAGTTATTTTACAAAACAGTATTATTACATACAAAAACGTATTAAGCAAACGAGTATATTTTGACAAAAAACAACTCTGCAACGAGCTGAATGTAACCACCTTGACCGAGCACGGGAGAAAATGTTTTGTGTTCGTCGAACACCGAGCACCAATATAACCAGGCGCTTAGTGAAAAAGTGGGAGTGTGTTAGTGCTGGCATGCCAGCACTGGTAGGTGTAGACGCTGGGTTATATGCTTACATGAATACCCTTATTGTGTTTCGTTTCCTGCACGAAATGGCGCGTACTTTTTTTCGGGCAATGAGCTACAATTAGTTGTTCTGTGTTTGTGATAATATAAATAAAATAGAAATAAAAAAATAAAGAATATCTTAAAAAAAGTGTTATTTAAAATATTAAAATGGAAAACGTTCAAAAAACACTTGGAAATGTAAGTTATATTTATTATTTTTTAAACTGAAATATGAGAATTCTCCACATACTCTTGCATTGCATATTAAAAATTTGTTGTTACTAGTATGTTCAACTTTTGTTATTGATAAAAATTAAAGTAATAATTAAAATAAAAAAAAAAAAAATTTAATATATCACGTTTTTAAAACGGACTAAAAAGTGTAAAATGATTTCTCCTTGCCCTATACATAGATATTTATTGTATCATTTGTGGTGGGAAGAGATAAGGGCGCGGGGAGGTGGCGGCAGAGGTTAACACCACCGGGGCCGAATTTTCTCTCGGCGGCCCTGCATGCAATGGATTATTCCTCGTGGAGAGGTGAGAGAATTTTTTGCTTCCACGAGCAATAATTTTTTTCGGGTTCTAGGTCAAGTATAGAAAAAATTTCATCTCCTTTGAAAAGACCCAAAAGGAAACCGGACTGCACTTTGCTTTAAGCTGAAACTCCATAATTTGCTTTTGCGTCCGGCTACAGCGTAATTGAGTTACTTGGTTTTATATGCAGTGAACTCCATTGTCTTCTGCATGTGTGGATTGCCAAATTAAAACGCAAAAAGTTGAGCAACTTTCTATTTTTTAATGCCGCGGCATAAATTTTGGCAGAAAGCTGTCTACATTTTATTCGAAGAAAAACAATAGACCACTGTATTCTGGAGGAGATATAAATTATTATTATTAATTTAAAAAAAATCAAAAATAATTCTAACATCAAAATGATTCTCTCATTTTGAATATTCCGCAGAAGAATGAATGCATTGGAGTTGTTTTTCTTATTGTGAGTAGAACGTAAATGGCGCAGTCGCACCCAAAATGCATTTTATGGAGTTCCAGTTTTACCAACTGGTGCCAATGCACACATATCAAAGGCGACTGCCGTAGCGGTCGAGACTAAACATCGGTTGTAGTACGAACTAAGTAAGTGATCAAAACTGAGTTTTTCATAATAAACATTGTCATGGTATATCATTAGAAGCTACAACTTAGAAACAGAGATCGGCATCACTGCTATGACATAAAGGGCGCAAAGCAGTGGACCCTTTATGTCATATTATTTATAATCTATAGATGACGTTTACCTAAAATATATAATGTCTGACCCAATCAAGACTTACGGATGATTTATATAGGAAGGAAGTTTTTCATAGTTGACTACATGGCTGCAAGTTTAGTTTTATTTAAGGCAAAATCATTTTTACATCCAGTAAACGTAGTCTTGGCTGTAAAAAGTGAATCTAGAAATTTAATCACCGGTCATAGTGCCCCACAAAGTAAAGTACTTAAGTAATCTTAGGAGTTTCGGAAAGTTGAGACGTTTTCTTATTACATAGATTTTGCATTTAAGTTGAAATTTAACAACAAATTTCAAGTTAAATTTATAACAAGAAATCTCCATGCCTCTTCCAACGAAACTTAAATTATCCTCTTACTCCACAAAAAAGATGAAGTTGAATTTTAATCTGAGACTAAGAGATAATTCATAAATAAAAGTATTCTTGAAGGTCAACGGGATTCCCTTGTCTACGCTAAATCGAAGAAATATACATAAATAAAAATGTGTGGTTGTTGATGTGTTTGTGTGTGTTTCCCGCCGACTGCAGTGACGTTGAAGTGAAAGCGACCAACCACATCACGTCTCTCTTGTTTTAAAAGCTGCGTACTTTGTACATAATCAATAAGACATTTTTAAACAGGGTGTTTGAGCTTAAGCGCCACAGTAGATATACATTACATTAACAGCGATTTACGCCCTTTTTCTTGTGGTTTTAGTATATGAACGACCCATGACCCCATATGTAGTTATATGTACCCATAAAGAAGACTAAAAGAAAACGACAAAGTGCTAAAGTAACTAACTAAATAGGTATGTATTATTTACCACGCTCCTCTTATGTCTCATGTGTTAACAAGTAAAAACAATAAAAAAAAAACGAAGAAAGTAACACGACTATATACACTTTGCAGTGCTTTTAATTTATTCCAATCCCGTCGTTGTAACTCAAAATATATGATATTTTCTAATACATAATGTAAGACAAAGGGGGCGCGCTTGCGATTACTCCCGAAGGCAGCCGAAGAAAAATGGCCAGCAGGAGCATTTCTGCTCATAAAGAGACAATGGAGCATACATAGCACAACAAAAACAAAAAAACAAAAAAAAAAAACAAAAAGGCATAAGCACACACAACCACGCACAGTAAAATTGTATGAATGTATGTGCTTTATCGCATATATTTTGGCACCACCCACTAAATTTGAGCAATTGAAACATTGAAGCTTATGGGTCCCAGCGAGCAGTAGAGGCAGTGCAGGTAGAGCTCATGTTATATTGGAGTCGTAATGGTTGTTTACTTTTCTTTTTACGTTTTTTGTTGTGTGAGGGGGGCAGCAGTAAAACAAGTTGCCGGCTTTAGAGTGTTGCTGTTAATGCGCAGAATCATTTTTGAGTGATATTTGAAATTGGTGGCAAAGAGCTTTTACTCGTCATTCATTAGTTTTTGCAGAATATCAACTGATAAAGGAGTTAAGTTTCTGGTTTTGTGTTGGTTTAGAAGTTTTCAAAGAGTCAGTTGCTTTTGATAGAAGGAAGAAGTAAGTAAAATTATACTCGATCAATAAATGATTTCAAATTTAAAATAAAAAATGTCACGAAACTTATAAGCAAAATATAAATTTTCTCTATTTTTTAGCCTTTTTAACCAAAAACAACCATTTCGGGGGAGTGACATCTAGTCGAAGGAATGTTTCAAATATATACCTATATAATATGACTGTGTGGCATATAATTTTCTTAATAAGGAAACCCTTTTAAAGAAGTATGATTCTTGGATGAAAATTGCTTCCTCACTTGTATAAAACTTGTACTCAGTTGAAATTTATAATTCCACTTACCAATTTTGCTCAGGTTGTATTAAAAGAACCTGTGCCAACAGATGCCGCTGATTACAATGTTACAGATAGCACTGGTTCAAAATCCGTCAGTTTTCATGGTCAGTTTTGAATACTTTCAACAAATTTTTTTTAAATTTCTTATGAAATAAGTATAAAACAAATCTAACTCTTTCATGTGAAATAACATGAAGTTAAGCAATAAATTATAGGGTTAGGTTGGGAAAGGAGTAACTCATAGATCCACTGCATATCGGTTCAACATTTATGACCGGAGAAGATGAAGTTATTGAATAATAGTCTTCTGTATATTATTTGCACAGTTAGGACACCGAAAACATAGAACCTGGAGTTGTCGTTCTTGTAAACGGTGCACTGAAACAGTAAGTTCTTTTACATATATCTTTGTTCACACTTTGTCTTAATTTTGGTGCGAAAAGTACTATGGTTTACTAAAAGTATTTACAATTATTTATTATTAATTGTATTCAGAATTGTTAGTTTCACTTACTCATTGCAGTTATCATTCCTAAGACGTTAATTAATTACTTACGTTAGTTTCGAATTGTTAGAGATTGTGCTGAGTTGAATTACCTACATAAAGGTAAATTCGATCATTTCTGTCAAGAGAAGTTGAACATAGAGTTCCTCTGTCATATAACCCTCTCTGTCATTCCAATAACTAGGATTTCGATTTGGGAATAAGTAACATTAGTTAAGCCATTACAATTGTTTGTAGTAAGTATACGCGTAATTTAGTTAACAAAATCATATTAAATTTTATCAGCTGAACTTAGTTTTAATCATTAACTGGAAATTAAAGAAAAGCAAAGACTTTCCAAATTCATAATAGCATCAAAAACTTTTTATTGATATTTAAGATATTTTTAAATTAACTATGTTGTTTAAACTAAAGTTATTGACCTTTTCCGTTTTGTGATTTTTATATAATATTTTCTTAATTTAATCATTGTTCATGCCCATGCATAAAAAGCAGATTAATGAATATTGATTCGATGAAAATCGAAAGCATAGTTAACATACACAAACAAAAATTATAATCTTCATGATGATGAACTCGTTGCTTTACATAAATAATTACGAATTAAAAATATTGTTTAATTTTTTGTTTGTTTCAATTACACTATACAGCATGTTATTTTACTTAGTAAACTTAAACAGATAAGTTGTTGTTTGCACCGTTTTATCCGGTAAGCTACTGGAAGGTTTACTGATTCCTTTTGTATACTTTCTGAGTTTTAGAGTAACGCAAAGGGAGGGATCTTGAAAGGATCGTGAAAAATTAAGAGAGAGCGCGAGAGAGCAAAATTTGATCACCACGATCACAAAATGATTAGGCTTTCGATGCCGAATCATGAAATAAAACAAGTGTTCCCTTTGTAAGATTATTCAGAATAATTGCCTTTTAGCAGTAAAATAGTACACTTTTGTTGAAAATGTATGTAAAAAAAAAGAGAAGTAAACTGCTTAATAGCAACATTCGTCACTCTTAACATTCTCATTTTCCCACAAAATTTTGCAAAAAGTTAACTAAAGTTAATTTTTAAGCATTTTCTCATCACTTGTCTGTGTTTATCTTGCCCAAATATTACTTTTTTGGCATATGCGTTAGCAATTTTTAGCGCTTCTAATCCAATGTCAATAGTGCCCATTTTTAATTATTTGTTATCAAGAAATTTTTTAATTTATTTTCAAAAAAAATAATAAAAAAATAGTAGTAAAAAAGTTCTAAAACTACAGTACTCTGCAAATCAAAGGCAACAAAACTTGGCATACCATACTTATTACGTTTTTATGACTTTTCTTAATTTTTATTTAAAAGAAAGTAGATTAAATTCGTTCCTAAATATTAGATGAATCAAAGGAGGACGACTAAAACATTGCTCTGTAAAATCACTGGCAGCGGAATTTTTTGCAATTAAATAAATTGTTTTGTTCATGGTCTTTATCCTTTCCACGAAATAAATTTAAATATTGACTACCTAATCTATAGGGACGCTCTGGAAACCCAAATGCTTTATCAGCCATTGTGGAAATTGTCATTTTTTGAAGTATTTAAACATGAAATCCACTCGAAGCGCACATTAAAGTTGTTTAAAAGATTGATTAGCATGGAGAAGGGTTCATTTCTCTCATGCGTTGTCACTACCATCCGGGCTTAACTCCTTGAAACCTACTTCGAAACCCCGAAACATAGAGTGGGTGGGTGCCACTTAAGTAATAAGTATGGTATGCCAAGATTTGTTGCTCTTGATTTATACTGTATATAAAAACGTACTATTGATCGACGGTGTATCGGATAGTATCGTAAAAACGAATGAGAAATGCAACACTATGCAGAAATATGCAACGCTGTAAAGGCATTAAGTTAAATTTTGACAAAATGGCGCTAATATTAATATGTTGTTCTTTTTAACTACACTCATTATAAGAATAAGCCATATAACAAGGTTTAATTTATAATAGTATACCATTTATATGTTTTTACAGAATTTGGTACTCATATCCATAAAGTACTTGAGCAGACGCTGTGAGAGTTTTTTCACATGAACGTATGGGGTTCGGGAGTATTTAAAGAGCAGAGACGTTGTTGTCAGCTCTCACAGTGTCTTCTCATGTACTCCAAGCTCATATAGGTATTTTCTTTTTAATTCTTTTTTCAAATAATACGTTTCTTTCGATACACAATTTGAGTACAATATGTATCAGTACTTTCTGATTCGAACTACTTACAATTTTCACTGTCTGGCACAGAATAAGTGGTGCAGAAAAACCTTAAGCCCTTAATCTGTTCGCTTTTTAAAATTTGTTTGGTTCATATGTAATACGGTATTCTTAATACATAGTTTTTCTCATAATTAAATTGAACATTTGATGTTGGACATAACTTTATATTTATTAACAAGTGCTATTCATATGAATGTATAAAAACAAAATAAGGATTAAAATAAATATGTTAATTAATATAAAATATTTATAGTCAAATTAAATAAATCAATAAACTAAGTAGGTATGTATTTTTTAGCCTATTGTTATTATTCCTTAAACAATTATTGTTTGAATAGTAAAAACTACATAAAAAGGAAGTACTGGATTTGTTTTTTTTTTTTTTTTGTACGAAGTGATCACTCAAATTTAAGAAAAATTAATTATACAGGGCCAGTGGGTGTTCTAGAATTTTGGTTTGGCGGGGGCTGATTTTACTACATTAAAAGATAAATATCAGACTCACTATCGACCAAAACCCAGACCTAGACCATAAACTGGTGCAAAAATTTTATCAAATACAGGTTAAAAACTAAAAGATAACTGGAACAAAACTGAGACCAAAATTCAGACTAAAATTTAGTCGGAAATTTCGACCAAATTTCAAACCAAAATTCAAATACTTTTTTCAGATCGAAGTTCAAACCAAGAAAAGAACCAAATTCAGATAAAAAATCTAGATCAAAATGAGACCAAATTCAGATCAAAATCTTGATTATGACATTCTGATGGATTTATATTGTTAAATGATCTATTTTGAGAAAACAATTTGAAGGAAATTTTAATTTCCTTTGAGAAAAAATTTTGATGAAACAATTTGATACATATCTATTTTTTGGGTAATTTTTGGTCGAAACAAAAATCCGAAAAAAATTAAATTAAGATAACAATTAATTTGGATAGTACTTTAAACGAATTTTTATAATATATATTCATATCACTCTTAGCATCGATATCACTATTAATATCGGCCTAGTGTTGAGTTTACAATATCACGACTTCATAACCAAGCACTTAATTTTTATGAAAAATTAAATACGTTCTTTAAGTCTGTTATACATTACTTAAAATGTAAATATATCTTAATTTGTCCAAAAAGCCAATACGTTTTAATTTTCAACGAGATCCGTACACGCTTTCGGGTACCGGGCAACAACCGGTGAAAAAAAAACAATGTTCGGACCAGGAATCGGGCCAAAATTCCAACAAAAGTAGATCAAATACAAATTAAAAGCAAATCAAAATTTAGACCAGAAATCAGATCAAACGCTGGTCTGGAAACGATGGAAAGCAAGTCAAAATTGAGACAAAACATGGATTAAAACTCAAGTTATATTAAGATTAAAATTCAAACTAAAATAAAACAAAATTCTGACTTACAATAAAACCAGAATTTAGATCAAAAACGGGCAAAACCGGAAAAGTTGAACCAATATCAGACTAAAATTCAGTAAAAATTTCAATCCAAAAACTAGACCATTATCAAGCTTTTTAAAGTAAGACATTTATAAGCTGGCTGAAATTTAGTAGTCTGAATGTACATATTTAATAACCAGTTGCACAGTAACGTGCTTTGTATTGGCACGCCCAGCATGGCGGCTAATCAGAATTGATTCAAATATCCGACCTCATTTTAAAATATATATATATAGAGAGTTCAGTGCTTCATTCCAATCAATTTAGTTGTTGATAGAAATAATATATATAACAAATTTGTTTGAAAACATAACTTTATTTTATAAAAATACATAGGTACTAAAACAAATTCCGATCAATAATCGGAACATAATTTTAAAAGATAATTTGTTTTAATTCCGTTGCAGTGAAATCTTTATAGAAAGACTTGGAGTTGTAATTTTTCCATTTCGTTTCGTCGTCCTTGTTTCCAACTTACTACTTTGTATTTAATATACATAGTATAAATGGTAAAAAAGATAAAGTTCCCAAACACATCACCACTTCACTTAAAAACTTCACTCATAAAAACAAAAGTAGTAATCATTTGAAGAAAAGTTCTTCCATCGATTTTTAAGATTTTGTATGGAGGATTTTAGTAAGGTATCGTAACAAAAGGATAAAAATAAAGTGAAGTTCACAACGTACTATAGGGGAATTGATCACTTTTTCTGGCCAAAACCTCAAAATTTAAATCTTCAATGCCCTTTTCGTAAAGTAGACACTCCAAACCCGATGGGCTCGTACTTGTTTTGTTTTTGAAACGTCACTACGCTAAATGGCAGGCATTCTTTTTATTTGAAGGAACGATGACTCGAAAGTCAGGCACTGCGACCTATAGGATCTATTGTACCTAAGCCTCAAGTTATGAAAGAAAGAAAGCAAGAGAGAAAGAAAGCTTATTTCCTTCGTATTAGCAACATTTTTTTGCAATTACCTTACTTAAGTTCATCGTTTTTTTTGAGTAAACTTTTTGAATAATAATTTCACAAAGCAGTAATATAAGATGTCGTAATAACATGAATACTTTGCAGAGTTCGCTTTTTTCATAGATTCTTTCATTCCCTTTATATATTTTCTAGCGGGTTTCAGAACGTCGAGGAGCAGCATAGTACTTATATACAATATTGTCATTATCTCTGTAGACCGAGTCGACACGAACAAATAAATAAGATTTTTGGAAATCACGCAAAATTTTCCTATCGGAAAAATGTGTTTTGAGGTTTTGGTAAAAAATGTGATAATTTTACCCATAGTGCAACGGTACAAAATATTATTCTGAGGCAAAAGTTCGGTTTGTAACATTAAGGAATTTTTGAAGACTAAAGACTTAACACTTGTATTCTGACTATAAAAACTTGATAAAATTTAATTTATTTCGTATAAATTCGGGAAACCAATTCAATAAAAAAAAAAATTAAAACCATTCTTTCTTGAACTCTCCTACACACGGCGAACAGGAAGCGACGATAGGTTGCATAAAAATGTCGGCAAAAACTGAAAGTAGGGGTATATTTCTTGACGATTACAGGTGAAAAATTCGTTTGGAATGAAATTCTAGCTGCTCCTCTTTCAAAGATATCCATGTTTTACATACAAAATCTTGTTTTCATCATAGAATACGAATTCACTTAAATTGTTATAGAAAAAGGTGGTACTTTTGGATGCTAAAGCTTTTACACCATCGTATTGTCACTTAGTAATATTAAACTATAAAAGAAAATCAGAGCTAAATTTGGCTCCTTATAATGTTATGGCTATTTCAACAACATTTCATGTAGTTTTATAATGATGTAAAAATAAGTTTATAGCTATCTATTTTTGAGAAGATATTTGGTGTTAAAGTTCTCTTTTCATTTTGACATCTTACTTTATCCACTTACCATATGTAAAACATGGATATCTTTGAAAGCAGAGCAGCTAGGATTTCATTTCGAACGGATTTTTCACCTGTAATCGTCAACAAATACACCCCTACTATCAGTTTTTTTTTCGAAATTTTTATGCAACCTATCGTCGCTTCCTGCCCACCGTGTACAAAACTGCACTAAGCCGAGCACTATTTGGCAAAAGAACTAGACCCGTAGTTTCCTTACTTAAATTTGAATGACTTTCAAACGATTTTTCTGCCATTAAAAAATTATCTATACCACAGAGAAGATGAATGATCTGTGAGTTCGAAGACCTACCTCTAGAAAGCAAACGAAATACTAAAATCTTCATAATTTTAATTGGAATTCACCATATTGTAATATTCTCTGTTTGACTAAATACAGGCTTCAAAGAGCTTCACCTCGCATACAAGATCGCAAACAAAATCGTAAAATTTTAGTACCTACTTTAAAATAAGAATTAAATATCACACGCATACACCCACACAGGTTTATAAAAACAAACCAATATATTACTTTAATTTAAATAAAAATAATAGCATGGCGCCATTCTCTTTTGTTTATTCGTCAATTTGGGTATTTAATTTAAATATGAAGCTCATTAATTCAAATGCAAATGTTCGCGAAGTTGGTGGCACACACACATATGAAATCCTTGTTATCAGAAATGCGCGCATACATACATAAATATATATGTATATGTAATTGTGTGCCTATGTTCACACGTTTAGTTTCTAAAAGGAGGTCGGTTTGGGGTGATATTTGCCTGATTTATATAGTGTGGAATGGCAGATAGAAATGTAAAATCAGCGACAGCTGGAAGTGGATATGTGTTTAATTAGTAAACATTTAAAATTTATGAACTATAGTAAGTATGTGAATGATGAAAGAGTGGCTTTTGTGTGATATAATCACATACCAATAATAATAACAATAACAAAAATAGATAAAAATACATTCATATGTGTATAAATTTATGCATAAATATGTATATGTGCAATTATTTAATATTAACTTAAATAATAAAATTCTATGCAATTAATAAAGCTAATTTAAATAATGTATGCAATTAAATGCAAATTGCATGTAGCGCGAGTATATTCATATAATATATACAGGGTGATTTAGAATGTGGCACATGTGTATCGGCTTGTGTATGTATATGTATGTATTTGATTGCAAATGGCATCATTGTTATGGCGTTGCCACTTCCGCTGTTGTTGATGTTGTGTGTATTTTTTTATAAATTGCATTTCCGGTATTTGAACGACATAATGGCTTTCGCGGTCACACTGTCAGCAGCACACATATATACACAAAACAACATACATGCACGTGTCTTCATACATACTTTCAGGCGTGCGTGTATATACATATAATATATGCATGTATATGTATGTATATGCGCGTATAGCTTTAACACTGATAAGCTTTAATAAAAAAATATCTCAACACACACACACACACACTCATACACATACGCACAATGCGTAAATAATTGCTCTGCGTACAATTATAATTTAAATGTTTGCTATAATTTTTTTGTTTGGCTGGTATTGTTGTTGTTGTTGTCTTTTTATTGCTTCATTTATTCCGTGCCGATGTATTTTGTGTTTTTTTTTAATACGTGCAAAATTTATTGTTGTTGTTGCAATTTAATAAGCGGCTAATTGTTGTTAATCAATTGTTAACATTTTATAAATTGTTGTTGTTTGCATTTTTGTGTGTTGTATTGTTGTTATTTTTTTATTACTATTATTATTATTATTTTTTATTCCACATTAATTTTGTTTATTTCATCAAAATCAGTAAATTTTTTTCATACGTTAATTTTGTATATATTTGTATGCTACACGAAAGGGAATAGATGATGTTACATGCTTACACGCCTTGAATGATAGTTTAAGGGTCAGATATGTTTTAAATTTCGAATTAATAAAATTCAATAATTTACAATTGGAACCCTTTAAAACTTTCGTAAGGCCTAAAAATTGTACCAAAGTTTTTGTTTACGATCTGAAGTTAAAGGTAAAAAATTTCATCAAAAGGAGCGATAAAAATTATGCCTGACAATTGATGTTTAAATTCACATAGAGGCGTCAAAATCAGGAATGTCAATCAAGCAAATTTGGTAGTTTTGTTTGGTTCAGCGGTTCACGGTCTCTCTGAACCAATGGTTAGGTTTTTTAGGTGTTCTTTTACACTAGTCACGTATGTTTTGAATGGAAACTGATAATAATTCACAATTATTGAATTTTACTGGTTAAGTTTAGTGATCTGATCTCATTACCTGCTGTTCTTTTCTCCTACCTTAACTAATTTTGTTTAGAGTGAGTTCCTATTCCTAAAACGGATTTAACACCAATAAATGGCTTGGACGTTGCCTTTCTTGCCAATTGGTTAACTTCGCTGCTATCTCTATTTTAAGGTAACCTTAAAAGAGTCAAGAACTCTGAGGTTGACTTGACAATCTAAACAGATAATAATATCTTGACCTTAACACTTAGGCTGGAGAGGAATAGCTTTCAAGATATATAATTTAAGTTAAACTTGACAGATTTTCAAGACTATTCCATCGTTATCGGGGAACAGTGACATATCCAGAGGAAGGTTTTGAGGGTTGTAGCCCCTTTCATTTTTGGTTTGAATTTGGTTTCCTTTTTGTTTAAATTTAGGTCTGATTTTTGGTCAAAAAATCGGATTAATTTTTGGTCTGAGCTTTGGTTTGTTTCTGATCTGAAGTTTAGTAGTAATTTTAATATGGTTTTTGGCTTGAAAATTGATTGAATTTTTCGGCTGTATTTGAGAGTATGGATCTTTTTTTGACCCAAAGTTTGATTTAAATTTTGTCCTGATTTTCGCACTGAGCTTGGTTTTTCTTTTAATCAGAGTTTTGATTTGTTTTTGATCTAAAGTTGTTTAGTCTAAATTTTGGTCTGATTTTTTGTTTAAGTTTTGGTCTGATTTTCGGTCTGAAATTTCTTCTGCTTTTGATCTGCAGTTTAGGCTGAGGTTAAGTCTGAATAACAGTCTAAATTTTGTATGATCTGTTGTCTGAATACCAGCATGATTTTTAGTTTTAATTGGTTTGTATTAAAGTTTTGGATTTGATAAGAGCGTCCTTGGATTTAAGTTTGATGTTTGGTCTGATTTAATTGTATAGGCTGCTATACATATAAGAATCGATATAGAAAGATAGAAGAAGAATAATCAACAAGATTAAATTAATTTACCGACAGAAAATAACTCTTAGCTTCTTTTTAAAATATGATCTTTTAACCTACTTTCAAAGTTAAATAGTAAATAAAGTTGTTTTGCAGTCATATCTTGAAGCAAACTAAATGTTATCAAAAGTGCAAAGTAATTGAATACAGACCATAAAACTGAAGTTTTTAATTTTATTTCATTTTGTATCAGAATAAAAAAGTTTTCATGGCAAGAAATCACTTTAATTTTAATTTTAATTGTATTAATTTTTTTTTTTTTTGGATCCGTATTAATCAGATTTTTGATGATCCAGTTAAAACGCATACTAATGTGTATATCAATCTGTTGACTTTTTAAGTTTTGCCAGTGTTCGTAGCGCACCATGCACTGCATAAACTTACTTCATCTCAGAAAATAAAAAAAATTAACTTAGTGAATTCTGCCAGAACGCCGACGTTATACTTTTGAAAGATTTCAATGGGGCAACAAAAAAGACAATTAAAGTGTAGAAGCAGAATTTTCAGCATTTTGCTTGCCTGGGAGTCACTCTTGAAGTAGCTGTGACTTCAGTCTAGCACTCATTCATTGGACTATCGAGGCGGCTTTGCATCTTGAATAATATTCTGTATCATACTGAGCTGAGTAGAACATCTCCAAATCATACCATATAATCGTAGCGCACTATCACATTTCAGTTATTAGTTTCACATTCATTCATTGACATATTTTCATTGTATTGTTGATGTTGCTGCGGTTAATTGTTGACTTTTGGAATTGCTGGTATTTCATCTTGCTGTAGTCATCGCGCATTCACTGCATGCTGTTTAAAAAAAAAAAGCTTTGTGGTTGCTGTATTTGTGTGTGTTGCCTGTATGTGTCTATGCATGCAACACAATATTTTTGCAGTTTTATTGTGTGTAATAATTAAATCATTTTAATGTTGGCATTAAATTTTTTATCTCTTTTGTCGCATAATTGAATTTTTAAGTAGATTTGTTGCATATTTTTTTTTTTTAAATATTTAAAATATTTAATTTTTTCATTTATTTATAAAAATGCAACAAGATATTATCACAAATGTCGAATGGAAATGTGTAAACACTTTGCTACATTTACATAAATTAAACAAAAAAAAAATTCCATCGCTTTAATTTTCATTGCAGTAATATCTTAAATATCTTTGAGCTTCATCTGCGCAAACATACACACATTCACAATTTAATTTCACCCATATGCATATACGTATTTGTTTCATTTGTGTTGCATTTGCATATGTGTTAGTGTTTGAATGTATGTATGTGCCGACGTTTGATCTTTTCATTAATATTCACAACGACATACAGCTTGAGCTGACAATTTTGACTTTAGCTAACGCGTTTATATCCTAAAACCCCAAACCAGAAATTACCATGTCTACTTACACTTATATATATGCAAGCATAAATGTGTATACCTACATATGTATGTGTGCAGTTTTCAACAACGCCAAAAGTTTTCTCATCGTATTCAGTTTAGTGTAGCATTTTGCAGTGTATACTTAAGATTTTCAATTTTCATTTGTAATCAGAAATTTTCAGCTCTCCTTCTTGCTCTTTGTACTCCCTATCTTCCACCATTTATTCTTCTTCCTCTTCTTAACAGTTCTTCTAATATTAATGTCTTCTACCCACCAAAATGTGCTAAATATCACAAAAGAAAATCTATTGAATGCTGCGCATATGTACGAATATGTAAATGAAGGTTGCGTATACGCTAAGGTGTGCGCTGCTGCCAAATGATGTTTGAATTTTAATTTGCATACGAATTCACATGTTTGTGAATGTGTGTATGTGTCTATATAGCTGCAGTTATACATATACAAATTAAATGTTACATATCTACATTTCTTACTTTGAGAAAGTATGCAACATTTGCTCTAACTATCATGTTGGCAACATTTTGTTGCAATTACTGCATTTCATTGCATACAATTTTTATATACCTTTTTTTTTTTAAACGAAATAACAATTGAAGTGTAATTTGTCTGTGCATGTTTTTTGTTAAATATATATGAAGATATATATATTTACATACAAATTTACATGCATGTATGTATGCATTTTGTGGCATATTGCTTTTTGTGATGATTGCAGCAGCTGTGTATTTGTTTTAGTTTGTCAATTTGTTACAACTGCAGTAAGTTAGCAAATTTGCAGTATGTTGTCATGAAAAACTTTATGATTAATTTTTGGAATGTTGTAAAAGGTAATGAATTTTCCATAAAAAAAAATAAATTAAAACTTTACTCAATACTTAACTTCAAATTTGCAGACAATAGTAGTAGTAGTAGTAGTAGTAGTATTTATTTTATTTTTTCAAATTTATTTTATAAAAAGAAAATATCCAAATATGTAAGAAAAATATCCTTCATAAAAAATAAATTTCTTTTCTATTATTATTCTTATTAATTGGATATTTAACAGCTTCTGATTTTAAATCTTGTAAGATATATGCAGCGTTAATCATTTCACTTACATTTGGATGAAAGAATAATTTTTAATTTTTTATCCAAACATTAATCTACCGATACGAATGCTCAGGCACACAAACTGTAATCTTAGAGAACTAATAGCAGCTGCTTTTTATAAGGATGCGCAGCGGTAAATTTGACTCTTTCTGAATTAAAGTTGACATTTTATGATTCAATTTGACTTTTTCTGAAATAAAATTAAACTGATTTCCAGGTTCAATTTGAAATTTCTACAAATAAAACTGGTGCATTCTGAATTGAAATTGGCGCCATCTGAATTCAAAATTTGCGCATCTTCAACAATCAATTTGATAATTTTGATTGTAAATGGATGATTTCTAAAATCAATTTGACAATTTTCAAATTCAAATTGACGAAATCTACAATAAAATCTCTTCTCTTCTGAATAGAGAATTAGTTTAATAGTTTTTCAAATCAATATGACTATTCCCAACTCAAGTTGACGATTTCTGAAATCAATTTATCTCTTCTAAATCCAAATGAACATAGCAGAGAGAGTACGGAAAGCCTCTTGCGCTCTCTACTGCTGTAAGAGGGCATTAGGAACAAGATGGGGTCTTCAACCTCGAGTCACTTCCTGGCTCTATTCAGCAGTGGTCGAGCCTAATCTTCTTTATGGATCCGTCTTCTGGTGGCCAGCTACTTCAAAGGCAATCAACCTTAAACCACTGGATAAGGTTAGAAGAACGGCAGCCATATTGATTACTGGGGCCCTCCGTGCTACCTCCACGAAAGCTCTCTTCGCAATCCTTCATTGGTTGCCAACCTCACTTCTGGTCAAGCAACAAGCTAACTGCTTTGCTGTCAGACTCAGTGCCCTAACTCGCTGGACCCGGTCAAACCTGGGCCATGCCAAGATTTTAATCCACGATACGTCCGTACCAACTAACGTAGACTACATTTGCTCTACCCCTAATTTAAACCACACGTTCTTCACCCATATCCCCAGTAGAGAGGAATGGGTTAATGACGAGGTGGTCACTGACAATTCAATTGACATCTATACAGATGGATCCAAATCGGAGGAAAGAGTCGGCTGTGGCATCTTCTCTAGTAAGTTAGATCTCAGACTCTCTTTCCGACTTCCTGACCATTGCAGCGTCTTTCAGGCGGAAGTAATGGCTATCTATCAAGCGTCCAAGTGGCTTATTCGCAACGATTCATTCGATACAAATATCCGCATCTACACGGACAGCCAAGCAGCAATCAAGTCCCTTGCCGGTGTTTTCACTACATCAAAGCTTGTTCTCGACTGCCGATCTTCACTCAACATTTTGTCGAGTCACTCTCAGGTCCACCTATATTGGGTGCCTGGACATATGAATATTTCAGGTAACTGCAATGCCGACGAGTTAGCAAAACAGGGCTCGCAACTTACAGATATATCACCTACCTGCACCATTGGTGTCCCTCTTACGTCTATTAAATTAGCCATTAAGCAAAACTACCTTGAGGAAGCAAAAAGATCCTGGGAAGCGGAGCATACCTGTGGTATTACCAGGCTAACATGGGCCACTATGGACAATAGACGTACTAGACAGCTACTCAACCTAAGCAGAAGCTCCATCAGCATAACGACTTCGGTGCTCACGGGACACTGCATAATGGGGAGACATGCTGCACGACTAGGACTGCCATTCAATGACTCTGAGGAGGAGGAAGAAACAGTCCTTCATTTCATGTGCGAATGCCCATTCCTGGCCAGGAGGAGACTAAAACTTCTGGGCTCACCTTTCTTCACTAGCCTGTCCGAGCTATCATCCGTAAATATTAAGGACATAGCCAGATTCATTATGGAATCCTCATGGTTCTCCAATCCGTAAATGGGGGAGTCGCGCCGTACTGTGGTATCACAATGAGCCTAATTATGTGCTTAAGTGTGCTTTCAAGCAGAAGGCTGCCACTCCAACCTAACCTAACCTAAATCCAAATGAACGATTTTTAAAATCAATTTGATATTTTTTAAAATTAAATTCCCAAATATTCACTTTTACCATAACTAAGCAAGTGTGCGCCCTCCATACAGATTTTGACGGCGTCTATTAAAAGGGGGAGGGGAGAGGGTTGTCAGTAAAAATTTCAGAAATATGCTATACCATTCCTTAATCAAATTGACACTTTATAAAAAAAATTAACTCCTCAATGTTTTCGAGCATCAATTCGCATCTTCTACTTAAGTTTAAACTGAACCTTTGTAACGAACCTTCCTGGTTCCTTTTCTTTTAGCTAAGGTATGCTCAGCAAGTAACCGGAATACGCAAATAATACACGATAATTAGTTTCGATATCTTATATTCACTGTTTATTTATATTATTCACTGTTCTCTTTATTTTAATTACACTTGATTCTTCGTACGCTACACTGAGGGAAAAAATGCTGTTATATCAAACGGAAAGGATATTAAACTAACAGATTTTACTGTTAAATCCCATCTAAAAGTGAACTCTGTTATATTAACAGACAATTTTGCTGTTGATTTGAAAAACAAAACTACAAAATAGTAGTTGCTGAAATTCTTCACGCTATAGCCTAGTTGTCTAGCGCGCAAGCAAGCATGCAGCTACTTGTGGTTAAAATTCAAATCCCACAAATTTAGTTTTGCTTTTTTTTTTTTAAATAAATTTCAAAATCAAAAAAAAAAAAAATTTTATTTTTGAACTATTTTTTCTTTTTTGTTCAATTTATTTTTTTATTTATTATTATCGTTTTAAATTATTTTTTCTTGAATTGTTTTTTCCCAGGCTCGAACCTGTGTCCGAAAAACATTCTCGTAGTGACTGTCGAACAACGCGCTTACCAACTGTGCCACATAACCAAATTTATTTCCAACGAATTTTGTTTGTTTTACTCTTTCAATGTTTCGAGCACTACTTACTGTTTTCGAACTCTTTGAGGCACACGATTTTCATGAAACTAAAAACTCCAGTTGCACAGATTTTCTTTTGATTTATAGCATTGACAACTGAATGAGAAACTTTTCAACTTTTCGAGGTGGATTAAAACATATCCCACCATGCACAAAAAACTAAGCAAAAGTTGAGACAATTTATACCCTTTCTAACCGTAAAGAGTTAACTATGCAAGAGAGAGTAAGATATACAAATTTGAAATACTCAATCAGGCTGTATTTTTTTTTTTAGCATTATTTCTAAAAATAGACCGTATAAAATTTTGAAATTGTGTTAGTGAAAGCCAAAAATGTTGTTACTGTATTGGAGTTTCCATTAATTCTGTCCTGCTAGACAGACAGGCTATGAACTAAAATTCAACGACAGACGAAAATTGTCAATTCAAAATAAAAAACTGTTGAATCAAACAAATTGGGTTCAATACAACAGATTTTCTTAACAATGAACTGTTAAAATCACAGTTTTTTTTCTCGGTGTAGTATTTGTGTTCGAGGTACCTCCTATAGTCTCTGTTTGTTCTTGTAACCTTTCAATCGTCTCTCTCTCTGACACTTGTTTGCCTTCGTTGGCGCTCGGTTTGGCCTTGTTGGCGCTCATTTCCATTCTTGTGTCCTTTGCGTATCATCGTGACACGATGGCTAGGTTGTTTTCGTTCGTATGGCCAATGGCAACTTGGTTTGTTCTACACTAGTGAGGTTGTCGCACACCCTGGTGTTTAATAAATACCTGAATTATATACCTTGGTGTGATGTCTCACTCGCAAGGTCCAATAAATACCTGAACGATATCTAAGAATGAGAGGAATCAAAACGTGCTGTCGCTTCGCTAGATATCAGCTACCAATGTCTAACCGTAAGCAGCATTTCATATAATATTACAAAGAGAAGACGAAATGACCTGTGCCACAGTCTAAGTCTGAGTCTGAGTGACTTCTTCTGTGCGATGCATGTCCTTTTATATCAATTTTCTTCTTGTTGTACCGAATTATTTCCGTTCAATGAGTTATATGTGTATATTATAATTAATTAAATATAAATATTAATATATGTTTTAACGGCATGTATATGTATATAGGTGTTAGTGGGTTAGAGTTGTGCGATTAAAATTGCTAATAATTTAATGTCGTCACACCTTTTTGAAATCACTTTGAGTAATCTGAACTAAAATTGACGATTTCTGAAATCGATTTAACTTTTCTGAACTTAAATAAACCATTTCCAAAATCGATTCAAATATTCTGAAATCAAATTTATGCTTTCGGAAATCAATTCTCTTCTTTTAAATTCTAATTGAAGCTTTTTAACCTTTAAGTTCCCAAGCGTGTCTCTAACCAGCCAGTGTTGCTATATTTTATCGTTTATGGAATTTCCTTTTAAAAAAATGCATTATGAGTTATGATGTGTATTACAAACATTAGCGACAGTAAAATTCAAAAATTTGTGAAAAACAGGAAAATTAATTATTTTGATTGAATTTGAGATAAAAGTGGAAAAAATAAAAAAAAATGAACAAAATATTTCCCGTCATAGTAGCCAGAAGTAGCTGTGAATAGCTAGAACCTTGAACTTTTTAAACAAAATATTTAATTACTTAACCCTTTGTCGCCCGAAATATAGTGGGCTTTGGGAGAAACCTTTTGGTGTGAAATTATGGTTACTTAGGTTCAGAGCTGTAAAAGAGTGCAATCAATTGAGTATGAATATCCCCAATTGACACCCATTAATTTTTTTAGGTTTTCGAGATCAGATTAATGTATTTTACACTAAAATTTTTCAAGACCAATTTTTTTTTAAATCAATCAAAAATTTGGGAACTAGAGGGCTAATATTGAATTAATTTGTCTGAATTCAAATGATTGTTTTTGGCAATCAACTTGACTCTTTTTTTTTTTAGTTAAACTAACGAATTCCGAAATCAATTTAACCTTTCTGAGTATAACTTGACGTTTCTTCAAATTATTTTTACTCTTCTGGATTTAAATTGAGACTTTCTGAAATTAATTTGACTATTTTTGTAATCGAAACGAAGGTTTTTGCAATTAATTTAATCTTTATTGAAATCAATTGAAAGCTTTTTGAATTCAGCTTAACTCTTTTGAAATCAAACCGATGACGATTTGACTCTTCTAAATTCAAATAAACGTTTTCAAAAATAATTTTGACCAGTGGTGTAACTAAGCAAGTTTACGCCCTACGTAGAAATTTTGACGGCGCCTATTAAAAAATGGTTGGGAAAGAGGGGAGGGGGATCGGTTGTATGTAAAATTTTATGTCCAAACACGTTTAATTGTGTATAAAAAAAAGTGACGAAGAAATTCCAATTATCAATTCCACCGTTTTTTTTTTATTACAAAAAGTTTGTCATGGTTGCACTTATGCAAGCACGGCAACACTGTTTATGATGTTCATGTTTGCGCCCGTATGAGCAGCCTTTATACGCGCTTTTTTAGGTACTTCCTAATGAAAACAGTTGCCTGGGAAAATCCTTTAGAACATCCGAGACGTCTGCGCCTTGCGTTTTTGCCAGAATAGCAAATTTCTGGACCTACGTATTTTACACAATTATTCGCTTTTCGTGCCCATGGATATCCGTCATCACTTAAGATACTCTCAGCGACGCTGGAAACCCTAGTGCATGATAAACAGACGGGTAAAAACAGCATTATTAGCTGCACTGTTTTGCCTGACAAATTTATGTTTTATTTACAATACTAGTGTTTTTAACCCTCGTCCTGTCAGCAAAAAGCATAAAATTATGTTCTTTTTCAGTCAAATATTGAAATAGAGCGATATTTATTACACATCCTCGTATTTTGAGCCTACCTTTAAAAAAAACCTAAATTAAAATCAACTAAATCTTAAGTAAATACTAGGCAAATACTTTCATAGTAAAGTAATTGATATTTCATCACTTCACATCAGCACTTCCACTGCAACAATTTAACCTTAACTCTTCTTACACCCACAAAAAAAAAAAAAAAAACCAATTATAAAATTCTTTAATTTTATTACACAACTTAAATGTATAGTACATTTACATAAATACTTTGTGTATTAATAAAATCCAAAACTAAATTTTAACAGCACCCTACACATTCTAAATCTTCGTCAAAAAGTAAACATTTCTCATTCCCTAAACATCACTCGTTTTCCTCACTCCACTGTACATGTCCTGCGTGAAAATTACTTTAAAGGTTGTGTTTTTTTTTTCGTCTCATTTAGTAAAAGCCATGACGTTAATTTGCTGCTGTAAAATTTGCACGTTCCTTTTGCTACTGCCACTACAATTTCCTCCAGGATTTTTGGCATTGCGCTAAGCTAAAAAGTCAGAAGGCGTACGTACATTGGATGCCGCTAATATTCCCATACCTAGACAGACACACACTTTAATGAAATTACCGTTTTTCGCCTACAATGAATGTGTATCTATATGCATGTGTGTTTAGTATACCTAGGTGTGCAGTTATCTTGAGCGATAACGATCCATCTTCCTGGGAGGCTTTTTGCTTTTCTATTCTATTTTTTCGTCTCTTTTATACTTTGTTTTTTGTTTTTTTTTTGGTACGTTCATCATGAAGGCTAACAATAAGTGGAAGATATTGTTGTTGTTTTTGTTTGGAGGAAAATTAAACATCACCAACAGAAAATTTATGATGGCAGCCAAAGGAAATGATAGTCTAGCTAGCTAGTAAGGAAACTTGAAAATGAAAGGACTGACGGAAATTTAGGAGTATGAGGTGAGAAATATATTTGAAAATATGTTTTTGGGTAAACAAGTTATGGGCAGTGGCGTGAAATTCTTTAACTTAAGCTAAAAAAATATGTCTAGAACTGAAATTTACTGAGAACTAATGAGTCTAGCCCTATTTTAGATTCTGTAAAAGTTTTTATTAATTGTATTAACTTTAACTCTTGCTAAGGCGGTGAAGGCAAGGGAGCTGCAATGGATGGCAAGCTTTGCACTTTCATTTCACATTAAATTTTTATGTTTGAAGGATTGCCATTGCTAGCCAAGAGGTGGTGCTATGCAGAAACATTTGTATTTTCAATTCATTAATATTTTCTTGAAATGCACTCAGCATTGACGCCCGGGAACCCTGCGTAGCAGACCAGCTCTAGGTTAATAAGGTAATACGTTGGTAGGTTGGTAGTTTGACAGGATTTTTTTGTAGGTGAGAACGTAAAAATGTATTACACATCGTCAAAACTGTCGACACAGCTTTAGTATGTAGGGACTCATTGGACTTACTTCCACACCATGAAACCGCTTTTGTATTACTTCGGGGTGGATTCCGTCTACGTTCTTATTGAACTATCATCTTTTCACCTGCGTCCAGGTTTCGTTTCTTTTTACGTGGCACGTCTTTTGCATATCTTGCAAAGCGTTATCAGTTTTCTTTATTATTTAGCACTGTTGCAATTACGCTGTCGTAGTCCAAACCATTTCGTTTAGATTGCCATGTTGTACATTGGAAAAATGTGTGCTCTGTGCGCGTCGTTTATATGCAGTAGGGTAAATTTTCCTATATTGTGCAGATATTTCTGGAAATATTCATAGCCTGACAGGAATTGTATGAAGTAGTAGTTTCCTTCACCCAGCCATCTGTTTTGCCAGCTGTCCAGATTAGGTATTAATTTCGTGGTCCACCTTCCTCTAGTCTCGGAGTTCTACTGTTCCTGCCACTGTCACAAGTACGCAGATTAACATTCTGCGTTGCTTTCTGTGTGTTGCTGTTCTGCTTTTTTAGCTCCCATAGTCTTTTATGGCCTTAAGCTTCTAGATCGATTCGCACTATTCCGTTGACCAGAAGTGCTGTGAATTTCGATAATGTGCAGCGGCTACCCGGAGCGCTACAGTGCGTTATACTGACGCTTTCTTCAGTTTTCGATATTCAGCGCATCAGCCCACAATTCACATCCATACAGTAGGACTGAGTTTGTTGTCGACATCCGTAATTTTATTTATTGTATGCTAGGCCCCCGACGTTAGCCATTAGTTCTTCAAGTAAACCTATCATCTGGCATGCTTCGATCGCCGCGTGTTTTATGTGGGCAAAGTAGCACAATTTGGTGTGGAGTCTTATACCCAGATAGTTTACCACCTGTTATGTTTTGACTGCTCTGATACATATCCGCCTTTTAACTTCTAATGGGGTGTGCTTGTTTTATAAGTAAAAGTAGCTCTACGTTTTTAGAATCATCTGGTTTGGTTTCCGTTGCGCTTACTTGATGAAAGCCGCAATGTCGTTTGCGTAGCCGACCCGATATGTATCATCTGGCATCTCGATCTGCAGTATTTCGTTGTAGCTGAAAATCTAGAGGTCCGGGCAGAGGTTAAACTCATGTACGGCCCTCGACGTGCTATTTTTTCTTTGGGTGGTCTCACTTCCGCTGAGATAGTTTCCGTTTTCCATGGCGTCTATCATATCTGGCACTGTTGAACTCGTTTTTGACATCCTTACTTGCCAATAAAACTACTTCTTTGTGCACATGTCAGATCTGAAACCGTACTGCCCTTCGATTTTGTGTATGGCTGCTTTGATACGAGGCTTTAGCAGTCTTTCCAGAAAGTTTCCTGCAGTGTCCAGTATACGAAGCGGCTGATATAACGATGGAGACTCCCGGTTGCATTTTTCCTTGCTAATCACTAGCCATTGTTTTGGTTGGTAAGATGTTAAGTTTTTATCTACCAGTCTTCTCTGGTTCCTCAGGTCTAAACCAAAGTTAGCCGTATCATAGGCACGCGTCCAAAAATTTAAAATAAATGTTATGTACATGCGAAAAACGAGAACAAATTTTAGAAGTAGTAGTAGTAATAGTGACTACTGGAAAATTGGTCATTTAATTGATTATGGTGTGGTACTAGAACGATAGCAGCCGACATTTTTCTCGTCGCTATCGAGCTGGTATACCAAAAGTTTGCGTTCTTAAGAAACCGTAATTTCCTATTGCAATTTCTTGCAACTAACTTAACACGTTTCTAATTTAGTAACTAGAAATTTATACAATTCATTCCACTGTATGCACAGTACAAATGAGACTTTTATGAAGACAGGTAAATTTTCCACGCAATAAAAATTATAGAATTAAATATATCTTTCATGCAACTTTTGCTTTCTGATGTAAGTTCTAAAATTATATGCGGGAACTGTGAAACTGAGGTAAGTATTTCAAAAAAAAAAAAAAATAAAAGAAATCCTTAAGGAATTATGTGCTAACAGTAAAGCAAGTATATAGCAGCAGAACAACAACAAACAACATTATATGTATGTATATGTAATATACATAGATGCAGATGTAATCGAGTAGCTGTAGTTAGATATGAAAATATATTTGAGGTTGTGTTGTAGAGTTTATACTGCAGAGACGCTTAAAGTAATTACAATTAGTTTTGTGTGAATTTCTTCTACTTTTCAGATAAATAGAAGCGACAGTTGCAGACAGACAAATAAAAATATTTAAAAGCTTGAGAAAAACTTAAATAAACATCGAAAAATTTAAAGAACTTAAGCATAGAACAGATACAAGGACACACTTGCAACCCAAAAGCAGCCAAACAAACAAACAAATAAATGTTGGAGCAACAACAATATTAGCCTCACTCAAATATGAACCCACTATACTACAAACTCAACTCGACTCGACTTGACTTGACACTACGAATGACAACAGTAGGTTGTGCTTTTCTAGTTGTCTTTGTTTTTTTTTTGTTCTTGGTTGGTATCTAAATATGTACATAAGTATAAGAAAATTGTAAAAACAAAAACAAGCCAAACATACACACATACATATATACCCAAAAAAGAACACTGTAAAATTACGAGTTTCAATTTAGAGTAAAATTTATTATATCCATTAAGCAAATGGGTTTTTGAGGAAAACTGTAAACTGAAAACTTGCTGCCTGAAAGTTCTTTGTATGTATGTGTGTATGTAGTTGTTCTGTTGATGTTCCAGCTGCTGTTGTTTCTGATGCTGCGGCATGTGGGCTGCTTGTTTGCGGCTTGAGGCTTTGCTAAACATGTGCTACTGCTGCTACTGTTGTCCTCAAGAAGTTAGTAACAAAATGAAATTGTAGCAGAATAATAGTAGAAAAAATAAAAAATTCGTTAAAAGAAAAATGTCAAAATTTTATCAGTCTCGACCGCAGCGCAATTTTTGGTTGGCTTTTCACAATGACAATTGGTCGTTTTTGGATTATTTGCTTCGCTCTTCTTTTTGACATTTTCTTTCATATTTCCTCTGTCTATTTGCCTGTCTGTTTGTTTGTCCATACTATTTGTGTTTGTGACAATGTCAACGTGGCATTCTATATTTGTTTGTGCTTGAAAATTGTTATTAGTGAATTTTTTGTTTGTGTGAGATGTGGTGAAATCTGGTACAAGGACATTGTGTTTTTTGTGTATATAGCTGTATGTGTGTATCTTTGTTTGTATGTTTTTCGTGATTTCGGGAATGAAATTGTCATTAGCAAATAAACTAATTTTAAAAGTCTATCCTTTTTCTTTAAAATTCAATATCTTAAAGAAAGAGTTTTTATAAAAACGCATTTCTATTTATAGAAAAATATGAAATTATTTTGCTTTCTTCTATTAAGGTACGTGTAGTTCATACTAAGCATTTTAGAGTTATTATTGTAAATACTTCCATTTGGGAACTCTAAATTAAAATACTAAGACATACAACCAGATACATAATTTATAGGACCGAATGGCTTACTAATTTGACAGCTTGAGATCGAATATTTGGCTACTAATCAAATACAAAGGGGAAAATATTAAACAGGAATTTTTTGCAGAGCTTCCAAAAGTTTGTCTGAACATACACACAACTGACTCAATATTACTAAGCTGAAGTTTACACAAATGTGTCAGACACTCGGATTAACCTTAAGAGCCAATAGGTGTGTTACTTTCAAAAGCGTTAAAGTAATGTTATTTAAGATACGCGCCATGAACTGTTTTTGATTTTAAATTTAGTTTACTTTTAGTTTTTTCGGAAAAATATATATTATATTTTGTAACTTATACTTTTTCGGGCAGAAATAAAATGCATCTGTAACAATCTCTAAAATCAGGAATCAACCAGTTCTTTAGGGATGACAGCGCGTTTCTTGAACTTCAAACAAGTTGAAAAGAGCTTGATCAAACTTTACAATCTCTTGCTGCCTATCGAAAACACAGACTGATAAATATCCACTTTTTATTCTTACAGCTAAAGGTTTTGAGTTAGTTTAAGGTCCCTAGACTCTCATCAGGTTTGAGACATTCTCATCAAAAAGTGGATAAATTTTCATTTTTCGATAACATAGATATGAGTATTAGGTAGCAAATTTTTATCAAGTTGCAGTACTCACATTAAAAATATTCGTATGAAAGCCATTTGGGATTTTCTGGGTCTGTGGGAAATCTTTTGGAATAACCTAGAGTCTCACTAACAAGATAATATAGCGTATAAGATAAAGTGCTGCAGGTCACGGTCATCACTAACCTCAACAAGCTATAAAGGTCTGCATGTCTACCATCCACTGAGGCGATGATTTATTTTAGAATTTATCAATTCAAATTTATTTTAAAGAAAATCATATTTTAATTTGAAATTTTTTTTTATAAACTTCTTCCAAATTCATGTTTTTGAATAATTATTTAAATTAATAGGCTTAAATGAATAATAATAATACCAGAAGAATACCAAAAAGTCATAGGACAAGCAGATCAGACGATCTTTTCGGAACCCGCAACCAGGGCCGTAGCCATGATTTTTTTTCGGGGGAGAGGGGGGGGGGGGGGTGGCGGTGGTTTTCATTCGAAAAAATTGACATTGACTTGCCATTACTGATGATGAGCCCGACTTCAAAACAATTACCAAAAATACTAAAAATAGTCAGAGGCTCATTTTTTTCAAATGATTATCAGTGGGAATTCGGGCCATGATAAGGAATCCGGATGAGGCTGGCTTATATTCCTGAAATTCGTGCAGTTACTGCATTGAAAGAGGTCTTCCGAGTCGGGGTGGTCTGAGCAATAATGGGTTAAAGTGTTAATTACATTTTAAGATCGTTTCTTAGAACTTTGGAGCTGATCCACTACTACTGCCCTACAAGGGCTTTGCGAATAAATGTTTGTGAATGAATTTTTTATACTGAACACGAATCTGAGTTCAAAAATTTCCCATCACGCCACGTTTTAGAAAAAAATGGGATGGAAAACCCTAAAATAGAATTTTTGGCCATTTTTTTAAATTGGAGAGCTGAACACTGGCGTGCTACAAACTTCGAAATCCAGAAATTATAGGCTGAATCATGCCCTTCCAAATAAACCCGAAACTGTAAATCAAAATCAGTTACTGACCTAGAAAAACTATAAATGCAAAATTGCTCAGCATCACCTTCTCTTTTTGTATCCAAAGTCAAACCTCATGTCAAAGAAAACAAATTGGATCTGGTCGCATAATGTAACTAAGATTTCAAGTTTATTTTTTTATATTTGACTTTTTTTAGAAAGAAACCGATGGAAGTAAAAAATATTTAAAAACTGTTCAATAGATTTTATTTTGACTTTTTTTTCATCCACTGGCAATTAATATCAAAAAATAGAAGAAAGTTTCCACATTTGGGGGGGGGGGGAGGGGTTCAGAACTCCCAAAACCCCCTCCACCCCTCCTAAATACGACCTTGCCCGCTACGGTTCCTCACGTGTCATATTTGTGATAGTTTTCTCATTTCAACAATCAATCTAAGTAAAAATACTGTTGAGTAAATGTTAATTAAAAGACAATTACTTTCACTGAATGGAAGTGCCATTGCTGTTTTTTATACTTTTTTTTAATATAGGAAGCTCTAATTTTATCTCTAATGAAGTCAAGTTAGAATCGCAGTTAATTTTTTTGAAATCAGCTTCATCCCTTTGAATTCCATTTTCTGAATTCAAATTGATACTTTTTTCCAAATTTGACTCTTTTCACAATCAAATTAACATGTCCTTAATTTAAATTAACTCCTTCTGAGTTCAAATTGATGCTTTTTGATTTGAAAAGAATTATTTATGAATTCAGATTGACTGTTTTAAGTCCAATTTTTATTTTTGAATTCAGTTTTTCTTTCTCAATTTAATTTGAGTTTTCCTGAATTCAATTTTTTGCTTCCTGAAATCAATTTGACTCTTCTGTATTTAAAAGAATGCAATCAAAAATTAATAAGATTTTCTTAAATTCAAATTCTAAATTCAATTTTTAATTCAAAGTGATTTTTTCTTAATTTCAAACTGACTATTCATTCTTAATTTCAAACTGACTATTTCTGAATTCAATTTGCCTCATTCTGAAATTAGTTTGAATTTTTTTGTATACAGATTAATGCTAATTAATCTAAAATTAATAAGTTTTTTCTGATTTCAAATTGAATTTTCTGTATTTAATTTTACTTTTCTGAAATCAAATTAATGTTTTCAGAAATAAATTGACTTTTCTTAAATTAAATTGACTCTTTCTGATATCAAATTGACTATTTCTGAATTAAATTTTACTATTTTCGAAATCGAATTGACTAATTCTGAATTTGATTTTTCAGAACTTTAAAATAACTCATTCTGAATTTAAGGAGTGAGATCGAAAAAAATCTTAACATATATAAAATTCAATAATTTTTAAACGGTTGATCTTAGAGTTTTGATTTTTTTTATTTAATTGATAATATTTTACAAATTACAGAAAAATATAACTTTTATAGTTCTAACCATTATTTATGAACTCGTGGACCTTTTTTGGTAAGCCTTTCACTAGAGATTTGATAGTTGTTTCAGACACCTTTTTGGAACAGTTTGTCCATCTTCTTTTAAAATCTTCGATATTTTGGGATACCTTTTTTGGCTCTTTAAGTTTCTTTTCACAAGAACTCAATATCTCTCCACTGGTCTTAGCTCCGGACAATTTGGAGGATTGGCCTCTCTTGGTACAAAAACTATGTTATTACTTTGGTACCACTCCAGAGTTTTCTTGCCGTAGCGACATGATGCCAAATCGGGCCAAAAATATGTGGATACATTCTGCTCTCTTATGAAAGGAAGAAGTCTTTTTTTCAAACATTTTTTGATGTATATTTCGGTATTCATATAGCCCACTGTAGCAAATGACTTGCTTCTTTTGCCGCAACTGCATATAGCTTGCCATACCAGGAATTTTTTAGGAAATTTTTTCTGCTTTTGGATTCTAAATTGTTCCTCGACATTTCCTCGAGCATCAGCAACACACAAATTTTGACCCGGAAGCTGCTTAAAATCTGCCAGTACACACGTTTCGTCGTCCATTATGCAACATGAATATTTTTGTATGAAATTCGATTTTATTTTCCGAGTCCTACTTTTGGCGTCTAAATTCTTTGCAGCATTCCTGTCTGGAACATTTTGGACTTTGTATGTTTTCAAACCTGCATTGGCTTTAACTTTTCGCACCAAATAGTCAGAGCACTGGGCTAACCGGGCAGCTTTTCTACCAGATGTGTTTGGAGATCTTTTCAATATGCTTTCTATTTTCTTGGCTTTCCCAATATCATGTGGTCCTTGTTTTCTTCCCGAACCAGGCTTCCTATCGATGGTCAAATTCTCCTGAAACTGTTTAGTAACATTGAAAACAGTTTGACGACAGACCTTCAATTCTTTTGCCAATTTTTTGTAGGACCAATTTGGATTTTTTTGAATACTTTTAATAATTTTAAGACGTACTTCTTTTTCTTCACTCATTTTGATCAAACTCACAATAAATCAACATGTTTGTCATTAAAAAGTAACAACTGATATATTTTTCAATGATAACTAGTTCAAAGAAATTTTTAAATTTTACACTCAAAAAAAATTATTAGATAAAATGTGTGTTAAGATTTTTTTAATCTCACTCCTTAATTTGTCTCTTTCTGAAATCAATTTGTTTCTTTTATTTTCAATCTTATGCTATCCGAAATCAGTAAAACTTTTCTGAATTCCAATAGTCTCTTTCAAAATTCAATTTTACTTCTCTGAATTCAAATCAATGTTTTTTTGGGAAAACAATTTGATTCTTCTGAATTCTGAAATTGATGCTTGCTGAATTCGAATTGACTCTTACTGATTTCTATTAAGCTTTTTTAAATCAAACTGAATTATTCTGAACTCAAGATTTAACCTTCTTATTAAACTCAAATTTATTCTATCTGAATTCGATTTCAATACTTTTGACTTACAATTGAATGTTTCTGAATTCAGCTTGACACTTAAAAAAAAAAATTTACATTTTCTTTCTTAAATTAATTTGACTCTTTTTGAATTCAATTTGACGTTTTCTGAAATAAAATTGATGCTTTCTGATTTTAATGAAAATGGCTTAGAAATCTCTTTATAATAAGTTATTTATAGAAGATTTGCACTTATGTACATGTAAGTACTGGAACAAAGGAAATTCTAACCTCACAAAATAAGATTTAAAACACATTCCTTTCATTTTCAATATTTAACAAATATTAAAGTTTATATTATTAGATGCAGAGCAGTAAACCTTTTTACTTTTACCTCGCTCTATTTCTCTATTTCCGTCTCACTCTCACTGTTTCTTTTTTCATGCTTTTATGCTAAATACTAAACGAATTTTAATTGGTCACAAAATTGCTGACAAAATGTGAAAAGTTTTTAGCTTTAATTGCAAACTCATTATACAAAAAACAAAAAGCAGGAAACAAAAAAAAAAAAAACAAAAAAAAAAAAGACCGGAAGCAAAAGAATAACCTTTTGTAACACTTCTATATACATAGATCAATAAAAATTCTTGCAAACTTACACACTCATACCAAGATATCCTTAAACAACACACACATAGAAATGACTGTAATAAAAATGCAACAGTGTGAAAAAATATGACACTCATTAGAGTTGACCTTCTTAAAAGTAATTAAAAGTGACCCTCAAGCCTAATGCTTGTAATTTCTCAATTCTAAACTAATACAAACACACATTGAAAATAAAACTATGTTCTATACATAGATAGGTATTTATGTATGTATATGAACACATCTGCATACATATATGTTTTCATTACGTAAGTTTTGGAAATTAAGCAAACACATTTTCTTCTTCCATAAAAATAGTTTTCTACTTTCAATGCTGCGTTGCTTTTCTACTTGTCTCTGACTTGACTTGACGCTCGACTCTCTCGATTATGTGTATGTGTGTGTGTGTGCAGACTTTTAATCTGTCCAAAGGTATTTAAACTTGGCTAAGCCTCATTTCAACTGACATTTATGGTTTTTGTTAGAAGCTAAAAGTGTCAAAATGTTATACGCTTTGGTTATGCTATGTGAATGGTATGTACAAAGTCGTAGTAGTAGCCAGTGGTAGTAGGTAGTCACCATGAATGTCAGAGGCAATGGTAATTTATTCTCGAGCAGCACTATCTCAACACTGGGCCCCCTCACTTTATCTCACGCTGAACCTTAACCAACAACAAGCCAAGCATTGGAGCATATGTCAAAATTCAAAACCCTTCAAATGACCAGAACACACACACACACACATAGACTAAAATAGCAACAACTACAGTAATAACAGTATCAAGGAAACATTTGCTACAAAGTTCTGGAAGTAAACAATGAAATGGAATGAAGCAAGCGAGTCAAGCAAGCAGTATGGTTAATACAAAAAACAAAAAACTGTCATAACACAGAAAAGTGTTACTGTGTCGCTGACATTACTGCACACATACATACTGACATACCAGCAAGCGCATATGTATGTGCGTATTGTTAGTGCATGTATTCTTTCATATGTGTGTGTGTTTTTGATGTGCCAGCGGGCAGTCTGCTCTAGCATGCAAATGACAGTTTACACACACACACACATACACTTGTACAAAAGCAGTGTTTAGTCAAAACCAACTACAAAAACTCCCCTTTCAAGCAACACCCCTTCAACTTTCAACATCACCTCTTCTTCTTGCTCATTTCTCTTCTCCATTTTCCGGAAAATTTGATGATGAAATGAATGGAAAAAGAGTACAAAAAACATATGCAAAGACGCATACGTCTGTTTTTTTTTGTTTTTTTTGGTGCAAACAAAATGAGATTTAATTGACCCCAAGAATCATAAACTTTTGCTCAACGATGCTGAAAACATTTGACCCTGATTTCATGAGTCAGCATAGCAAATCGGAGGGAAGAAATGAAAGTGTTGCACACATTTCATATTTAAGGCGTTGAAGCGTATTAAATGCTTCCTTGTTTCGAGATAATTTTTCGTTTAGAGGGTGATATACAAGGAAAGTGAATGTGGGGGGTAAGCACAGCATAGGGCAGAAAGAGTGTATACGGTTATAAGCGGTTTCATATAACAAGGGCGGTTTTTATTTTATTTTTTTGGTTTGCCTAGTTTTTTTTTTTAATATATACCACATTGGCACTATGTTAATTACACGGTAAGCTGTTGAATAAAAAATTTTAAACAAATAACGAGTTTTACATAAATCACTGAATATTAAAAAAAATGAATCGAATTAACTTTTCATGAAGAACTCAATACAGAACTAATTTACATATTGCCAAATCAAAGAAAATTAATAAACTGAACAAATGCATTTGATTGTTTATTGGTTAAAAAAAATGAAGTTCTGATAATTTTTTTAATATATTGTATATGGGGCATTCATTCTCAAATCAGCCAAATGCTTTATAAGGTCAATATCCATAAAAGTTGGGAGCAGTTGGGGATCTATGTACAAATGAATGAGCAATCGAAGCTCATTGGAATGGCTCCGTGCACTCAGTATTTCACGCACCACCACAAAGAAGAAGTAATCGTGACATCAGGAACGTAAAAAGGTAGAGTGAAGCAGCAGACATATTTAAAAAAAAGAAGGAAAAATAAAATCATCTAAAACTGAAGAGTCCGTTTTGATGCCACTCGTGTGACTATTCCTTTAATTAAATCTCGGTAATCTCTCCTAAGACATTTAGTAAGGGTGTTTATAAAAAACGAAGCCTTGCTTTAAAAAGAGTAGGTTAAGTGCAACGAAAATGAGCAAGGGTTTCCTCTAAATACAGACCTGAAGCCATTTTGGCACAATTTGGCTGCACATGCACCCATTGGCCAGTTCCCCACAAGAACTGTGGCAAACCTAGAAATGCCCGTTCGACTGTTTTTTAGTATTTAGATGTCTGGCTTTGTTAAAGTTATTCTTTGCCAAATTTTTCGGAATGTGAAACAAGTGGAAGAGTCCATTTCCAATTCGAATTGAAACTAATTACTATATCTAGTTAGAATTATTGGCTGATTAATTCGTACTACAGCTGGGAAAAATGGGAAATCACTTTACACTGCACTTGTAAGACCAGTTCTGGAGTATGTTTCTGCTGTGTGGAGCCCTCAGTACAACTGTTATGCTGATAAGTTGGAATCTGTGCAAAAACAGTTCCTCTTGTTTGCTCTACGTTCGTTACACTGGAGTCCATCACAACACCTCCCGCCTTATGAACAACGGTTAAAACTTATAAGCTTGCCAACTCTTCGGAGCAGAAGAGTTATGCTAAATGTGATGTTTGTCACTAAATTATTAAATGGTTATATTGATTCTCAATTTTTACTCAATGAAATCAAAATTAATGTTCCAAATCGCTGTTCTAGATATCCAATTCCTATTAAACTTGATGCTTGTAGAACAAACTATGCCCAAAATAACCCTTTTCCTTGTATGTGTAATAATTTCAATTCTCTGCCCGACATTTTTGACATTTCCGACTCTCTCCAGTATATAAAATTAAATGTATTAAATTTTCTTAATCGTTAAACAGCTGATGATTACTAATAATCTTTATTTATTCTCCCCAATCAGCACTTTATCAGGGCATTCCGGAATGCATCTGAATCGGTCACCAAATCCGTACGTCATGCGGATGTGCCCCTCGTGCGGATGGGCGGGTAAGTGGGTCCGTTGGGATTCGTTAAAAAAAAAAAAAAAAAAAATTCATGCGAGAGAAATGACCTCCATGCTTTTTTTAACCTCAGCCTGAAATACACAAACCGAATCAGGTATACACAAACAAAGTTTCTTATTAATTTCTTGATCAATATGAAGAATCGAATTATATATGAATTGGGATAATCATACGAAATTCATTAGCACATATTACTTAGCTGCAATATTTTATAGTTAGGACAGCGTTTTCTCAATGATTTTCATGAATTTTTTTATAGTATAAAAAATGAATATAATTTACTGATACTTTGAGAATATTTTATACTTATATTTAAGTATACATATACCATAAATTTTTGAAGAATTTCCTTGAAAAACACCGAAGTTATTAACGACCCTATATTGCAGGTCACAATCAGACTCAGCATTTTGCGCACATCTGAAATCAAACGAGGTTGGAATTTACTTTTATTATATGTCCCTCTTCTATATGAACCGAAATGCTATAAAAAAATAGAAAATTGAATTTTTTACAGGGGTCAAAACAAAAAAGCATGATTTTTTGCCATTTTTTACAACTTTTTTTGAAAAAAAAAAAATTTAAATAATGATAATATTCTGATTTTAGGTTCATATAGAGCGCAATGCCAACTGCCAATTTTCATTGATTGGTTGAAAACTTTTCGAATTAGTGTGAACGCAAGTTCAAAAAAAGTCGTTTAGAGAAAAATGCATTTGAAAAACGTGGCGTGCTCGGGGCCTGAAGGAGAGCTACTTACTTTAATGGGTTATAACAATAGAACGAGTCGGAATTTTCACTTAAAATTTTGGGAAAATATTTTTCAATAGTTTTACTAACAATTTATAAAATAAAAAAAAATCGGTTTTTTGAACCATCTAACTCTGGAAGATGCGAAAAACATGTTAATCAAGAATTTTTCTTAAAGATATGTTTGTGTATTTCTTAAAAAGTAATGCGACTTTAGGGCTTAAATACGCCTTATTACAACAAAAATAGCCGAAAAATGGTTCCTGATGGAGTTATAGACATTTTCAGAAAGGAACTTTTTTTCAAATTTCAGTTGACAGTTGAGAAACAGTCATTCTCACAGTCATTCTCACAGACATTGAAAACATTGCTTTGAGAAAAGTGCGTTAAAGCTTTTTTTCTAAGACAACTTTACCTTTAATCAAACCATGGTTCATTGTATTGGATTATATCTTCATCTACTGATGGATCCAGAGGTTTCCTCATTTTTTCGTCCCTTTAAAATTTGTTTTTTTGATTTATGACCGACGATCAAAATGTGATCGTCGGTCAATGAGATTTTCATCGGCAAGGGTGATTTTAACACCAAAAGAGCCCCCCCCCCCCCCCCCTAGGATTCCAATAGCGTTTTCATCAATACAAGAAATGTATTTATAACAATGTGTCACACATTTTTTTGACATGGGCTTCGATTTGAAGTTGAAAACCTACATTCATGGTTTTTCAATGTTAATAAAATTAAAAACATTTTTGATGAAAAATTTTTACCCTGGGACCTAAGTACCAGCCTTTGATAAGTCTAAAAATTCATAGAAAACAGAAAGCATTATCTGATCTTTGTAAATTTTATCTTATTTAAATGGTATAAAAGTGTAAAAAGGATAACAGTTCCACTACTTAGGATTGGATTACTCAGCAGCAATTCATATTTTAGAAGTCGAAGTTAAACCCTATATCTAGGGATGTGAACTAAATAAATTTTGCAGTTTGGTTCACGGTCCCTCTTAACTGCTGGTTCGGTTTAAACTACTTAAATCGTTCGAGTCACTCAAATTATAATCGTAGATGGTTCGGTTCAAAGTTCGTTTGGTTCATAACCGGCTTCCATCTCTGCCTATGCCAAGTCGAAATATATTACATAAAGTAAATAATGTGTTCATAATACTGATGAATATTACCATAATATAAATTAAAATTTACATTAATTCCATGCAATCGAAAATGTTGGAAAAAATTAATTAGACCTGCATAATTACCCCGCTCTCCGTATTAGTTCACGAATTTTTTAGCTTTTTCAATTACATGCCCATATTCCATAGTTAAATATCAAATATTTTACGAGCAAAAAGAATTTTGCTTGCTTACTATTTGTACACAAGAAACATAACCCCAAACATAGAAATAATAACAACTGCAAGAAATATATTTCCACAGAAAAAAAATGACAAAACTCTTCCATGTGTAATTAATATAATGATCTTTGGATTTGTGTCCTTTTATTTTCACTTTTGTGTATTTATTTTCATATACTATAAGTATGTGATTTATTGTTGGTACTATAAAAGTTTTCCCCCATGTCTATATAATTGTTTGTCTGTCTATGTCGAATCCTCTATTGTGGTGGATAGATAATAAACGCTTTCAGCTTAAAGCCAAATTTCAAATTATTTTTGCAAACAACTAAAATTGACTCTGACTCGCTCAATGCTGATTGCAGAATTATGATAAAAATAAAACGAAAGAAAAGGAAACAAAAAGGATTTTAGAACTAAAATAAAGACAAAGGAGGAAAACTATTTTTCTATCTCTACGTTTTGCGGTTGTAATTGCAGTTCATTTCAATATACATAAACACATATATATATATAAGTGTGTGTGTATGTTTTTTTTTATGTTATGTTGGTGGTAGTGACGTTGACGATTACCTGTGTACGTTTGTGTTGACAAATCGTTCTATTTTTTCAGCTTTGTCATAAGCAAGTAAATTACTTTTCCACTTGACATACGAAGATAAATAAGGATAATAATAATAATAATAGTAAGTAGAGAAAAAATAATAATTTGAAAAATATAATTTTTCTTTCGTTTATTTTTATTTGTAGCTATCTGCAATTTTTCTTTTTATCTTTTCCTTTTGCCCGGCGATGTTGCAATTTTAATTGCATTTGAGCATTAGCAATGCTCTTCTATATAACTCTCCTCGAGTCGTGGGAATATGTATATACTTACTGTAGCGCGCATTTTCCATGCTTAATTGCATTTTGAAAATTATATTCGCCCACAATGTAAGCAGAAAAATCAGGTTAGCAAATGACAGTAACTAATATAAACTTTGACATTTTTTATTTGAAAAAAATATAAAACAAAAATATTTATATAGGTCACCTTTACAAGCGCGACTTTACTGAAACTTTGCGTTACAAAAACTTCAGAAGAAAATTTAATTTAAAGGTCACGCTTAAAAAATTTCATTGCATACTTTTCAGCATAGTAGATATATATCTAATGCATAAATCTTTCAACATTCTTCTTTTAAACAAACTGGTTTTACACCACATCCGCGCCTATGTAGAAATATTTTGTTGAAATGTTAGTTAAATCTGTCACGTATTTTTACGCAATTTAGAAATACGAGACGGTGGTAGTGTATACTTTTATATTTGAACATTATACCTTTCTATCTGTATTTTTCTAACCAACAGTTTGGACATTTCATAGTAGAGTTGTGCTTTACATTGAACAATTGTTTACTTCCGCGTAAAGTAGAATATTTATGTCGACAATATGGATTGAAGATTTCTTTCAATCAATTTTCAAGAAAACTCGAAGAGAAGTGAAAAGAAACTGAGCGATTTTCATTTACCAAAAGAAAACATGAAAATACTTTCTTTTTTTAAATATTCTCTATTGTCTGATCCGAAAAAAAGCAAAACCCGGGTCGTCGTTATTTTTAAAATGAAATACACTTAACTAAATTGTTGTAAAAAACTACTTCTGAGCACACTTTTATGGAAATAATGATAGGTAATTTCGTATACTAGACCTTTCTATGAATTGATATCTTTACCTTCCTAGATACCAGATAATTTAAATATTTTTAAAGCTGAGAGTATTAGGGTTGAGAAAATGAATTATGGAATATAAAAAGCAAAAGAAAATATATCACAATTCCCATCTATCTCAAATGGTTGTATGCCTTTTCGTTCCTTAGAGTTTGTGGAAGCTAACGATTTTCAAATCTGCATTAAAAATCCTTAGTGTAGACTTAATACAAATATATTGAGAATCAATCCACACTGTGCCTTTTTAAATCACACAGGATGCCAACGAGTCATGTGAATCAGAAGGCAACGGTAGTGGGGCAACGTGTTAGGGCTTGAGATTGGACACGGTGGCTAAATATGAGATTTAAATGTTACATGCTAGCCTGACAAGGGAATCTGCAACTGAGGTTCAGTTGTTGGAATCTCAGATGGAGCTGCAAGCTAACCGCATGGACCAAAATCCTCCGTGCCTTTCTTGATGGTGATGTGGACAAGGTAAACTTCGACGATTGGCAAAGTGGCGTCAAAGTTAAGCAAAAAAAAAAAAAGGACTGGTCACTAGACTATATCGGAATAAAGTAGACTTCTGTAGCACCCATCATGACGCCGCTTTTTTAGTTTCATAAAATTTATACTAACTTTTGCTCCGGAGTCCCATTTGGAATATTATTTTGAATAAAATAGAGGCCGAAAATGGGTTCGTTGGTCAAAAAAAAAACAAAAAAAAACAATGTTCTACAAAATTTCAAAAAGTGGGCTCCGAAGCAAAAGTTAGTAAAAGATTATGTCAAATCTAAAAGCGTTGGGGGTTACAAAATCGATTCATTTTACTGGACATTTACAGCTGGTGAATTATCTCGTCGACAATAAGTGTTAAGAAGATGTGAAAGATTACCAAATCATAATTTGTCTTAGAACAATTCAGATTGGGCATCTTGAAAGCGAGATTCCAGGGTGAAAGGAAGGATGCCAAACCAAAAAAGACTGCAGGTATTGCAAATTAATTTGTACCCCTTTAAAACGGCCTTACATGAGTTGATGCTCTACCTGACACAACAAAACCAGGCCTTAATTCAAGAGCCAGGGAAATCAGAGATGAAATTCAGAGGTTGGGGTTAAAAAGGTATAATATTTTATATACACAAACGGTGGGCAAAATGGGCAAAACTATAGACATGTTTTTCTTACCTTTGCAAAGCCTTGGTGTAAACTATTGGGAGTATGAATGTATAAACTCGTAATAGTGACTAACTTTTTATCTATCATACGCGCCATTTTTTTGACATTGACAGCTATTCTATCTCGAAGAGCGCCAAAAATACTATAAGAATTAATCTGTGAAATAATTTTCATAATTTTATAAAAGTGTTTTACTATAGCTGAAAATGCCGAATTTCGTGCCAACAAAACAACATTTGCGGGAAGTTTAATTTGCTTCTTCCATTTAAAAAAAAACGCAACTGAAGCACATCGTTTACTCACTGAAGCTTATCCTGACTGTGCTATAGACGTTAGAATGTGTCAGGTGTGGTATGCCCGTTTCAAAAGTGGTGATTTTGATGTTGAAGACAGGGAACGTTCAGGCGGCCCGAAAAAGTTTGAAGATGAAGAATTGAAGGCATTACTCGAAGAAGAACTTGCATAATCTTTTGGAGTTGATCAATCAACCATTTCTAAATGATTAAAAGCATTGGGAATGATTCAAAAGCAAGGAAATTGGGTGCCGTACGAATTGAAGCCGAGAGACGTCGAACGACGATTTTTCACATTTGAACTGCTGATTGAACGACAGAAAAGAAAGGGTTTTTTGCATCGCATTGTGACTGGCGATGAAAAGTGGATACGTTACGATAACCCAAAGCGTAAAAAATCATGGGGACCGCCCGGACATGCATCAACATCAACGGCAAAGCCGAACATCCATAGATCCAAGCTCATGCTGTGTATTTGGTGGGATATGAAAGGTGTCGTGTATTATGAGCTGTTGAAACCGAATGAAACGATTACTGGCGACCGCTACCGACTACAATTGATGCGTTTGAGCCGAGCATTAAAGGATAAGAGGCCAGAATATGAGAATAGACACGACGAAGTTATTCTTCAGCACGACAATGCTCGGCCGCATGTTGCAATGTAGGTAAAAACTTACTTGGAAACGCTGAAATGGGAAGTGCTACCCCACCCGCCGTATTCTCCAGACATTGCTCCTTCTGATTACCACTTGTTCCGATCGATGACACATGGTCTGGATGAACAGCACTTCCGTTCTTCCGAAGAACTCAAAAAATGGGTCGATTCGTGGATAGCCTCAAAAGGTGAGGAGTTCTTTCGACGCGGAATCCGTATGCTACCAGAAAGATGGGAAAAGGTTGTGGCTGACGATGGACAATACTTTAAAGAATAAATTTATAATCACTTTTCCACAATAAATGTCCAAATTACGAAAAAAATACGAGTTTATACATTCAAACTCTCAATACAATGGATCTTACAGGTTGCGGTACAACAACAATAACCTTTAATACCCTTGATGTAGAGGAAGTTAAATATCTGCAGAAAATTTTTTTTTTGCCACTGAGTTTTCGACAACTTGACAGACATATTCGGGGGAAAAATGAGGAAATTTAGATGGCGTATCTACAAATACTCCTAAATTATTCCAAATAATTTCCATCAAAATGTAGACAAATGGAAAATAGACACAACTTTTCCTTAAAACCCAACAGTGAAAGATTAAGTGTAAGCAGCGTTTTGGCTGTCAACTTCAATGCCAAGGTAAGGTCTACAAAAAAAAAAAAAAAATAAATAATATTTGCTTTAAGTTAATATAAAATTTAAAACAGTTTTAGTAGTATCCTTAACCCAAACACTAAACACAAAAAAAATACATATAGTTACATACATACAAACGTATATAAATACAGCAAAAGCAAATTTGTCTATAATAAATATTTTTGAGTTTATTTTTCATATTAAGCGCTTATGAAATGGAGCAAACAAGCATACAAGAGTCAGTGTGTGAACGAGCAGGAAACCTCATTACCATCTCCTAAATAAACTTTAGGCAGAGTTTGTATGTATGTAGACTCAAAAGTGTGCATGAAAAAGAAGAAAATTACATAACAGACACATAAAAAAGGGTTACATAAAGGCAGCTAATGTTCAATATGACAGGGTATCATAAATGTAGCTATATGCATGTTTATATGTGTGTATGTTCTGTCTGTGTCGCAGCATATTGTAATTTGAAAACGTGATGTTGAATCAAATGTGATGCTCAAGCGTGTGAAAATACCAAAAAGACTCAGTTCATATAAGGAACTTGAAGAAGATTTAAATCGAAACGAAAGTAGAGAGTGAATTGAAGTAAAGTATTGCAGAATTGGGGTTTGAAACAAAAAAAAAAACAAACACACACACACACACACATATGACAACTAGATAGACAGATACATAGCCATACGCGGAAGTGATGCATCAAGGACATGCTACTTGTGTTTTCACAGATATCATATTTTTAGATACATGTAGTTATATAAATATGGGAAGTACCTAAGTAGTTAATATTTTAGTAGTATATTAAGTTGGTAATCGAAAAGTGAATGGGAATGACTTTTTATACATACATAAGTATGTAATATGCAACTATGTAAATGGAAATAGGAAATAACTTCATTATTTGCTGTAATATTAAATGAACATCAATCAATGTTTTTAATTGATATAATATTTTTAATAAATAAATATAGGTATTTAATATTCCAATTAATTTTTTTTTTTTGTGCATTTACATATTGTTAAAAATATACAACATTTAATTTGTCATAGTTAATGATTTTGTTGTTGTTGTATTTTTATTGGTTTTGGTCGTTATTCTTTTTCACATTTTTAATTTTAATTAATGTCCTACATTTCCTTTGTGACACCATTCACTCAACCAATCAATTTGTAGCATTACCACGTACTTGAAATTAAAAGTGAATGAAGTAAATATTTACTTCTCATTTCAGAAAATGACAACAAAAATATTTCACATACTATTGAAATAATTTAAGCTGATATATTGAATAATTTGATTAACAGATTTTTAATACAGTGATTTATGATGCAAATATATATGCACATTAAGATACATCGATTTTTTTTTGTTGAAAAGCAATAAAGACAAAAATTCGTTGTTGAATTTACGTCAAAGTTACTTGCCAGAATTTAACAACGAATTTTTCTGTCTTTATTGCTTTTCAAAAAAAAAAAAAAAATTAATCCATACAAATCGGGTCGCCCTAATATATATGTATTATTTAAGTTTGGGTCTAGGCATTTACAGAAATCGTTTCGTTATTACATATCATAGATTTTGTTTACAGTATCCAAACCTTATTTCTATGTTCTTAACATTTTTTGTACCTCTACAGTGGTTCATCAAAAAAGTCTGTTGCCAAATGGTTTTGGTGTGACCGGAACTAGATCTAGAAGTTGGCTATAATTTGGTCTGATTTTGGTATAATTCTGATCTGATTTTCGGTCTCAATATCGGCCTGATTTCCGGTCTGACCTTTGTCTGATTTCGGTTAGAGCTTTTCTCTTTTTCAATCGTATTTTAGACTGAGTTTGGCCTGCTTTTGATCTGAGTTCTAGTCCGAATTTTTGTCTGAGTTTTGTTCTGATCCTGTTTGAATTTGGTTTTAAATTTTGGCCTGAAAAAACCAGGGTTGGCTTTAAGTGAACGCATAAAAAGTATTTGCTTTAAACTGCAGCACCATAACAGCACCAAAGTTGTAAAAATATGATATTATTAACTTGGGCTGTTACAGAAATCGTTTCGATATATTTTTTTTTATATTTCAATTAGGCTTTGTTTCACTTTTGACTTTTTGTATCCTTACGTTGTTTCATCAAAATGTTAAATTGCAAAATGATTATGCTGGGATCAGTGGCGGATCCAGAGCGGGAATATGGGAACTTCAGTTCCTTCTAAAAATTTGAATTTTAGTGTGGTTTTGATTTGATTTATGGTCGGAATTTCCAACTCAATTTTGGTCTTATTTCTGGTTTGAACTAAGACTGAATTTGGTTCTGAATTTTGGTCTGAATTTAAATTGGATTTTTGCTTTGAATTTCGGTCTAATTTTTGGTTTTGATTTCGATCTGGTATTTGGTAAAAATTTGGTTCGCATTTTGGTCTGATTTTGAATTTTTGATTTGAGCTTTGGTCTGAATTTCGGTCTGTTTTTGATATAAATGTCGATATGACTTTTCGTTCGAATTTCAACCTGAAGTTTGGTCTAAATTTGATCTCCTTTTGACATTTTTTCGGTCTTGCTTTGATCTGAACTTTTATCTGATTTTTTGTCACACTTCCGGTTTAGGCTTTGATTTGAAGTATACGTCGTCATCCTGTCGTCAACTTGTTCGTCTACAAAATAATATACTTGCCTTAAGTTTTGCCGGGTCCAGTCGCCTCACTGTCGCATTCAATCTGTTTAGTCTATTACGACAAAATAATTAACGTTACAATGTTCAACCCTATTTGTTAGTAAAGTTAAAAGCAAACCCAAATTGATGCAATTTTTTAATAGGGTGCAATTCGTTTGGCACTATTTCTATTAACTTTATGCAATATTCAATGCAAGAGGCTGAATGTTAGTTTTTTTTAGATTATGAATAAAAAATTATCTTTTTTTCAAATTTTAAAAGCTAATTTAAATATATGATGTTTTAAGAAATTTGAACATAATAATAAAAATATTTACCTACTTTGCTAAAAGAATAGCAAAAATTGTTATCTTAAGCGCACGCTAAACTTTATTCCACTTATGAAAAAATACAAAAAAAGAAAAAAAAAAATAATCCACTCGACCTTTGTCCCCAATTGTGTTTCACATTCCCATTTTCACATTCAATTCAACTTGCACTACCTTTTCTTTCACTTTTTTTCCCCATTCATTATTTTTTTTTTTTTTTGGCCGCATATTAATGGCTTAAAACATGCATAAACTCTACTTAAGCTGTTTCGCCTGGGTGCTTCTTAACAAAAATAAACAGAATAAAAAAGCGTAAAAAAAAGTTGAAAGAAAAATTGAAATTATTTGTCCTGCGGGATTTTTTTTGTGCGGGTGTTGAGTTTTTCATATTCAGAGCTCAGCAGCTCTTACTTATTTTTACTACTTCCTTCTCTCTCTCTCGCCCTTTCTCTCTCTTTCCCTTATTCTCTATCTTTCAGGCTCCATTTACCATTTTTTTTGTTGGTTTGCATCTATTGAGTCAACTCCTCCATCCATTGTTGGTTGCTTGTCGCTTGTTTGTCTCGGTTTATTTGTTTATTTGTTCGTTTTTTCGTTCGTTTGCATTTTTGTTTGTTTGTCATGCCATTTGGGATTTCAATAAAAAAACATTTTTTAAACTTTTCCTTCTTGTGCAGCTTTTCTTCCTTCTTCATACGCACGTTGACAGGATATATTAATTTAACACCATTAAAATTATTCCTCACTATAAGTTTTTTTCGTTGGCGTATTTGTTTTTGGTTTCGTTTTTTTTTGCACATACTTTTTTACTTCTTTTTTATTATTATACTTTATCCGTATTTATTTTATTAAGTTCATTATTATTTATTTAAGTTGAAATAATGCATAGTTTTAAAATGTTTGTTTAAAATAGAATTTCAAACAATTTTGTAGAATATTTTCTGTGTTAGTATGCAGTAGCTTTTTGTTATTGTAATTTTGTAAACTATTCGTATTTTCTTACAAAATCTGTTAATGTTTTCATTCTGAAAAGCTCTGTTCCTTTATTTGTAAAACAAATTTCATACTCTTTTGTGACCACAAAATTTTGTTTCTTAGTCTCACAAATTAGATATCGTTGATTTGCAGCAAGACTGTTATAATAAAAAAAAAAAATTAGAGTTAAGTATGCACAAATAACTGTTATTTAATTCTTTACCTTCTGTAAAAAAAATCATAACGGTATCTTATAAACTTTTCGCATGAGAAGATTATTTGTCTTTATTGGGTTCTACGGAGTGGGAATTTTAAATGCGATTTGCTCAAAAAAAAGTTGAAAATTTTCGAATTAAGCATGCAAAATTAACTGTTATTTAATAATCTTTCTTGGATAAAAAAGTCATAACGGTATCTTTTGAACTGTCCCCGTATTCTACCGCATTTTAAATATTAAAATGCTATTTTCTCGAATATTTGCTTTATGACTTATGACAGTCTTGCAGCAAACGAGCGATATGCACAATTTGTATCAAAAGGATTAACTTGTTCTCAATTGTTGATGCTTCCCTATTAAATTTTAGTCACAGAACAGTTAGGTTAATTTAGACAACGAGGTTTTGGAACAAAAATGATTCAAAAATAATTACAATCACTAGCCGTTCTAGAGATATTCAAAAGTAGAAGAGGGTTTAATTTTTTCACCCCTTTAAATTTTCTTTTTATTCATTATCCACCAAAATGTATGAAATATTCTTCAGAAAGGGGGTAAGTTATCTGCCAAACCCCCCTAGGATCAGATATCAGTTTCTTTCACTAACATTTCATCTGTATGGAATTTCTCCTCTATATAGAATTTCTCCCATCACTTTTAAATATCCTACAATCTTTTTCATATTAATATTTTGATATCAGTATTTCTCTTTTTCCTTTAACTTTGACCTTTATAATGTGAATTCCAATAGTAACCACTCATTGTTGCTTTTTTGTTTTTCGTATTTACTTAAATATGCAAGTGCCTACTGTACTTTCTCGTACATATTGGAGGTAGTTGTGTGGTTGGCCTTCATCGTTATTGTGCGTCTGCTGCCATAAAGCGAGCGACGCACAATTGTCTATTGAATGAATTGCTGATTGCTGCAGACAATATCTTTTCGTAAATATGTATATGGATGGTTATGTCTACTTGTAGTATGTACTTGTAATATTACTTCAACACCTTCTCACCCTCATTCCTCGTTGTTATTGTTTGAAGTATTATTTTTTGGCAGCTGTTTCGAAATTTATGATAAAAGTTTTTATGTTGAAATTTTTGCAATCATTTCCATTTCAATTTCAGAACTGCCCCAGCAATAACAACAGCAACAACTTTCGAAGGTCAATGATAATTTTTGTGGTTTGATTTGCGATAGAGAAAGTTGTAGCGCTGAAATCCTTCGTTTTATAGATATTGAAAAAATTTATATACTGTAATTTTAATGGTCTCAGAAAAAATTTTAAATTATTAAAATTATTTTATTTATTTTCAAAAACGTTCCACGCAAACATAGGACGGGATCATTTTAGAATCTTTTAAATTTTTTTCCAGTGAACTCGAAGGTATTAGAAAATTTTGCGCATTGAGAACACAGGTCGACAAAATTTGATTGACCTTCAGAACTAAGAATCAGATCATACATTCGCGAAATAACTTCACGTCAAGTTTTAGAGATATTCTAATCTAAAAGTACAAAATCACTTTTTCGCTATATTTGAGGTCATGTAATATCAAGGGATAATTTTTTTCAAAAATATTGTTTCGGTATCTGAAAGTATTGCTTTTTGAGCTCACCAGTTGATTTGCTTTCTTATCTGATGTTACTCAGTTTCCGAATATCGGCGAACTTGCCAAATTCAGTAGATTCTAGATACCATTGCAATATTTTTAAAAGAAAATTATTTCTTGATGCTGCACGACCTTACATATAGGAAAAATCCTGTTTTTTGCACTTTTAGGTTAGAATATCTTTATAACCTGATTTGCTGGGCTATTCTGAGGTCAAATTCGGATTCAGCACGATACAAACCTTTGCTGATGTATTATCTGATTCTTGGCTTAAAATTTTGGCGGCTTGTGGAATTTTTCATAGTTTTAGCTATTTTCCAAAATTCACTAAGCCAACCCAGATTTAACAATTTGCAACTCAATAGGGTGATTCTCTAAGTCTAGTATAATTGCACGATAGCACAAAATGCAAAAATATTATACTAAATTATACGACGATTCGAGAGCGCACATTAACGTAGAATTGCAGTATATAAGAAATGAAAAATAAATGTAAACACAGAGAGTGAGAGAGAGAGAGGCACAGAGTTGCATTTATACTACACTTCATTGCATTGAACATGTACATGGGTACCGTTCAGGAATGCCAACTCATATTTTCTTTCTCCCCGATAGCCTTCGAGAAATTCCCCGATTTTCGATCGAATTCCACGCATCAATATAATTTCATATTATAACAGCACGACACGCACTTTCCATATAAACATTTTACAAAAATGAAAAATTACCTAAAATTGACCTCAATGAGTGTTATATTAAGGCGACCCTGAACTTTCTCGGTTCAAAACCAATTTTTACCAGTCCCGGCTAGATTAATAGAAATGTACTTTCTGACTCCGGAAGCTTGCACAAAGTTTAATCCTATTGGGTAGTAGTTGCCACACCAAATTTGAAGGAGATGGGGTTGTTTCGAGTTACTGGACGTTCATTTTGACAGATAAACAAGCCTCAGCCCACTTTGGATATCAAAGTTCTTAAAGGAGAAGACATGGGCTCTCTTTTGACTCAATTAAAAAATGGCAAAAAGCATGTTTTGAGAAAAACGGATTCAAAGGTTTGATTATCGGTTTTTAACATATAAAATATATTTCATCTTCATTATGATGGCTGATCGTAATTTCTAAGTTAACAGATTAGTCAGCAAGTATTAAGAGTTATTAATCTGAAAGTGCTGGACTAAGGCATAGCTTTTTGAACGGTCGGAATGGAAGACGAAGCGCCGCGCGACTGTTTTGGCCTGACTAGCACTAGGCGTTATAATCGTCTATATCTACGAAAGATCTCCGTGTCTCTCTCTGAAATTTTCACAAAATACTTTTGAAATATAATACTTTCAAATAGAACTCTTTTTTAAAAATCAATTTCTCCAAACCTATAATTTTAAGACCCAAAATATGAAATATTGCGTAAGTTAAACGTTTTATATTTCATAAGATTTGACAAAAAATATTTTACAGACTTTTATGACTAAAAGCTGAACAACTTCAAATTCCCCGCAAAAAACAGCTCATTCCTCGATTCCCGCAACTAGTAAAATTCCCCGCAAATCGGGGAATTCCCCGCAAGTTGGCATCGCTGGTATCGTTGTAGAAAAAGTTTTTAAGTGTTTGATGTGTATTCTGTTTTTGTTTCGTTGTACGGATTGGAAAGTTTTACAATTTGTGCTATTCTTGCACCATGCAAAAATTCCATATACTAGACTTAAAGAATCACCCTAATGCACAAAGTGACTCTTTTAACATCAACATCAGATACTTAGAAGTTGTCCTGGATTCCAAGCTGATTTGGAGAAAGAACACGGAACATAGAATGAAGAATGCTAACTTCTCATATTATATCTACAAAATAATGCTTTGCAGGAAATGGGGAATCCAGCTAAAATTAATTAAGTAAATGCACATAGTGTTTGGAGTCTATTACAAAAATCATCTTGCATAGGAATTACAAGATCTATTCGGTCATGCCCTTCAGCAGCTCTTAATGCTTTTTTGTACATACTCCCAATAGATCACTTTATCGAATAATTGGCAACTATGAGAGCATTAAGATTAAAGGAAGCAGAACGCTGGAAAGATAGAACTTTCGGTGATGGTAGCCGGCTCCAGTCGCATGTGCGGCAAATAGCTAATATAACAAATTACATTATCCCTACCGAGACTTGTAATAAAAACTTAAGGTCACGATTACCTTTCCGGAAAGGTATTTATCATGCCAAATGATTTCGATATCACAGTATTCATGAACGGATTCAAGATGGACTGTGGGGTTGAAGCAGGAATTCTCTCGTGGAGACTATGCATTAATCGATCGGTCTGCCGCTTTAACTCAGCAAGTGTATTCCAGGCAGAAATGTAGGCAGTTAAGGATCATACGCTTATAATAAACATCGCTGCAATCATGGCTTCTAATTTGGCAGAACTTTGCTCTGAAGCACCGGTTATCGGAACATAGAAGGCAAAAAAAGGGTAGACGAGCTAATCCGGGTGGGCTCTATCCTGCTGGAATCTCAGGCCGAATTAGTATTCATACCACTAATTGGTGAGAAAACAGCCAAAATTGGAATATCATTTAAAACCTACTGTCTTAGTGGTAAATGTCCGGCTTTAGGACATACCAGAGCGAAATCACCCGGCAAACCATATTTCCCAAGCCTCGGAGAACAATCCCAAGTAAGAATTAATAAACTTCTTAAACCTATTCGGACGGACTTGCGGTTCGAACCACCACTTTAACCAACCAACCTTCCATATTTTTTCTGATTTTTGCTATTCCTTATATAGCACTCATTGAGGAACTCCAACAGTTTTTTTCAACCCTTTTTTTTAATTACTCCATTAAATGAGATCTTTAATGACGAGTTTTATTTACTTTTTTCCACATTTTTTGCCTGATACTTGCTTTTCCTTTTCGAAAATCCAAATATTCATTCCCAGTTGATTCCCTGGTTTGCCTCGTTTTTCACTGCTATGTGGCTTCACATCTAATGTATATAACCGTATTTATGTCCTCTTATTCAAAAATCCTATTAAATAAGTAAATTATATAGAATGAGGGGGATTCGATTCATTCATCTAATTTATCTTACTTTATTCATGACTGGAAATATGATTAAAAAATTCAGTATAACTAGGAAACATATTTTAGAAGTTTTTCCAACAACATCGGTAGCAATAGTCTTAATCAGACATTTAAAAAATGGAATCATTTGCGAATATATGTAAATCATTTCATTTATTACAATTTCTTCTTTTAAAATTTAATTACGAATAATTTTTAAATCAGTGAATAGTCAATCTAGTTTGAAAGCCTTTTTCCAAAATCATTTTTCAGTCATCAATTATCTTTTGACTGATGCTGAAATTAAATAAAGTCAGGCGAATCGAATGCACCTTACATAAAATTAATATAATTTTGTCTAAAAACGAGGCTGCAATACACTACCGGATCCAAGCAGGAGGGGGGATTTGAGGTTAAACCCTCTTTCCTTTTCTAATAAAAATTTCATACATTTTGATCGTTGCTCATAAATAAAAACCAATTACAGGATAAATTTCTGTGTCCGCTAGTGCTCCAATCTATGAATACCATAGACGTTACTATGTTTTAATTATTAAATTTTTGAAAGACACATATATGTACAAAAGAAAATATGTGGTGAAGATACTCAAAAGTTTATAATGCAAAATTACTTGGCCTATATGTTGCTGGCAACAAAGTTTCGCCAATGCAAAAAGTAGATGCTGAAATAAAAATATGAAAAAAAGAAATAAAAAATAAAATAAAGTAGTGACTGAGTTATTACACAATCAAGCCTGGAAATTAGCGATAACAAGAAAACATGAGTACTTTCACACATACATACTCACACATATATATATATATAAAGGCACAAGTAAAAAGTAGCAGGCATAGTTTATAAAGAGCCTTTGCAATGAGCTTAGTGACATGACATAACTTTTTTTGTTTTTCTTCTTCTTTTTTAGTACATGTTACTACACAATTTTCTTGCTTTTCTTGCAACATATATTTGCCACGTATAGTAAAAGCAAGGCATCATATTTAAGATACAAACTGAGCCTACAAGTAGCAGAAAAAGCTACCAACAGCGATAGCTAGCAATACAAGTACATATGTGAAAACTTGGCCTTTTTGGTGTTGGTAACTTAAACAAGTCAGTAGAAAGAACTACTTCATGCTGTTCGAGTGTTGCATGATAGTAGCAGTTTTTTTTTTTTTTTGTATGTACGGTGGAAACACTTACTTATTCTTATAGAAAATTAATGCCTTGCCTTGTGTCTTAATAGTGACTGTACTCAACAGGAAAACCGTGGTATGAAGCACTAGAGTAGAACAGCATATACTAGAGACAGCATGAATGCACTCATACGTTAGTATGTGAATACAAATATAAGTGTGTTTGTATGTACATATGTATGTATGTACTGCCGCATTATTTATGACCAAAAGTTTTTCATATTTTTATCTGATTGCTTGCAAAAATTTTGCCCCTAATTTTTTTTTTATACTTGCTTCTTTTTTTCATCTTTCATTCATAGCTACAAATTTTTCTTACAATGTTTTCATGCAAGTATTATTGAAATACTTTTTTGTGTATTTGTGTGTACGTTTCATGTGTCTGTCTCCCTGCAGCAATTTAAATATGAAGTGATTATGTGTTGTGAAAAATTTTGCACTTATTTGAACTAACCTTTTTTTTTTTTTGGTGATTTATTAATACTTTTTTTGTTTTTTTGGTTGCACACAAAGAAATATATTAAATTTTTATGTTAAATAGATAAAAAAATAATTTCCCTACATACTCTTTAATCTTTTGTGATTGCAACTCAAAATGCCGAATGGTGAATAAATAACTTTTTAAGACTAATTCATCGCTGATTCGACCCTGTACTCAAATTTTCTCTATCATGCGGCAAACGCTATACTGATCCAAAGCCCATAATTGTAGTACATATATGTGAGACCTACATACAAATTTTCCATTTTAACCCCTGCATGTTTCATGCTTGAAAGAAATCTGTTTATGATGAACAAGCTATAATCATCATCGGGTCATCGAGAGAATACTTCCCATCAAAAACTAATTGGGGTCACTGAAAGTCAAAACTACCTTATTCAAACTTTTTTTTTTACGAGATTAACCCCTGAAATACAGATTTGTTTTTTAGCTACAAAAAAGATTTCTTATTTAAAAATACTTGGGGTAACTGGAGGTTATAACCACCTAAGCCCAATTTTTTTTTAAGAAGTAAACCTGTGAAACAAAAATGTTGTTTTTTTTGTGTAATAGTGGAATAACTGTTAGAAAAAATCAAAATCTTCGTTCGAAGAAAATATTCTTCATCGACAAATATTTGGGTCTTCTACCTAGGATCGGAGTCAGCTATTAGATTAGCTTTGAAAAGTTATTCATTCGCACTGGGTATATTGTTGAAATATATTTTTCAGATTGAAAACAGTTCAAAATTCAGAAGTTTTCCATCATGTTTAAATTTGTAGAGAAAAAACTCGAAATAGCTCAGGGTAAATTAGAGGCCTTGTCGCTTTCATTCGAGAAGAGTTGACTCCAGATAATGAGAAGTGGTGAGGAAAAAGGAAAAAATTCCTTCATTTAAAATTTTTTAGATATTTGATTACTCAAAGCTATTAAAAAGTACACTATGCATCGCAGAATCTTTAAATATATCAAAAAATAATATGTAATCTTAACTTTAGAAATCGGAAATCGGATTACAAGAGACCTTGAAGCCAACGTGAATGCAGTCGGGTACAAGGCCGTATTTAGGGGGGCGGTTTTGGGGGTTCTGACTCCCCCTCCCCCGCCCCCCCCCCGAAATGTGGAAACTTTATGCTAATTTTTGAGATTGATTGCCATGGAAAAAAAAGTCAAAATAAAATCTATTTAACGATATTTTTTACTTCCATCGGTTTTTTTTCTAAAAAGTCAAATATAAAAAATAAATTTGAAATCTTGGTTACACTATGCGATCAAATTCGATTTGTTTTCTTCGACATGAGGTTTGACTATGGATTCAAAAAGAGAAGGTGATACTGAGCACTCGTGCATTTATAGTTTTTCTAGGTCAGTATCTGTTTTTGATTTAAAGTTTCGTCCTGAATCAGTTTGAAAAGTTTAAAAATTAATTAATATAGAAAAAATTATCGGATCCTTGTAAAATTAGACTTGCTTGAACCCCATTTTTTTCCTAAAACGTGACGTGATGGGAAGTTTTTGACCTCAGATTCGTGTTCAACGTGAAAAATTCTTTCGCAAAAACTCCATCTTATTAGCAAAACCCATGCAGTTTTAGGAGACAATTTTAAAATGGAATTAGTTTGTAACCCATTATTGCTCAGAGCATCATGACTAGAAAGATCTCTTTCAATTCTGTGACTTCACGAATTTAGGGAATATAAGCTAACCTCATCCGGGTTCCTTATCATTGATGGCTCAAATTACCAATGGTGATCATTTGAAAAAATGAGCCTCTACTATTTTTGGTAATTTTTTTGAGGTTGGGTACATCATCAGTAGTGGGAAGTCAATGAGTTAATGAAATTATGTTCCTCACGATAAAAAAAATGCATTAGAAAGCACATTGAATAACATTTATTTAAACAAATTTAATTATACTGTGAATTTTTTGTCACTTTTGGCCATTTTTTTGAGGTTAAGATTAAAAAATATTGGAAAATTTTTCCTAAAATTTTAATTTTAAAGGGTCTATCAAAAGTATCACCGATTTAATTTATTGTATTTAAAAATCGGTTTGATAAAAATTATTTATGAATATTTTCTTCGAATGAAAACCCCTCCCAAAAAGAATTTCTGGCTACGGCCCTGGTCGGGTACATTTTGGCCTAATAGAAAAATGTGTTTTTCTTTAGTTTGAATATTGTAGCACTATAATCTCGTTGGAATTTGTATCGGTATTCTCTTTGGCACTTATGCCGTGCACTGTTTATGCACTCTATAAAAATAGACTAACAAGATCTATGAATCACCTACCAAAACGAAACATTCGCAAAACTGTATCATTTATAACTCTAAATCGTATAGAGGGCTAAATTATCCATTGAGCCGAATAAATTTCTATTCATTCAGAAACTATAAGTTTTTTTTAGTATAAATTGCATTATAATTATGTTGCAGAACCTTCAAAAAGATGCCTAATTAATGTTCGATATTTCAGTTTTAGATATCGGAAGTTTGATTACACGAGACATTCAAGCTCATATGAGTTCATTAACCTTTAACTGTGGAGGTGGTGGTAAATTTTACCCCATCTTGTGAAATAAAGTGCCAGTTTTGTTGAACTTAAAAAAAAAGTTTTTAAATTTTAGATTTATTTTAATTAAAAATCGAAAATTAATTCAAAGAACAAATAATTATCAAAAAACCTTTTTTTTACTAAAATTTTTGAATAAAGTTAAAAGGTAAAAAATTCACCTTCATAGTTAAAGGTTAAGGTACATTTTGGCATTATGGACAAATGCGTTAAAAGAATTGCATTTCAGTTTTGGACACACTGAGAAAAACTTTAGTTGTAAATGGGCAACACCTTATAAAATGTTGTACTTGGCACTACAAGCTTACAAGGCAGTGACCTCATTCACAAATTGGCTTTGACAAAAAGTTTACCAAGTAGTGAGTGCTTGGTTGGAAACTCAGTGGCTGCTGTGACTTTCAGTGACCCCAAGCATTGTTTAATAAGGAATATTTTTTTCGAAGATTGTTAGCTATTTTTGCTTATGGTACATTCAGTATAAAAAACTATTACAAAGTAAAAAACAAAAATGTTGGACTTTCAAGGGTTAATTTCTTTGGAAAAGTTTAACTTAGGTGGTTTTAACCTTCAGTGACCTCTTGATATTTTCTTCAATGACGTTTGTTGTTATGTTTAAGGATTTATGCAGGATAATAAAGATAATTGGGATATTCACAAGCTGTCGTATACTGTCGTATAATTGTTATGTCATATAATTTTATATGAAAAATGAGGGAATTCATAACAAACGAGAGTATACGACACCAAATAAGACACTTTGTGAACATTTTAAATATTACAAAAAATCGTAATCTCTTTATTTTGTGTGTCTACCTATATATACTTATTTCTTAAATAAAGCTGTACTTGGGTGGTTTTGACACTTCTACTTTTTTATAGGGACTATTTCGTTGTGTCTTTATGGTATAAAGGGATTCTTGGCAAAATAATTTTTTTTTATATTTTATGGATAAATTTCAATAAAAAAAACATAGACTTAGGTAGTTTTAATCTTCAGTATTATTTTTCGATTACAAAATCAAAAAAAAAAAAAAAGTCCTAAACTACTTCACTTTAAAACTTCTGCCAATTTGTTTTTTTTTCTTCATTGTAATGTCATTCGCAATGTGTCTATTTTAGTATTATAAAACTTGCATACTTTAAGGTTGAGTTTAAGGTTTATACCACCTTGATCAAAAAGTTCCCGGAATAACCACCGTGTGGCCATGTTGGAAAAACAATTACCAAAAGTACTAAAAATAGTCAAAGGCTCATTTTTTTCAAATGATTATCAGTGGGAATTTGGGCCATGATAAGGAATCCGGATGAGGTTGGCTTATATTCCCGAAATTCGTGCAGTTACTGCATTGAAAGAGGTCTTCCGAGTTGGGGTGCTCTGAGCAATAATGGGTTAAAGAATTAATCACATTTTAAGATTGTTTCCTAGAACTTTGGAGCTGACCCACTACTACTGCCCTACATGGGCTTTGCGTATAAAATGGTTCCTAGTATTTGTGAATGAATTTTTTATACTGAACACGAATCTGAGTTCAAAAATTTCCCATCACGCCAGAAAAAAATGGGATGGAAAACCCTAAAATAGAATTTTTGGCCATTTTTTTAAATTGGAGAGCTGAACACTGGCGTGCTACAAACTTCGAAATCCAGAAATTATAGGCTGAATCATGCCCTTTCAAATGAACCCGAAACTGTAAATCAAAAACAGTTACTGACCTAGAAAAACTATAAATGCAAAATTGCTCAGCATCACCTTCTTTTTTTGTATCCAAAGTCAAACCTCATGTCAAAGAAAACAAATCGGTTCTGGTCGCATAGTGTAACTAAAATTTCAAGTTTATTTTTTTATATTTGATTTTTTTAGAATGAAACCGATGGAAGCAAAAAAATATTTACAAACTGTTCAGTAGATTTTATTTTGACTTTTTTTTCATCCACTGGCAATGAATATCAAAAAATAGAAGAAAGTTTCCACATTTCGGGGGGGGGGGGGGGGGGAGGTCAGAACCCCCAAAGAGTATTATTTGGGCGTTATGAGATGTTTGCGTGAAGCAATTCGCCGAAAGAGACCAGAATTGTGGACAGAAAACTCGTGGATTTTGCTCCATGCTAAATCCATCAATCCATCATTATTCGTAATTTGACGAAAAATGCAACAAATACCATCCAACAGCCACCGAATTCACCTGATTTGACTTCTTTCTGTTCAATCGAGTTAAAAAACCATTACGGGGAACGCGCTTCAGCAGCCGAGAGGAAGTAATGGAAAACCGAATATAAAAAATGTTTCGAGGATTGGATCAAGCGCTGGCATAAGTGTGTTGCAGTCGATAGGGATTATTTTGAAGGGGACAATATAGATTTAGATGAATAAACTTGTATTTTTAATTTTCTGAATAAATTCCGGGAACTTTTTGATCAAGGTGGTATAGCCATAAATTTGTTGCATACTTCTTTAGTGATAAATGGTGGAAATCTAAGTACAGGGGCAAAATCAGCGACGTCGAATTATCACTAAAAAGTTACTTATTCACCATTAGATTGAGTAAGAGGCCAATTTGTTGCAGAATGCAATTGTTCTTGAAAATGAAATGAAATGATGCTTTTTTAAAAAATAACTAAAATCCTATTTTTCAAAACTTATGTGCATACTGAAGTCCTTGCAATGTGTGTATATTTCAAATACAGAGTCTTGTCCTTCTTTAAAAATTTACAGCCATATAAGTAAGCATATTTTCTAAACAATAAAATGTTTAACTTATGAAAATTATAAAAGGCACTTTTCATACTTCATCTAACCACAAGAACACAAAATGTTGCACTTTCTATGCATGCACAATATGCACATCATTGCATATTCTTGAGTATGTATGAGTGTAGGTACCTAATACTTGCATGAATATTTTATGCTTTGGTCACATATTGTTCTACATACGATAGAATATGTAGAGTTTGTGCAGCTTCACTTACGAAATAGTTCAACTATTTAGGTTCAAAACTACACACTTTACCTAGACAAAACTGGCAAAACTAATAAGTACAACAACGACGATGACAACGACAACGACAATGTAACAAATGAAGTTGAGGTGAGATGATGTTGATGTTGTTAGTTTTAGTTGATGCTGTTGTTGCTGTTGTTATTAAAGTTATTTGTTGAAAATTTTTATTGCAATTTATGCAAAATTGCAGATAGCAATTTGCAATTTAATGGTGTAAACAAATTCAATCATTGCATGTAAACATTTCGGCATCAACGACAACAACAACAACAATTTATACGAACTGAAACTGAAAGCAAATGAAACTGGAACCGTTTGCTAAAACTTTACATGAAACTTGCAACCAACAACGAATAGGTTGCATTATACTTGCTTATTGTTAGTAGGTAGTAACAATCAATGTTATGGCATCGTCTGTGATTATGATGATTGCTGATAAGAGAATATGCAGAGGTTGGCACTGAATGCATACGTAGGTGAATGCGTTTGTCTGTGAATATTTGCAGGTGTTGGTTTTAAATTGTTTATTGTTTATTTTATATATGTACTTAATTGTATATTTTAAGTATTTTAAAAGAATTTTCTTACAAAATGTGAGCATATGGGTATGCATTTACATCTATACATAAATAATTAATTTTTTTAAATTTAAATGTTTACTGTTGTATCTATTGGAACATTCAGTTAAAGATTATAAAATGGCAAAGACTTTAATTAAAAAGCCACTTTGGCTTTAAAATAAATTGGAAGTAAAGAATATGAGAAGCAAACAGCACAATATTTGACCAGAAGATGGAGTTTTGGGAGGAGGATATTACTTTTTTGAGAGACGATTTTTCATTAGAAAAATTTACTTACACGTTATGGGTCACGTATTTAAAGGTTATGAAACTTTTGTAATGGAATAGTGTTGGACTGACGTTCAATTTTGGTTTGCAACTACAAATGCCATTTGCCTTCTTATATCCACAACTTCATGAAGTATGAAATGGCTGAAACTTTTGAAGAATTTTTAAGCGTAAATTTAAAACTGTTCAGCATCTTGACGTATTTGCAATCTTTTTCAAGTACTTTCCAGTAGTTAGAAATATTTTCAAGTACTTTAAAGTGAGTATTTTTAGGTAACTTTCCAGTACTTTCAACTATTTTTAAGAACCTGTTTTTCAAATTTTTTAAAGTATTTTTCAGTATTTCATGATTTTCAAGTACTTTCAATTATTTTTATGCAATTTCAAGTACTTTTAAATATTTAAGTAATACTTTTAAGTATTTCCCAATATTTTCAAGTACTTGCAAATATCTTCAAGTACTTTTAAGTATTTATAAATATTTTTAAGTATTTTCAAATACTAAGTAAAAAAAAAATAAATATATTTTTTTATTTTCTTGAACTTTTAATTATTTTCAAGTATTCAAGAATCAGCCTAGTAATTTTTAATTCTTTAAAATATCTTGAAGTATTTTCAAGTTATTTCAATTACTTTATAGTATGTCCATTAGCATCTTTTGTCATATACATATTTTTTTGTACCTTAAAAAAATTTTAACTATTTTCCAATATTCCTAAGTATTTTCAATTATTTTTATATATTTCCAAAAAGTTTCATGCATTTTCGAAGATATTCATGTATTTTCAAATAATTTTAGGTATATCTTCAACTATTTTGAAGTATTTTTAAATACCTTCAAGCATTTGTAAATACTCCTATTTTTTCTCAATTTTTACAATATTTTTCAATATTTTCAAGTACTTGCAGATAAATATCTGCAACTACTTTCAAATACATTTTAAGTAGATATTTTCTATCACTTTCAAGTATTTTTAAGTACTTTCAATTACTTTTAAGTATCTTTAACTATCAAAAATACATAAAAATTAAATACTTCTTGAGTTTTTTTTTTATTTCCGGTACCACAGCACTTAATATCACTACGAGTCTCGGTATTAGTATTTGTAAATACTTGTGCTATCAAAAATTCAATTACTGTACTGACCTGTTGGAAATACTGGAAAACAATATAAATATCTTTCAAGTATTGAAATTTGAAATTATCAAACTTGAACTATAAATTCTGAGTAAGAGACAATTCGAAAATACTGGGTTTAATTACGAAATTTACTTTAATTCCCTTTCTAAGAACTTCAAATTATAACACAAAAAAATGAGAGAAAAAGAAAGATCAATCATCAATGAGTCTTACCGTTTAGAAAAAATAATTTATTAAACAATGAACTTAAAACCAATACGTAATTAAAAACATTAACTCAAATATATAAAATATTTTTGAAAAAGTGCCGATGTAAGACGTCTGATGCCCCTCATTTAAAGTATCATTAATCCATTTTAATTCGTGGTAAACATCCGTAAACAAACTGGGAAATAATACGCTGCCACATGCGATTGTATATGATATGACACCAGTAAGGACACCGTCACAAATTAACGGTCCACCTGAATCGCCGCGGCAGGGATCTTGGGTATAGTCATTATCATTGGAAGCACAAAGAACACCAATAGTATATTTTGGATGTGTTCTCCGGCATTCCTTATCCGGAAATAAACGGACATCAATTGTAGATGCTTTAGCTGAAAGTGGTCCTTTCTATGGAATGCGTATATTGTAAATTCATTTAATAACTAAAACCAGAGTACGTGCTCCTTACCCAATACATACGCCCCCAACCGAGTAAAAAACACGTTGCATTCGGTTTTGGTGGTACTTCGGGCAATTTCATTATTTCGATTGCGGGATTATCTGTGGGTAAATTGTCTTTCAAAAAGATTAGAGCAACATCATCTTTGCTATATAATATATAATTTGAGTGTGCGTAAACGTAATCCACGGGACATAGTTCGGTTGTAGTGGTTTGATCCAAACGATTCGGTGTACCTGCAACAACAATCATACGTCTTGCTGGTGTCAGGACTTTACGTTTACTGGAAATGAAAATATGTGTAGTAGACTATAGCAAAATTCAATAGAAAATTCCTGATATCACCCTCAGTTCACTTACTCCATAACACAATGTGCTGCAGTTAGTATAACTTTTGGTCCAATTATTGTTCCACCACAGAAATGATTGTCACCGAAAAACTTCCATGCTGTTCGTGATCTTATCGATACCATATACTTTACATATGGCATCTCGGCTGGATCACGAAATCCACCAGCAACAGCTGAAGTACGCTGTATATTCATTAGTAGCAGCAGTAGAACAAACGTTAGTGTATATAAAATCTTCATCTTGCTCACGTATTTTTTTGTTTTTTGATTTTTTAATGACAGACTGGGGAAATAAATTTCAAAATGAATCATGACTATATAGATATAGATGAAAAATTATGCCCAATTTAAAACTTTGTAGGCTATTTTTTGTATGAAAGATAGGAATGATTCTTATTCGATTTTTCGAATTCCGAACTTGTTCATTTGCAGTTATAATATTCGTGTACAAATTCATTCTGATATCTTTATATTTACAGGAATTATCATGAGAAAAACAGACTGATTGATAGATATGGACTGCTGAATGGTTCAAAATATATATAGTTTTCTGCACCTGTTACAAATTTTTTGTTATGTGTTCCAGCTCATGCAGTGAAACTAGAAAAAAATGTAGTAGTCATTGCGAGCCATTGAGAAAAAAGTGTGATTAATGAGGAGCTCTGAAAAAAGATGAAGATCTGAATGTAAAGGAAACTCAACGGATTTACAAAAAGAATTGAAAATCATGTTAGTTTCAGATCCTTGTTCAAAAGTACAAAAAATTCAAATCAAAAATCAGCCCAAAAGCAGAACGAAATTTAGATTCAGACTAAAACTCAGACCACAAAACAAAAATCTGGATCAAAATTATACAACAAATTTAAACCTAAAATCAGACCAAATCGCAGACCCTAGAGTAAATTAAATTTTAATTAAAAACTAAAACCAATTTAAGATCAAACGTGCACCAAAATTCGAGTAAAAATTCAGATCAAATTTAAGACTAAAAATCAAACAAAAATTCAGACCAATTTTCGGATCAAAATTTAGATAAAAAATCATGTCAAATTGCAGGCCAAAATTAAAAACAAAATTCCAATTACAAACAGAAAAACTTAGATCAAATTCAGGCCGAAATTTCAATAAAAAGTAGGCCAGAATTCAGGTCCAGAATAAGTCCTAAATAAAAATAAAAACCAGACTATAAGATCTAAACCCAAATCAAAAGTTATTCATTAAAGTGAAACCTAAAAATAAATCCGTAAACCAGTAACTATTATATATAAATTGACCATGAAATTTAATGTAATCCAAGTGTATATAAGAAACACATTCGCTGTAGAAAGATTTCAAAATCTTTAATTTTTCTTATTCTTTAGATTCCAAACAAGATATGATTATACATGATATAAGCTACCCTAATTTTTATTCTTTACAAATAAGTTATAGTTATTACTACTATTATATATAAGAGTATAGCTTCTTTTCGTACCCCTAAGCGCCATGCAGCATTAATTGAACTAATCCACTTACGATGAGAACGTAAACTGGCAAAAACCGATGGAAATTCTTTCTCACCGCAACGCATTCCCCACGAAGAAATGCCAACCAATTTACCACCACATATTAGTGGACTGCCAGAATCACCGCGGCATGCATCCTTCTCCCAATCTAATTTATCACCAGCACAATATATTGAATCATCAGTTATATGTGGATAGAATTTTTTGCAAACTTCACGCTTATATATTGTTAAGTTTACGTATACGGCATCAGCAGAATAGGGACCATTCTATAAAAAACAAAACAAAAACAAACAAAGTCCAAACTTGGTATAATAAACATAATAAATTACTAAAAATTAGAGCTAATTTTTATACTTTAAACATTTGGCCCCAACCCAGCACCGTACAATTGGTACCCGATTTTACATAATGATAATTCATTGAAATTATTTTGATAGCATCATTATCATCAGGGAATTGTCCCTTTACGCGTATTATCGCAATATCATGTGATCCTTTACGTGTAAATTCTGTATGCGGTATTATACGATCAACGGCCAATATTATGGTGGTTTTAGCTTCTTTGAGACGATTTGGTGCTCCAGCGACAACTACTAAACGACGTGGGCGCGTTACTACTTTATTGGGGCTGGAAATAAAAAGAAAAGCAATAGTATTGTAATAAAAATATAAACGTTCTAACCGATACCACCTACTCCACTACACAATGTGCTGCTGTTAATACAATTTGCGATGCAATTATGGTACCGGTGCAGAAATGATTGTCACCAAAATATGCAGTGGGTTTTGAAGTGCGTATTGATACCACATATTTGGTAAACATATGTTTTTGTGGACGATATCCCCCAGAGATAAGCATTTGGAAATCATCATCTTCATAATTTTCATGATCATCGTCACCATCGTAGGTAGCAAAGAAGTCATCATCGCTGTCAATGAAATTATCAGAAGAGCTAAAATTGTTTGAGATACTCGCTGAAAATGATCTCCCAATAATAAAAATTATAAAATATAATAGTAAGATATTGAAAAAAACTTGCATGATAATCAATCAAAAAAAAAACCAAAACTGTCAATAATGAACACAAAAGACAAAAATGAAATGAAAACATTTTACATTGGATAATATACAAACAAGTATTGGGAACTTATCGCAAAGTTTTCTGTATTCTCAAGTGTAAATAGTAAGCGTATAAAGCTTAGAATGTGATAAAGAGTACAGAAGTAATTCATAGATCTCTAACAAATTCGCTGATGCAAGCTTTATTTGTTGACAGATTTTATATTTTTTTATTTTGATGATGGTGATGCTTTTTTTTTGTAAGGTTTTCGTTTAATGTGTCAACAACAACATCTGTTGCACAAACGTCATTTGTTCAAAAAACACAATCTATAGGCAAAGTAGTAAATGCAAAACGTCTTTGATTTAGCCAAGATCTCAGCATTAAGGGGTAAGTTGGTATAAACCTGTAAAGATATTAAAGGGCTTCATTAAAACGTGTAAAAGCTTTGTAAACCTCGTAAAACACATAAACACATTGTCAAATTTCATATCAATTTTGACAAGTTTGCACACTTTATGCAATTTTTAATTTATGACTTTCAGATTACATTAACAGACAACATATTTTATTACAGAGATTTTAGAAACATTGACAATGCTATGCTTTATAATGAGATTCAGGTTATAAATTGGAACTATATACGAATTATGACTACCGTAAATGAACAAATACTTTTTTTAGACAGCACCTAAAATACTTATTTGACAAATATGTACCAGAAAAGAAGGGTATAGTAAGACGGAACAAACAGCCTTGGTTTTCTATCAAAATACAAAATTTAATATCCGAACGAGATAAAGCTTTTAGTCGCTGGAAGAGGTACAAAACTTCAAGCTTGCATGAAAAGTATAGGCAACTCAGAAAATTGGTTACAAAAGAAATTAAAACCTCAAAAAAAATTTTTATGACACAAGGTTTACAGAAGCTGTAGGTAGTAAGAAAACATGGAAACAAATACGTAATATTGGTATCGGTTGTAACAAGACCCCTGCTAACCTGAATCTTGACGTAAATGATATGAACAAAAAGTTTCTCAATCTACCGACGTCGCAAGGAAATATTAGTCACGATTTAAAAAGTTTACCAATGACGGAATCTGAATTTAGCTTTTCATGTGTTACCCAATTTGAGGTTCTCGAAGCCTTCTTGACTATAAAATCTAATGTTATAGGTCTTGATAAAATACACCCGGTGTTCTTAAAATCATTACTTCCTCAACTATTACCACATATAACACACATTCTTAACACTGTTTTAATGACATCCGTTTTTCCACAAACTTGGAAACGTTCTAAAATTATCCCCATTCCAAAATCTTCAAATGAATACCGTCCGATTGCTATCCTGCTATTTTTGTCTAAAGTTCTTGAATCCATAATGCATAAGCAAATGAACAAATATCTTTTAGATAATTTTTTAATCACAGATAGGCAATCAGGCTTTCGCTCAAAAAGTTGCGTTACCGCACTCATCAATGTATGTGAAGATATCCGTATAGAGATTGATAATAAAATGGTAACTTTTCTTGCCCTTTTCGACCACTCTAAGGCTTTTGATACCGTGGATCACACAATTTTATGTTCAAAACTTTCACATTTATTCAACTTTTCCTCTACAGCTACCAAATTAATCAAGTCCTATCTCACAGATAGATTCCAAGCAGTATGCATTGAAAACAAACTATCTAGTCTTCTTCCCGTTACTAAGGGAGTGCCACAGGGTTCCATTCTGGGTCCTTTGGTATTTGTTACGTACGTGAATGATCTACCACTCATCTTGAAAAATTGTAAGGCTCACATATATGCAGATGATGTGCAATTATACACATCCTGCAAACTGGAGGAAATTAATACTTGCGTTAACCATCTAAACGAAGACTTGAAGCGTATACAGGATTGGGCTTCATTAAATGGTCTGTGCCTTAACCCAAATAAAACTAAATGTCTAGTAATTGCTAGGAAACCGATAAACACCATTAACATCCCAAAAGTTAAATTGAATAGCACTGAAATTGACTATGTAGATTCAGCAAAAAACCTTGGAATCATATTTAATAAAACCCTTACATGGAATACTCACATTTGTAGTACAATAGGAAAAGTATATGGAATGCTTCGTTCTCTTTGGATAACACAATATTTCACTCCAAAGAAAATACGACTTTTACTTGTGAGAACTTATCTGGTCCCAACTTTGTTGTACGGTTGCGAAATATATGCTAATAGTGACGCTGTGAGCAATAGAAAATTGAATGTCCTTCACAATAACATTGCCAGGTACATCTATGGATTAAAACGAACAGATCACGTCTCCCACTATGCTAAACAGATTTTCTCTATTAGCCTTAACAATTTTCTAAAGTACAAAAATCTAATTTTTTTGCATAAGATTATTTTCACTAAGGAGCCTAATTATTTATATGAAAGACTTTGTTTTACGCGCTCACAGCGATCTAATAATTTAATTATATTTAAACACTCTAACTTAACATCTGAACGTCAATATTTTATTTACACTATGCGTCTTTGGAACTCCCTTCCTCGTCATTTACAAATAATAAGCAACGCATCGCAATTCAAAATTGGTCTTTTAAAACATTTTTCTTAATAATTTAAAACACTTTTCTTAATAATTTTAAATTAAGTCAAACTTTTTTTTTTTTTTTTTTAAATACTCTGTTTTGTCAATTATATAATTGTTCTATTCATTTTAAGACACTTTGACTAATACTATAAATTATAAGATATTTTTTAATCTTGCTGTATTAGGATGTTGTAAAAAATAAAATAAAATAAAATACAGGGCTTTTGCACGTTTTGATGAAGGCCCTTAGTAACTTTCTAATGGACTGATTGCTATAGATAGCTGACAATCCTCCTGCCCACTTCCAAATCTAACAATCTTTCTAATATTTGGGTTAATTCAATCGGTAAAAAAATTTCAAAGCATTATAGTTACTTCTGAAAGTTGGTTTTGTATAACCAGAGATGGCGCCATGCAGAAAAATGCTTGAGTTTATTTTCGCTGAAGTTGTGAAACTATGACCAAAATAATTTGAAATATTTTTTAATTAACGAATAAAAATTTTTATAAATGTAAAATAAATATATTACTTAATTTTTTTGCTTTAACATTTTCTACATTTACAATCATATATATGCACCTCTATATTCACATCTCATGCATGTAAAATAAACAAAATTTGTTTGCATGCACTGTGGTTTTAATATTTGCGGTGTTATGTTTGGATGATGCTGTCCAAAACACTAAAAGACACACACACTAACACATACATATATACACACAACATTGACAAACCACAGACTGGTGGATGTTATATGGTTGCCATATGCCACCAAATTACACATCATACATGGTCTACGATTGTGGAGTGATTCACAAAAGACAAACAAACAAACATAGACAGAAACTGGTAGCGTTAGTTGACATCATTGAGAATAAAACAAAATTTTTAGGTTTAGGTTAACCAAAACTACAATTAGATAATAAATTGTGCAAATAGACATAGACTTGCATATGTTAAGGAAAATTTGAACTTTATGTTAAATTATGATATGATGAAAGTGATTAAAATAAAAAGTTGATTTTGTTAAACTATACATATGTGAAATATGTGAAATATGAAAAATTCCATTAATGTAAAATTTTGAGGAATAACTGGGAAGAAATATATTAAATTTTTTTTAAGCTTGATTAAGCGGAATTCTGGGTCTTTCGTAATTAAGTTTGGGACTAATTTATATTTGCCAGTGTTTTGGCATTATTTTGGGAATAACTTTTACACATTTTTTTTTTTGGAACTTCAAAAGAAGTATTCAAGAAATAGGGGCAGACACTAAGAAAGTTGTCTGCTGTCTCTTTACATTCTTCCTCCAAACCACAGGAATCACAGAAGGCACACTCAGGCCAATCATATTCAAATGTTTTGGGTCAAACAGAAGTGTCCTGTGTATTGTCCCACCAGCTGCTTACAGCTCTTCCTGTAAAGTCATAACAGAAAGTCTGTTAGACGATTCGAGATAACAGGCAACATGGTTTTTGTCTGTCTAAAGCCCTTCAGTTCCTCTCATTTATGATTGTGAGACGAATTGACGCACTCAATAATGGTGGTCTTGATGGCTGTATGTAGACGATAAAGTACTAGTTCTGAAGTTCCACAAGGTCAGCAGATTCATTTTCTGAAATTCCCGAGTTTCCAGGAAACCATATCAACAGCAGGCTATAGTGTTTTCCAACACAATCAAGCCTGGATTTACAATGCATAACCAGTTTAGATGTGGTTAGAGGATTAAGTATGGATTTTAACACAGCCTGACTGTTACTAAATAGTCAGATGCTCCTTTCTCTGCAACCATCATTAATGATATGGTTCATTGCCTTGATGATTGCAAAACTTTCTGCTTGAAAAACAGAAGCATACAACCCAAGAGAGAAGTGAAGGTACACTGCATCATTTTCAATGAAGTCTCCAGAACTCGAACTAAATTCTGTTTTGGAGCCGTCAGTGAAAATGCGCTTATAATTAACTTCCAGCCCAGGTTCCGGCAAAAACCAAGTTTGTTCTTCTGGAATTTGTATTGTATAGCGCTGTTTTGAAACTGGAATTGTTGGCATTGTATCAGATGGCATTGATAGAACTGTTAGATCCAATTCAGTACTTTTAACAATGTCACCAATATCCTAGCAAGTGTCATACCAATACCCATTACGTTTAAGCCTACAGATGGCTTTGACAGCCTCTCTTTAGCAAAAATATCAAGGAGTGGTAAGTTGAGCAATGCATCTAAGGATGGGCCAGGTGTTGTAGAAAAAGCTGCCGTACAAGAAATGGCCACAGTTCTTTGAAGTCTGGCAAGAGCATTCCTGACGCTGTCAACATTAAGGGTGTTCCACCAGACTATGGATGCATACTGTTTGCATAAATATACTATTTCTTTCACATAGCAAATATTTTAACTATAGTTAGATTCGAATCCTGATAAATATCTCATTGTATCTCGTTGTTCATAAATTAGACGACCTTTTGAAGGAAAGAAAAAAATCTCAAAAACCTCCGTTCCTCAACCTATGTACCCTGTAAAAAAAATTTTAAAGTTTAGATTTTCTTAATCGTTAAACAGCTGATGATTACTAATAATCTGTAGCTGTAAAGAAGACCAAATAGGGATTTATTCTTCCCAATCAGCGCTTTATCAGGGCATTCCGGAATGCATCTGAATCGGTCACCAAATCCGTACGACATGCGGATGTGCCCCTCGTGCGGATAGGCGGGTAAGTGGGTCCGTTGGGACTCGTTCCATTAAGGATATAAAAGTAACGAAAACTTAACACTCGTTAGATTTCATTCTAAGAAGTAACATTAGAATAATTTTTTAATTTCAGTCCTGAATTCAAGTTTAAGCAAAGAAAATCTAAATATTTTATTAAGCAGCAAGGAAAGTCAATTTATTTTTAGTTAAGTCATGGATTCAGGTCGTAGTAAAAAAAATTCTAAATATTTTCTGATTCCCGATTTGAATTTTTGGCCTGGTTTAATTTCAGTCTCAATAAAGGAAACCGGAATTATTTTCTAGTTCCAATAATGAATTTGGTTCTAAGTAAAAGAATCCTTTTTTTTTTTTGTTAGCTATTTTCTAGCACAGTCGTGTATTTGGTTATAAGCAAAATTCAGTTTAATTAAAGTGGACTGCAAATTTTTTTTGAAATAAAGGAAATTCAAAATATTTCTTGATTTCAGGTTTGGACACTACAATAATTTTCTGATTTCAAATCAAAGTTCAAATCTAAGTAAAGGAAGCCAAAATTATTTCCTCATGTTAGGCAAGAATTCGTTTTAAACTAAGGAATGTAGAATTATATGAAAATAATATTTCAAGTTTATTCTTGACTTGGGAAGATTTGAAAATTTCTCTTTCTCCTGTCTGCTGTTTTCTGATTTCAGGACAAAATTCAGATAAGATTAATTTTTTTGTTACCTTGATTTGAGCTCTGTGCAGAAGGAGTTTGAAATTTTTTTTTGATTTTAGGATTGATGGGGGTAAACCTTTTCCATCTTACCTCTTAGTTGATCATGTATCTAAAAAAAGAACTCCCCACTTCAGCTACTTAGTAGTTCTGAACATCGAAATCTTGAAATATTTTTTTTTTTAATTTAGGACCGAAATTTTTTAAGGGTAAGGGAAGAAGTAAGTAAAAAAAAAGTCAGAATTACGGTTTTGAATTCAGATTTGAGTAAGGAAAGAATTCAGTTCTAAGTATTTATTTATATCGTGCTTTCTATAGTTTTTTCTAGTTTAAGAATGCATTTGTTAATTTAGTTTTAGGTAAGGAAAGTTTTAATAATTTTCTGCTTTCAGTCTGAATTAAGGCAGACCTGCATTTTTTTTGTTGGCATTTATCAAAAAGAGCATAGTTGGGTTTCCATGTCAGAAATGCCCCCAAACAGAATCAAGTTTCGCATTGACCCTTTTGAAGCACTTGATTTAAGAATGATTTGGATAAATTTCCAGACCATTGTCTGCAATTTTTAATGAGAAATGGCCGATTTTGTAAATTTCGTTTTTCGCTTAACTAGTCATGGGAAAAATCTAAAAAAAATTCACAGTGATTTTTTGGTTTTGGAAACACATTTTGAGTTTTTTCGCGAAATTTTCTAAAGCGAAATTCGCGATGAAAAAAATCGCGAAATTTTTTAATGCGATTTTTTCATACTAAAAGTAGGTTTACTACTCTGATTTTTCTTATGTAAATAAGTCGCTTCCGAATACTCATACACCAATTTTTTCAGATTTCTGCATGGTGTGGACGGGGGTCAAAAAAATTAAAAACCGAAATTGGCATTTCATATGAAATACCATAAGGCCATGAAATACATCAATTACAGCTATTAACTATCAACTATCTGCTATTTTCGCAGAATTTTTTTGAAATTTTTTTTTTGCAAATTTTTTTTTTTATGAAATTCAAAAATTTTGTTTTACCACCACATTCATTACGCAGTGCAACAAATTTTCAACTTTTGTCTTATGTGCAAGATTTTTCAACGATCTTATAGTAATTTAGGGTCGCTAATCACGACTGCGTACACAGTTTTTCTCCATCACCTCTAGTTCACCCACAATATGGACCTGAAGTCGAAAAAATAGGGTCTTCAGGGCCTATTAAGAAATTTCTTTACTTCAACAGATACGAATTTGATGTCTGAAGTCAAGTTGGTGGCTTCAATGGGCTTTAAATGACGGATATAGCGTTAAAATCATCCATACAAATAAATTCCCCCCATTGTATAGATCTACCTTTCAAAGGAATACTTAAAAAAATGGAAACTTAAATTCTGTATATATGTTTCTAGTAACTCATTCTTGAAAAACTGTACATAAAATCTCCAGTGTCCACTTATCATTGCACAACAGATAAAATACACAGACACACACTCACATATACAAAGACAAAGAACTTTTTTAAAAATAAAAATGAAAATAAAACAACTGCAACATTTTAAATGCGACATAATAGGATTTCCCACGTTACAAGTAATTTGGGCTGTCGCAATTCATATTAAAGCATATACAAACGCACACACATATACATTTATATAAAGGAAACAACTTTTGCATTATGATATCTGTGTGTGTGTATTGAGTAAGTAAATGTTGCAGCAACAGTTATATGCAGAAGAACAATATCTGCTGCCATATTTTTATCTGCAATGTTTTATGTATTTTTAAGGAAAAATAATTTCAAAAGTTTCATATCACAAACGCCCACAGCTGTTGAAGTCCATGCATAGAAATAATTATGTACATTGGATGTGCAATGTGCGTGAGTGAGCGCCATTCATCGTTTCGTATGGTTTGGAAAATTTTTCCGCTTGTTTTAGTAACTGGAATATATCAACTCTTTTTATTTCTAACTTGAAATTTTGAAGCATTGCCATAATATACATACAACTGCCATTAAATTTTTATTTACTTACTTATACTATATTTTCATTATGTCTTTGCAGTTATTCGTTTTTATATACCCAGTAGAAACTTATGACATAACTTCAATGAATTATCATTTTAAAGGTATTTTTAGCTCTTATGAGGGAAAGTTGGTCCGGCCAGACCAATTTGATTTTAAAATGAGAAGAATTGAAAGAAAAACACAACCACAGCTAAGATATTTTGTAATATCCTTAACTGGTATGCCGTGAGTTTCAAGTTGATTATACCGAAATTAGATTGGAGAGTGATGTGTAGGTGTGGCATGAACCATATGTATACTTTACGGTGGCACAAAGGTCCACTTATGCCCTTACATATTTTGAATGAGAATTGAGAAATGGAACTTTTTGCGAGTTACATATTTCGGGTTTCTAAAGAATGGATTTGGGCTTAGATCCTCGGAGAGCGGGCAGAAATTTTCAGCGATTTTTTTCTCAATTGTTTGCTATAAATTATGGAAAAAATTTAGATTTCAGTTACATCTTTCTCTTTGGATTATTTGCTATAAATTATGGAGAGTTGTCGAAAAACTTGTCACCTACTGAAGGGTGTTTTTTGCATGCTTTATGTTTTCTAATTGGAATATCTTTTACAACAGTTGTTAAACTGGCTGTTGCTTTTCTTTGTTCAGTATTTTCTATCAATACAGCTTGATTAACGCTATAAAATTTTAGAAAGTTGCTTAAAAAAATGGCTTAATTCGCTAAACTAACAGAGCGCCTTGCCCAATTGTTGTCTGTCATAATGAGCCAAGTGAATGAGCTATTCGTCTTTCTATGGATAAATTTTAAGATAGGCACAAAGTTTCTATGCGACAATATACAAAATTCTGAAGAGTACGTACCGAAAAAAATACTGACGTCGAAAGTACAAGAGTTGATGAAAATCCTTATTTGCGAATTTGGCACCGTTCACAGCAGCTTGCCCTGAATAATTAGTTTGCGGTCTTATAAATTCCAATTAGTCCGAGAATTAAAGTCATTTGACTAACGTAGGTAACGTAATTTATGTATTGAAAAAAATACACTTTTAAAGTGGTATAAGTTGGAAATGATTTGGTGACATCTCTGAAACGTAGTATTGCCCGAAATTGTTTTCAAACATTTAATGACATAAAATTTCCCTTTCAATAAATTCAAATTCATGGTGATTTCAATAAATTACATGCGTTCTGTTTTAAGAAAAAGTTGTAAAATAAAGCACCCCTACTAATCACATGCCAGAATTATAGTAAAATCTACGACACTATAACTCTGTTAATATGTTTGGTTGATAACTTTTCTCCAGAAGAAAATACTACAGAAAACATTTTTTCTGTAAAACTTCATTGACGAATACCATTTCCTTCTGGGTACATATATTCACACTCAAATATATTTCTCCATATATGTATGTATCTAAAAAACTTTATTATTTGCTGTTATTGAAATAAATAAAAACATCAGGTTCATCTGTTTTATTATTCAACTATGAGTATCACATCTGGGCATTAGGGGCCTTATGTTACTGTTGTTATTGCTCTGGCTACTACTGCTGTAGTTGTTGTTGCTTGCTGCTTGTTTGCTGGTTAAATTTTTGTTTGTCATTTGGGCACGGAAATAAGATTTGCCATAAATTCAACAACATACACCAACTACACAATACAAACAGTTTTTGTGATATATTTCTGAATTGCTGCTGTTGGTTTTTTGTTTAGTTGCTGTTGTTGTTGTTGTTGTTTTTAAGTTGGCACATGTTGCGGTTAACGGGTTTGTTTGCCTGTTTGTTGTTTGGTTTTTGTTTATTTATTTCGACTGTAGAATTCCTATTTCATGCTCATTTATGCTACATGCCATGGTATGCTCCTTGTACATATCCTTATTGTGTCCTATGCACACGATACGAATTTTTGTCCTCATGACAATTCAATTTGTATCTCCATTTCTCCATAACGAAATTTTTGTATGTGAGATTTTATATACAGTTTCTTTTATAAAATTTAATATTTCTAGTGTTTTTTATTGAAAATAATATAATTTAAGTAAAAATAAAGCTTCAAGTATTTGAATAGGAAATTTATGAAAATATTGTGGGTGGTAAAAATTATCAAAAATTATTTTAAATGATTTTTGAAAAAAATTATATTCAATATTGAGAAGTGAAAAGTGAAAGGCCTATGAACTCAATAGGTCATAATAAGAATTAATATGCATCACGATTCATTGCTAACAAAATTTATATGATTTATGGCCCATAATAGGTCTTGAAAAATCACTGGAATGACCTACCCATTGGGTTGAACTCGATGTTTTTAGCACTTTTATTGGAACTTTGCTGATGTATACCTACGCTTTGTTGTTGTCGAAAAGGCTTCAAAACTTGCATCTCTCCAACGACTGACCATTCACAATTGTTCTTTTACGTTTGTGAAACTGCCTTTCCGTCTCTTTCTAACCCGGTTTACTTTCTCACCTTTCTTCCCCGCTCTATCAGCCCTCCATCTCTCTCTTTTCTATATCATTTCCTGCGTTCCTCTTTCAATAACTTATTTCCCTCTCTCTACGAAATACGCCAATTCCGAACGGCGAAATGAAAAGCTTTTAATAGGCAATTTTTTTGCCATTGCCAGCCAAATGATGGTGCCGTGTAGAAAAGTAAAAACTATTTCTTTTTTTTAGCCGTTAACCGTTATATTTGAAATTTTCTGGAAAATATTTTAATCCTTAAATGTCTCTTTTGAAAGGACTTTTCAGGTTTTCATTAAAAAACGGGTCAAATTGTCCCATAAAAAGAGGAACTCAAATGTTAAATGACGCTTGAAAAATTCTACTATACAACTTTGCCAATAAGATTTTCCTCAGATTCCAATTTATAACACTTTTTGCACTTAACATTCAACTCCCTTCGACCAAGATAAGAAAACTTTGACCCACTGTAAAAAAGAACTGAGACGAGCTGGACTATAAGTTTGTTTTACAAAAATGGTCTATAAAATATTCCTTTTCAGGATTATAGGGTGGCTATTCTGAATGAAACACAAAAATAACAATTTTTCTGTTTTTTTTTGTACTTATTAGAGCTAGATTTTTTGGTTTTATTTTGTTTTTGGAATTTTAAAAGTTTGAGATCAGGATTTTATTGTGCTTGAAATTTGTCTCTCTATTCATCAGTCGTCGCCTGTCTCTCACAGATTCTCACCCCTTATCACATCCTCTGTCTCCTCTGTACATACTGCCTTCTCTTTACCTTCTGTGCCTTATCTAGTCTTTGTCTACAAAAATATCAGTACTTTCTGTAAACAGAACGAATTTATGGAGCATTAATGCATCAACAACATAGAAGATTGAATTGTGTGAAAAAATAATACATATGTATATGCATTGGTACAGTTAATGGCAGCTGTTGTATTTAATCTTTATTTAATCTTAGCTTTTTATTTTTACTATAACAAAAAGATGCAATTTCTTGAACTCCTATTGTCTTCAACAAGAGAGTGTTCGACTTAATTGTACGAACAAATTTAATTATCAAGTTGGACGTTATGTTCAACATTCAACATTTCATTGCAAATTTCAGACGATCGCAATTACAATTTCGTTATATGAGCAATTTATTTATTTATTTATTTATTTATTTTATTTATTTATTTATTTCATTGAGTCAATGGAAATTATATAAAATTCCTTACAGACTAAAACAATAGTAACTTAAAATTAATTAAAACTAAAAATAGATTTAAGACAAGCTTAAGGATAGAATTCATTAAGTAGGTTCTTAAATGAAACTTTAGTAACCGAGAAATCTAAAACCAAGGAATTAGAAATAGAATTAAACTCAGTTAAGGCTCTAGAAATAGGAGCAAAAGAAGCATAATTTGATCGTCGCAACCCAACATAAAATAAAGCTGAATGACGCAAATCTCTTGTTGGAATATTAAAATTGATTAGTTCTAGAAGAGCAGGACAATCAACAAAACCAACAATGATGTCATAAACAAACATGAGAGACAAGATAGTTCTTCTGTTGTTCAAGGACTTTAGATCGATGAGCATGCAACGAGCATTGTAAGAGGGAATGGGCTCGGAAAAATGAAGACAACGCAATGCAAATCGAATAAAGACTTTTTGAATCCGCTCAAGTCTATTAATATGACAGAGATAATGAGGCCTCCATATAAATGCTGCATATTCTAACCGAGATCTTACTAAGGAAGTAAACAGTATTTTGAGCGTAAAAGGATCAGAAAACTCTGAACTATTGCGACGGATAAAAGCTAACATAGAATACGCTTTAGGAATGATACAATTTAAATGTGGAACAAAAGAAAACTTCACATCGAAAACAACCCCAAGATCTTTTATTTCACTCACTGATTTTAAGGTAGAATTGGCAATGTGATAAGATGTAGGGATAGTATTATGAACTTTGGCAAAAGTCATATGGGAACATTTGTTGATATTGAGCGATAACCGAAATTTGCAGCACCAAATAAGAAACAAATCTAAATCAGACTGTAGAATTTGAGAATCCGTGATATTTTTAATTACAGAATATATTTTTAAGTCGTCGGCATATAATAGGTATCTAGCAGTTGGAAAGCAGCATGAAATATCGTTAATAAATAAGAGAAAAAGTAAAGGACCTAGAATGCTACCTTGCGGAACACCCGAGGTAGCAATAAAAGGAGCTGATTCAACATTATCAATAACCACAACGGAATGTCTATTGATTAAATAGGACCTTATCCACTCCAAAAAAACCGAGTGTATACCCAAATTAGCTAATTTAAAGATCATAATATTATGAGACACCCTATCAAAGGCTTTTGAGAAATCAGTGTAAATTGTATCAATTTGATATCCATTTTGAAATGCAGAGATACAATCTTCAGCGAAGACGGCTAAGTTGGAAGTAGTAGAGCGACCCGGAACAAACCCATGCTGATTACAACAAATTACGCTCTTGACGGCGAAGTAAAGCTTGTCTTTTACGATACTTTCAAAAAGTTTTGACACAGTGGATAGCTTCGAAATAGGTCTGTAGTTCGAGACATTACTCTTGTTTCCACTTTTAAAGATTGGAGTGATGGCTGCAAATTTCCAATCATCAATAAAGACACCAGAGGATAGTGATTTATTGAAAATAAGTTTTAAAGGTAGAGCTATAGACGAACAGCAGTTTTTTATGATTGACCCAGAAAGACCATCTAAGTCAGTCTGTATTGATAATTTAAGATTGGTAATACCCTTAATAATATCATCTTCTGATAATGTAAGGGACCCAAAATCAACCGAATGAACAGAGTTGTAAATGAAACTATCATCAAGATCAATATCATGATCAAAATTTGATTTAAAAAATTCAGCAAAGAGATTGGCAGCACCAACAGGGGAGCATGCAGTCTTGCTATTGAGGAAAACTGTAGAAGGAATGGATGAGGAAGATTTTCTAGACTTGATATAACTCCAAAAAGCCTTTGGATTCGACTTTATATTAAGTTCAAATTGATTAATATAATTGCGGTAGAGGTTGTTGTTTAAGATGATAAATTCCAATTTGAAATATTGATATTTTGAGAAATAGTATGAATTATTGGTGGTTTTGTAATTCCTATAGAACTTATTTCTTAAATTTTTTATCTTTTTTAATTCCTTGGTGTACCACGGCAACTTGTGCAGTTTTCTAGCGCACATCGGAATATTCTTATTACAAATATCAAGCACATTAATTTTGAAAACATTATAACAAGAACAAGGATCTAAATTATTAAGCAAGTCGTACCAATTGATATTAGAAATTAAGCTATTTAGTTTATTGAAATTGCATAGACGGTAGTTGAAATTAACTTTATGATTAACAGGAGAAATATGTGCAAATTCATAGAATTCAAGTTCAAGAACATATGGAATATGATGTAAGCTAATATTAGAGAAAGGAAAAGCGCATTTCATTAGATTGTAATTAACGTTATTACTAATAAAAATTAAGTCAAGATACCTATTTAATTGATTTGGAAAAGAATTAATTTGCACTAGATCTATGCTTAAAAAGCTATCAATTAAGTAGATTTCTGTATAACTATTTACATTAGTAGGAGTCAGGGAAATGCTGTCATTAAGATGATACCAAGAAACATTACAGAGATTAAAATCGCCCAGCAGGCATAGTTGATCATTGCCAAGATCATTCCAGGCGAGATGTAGAATGTTGTCTACAACCATCTTGTAAACAGCATCAGAGCTGCTCGGAGGAATGTAAGATGCGCAGATAAAAATTGAACCAGTGGCGCCTTTGATATATACACATATCTGGTCGAGGAGAGAGTCGGTATTGCAAAGATAGTGTAGAGATGCAAGAAGATTACGACGAACAGCTATTAAAACTCCACCACCTCTTAAGCAGCCAGTTTTACTGGCGTCTCTATCTTTGCGAAAGACTTGGTAAAGATTGGCATCAAAAAATTCAGAGTCAGCAAAATCAGCGTTCAGCCACGTTTCCACAAAAACAATAACGTCAAAGTCGAGTTGAGAGCTCAAGTTCCATATATGATGCGATTTAGTTCTTATACCAGAGCAATTTTGAAAATATACTTTCAGCGATTTCTTTAATGTGACAGCAGGAGATTTTACTTTTCTAGATGAGGTTCCACTTCCTTGGGAAAAAAACGAAAAGGTCTTACATTGACATCAATAGGCCAGAGTGATGGATCGAGTAATTTCGCATATAATGAAGACGAAATACCCAATTTGAAGTTTACTTTATTAAGAGAATTGATTGGAGTATCATATTTTACTAATTTATAGCAGGAGAGATGAGATTTATTAATAGCAGCATGTTCAGCAACATAATCGATGATATTGTCTTCCGTAACGGAGGGCTTAAATGATGATAAGTGCAGCCACTTTAAATTAGCGGCAACTTCAAGAACTGAATTCGGGTTAGAGCCGACAACAATATTTTGAGTTGTGCGATTAATTAGCTTAGTAACATTTGAATTAGCCACCACTGTTGAATTTTGAATCGTCTGATTAATTCGCTTAGTAACATTAGTATTAGCCACCACTGTTGGATTACTTCTACTTGAATTTGTAACTGTAGAAACATTTGTGAGCAGTCCATTAGTGATATTAGTAGAAAGAGCATGATCAGCGTTATTTGGAAGAGAGGCGGCAAACGAACGGTTTATATTATCAGCACTTTGGGTAGCAACAAGAGATGCATTACTAACCGCCGATGTATTATTATTAATATGATCATAAGAGCAAGTAGCAGATGTAGGAGAGGTTGAAGCAGCAAAATCACAATCAATAGCAGGAGAAGCGATAACAGGTGAAGTGCGAGCTCGAGATCGAGTCATTCGTAAATTTGTAGGATTAAGCATAGCATCAGATGGCACCGAAAGAGAAACACAATTATCATTGGATAACGGTTTGTCCACACTTTTGTTTTTAGGCAAAGTAGCTTTTTGTTCATGCATTAGTTTAGATGTAGAGAAATTTAATTTTAGTTCTTGAGATAGATCAAAATATTTCTCTTTGAGAGTTTTGACATCAACAGATAACTGTGAGACGATAGAAAAAATTTCGTTGTTCTCACAAACACATTTCGAGCATTTATATACGATATTTTTATATTTTATAAGACAATTTAAAGCAATTTCATCATTGATTTCAATGCAATATTTATGAAAGTTATTTGCACAAACACTGCAGACAATAGGCAAGTCAACTCCAACATTTTTGGAGCATTTAGAGCACATATTATTTTTGAATGGCATATTTAAAGTCACAAATTTTTTAATTAGTAAACAAGTGCAAATGGAGATAATTTAATTTAGAGTTAAACAAATACTAAGGAGTTTATTGCAATAAAAAAGCGTTAAAAAAGCGTCCTTTTTCGCTATATTGTAGAAAACAATTTTGAATTTATTAAAACACTTTGGAGACAGTATGAAATAACACGTCCGATCACCTTGAATGAATTTTTCAAATAGAGCTCCGTGTATGCAAAACGTTTTTAAACTGCCATTCTTTGCTCACATCCAAAGGAATCCAAAATGTCCTAGGAAGGTGCTGCAAATATCTTGAGAAGTTGAAGAAATGGAACCAGCTTTTTTCAAGACACCAGAATGTTTGTGACTTACCAAATCATTATGCTTCTAGAGCAACATCAAAGCAGCAGGATTCGCTGATAGCATGAGTTTGTGTAGCCAATTCTACCATTACACTTGAAGCAGCCCAACGAAAACTAGGGCTGAAGGTTACTATTACATTCCTTAGTAAAGCGCGGTTCATGCCAAATTGGCACGCTTTGTTGTGGTCACCACGTCGCCCCTAATCATAAGAACAACAACTTTTTTACTGGGATTTGTTTACAATACCGTTACCGTTAGTTGATTAATTTTTCATATTTATTGATCGCAAGTTGGTGATTGTGTGCACAATGGAAACTGCAAATAGAAAATTGATTGTGAACAAATTTATTGAAAATCCGTCGTGGTCTGGTTCAAAGATTGCGAAAGTGTTAAATATCTCCAAAAGAACGGTATGTAGAGTTATAAAACGATATAAAGAAACTCTTAGCGTTGGAAGAGCAAAAAAAGTTGTGAACAAAACGTGAACCACCAACCTAAAATTAAAGGCAAAGATCTTGAGGTCCATCAAAAGCAATCCCGGACTATCGGATAGCGATCGTGTCAAAAAATTCAATACCAGCAAAAGTACTGCTAGAGGAATACGCATAAAAGCTGGGCTAAAGTGTTATCGTGCTATAAAATATTCAAATAGAACAGACAATCAGAATTTGCTGGCCAAAAAACGTGCTCGTCTTCTTTATAATAATGTTTTGACCAAATTCAAGGGATGCATTATTGTGGATGACGAATCATACGTAAAATTTGATCTTAAACAGCTTCCAGGTCAAAAATTTTATATGGCAACGAATCATTAAAATGCACCCTCAAAATTCAAGTACATAAAAATGGATAAATTTGCAAAGATAGCAATGGTGTGACATCCTCTTCTATGACGTCTGATATTTACATCAAAGACTGCCTTTTGAAACGACTATTGCCATTTGTTCGTCACCACCATTCGCCAGTGAAGTTTTGGCCTGATTTAGCCAGTTGCAATTCCTCTAAGAAAACCATGGATTGGTATCAGACAAATAAAGTAGATGTAGTGCCCAAATATATGAATCCACCCAATTGCCCCCAGCTTCGACCGATCGAAAAATACTGGGCTGTTACAAAATATAAGTTGAAGAAAAATGCAGGTATTGTCAAAAATGTGAATTCAATGTTACTAAAATGGAACCAAATAGCCGCAAAAGTATCCAGAGCGGATGTTCAAAGGTTGATGGGGTCCATTAAAAGGAATACCCGGAACTTTTTGCACAACAAAGAAATTTAAATCTTTTAATATTATGGTATTAAAACACGATATTAAACTTATCATTTTTTTAATGCATTATTTGTTATTCTGAGTGTTTTGGTTGAAAAGATACAGCAACTTTCCTGCGTGCCAATTTTGCGTGAACCGCGCTTTATAATCCCAAGTCGTTTAAATGAATTGCAAATTGAATTCTGAGCCACCATAACCAAACCCTTACTAAAGGCAAAACAAATAAAAAAAAATGGCAGAAGTGGGCTGCCGAACATATGGATAATGATTTGAGCAATGTGGCCTTTACAGACGAATCTTTTTTGTGGACGGCAGGTACTCTAAAACATGCCATGTTCATTAATGACTGTAAAATGGTTCTGAGAATAGTTAAGCATCCAGAAAAAGCTCATGTTTTGGGCTGCTTTTCAAGAGGAGTTTCGACAGGATAATCATAATTACGAGAAATTTGGATATCCAGTACATAATCCATTTAAACCAGCATACGCTCATATCTTCTGCCAATAACTGGTTTGGGAAAGGAAATCGAAATTGAGTGATTTAAGAGGGCAGAACCCTAAACATCAAAGTCGCTTGTGCAGTAAGTGAAAAGAAGAAAATCGGATATGATTTCTTGACTGCGCCTCTCAATCTCCAGATGCTAAACACATTTAAAATTTTTGTGCAATTATTAAGCTTAAGATAAGCAGAAAAAATGCTAAGAGCATTGCCCAATTGAAACGACAGCTTAAGCCAGAATGACGGTGTTTGCCGCGATCATACGCCGAAAATCTGGTTGCGTTATCACGAAATTACTTAAAATTATGGTTACTGGACACTATTTTGATATGTCAGCGCATTGGACAAAAATATGTTTAAAAATAATGTGGGATATTTTTTTTTTTGATTGGGGTATTTTTTGAAGGACTTAGGCGTACACACTCTTGTTGAAAAGACTATCTTTTGGAAATATCGGTTTGGATCAATATACACTGCAAAAGCAGCTGTTGCACCCAGTTGAATCTAGACTTACACACTTTTCGTAGAAAACTGAATAAGTTGCTGAGGAGGTGCCTAGTGGTAACCCTTATTGCTCTCATCGGCTCATAAATATGTAAGCTGATAATTTGATTTTTTCAATCCTATTCCAATTCCATAAAATATTGCATGCAAAAATAAGGACTTTATAATTATGAATTCAGTTCCTACAAATAAACAAACAAAATTGGTTTATATATTATTATATTTATATTATATATTACTATTTACATATACTATATTCTTAGTATTATATTCTTAACCCAAATTTTAATTTAAAAAATATATTTGTTTATGGCAACAAAGAAGAACAACGCCTACGCATATTTTATGTACAGTTATAAATTATCACTATGTTGTTTGTATTGTATTTGTAAAGGAAAAAAGAACCATCAGCCAACAACTGCAGACATACAACAGCGACGTTGACTATGTCGTCTACAACGACCTACATATCCGTTTACTAAATCTAAAACACATCCGTAACGGATATGAAACGCCTATTGTTATGCTTAACTTACGCTGATTGTCACCAGCTTGTTTCAACATCCGTGTTTTTGATGTGTAAATAAACAAAAGAAAAGCAATAAAGGAGAGTTTCGTATTTTTAATGCAGCTATATTTGCTTTCTTAAAGAAGTATATTTGAATTCATTACTGTTGCCATATTCTTAAATTAAAATATCAATTTGAGTATTTGAGTTAATAAGATAGTAATAAAGCATTAGTAAGATATTATGGGGAGCCCAAATTGGCAGACACTGCGACCTTATAAAAACATACCAGTACATATATCCCAATTACTTAAAAATCAGTGAGAAAAAGTCCCAACCTTTTCTTATAATATACAAACTTTAACTTTAAATACTTATTTATTAAAACTCAAACGTGCACAAGAACCGATTCGACTCCTTTAACCCGACAATCATTACGGAAGTGTCTTGATTTACTATTTGAATAGTATACGCGAAATACAAACATATTCTTACATATATATGTGTATAAGTGTTGATATGAGTTTACAACAAAACGGAAGTTGTTATTTTCTACTCACTAGTCAGTTTATTGTGCGACACAAATGTCGCTTTAGTAAACATAGTTGTGAAAGTTGGTGAAAAAAGGAATTTTAAGGGAATATGTAAAGTGTATTGTAACTTAAACTCATGCTTGCCTCTATATACACATGAGCATATGCACACACACATACCAATATATGTATGTATGTATGTATATGCATATTTACTTGACATTCTTCCATTCAACTGTTCATAATGAACTTAATCGCGTATGTTTATTGCTCATTTCTAACATTGACTCTTTGTCACGCTTTTTGTTTTCTGCAGTTTCTCTACTTTTTGTCTGTCTATATAAATATGTATTTATTTGTTTGTTTCTATTACTTTAGCGCCTTTTGTATATTGATTTATCATTTTGGCTTGTCTTTTTCTTAGTATGTGTGTGTGTATATGTATGACGCTTGTGTATTTGTGCGGTAAGAGAAGCATATAAATCTTTGATAGTAAAATTAAAATTCATTTTGATGCGTAGTTATTAAAATTCATTTCGCATACATGAATTTATATTGCTAATATTGAATTACTATGGAGAATAATTATGCTCATGTTAATCAGCACTAGTGTAATTTATTTTCATATTTACAGTGCTTTAATTTGTACAAAAAATTGCGCAAAATTAAGCTTTATAATTTAATTTCGCTGCTTCTTTTTTTTTTTTCTTTTTATTCATATTTTAATTTAAGCTGTTTTGATTAATATATAAATATTTAAAACTTTAATGTATGTTTGTGCTTGGAAAAATAAAACCAAGTGAAAAAAATCTCATACAGATATTTGCTTTGATTTAATTTTTATGTTTTATCTCTGTTCTTTTTAATAATTTTTTTTTTTTTTTTTTTTTGGTAAATGCATTTGTTGGTTTGATGAATTTGTGGTTTAACTGCAACAGTTGAAACTATTTTAAATTATTGTATTTTATTGCAAAAAAAAAATTATTTATACTTATATGATTCCCCAGTATAGAAAAATAACTAAAATTAGTGGATACGTCAGTGGTCGCCGTAGCCTAGTGCTTAGTGTGTTGGACTGCAACGCAGAGATGCCCGGATTCATATCTCGACACGCTCCAAAATCAAAAATAGAAAATAAATTTTTCTACTCGGCACCACCTCTTGGCTGGCAATGGCAAACCTCAAATGCCTATGCAAAAACTTTTCACTTCGCTTTTCGGATTCGGCATAAAACTGTAGGTCCCTTCCATTCGTGTATAAATATAACTCATATAACATGAATCAATGCGAAAAGCTTGGCCTTGGCCTTGGCCCTCCAGGGGCTTTTGTGCCATATTAGTAGTAGTGGAAGTAGTAGTGGATACGTCGGAAGTTTTCTTAATCTCTCATTTATCCTGTACACTTCTTGCCACAACTACTCGTGATAAGACGATTTTCATCAACTACTTAGTAGTAAATAGTGATGATTAGAGATAAGCTATTTACTTTAGATTATATTTGAAGCTGGCCCTTATAATCTATTTCAGTTCATTACAAGAAAGCACAAACAAATTAAAAGATTTGAAAATCAGTGAAAAATATGTATAACTACCCTCCTCCCCTAGATTTCCCTTAGTTTTATTTAGGAATCTAAAAAATTCATCCTCAAGATGTCACTACCTCGGCAGTCTTTTTCGCCTTGTTTTTCATAAAAATCGCTAGGCGATGTATAAAGATTAAAATTGTACTCCCTTTGGAACCCACTAACAAGGAAAAGTATTATGCAGGTAGCAAGCATTGTACCTACATAAATTCACTTTTGCAACTGAAAAGTGGTATAGGTTTCTCACCTGCATTGATTTAATTGCATTATTTTTATATTACATTCGATTTCATTTCTCTTGGATTTGTCTTGTACTGTATTTCTGAGTTCATTTTATCTAACCTAACCTTATTTTATTTGACCTTGCATCTTCTGATTTAAAGAGCTGAGAGGAAAAATGGGCTAGAATTTATATAAGATCAAAAGTGAAGAAATTTAAGTACGGCACAAGTAATATGGCTTAGAGTAAAAATGAAACGACTTAAAATTAAGAGCAAAAATGGTATAACAATTCTTTCAGAGCAAAAAATAGCATTATTTTTTATTCCGTTTTTGCTCTGAACATTTTTCGTTTCACTTTTGCTCTGAACATATTTCGTTTCGTTTTTGCTCTTAAGCAAAATTATTCCACTTTTATCTGAAGTTATACCACTTTTCCTCTAAGCCTTTTATTTGATATTATATGCTTTTTGGTACCATCTAACTTAATGTCATCCGACTTTGCCATCTTGCTTAATGCTTCTGGTTTTATGTAATCTGATTTGATACTATCTGACTTGAGAAAGACAATATAATAAGATGCTCTCTCAAAAAACACCGTGAGATTGTTGGGGCAGTATTTAGTAAATCTTGTAAAGAACACAATATTATCGCTATAATTTATAATCAGTTTTGATTTAAAATTACAATCTGAAATTGTTTTAATATAGCTTTAAAGAAAATTAAATCAAAATTCTACGTTGAGTAATATAGACCTAAAACACAATTTTAAAGTGTTGAAATAAATTCTTTAACTTTCTTACTGGGTGATTACAAATATATGCCCATATGCTAGCATTTAAAACATATACACGCTTGATTTAATTACAAATATAGTTGAGGTTGAGAGTCAAATATTAAAACAAAGTAATCAATTGAAAGTGGCAAAACAAAAAGGGAATACATAAACATACCAACGTATGAATAAAATATATATATTTAAATAATAAATATGCTAAACCACGTTGAAGAGATCCAAAATTTAAGTTATTGACTATAGTCATTTACTTATTGAACACTTTTAATATCTATTGTCTTTTTTGATATTTTGCGGGAAATTTTTGTAAACAAAACTATAAGTTTTTGTTGTTGAAGTAAAAGAAGTAAGTAGAATGCAGTAAGTAAAACCATTGAATGCAATTTTATATCCCATTGATTTTTATCACTTTTGCTTTAGCTGCCGGTTTAGCTTTGGCTCATTCAATGCTGCAAGATTAGCTGCTCAACACTTTGCTAAACATAAACACAAAAACCAATTCAAAAAAAAAAAACAAAAAAAAAAAAGACAAAAAATGTGGAAGAAATTTTTCAAAAAGAAAAACCAGAAATGAAGGAATGCACACACAAAACTATCTTCCATTTACAACAAAAAATAAAAAACGCGCCAACAATAAAAAGAAGAAAAAAGAAATAAACAAACGAAATCAATCCAAAAGCAACCAACACAAACCCAAAAAAAGAAGAAGAAGAAAGAAGTGTTGAAAAATTCTTTGCTTTGTAGTTTTCAGTTTTGTGTTTTTATTTTGTTACTTTAGTTTCGCTTTTCTTTTTAACTTAAAGCAATTTTCTTTGCCTTCAATTGTAGCCAAACCAATTTTCATTTTCAAACTCAAGCTATAGCCTTTGTAGTTACTATTGCTGATGATAGGGTGTGGTCGTTGTGCGAGTTTGCTGCTGGCTGCCATTTCTTTTTTCTGTTTTTACATACAAAGCTTTAACGCAAAAAAAGTTTTTCTCGTTTTTATACTTTACAATCTGTTTTCATTTTCAAATAGCCCACAATAAGCAAAAACAAATTAATACAAATAGTCTGCTACTACTACGACAACAAAAACAACCATAACAAATTGAAAAAGAAATAAAAGTAGAAGTAGAAGTAAAAGAAAAAGATGCATTAAACCTGCTTTTTTATTTTTTTACTGTACTATAAGCGGCTATTTCCTTTTCCTATTCCCTCTTCTCATACATTTCAGCTTTCTTGTTCTTCTTTTTTTTACTATCTATATTCTCTTTATTATTGCAATCATTGACGCCAAAGTATTTGTTGCAGATTTTGTGTTGTTGTTGTTCATATTGCTATCGCTGTTGTTAGTCTATAGCTATAGATTATAAATTATTTATTGGTATTTCTTTCTTTATAAAAAGTATAGAAAAGTGAAAAACTTTTAATAGAATGGCAATATTTTTTCAGTTTATATCGTTGTTGTTGCTGGTTTTTCAATTGTGTCGCAAAAATTTACAGAAATCAATTGAGGATTATTACTAACGAAAGTTGAGATTTAAAGTTATTCTGTTTTTGTTTATTTTGGTATATGAGGCGTATGAGTGAAATAAATTGTATGAGTAACTTTTGATTTTATGTGAGTCTTTAAATGTAAAAGTTAATCATATTGAATATATTAATGATTACATTTTCTCCACTGCGGATATAACAAAATATTAAATTAAGAAAGTTACTTGGTGTCTAAACAAAAATTATAAGTTTTTGTTCCGGTATATGTGGCGTATGAGTGCTGTAATTTATTACTTGTAGGTAGCGATTGAGTTCCAAAAAAAAAAATCGCCTACTCAAAACTAAAATTCTTTAACTCTAACGTAAAATCGTCGATTGAGTACTCACTGATTCCCAAATGATTTAAAAGCCGTACAGATCTTCGTCAACAAAGTTTGCAGCGAAATCAAAAAACGCGAATGAAACAAAGAAGAATGAAAAAAAACTTCTGACGGCTCTTTGCTCCTCGGTGGAGCTCTTAGAATATAATGTATAAGCGTTGAACTGCTGTTGGTGTAAATCTCTCGGTTTCCCACCAATTTCAAAATTTTTTTACTTTTGCTCTATTCTATTATTAGTTTCATTAATCTCTTGATTATAGTTTGAGTAGGTGATTAGTTTACCACAGGCGATTTTCTTCGACTGTAATATCCGGTTTTGTGGAAGGGCTGACATTTGGAATACAGTGTGAAGAATGTTGAGATCTTTGCTTGTTTTATGACATTGCCACTAGATTCCAAGAGTATGCCGTTTCTGATATTTGTTTTTTAATCAGTCGACTGGCACTACGCACAAGGGGTTTTTTGATGAAAGGGTCGATTTTGGAGACAATTTATGGGTGATTGTTTAAAATTATATGTATTTTTAAAGAAATTATACGGCTATGTATTTGCCGAGAATCTAACCCAGCAGACGTGAGATAATAGTCCACCCTGATACCATTAGAACACCGAGGCGGTTCATCCCCTATTAAACCCTCTCTTTGTCTTACTAGTTTCTGCTTGTTGCCTAACCCTCTCATACTTATTTCTCCTAAAATATTGCTTTGCTTTCTCTTTCGCTTTTTTAAACTCTCTTTACCATCTATTCCCATTTCATTTAGCTTTTCCTAATTTTCGCCTACTTCCCCTTTAGTTTGTCTCTATCATTCCACCCTTCGCTTCTCCTTTCCTCCCTTTGTCAGTTCTCGGTTTCTTTTCTTCTCCTCTTCCCTTTTCCTCTTCTTCTTTTTCTTTCATTTCTTTCCTCCCCTTCCCTTTCCTTCTTCTTTTCTTTTTTTTCTTTTTTCTATTTTCTTTTTTCCTTTCCTTCTCTTTCCTTTCCTTTCCTTTCCTTTCCTTTCCTTTCCTTTCCTTTCCTTTCCTTTCCTTTCCTTTCCTTTCCTTTCCTTTCCTTTTCCTTTCCTTTCCTTTCCTTTCCTTTCCTTTCCTTTCCTTCCTTTCCTTTCCTTTCCTTTCCTTTCCTTTCCTTTCCTTTCCTTTCCTTTCCTTCCTTTCCTTTCCTTTCCTTTCTTTCCTTTCCTTTCCTTTCCTTTCCTTTCCTTTCCTTTCCTTTCCTTTCCTTTCCTTTCCTTTCCTTTCCTTTCCTTTCCTTTCCTTTCCTTTCCTTTCCTTTCCTTTCTTCCTTTCCTTTCCTTTCCTTTCCTTTCCTTTCCTTTCCTTTCCTTTCCTTTCCTTTCCTTTCCTTTCCTTTCCTTTCCTTTCCTTTCCTTTCCTTTCCTTTCCTTTCCTTTCCTTTCCTTCCTTTCCTTTCCTTTCCTTTCCTTTCCTTTCCTTTCCTTTCCTTTCCTTTCCTTTCCTTTCTTTCCTTTCCTTTCCTTTCCTTTCCTTTCCTTTCCTTTCCTTTCCTTTCCTTTCCTTTCCTTTCCTTTCCTTTCCTTTCCTTTCCTTCTTCCTTTCCTTTCCTTTCCTTTCCTTTCCTTTCCTTTCCTTCCTTTCCTTTCCTTTCCTTTCCTTTCCTTTCCTTTCCTTTCCTTCCTTCCTTTCCTTTCCTTTCCTTTCCTTTCCTTTCCTTTCCTTTCCTTTCCTTTCCTTTCCTTTCCTTTCTTCCTTTCCTTTCCTTTCCTTTCCTTTCCTTTCCTTTCCTTTCTTTTCTTTTCTTTTCTTTTCTTTTCTTTTCTTTTCTTTTCTTTTTTTTTCTTTTCTTTTCTTTTCTTTTCTTTTCTTTTCTTTTCTTTTCTTTTCTTTTCTTATCTTCTTCCCTTGTCTCTTCACTACTCCCTTACTTCCTTTCTTTCCTTCGTCACTTCTTTCTTTCTTCCCTTCCGCTTGCTTTTCTTTCTTTTCTTCTGCCCTTATGTCCTCTTTCTCATCTTCGTCCCTTTCTCCTTCCATTACTTCCTCTTTTCTCTTCTTCTTCCCTTTTTTATTCCTTTCGTTCCTTCTAACTCTCCATCCTCTCCTCTCTCTCCTTCCGTCCCTTCCTGTTCTTCTACCACTACTTTTTCTTTTTCCTCTTCCTCTTTCTGTGCTCTTATTTTTCTTCCCCCTCCTCTCTTCACTGCTCTTCCCCCTCTGTTTACCCTTCTTTTTCTCTTCCATATTCCGTTCTCTCTCCTCTTTACATATAAGAAACATTCCTCTTGCAGCTTTAGTTACAACAAATTTGGGTATGGAATTTTTTTAGGGAATTGAAATGAAATTTGGAGTTATTTGGAAGAGAGATTTTGCGGAACTTTGTAGATACTGTTCTATAACCTGTTAACAACCATTGTTTTGACTTCTCCAAATGAATGACTGTGCCGAAATTTTTAGGTTTACTAGAGCTGTGTTGCTGATCTTAGAACTAATTTTAAACTACTTTATTTATGAATGCACTGCAGTTGTTTAAAATAATGTATTTTCAATCTCAATGGTGAACCAGATTTATTCAATAACTGAGTAAATATTCATCTAAAATTGAAAATGTTCTTTATTGGCCCAAATATACTGACGCATATTTGCACGCGATTATGGAAATATAATTCATTAATATAAATATGCCAAATATATATAGTACATAAATAAATTTACCTGCCAGTTGAACTCAAAGTTATCGATGTAGTAAATTGTAAACAAACCATAAATTGCTGTCCGCAGGAAATCAAATACCAACATTCACAACTTTCCATACAAACACATACTAAAATATTTAGCTAAATGATTATTTCATTTCACTTCCACAAAATATAAACAACACCCAACAAATATATATACTAAACGAAGGCTTAAATAAATTTCAATTAAATACACACCAACAATATAACAACAACATCGAGTAAAAATACCTTTTAAATATTTATTAAGTTGATATCAATCAATTGCGATGGTGTAAGAATGGGTGAGAATGTATCACTGTAAGGCGCGCAGATACCGAACGGTAGCAGAAGAAGAGTGAAAATCAAAACTCAAAATCACAAATTGCAAATTAGTACAAATAAAAGCATTTCATTCATTGAAAGTTTTGTGTTGGGGGTGTGTATAAGTATATGTGAGTGTATGTGTGTGTATGTTTTGGGTTATTATTTCTGAATTTACACATGCATAATTAATTATGATCAAAAATTTAATACTCACACTTTTGGAGCTTGTTAAATATTTACACTTCGTGCCAAATTTGAATGCAAATCGCTTTTGTTACCCCCGCTGCAGACATATATACATACTCCATCCAACAGTAGCTACCAGCAAGCAGATTCAACTCTTTCCCCTTCATCCTCACACAAGCTTCCACGCCTTAAAATTGCTCACTCTTTATACATATAACGTTATCGAATGAAATTGAAAACTTTACATTGCTGTTGGTTGTTGGTGTTGATGCTTTTGTTTCTATTGTTGTTGTTATTATTGTTTCTGTTGTTGCTATTCAATTTTGGGTGGTTTTTGTAAGCTTTTGTTTGCATTTAAGCGAAAATATAACAGCAGAATGAATCATTTCAGTCCAAGCTAATATTGGCAACAATAACAACAGCAGCAGTTACAACAACAATTTCAGGAGCAAAAACAATTAGTAGTTTCTATGTATGTTTGGTTGTATATGCAATGAATGTACTTTAATTTTTGACGTTGACAATTCTTCCCCTTTCTCTTCTTCTTTCCCTTAAATCAGCTTCATTTTCTGAATACTTATTTATGCTTACTATACGGGGCTAATGGAAGGTGAGATTATGCGCCCTGGATAAATAAATCTGTAAATAAAAAGTCAAAAAGCTTTCAAATTCTAAAAATGATTACAGTCTTTTATGCAAATTATATTGATTGGGGATTGAAAAAAATAAAAATTCCAATGATTACTTGAAAAAGCTATAATTTTTCAGCCTCATCGCAGTGAAATCTGATATAATTCAATTTTCATTAATTAAAAATTTAAAATCACTTTTATTGGAAATTGTTAATCATTCATGCAAATGCGATGCAAAAGCTGTGTTTTATTCGCCAGCCAGTTTAACATGTGCAAATAAAACGACCAAGTTGTTAAGTCTATTCTTCGTTATAATGCTATTCACAATGAAGCTGCACGCACAGCAGCTAGAGCTGAAACATTTTAATAAATCCCAGTCATTGCGGTCAATCGCGGGCATTGTTTGTAGTTTATAAGAATATTTAACGATGATTTTAACTTATTTTCACCGCCAGACATTTCAAATATTTTCCTTTTCTGTTTTTTCCCGAACTGTCATGCTTCTTCTTTCGCTATTAACAGTTCACAATAGAATTTGATGTAGTTGAACAACTTGTTATGTATACAAGCGGCAGAGACAACAGTTATAATTATACGTGTTATCTCTGCCGCTTTGTTGTTGTTTTCCCATACAATTATCGCGAATAAAACGCTGCTGAAGATTATAGAAATGCTGACCTCAAAAAAAATTGCAATTCTTCAAACCAGTCATTTTGATTGGGAATTCAAAATAAGCACCAATATCAGTCACTTATAAAAAGAGATTGCGCTCTTTCAATCAAATCTCAAGGAAATGATTTCCTATTGATTTCAATATCAAATGTTAAAAAGACCTGTAATATATAAATATAATATATATGCAATCTTTTAATCGCGTCAGAAATTTTATAAATTTTCTTTCTTATGAATATCAAATCTCAAAAACTATTCCAGTATTTCAATCAAATCAAAGATTGATAAAAAAATTTTAGTTTTGGATTTAATCCTTCATAAAATCGTTTATAATCTTTAAAACACATTGTACACTCAAAAAAAAAGTACATGAAACAGCTGTAAAAAAAACATTTTTAGTTTATAATATTCAGCCAACATTAAAAAATATGGAAATTAACATTACAAAATGTAATTATAACATTACTGAAAAATGTATAAATGATGCGAAAATAATGCAATTTTAACATTAAAAATGTAAAAGAAATACATTATTTTTGATATGACAATAATGTTGAATTGGGATGACAACAATGTATAACTGATATTGCAAAAAGTAAATTTAACGTAGAATTGAAAACTTAAACTGTTAAATAAAACACAATAAAGAAGTTTTTTGCATTTTATATAATTTCATTTTAACATTATAATTTGACATTACAATGTAAAACGAATTATTATCAATATGATAGTTTTAATGTTAATACAACACAAAACAGATCAATGTGATATTTTTTGCCGTAAAACTAACATTTTTGTTTTTACATTGAAAATAACACCACAAAAATATCAATTTTACATTGCACTTTTTTTTTGGGTGTAGTCAATTTCAATAAATTCCAATTCAGTCATACACAAATTTTAGTTCCTGAATTAAATTATAAATATATATGGTATGCATTTCAATCAATTAAAACTGACTGATGATTAATGAATCAAAGAAATGTTAAATTTAAATAATTGTTTCAATCGTCTATATAAGAAAGAAATTAAACGAATACCAGTCACGTTTATGTGATTGATTTATATTTTTGCTTTGCTTGTTGGTATAGGCGGAGAAGAGAGATGAGAAATGCTCAGCCTATTCCTGAGTGTTTTTATAAAAACAAATAAATGTGCACCAAGTGCATTGGCCGTGGGCACTTTTGATTTTAATTAAGGATTGTTTTATCTGAATCTGAAATTTCGGCTGTTTTATTGTTCAAAACTTCCAATCATGCACAGTTGACTTGAGCAGCCGTATTGCTAGCTTAGTATCAAAACGGACCTGTACATGCACAGTAATCCTCGGTTAATTGCGTCGACACAAATGTAAAATTTCTGACTCAGTTAATCGCAAATTACAACCATCAAAGTAATTTTAAATCATTTAAACTGCAAGATCAGAATATTAGATGCAATGCAATGGTATAACTACACACCAACATATTTATGGTAAGTATGTATATAGTTGTCTAAGGGAGGAGGGGGTGGGCTTAATTTTTTGTCTCTCTAAAATGTTATTTGTTTTTGATCCATGATCATGTTGAAAATGTATGAGATATCCATCGGTGAGGGGGAAAGGAGAGCGGGTTCTTAACCCCGAAATTGCTCCTCACCGCTAGTGATGTTGAATAACCCTTCATATAAGTAAAACGTGTAAATGTATATGTGTGGTGATTTAATATTACAGTAGATAGTAGAAGGCTTGATTGAAAAATGGAATGCTGAAGGCATAGAGAATAAACATTGCCGGGAGACACAGAATGGGAAAGGGAAAGAGAAAGAGAGGAAGAGGAAACTGGAATTAGCAGACGACAGACTACTGCCATTAAAATGTATTTACAAACGCAAATTGATGGCAATTTTAGGTTGAAATACAAGCTTAATTCTTCATTTTCGCACGTTTTAATTGTGTATGTGTGAGTGGCTGCGTGTGATTATACACATACATATGCATACACTATATGTATGTGTGTGTACGTGTATTTATGAGTGTATGTGTAGTATTTGTAATGAGTTTTTGGTCTTTTTATGATAAATGAGTGTGTAAACGCATCGAATGAATTTTAAAACAAACGAAACTTAACCACATTCGCGCGTTGCGTTGTTATATTGTAGCAATGTACTTATTTTTCATTGTTGTTATTGTTTTTGTTATCTATGTTGCTTGGTGTTTTTGCTGGTGTTGTTTTTAGCAGGTACCTGGCACTATACACATACATACATACATATATATGTATGTATACCTATAAAGCCAATATCTGCGGTATAACATTTGTGTAACTTAAGCACTTAGTATATGATGCGCTTGCAGAGCCGTATTAAAATAGGAACAGGATATAACTGACAACAGCAACAACAACAACGGCGACTAACTACAATCCACTGTCGACTAACTGTGTGGTTATATTTAATTGGCTTTGTTGGCGTTTGTTGTTGATTTTACTGTTGTTGTTCCTGCTGCTACTGCTACTGCTGTGGGTGGTGGTAATGTGATATCAAATGCTCTTAGCGAGTGCGCGAGTTGCTTTTATTTCATCATTGATTGTTACTTGTTTTCTGCACTCGTTTTTTTTTTATTTTTAGACTTTAGTTATTGACTTTGTGTAGTGATTTGTGGAATTGGATATATTTGCATTAAATTATTATAACAAGTGTTGTAAATTCTTTTTAGGATGAGCATTTAACCCTTACAACAAAAAGTTTGCTTCAAAAATTAAAATAAATATTAGGTACTTAGAATTCAAATTGTTTTTATTGTAATGATTATGAAAACATAAGAATTTAGCAATTATTTTTTTACTCAGCGCTCTCAAACAAGTTTCTAAAAAAGAAACTTACATGAGACAAGCAAAAAGAAATTATCTCCAAAACAAAAAAAAAAAAAAACAAGTTAAACTTTCTACCCCAAACAAAAGTGAGAGAGAGAAGGGAAAAATTGCTACACCATAATCTGCTTTTAATGCCACCTCATTACTGTTAATTGATTTCAATTAAATCAGACTCACACCCTTAAGCAACCATCCTCCCCGCCACCCTTCACTTACTCCACAATAAGTTTAACATAAAAAAGTATAAAAAGAAACCACAAACAAAAGTAGAAGCAGCAAACGGAAATGTCCAAAAAAAAATAAAAAAATTAAAGAAAAGAAAAACAACAAAACCAAACATGTTCAAGTAAAGAGAGCGTGTGCCGCAAAACCAACAAAAAAGTAACAACAAACATTAAAATTACTAGCTCGATATACCATGTTTATATGTTAGTGTTTGTGTGTGAGCGGGCAAGTGCTTCCCTCATTTCCCAAATGACCAACAAGCGTCATCATCAACGCCATCACCACTAACATCATCACAGAGAGAGAGAGAGAGAGCCAGCAACTTCTTCTTATGAGTTGTACTGCTTGCTGTGAATACGTACACATTTCCGTTTCATCTTCACTTCTGTAACCCGCCGCCATGCTGCGCTCATAAATTAGAACATCTTTTGAAACTTGAGCTTCTTAACTTAATAAAAAGTGCTGCACATTTCTTTCACCCGCATACCGCCCGGTTGCCTTTCATTCATTTTACTATGTTTCCGTTGTCGTTTGCCGCGTAACAGCGAGTATTCCAAGCAAGTTAAGCAACATTTTTTGCTTTTAGATTTTATTTAATGTATTCTTTTTCAATGTTTTTTTTTCTTCGTGGTTGCTGATGTTGCTTTTGTTGCTGGTGCTTGGCAAGTTTCAATTTCCAACTCTTAAGTGCTGCGGCAAAGATTTTTCGGATAAAGTTAATTACAACTCATTGAGTTTTAGTTTTGAAGAAGAAAAATTTTGTACAAGACACAAAAAACAAAACACTAGACGAAAAAATGAGGAAGGAACAGCAACAGCAGATACTCTGTCCTTATGCAATTAACAATAAAAAGCTAAACCTATATTCTTTCTTAATTAGAAATGAAGTTGAAATGGAAGTTGTAGTTATGAAGATAATGTTGTTGATGGTAATGATGATATGAAAGGATTAGGTTTTTAAATAGTTTTCAATTGTTATAAACAAACCGTAATTGTTGCAAAACTATTTTATTTAAATAAACTGAGTAAAAGGCTATGTGGCTCCCGAAACCACCGAAAGGAAATGTTCAGAGATTGAGGTGAGTGTTGGAACTGAAAAAAATGATTTTTAATTCTTCATATCAAAGTTAAAGTTGCACGATTTTACAGATCCATCAGCATTCCACCATGACCTAAACTCTTAATACAAAAAAATATGATGTGTCTTTTTTGAAAAAATTTCCATTTAATGCCGCTGCAAAATATAAATATAATATGATTTGTTAAGAAAAAGTTTAGCTTTGGAAATAGATTCAAAACAGAACTTAGTAGCAAAAAGAAGTGCGAAGGTATATCTAAAACGTATAAGATAGACCTGCATATGATATCATGGTACACAGAGAAAAGAACCGGTGCCGGAGTATCTGGTCCGAGGATAAAATACTGTAGGCCCATGGGTAGATACACCAATATCTTTCAAGAGGAAATATATGCAATTGATAGGTGTGCACTTTAATCTCAATCGCAACTACCGAAACCAAAACAATGCAATTCCGAACCGATAGTTAAGCGGTTATCAATGCACTTAAATATCACTAGATCACTTGCAAACTGGTGATGGAGTGTCTTGATAAATTAAATACGCTTAAATACGGTTATGTAATCGGGAGTGAAAAGGCAATGAATCTGGGGATACACTAGCAAAGAAAAGAGCATCAATTTCTTTTGTAGGTCCGGCTCCATTTTGCGGAATAGGAAAAGGAACACTATCTGTACTAATTAGGAAAGAAGTAGAAAATCTAAGGAAATTATACTGGGAACACAGACCAGGACTACAGCATTCGAGATTATAGAGATACTATAAGTCCATTAAGGGGCACAATAGATCTTAAAGGTCGCAGTGCGCTACCCCAACAATAATAGTAATAATAATAATAAAGGAAAATATTTTGAAGGGGTAGTTGCAACCATACAAACTTGAAAAGAAACCACTTTGAACTAAATTATGAGATTTGATTTGAAGTTTAACCTTTTCGGGACTGTAAGGAGATAGCGTAAAACCGAGTTAGCATTCGCTAAACAATGTTAAAATTTTTTATTTTTTGATTATTTTCAGTTCTGATATTTCATTTAATATTAACACTCAGCTTAACTCTTTTTTGAGAAAACTATACACAATGGAACAAAACCGAGTACTGTCGCTAACCTCCATCTGGCAGCCAAAAATGGTACAACTTTTAAGTTCAAAAAAAGTGGTCGAATTTTATTTAAGAGCAAAAGTGGCATTAATACCATTCAGAGTAAAAGTGAAACAAAATATTTTCAGAGCAAAAACAGATAAGGCTCCTGTGCCGTGTTTGCTCTGAAAGAATTGTTATGTAATGTTTGGTCTTACATTAAGTTGTTTCATTTTCATTCCAAGTCTTAATACTTATATCGTTCTTGCGCTTAGATATAAATTATTTTAGTTTTGTTGTAGGAATAGAAATATGAAACCGTTTTTGCTCTCAGCCTCTCAGTTGATTGTAAAACAAGTTCTTAAAAACCTTTCCATTGAAAACCTTAAGGTTACCGGCGATCCACAACAAAACTTAAATTTCCAAAGAAAATAAACAATCTGCCTGTGAGTTCGGGTTGAATTTTCCAATCGATTTTAAACTAACTTGCCGAATAGCTAGAGACTTGAAACTGTAAACATAGCTCAGAATTGGATGACAATGCAATATGAAATATCTAAAATATATATTAACATAATATAATATAAAATATAAGTGTTTATTTATTTATATGAATTATAATTATAGTATAGCATACTTTCAGGCTGGTATGAAAGTAAGACGCATGTAATAGGAAATTAATGGATGAATAGTTCACCTAAGTCGCTAGCAATGTTATCTTTACCCATATGCGTCTAACGTTTTTCGTTTCAAATCATGCAAGTATTTTCATAACTTCTAAAATTCACAGCTACAAATTATCAAGACAATTTGTATGGGGTTATAAATCTCTATGGGGCTAGGATAAATTATTTTCTACTTTTTAGTCCGTTTTAAAAACGTAATATATTCAAAAATTTTTTTATTTATTTTTTTTAATTTAAACCATATAACTTTGATTTGAAATATTTTAGTTTTAATTTGCGATTTTTTGATGATCTTTGTTGTTTTATATATCGAGCGTTTCCTGCCAAAAGGGCATATCGACCAAGTTGTGTCTTGGCACATACGCTTCTATGGCTGGAAGCCCACGATATGTACAATATATAGTTTACTTTTATTCTCAATAAAGTGGAGTACAGAGTGATTTGTTTTCATCTTTTTCTCCATTTATGCTGCACTGGACAGACTTTGAACTAAATAAATACATGAAACAGGAAGGCAACATTTATCATACAAACAACAAAACAACTTTATTACTAATTAATACAAATGGTTTGATATACAATAGCAGAAGCAGCAACAACCAGAAACAACAACAACACCAGCAAGAAATTGTTTTCATACAACAATTGAAAGGAAAAAGTTTTCCCATTTGAAAGTTTATTTCTTTTTGCATTCACTACTACTTTGAGTTTTTTTTCTTGTTTTTTTTTTTTTTTGTTTCAGTTTTCGTTTGTTTTTGTGTAATTTTGCAAATAAAAACCTAAAATTAAAAGAAGAAAAAAAAAAGGAAGGAAAAGAGATAGAAAAAAATAAAGGCAGAAAGAAGGAGTAAACAGGAAACAAATTTGAAAGTTGTGCTTGTGGCATAAAAGTAACTGTACCTCTGGTTGCTCCCTATTACCCCGACGATAACTTTAGTTTGGGTTAGTTACTTAGGTAAAGTACATGCGTACATGATTTCACAATGCAAAGAAATTTTATGGATTTTTTTGCTCTTACAAATATTTTTTCATTTAGAATTTTTATTTTTGTTAGTAGTTAATTTGTTATTGTTAATGTGTAAATTGAAATATATTTGGAAAAGTTTTATGGCATAATTTGCAGTAAATTTTAATAATAATTTTTACATTAAAGAAATTTAATTGTGTTTTTTTTAATGTATATAATTCATTTTAATATTCTAATAGAATTTATTAATCACTTTTATAAATTTAAATAATTTGAATAGCCCTTGCGTATCTTTCTTCCTCCTTGGAACCATATGTTTTTATATGTATTAGAAAATCCGATCTCAACTTAATCCCTTTACCATACCAATCCATGTCAAATTCATGTTTTATTATTATTATTTATTTTTATTTAGATAGTATTCGCATTTAAGACATGATCTTTTACATGCGCAAAGTATTATTATAATATAACAACATATTTAGTAAAGTTATTAACAACAACAAATTGCTTAATATAAGGTAAATGTCAATGTGTAATAACAAATTAATATTAAAATTAAATAGGGTTAAAAGTGATCTAAAGGAAAGGAACAAATGAAGAAATAAAGTAATTAAAAGAAGAAAAAGAGAGAAAGAGAGAGAGAGAAATAGACTAGGAAAAATGTTGAAGAACTAAATGCTTAAAGTTTTTGAAATTAGAAACTGTCTTAATGTTCACTTCAGTAACTTCGTATTTCGAATAAATGGGTGTAAACCTTGGTACATATATAAATATGCACATTCCCTGTAATTCTTGCCTTGAAAATAAGTACTTACTTTCATAATCGTCCATAATTTAAAATACCCGGTAAACACTTGCACATAATCACAAAATATCAGCACCTTTAAATAATAAAACAAACCGTTTTATAAACCACACAACACAAAACACAAACAATCATAGACTCATCTGTTTGAGCGGCTTAAATTCCAGCACCTATTATTATATACAGGTACAGTCATCATGACACACTCAACACCACAACATTACAAACGTAAACCACCTACAAAAAATAAATTTCTTTTCTGTGTTTTGTTCTAGCAAAAGCAACAAACAGCGTAGCAGAAGTCGACGAAGAATAAACGCCAGTTACCAGCTTTCAGTCTTCTACTTGAATGCATTTTAACTTTTACATTTAAAAGATGTACAGTAATTTTACTTACTCTAACTCCGTCGCTCACTCTCAGTTCACACTGTCAGGTTCCAGTTCCCGCTCTCAAATTCCACTTTCAACTCCTTTTCCTAGCTTCTTACTTTTCCTTTTTTGCATTCTTGCAGGTGTATATTTTGGCGTAAAGCCAAAGTCAAAGCCGACAAAATGCCAAGAAGATTGCACGTTGCACCTTTAGCTTGCACATAGAATGAAATAAGAAGGAATCTAAAAGAAAGAAAAGCAAGGAGTCGTAGTCTCTTAAGCATTTTTTCCATCGGTATCCTTTTACACTTTCAGCTACAGTTTACCTGGTTGCCTATATATGTTGTCTTTGCTTTTTCATTGTGTGTGCTCGCTCTGTCTATTGTTGGCCATAACCTTTATTTTTACTTTGTCTATGTATGTGTGTAAATGTAGATTTGAAATTGCGAGCGGAAGTTCCTGCGCGCATATGGCTGCCTGCTTTACTGCCTGCTTGCCTGCTTTACTGCTTGCTTACCTAGTCGACTTCTTAACTTGAGCTGCTTCCAAATAAAATGTGTTATTGTTGTATTTGTGGTTGCATTTAAAGGAAACCCTTGTACCTTTTTTACATAGCCTGACGTTGTCTTTTTCTATTTTGTTAAATCTTTTGTGTGTATGCAATGTTCTTTTTTTTATTATCCGTTCAAATTATTTGTGTGTGGGTAGTTAAATTTGTGCCATTGAATAAATTTTGGATTATAGTCAAAAACTAAACTTTTGAATATGTACTTGAAAAATCGAATTTTTAAAATTTGTTGTAATTTAAAAATCTTGTATTATGTTTCATTAACGATCATAAGTACTTATTCTCATTAGAATTAGAAAATATTCATATTGCTGATTTAGGATATGAAGTATGAGTTACTCTCGTGGTATCAAAAATTAAATCTTCTAAATAAATGTCTAGGCTTTCAGCTTCACAATTTGCTTTTTAAATGTGGGATAGTAATGCTCCTTGCTGAAGCGTGTTTTATTTTTTTTTGGGTCAGATTAAATCTCTGCCACATAATTTTCGATAAAGTCGATCACAAATGCAATGAAACTTTCACCGAAATCACTGATGATCAACACTGACAAGTTCTGTTACAGCTCTGTGGTATGCGCACTTCTATGATATATATACACATATATTTACTCAGCTCGTTAAAATAATCTCTGGCTAAGTCTGTTTAATATATTGGGAGTATGAATGTATAAACTCGTATTTTTTTCGTAATTTGGACATTTATTGTGAAAAAGTGATTATAAATTTATTCTTTAAAGTATTGTCCATCGTTAGCCACAACCTTTACCCATCTTTGTGGTAGCATACGGATTCCGCGTCGAAAGAACTCCTCATCTTTTGAGGTTATCCACGAATCGACCCATTATTTGAGTTCTTCGAAAGAACGGAAGTGCTGTTCAGCCAGGCCATGTGTCATCGATCGGAACAAGTGGTAATCAGAAGGAGCAATGTCTGGAGAATACGGCGGGTGGGGTAGCACTTCCCATTTCAGCATTTCCAAGTATGTTTTTACTTGCCTTGCAACATACGGCCGAGCATTGTCGTGCTGAAGAATAACTTCGTCGTGTTTATTCTCATATTCTGGTCTCTTATCCTTTAGTGCTCGGCTCAAACGCATCAATTGTAGTCGGTAGCGGTCGCCAGTGATCGTTTCATTCGGTTTCAACAGCTCATAATACACGACACCATTCATATCTCACCAAATACACAGCAGGAGCTTGGATCCATGAATGTTCGGCTTTGCCGTTGATGTTGATGCTGATGCATGTCCGGGCGGTCCCCATGATTTTTTACGCTTAGGTTATCGTAACGTATCCACTTTTCATCGACAGTCACAATACGATGCAGAAAACCCTTTCTTTTCTGTCATTCAATCAGCAGTTCACATGTGAAAAATCGTCGTTCGACGTCTCTCGGCTTCAATTCGTACGGCACCCAATTTCCCTGCTTTCGAATCATTCCCAATGCTTTTAATCGTTTAGAAATGGTTGATTGATCAACTCCTAAAGATTCTGCAAGTTCTTGTTGCATGTCAAACGCAAATCGAACGAATCTTCTTCGAGTAATGCCTTCAATTCTTCATCTTCGAACTTTTTCGGGCCGCCTGAACGTTCCCTGTCTTCAACATCAAAATCACCGCTTTTGAAACGGGCATACCACACCTGACATATTCTAACGTCTATAGCACAGTCAGGATAAGCTTCAGTGAGTAAACGATGTGCTTCAGTTGCGTTTTTCTTTAAATGGAAGAAGCAAATTAAAACTTCCCGCAAATGTTGTTTTGTTGGCACGAAATTCGACATTTTCAGCTATAGTAAAACACTTTTGTAAAATTATGAAAATTATTTGACAGATCAATTCTTATAGTATTTTTAGCGCTCTTCGAGATAGAATGGCGCGTATGATAGGTATGAAGTTAGTCACAGTTCCGAGTTTATACATTCATACTCCCAATAACAAAGGGAACATTGTTATTGAATGAATTCCTACTGCATGTCCCATATACGGCGAATCAAAGGAGATGAACTAAAATATCGGATTGCATAGTCAAAAGAAAGCTTGAATATATATATATCTTTTTTATTTGAATAAATATGTTATATTACGGTTTTGATCTTCTCTATGAAATCATCTATAGGGAAATATCAGAATCTAAGAATAAGAAATACCAATAAAATGCCCCACAACAAGCATTAAATTTGGGACTTCAAAATGCTGAGTGGCTGACTATCACTATCAAATTCAGGTTAAGCTAGAACAAATTCGAAATAAAATTGGGCACCCATGAGCAGATGTATTGCAATGAATAAAAATAAGGAATATAGTAGAAAAGATGAAAAAGTTATTTTTGCACAGCCCAATATTAAAATTTCTTTGATTTATTGGAAATATTTTTTTATTATTTTCTAAACTTAAAATTTTTTATTGCGAACTAAACCAATTCACTTTCTTGTATATAAAAATTATAAAAGTAGTGAAAACCGCTATGTATAAGGATGCAGTCTGGTGTTCGAGTTTGAAAAAATCGATTATTTTTTGTTAATGTCTTTCAAAAGTACAATATTTCTTTTGTGTTAGTGGATTCAATTCTCTACTTGAGAGTCGAACCAGTTGAACTGGTACTCCAGTCAAGGATTTAAGAACTAAATCACTCAAGTGATTCATTTTATTAGAACAATCCATTTGGACATTTTTTTTTCTATAAATGAACCCCACCTGGAATTCAAGTCTAGCACTCATCCACAAGGCCACCGGTGGATGAGTGTAATTCCTATTTTTTATCCCGATTTTCAACAAAAAAAAAACGCGTTTTAAGAGTTTACGTCTAATTTTCTTTGTACGCGAGCCTAAAGTTTGCCCATTTCTAACAGATTAAGTATAATAAACCATGAGACAACTTGTTAGTTTTGCATCAGAGCTTGTTTGTATATTCAGAAACTTATAGTAGAATTTTCAGTAGAATATTTTCTTCATACATATTAACCCGTTGGCACCCACTATTATGGGGCTTTTTTGCTTTTTTAGAAAAAGTTTCTTTTTTGAGCCATTAAGAGGGTTGATAGAGGGTTAATATGTTCCAAAAATATGTTACCCATGAAATTTTACTAAAGGTCACTGAACAACAAAAACTTGTAAACTTAGGTTTAGTAAAAATAAACCCAAATTCCAAAAATGCTTCAAATTTTCACTTTTTATAAGTAGTGAACAAACGTGTCTTTAATAATATCTTCTAAACTAAAAATATATTTTATATTACAAAACAAGCACACAGAATGTGCAGCTATTGGTTCATGGCGAGAAATCCGACGAATAGCACAGGACAGAAAACAGTGGAGAGGACTTGTTGCCGCCCTATCCTCCAATTAGGAGAATATAGATTTTATATTCGAGGTGAAAAATTGTTGTTTTTGGCTGAAAATCATCAGATTTCATTGAGCTATGAAAAGGCGCCTATCATTTTGGATATTTTTAAAAGGATGTTCTCCTTGATCCCATCCTTAGCCCTAGATTAACATTTGAATTAAGTACTTGCTTGGGGCCTTTAACTGTTTTATCTTAATCACTATATAACTAGAATTTCAGTATCAAAAATGCGCTCAGGGATGGTCAACAAATTTAGATGCTTTTGAGTGCAACATCCATCCGAAGCAATACCTTATGACCTGTCACATTACCATGAGGTTAAAAGAATTCTGAATATAGTTATAAAATACATACAGTTCTGCTATTACTTGATAAATGGAACATATGCTTTTCTGCCATAAAGCCATTTTAAGAGCTTGGCAGTGCTGGTTGTGTAAAATATAATTAATTTCCACAATTATCTAATAATCTTTTAGTTGTGTTAATCTATTTTCGTTGGTTTAGTTCACAAGTATAACTATATACCAGGGCCCAAATTATGTCGAAAATTTTTAATTTTAGGGACCCCAAAAGTTGTGTTATCAGAATAGTAGGTCTAGCCATTATGATATTTCCTAAATACATTTTTGATGGTAGCATCTCCAGCCTATGAATGTAATGTTAAACCAGCTGAATCGGATAGCTATGATCTACGTGTGGACTGCAAATAAACCAACCAATTAACCAGCTAGGCCTAGTTTCATGCTTTTTGCCTTAAGAAGATTAACCTCCATTTTTTAGATTCTAAAACTTTATACACATTTTCTATCATGAAATTATGAGGACTTTTTACAGATCCGAAAATAGACACAGGGTCATTATTTGGATGAGAATATGTACTTTTGGATGAAAAGGTTCGTCACAATCCACAACATTCATTTGTGCTCCATCATATAATCCGCCAAGCAGAACTTAAGTTTAACTAGCTTTAGGTTTTTTGCTTGTAAGTTGTTTTTTTTCTTCTATTTCTGCTGATTTGGTAGTGCCGTTCTGCTTATTGATTACACTGTTCAACAGCCAAAAATGAGCAGAGATGGGACAAGTGTACTTAGGGTAAAAGGGGGTCACTGAATTCGAATCCGTAGTCCGTTTTGCTCTGCTACGTCACAATTTTATTTTATTGATATCAAAAAAAAAGTTTTTGATTTTTTTTTTTATTTTTTAACTCTAAAAATTAAAAAAAATTTTTTTTTTTAATTAATTTATTTTTTCGTAATTTTTTCGTCCTCGTTATCATTGTTCATTTTTATATCGTTGTTAACTTAACCCATTAATGCATAGCGGTGACAATTTTTTTAAAAATATTTAAAGTTAAAAAATAAAAAAATCTAAATTTTTTTTTTAAAATGGATGTTTTGATGAAAAAATATGAACTGCATTTTTAATTTTTTTTTTCAATTTTAAAACTTTTGACGTCAATAGAAAATTGTGACGTAGCAGAGCAAAACGGACCACGGATTCGAATTCAGCGACCCCCCATTACCCTAAGTAAAGTTGTCCCGTCTCTGCTCATTTTCAAAAGTTTCCATTTGTAGAACAGTGTTATTAATATTTATGTTTTCTTTAAATATATAAAAATATCCAATAGAAAAATGATTAGGATATTTTCTTGAATATTTACAAAAAAATGGTATTTTACCACAATTATCTCTCCAGAATGCAAACTGCTTAATTTTAGTTTCCTACACAGAAGTAAAGCCTATACTTTTCTTAACAATCTATATTCATTCTATAACAATTTTATTAAAACGACACATTTAATTTTATTCTTTAATAAATCGTTCTGGTGAATAAACCTTTCGACAAAAAAATACGAAAATATTCTTTACTTTCTTTACACAAAAATGAAACCATTTAATAATTAATAATAATAAATTCCATCAATATTTTTCTTCTTTATATTTTTTTTATTTGGCAATAGAAATATTATTTTCTATTACCCAAATGAATAGAGAGGAAACAAACAAACAAAAGAACTAAGACCAAAACCCAACGAAAACACAAACATACACGAGTTAAAACCACCAAAGTTTTATAGATACACCCACACATTTACAAGCACGCAAGCACACAATCATACATATACATATTCGTACAGGTGAATGATGAAGTGGTAAAATGAAATATAATTTTGGTCATAGAATTGTTAAAGAGGCTTAAGTTAAATGGGAAAACTTCCAATTCAATGAACCGTATACGTAAATTTGTTGCTGGTTTTGATACTAGCTGCTAGCTGTTGACTGCTCGCTGCTGTTATATGCGAAATCGAAACCCAAAATCAAATTGAAAGTACACGAATTCAACCTCAACTTTCAACAAATAAACAAAGAAAAAAAAAGCAGGGAATTAACAACAAATACAACATACAATTTTTCCAAAGAGACAAAACTTTACTGCTGTATTGGAAGGATGGACCGCAGTGTACGAGTATAAATATGTATACAGAATATGTTCAATAACATGAATGGCTGGTTGACATAATGTTGCAATTGCACACATACATACATGCAATCATACAACGAAACACATTTACAGTATAAAGCAGACAGTCAGATACTTATACAGACAGACGGACAGATGTTTTTATTGTAGCAAAATATTGCCACTATATGCTTAAGTATTTACCAAAATGAGTTTCTTTTGGGGGAAAGCAATGCGAGATGACCGGCCAACCAATGCTAAAGACATAATCACATATGTATGAATGTATGTGTTATTCATGCTAGTTTGAATGTATGTAAGTATTATATGTGTCTGCATGTATGTATGTGTATTTATTTATTTATATTTAATCATATTTCTTTAATATTTTTTGTTTATTTGGTTTGCTTTCTTTGAAAAAGTTATCATGAGTAAAAATTCAATTTTCTGCGCTCTTTTATTTGCACATTTTCTTAACTTAATCCTTTTTACAAAGTACGAGTAAAAAAATAAAAAAATGAAACAAAAACAGCAACAATAATACAGGAAATAAAAACAAAAACAACGTAATAACTCATAACGTATCTGAAACTTTACACACACATCCAAACAAACATACATACATACATACATACATACATATAATGCAACATATTCACAAACACTTATATTTACAGTAAGCATTGGATTCAGAGTTTCAAGGATACAAGGAAGAAATGCATACACATATAAAGTACAATGTATATGCATTTTTGTCAACGCTATAAGTTGGCGTATGTTGTTTTTATGTCTGTATATGTATCTATGCAGTTGTGTGTTTTTGCATTATTGTATGCCATCAACAAGAAGGCGCTCGTAAATATGTTGCTGGTACATACTGGTACATATTCAAGTGGATTGGCAAATCGGTTTATTCATGATCATAATAGTGATGATGTTGATATCGTCGATGGCGTTGTTGACGTTGATGATGATGTTAATGATGATATTATGAAGTTCTTATATTCAATAAAACAACACCAACATAAAACCGCATAAATACAATATAAATGTTGTGAAGTATACATACTTGAATTCAAGTTTTCTTCTCATGCCACATGTTTAAATGGATGCTGCAGTTTTCAATAGGGGGAAAAAATTCCATTTCCAATATTATTTTTATATGTTTGTATATTAAAATACAAAATTAAGTACCTTTCATAAAGCGCATTCAACTATATAACATTTGTGGGTGATAAGGAGAGTGGTATGCCACCATAATTTGTAAATTAATGATCGTTTTAAAGGATTTATGTAATTATTTTCATAAACAAAGGCTATAGGAAATGATTGAAAATCAGTTATAACTACGTAAGTATTCTTAAGAAATTTTATTTTGAATGATTTATACATGTCTATTAAAAAAATTAGTGCATATAACATTTCTTCAGATCAGGTTAGGTTAGGTTGGAGTGGCTGTCGAGAGACACACTTAGGCCTGAACGGCCCATTGTGATAATCAGATCAGGTTAAACCTTGAAGATATTCAGGCCAAAACCCCAAAATGGTTGCTATTAATTAGAAAATTAAGCTAAAATTTTCATCACTAATTCGAATAATAGTTAAAACTAGAACTACAAATTTGTGAAACACGATAAGCTTTGGCGGAGCTAGGATTTGGTTTGAGGTAGGCTGAATTATGGGAAAGTATTAAACATTAAATAAATATAGGAATGTTAGATTTTTAAAGAATGAACTGTTTTTCTTTCAAGGTTGATTTTAAATATGTTGCAAAAGCGTTTAAAAACTATTTAAAGCAATGGCAACTGAAATGAGAACCTAGGAAATTTGATTGAAAATATAGTAAAAAAAAACAACTGAACCGAACAAGCGAAAATTGGATCAAAACGAGGGGATCAAAACAATGAACCAGAAAACAGACCAATTTTAAATTTAAAGGTCAAACTAAAAGCATACCTAAATCAAAACAAAAGTAAACTAAAACTCTAATCAAAAATCAAACCGGAATGCAGACCAAATTTTTGTACCAAATTCAGGCCAAAATTTCGACCGAATTTCAGAAAACTAAGCCAAAACCCAGACAAAAAGCAGACTAAACATGATGTCAAATTCAGTTCGAAATACAGTTCAAAAATCAGACAGAAATTCAGATCGAAAATCGTACCAAAAGTATGATTAGAAGTAAAAACAAAAATTATACCAAATTCAAAATTCTGGAGTCTATCACCTATGACTTTATAAAGCTAAGATTAGACCTATCATCACCTATGCATCCATAGTCTTGTGGAGAAGACTTATTGTTGACAGCGTTAGGAAAGCTCTTTCCAAACTTCAAAGGACTGTGGCCGTTTGTTGTTCGGGAGCTTTTCCGACTACACCTGGCCTATCCATGGATGCATTGCTCAACTTACCACCCATTGATATTTTTGCTAAAGGGGAGGCTGTCAAAGCCTTGTGTAGACTTAAAAGCAATGGGTATTGGTATGACACTTGCTGGGATATGGGTGACATTGTTGAAGAAACTGATTTGGGTCTAACAGTTCCATCCGATACAATGTCAGCAATTTGAAACAGCGCTATTCAATACAAATTCTAGTGGCCCAAACTTGGTTTTTGCCGGCACCTAGGCCAGGAATTGGTTGTAAGCGCATTTTCACTGACGGTACCAAAAAAAATACGGTTCAGATTGCACCTTCACTTCTCTCTTGGGTTGTATGCTTCTGTTTTTCAAGCAGAAATTTTTGCAATCATCAAGGCAATGGACCCTGTCGTTGAGACTGGTTGGAGAGAAAGAAATGTCTGAGTATTTAGTGACAGTCAGGTTGCGCTTAAATTCTTGCTTAATTCTCTAACCACATTTAAATTGGTTATGCATTGTGAATACAGGCTTTATTGTGTTGGAAAACACAATAGTCTGCTATTGATATGGGTTCCTGACATTCAGGAATTTCAGGAAATGAATCTGCTGACTTTCTGGCCAGGAAGGGTTTGGTAACTGGTTTGCTGAGCTCAGAATCTGTACTCTCTTTGATGTCTACAGCAATGAGTAGGTCAATTCAACTGGTAGATTTAAAGAATACCAAAAAGGTACAAAGAGGATATAGTACAATGGACGTAAAACTTGTCTGAGTGCTGAATTATTGAATACTTTTGCAGTTCCAACAAAAAAAAAAAAAACATTAAGAACAAAAGTTCGACCGAAATTTAAATTTAAATTCAGACCAGAAATCAGGCCTAAAATAAATCTTTAAACAACAGACAAGCAGATACGAATAATAACACTGTTCTACAAATGAAAACCTTTGAAAACGAGCAGAGACGGATCAAATGCACTTAGGGTAATAGGGGGTCGCTGAGTCGGAAACCGTGGTCCGTTTTGCTCTGCCACGTCACAATTTTGAAAAAAGCCACTAGGCATTACTGGGTTAAGATAACAAGGAGATAAAAGTGAACGATGATAACGAGGATGAAGAAAATTACATAAAAATAAATTAATTAAAAAATTTTTTTTTTTTTTTAAATTTTTAAAGTTAAAAAATAAAAAAAAATCTAAAATTTTTTTTTGTAAAAATGGATGTTTTGATGAAAACAAATGATGTCAATAAAAAAAAATTGTGACTTTGCAGAGCAAAACTGACCACGGATTCGGACTCAGCGACCTCCCATTACCCTAAGTAAACTTGTCCCGTCTCTGCTCATTTTTGGCTGTTGAACAGTGTAATTGCTATCAACCCGTTTGCAGATTCTGATTTACAGTATGTAACAAAATTGAGCAAATTAAGGCACATTTTTGGGACATAAAAAATAGCCAGAAAATGGCGTCCAATTAAAAAGTAATAGCATAGTAAAGTTTCTTCAGATCCAGATGAACAAAAGTGGAATTTTTGAAATCATTTTACTCCTTCAGGCTACAAAAAGGTCTTGAAAATACTGAAAAATCGACAATAAAGTAAGATTTTTCAAAATTTTTTGCCCAAAATTTTTTTTCAAATTCCACAACTTTTTTATTTTTCCTTGAGTGCACAAATACAATGTAAAAAGAATTTTTGAAATCGGATGATATTTATTGGTGCAGCAAGATGTACAAGGTTTGTAAGTTTTCAAAAACTCAGTAAAAATTGGATGAAAAGTATAAAAATTATCCGATTTCAAAAACTCTTTTTGCATTATATTTGTACATGCAAGGAGAAATAAAAAACTATAGAATTTCAAAAACATAATTTATTTTCCGAATTTCAGTACTTTCAAGACCCTTTTGGAACCTGAAGATATCATCTGATTTCAAAAATGTTTTTCCACTTTTATGGATCTGAATATGTTGAAACTTGGCTTTGCTGATACTTTTTAATTTGACGCCATTTTTGGCTTTTTTCATGTCCCACAAATGCTCCTTCATTTGCTCAATTTTTTTATATATTGTATATTTAAGGGTGATCTATCAGACTTTTCAAAAATCCGATCCTGAAAATAGATCCAAGCTACGACTCTTCTACACAAAGCTAATGATATGTTGAACTAAATAAGATTTAGCAAATTAGAGGCTTTTAAAAAAATATATATCTTTTTCATGTTAAAATTTGTTAAAGATTTAAGAATATCCTTTGCGGCTGGAGAAAAAGGAGAACTTCTATATTTAGTGACAGTAAAGCTGAACTTATATCCTTATTTAATCCTGTGACTACATCTAAACTGGTTATGCATTGTAAATCAAGGCTTAATTGTGTTGGAAAATATAATAGCCTGATGAGGATATTTTGGAATCTCAGGTAATGAATCCGCTGACCTCCGGACTAGAGAGGATTCTGGGACCGGTTTCTTTAGTGGAGAACCTGTACTCTTTGTCGTCTACAGCCACAAGTCACTGCTACAGGGCCATCACTCGACGTAACTTTTCTTAAAAGAAAATTTACTTCCACTCTATAATCAAGTCAAATTTCACTTTAAAATCAATGGTTATCAAGAATTTCTTCTTAGATTGCCCTAATTATTTACACACTTTATGATTAAAATCTTAGTTTACATAAACTTAAAAGTGAACAACAGCGATATATCTCCAAATCTATTGCTTACGTTTAGCATAAACATTTTATCTTCCAATGCTAAATAAAATGGCATAAAATTCACTTTCCATACAAAAACTCAACACTTCAACAAAAAAGCAAAAAAAAAAAAAATATAACAATTTCAAAAAAAATAAATAAAGACGCGATGAAACGTAGACAACATAGACATATATACATAACTCTCATGTATGCATGTAGACATCAAGTAAGTGTGCAATAAATATGTTTATTGCCAAGTTTATGCGAAAGCACGAGTAAAGTAGATATATGTAAAATAGGATAATGGCATCATAAAAAGGATTTCATTGCTAGAGCAGCATAAAGTATTAAGCTACTTTTCAGTAGTAGCAGTAGAAGCAACAGTAGCATCTTTGCATGATTTTGCAACACAAATGCAGTTGTTGTTTTTATAGTTGTTTGGTATCATTGTTGTCTTTCCCATATTTGAATGTGCATAAGTATATTTATCCAACAGCTCTATATGAGCGTATTAGTGTAATCCTGTGGAAACAGCGACAGTGGCAACAGCAGTAAATGCTTAAGGAAATCGAAAGTTTTACTTCAACTACTTAAAAAAAAATTTATACTAGTATGTGCTTGTAATGCACATACTAGTATACATACAAGAGATAAAGATGATAAAAAAAATAATGGTACTTAGTGGGGAAGTGGAAAATGGAAGACTTTCTTTCAAGGCTTGTTGAGCTTACATTTTTTTCTTTTGAATGGATTATTTAAGTAAGTGTCCGGTTTTTAAAGAAAGTGGTTCAAAACCGTATGACTGAATTAAAAGCTTGTATACCTTGAACATTAAAGCACCCATAAAATATATGGAGTATGTAAAATTGCTTCTTTTTTTTTTTTTGGTTCCCGCACATTTTAAGAAAGTTGAATAGATCCATTTTCAACAAAAAACTACTATATTTTTCATTTGTATGCAATAAACGTTTTGGCATCAAATTCTTCACAAATTTTAAAGTAAAGCAATTTTTACTCTGAATTGTCTGTATGCACTAAAAAAAAATCATACGCCAAAGTGTTCAAATTGTAATTATTAAGCATTTCGATCAAAACGTTGATGAACTTTTGCTATTATTATAGGTTTATGCAAAAACAGACAAGCACACACACACACATACACAAACATAAATACCCACTCACCTTACACAGATTCAAATGTATGACGACCATGTAAAACATCGAATGACTACAGTTAAGTAAAATCAAAAAAAAAAAAAAAAAAGTGTGATTAATGGCAACATTTCGTCTGAAATTGAGGTCAATGTGAAATGGAAAATCGCATACATACAAATGTGGAAAAACAAATAAAATGATGAAAATGAAAACGATGATAAATTGGTGGTGCTTACAATACTTTTTCAAAAAGTAACTAACTAATATTTCTATTGACAATTTCTCACAACTGTTGAAACATGTGTCCTAAAAAATTCTAAGCAGTGAAAGTAAAAGCGGGTGAAAGTTAAAAAAAAATTAACTCTTTCATTTAAAAAAGTAAGTCACCGTGTAAATGTGGATGTAAATTTTAAATTGTAGCGAGCCCTATTAAATATTATATTTTTTTTATTCATTTACTCACGCATTGTATTATTTTATTCGCCATCAGTGTAAACTCTCAATTTATTAATCTCATAAGAAATGTACTAAGAACAGTTAAATACATATTTGGAATTATTTATTTATTTTGGTTCTCTCAATTTTACCTAATGTAATGTACATATATACTCAAAGTGTAACTTCAATTTTTAATCATATATAATATCATGCTCGATTGTGCTAAGATTCATTCCAATCGAGACGTCAAGAAATAAAGGTCATTAAATCTTGCACTCGCTATTCTTTTTTTCCGCCCTCTTCAAATTACAGTCGGCAATTAAGACTGAAGAAGACATTTTTGGCTCTTCAGGCTATTTGCTAGATTTTTTTTTGGAAATTATTATATAAAAGTTGTGAGGACAGGTCTAGTCGCTTAAGCTGACTGACCTGGACCACTGTAAATCCTACCATTGACAATAATAACAAAGTCGCTTCTCTACAATTGGCGCCCAACATAAAAATCCACAATATCTACCGAGGAAGCTTGAAATTGAAGCTGAAATCATTGAAAGCATCACCACTCTTTGAACGCTGCATCATACATCTGTTGTTGTTTTAGCAGTGCACAATCATCGTGTTGTTGTTTCGGTGAATTACGGTTTTTCGGAGTGACGCTGTTGTTGTTGTTTGCCCATCGCTGCATTGTTGTAGTGCATACTGTTGCATACCGTTATAGTGGCTATCCACATTCATTTCGACTAAGAACATTACACAATTTTTTCCTTCTGATTTTACATTTTTGTGAAACATGCGTAGGAGTCCACGCAATACCCCTACTGGTGCTGGGCCAAGCGCTGTAGCGACAAATGATGGTCAAGCCTCAAATGCAAACCAAGGCAATGGCTCACTCAACGTAAATCTTTCCGAGAGTCAATTCAGAGAGTTGATAGGTGGTCTTCGTATAAGCAAAGAAAGTAGACCCACATTTAGCAAATGCAGTGCTCGTTTTAATGGTGGTCAAAATACAGCAAAAGTTGACGATTTTATCGCAACCATTTTAGTTTATAAAGATGCTGAAAATGTATCAGATGATCATGCGCTTACAAGTCTGCCACTTTTGCTCGAAGGGTATGCTTCTTCGTGGTGGCAAGGTGTTAAGTACGAGGCCAAATCTTTTAGCGATGCAATTGAGCTTTTAAGAAAAGCATTCTCTCCTCCAAAACCTGATTGGCGTATATTTGCAGAAATTAGCCAAGAAAAACAAAAAATATTTGAGTCAACGGACTCATTCGTTTGCAACAAAAGACGCCTCTTTGCACAACTAAGCGAAAGGTTAAGCGAAGGTACCATGCTAAACATAATTTTCTCCCAATTATTGCTTAAAATACGTGAAAAAGTAGCTCGAGATAGTATTCAAACTTTTCAAGATTTGCTCGAAAAAGCTAGAGAAGTAGAAATGATGATAAATGAAAATAATAATTATAAACCCAGTAATGTCACTGAAAAGCAGACAACTCGTTGTACTTACTGTAGAAAGAAAAACCATATTGCAGAAAATTGTTTCAAAAAGATTGAGGCTGAAATGAAAAATAAGTCGAAAGTTCAGGAGGTAAAGGTTAATTGCTATGGTTGTGGTGCATCAGGGTATTATAGGTCAAATTGCCCAAATTGTAATGCTAAGAACCCCATAAATAGTCCTGAAAAACTGGACTTTAATATAATAAATACTACCATTGTTGGCAGAAATGTTCCTACAGTGAACATAAACATAAATGGCTTGAATGGCGAAGCGTATTTCGATACAGCTGCTCGAACTAGCGTAGCTAGCAATCAACTATTTAATAAATTGAAACAAAAAGGGATTGAATTTCAAAAGGTTTTTGCGGAAATAATCTTAGCAGATGGTATTGCTCGAAAAGAGATGGTTTACTCAGCAATTTTAGACATTTTAATCGGAAAACGATTCAAGCGCATACGATTCATTTCCTTATCAAACGCTAAAAACAATAGAACACTACTAGGCATTGACTTCTTAGAGCAAGCTGGTATAGTCATGGATCTCGCACAACGAACGTGGCATTTTAAAGATGACCCTAATACCATTTTTGAGTTTAAAATGCAACAGGCTCATTTGGTCAACTCGGTCGCTGTAACGACAGCAGTTATTGAGGAGCAACACCACAATATAAAGTCTCAGACAGCACTAGGGGAGTTCATGTCAGCGTTTGAAAAGTCGAATACTAGCAGTAGGTGTGAATATGGCTCTGAGAATGAAGAAGGATTTGATAATGCTTATTCACCAAAGCACATCAACAAAATTTTTGAAAATTGCCTTCCTTCTGGTTATCAAACTCCTAAAGAATCAGACCTATTTCCACCATTAAAAAAAATTAAAATATATGATAAAGCTGGAAAAAATGTCAGCCAATCTATTGAACTATTGTCAGTTGAAATAAATTTGCGAGTCGATGAAGGTATTCATTTAAATCAAAGCCAAAGAGGCGAATTAGAAAAATTTCTCATTAAAGAAAAACAGATTTTCGAAGACATTACGCGACCAATTCCACATGTAGAGCATGTCATAAATACGGAAAGTCATGAACCAATTTCATCACAACCATACAGAATGTCACCTGTAATGAGAGAAAAACTTAAAATAGAATTAAGCAATATGTTGTCACAGGGTATTATAGAAGAAGCGGAGTCTCCGTGGTCATTTCCAGTGGTACTTATTCCAAAAACGAATGGAAGTATACGATTTTGCGTTGATTATCGTCGCTTGAACGCAATAACGACAACAGACACGTATCCACTCCCACGAATAGATGATCTACTTCATGCTGCCAAAGCTACTCCATTTATGACTACAATCGATCTTAAAGCCGGATATTGGCAAATAAAAATGTCTGATAAAGATAAGAGTAAAACTGCTTTTACTACACCTTTCGGTATATATGTCTTTAATAGAATGCCTTTCGGGCTAAAGAACGCTCCAGCAACGTTTCAGCGTTTAATAAACAAATTTCGGGATGGTCTTCCACAAATACTGATATTAGCATATCTAGATGATATAATTATATGCTCCAAAGATTTTGACTCGCATATGCATGATTTGCGACAAACTTTTAATCGACTTAAAGTTTTTGGTTTTCACCTGAATAGAGAAAAATGCCACTTTTGTCGATCAGAAGTTAAATACTTGGGTCATATACTCACAGTTGATGGCTTAAAAGTTGATGCCGAAAAAACCCAAGCTATTTTGAATCGCCATAATCCCAAAAATTTAAAGCAACTTATTTCGTTCTTGCAAACTTGCTCATGGTACAGACGATTCATACCAAATTTTGCTGAAATTGCAAAACCATTATCCGGCCTAACAAAAAAAAGTGCTGTATGGAAATGGTCACCAGAACAGCAAGATTCATTTAATAAATTAAAGGCATTATTATCTTCACCACCTATTTTACAACAAGTGGACGAAAGCAAAGATTTTTTTCTAAAAACTGATGCAAGCAATTATGCTCTGGGGGCTGTTTTATTGCAGGGGGAGAAGAATGATGAACACCCGATTGAATATGCCAGCCGACTTCTACTTGCAGCCGAGAAAAACTACTCAACAACAGAGCGAGAAGCGCTTGCTGTAGTATGGGCAGTTCGGAAATTTCGTGGATACATCGAAGGCTCTGAGATCACAATACTTACAGACCACCAACCTTTAAAATGGCTATTTACCTTGAAATCACCAACGGGTCGCCTAGCCAGGTGGTCGCTGGAATTACAGACATATAATATAAAATTTGGTTACACACCTGGAAAGCAAAACGTTGTAGCAGACACATTATCGCGTCCACCATGCCCACTAGAAAACCACAATGAAATAATTTGCGAATGCCAGGCAGTGGAAATCGATTTTCCAAGAATAGGCGCCGAAGAATTCAGAAGTGCGCAGATGGAAGATGAAGAAATAATGAAAATCATTCAAGCATTTGAAGCAGAGGACGAAAATGTACCTAGATACCTAAACCGTGGATATATAATGAATGATGGAGTTTTATATCGTTATTGCCCAGAAGAAGATTCAGAGAATGGACAGTTAGTGGTACCAATGAGTTTACGAAACGTAATTTTATTTAAATTTCATAATGAAGCTATAGCTGGTCATTATGGTATCGATCGCACCATAAGTCGTATTAAGCCACATTATTATTGGCCTGGTATGCGAGCACAAATAACAGACTATGTAAAATCATGCGTCGAGTGTAAAAAATATAAGCCATCGAACTTAAAACCAGCTGGGCTTTTACAAACGGTAACAAGCAACAAGCGTTTTGAAATCATTGCCATTGACCTGTTTGGTCCACTACCTCCAACAAAAGATAGGCATCAATGGATCTTGGTAATTGAAGATATGTGCAGTCGCTGGGTCGAACTATTTGCAATGAAAGATGGAACAGCCGAAAACTGTGCTATAATAATTTTGAATGAAATCGTGCTTAGATACGGTGTCCCAAGACGCATTCATACCGACAATGGATGCCAATTCATTTCTGCAATTATGCAAAAACTCACATACTGTTTGGGCATACAGCAATCATTTACACCAGTTTTCCACCCTGAAGCAAATCCAGTGGAACGAAAAAATAGAGACCTAAAAACACAGTTGTCAATTTGTGTCGGTAAAGAACATACTACATGGAATCAACAACTTCCAGCAATAAGGTTTGCGATGAATACAGCAAAATGTGAAAGCACAGGCTACACAGCAGCATATTTAACTTTTGGTAGAGAGCTGAGAAGCCCTCTAGAAGCACATTACGATCTGAAAACCATAGTCCAAGCCGAAAACTTTTTGCCTCAAATAACTCCACATCTTATAAAACTTTCAGACACCCTCAAGTCAGCTAAAGAAACGGAAGAAAAAATGCAAGACAAAAATAAAAGATTTGCCGATTTGAAAAGAAGACAACAAATCTCTTTTAAAATTGGAGATAAAGTCCTAGTTGACACACACATACTAAGCAAAGCCAAGCTAGGCGTGACTTCAAAATTTGTGCCTCGTCGAGATGGCCCATATATCATTTTAGCAAAGAAGGGTACATCATGCTACACAATTGCATCGGCAGATGATCCAGAAACGCCATTAGCTGTACACCATTCGTCAGCTTTAACACCATATGAAGGGTCAAGTGGTTCACCAATTTACCCAATAAGACAACGAGGACGCCCCACAAAGCACCCAATAAATAAGTCTATGTTGGCAAAAAATTAACGAATCACTACAACAACAAAACAACAAGCTGCTGCAACAGCAAAACAACAAATTGCAGCAACAGCAAAACAACAATCCGACGTCTATATCGCGCAACGATGAACAACAACAATCCACCAAAGAAGGAAAAAAAAATACACTTAAGATGACTCTAAGGCCTAGAAAGAGATGAAACAATACTAAATACTGGCGCATCATCGGGACGATCATCTGCACCAGAGGGGGAGGATGTAGCGAGCCCTATTAAATATTATATTTTTTTTATTCATTTACTCACGCATTGTATTATTTTATTCGCCATCAGTGTAAACTCTCAATTTATTAATCTCATAAGAAATGTACTAAGAACAGTTAAATACATATTTGGAATTATTTATTTATTTTGGTTCTCTCAATTTTACCTAATGTAATGTACATATATACTCAAAGTGTAACTTCAATTTTTAATCATATATAATATCATGCTCGATTGTGCTAAGATTCATTCCAATCGAGACGTCAAGAAATAAAGGTCATTAAATCTTGCACTCGCTATTCTTTTTTTCCGCCCTCTTCAAATTACAGTCGGCAATTAAGACTGAAGAAGACATTTTTGGCTCTTCAGGCTATTTGCTAGATTTTTTTTTGGAAATTATTATATAAAAGTTGTGAGGACAGGTCTAGTCGCTTAAGCTGACTGACCTGGACCACTGTAAATCCTACCATTGACAATAATAACAAAGTCGCTTCTCTACAAAATTGCATTAATTAAAAGTCAACGATAAGTTTTAATTTAAATTAAAATAATTACATGTTACTTACAATTTACGTTGTTGCTATCGATTTTGGTTTTTCTCGGGATGTGTGTGTCTTTATGTATTTGAGTACTTTTCACATTATAACAATTCAACCGCAAAAATTCTCTCAGCCAAAAACACAACAAACAAAAAAAAAAAAAGTAAAACGTTAAACGAAAAGCTGCAAAATTATCCACACTTACACCACTCATTTTAAATGCCCCGCCCACTGCGCCCAAAACGAACACCGCCGACTGCTGCCGCAAACGTAAACAAACACATTAACCTGGCCATATGTAAATATGGTCAAAATATTTACGCGGCATCTGTGTCAACTTACCTGATTTTACTTAACGTTGCGTTGTTTTACGTTGCCATAGTCGCCACTATGCCGCATTTGCTGTTGTTGTTGCTGTCTTTCGTTTTTCGCCTTGTTTTTTTTTTTGCTGCTGTTATTGCTGCTGCTGTTTTTTTGTAAATACAATAAAATTTTTCCACATATTGACACAAAAATTTCGCATGAAATTAAAATCTTTTTTTTTTTTACTTTCACTGGTTTTACTTTAATAATTTTGTGAGGAAATATTTTTCAATTGGTATGATCGAAATTGAGAAATATTGTTGGTTTTCGTTGAAAGAGGAGGAAGAGAGAAGGTGGGATGAGGGGAGGAGTGAGGGGAGATAGAGGGGTGGAAAGAGGGATTTGGGTATTACACAATAAAATTGGGCATTGGGCAGATAAAGTGCCCATATCACTCTCCCTCTCTTTCCTTCTTCTATCCCTCTTTGAAGTAGACCAATGAAATAAACCAGCTTCAGCATTAAGCGAAAAATTTGGATCTGGCTGGAACCAGCCTCCGATTGGATAACAACAGTAAAATTTTTCCTCAAGATTTCTCAAACTCTCAGAACCCAGAAAGAGAAGAATAGAAAGTTTTGATTATCATCAAACTGGGTTATAAATACTGAAGCACATAAAACTGTCTAGGTAGGGGTATTTATCTGTATGATGTGTTCATCTAAGCAAAAATAGTCCGACCTAGGTGGATTTGAACTAATATTAAGAAGTTTGGAATATTCGGTGAAGTGGAAACATAAAAATCCAGTCTACTAATGAATAAATCTAAAGAATGATTTTTAGCTTTAAAGCAATATGAGCTGAACAGGTATAGCTGAAAACTGTTGGAAAATTTGCCACAGTTTTTCATCAGCGACATCTACAAAGTTCCATTTGGATTCTTTTTCTATTTCTAGTATTTTTAAAGCAGCTCAGAAGCTTAATGGTCTTGGACCTATGAAAATATTGGACTGCAGAAACCATGCATGCTTGTGTCTGAATGGAGAGGTGCAGATGTGGAAAAGTGAGGGCCTGTTGTAGCTAATTCGGAGATCAACATGGGCTTATTTTAAAGGCTGACTCTAGAATGCAAGACTTAGATCGGTTAGATTCCTAAAGAAAAAACTGAAAGACAGATTGCATTCAATTAAGAAACCTGAAGGCAAGTTCACTTAACACGTTTGCGGACACTCAAAATTGTATCGAGGTGCAAAAAGAGACACATGGCGGCTCTCTTAAAGTAATCGTAATATTTAAATTTTGATTATACACGTTTTTCCCAAACTCTAACAATATCATATTTTATTAGTTATATACACTGAATACTAAAGTATTTACTTCGATGTATAGATCAGTTCTGTTGTGGATTATGTGAACGCTATATAGAATTGTTTGTATTATAGATTTGAATGCATTCACGTCATATTGTGACACCAAGAAAATAAATGTTATAGCATTCACGTCCGCGAACATGTTAAATGAGAACTGATGAATTGAACTTGTTGCTGAAATCTTCCTATCCAGAAAACTAGCCTCGAATTGTCACAGCCCATATGTTAAAACTGCTCACAACTCAGTGTAATTACTTTGACTACTTCTCTATTAATTTGGTCCAAGTCAATACTGTGAAGCTTATTTGGAAGTAATTGAAAATCATTGCACTTTGAGAAATATTAATGAGTAACAACTACTTATAAATCTCAATATTTTGAATGTAGGGTAATGGAGGGAAAAAAATTACCTACAACAACAAGGTTTTTTTATTTTTTTTTTTAAAAGGTGAAAAACCTGTACTTGATAGTGCTACATATTGCTACTGTTGCTGTTAATGCCATCATACTGCCACTAACATATGCCTGACTGTCTGTCTGTGTAAGTGTATGTATGCAAATGTGTTTGTGAGTATGTATATGTTCGAAGCCATTCGCAAAAGGCGGTTAGTGGCTTTATATGCGGCTTTTTGTGTTAATTTCAGTTATATTTTGCCTTTTTCCACGCTTGATGTTGTTGTTATAGTTGCTACTGTTACTGTTGTTGTTGTGTACTTTTACACACGTTCACATGCTACTTTTTTTTTTTTTTTGCTTGCTCGGTAATTTTTTGTTCTTCCATACACACACACACACACACATATACAAACTCTCAGTTGATGCGCTACACCGCATTGTTAGCTCGAAATTTTAATCCTTTCACTTCACTTACTGTTGCTAGTAGACGGTTGTGATGGCCGTTCCTTTCTACCTTCCTTCGTATGTACGTACGCTTTTGGTTACTGTTGCTGTTGTTGTTGATTACGCTATTGTTGTTGCTGTTGTTGTTGTTGTTGTTGTTATTGTTGTCATTCATCAGAATGAAACCTTGAATAATTAAAGCAGTTTCTGATTACCATCGTCATCCACTTTCATCCATTCTGATCTACTCATCCGCACATATAGATGGATCAACGTTTGTATGTATGTGTGTATGTATGTAGTTGCCACTACTACTACAATAAGTGAGGACATTTGGGCTCGTCTCTAATTAAATGGCAAATAGCTGTTGTTTTTGCATCACATAATCAACGGAAAGAATAAGGCTGCTCTGCTTGCCATTAAACAGGAAGCAAATACATATACACATGCATACAAACACATACTCATACTTGCACTTATATAGTGACACAGCATTGTTAGTTTTTTGTTATTTTGGTGGTGCAGGATGTTCTATTTATTGTTGTTGTTTTTTCGATTTTATTTGCTTTTACTTTGTTGGGTATTTTTTTTAATCGAGGTTTCAAATATCGATGTAAAAATTTCATTGTTCTTAGAGAAATTATTATTACGATCAAATAAAAAAGCTCCGAGGCTCTTAACCCTTTAATAGGCTTGATTTTATAAGATGCACATGCTCTATGGAGACTATTTTTTTATTTTTTTGATTATTAGGGTTCGTCTTTGATTACCACTTGATGCCACGAAATCTGAAGTATAACTGAATTGTGTCGAATCGATTTGCTTTAAAGTAACTTGAAATAGTTCGTGCTTAATAGTTTGTTTTCCGAATCGAGTTTGGGTTAGAAGAATTTACCCAAGAACCACCTGCATAGAATTTGACTGATGGCTCTTCTTTTTTCGCTAGGATTGTTTCTACTATGAAAGTGTGGACCGTGTATTCATAATACCGTCAGTATATTTTGATGCATTATATCATGTCCACCCATTTTTTTCGACTGCTATAACTTCTAGGGACCTTCAAAAACTGAAGTAGAATTTGTTAAAAAGGATGTCTTGGCTGAAAAAAGAAATTTAAGGCCAACCAAAGAGTTCCAAAGTTTTATTTTAAAATCATCTAATTTTATCCTGACTGGTTTTATGCAATTGGAGTAATGTTGTGGAAGAAATCCATGATTTCTGAAACATCAAGGATTTTCTATGCCACTAATTCTTATTCTCTGAAACACTCAACAACCCCTTTACTCAAAGGGGGATATGGAAGTCCCTAAAAATGTGAAAATGGGAATGTTTATAACCATTGAAAATATTTCAACAGCTTAACTGTCTATTATTTTCACTTTGACTACAAGGAATTTGAAATTTTCGGGTCAGATTATGGAAGCTCTATTTTGGAGAACTTGATAATGGAATTTAGTCTGGTTTTAAATATATCTATTTTTGGTCTGATTTTATAGTCTTTTTTAAGACTGAATGTTGGTTTATCGGTCTAAATTTTAGTCTGAATTTGGTCCGAGTATTTGTACAGAATTTTGATCAGACTTTTGGTTTGACTTTTAAACTTTATTTAAATCAATTGTGGTTTAAAATTGTAGTTTGAATTTAGATCGAGTTTTGATCCGAATTTGATTTTATTTTCGATCTGAATTCTGTTCTCCTTTGGTCTGAGTTTAGTCCGAGTTTCGACCCAAATTCCTGTTTGAAGTCGGTCTGTATTTGGAGTGAATTTTGTTTGATTTTCGATCGGAATTTCGTCTGAGTTTTGGACTAAATTTTGGGCTCAATTTGGTCAGTTTTTGGTTTGAATTGAATCTGTTCCGTTGTTGATTTTAAGCCGGTTTGAGTTTTGTCTAAACTTTGTTCTTAGTTTTGGTTTGAATTTGGTCTAAATTTGGTTTAATTTTTGGTTTGCATTTTAGCTTGAATTTTTAACTGAATTTTGTGCAGAATTTTAATCTATTTTACTTTTAATTTTGGAATGAATTTTGATCGGAATTGGGTCTGCTGTTTAGTGAAATTTTCGTTTTATTTTTGTCAAATTTTTATCCGAATTTTATTCAAATCTTTAATCTAAATTTTTGTCTGAGTTTTAGTTTGATTTTTGGTCTTAATTCTTATCTGAATTTGGACTAATTTTTTTCCGTCTCATTTTGGTTGGAATTCGTGTTATTTTTTGGTTTGAATTTAGTCGAGATTACAGGCTTGGTTTTTAAGTTCAATTTTTGTTTGAATTTTAGTCTTAGTTTTGGGTTGTTTTTACTCTCAATTTTTGTCTGAAATTGGTCTGACTTTTTATCAGAATTTAGGTTCCTTTTGGACTGATATTTTAATGATTTTTTAACTGAGTTTGGCCTGAATTTGGTCAAAATTTTGATCTAAGCTTTGGTTTGAGTTTTAGCCAGATTCTTGGCTTAAAATTTTTAATATGGTTTGAATTAGCTCTACATTTATTTTGAATTTTAGTTTGAGTTTCGGTAAAAACTTTGGTCTATATTTTAATCTAATTTTTGGCTTGAGTTTTGGTTTAATTATTGAATTTTAGGTTATTTTAATGGGATATTTGATTTTTTTCTGGGATTTTGATCTAGTTATTGATTTGATAATTGTCCTATAATTTAGCTAAATAAATCGTTGCAAAAAATTAATCCTAGATCCGCCAATGCCATCCAACTAATTGGTATACCCAGCAAAAAGAATTATGTACTTACATGTACTTCGATGCAATTACTTTAAAATATTTCACTGTCATACTTTTTTTTTTTTGTATTATTTCTGTTCTTGTTACAGAATTTCCACTTTCAAATCACCATCACCAGCAAAGCAAGTTGAAGGTACTTGTTAGCAATACTGTGTAGCCAAATGTGATTCCAGCCAAAGGTCAAATGTTGTGTGTTGCATACTGTAGAAACAACAACATACAAACACAAAAAAAGCAACTAACAATCAGACAAAAGACTAAAAGGCAAAAAAAGCTAAAAAACGAACAGGTAAAATATCAAGTGGCATGCTAAACGAGCACCAACTTGTCTTCTTTTCTTTTTTTACACGGCACTTTACAATTTTTTTTTTAATCAAAAAGGACATCAGGTGTAACAAGAAATGCTGGCATACAACTTTGTGTGCATAAATATGTATGTATGTTTATATGTTTTAGCTGCTAATGAAAATGTTAAATACTTGGTTTACTAATTGGAATTTCAGTTGGTGAGAGATGGTGTTTGGTTTCCTTGTATACTAAAATATATTTCAGCTATAGTAGACGCACACAAATACAAAACAGTGTCAAAACAGCAAAATAACCGCAAAGTTTGCGGTCAAAATATGTAGCATACTTGTTTGTTCCTCGCGCTGCCACTTCGTTTCAAGCTAATGCTAAAAATATGTTAATTTTTATTACAAATTAAGTGAAAATTTAATTTAGCTCAGGATTAATGTGTGAGAATATGAATGAAGGATGAATGAACGAATGAATGAATATATGTAAAATTTTGTTGGTTAAGTATATTGCGAGCTGAATCGCTCGTTTACCACGCTCCTTCTCACTTTACTAGCTCAGCGGCGTACATTTTATGAAATTGTAAATTTGCATAAGTCGTAAAATGCTTTTAAAATGTTGTTGTTTTTGGTTTTACGCTGACTCATTTTCTGTTTATTTTTATTTCGTTTTTGTTGTGTTTTTTTTTTTTTGCTTTTGTATATAAACACTTGAGGTTTGTATTTAAATGATTTTTCATGAATATCTGGGATTTTTAATTTTATTACTATGCAGATTTAATTAATTTAATTTTAATGCATTTTAATTTATTGCCTTTTTATTTTTTCTGTTATTTTTATGCTATTTTTCTTTTTGTCTTTTTAAAATAGCATATTTCAATGTGCCAAATGAGACGTTATCATTATGGGCTTTTGTTGTTGTTATTGTTGATTACTATCGTCATTACCATCATCATTAACGTCAACATTATGTTGTTATTTTTTTTTATTGAGGGTTTCTCGTTGCTATTTTGATTGGCTTCATTGTAGACTTTATATAAGAATCAATAAATTTAAGTTCATTTAAGTAGCATATTTTTGTAGATAATGTTTTCCTATAAACTCATAAGCTTTTCTTTTAGTGTACTGAAAGTTTTGAAGACTATCTAAAATAAACCCATCATCCATCAACACGGTCCCAATATCTCTTCTCCAAAAAATTCAGATAATTCTAATATATAATTCAACTAAACATTCATATTAAAATAACGTTTGAAATAAAAACAATACATACACAAATTGAAACCAACTATAAGTAAAATAACAAACATACAAAATCGCATATAAAGATCCAATTAAATCTATTTTTAAATGTGATTCATTCATTGAAAACTGGTTCTAGGATTTGGACTTTGGAAGAGCTGATTCTGCTAAATTTTTTGGATAATCAATTATTGAAAAATAATAGACTTAAATTCAGACTAAAAATCAGATCAAAACCTAGACCAAAACCCTGTCAAGAATCAGAAAAAAATTTAAACCAAATTCAGATTGAAATCAGACAATAAAACTTTGGACCAAAATTCAAAACAAATTCAGATCAAAACCCAGTTTGAAAATCGAATTAAAATTTTTGCCAACATTTTTTAAAAAGTTGATGAAAAGTTCAGACCAAAATTCTGATCAAAGCTTAGTCCACAATTAAAACCAAATTCGGTTCAGAAAAAATTAAGACCAAATTAGAATAAAAATTCATAATTTTAAACCGAAAATTAAAGTGAAACTAAATTATCAAAAACTATCAATTATCAAAGTAAAAGTTAAACAAAAAGGGAAATAAAAATGCAGAGCAAAATGTAGACCCAAAATCTGATCAAAATTTAGACAAAACTGAAGACCAAAACTCACTCCAGAAACAGATTTAAATTCAGATCAAAAAGCAGACCAGAATGCCTCAGTTTGGACAATAAACAGACCAAAATTTAAATCTTATCACACCAACATTTACACCAGACTCAAACTAAATTCAGCACAAACATGAAACTAAACTTCAGAACAATTTCTGATCAAAACCTAGCCTAAAAATGTAATCAAAATTCATACCAAAATTTACATTCAAAATGCAGACAAAAATCAAACCAAAAATTTGGACTATAAATTAGACCAAAATTGAGACCAAATTCAAGCAAATTGGCAGTTCAAAAATCTGATCAAAATTCGTATAAAAATTGTCACTAAAATTCGCACCAAATTCAGAATAAATGTGAAACAAAATATTCAACTGAAATTCAGACGAAATTTAAGGCTAAAAATTGGATTTAAATTCAGACCAAAATTAAAACCAAAATTAAAACCAAAACTCAAACCAAAGCCAGACAAAAATTTTGGCCTGAACTTAGGTCAAAGAAATTCAGAACAAAATCCTGATAAAAAATTAGACCAAAACGAAGAATAAAATTCAGATCAAAAGCAGACCAACGCCAAACCAGAATTTAGAACAAATTCAGACTAAAATCAGGCTAAAGAATAAGCCAAACTTCAGAACAAACTTCAGAGTAATTTTAGACCAAACATAGGCCAAAATTTGGTTTAGAACTGTGATCAAAATTTGGACCTTTAACAGATCTGTAATCACATTGAAAGTTAGACAAAGTTAGGAACAAAACTCAGACCAAAACCAGACAAACATTTGGACCAGAACTTAGATCGAAACTCAGAGCAAAATTCAAACCAAAATTCGTTTTGAAAATTAGACTGAAATTGTGTCCAAAATTTGGACGAATCTTATACTAAAATGAAATGGAATTCAGACCAAAAATCAGACAAAACTGCAGACCAAAAACAACTTCTAAAATAAGACAATAACCCATATCATGATATTGGGGCTAAGAACTGATCAAAAACCAGAGAAATTCAATAAGATCGGAATTCAGACCAAATTAAGACCAAAACTTAAACCAAAACCTGAACAAAAGTTTGATCAAAATTAAGACCAAAACTCAGATCAAAAACCGATTCAAAATTTCTAGCAAAAAAATCCTGAATTTAGACCAAATTCAGACTAAAATCAGACTAAAATCAGACAAAAAATTAAACCAAATTTCAGAAACAATTTTAGAGCAATTTCAAACCAAACATAGACCTAAATTTGGACTAAAACTCAAATCAAAATTTTGACCAAATATGGACCAAAAATCAGATTAAAAGTCAAAGAAAATTAGGACCAACATTCAGACCTGAAAAAGACACAAATTTGGATTAGAACTTAGATCAAAATTCGGAGCATAGTTTAAACCAAAATTCAGTTTATGAATTGGACAAAAATTGTGCCCAAAATTAGACGAAATCTTACATAAAAAAGAAATCGAATTCAAACAAAAAATTAGAGCAATTTGAAACCAAAAACAAGACTGCAAACCGTATTATAAAATTGGGCATAATAACTGATCAAAAATCAGAAGAAATGTTATTGTCAATTTCTCTATAAATGGGACATCTATAAACTGAAGGCGAAAGTTGATACTCGAGATAAATTTGCATCGTCACTGAACACATATTATGTATTTACCAATTAAAAGAGATAGAGAAATATGCTTTTCTTGAAGCTAACAGGAATTCAAATAAGATTAGGTAAAAGACTATTTATTTTATTAGATACAATTAAAAACAGATCAAGTACAACAGAATATTGTACCTCAACCCATTTGAGGTTGGTTTACATAAAACAAATTTTTTCGCATTTTAAGTATAACCAAATCTTCAAGAAAGGAAAGTCAAAAGAAAACTTAAAACAAATGACAATATTATGTCGTAGAATTGCTTCAATCAAAAACAGTATAAAAAGCAGTAATTTGCTTTTTAATAAAATTACCAATGATTCATCATCCCCAACACTCACGAATAATTTCGCCGCTTGTACTCATTGAACAAACACAAAAATTAAATGTCTTTTAAAACTCAACTCGCTTTCTATACACAAAAACCACGCACTCTTCTCTTCATATACAAGCTACTGCTTCTTCAAATAATAATAATAATAGTAATCCTGAAAAGTAATTCCATTAATAGGATTCATAAAAAGGATAACAGGAGACAACATAACAAATACGAGCAAAATAAAATGCTCTTATTTGTTGTTTTCGGTGTTATTGTTGTAGAATATTATTGAAAATCTAAGCACGTACATATTCAATTACTTGTTGAACTTGGGCACATTTTGAAAGAAGAAAAAGAAAAAAACAAGACAGCGGCAAAAGAAAAGGCAAACAAACAGGAAATCATATTTTTTGTTATTGTGGCAAAATGAGATTATTAAATGGGCTTCTGGTAGACACCAAACCAATGACTACAACACCAATACCACAACCAATAACACTACCACCCATCATCATCACCATCACGAACTCACTTCAATAAAAACTTATATACCAAACACAAACAAAAAAAAAAAAAACAATATATGAAAAGTAAAAGATATCGACGACATACAAAATTGTTACTCTAATTGAGACTTTCATTTACAGATTGGCGTGGGAAACGACAGCAGCAGCAGAGAAGGAAACGAGGAAGTTGTAGGCGGCAAAGAAGAAAAATGGAAGTAGCAGCAAGTGCCAGCGGCTTAGTTGATATCTTGAAAGGTGTTCATAGAACGTTTTATTTTTTGGGAGGCTATTGAATCTGCCTGTCTGTCTGTCTGAGCTGTCTTAAGATATTTGTACATGCCAGGCTATACTTATATGTGAGTATGTGTGTCGCTCTTGCCTTAGCTTTTCCTTTTCGATAAAAACGTTGTATACTTTTAGGTGAATTGCATGTGTGTATTTCTTATTTTTGGTTTTCTTTACTGTACTTTGTATAGATATGTAGGTAGTATGCTTGGTAGATTATTGAATTGCCATATTGTTGTCTGGTTTGAGCAGCAATTTTGCACATTTGCTGTTGGTTTATATGTAATCGTATAGGTAGTCTTATGTACATAGGCATGCATGTATGTATGTGTATGTATTTCTTGTGGTTATGAAAGTGAAAACATTGCTGGCTGTGCAAACGTTATTTTGTTTTATTTTTTTTTTGTTTGTTTGGCTGAACGTGCTGTTCTTTTTCATATTACACATTTCTGACATTGGATTACTTCATCGTTTTTTCATTTATGAGATATCACTGTATGACAGTTATTGTTGAAATTTTTGTGGTAGCATCCGCCTACTACCTGCAAAAAAAAGAAAAGGAAAAGGTTTTGATTTTTGTTTTCTTGGGCTTTATTAATATTTCGCAATAGGAATATTAATGGCGGTATTGTATATCTTTTGCACACACATACATAACACACATAAGTGTGAGAAATTATACCTTTTTAATTTGTTTGCACAATTTTGTGAATCTTATGGATTTATTCTTTTGGGATTATTTAAATAAATGCGGTTAAAATAAATATGCATGAAAGATTTTATTCATCTGGAAAAAAATAAAATAAAATTTTATATAAAGGTTGAGTTGTGGTGTCCTTAATTCGTAATTATTTCTTTTGTAGGTATTTCTATGGTGCGAAAGTACCGGGTCTTTTGCAACACTCCCATCTCTCCGCCTTACAAGATTTAAATCGAATTAAGGTTGATTCATATGGAACTAATACAACACTATATGACAGGAATGACAATGTAATGACAAAAGCCATTCACACTTACCGATCGATAGGATAAGACAAAACCCATCGTTCTTAATATACCGAATAATGTGATACGACACGACTTAATGCAAGTCGGAAATAACTATCTAGTATAGTTCTCAGCTTTGGTTGGGTTGTGCCATGAAATGTGGACAAAATAAACTTATTTGGCATTTACTTTTTCTTAACCATTTTGTTGGTGACGTGTTACGCCGATTCTACACGAATCAATTTTTAATTGGCTCATGTTCTACACCGACATTATACCATTCAAAGCTGTCTAACTGCAGGATAATGATTGTCATATCCAATATTGTTTAAATGTTTATACATTTTGCATAATTTCGAGTTAATTTCAATATTTGATTGCCCAATTGAGATGAATACATATACATTTTAAATATTTTATAATGTTAAGGTGACCAGAAAATGACCAGATGAATGCAAGTCCTCATTAAACGGTGCTTAAGAATTAAGTATTTATCAAATTTTCTAGCCTCATACAATATCTAGTGAGTAGTTACTCTACAGATCAAAAATGAACCCGCTTGAGATTTGTATCAGAAGGCCAAAATGAAAGTGGATTGGTCATGTTAAGGGATCCACTAATATAAAGGGGTGAAGAGCTGGCTCTCTAACACTTAAAATTAATTAAAAGCATTTGCCAGAACGGAATGCACAATGAAGAAAACGAAGAAGCCTAATAAAAAATTAAATTTTTTAAATTAGTTCATTCGAATATAGACACTTTTCGAGTTTAAATTATTTCACTTCTATCCAAAAAAGTAAAAAAGCCAAAGCTGTGATTTTTGTTAAGTGTACTATGGTCATTTTATAAGTCTTTTAAGTCTTCCGTAATGTTCACAGAAGACACAGAAATTGTTCCACCGATCATGCCTTTGTATTTTAAGAAAACGGAGCTAATATTTTTCACCACAAAAATAAAATTCAAAGCCCAAACACTAGCTCTTTTACAGAATAACTAATTATCTAGAAGTCGTGCAATATCTTTGTATACTTGGAATATCAGGCATTATATTGAGGATTCAGAGATCAGATTTTACCCCTCAGTTTAGATCCAACAGATGCTTTAAGCATGCAGATGGATACCAATTTAGTTGCATATCAAAAACTGTTTTCCCAATTAGAGTAAGTTTGATTAAAGAAAAACAAAACAGTTTTGTCAAATCTTAACAAACCGAATAAACCAAATTGATCTTAAACTCAATTTTAGGTGAAATTTACTTAATTAAAAAGGATTAAAGACTCCATTGGTTGGGCAGAGGCTTAGTTCTAAAATTTATAGTTAAATCAGAGCAGAGCATTTACAATTGTCAAAATGTTGTCCATGCAATTGAAAATATCAAATGAATAGGGCAAACATAGGAAGTTCTATCAAGCCAAGGATGATTAACTGTCTGCATTAGTCCAATGTTGCAATGCTCAGCCACAGTTTAGTTATATCTGGAGAGATTAACGAAATGATGCGGGTTTTAATGCGCATGGTTTCAGTATTTATTCAGAGGAGGAAAAGCAATGAAAGCTGGGGCACTCCAAAAATGGTTTTTGTTTGAATAACGGAATGATTTTCGGTCTGATTTTAGGAATTTGAGTTGTCACTTATATATACTTATATAAATGTGATTTTTTGCCTGACTTTTGGTCTGCTTTTGATCCTTGTTTTGGTCTGAATAGTGAGATGATTTTAGTTTGTGTATTGATTTTGGTTTTTGGTTTGCTTTTGACCTGAGTATATTTTAAATTTTGGTGTAATTTTTAGTTTGATGCTTTTGGTGTGAATTCTGGTCAAATTTTTCCATGACTTTTTGCCTGGTTTAGTTCTGAGGATTGATGTGACTTTTAGTTTGAGTTTTGGTTTAAGACTTGGTCTGATTTTTGGCCTGAATTTTAGTCCGCTTTTGTTGTATTTACGTATGTATGTTTTGGTTTAAATATTGAGACTATTTTTGGACCGAATTTGGTATGAGTATTGGTCAACATTTTGGTTTGCTTCTAGTCGGAGTATTAGTCTGAGTTATGATCTTAATGTTGGTCTGCTGGTCATATCGGAATTTGATCTATGCTTTACACTAAATATTGCGAAGATTTTTGGTGTGTATTTGGTCAGAACTCTGATGTGCTTTCGTCCAAGTCTCGGTCTAAATATGTGGTCTCAATTTGATATGAACTTTGGTCTGAATAGAGCAATGATTTTGGTCTGTTTTTTATACTGAAATTTAGCCTGCTTTTAGTCAAAGTTTTAGTCTGAATATTGGAATAATTTTTGATCTGAGATTAATGCTAATATAGGTATGATCTGTATTTGATTTGGATATCTAATTGGTCTAATTTTTGGTCTGAACTTTGATTTAAATATGGGTCTGAATATTGGTATGAATTTTGATCAAACTTAAGGGTAGGTTTCTTTTATACAGCACAGCGTAGTTCAATTATTTTCAATCGTAATACGAATTCACAAAGCATTGCTTTTGTGGGATCAATTCTGCAGTACGTTTGGTAAGCTTTCCCTAGAAAGCCTTTTCATGCAACCTTAACTAAAAACAACTGTTGAACCTGACTGTCCAAGTCTAAGACCCTTTGGCTTATAATACTATAATTTCTTTTTTCATATGGTCACTCGAAAAGTACATAAATATTTTTTCTAAGTGAAATGCATATGTAAATATGCATATGTATGAGTATATCTATTTGGGAACATGTCTGAATACAAATATGTATATATGTATAAATGTGCATGTATGCATCTGTGTATATTTTTACTAGTCAACCACATACATTTTCCGAAATGAGCTTGTTGTGATGTGATAACAAACCAAATACAGTGAAATATTTTCAACATATCCGAAAAATGCACAAAATAAAATGTTGTTGCTGTGTTGTTGTATTTTGTTGCAACAACATAACATAGTGGCAGGCAACAGCAATGTGCATATGCAAGTGTATGAGTGTGTGTTCATTTGTGTGTGTAGTAGTGTGGCATAGAATGAAATTTAAATTAATTCAATTTGAATGAAACGAACCAACCAAAAATGCGGTGAGTGATAACGATTGAATGGACAACGACAATAGAATCACAAACATTTATATTGTTGTGTATGTATGTGTGAAAAGTGTTTGATAAAAAATTTGTGCAATGGAATAAAAAAAACAAAATATAAAAAAAAATTAGCAAAAAACCGCAGTGGCATTTTTTTTTTTTGGTTTGTTTTTTTTTTTTGTAGTAGAAAAAAAATCAAGAAATCAAATAACAGCAAAAACTTGTCTGCAGTGAAATCAATAAATTTTTGTTGCATTCAGGTTTTTAGCATAAATATTTTTATCTTAAATGTTGAACTCAAATGTTTATATATATGTAGATGGATAATGTACATATTTATCACAATCTCCATTGCCATCATCATCATCATTTTTATTGACCTCAACGTTTTGCGCTTTCGAATTAATTGATTTTGCAATTTATTTTTTCATTACGCTCGTTTGTTGTTATTGTTGTTGTCATTTATTTTTATTTCCAATATCACTGCATCCAATGCCAGTAACTACTCTGCTCCATTGCCAATACTATCTCGATGGTTGTATGTATATATGTGTATGTGTGCATGTATGTTTGCCACTACCATCGCTTGCCACATAATGGCGGAATTTTGACTTAAATATGCAATAAATTGCATTCGAAATGAAGTTATACGCTTACAAAAGCGAAATTTTGCAACAGAAATAACTTTCGCTTTGATGTTTGTTGTTAAAAATTGCATCCAAATGCGACAACAACAACAACATTAATAACAACAACAACATCGTTAAAAAGAAAACGCAAAAAAAAAAACACATCCACACAATCAGAAAATAATTAAATAAATTCCAATACTGATTAAATTTAACTTTGGTTAAACAAACATTTACAAACAAACGAACAAACAAATAAAAGACGAAAATAAAAAAGAATTTAATTGATTGATTGGATTATTTGAAAATGAAATACAATCAAAAATATGCGGTGCCTAAAGAGCTGCATGCGAAGTTAATCAATGATATACATATATAAATTTGTTATAGTTAATATTAGTTAAAAAATTAATACTTAACTATGTATGGTGCTCTAGATTTTTTTTGTAATACTCCAAAAGAGCAACTTTTTTAAAATGTGCCCTGAAATTTTTGAATGAGATCCGTTATAATTTATTCGGTGCACGGCCGTAATTTTATATAGGAGAATTTATTTGAAACTTTTCACTTATTTTTCTCAAAAAAAAAAAAAAAAAAAAAACAACGTTTTCAAAGTCGGTGAGCACGACGTTTTGGAAATTGCTTAACCGATCAAGCTGAAACTTAAATACACTAACAAAAGAACGAGCGAATTGAATTCTTTCTCTAATAGATAACCCATTTTGGCCTGACTGGTCGATTTATCGCCCAGTAACTTTAAAATTACGCCAAAAATAAATTTATAAAGTTTATCTAAACGTTATCACTTTTTAACATTTCTAAATATACTGACTTTAAAATTGCATTTAGATAATTCAAATACAGTCAACGCTCGAAACCGTGAACTAATAAAAACCAAGTAGTAAAAACCAATCACGTTTAAGAGATTTTTCACGTTCGCGATTGTTGAAAAAAATTACGGAAACTTTATGATCTTACCACAGAATTACCTTCACTTTAAATATTACCTTTTCTCTTAGTTTCTTTTAGTAAATATATCTAGAGGATTCCTGAAATTATAACAATTTTCTAAGAAATTTTGTTCACGTTTTAGAGCTTTCAGACTTTTGTTCACGTTTTAGAATAGTCAATGGAAAAAAAAGTTAGTTTATGTTTACGTTAGTGGATGTTCACATTATCGAACGTTAAGTGTATATAGTATTTCACCTGATTTAAAGATTAGATGAAAAAACATATTTTTGATGTAGAAATTTCAGCTAATTTAAAAGATAATAAAGTGTTTAATTTTTAATAGCATTTCTTGGAATTTTATTACTATCAGGTTAGGTTTATAAAAAGTAAAAAAAAAGAGACGGATATGGGAAATAAAATTTAAGATCGAAAAGATACTCTTATCAAAACTAAATGTTGCAGTTGTATTGATGATAAATTGAAGATATTTTTATGAAAAACAGATGCCTACCATCGATGGTGGAAAAACGCTAGTCATGCTGTAAAAAATTCTCTTTCCATTGTCTTTAAAATTTACAAAGTTATGATTACAATTTTGTTGTAATTTTAAAAAGTTTTCAGTTTCAGGGTGAAAATATAACAAGAACTCCCAAAACTTTCCTCTAAATATGGCCTAGTCCCGATAAATTTATGGCATTTTATTGTCTGCGTGCCTCACTATGCCCTGGCACCAAAACGAGGTGTACAAAGTTGTAAGAAGCTAGATTGGTTAGAAGCTATAGTCAGTCTTAAACCAGCTGGGATATAATTTTGCTCTACTGTTTGAGTATATGGATATTATTTTGTTTAACACAGATCTGTTTTATATTTCCTTAAGCAGGGAACCCTTTGTTTGTGTTATAGCATGGACAAGTTGTGACTGATAAAGGCGGTTCAAAATTGGCACGCAGGAAAGTTGCTGTATCTTTTTAACCAAAACACTCAGAATAACAAATAATGCATTAAATGATAAGTTTAATATTGTGTTTTAATACTATAATATTAAAAGATTTAAATTTCTTTGTTGTGCAAAAAGTTCCGGGTATTCCTTTTAATGGACCCCATCAACCTTTGAACATCCGCTCTGGATACTTTTGCGGCTATTTGGTTCCATTTTAGTAACATTGAATTCACATTTTTGACAATACCTGAATTTTTCTTCAACTTATATTTTGTAATAGCCCAGTATTTTTTGATCGGCCGAAGCTGGGGGCAATCTACTTTATTTTTCTGATACTAATAGTTTACTTAGAGTAGTGGCAACTGGCTAAATCAGGCCAAAACTTCACTGGCGAACCAATGGCAATGTTCGTTTCGAAAGGCGCTCTTTGATGTATATATCAGACGTCATAGAAGAGGATGTCACAAATGCCCTGGATTTGAGACCACAGCTGCAAATAGCCTGCCACACCATTGCTTTCTTTGCAAATTTATCCATTTTATGTACTTGAATTTCGAGAGTACATTACCACGATTCGTTGCCATATAAAATTTTTGACCTGGAAGCTGTTTAAGATCAAATTTTACGTATGATTCGTCATCCACAATAATGCACCCATTGAATTTGGTCAAAACATTATTATTAAGAGGACGAGCACGTTTTTTGGCCAGCAAATTCTGTTTGATCTATTTGGATATTTTATAGCACGATAGTACTTTAGTCCAGCTTTTATGCGTATTCGTCTAGCAGTACTTTTGCTGGTATTGAATTTTTTGGCACGATCGCTATCCGATAGTCCGGGATTGCTTTTGATGGACCTCAAGATCTTTGCCTTTAATTTTAGGTTGGTGGTTCCCGTTTTGTTCACAACTTTTTTAGCTCTTTCAACACTAAGAGTTTCTTTATATCTCTATAACTCTACATACCGTTCTTTTGGAGATATTTAACACTTTCGCAATTTTTGAACCAGACCACGACGGATTTTCGATAAATTTGTTCACAATCAATTTTCTATTTGCAGCTTCCATTGTACACACAATCACCAACTTGCGATCAATTAATATGAAAAATTTATCAACTAACGGTAACGGTATTGTAAACAAATCCCAGTAAAAAATTTGTTGTTCTTATGACTACGGGCGACGTGGTGACCACAACAAAGCGTGCCAATTTGGCGTGAACCGCGCTTTAACTTGTGATTGAAATCAACGAGGAGTAAACATTTTTAGAATTTTTAAATTGCACCGTAAAACCGTAAGGATAATTTAAGGGTAACTCGGGGTTTTTTTATTTCGATTTCAGGTGGTTGTGGTCTTCAGACGCCGTAACTACTTTTCCGTGGGAAATATTTTGTCGAAGACCTCATGATAGGTTTGACGATTGTTTACCCAGTATGGTCACATATTGGGCAATGGTTTCATACAACACTCCACAAGGTGGGTAACGGGGGTGGTGGAGTTTTACTGCCTTAGTAATTTTCTTCTCTTCTTTCAAGATAAACCACTTTCTATTAGCCATGTTAAAATACGAGTTAAAATATAATCAACTTTTTATTGGTTCTGCATAATCCAAAGCGAAGATCTCAGACGTGATAGAACAAATCTTAGTACAGAATCGGAATCAGCAACTCCTAATTACTCCTTTACTCTTAGAAAGAAATTTAATTCTCATTTCGATTTGTTAAGGTGTCAAATTATTGCACAGTGTTATTTAACAGCAAATGGAGGGAAATAAAAAAAAAATGAAATTAAAATTTCACTGATTTGATCAAAAAAAATTTTCAAAATTACTGAATGAAAGTGCATCCACAATTATTTTTTTACCCTATTATAAATTTGTTATTACTCCATGGTCACAATTTTTTTTTTTAAGGAAATATGATAGAATATTATATTAGAATATTGCTCATATATTCAAAATAACTCTTTTTTTTATCGAAATATACAAAATAGTAAAGCAATACAGTAATTTTTTATTTGTAGTGACACGTTGATCTCATGCGGCGAGGAGATTGATTTTAAATATTTATGGGCAGTTTAAGGCCAATGTATCACCATCGTGGCAGAACAGAGTAGCCATAGATTGGAAGATCTTGGCCGACCAAACTGCAGTTGGTGTGGTATAAGCTACAAAAGGATAGCTGAAGAATCAGATAAAAATGAGGCTGGCAGGAAAATACCGCAAACTCCACTGAAATATATTCCTTGTGAAAAACACTACTGCCTTCAATGTTTCTTTAACTTTAAAAAAATGATTCAGAATCAGAAGAATTGATGTACAAAGTTAGTAAAAATACACATATCGTCGCCTGAGGATTGATTTAACGTATGTGCATACGTATTCGTATACCTATACGCCATATCAATTCTCAGACGACGTTATGTAAATGTATGTATGTGTAGTTGAATTAAACTATTACAAATAAAAAATATAATAAAAAGAAATACAAAAAGCTATAAGTTTTAACAGCCGATTTAATGATATCCTGGTTCAAAACTTGAAGGCCAAGAAATATAAATGGTCACAGCATAACAAAGCCAAACAACAACCGTTGGCTGTGTAAAAACTTGGACTGCTAGTGTGTTTTAAGCTCAAATATCCACTAAAAATTTACTAAAATATAGAAGTAATAACTAAATCTAAAATTTACATGCATATAAACTCCAAGTCCTGCTTATTGAACTGCCAATTTTCGTTTTTGACAGCCAATCAAAATTCCAGATCACAAGTCATAAAAACAAAAGCAAATAAAAAGAAAAACGAAGATAAAAGTAACAAAATAAATATAAACACATTTATGTAAACATTTAGCTGTCCATTTTTAACCTCTATACAATCGGTAAAAGGAAAACAACAAAACTTTCAAAAAGCTAACAAGTAACAAAAACAACGAAAATAAACTCAATTCACACTTAACTTCATAGCGTCAAAATAAAGGGGGAAAACTCCCTTTTCTCACACACACACATGCCCAACCCTGCTCTCAGATTTTTTCAGCTCTTATATGGTGAGACTAGACTCATGTAACTTATGAAAATATAAGGAAGAGGGGAGAAACGACAGGGGGTAGAAAAAAACACACACACGCACACACACAAACACATGCAGTCAAATAAATAAAAACGTATGAGCATATTATCTGCGTGTTTACATCACAATTTGATCCCAAATGATTTTTATACTGTATGCGTGTGTCGGTTATTTTTCGAATTTATTTGCTTCCATACTTTTCATCTGTCTATTTGGCTGGCTGCTCTTTTTTGTACTCCTACATCATCTTCATCATTGCCTTACTTGGCATCAGTGCTCAGTTTTACATTGACTTCCAATTCGATTTCCGCTTTTTTTTTTCTTTCTTACATTTTTATGATATCCTTTTGCTGTTATTATTTCTAACCTTATGTATAAACATAAACACACATGCATACGAAATCATATGTGAGTATGTATGTGTCCTACACATGTAAGTAAGAGTACGATATAGCTTTGCTTAAAATATTGAAAACCACATTTTATTTTATTATATTTTTCTTTTCCCTTTTTCTTCTTACTTCATCGAATATTTTTGACTTACTTTTTGCGGTAATAACTGCTGAATGCGCAGTTTGTTTGCTCAGTTTATTTGTTAATGTATATTAGAGTGATCCTTAATGTTGAAGTTGGGAATATTTTTCCATACGCCCACTAATTTTGTTCCTTTATACCTAATAACACTGCGCAACACCAAAAATCAAACCGCACCGGACTATTTTTTTTCGGAAAATATACCAATCCAATAGCAAAACCTTCTCTGGGTTTGTAAAAGTTAGCTCGATTTTTTTTTTATTATCTTTTTAATTTTTTGAGCCTCAGGCCATTTTCGGGTTTTTCATATACCACAATTTTGAATCAAAAATCGACTTTTTTTGGATGTATCCGATGTATGTCATCGTGATTCTTTTTAGAAATGGTCGATAAGAAAAATCATCGTTGGACTTTTAGACAAACATCTTTCTCCTAATTATGAAGGATATATGCGACGAATGTTGGATGCTTTTTCCAAAATTGAAGTCGATATATCGCTAAAAATTCACTTCCTTCATCACCATTTGGACTACTTCAGTCAACAGTGGACCGAATAAGATGACTTGGGAGTGGTCTATCATCAAACTGCAATGTCATTCAATCCAGATAAAGAGGAAAACGATATCCAGATGCCATATCAGCTAAAACATGTTGGTGGAGTAAACATATTTTTCAATACGACCACGAAGAAAATGAAAATGAAGAACGAGAAAAGGAAGGAGAAGAAGAAATGGACGGAATAGAATTCTCTGGTGATGAATCAGATAATTCGGACGATGATGTTAGAAATGGTTTATTTTTTTGTAATAAAATCTGTGCTACTTTTCTAAAATTCTCTTTTATCTATTTAATCTCTTCCAAGATTTCGTACAAAAACCCGATTCCATCAAATTTAAGTTCAATTTAGTATCTGTAGTTTATAAACTATCTTTTCTAGTTCATTTTAATACATTTTTGCCAGAAGAAATGACAAGGAATTTTAAATATTTTCGAAATTAGCGTAAAAAACATTCCAAAAAATTGTCATTTCTCTAAAATTTGGTCTCAAAAATTTGGTTTCAGGATATAGGTTCTTTACAAAATATGGTTTATTTGTATATAAACGACATTTCTAAAAAGAATCATGATGAAATACATTCGACACATCCAAAAAAATCGATTTATAAGTCAAAATTGGGGTATATGAAAAACCCAAAAATGGCCTGAGGCTCTAAAAATTCAAAAAATAATAAAAAAAAAATCGAGCTTAACTTTTACAAACCCTCGTTGGGTTTTTGCTAGTGGATAAAAAGAAAAATTGTCCGATCCGGTTTGATTTCGATGACCCGAAAATTGTCGCATAGTGTAATGCAAGCTGTAAAAGTTTCAGACAAAAATATTTATATTTAAACGTGCCTCCTCGGCATCAAAAAATGTGGTATGTTTGTATGTATGTAATATGCTGCTTATTTATTTAAATTATTATTTTTATTATTATATTTATTGATTTTCCCATCTATTATACCCGCACTAACAATAACTGAAAAAAAATCTCAGATAAAAATTATTATGAACTTTTGGTGGATTTTTTACTCTACCGACTTTACTATTTGATAATACGGAAGTGTTTTTCACATACAAACTTTGAGTCCGAGGAGGCACGTTTAAATTTAAATATTTTAGTCTGAAACTTTCACAATTTAAATTTTTCACATAAAGGAACAAAATTAGGGGGCGTAGAGTAAAAACAATTTATAAAAAATTTCCCCCATATGCCTAAGGACCACTCTAATGTATGTACAAGTATGCGTGTATTGCCATGTTGCGTGTTTAAACACACACATATATATATATATATAGCACGTTAACAACTTCAGTGACTGACCAACCCTCTGGGGACTTTCGCACATTCTCGCATACTCATAAATGTCTTTCAATCATAATGTTTCAATAAGTCAAAATCGATTACGAACTTCATAAGAAATTTATTGCGTTGTGTAAATATGACATTGACTTCCTCCGCTATCCCACACGGAACCCTTTTGACCTACGACTTTCGACTCTTCTGCTGCTTGTTCCTATGTTATTTTCCTCTTTTTTTGGTATTGGTAGTTGGAAGGAGTTTTTGTTTCGTTGGTGGTAGTTGAGACATTATAATGAAATTTTGATTGTTGAAGTGTTAAAATATTGAAAGGAAAGTTTATATTAAGTTTTGCTAATGTCCTTTTTGTTTATTTTAGAAAAAGTTATTTGAAAAATGGAAGTTATTGTGTAGTAATATTAAACTGTTATTACATAAATAGTGTTTCTTCAAAAAATAGTTTTTCTAAAAAATATAGCCAAAACAGGTAAAAATTATGTATTTTACTAATCTTATCTCTAAACAGGTTGAACTGTTGGAAATAACAAAAGCAACATCCAAAGAAAACATTTTTCATCGAAAAATACATACTTCGGGTCATTGAAGGTCAAAATCACCCAAATCCAATATTTGATTTAACTTAATTTTTTGAACGTATTGACTGACATCGAACTGAACTTTATGTGAGTATGATAGTGAACCACACTTAATTTCATGGAAGCATAATCGACAGTGGATATACTAGAAAATATAAGTTTTAAAACGTGAAATATATGCAAATCACTATTCAAAGTTTTTCATCTGTCTGAGAGTTATCAATATATTATACAAGAAAGTTTTCTATAAATTTGAGTATTGCCAGTTTTACATGGACACATGCGAATCCTGGATATCTTATACAAAGATTTTCAGGGGACGCGTATGACAATAGACGGCATGAAAAAAGTCAAAGTAACTTAGAAAAGTTATAAGACTCGGATAGCGTCGACGTGGAAGTTGCGGATAAAGATATCAGCATTTTCACTGATGCTTATCTGCTGAAAGGTAGAATTAGGGCAGGTATTTTCTCAGATGAGTTAAATTTGTCCTGTGTTCTATGTTTGGGAAAATATGTGTCCGATTACCAGGCAGATATGCTGGGTTTAGTGCATGCACTGGACCACCTTAATGTGAATCAGGTTAATGGAAAGAGAATTGTAATTGCCTTTGACAATCAATTAGTGATTAAGTGCATAAAGCGGACAGATTTAACCTCTAGGTTGGTCATGAATTGTGCTCAAAAACTTAATGAGTGCGCTCGTGTAAACGAGCTTACACTGATGTGGGTGACATTCAAGCATAGAGCAAAATGAAACTGCTGATCTTTTGGCTAAAAAGGGTTCAACAGATAAATTTTGTGTACCAGAACCATGCATCGCCATTGCTGATGGATTGGTGGAGGGCTTGTTAAAACAGTGGATAAACTCTGAACATCGTAAAAGATGGAAGGAGGCCACTGATTGCATGCAGGCAAAGACGGCCGTGAATTGGTCATGCAGTGAGTCAGCAAAAGTGTTCGGACTAAACCGAAAGACTTTGAGCTGACTAACAGCGCTGAATACGGGTCACGGTCCTTTCAGGTATTATCTCAGGAAACTTGTTGAGGATGACACCTGTAGGTTATGTCTGGAGGAGCTGGAAACTTCAGCGCTCTTACTATTCCAATGCCAGCGTTGGCGAGCAAAAAGTTGGCAATCTTGGGGCATCGATACGTTGATGAATCTGAGATTGGCCACCTGGCCTATAAGGATATGCTTGTATTGATGCAGGATACCAATAATACTCGGAACATGCTCGTTTACGAGTGCTTAGAGTAGAGGTATCAGGCGATAGGGGACGAAAAGGGATCCGTCTAGATCTAATTCTGCTAATACCCAAACTAATAATAATAATTGTCAGTTTTTTATTTTTTCATAAGCATAAAATTTCATATAAAATTCATCGACTTAAAATCTATCAATCAATCTCATATCATTGATTATGAGCTTAACTAATAAACAAAATAATGCCGTCATTATGTGTCATGTTAGGTCGACATTAATAAATATTGCCCATCGTTATTGTGTAAGGTTAACTATACGTTATAAAAAAAATATATATATATTAATATTTTATGCTGATTTAAATATTATTTTTATTTCTAAAACCTTTGTATGTATATGAACTTTAACATTTATTAAAAAAAAAAATACTTTTACAAAAAAAAAAAAAGAAACGCATACACATATGCACATTTATTCATAAACAAATACACATGAGCAAACACACACACATGCTGTGGCACAGGTGCTGAATAAATACTATTCCCTACCTTTAGAATACTTTACAATAAGTACACAATATACACTTTACGCTTTTGCTCACTTTTCAATTTGCATTCTTCTGTAATGTGCCACTGCCGCTGTTGTTTTTGTGTTATTTTTTTATTATTATTTTTTATTTTACTTCTATTCGCATGACAAAGCGCCTAAAAGCAAACAACAGAATCTTAATCAAAATCATACGGAGTGTTGCGTTTCGCTAGCTATATATTTATATATGCAGGTATATGTATGTGTGAGTTTTTGCTTGGGTATGTGTGTGTGTGTGTTTGTGTAAGGGAACTTCATTTTCATTCATTATTTTGAATTTTCATTCACATTTCAACGCTTTTCCGCTGCTGGTGTTCTCAGTGCCTTTTCCTTTTTTTTTTACCTAGATTTATTCTTTTTTTTCATTTGTATACTCATTTTGTTTAAAGAAAGAATAAGAATTAAGAATAATAGTTAGAAAGAAAAAAAATATAATAAAATGTAAAAGAAATTTTTATAATTTTTGGAAACAACAAAATCGCAGCTGCACTTTTTAGCTTTCAGCTTTATTTTTTTTTTCAGCAGTTGGCACCTGCTGTTTGATTTAATGAATGTGACAGTCTTTGTATTTGCTCGAAAATAACTATAGGCACTGTGAAGGGGTTGAGACGTGCTAGTGAGCGGCTGAGCGTAAAAAATTAAATTCAAATTTCATTACTTTATATGTGCTAAGAGTGAATTTTAATATTTATGTGCAAATATAACTTTTTTTTTTTTTGCATATCTCCCGTAGGTACCACGAAAGGTAATCAAAGAGAAAAATGTATACTACTACGACTACAGGATTAATGCACAACAACTATAACAACAATAATAGCAACAAAAATAGCCACGGGATATTTTATAATGATATCCTGTACTATAAGCTCACAGAAAGAAAGAGCGAGAAGGATTCATTATTATCCCTACCTATCAAATTTTATTAGCATATTTCTAGGGGTAAATTTTTCATCATCGTCATCATCATCATCATCATAGACTCCAACCAGCAGTGACAGCACTGGCAGCGCTTAATATAAAATATATTCCATTTCATGAATGCTTTAGTGAAGGTGAAAATAGAAAGCTAAAGTTAATGAGCGCAGCAGTTTTTATGCTTTAGGATTTCACTATTTTTTATCCTTTCATCCTATTAATTAATAATAAAAGATTATAATAATAACGAAAGAGAAAGTATACGCAGTTGTTGTCCTTCACCGAATTCAAAAGAAAATGTGTTGAGGATTGCAATTTTGAATAATTTGTAAATAAGCTTTAAGCTAACATAAGTAAAGGTAAGAATTACGATGAATGTAGAAGCTTGGGTTTAGATTTATTTTAAGTATCTAGATTGTGCAAAAAAAAAGAGGTCAACTGAATTTGCCCCGGTGGTCTTAAGTTTTCACATATTTGATCAATTTTCAGTATATATTATTAAAATTTGAGCATTTAAAAAACACACACTTTGTTGTAGCTACGGTTTCAAATTCTACGCACTGAATTATATGATGGTTCTTCTTGATGAGAGTTTAATACAGTAGCGTAGTCAGACGAGGGACTGGCAAGGATGCAAAAAATAATGGACATCTCTTTGAATGTGTTGTTTTTTAGCTTTACATGACAGAAGTAACGACTGCCACTGAAATTTATATCAAGGAGTGGTTGAATAAGACTTAATCCACTGGTTATGTTTTAGTTTAACTTAACAATACGTCACTATTCAAAAAGTAGGACAAGGGTCTTACAGAGTGAATAAAATTAATGTGGTGTCAAGAGGTGGAAACCAGCGTCAAAAATATTTAATGCTCAGCTCGTCCAATCGAACGATATTGTGCTTTCGTGAAATCAACACCGTGGGCAGGAAGCGACGATAGGTTGCATAAAAATGTCGGCAAAAACTGAAAGTAGGGGTGTATTTGTTGATGATTACAGGTGAAAAATCCGTTTGGAATGAAATCCTAGCTGCTTCTCTTTCAAAGATATCCGTGTTTTACATACAGTAGGTGGATAAAGTAAGATGTCAAAATGAAAAGAGAACTTTAACACCAAATATCTTCTCAAAAATAGATAGCTATTAACTTATTTTTATTTTATTATAAAACTACATGAAATGTTGTTGAAATAGCAATAACATTATAAGTAGTCAAATTTAGTTCTGATTTTCTTTTAAATTTTAATATTACTAAGTGACAGTACGATGATGTAAAAGCTTTAGCATGAATTCGTATTCTATGATAAAAATAAGATTTTTACATCGTTTTGGAGCATTTTTTCCCAAACTACAATATTATCACCATTTTCCTTTATAACTCGTTAGTTTGGGGAGTGTGGTCTGAAACACACATTTTCAATTTGTGCTTAGATTGCCATTTGATGATGAGTCAGGGCTAAATGAAAATAACATATCTCTTTCATTGAATAAATTCCAGTACTTTTTTTTTAAGTTTTGTGATCTGAAATGATGAAAACATTAACTACTAAGATTTTCTCTTCAAGAACTGGTACGTTTTTTCTGGGCTTATAGAGCTTATAAGCGTTCAATTTGGTTTCCAATGACACAAATTTTATAAAATCATTCTTGAACATATATCTTGAAACATTTTTTTTCTTTCAGATGCTTTAAAAGCCAGAAAAAAGTCCACTGAAGAGAGAAAATTCTTCAAAAATCATGCAAACTATGAGCTTTTCTCATTCTTATCATGGATTTATCCACCCACATTAATATTTTGAAGCAAAACTTAATTGGTTTTAATTTTATAGCGATAACGATTTAAAACTGTAAAGATTTTATGACAAAGCCATTTTGTAGAAAGTCGAGTACATAAAATGAATAGAAACGATTTTTGGAGACTTCTCCTTTACTATGGGCCCATTATTAACCTCTTAGGCATCTCAAAGAGGAAAACAGTTCTAAAATGTTTGTACATGGGTAGTATAATCAAAATTGTATCACTGAAAACCAAGTTTAATGCTGATATAGTTTTTAATCCTTCAAAAGACGTATCAGTACCTAAAGAGAAAAGCTGAATAGGTATAGTTTTTATCAATTCAGATTACAATGTCCCATCAAAGTTTCTAAAATGGTGGTTAAATGGGTTCATAATGATGAAAGAAGCATTTTCTATTGATCACCATTAAGCCCTGACTCGTCATCAAACGGTAATGCAAGGACAGACTCAAAATGTATTTTTAGAAGAACGCTCCCCACAGTATTATGGAATCAAGGAAAATCGTGATTAATGGTTTGAGGAAAATTACTCCAGAACAACGTAAAAATCTTGTTTTCACTAAAACTGTTGGCCAAAAAAGTGGCCATTTTGGATGTTGAAGTTTTTGATAACTTACTTTTGCACTATCGTTCTGTCACTTAGTAATTATTAAACCATAAAAGAAAATCAGAACTAAATTTGGCTCCTTATAATGTTATGGCTATTTCAACAACATTTCATGTAGTTTTATAATGATGTTAAAATAAATTTAAAGCTATCTATTTTTGAGAAGATATTTGATGTCTTTTCATTTTGATATCGTACTTCATCCACCTACTGTATGTAAAACATCTTTGAAAGAGAAGCAGCTAGGATTTCATTCCAAACGGATTTTTCACCTATAATCGTCAACAAATACACCCCTACTTTCAGTTTTTGTCGACATTTTTATGCAACCTATCGTTGCTTCCTGCCCGCCGTGTCAAAGCTCAAAAGCACAAATTTTACTATTGCATAAAATGAAGAAGAAGAAGTGTTTCAGATATTTTTCCCTTGTTATTATTCTGATATTGTTTGACTGTCAAATCTTAAGGATCTTATCTCAGTAGGTAGATCATTCAATTCCTTTCCTGATTAGTTCTTATATTATGGTGTTAGCTCCTATTCTCAAAAAAGGTTGAGTACAAATGTGATTCTTTGGCGTTGCTTTCTTTGCTAAGCAATCGGCTCCCTCTCTTTTGCATGCAATTTTATATGTCGCGGAACCTAAAATATGGTGACCTTTTATGTGTTGCCTAATTGATTCAGCAGCTCAAGACATTCCCAGACTAGTTTTGAAGGATTCTGAATTATTGTCTGAGTATATTCCTAGAACTTGTTGGAGCACACAGCCATGTGTTGAGTGTCTGGTTTTCCGTCCATTTGCTCCTGAAGTCTTCGTTAAGTTAAAGCGGCCTGTATGGCTCATTGTGGTACCACATGGTCATGAAGTCTAAGTTTTCCTTATAATATATAGCTAATTGGTATTTAAGATATGTCATATTTGTCGAAGTTCTTATAAGTTTCTATTTTATTTTCTTAAGTAAATCTTTTGGCTTTGACTGAAGACGGTGTTTTTTAACAACTGCAAAGTTCTAAGTTGCTGCCAACAGTAAGTTTTATGCTATAGTACATGTACTGAAATTTTTTGTTTGATATCCAACTTTGTACTAAAATTTTTTTTTAAATTTTTTAATTATTATTTGTTCTTACCACCATTTATTGTAAGCATTGCCTTAGTGAGTGGCAATAGGAATAAGTTGCTTCAAGTTATATGTTTGCCGTTTATGCAAATATGTTTTAAACATTTTGTGGTATTTTTGTGAAAACAATTTCGTTGCAATTTTAACAATGCAGCAGGTGGTGTTGAAAGTTATTGAACATGGATATAAACATACTGCAATATGAATATGTAAACTTAAAGAAATGATAATTTAAAATTTTGGAATGAAAACTTGTGGTTAGACTCATAAATTCATTAGTTTTCAGTTCGTCTGTCTCCTTTTCCGTTTCTCTCTGCCTGTCTCAATGAGATGCTCTCAATAGCCGGAGGTTTTTGCCCTTGGTTGTTATGCTTTCTATAACATTCTATATCCTTGATCGATTTTTAATTTTGTTGGCTCCACATGGAAGCCTAATATAATTACAACAACAAGCGATTCCTGATAGTTTTTTAGGAGACTATGAAAATTAAATCTAGATGTTAATTTTCAAAGTCATGACTTAAGTTCATGTCAATTTCGTTATTTGAAGTTATATATAAACAGGTTAATGAACAAATGTAGTCATCACAACAACAATGTATATAGAGACGGGCAAGGCTGTATTTAGGGGGAGGTTTTGGGGGTTCTGACCCCCCCCCCCCTCGAAATGTGGAAACTTTATTCAAATTTTTGAGATTAATTGCCAATGGATGGAAAAACAGTCAAAATAAAATCTGTTTAACGATATTTTTTACTATTTTTTACTTTTCTAAAAAGTCAAATATAAAAAATAAATTTGAAATCTTAGTTACACTATGCGATCAAATCCGATTTGTTTTCTTCGACATGAGGTTTGATTACGGATTCAAAAAGAGAAGGTGATATTGAGCACTCCTGCATTCATAGTTTTTCTTTTAAGGTTTCGTCCTGAATAAGTTGGAAAAGTTTAAAAATTAATAAAAATACAAAAAATTATCGGATCCTTGTAAAATAAGACTTGCTTGAACCCCATTTTTTCCTAAAACGTGACGTGATGGGAAGTTTTTGACCTCAGATTCGTGTTCAATGTGAAAAATTCTTTCGCAAAAACTCCGTCTTATTAGCAAAACCCATCTTAAAACTAATTTTTTAACGCATTACTGCTCAGAGCACCTCGACTAGAATGATCTCTTTCAATGCTGTGACTTCACGAATTTAGGGAATATAAGCCAACCTCATCCGGGTTCCCTACCATTGATAATGGCTCAAATTCCCATCATGATCATTTGAAAAAAATGAGCCTCTACTATTTTTGGTAATTTTTTGTGAGGTTGGGTACATCATCAGTAGTGGGAAGTCAATGAGTTAATGTTGAGTTAATTATGTCCCTCACGATAAAAAAAAAATGCATTAGAATGCACATTGAATAATATTTATTTAAAAAAATTTAATTTGATTATTCTGTGAATTTTTTGTCACTTTTGGCCATTTTTTTGAGGTTAGGATTAAAAAAATCTGAAAATTTTACCTAAAATTTGAATTTTATAGGGTCCATCAAATGTATCACCGATTTAATTTGTCAATATTTAAAAATTAGTTTGATAAAAATTATTTATGAATATTTTCTTCGAATGAAAACTCCCTCCCGAAAAAAATTTCTGGCTACGGCCCTGGAGACGGGCAAATCAGACGGCCGTTCCGGAATCCGCCACAATTAATCATCTTAATCATCAGTGATCTAAGTGATAGTTCTTAATCTTTCAATATCCTATATAAGCTACTAATATTTGAAATCATAACCGAAAAGTAACAAGCGATTCCATTATTTACTTACGTAGTTTGAGTGCGTTTTTACATTATTCTGGAAAATGTGTACTTCGTAGGTTATTCCGATTTAGTGAGACTCCCTATAATTTTTAACAAGGAACATTTTGTTCAAAGACTGTATAATAGTTTTCTCAACGGTTTTTGTTTTTTCGGTCATTTTTTTTTAAAAAAGGCCTTAAAACCTGTAATAGACCAATCCACTGGTATGACAGCGAGTGTGCATGCTTGCGGTAGGCCTGGACTTAAGCTCGTCGGAATTGGGGGGGGATCTTGCTTGTCATTAAAATTTTCCAAGTGGATCAATACATAAAAAAAATCATGCACAAATGAAAGAACTAATATGTCAATAGGTAAATAAATATATATAAGAATGCCAAGTAAACAAAAAAAAACATATGACTTTATGCCGTGACGATCACCAACAACGCAAAGCTTGATTTTATGCTTTGCCTACTCTCCCTGCCCAACCTAAAGTAGAGTGACTATTACTCTCCATCCCATCCATAATCAACTAACGGCTCATCTCATTTTACAAGACTTCAGAAAATTAACGTTTATTCATTTTACTTATTAATACAGTAATTGATAGAAAGAGAATGAAATTGAATGCATGTTTTGTTTTTGTTACAGTAAAGCCTAGACATAAAATTCTTAATATTCCAATTAAGTGAATTTCATTGGTTAATTAATTTATATAGTAAATTTTTAGTTATTGGCTGATTGGTTGAAAATATGGTAGAAGAAAAAAAAAACATTTTACATTTTAAACATATGAATGCATTATGCAAATACTATAAGAATACTAAGTTTTTTTTTTTCGTATATATAGATAGAAATAGGTACAAAACTTACATTTTTGATGGATCCATCGGTGTTAGCGCTAACATGATGAAGTTGGGATTTTGCATGTATTATTGTTGAAATATTTTTCTTTGTTATTATTTAATCATTATAGTATAAGCATTAGATTTTAAAAGATGATTTATAAAAATTACTTTTTATATATGTAAAATTATTTTATACAATGTTACCATATTTTCAATTTAACCACACTTTAATAACATTTAAATTTTAGAAATCACTTAATAATAATTCAATTCAATTTTAATTAATTTAGTTAAATTAGGAACTTAGAAATTTTAGAGATTTTTGCTTATTTTAATTTTATATATTTCTTTATAGCACTTTTTGCACTTATGGTTATTTCTTTTGGTGTGAATAGATCTTAGGTAGACCTGGTCGAAAATCTGAGCTACGCTTGAATGCACGTGGCGCTCGAGGCGCTTCTCACGCACGTGTAGCAATGCAGGTTAGTTTAATGTTGGCGGAACCCAGGAATAATAATTTTGCAAAGCACCCTTGCGTGTCTATCAAATTGCACGTGTCCTGAGCTTTGAGAGGCTGATATAGGAAAAGAAATGTGATCGAAGCACCTAGCATTTGCTAGTGGATATCTCCTCAGATAATGTGTCTAAAAATTGTGGAAATCGTGCAAAATATTTTAAATTCCATTTAGGTTTTATAGAATTGGTTTTAAATTGAATAGTTACCTTAAATTTTTATGATTGCTGAAGTGGATGGTTGAAGATTGAGTTTAATCGCACGTAATTAAATTTCAATAACCAATAAAAACCAGAACTTTGCAGCTCAAAATCGGAAGCGAAATGGAAGAGAGTGAATAGTTGAAGTTGACGTTTAATTTAGTTGACACCAAGAACTACACATTTTTACTTTTCGAACTCTACATGGTTCTGTGCTCTTCTAATGTTGCTCAGACATACAATTCCGAAATCTACTACAAATACCGAGTATTTTCCTATTGTTTTTTTTTTTTCCGTTCTAAAGCAATTCATATTTTTTTTTTTTTTTATTATTTATTTATTTTTTATTTTTTTATTAAAATGGATCTGCCGTCACAACACAGGTTTTATAGTATCCATAAATGGAAGATAAAAAATCTGAAAAACGGCACTTGGTAAAATTGCTATTTAGATTGATTGAAGGTCTTTAGCATGATCTACACCTAGAATTTTTCCATCACAATCTTCTAATTTGTAGTACGCTGAACCAATTTTCTCTCGAACCCGCGCCCTAACAAACGTATTCGCTAACTTAGCGTTAAAATGGTTTGCTTGGTTGCTTTGAGCAAAGTTTTTCCTTAAAATTTCCTGACCAACTGAATAGCTTACTGGTCTAGATCGCAAATTGTACACCCTCGCATTTTTGCTATGCGCCACTTGCATATTTTTACGCGCCGCACTTCGTATAAGTGATAAGTAATCATGTCGCGATTCATGATTCTGTACTTTCCCTTCCTGCAACATATCAATTTCTCGTAACAGCTGATAATTGCCCCCATGTGTCATCATATGCTGTCCAAAAAGAATGAAGTAAGGGCAATGACCTGTAGTTTGATGCACAGAATTGCGTAATGCGCAGTTGATGTCACTTAAGTTAATATCCCACTCTCTTTGGTCCTTCTTTATATAAGCTCGCAGTGCTGCATTTATGGACCTATTAACACGCTCTGATGCGTTGCTCTGAGGTGAGTAAACAGCGGTACAAATATGCTTGATACCAAGTTTGGTGAGGAATGCTTCAAACTCTGCTGATTTAAATTGACTGCCGTTGTCACTGGTTAGAAATTCTGGAACACCGAAGGTATCAAATACCTGCACTTTTAAATAAGTTATAATGGCTCGCGATGTAAACTTTTTTAGAGGGCACAAGAAGGTGAACTTGGACAAATGATCCAATACAATCAATATTCCAATGTGGCCACTTTTCGAGCGCGGAAACGGTCCTATTATGTCGACAAACAATCTTTGGAAAACACGTTCTGTAGGAACATACTTTCCCATAGGCGGCCTGTTTATTTTCGTTGGATACTTTGTTGACTTACATAATGTGCAATTTAAAACATATTTGCGAACAGAATTATACAAGCCGGGCCAGTAGAAAAGACGCCTGATTTTTTCAGTGGTTTTTGTAACGCCACCATGAGCACTAGTAGGTGCGTCGTGAGCTTGCTGCAACACATGATTACGAAGAGCTTGCGGAACATATAACTTCCAAGCTGAATTCTCCTCATCTGGGTCACCGGTGTAAAAGGTTGTCCGATGGTAAATAAATTTATCATTAATGGTAAAATCAGGATACTTAGATGCATTTTCAGAAAACTTTTTCCTCAAGGCTACGTACTCATCACTATTAAATTCCGGTGATGTTAAATCTACAATAGGCATATCGTCCACCGCCACTTCGCTTACTTCTATTACGCTTGCTGAATGAGTGCGTGACAGTGCATCAGGCACTATGTTGGCGCTGCCCTTGCGGTGAAAAATTTTAAAGGAAAATCCCTGAAGCTTCAGTGCCCATCTTGCTAAACGACCACTCAAGTCCGTTTGGGACATAAGCCAGCGTAGGCTTGCGTGATCTGTAATCACAGTAAAATCCTGGCCTTCGATATATGATCTAAATTTTTTTATGGCCAACACTGCTGCGAGACATTCCTGCTCAGTAACAGAATAATTCTGCTGTGCTCTATTCAACTTTTGTGACATGAATGCCACAGGCATTTCGCATCCATCTTCAGTTACTTGAGCAAGAACGGCTCCAACACCGTGCTGACTTGCGTCACATTGTATTAAAAATGGTTTGGAAAAATCAGGATTAGTTAGAACTGGAGCAACCGTCAGCATATATTTCAAGTTCTCAAATGATTTTTGAGCTTCTGGCGACCATTCAAAACTTTTCGATTTCTTAAGCAATTCTGTAAGCGGATGAGACACTTCGGCAAAATTAGAAATAAATCGACGATACCAACCGGCCATTCCGAGGAAACGACGCAGTTGACGCACAGTTTTGGGTATAGGGTATTCTGAAATCGCAGAAATTTTGTCAGAATCGGTTTTTAATGTTCCATAGCCTACCACATATCCCAAATATCGAACCTGCCTCAAGCAAAACTTACTTTTGGAAACATTTATTGTTAAGCCTGCTTTTCGCAAATGCACTGCAACTTCTTGTAGTAGTCCAATATGACTTTGGAAATCTTCAGAAATGAGAAGAAGGTCATCGAGATAAACAAACACTCTTTCTTTGAGATAGTACGGGATGACCTTATCCATTAACCGACACATAGTTTGGGGTGCATTGCAGAGTCCAAACGGCATCACTGTATACTGATAGAGCGGCCTATTCGGCACGGTAAATGCTGTTTTGTCACGTGAAGCCGGATCCAAAGGGATCTGCCAAAAAGCATCCTTTAAATCTAAACTTGAAATGAACTCCGCACGTGGTAATCTACTCAGTATCCCCTCTATATGCGGCAATGGATAAGCATCCCTCACAGTCACCTCATTAACCTTCCGACTATCCAGGCATAACCGCACTTTGCCTGGTTTTCTAACAAGAACTACAGGAGAGGACCAGGCACTATTCGATTCTTCGATGACACCTAATGCCAACATTCTGTCAATTTCGGCTCCTACAAGTTTTTCCACAGCTGGCGATATGGGAAAATGCCGCTGCTTTATGGGTTTTGCCTGCCCTATGTCGATTGTGTGCTCTAGTAACGTAGTTTTCCCAAGGCCATATCTATCGAATGATGGGAAACAGTTTATCGCAGTATTTAGCTCACGCATCTGCTTAGCAGTAAGTTCGTGCATATCTGGAGATGAAACAGGCATTACAATTTCACTAACTACATTACTTGCTACTTGGAAAATTCTCCAGAAATCTACACCTAGATATAAATCCTGAGAAAGTGAAGGAATGACAAGAAATTCGATTTGCTTTGTGATATTTCCATAAGTTACATCAAGATTACAAACGCCTAACACCTTTTGAATAGTGCCATCAGCTGTACGCACTTCGGTGTTAAGTTTTTTAATATTCATATTTTCAATTAATTCTGCAGCAAGATTATGGCCAACACAACTGATAGACGCTCCAGAGTCAAGAAGTCCTAACATTTGTCTATTTAATAGGGTGATTAATGCATAGGGGCGTAGGTCATTTGGTTTACTTAAAATAGTGGAGACAATATTGATGCGTTTCGAATTGATTTTCTCCCAATAACAATGCGCACGAGCTGTAGAACGGGAAGGCTTAAAAATTCTTGAGCGCACCTTGTTATAGTGAGCGAGACGTTCGTGATAGGGTGTGATTGGTTTTAAAATTGGTAGTCTAGGATTGCTAAAGGTAAAATTTGGCAGAACTTTTTCTAATGATTCGGTTGGTTTTTGACCATTGTATGAGGATGCCTGCTGATGTTCTTGTAGGCATCCTTCTTCCAGTTTCCCTGTTTATTACAGTTGGGGCAATTTGGTAAGAAAAACGCCAGCAATCCGCAGCCATAACAAAATACTCTTCTTGGTTTGAGACACTGTTTATAGGAATGCCCTTCATCATCACAGTTCCAACATTTTTTTGGTTCACTGCTAGTTACATCTTGTAGTGCTGCAACATCTTCTTCGCTCGATGGGATAATATTAGGGTCTAATTCAGAAATTTGACGCTTAGATGTAAAGAATGGTTTTTGCTGTTGAGAATATCCTTGAAATTCCGAAAAGAAGGTTTCTCTTCTGCGACAGCAGCGCCTAAGCTCAGATATCGTTTTTATTTCTAAGTGCAGAAGCTCCAAACGAATCTCTGGACGAAGATTACGGATAACAAGCTCCACAAGTTCATTCTCAGGTATGGTTGCCCTCAACCCATCTGTCAAGGATAGAATACTGTCGAGAAATTTCTCAAAATGTTCACCTGCCTTTTGTTTTCTGCTACGTACCGACTCTCGGATTTCGAAATCACTACGAAGATCTTTAAAATAACGTCGTAGATCATCACAAATATCCTGCCAATCCAACGCTCCTACCGAGTGGTGATAGCGCCAGAACCAACTTTTGGCCTTACCAACAAATAGAACATGCGCGTTTCTGCACAAAGCAGCAAAGTTACCACGTAGTGAAGAGATTGTGAGCGCATTAACTCGGTAAATAAACTCATCTACCGAGATGCTATCTAATGAGCCATCAAACGTCAACTTCCAGTTCAGGATTATCTTTGATATTACATCCGGTGATATGTTATTTTGTTGCTCATTACGACCATTAAGACTTTGATTTGGATAAATATTAGCTTCATCGCCTGCGATGTGTTCACTAGTGTCGCCAGCACGTGCTTCTACGTTGTTTCGACGAGAGTTGATACCCTCCCTATTTGGTGAACGCTGACGCAGAGATATGTTATGCGAATGGTTTCGATTTTGTTCATTATTAATATTACGAACCCCATTTAAGTTTAAATTTCTAAAATAATTGTCTAATGACTCAGTTACTAACTGACCAACTACATTGCGAATACCTTGTACGTTTTCCTGCTGATAATTTCTTAAAGATTCGCCTACAATTTCTTGAATACGTCTTTCGTTTAAGGGAGGGGAATACTCCTGACGTGAAGTGTTACTTTGCCTCTGTACTCTTCCTCGTCGATTGCCAATTCCTCGTGTATGACCAGGAGAAGAAGCTTCATTAAACTGAGCTGTCATGGCTCGAGTTTGAGGACGATTCGTTGATCTTGGAACAGCCCCTTGCGTCTCGAAAATCGATAGAACTTCTTGTTCGTTGAAACTCTTAATCGACTGAGTATCGCAAGACCTCCTACATAATGGACAAGTGTCGTGCTCTAGGAGCCAAGCGGATATACAATTATGGTGAAAACCATGATTACATGGAGTCAAATATAGATTTGCTTGAGTTGTCGATTCGTTACATATGGTGCAAATCAATCCTGGTTCCACCAATTGAGTAAGATTTTCATTGCTATGTTGGACAGCCATAGCGATAAAATTGGGGGGAAAGATTGGTTTAGAATTATGTTATTAATTACTCCCAACAACAAAGCTGTCGGTGAGTTTATAATATCAATTAAAGAGTATCTAACTGATAACATTATTGTCTTGTAAAATGAGACTAACCCGTTAGCGATTAGCAGAGTATACGTTTTATGTTATAATTGTTGTTGGTATAAGATCTCCCTGCATAAAATAAATAATAATGAAAAGAAGAAGAGAGACAATATTTGCAGTCACAGTGTAAAGTTTACACTCTGGTGCGTAAAAGTTTTTCTAAAAAAAAAAATCGGGAGAACTTTGCTTCGGTAAGTACTCTCCATGAAAGTTAACTTATTCCAAAAGCAACAGTTACTCCGAAAACTATGTACGTGCAGTACGATAGAATAGTAGATAACCGGTTAGCTGAACGTTTCTCACATTCAATTAAAACTAATTCCATGTATAAATAAAATTCTAAGAAATTCAAAAAAAAATAATTTTTTTAGGTACCCAACAAGTTGGGCCCCACGTTGGGCGCCATTTTATGTAATAGACCAATCCACTGGTATGACAGCGAGTGTGCATGCTTGCGGTAGGCCTGGACTTAAGCTCGTCGGAATTGGGGGGGGATCTTGCTTGTCATTAAAATTTTCCAAGTGGATCAATACATAAAAAAAATCATGCACAAATGAAAGAACTAATATGTCAATAGGTAAATAAATATATATAAGAATGCCAAGTAAACAAAAAAAAACATATGACTTTATGCCGTGACGATCACCAACAACGCAAAGCTTGATTTTATGCTTTGCCTACTCTCCCTGCCCAACCTAAAGTAGAGTGACTATTACTCTCCATCCCATCCATAATCAACTAACGGCTCATCTCATTTTACAAGACTTCAGAAAATTAACGTTTATTCATTTTACTTATTAATACAGTAATTGATAGAAAGAGAATGAAATTGAATGCATGTTTTGTTTTTGTTACAGTAAAGCCTAGACATAAAATTCTTAATATTCCAATTAAGTGAATTTCATTGGTTAATTAATTTATATAGTAAATTTTTAGTTATTGGCTGATTGGTTGAAAATATGGTAGAAGAAAAAAAAAACATTTTACATTTTAAACATATGAATGCATTATGCAAATACTATAAGAATACTAAGTTTTTTTTTTTCGTATATATAGATAGAAATAGGTACAAAACTTACATTTTTGATGGATCCATCGGTGTTAGCGCTAACATGATGAAGTTGGGATTTTGCATGTATTATTGTTGAAATATTTTTCTTTGTTATTATTTAATCATTATAGTATAAGCATTAGATTTTAAAAGATGATTTATAAAAATTACTTTTTATATATGTAAAATTATTTTATACAATGTTACCATATTTTCAATTTAACCACACTTTAATAACATTTAAATTTTAGAAATCACTTAATAATAATTCAATTCAATTTTAATTAATTTAGTTAAATTAGGAACTTAGAAATTTTAGAGATTTTTGCTTATTTTAATTTTATATATTTCTTTATAGCACTTTTTGCACTTATGGTTATTTCTTTTGGTGTGAATAGATCTTAGGTAGACCTGGTCGAAAATCTGAGCTACGCTTGAATGCACGTGGCGCTCGAGGCGCTTCTCACGCACGTGTAGCAATGCAGGTTAGTTTAATGTTGGCGGAACCCAGGAATAATAATTTTGCAAAGCACCCTTGCGTGTCTATCAAATTGCACGTGTCCTGAGCTTTGAGAGGCTGATATAGGAAAAGAAATGTGATCGAAGCACCTAGCATTTGCTAGTGGATATCTCCTCAGATAATGTGTCTAAAAATTGTGGAAATCGTGCAAAATATTTTAAATTCCATTTAGGTTTTATAGAATTGGTTTTAAATTGAATAGTTACCTTAAATTTTTATGATTGCTGAAGTGGATGGTTGAAGATTGAGTTTAATCGCACGTAATTAAATTTCAATAACCAATAAAAACCAGAACTTTGCAGCTCAAAATCGGAAGCGAAATGGAAGAGAGTGAATAGTTGAAGTTGACGTTTAATTTAGTTGACACCAAGAACTACACATTTTTACTTTTCGAACTCTACATGGTTCTGTGCTCTTCTAATGTTGCTCAGACATACAATTCCGAAATCTACTACAAATACCGAGTATTTTCCTATTGTTTTTTTTTTTCCGTTCTAAAGCAATTCATATTTTTTTTTTTTTTTATTATTTATTTATTTTTTATTTTTTTATTAAAATGGATCTGCCGTCACAAACCTCATTTTCAAGACGAAGAGTAAGAAAATGAGGAAAATTGTAGACTCAAAAATTGTGCTTAACAGCTTTGCTTCATACATCAAATTTGTATCTGTTGAAATAAAGAAATTTCTTAATAGCGCCTGAACCCCATTTTTCGGACTTCATATCCATATTATGGAAAAACTAGATATGATGGAGAGATACTGCGATCAACGACCCTACACGGAAAAAAATATTCTGTTATAATTCATTGGATTTCTGATAATAATTACAGTTTTCCCGGTCTTGCCCGGATAGTAAACGAAAAACTGTAATAATTGATTACGATCTAACAGTTAATGTTATTGGAGTTTCAAATCAATTTTTACAGTGTGATTTTGTAAATTATCGAATTGGAAATCGAATTTTTACTAAGCACAATAATACTTTTGATATCAAAAGCAATAATTGAATAGTTATAGTATATTTTGTTCTCTTCCCTATATTTAGCTTCAAATCGCATTGATCAAAACCAACAACTCGACCAGCTATCTTCATGATTCTAGGGTAATTCAAAAAAAGATGGTGTTTCAGTTTCAATGGTTTTTGGAAAACTGTTCGATACAATTATGAAATGGACATCCAATGCTAAAGACTTTTGCTAATAAAATAATAAAACTTTCATTTAATATAGAGTAAACATCCCTCGATAGCCTAGTGGATAGTGCACTAGACTTTCATCTGGGAGGTTCGGGTTCGATTCCCGTCTTCGTCTGGTGGTTAATTTTCATTACTTTCTTATATTCACTATCAATATGAAGTGTATGAGAATTATAAGATAGTGTACAAGTACACACATTGGTTGGTAATGGCAAAACCACCAAGCCGATAAAAAATTGCCACACCGCCGTTCGGAATCGGCGTTAAACTGTAGGTCCAACTATGTGGTACCACAATGGGCCGTTCAGGCCTAAGTGTGTCTCTCGACAGCCACTCCAACCTAACCTAACCTAAATATCCCAAATCTTACTAGCTTCCGGTAAAAGGTCCCGGATAAATAATCCAAAGTGTCTCATTACAGAAAGAAGCAAATCCAGGAGCCAACTAATCAGTTTGAAAGTTATTTTATTGAATGATAATATATAGAAAAATATTTGATATATAAAACAAAGTAAATGTGTGATTTAAAAAATGAAAGCAATGAAATAAACATATTTTCATAAATTTTTACAGTTTGCGCCGTAATTTTTAATTGCCGATCATTGAATATTTCAATAATAATTCAGTATTTTTTATAAACTCAATTTTTTCCATGTCACTTTGAATATTTTCCTTTCTGAAACTGTAATAATTAAGTTTTGAGCTGTAATGTTTGCAGTTTACCCATAAATTTATATTGAGTATCTCATGAAATTCTAAATTACAAGACGAAATGGCAATTTTTCCTGATTATTCTGCTTTTTTTTGAATATCACACGTTATTTTTCACAAATATTTTTTTTCCGTGTAAATTACTATAAAACCGTTCGAAAATCTCGCCCATAAAATTTTTGTTGCACTGTGTTTTCACTACCCGACCAATTCAATTGCCATCTCTTTGTATTACATGCGCTTATTCTCATACTAATGCAACATGCATGGAACCTCGAATGTGTATTTATATTTTAGTTTGTTAAAATACTAAGTTCGTTAGAAAGGAGTTGTTATTTATTCTGCACATCATAAGAAAATTTTACTCTCAATCAATCGAAACCAATGAAGCGGTTGAATACCATCGTAGATAGAGCCTATGCTTTTTTACTTTACGTTTACTTATAATAGGTAAGCAAAAAATAAGAAAGAGTGTATAAACCAAAATAAATAATAATAATAACCAATCATAATTCAAAGTAAAAATATTAAATACAAGTTAATTTTCAATTTTCTAAAAATTTCTACCTGACATATTTAGAAAAATTAAGCATAACATTTAAAATATGTACTTATTGATTAATTAATAAATAAAAATTATTAAATATTAATTTCAGTTTTGCAATTAACATTCCAAACTAAATATTTCACTAATCCTGCAACGCAAGGTAGCGTAACGCAACGCAACGCAACGCAACTCAACGTAACGCTTGAGAATGTCAAGAATGACAACATTATTTGACTTGAGTTGATGGTTCCTTAATTACAAGTCGATTAAATGACACGGGACAATTAATTAAAAGCGTGACGTGATATGTACAAAACGACCAAAAAACACCATAAACACAGAAAAACAAAAACAAAAAAAAAAAAGGCTCATTAAAAACAAACAAGAAACGGATAAAGAAGAAGGGCAGAGAGCAAAAAAAGTTTAAAAAGAAGTAAGTAAAAATATTTTTATTGGAATTTCTCTAAAGTGTAGGTAAATGGATAGATATAAAACACGAAGAGTTGAATATACTTTCTTTTTACCGTCCTCTCTCTATCTCTCTCGTAATTCTCCTTTACCATCTTCTCATCGCTTCAAATGACTAATGAAATGCGCACTAATGAAACGTATAATTTCGCGTTATTAGAATTGACATGACACTTTAAATTGCTGTTGATGCTCTGGCTGCTGATGCTCTTATTGCTGCTGCCTTCATTGTTGCTGCTGCTGCACTGACAGCTGAAACAAAAAAAAAAAAAAAGGACTTAAAATCACACGCTGCTCATCAAGCGTTTAATTTGCGTTCAGAACTTTTGCCTTCTTAACAAAAAAAAAAAAAAAAAAGTAGAAAAAGAGTAGAAAGCTATAAGAAAATGAAGGGAGGAAATCGGGGCTAAGTAGAAAAGACAGTATTTAAATATATGTTTGTTTGTTTGTTTGCTTGTGTGTCATTGCTTTAATTGCTATTACTTCTCAGTTGTTGTTGCTCTGCTCCTGATGCTAAGCAATTTTATTTCAATTAAAATTACTTTGTTTGCATAAAGCTTTTTTAATTAAATTCTATTTCTGTTGAATTATGCGAGAAAATATTTTCAAAAAACACACACATATATATATAAAAATATAAACATCTACTTATATATGTGTATATGTGCGAGTTTATATGCATGTGTGTGTATGTAGTGGTTTTCTTCTAGCTTAAATTTACTTAAACCTAATACATTTGCACTTCATTTAGAGTTTATGAGGTTGATTCCAGTTAGCATTTAAACATTAACTTTAATTATGCATACAGTTATTCTGTATGTATACTATTTGCATAAGTGTTTGTGTTTGAATTTCCAATTTCTGTATTTTCTACACAAATACGGCGGTACTAACAAAAGTTCACAAAATTTTTGTGTTTTTAATCAAATATATTTAATATTTTTTTTTTTTTAATTTTGTTGACTTCACATGGGATTGAACCACGGGTCTATAGTACAAGTATTTGATTTTCTAACGTAATAACAGCAACGAAAAATTCTAGCAAAAAGTGTAAATTCTGGAAAAAGTGTGCCTTCTATGTTATTCGGATGTTCTGTTTTTAAGTTTTTTCAACGGTTTTTTTAATGGTCACAGTCATGACTTCAAATTGGTTGAAGTCACAGTCATGACTTAAAATTGGTTTGAAGTCTTGCAATCATTTGAGACTTCACCTTCACTGAGTGAAGTCTGTTATTGAATGATAAAAAATATACAGTATTTATAAGTAGCAAAATTATTTAATTAAATAAAAAAAAGACAGTTGTGAAAAAACATATAATACATATCATCTTAGACATACATACATATAAGTAACTACATACACAAATAGAACATCGAATAACCAAGTTTTAATTACAAATTTTTTTAAACAAATAAAAAAATCGAAATTATTATAATTATTATTTCTAGTAAATTTCGAAAAAAGTTGCTTGAGGCACAGCTTTGATCTCGATGATTTTTTATATTTGCAACAAGAAAAATAATTCGTAATAAGTGTGAACATGAAAATGTGTAAAATTCTGAAAAAATAACTTGACTTCCAAGTTATTTCCACGAATTCAATTTATTTCGGTGAAGTCAATTGACTTCAAATGACTTCAATTGACTTCAAATCACTTAAATTCACTTTAAATGACTTCAAAATGAATGACTTCAAGTCAATTAATATTTTGTTGAGATTAGGACTGCAAATAAGAGACTGAACATTCATGACTTCATAAAAATGACTTCAAAAATGAAGGATAAATCAATGACTTCAATATGACTTGTGACTTCAAAGTCTTAATTCTGCATTCATAAAAAGACTGGATTATTGCAATCATTTTTTTTAGAAGTCAGTTGACTTCAAACCTAAAAAAACTGCAATCTTTTACAGCTCTGGCAAATGGATCTCTCACCGGATTCTATGGCTTTGAATTTGTAGATAGATCTGTCGATAGAAATACATTTTTTTTAAGTCGGAGTATTTTTTGTTGCTGGTGTGTATTTGGCTATGTATACAATCGGAGAAATGAAAAAAGTTTTTCGAACGTACATATATTTATACATCGTGATTTTCGGAGGATTTTCGCATGCATTTTAACGCTTTTCCTGACTCTTTTCCTCCTTTTTTCTCTTCATAATAATCCACTATCATCATTCCTAATAACAAATTTCTTAAATAGTTTCGAAATGGGCAAGAAAAGGCTATCTTCAATAGAGATGTGAAATGGGTCGAGCAATCTGGGGTAAATCGCTTGGAGGTAGCTTCCGTCCTTCGGGGTATTGAGTCCCTGGGTGGCTCTACCAAAGTTTAAATGGTAACGGGCAGCAGATTATTGGCATAAACAAATGTGGAAATGTTGTTAATAATTTATGTTCTGAGTTCTTGGCAAAATTCCATACAAACCATACTCAACCTGTATTTAGGAGAGAACGGCACCTTTTACGTGGGAACTTTGCGTTCGAATTTCATGAACGAAGCGGTGAGGCCACTGAATATGTTTAAAGAAAGCAAGCCTCGGCCAAAACTCGACAGGTAAAAATTGAAAAAGTGAATAGTCTTTTTTTTTTTTACTATTTGGCTCCTAAACACGAAAATCAACATCTTGATTTTTTCCTACCTCGGGAAGTATACTTTCTCCTGAGAGGCCTAAAATTCCCAGAATTGAATTTGGCAAAAAAAAATTATGAATTATAAATTATGGTTGAAATTTATAATTCCATGGAATAAGGAATGAAAGTTTAATGAAATTGCTGTGCCGCGAATCTTGGGACTTTCATGATATTCCAATTTTTTGGAAAAATTATCATTTGTATCGTCAGCCATCGCGATGGTAATTTTCTACAAAATAAATTGCTGGTCTAGAATCTTTGAAATCATCTGAAAACATTCACAACGGATAGAGCATTCAATTCATATGCATTTTGGAACTCGTGTCAAATTTCAGCTGCCTTGAGTTGACGTCGAAATCTTTAAAGAATGACAAATTCAATTCAGTTATTTAAATTGAACTTTTGTTAGTCCCGTGATATGCCTACGTATTTATGTATAAATGTATTTGAATGTATTTGAATATATTTGTGTTTCTATTTGTTTGGATATTCGACCGCAAATTGTGTAGTGTTGTTCGTAATCGATGTTCTTGTGCTGATTAAATTTTAAATATTCCTTTTAGGTAAATTTTCAACAAATACATGCATAAAAAGTAAACTCATTTATAATGGAGGCTTTCTGCACATATGTTCAACTACAAGTACAAATGTCTTGAAATTAATATTTATACTTTTTGCTTGAAAATATACATAGTTCAATGCAGATAAATTAAAAATTTTAGAGTAAGTAAAAAAAAAATTCCACATTTCCATGCTCATATTAGGTATCGATCTGCATATTATGGTTACTACTTAGTTACTATAACATCAACGAGGGAGGCTCTATATGTTACCGCTTAAAAAGCTATAATTTATGAAGCATTCTGTAAAAAGTTTAAATGCTTAATACTTATAAAAATCCGTCGTCTACTCTCAACGACCAAATTGAGTTAAAAATCATTCATAAAATATGATTATACACAAGTGAATATTTACAAATATAATTATTTATGTGCTCCTTTTAGTTTTTTTGTAAAATTTGTGATATTTCGCACTCACACAGTTATACTTTTTTTAACACTTGTGTGCATAAATTTTGACTTTTTCTTTTCTTCTTTTTCATGCAGACCCAACGCAATATAAAACATAAAATAATAACCTAAACTTAAGAGTAAGTGAAACTTTTGAACTATAAACAACAGTAATAATACAACAACAACTGCAATAACAACAACAATAATAGAGTAACAACTGCAACAAGACAAAGTGCTGAAGTATACAATTTATACACACACATGCATTCACACAAATATATTTACATACATAGCTATGCAGAAAGATAGACACACATGATATGCATATTCAGTCTACATATATTGTATGTGTGAATGAATGTTTGAATGTATGTGTGTATGCAGTCTGACATTCACTCATTTGGCCATAAATTCGTTTAGCAGCAAACGTTCATGTAAAATTTTACCACAATATTTTCTTTTTAGTTTTTTGCAGTGTTCTCCTTGCTGTTGTTGTTTTTCCTTTTTTTTTTTTTTTTTGGTAAGCACATAAACTACTTTTCAGTGTGTAGGTAGGTATGTAAATGTACAGCTACATATGAATGTATGTGTGTAGGCAAAAACGTTACTGCAAGCCAAGCATGTGTACGTTGCAGATACTTCCGGTTTCTTGTTATTGCTCATTGTCAGTGTGTTATGTATATATGTTTGTGTGTAGAAATGTGTTTGTATGTATGTATGTGTGAAAAGCGTAACAAGCCGCAGTTATTTTGATTTTTTTTCTTTTCTTGTCTTTTGTTGCTCGTTTTTGTTGTTTTTTATGGAATAAGATACTTTTCCACTGATAATGTTGTAAAATACTGTACTAAAAAATAACAAGCATGTATGTAGGAAATATGTGCTTAGCTCATTCATATCCGAATATCGAATACTCTACTGAAGGGAAGGTTGATATTACATTCGTCATTTGCTATAAAGTTGGAATATTCAGCTATTTACAAGCTCAAATTATTTAAGTTTTATGTTTCAAGAAAGAAAGCTATAAAGCTTTGTAAGCAGTACAAACCTGAGACATTTTGACTAACAAGCATAAAATCTAAATTGGTATTAAAATGTTATAACTCTCTTCAAAGTCTTAGTTCCTGCAATGGCTTTTAACTTTGCTTGTTTCGAGGATACAATGGCCTAACATCTCACCATACTTTAGATTCAGTTAGTCAGCTTTTTTAAACGATTTTTACAATCCCAAATAGCAAACAAAACGTCTAAATTCACCAAATGCAGTATACAAATCAATAGCACTTTTCAAGGGCATTGCGAGTCGTATCAGGAAGCAGGCGACTTACGACGTAACCACAAACTAGGAACTAGCCTGAAAGATCGATTACACTGTGAGACAAAAAAAAATGGCAGGCACTTTTATGGAGACCTAGCACAAACTGTAGGTCTAGTAATGCTAAGAAAAATTGTATGGCGGAAATTTCCAATACACCCCAAAATCTCGTTTTATGGTCAAAAAACCGTTTTTGTGTAGGTTCATGTAAACAATCGTTTCATAACTTTGCTAATTTTTGCTCTTAGTTTGAAAGGGGAAAAATAGTTCTTTCCGACCATGTATTGCTTATTTTCATGAATTGAAAACTGACGAGACTGCAGTTGAAAGAATTTGCAATTTTTCGATTTCTTAATCATTTTTTCGGCTTTGACGATGTTTTTACGATTTTATCCGATTTTGGAGATTTTTTGCGACAAAACACTTTCAAAGTAAATTTAATGCCGTTTCGAATGACTTTTTTTGAATGAAATTGGATAAAAATTGGCAGAGTTGTGTTAATTTTACGACTTTATTATTTATAATCATTCAGTCCAGTGCACTATGGGGTCAAATACGTTTTTAGCCGGCCAAAATTCTGAAATTTGGTTTGTTGGCAATTGGCAATTTGGCATTAGCAATCACTAAGTGAAAAATTATAACGATCGAACTATTACCACGCCTACCTCCCATACAAATAAAACCGCGAAAAGGGTATAACTTGTTATATATTATAGATATGATCATGATCATTGATGTACTTATAAACATTATTATTGCCATATATTATTGCAAATATGGGATAGATTGGATTATTACCACGCCCACCTTTCATATATGCGAAATTTTTAAAACTCTATATCTTGGACCCATTGTATATATAGTGATGAAATTACATATTTTGGTAAATAATAGCATATCACAATTTTAAACTGAGCACTGAAACTTTGGATAATGAAGCGGGTCGGGAAACAACCTTCTTTTGTCAGTAAGAATACTGCCATAAGGTGAATGACTCCACCAGAAAATAGGAATCATTGAAAAACGTTTCCAAGACAAGAGCTCCATCAACATGTTTGCTGATTACTGCTAGTCGTTGAAATGAAAGAGGCAAACGTTTTTCAATCAAAGAACACTGTGCTGAATGATTATAAATAATAAAATGTTCTTAAACTCTTAAAATTCACACAACTCCGTCAATTTTCATCCAATTTCATTCAAAAAAAAGATCATTTAACACGGCAGTAAATTTAATTACTTTGAAAGTGTTTTGTCGCAACAAATCTCGTAAAAACATCGTCCAATCCGAAAAAATGATTAAAAAATCAAAAAATCGCAACTACGTTCAACTGCAGTCCCTTCAGTTTTCAATTCATGAAAATAAACAATACATGGTCAGAAGGGACTATTTTTTTCTCTTTCAAACTAAGAACTAAAATTTTAACTCGGATAAAAATTAGCAAAGTTATGAGCGATTGTTCACACCAACCTACCAAAAAACGGTTTTTTGACCATAAAACCAGATTTTGGGGGTGTATGGGAAATTTCCGCCATACTATTTTTCTTAGCATAACTAGACCTACAATTCGTGCTAGGTCTCCATAAAAGAGCAAGATCTCTGTCACACAGTGTTGTTTAAGTTAAATATTTTATCAGTTCCAATACTAGATAATGCAAACCATAAAACCTAGCAGATCGCGCAAAACCTGGAGAAGGGCGAGAGAAAGCGAAAAGAGTCAGCTTAGCAAGAACTGGAAGGAGCTAAAAACTTCTGCTTGAAACACTTTAGCGCTTTGGATTAAAATAAATGGAGAAAAAGAAGACATTCGGCGCCCAAAAATAATATAACTCTATAAAGTTGTATATGCTATAACGTTCAGAATCTGATATTGGGCGAAAATATTGAAAATCTCGACTATGAATAAAATTTCATGCCAAATTAAAAATTTTGTCGAGATAATCGACTGAACCAGGCAGATGCTCAGATTTTCGAGGGATATTATTACAATAAAAGTGCAAATGTTCCAAGGAAAAAAATTAGAAATGTGAAATTTTGGTTCACAAATTAATATAGCTCCAAAAATTTTTAAGTTATTAAGATTTAGTTTGATGAAAAACTTGAGTCTTTCTTAGCCCTGATATATTTTTTACAGTAAAAGTTGCACATTCTAAAAATTTCAATAGCAAAAAAAAAAAAACAAATTAATATTTGAAAACTTTCTTTTCTACATATTGCATCTATCCAGGTTAGGTTGGGTTGGGAAGACGGGTGCGATTATTTGGATATTCGGATTACCACTCAGAGACTCGGAGAATCTTGTAAGTAGCCGTATTGCAGATTTGTCATGTCCTAAGAAGAGATTTGCCTTCTTTCTATCCAATCTTTGCCATAGAGTCCGTGAAACTTCAAAGGTATGTAGGTCTAGCTGCTTTCTCAATTGCAAAAATCTCCGTCTGAAAAAAGCTGCAGTGTCTGGAAAGACGATACGACCGCCCTAGCTGCAGGTCTTTGGAGTAGAGACTAGCTCCAGTTCCATTCTCCATCTTTGAGCCATTGATAAAGATGGTATGCGAAGCAGACTCCTACTCTTTCTTCTCTACATTCTAGTAGTAAAATCTAACTTCGAAGCCATGTAATTCGTGGCCACATCTAAGTCAGCTTTGATCCCATTTTGACCTCTATGTTTCATCTCACTCAAAATGGTAGAGTGTCAACAGTCTGCTGATTTCCACAGAGATTCTCTTTGAGAGTTTCTTTGGTGGCACAGCCTTGAATAAATACCCATAGCGGTAGGAGTGGAAATATCATACGTGGACCTTCCTAAGGTGCACTATTTACAGCTCTTGAGATCGCTGAGATGATAATCGCATCTATCAAACAATGCCAAATTTTTAAATCGACACTGGAAACATTGCCAATTAAATTGAAAAGTTGAAGAAGAAAGAACAGAGAGTTCAACCTTGGAGAAATCATGAGAAACTAAGATCTGTTCATGAGCGTTGCTTCTGAGCTAATATAATAGACTTTTTGAAGGATCGAAAAAAACCTAATTCCCTAACAAATAGGATAAATGAATGGCAGTATTACTAATCTATCTTAAGGCGGTCCATTGTCTAAAATTTGGACCAAGCTACTAGTGTCGCCAGTGCTGAAAGTGCCTGAAAGTGAACTATGCCGCATGTACTATGACTTTCTTCAATATGTAAAATATTGTTTTAGCTCTGGTTGTGGTATGTAGTTTTTGATAAACACACTGCGAGTAAACTGACACACGCACACTCATACACTTATTAAACGTGTCTGAGTTTTTCTGCATTGGTTTTTGGTTGGTCTTAAGTTTAAAAGTTAATAAATCTAACACCAGCAACGGAAATTACGAGTTACTCGACGGTGGCGTTGAAGCTGAAGTGTTTGAAAAAATTTTTATCAAATAAATTGCTAGAGCTAAGGAAGAAAATTGTTAAGTTTAATACATTATAACTATTAAAAAAATAAAAGTTGCTTTACAAACATTTTCAAACATATATGCACTCAGAAAAAAATCACATGGAATCAAGATGAAAATCCAATTTTTTCAATGGTATTTTCCCATAATTTTAATAGTTTTTAGACTATAATTTTTGATATAATATAGCATGGTATATCCTTTTGATTTCATAGTACAATCCTATTGATTTCATGCTGTAACACTATTAATTTAATGGTATAAAAAGTAATGGGACGTTTTTCGTAATTAATGGGATTTTTTTCCCCTGAGTGTAGAAGCATACTGCGCTGTGAATTCTACAATTTGTACTAACAAGTGTGAGTTTTTAATATTCACCCCATTCATTTACTTCCGCCTATAATAAATAAGTTTTAAAAACGTTTAAACTCACTTAACTATGTACTTAATTTAGTGCAGATTTGCAGGTAAGCGCCGCATTTATTTTATGTTTATCATTTTAGGTGAAACTTTTGAAGTTATGCATTTTTAACCACTTTTCAACGCCACCGCCACCTCTACCTTTTCTTCTCCACCTACTATTAACATTAGAAAAAGAGCAACAAACAATAAAAACTGGAAAAAAAAGTGTAGCAACAACGTTCCCAACTTCTAGCTGAAAACTTCAATGTTGTAGTACTTCCTTCCTACTTTCATTTGCCGCTTAAACAACAAAAAATTCTGATTGTGAATGTTGCACAGTGTTGCTGCTCATTTTTTAATATCATACTATTTTTTTTCTTGACTTGCTGCTACTAACTACGTTTTTTCTTGCGTGCGTGTTAACAAGCAATTAAATACAAATTACATTTTTGTTAGTTACTTACTGTTTTTTTTTTTTTAGTTTTTTTTTTTAGGAAGGAAGGAAGTTCAGATATTTTATGGTATTTTCTGTGTTTTTTTCTCTCTTTCTTTCTCTGCATTCACAGGTGTGTTTTATGTGCTCGTTGAATTTTGAGGGTAGCAGTCAGCGGGTTAAGGCTCCTTGATATTTGTGTTTTTTGTTAGCATTTATTGCGAAACTGTGAAAATTGTTTAAGTGAATGTGCACGTGGTAATTAGAGATAATTTTTAATTGTTGCCGAATGAAGATTTATGTTCAAAAACTTTCCTTTTTTTTTTTGCTTTTTTGTATTCCAATAAGATTACAGCAATTTGATAAGGTATAAAATTTTACGAGGCTACAACTGATAAAAGAAAAAGAAGAGAAATGTGTGTGCGGCATGAAAGCAGTTGGGAATAAATATTGGGAGTAATTAATCTGAAAACCCCATATACAAAATGATGAAATATTCATTAGAAAATAAAACTGCATTTTTGAAAACTTCTTCGTACCTCAAGGATTTTTTAATGGTTAAATTCGGAGATCGTACTCCGGGGTGTAAGTCATGTCTTCTATATTAACGGATCTAAAACCTCTTGTGGTACTTGAGCCATGAGACAAAGTACTCTTTTGCTTCTGAACAGATGGCAATAGTCTTTCTTACGGAGGTCTTTACTATCCTGGATGTGACGTGCTGGATAAGTAAGAAAATATTCCGTGTGAAGGGCATAGGCATTTGCAGTGAAAATCAGGCCGCACTGCAGAGCCTTGCTTATTTTGTCTGCTCTTCAAAATTGGTCGGCAAGGAGTCAAAACTAAATTTTGTTGCAAAATCAAAAAAATCTTAACACACATAAAATTCAATAATTTTTAAACGGTTGATCTTAGAGTTTTGATTTTTTTATTTAATTTATTTTTTTATTTATAGTTCTAACTATTATTTATGATCTCGTGGACCCTTTTTGGTAAGCCTTCCATTAGAGATTTGATAGTTGTTTTAGGCCCCCTTTTTGGAACAGTTTGCCCATCTCCTTTTAAAATCTTCGATATTTTGGTATACCTTTTTTGTGCTCTTTAAGTTTCTTTTCACAAGAGCCCAATATCTCTCCACTGGTCTTAGCTCCGGATAATTTGGAGGATTAAGATTGGCCTCTCTTGGTACAAAAACTATGTTATTACTTTGGTACTACTCCAGAGCTTTCTTGCCGTAGTGACATGATGCCAAATAGGGCCAAAAATATGTGGACATATTGTGCTCTCTTATGAAAGGAAGAAGTATTTTTTTCAAACATTCTTTAATGTATATTTCGGTAGTTATAGAGCCCACTGTAACACTTGCTTCTTTTGCCGCAACTGCATATAGCTTGCCATATCAGGAATTTTTTAGGAACTTTTGTCTGCTTTTGGATTCTAAATTGATCTTCGACATTTCCTAGAGCATCAGCAACATAAAAATTTTGACCCGGAAGCTGCGTAAAATCTACGTTTCGTCGTCCATTATGCAACATGAATATTTTTGTATGAAATTCGATTTTATTTTCCGAGTCCTACTTTTGGCGTTTAAATTTTTGCAGCATTCCTGTCTGGAACTTTTTGGACTTTGTATGTTTTTAAACCTGCATTGGCTTTAACTTTCCGCACCAAATAGTCAGAGCACTGGGCTGCTTTTCTACCAGATGTGTTTGGAGATCTTTTCAATATGCTTTCTATTTTCTTGGCTTTCCCAATATCATGTGGTCCTTGGTTTCTTCCCGAACCAGGTTTTCTATAGATGGTCAAATTCTTCTGAAGCTTTTTAATAAAATTGGAAACAGTTTGACGGCAGACCTTCTATTCTTTGGCCTATTTTTTGTAGGACCAATTTGGATTTTTCTGAAAATTTTTAATAATTTTAAGACATACTTCGTTTTCTTCACTCATTTTAATCAAACTCACAATAAATCAACATGTTTGTCATTAAATGACATATTTTTCAAAGATAACTAGATCACAGAAATTTTTAAATTTTACACCCAAAAAAAAATTATTAGGTAAAACGTGTGTTAAGATTTTTTCAATCTCACTCCTTAATATATATGTCTAATATAGGTTCCAGAACATAGTGGTATTGCAGGGAACGAATTGACCGGCAAACTGGCTAATGGAAGCTCTGCAATTTTACATTGGGCTCCGATCCTTTTTCTTGGCATGAGCTCTGAAGAATTCATGCTTTAGATCAACGGCTTTGTGGGTTTTATTCGTTGAAGAAATTGGTTGGAATTTGGCCCCATACCAGCTGCAAAGGGCTTCGTGGGACAACCTAACAAGAAATTAGTGGAATTTCTTCCGGAATTGAGAAGAAAGGTCCTGTGATAGGTGCCATCATGAGGCATAAAACATGTGGTCAGCATAAAACCAACATGGGCGTTATACCGATCTTGTCTTAAGAACAACGATACTACTGAGTATTATCTTTGAATGAACAAAGAAGTAGGTTGAGAAGCCATAGCCACTTCCATGAAAATTGGAGTGACGTAACTTCTAAAACAAGAATTTTCACGTTATGATTGAATGTAAATTATTTTTAACTGCTCTTTTTAATGGAACACTGACGAAATTTCTATCTCTTACCGTTTAAGCGCTATTTAGCCAGTAACAGTTTTCCATCCCATTAAACATTACACTATTAGAATGTTGGAAATGCGGTTATCCCAAAACTATATTTTAGAAGCTACGACATTTCTATTCTCATGGTGCGATATGTTTTCCTACATTTCTCTTCTCATTATTTTTTCTGCCTTTCTACTCTCTTGTACTTGCTGAATCCCTTTAGCTTTGGTTTATTCTAATCAATAATCGATTCTGTAAATGTTAATAAACTGATGAACTAAGTAGTCACTGTTAGTAATTATTTATAAATAAACAAATTATGTAAATTTAAAATATTTTTTCTTCCCATATTTGACATTAGAATGCAAACGCGTCGAAAATATTTTTGATTGAATTTTTAATGACTTTATCCAAGATCAAGAATCATAATAAAATGTTGTTTTATTTTTTCTTATTTAGCGAAATTTCCTTTATTTTACAATAAGCATTACAGGAATGCAATAAGTAACAGAAAAGAAATTACGACCACATTTTGTTGCAATCAGTATTTATGACATCGTTCATGAAACATTTTTTTTTTATATGAGATAAATGAACCCATCACACTGATTATATTCCTTGCCCTTAATAACATTTTTACAGCATAGCATTCGCAACATTTTAATAGAATTTTATCTGTTCATACGCTGACCCACTCTTTTCCATTTTCGCATTTTATTAGCTGATTATGTAAGTCCATACACACATTACCCATAAACTGTTTGGTTGGTTCGATGGAAACAGTTTGTCGTAATGAGATTGAAAGATACAATCTTCTTGGTATGCAGCATGTATTTAAGTATTGGGGGAAAAAATCGCATTCACATTTATTTTTTTCCAACCCTCACACAATAAATTTATACAAATATGGCAAATTGTTTGTATACGAACACATTCATATGCATATACAAATGGGTAATTTCATTGAAACGTGGACAGGTCAGAAACGACCGAACCATTTCATTCCCTGCTTCACTTTTGATTCAAAAACCACATTCGATTCAAAAATCATACTAACGAATTCAACCACAAGTGATATGATACTAGTAGTATGTTGTAATGAAAGTAGCAGGCAAACCTCTATTTTATCTTGCATTAAATGAAAACAATATTCGTACAATGAGCTTGTCTAAGAAACTGAATCAGAAGACACCATGCTTAATTTCTATTGTGAAGGGTTTATTTTGGTTTTTAACTTTATTCAATTTATTTTAAAATAAATTTTCTCTGTAAATTCAGACCAAATAAAAAATTGTAAAAAATTAAGTTATTCGCTTTGGATTATTCATCATAACTACAACAACAATATCGAACATTAATCGGTTTTTGTTTGAATAAAATGTGAAAGCGTTATCTCTTACCAGATTCTAATGTGTTGATTTGCTCTGAAAGGATTAAAGCCACTCAGAAGTATTGAACAATAAAGCCACTGATGGTATGGAAAGGATAGGACTATCTGTCAGGTTTCAGGCAGCTGTCAGTGCCTATGAGTTTGTTAGGAAAATAAATGAAAATCTTTGGAAGGCTTCGAGTTGCTTGAAGTAGTGAAGTGAAGTGTATTCAGTGTTATGATTTTTCTGAATTTTTTATTGACTAGGACTATCCCACTCTAAATTTACTATGATAGATAAGCTTGACTTGCAGATTAGTTCCTTTTAAAGTTGAAGTGTGAAGGGAAGAAGTCAGATTCGGTCAAATTTATTCCCTGAAAGCAGATTTGGTGTTTTTGGAACTTAGGTGTTATCCCATTCCAGAGACAGTCACATTCCAAAGGCAGTCCCATTCCAAAGGCAGTCCCATTCCGAAGGCAGTCCCATTATAACATTTGCAGCAATCCATGTAAGCCTTATACTAAACATGAGACGATATTGAGAGCAAAGTATTCAGGATAGGTTTTAAAAAGCCTTAGTTGCGCTTTATTCCTGTAAAAATGCTATTAGAATGCAATGGGACCAATAGCCCAAAGTATGAGTCAGACCAATAAAGCTACACGGTGTAAGGTGAAGAGGATAACGTGTCTGCTGGTACAAGGGGCACTCAGAACTACATCTATCACACTCATATAAATCATGTTTCACGACCTTCCTATTGACCTTACAGACAAACTGATTGGAAAAAATTCCAGCGAAAAGATTAAACATAGTCTCACCATAACGTTTTTGTAGTTCATTCAATTTTAGTAACGTAATTCTCAATAATACCGACTACATTTCGCATAAGTTTTCTTTAGACGATATGCTTATCATACCAGGCAAAAAATAAACGGAGTCAGCATTCCATCCAAATGACTCCGTAAAATTATGTTGCTGATTGTTTCAAACTGGACGGTAGAATGGGACAAGAACTCTGTTTAAATAATCAGACCTTTCAAATATCGTTTTTGCCTTCCGGATACTATAATATTTTTCAAAAAGAGTTATCGGCAACTGAAGAAGTAACTGATTGACTGAGATAGGTAGCACTTTAATACCTACATATCCGTGTATTATTAATATTTTCACTGATAGGCAAGTAGTCAACAAATTATTTAGAAGTACATCTACTACCACCAAGGTGGTCTCTAATTGCCACATGTGTCTTAATTCGATATCTGAGCGATTTAAAGAATTGCTAGTAGTTAAAAGTTTGTGTATCTGCATTAACCTTGATCTTGAGCGGAGAAAATCTGGTTCGTGTTTGTAAAAGAAAACTACATGGGATTCGAAAAATTGCCTCAAAGCTTTACCTTGAATCTGCTAGTATTAGTAATTTGTAAAAATTTTTAGAAATAGCAAAATAGTTTGGAAAAGATTAGAAAAATAGCTTTGGTTATAATATAATGACCTAACTCTAAATTAAAGACAACGTTCCAAAACTTTAGGGTAAAATTTTGCAAATATTGATTTTTAAGGTTTTTGTTTTCTCTTGTAGTAAGGAGTGAGATCGAAAAAATCTTAACTTAAACGGTTGGTCTTAGAGTTTTGATTTTTCTTTTATTTAATTGATAATATTTTACAAATTACAGAAAAATATAACTTTATAGTTCTAACCATTATATATGAACTCGTGGACCTTTTTTGGTAAGCCTTCCATTAGAGATTTGATAGTTGTTTTAGGCCCCTTTTTTGGAACAGTTTGCCCATCTCCTTTTAAAATCTTCGATATTTTGGGATACTTTTTTTGTGCTCTTTAAGTTTCTTTTCACAAGAGCCCAATATCTCTCCACTGGTCTTAGCTCCGGACAATTTGGAGGATTGGCTTCTCTTGGTACAAAAACTATGTTATTACTTTGGTACCACTCCAGAGCTTTCTTGACGTAGTGACATGATGCCAAATCGGGCCAAAAATATGTGGACACATTGTGCTCTCTTATGAAAGGAAGAAGTATTTTTTTCCAACATTCTTTGATGTATATTTCGGTATTTAAAGAGCCCACTGTAACAAAACACTTTCTTCTTTTCCCGCAACTGCATATAGCTTGCCATACTAGGAATTTTTTAGGAAATTTTGTCTGCTTTTGGATTCTAAATTGTTCTTCGACGTTTCCTCGAGCATCAGCAACATAAAAGTTTTGACCCGGAAACTGCGTAAAATCTGCCAGTACATACGTTTCGTCGTCCATTATGCAACATGAATATTTTTGTATGAAATTCGATTTTATTTTCCGAGTCCTACTTTTGGCGTCTAAATTTTTTGCAGCATTCCTGTCTGGAACTTTTTGGACTTTGTGTGCTTTCAAACCTACATTGGCTTTAACTTTTCGCACCAAATAGTCAGAGCACTGGGCTAACCGGGCAGCTTTTCTACCAGATGTGTTTGGAGATCTTTTCAATAGGCTTTCTATTTTCTTGGCTTTCCCAATATCATGTGGTCCTTGTTTTCTTCCCGAACCAGGATTCCTATCGATGGTCAAATTCTCCTGAAACTGTTTAATAACATTGGAAACAGACCTTAAATTCTTTGGCCAATTTTTTGTAGGACCAATTTGGATTTTTTTGAAAATTTTTAATAATTTTAAGACTTACTTCTTTTTCTTCACTCATTTTGATCAAACTCACAATAAATCAACATGTTTGTCATAAACGCCAAGGAGAACCAGATGTCTCCCGCATTAAAATGAAACGGTGCTCTTGACTACAATGATACCTCGCCCGTCTCACCAGATTGATTGAAGCAGTAAGGCGCAGCTCAAAAAAAAAAAAAAAAAAAAACCCAAGGAGACCCCAACGTCTCCTACGTTTATACGAAACGGTGCTTCATACTGAAAAGAGACCACACCGCCTATAAAAACTTGCTCCCGAACTTGTTCCAGCTGCCGCTTCATCCCGCTGTCAGACCAATAACGGTTGTCTTGGTTAATCAAAGTTGGCGACTGGAAAGTAGCAGTTTTTACGCGTGGAAAACAGAAACCAAGGTATCAATGACCCTACTTCACAGCGAACGGTAACGGACCAGACCGACAAAAAAAAAAGAAGCAAACACACGAACGAGCAGTAATACTCTAGACTGCCTCCCGACGAAATACTAAACGATGGTTCCGGGAGGAGCCTTCCGTCGGACGAGAGAAGATGTTTAGCAGATGGAAGTCTCGCACTGACTTTGGCTTTCAATGCTTTTACTCCTCTTGCAAAACAAAACTCTAAATAAATTTTGTTGACAAACTATATCCAAAATATTATACTTTGTTAGAGTTTTGGATACCAGTGTTGAAAATAGTCATTATTTTAGGAAGATGAACTTGTAAAGTGAGACCAGATCTTGTTAAAACTTGAACAAATCTATTTCTGCTACAATTAACTTTCCAGCAGTTGTGCCATATCAAGCAAGATGTGAACAGCAATCCTAAAATACGTTATAATAATAGAATAATAAATTCCAGTATTGAAGATTGAAATCCATTAACTAAAACATTATATTAAAGTTGACATTCCTCACAATCTAGTCACAATCTCTGACAGATGCAATAAGCCAAAGAGGAAATAAACCTCCTTTATAACAAATATATTATTCGTAAGGTAAAAAAAACTACCTTTGCTCTACAACCAAATTAATCTTAATGTGAAGCAAATTATCATGGAATAACCCATATATGCTTCAGTGTGTATATTGCAAAAATTTAGTTCATATATCTAGCAGTAATAAGTTGAAAATTGCTAAATTGTTTTATGTAGTATAAAAATAATGTACTTATTTATATCAAAATTATGTGTTAAATAGTGAGAAAAATATTGTTAATTTAGCATTTAAGCTGATTATAACAGAAGCAGCAGAAGATATGTACTTACATTGCCATGATATCATAAGACAAACTAAAAACACGCCAATTTAATTACATACACACAAGACAAAACCAAGCAAAAGAAGGAGACAATGTTGTGTTTCTCTGATATCATGTGAAAAACTAAAATAAAGTTTGTTTAATTACACACAAAAGATAACAGGAGCAACCAATTATTATTTGCTATTAACAGCAACCAAAAATAATTTCAGCATAAACACACACAAAACTAATAAACTTGATTTATAAACAAAAAAGTATTTTTCCCATCCCTTCCAACACCCATTCACCACACAAAATATGTAACCTCATTAATTAGGTAGTAATTCTTCTTTGCTGCTAATGGCAGACAGCAGCACTAGCAAAATAAATATGCATACGAAACAAAAATTTCGCAAAAATTTTTTGTGGTCAACAAAATATTTTTGGGTAGTCTATACTAGTAGGAAAATTTTGAAGTTATCATCAGGCGTAAAAGATCTAACAGCTCAGAGATTACAATTACAATCAGCTACAGATTCAAATTCAGTTGTTTGACCTATGCACTTATAGCATTACATTGAAGTCATTAACAGCACATTCCCTACTGGGCAACTTTATAGAAAATAATAGAAAATGAGCCCCACATAACCTCAGTTCTTTTACAATATTAATGAAATAGTAAAAAGAAGAAAAGAAAAACAAAAAATCATAGAAACTAAAATTTTCAATAAAAACAATGAAGCGAAACAATGAAGCGGACCGTAAAGCAGCGGCACTACAAGGCGTATACGTAAAATTAAATATGTACAAAGATATTAGAGCTGCAATTTTTCTGCTTCTTTTTTTTTTTTAAAGCAAAACTTTTGCATACTTACTGGCGCATGAATTCAAGTTATAGTGCATACCTATGAATATGTGTGTGTGTGTGTCTCTGTAGTTGACAATAGAGGTCGCTTTTGGTGTTCGAAATATGCATGAGTATGCTGCTGCTTCTGTTTCTGTTTCCATTGCATTGTTTTAACTTTACACAAACTTGCAATGACTACTTTAGTTGAAGAGAAGCAGTGAAAGCGAGCCGAATTGGAACTAAGGGTTTCAGTTTAAACAGCAGCAAAATGCCATCATTATCAAGCAAAAGTTGCTCCTTTTTGCTGCTTTGGATGGCTGTTGTTGACAAAAATACAAAAACAAAAAAATGAAAAAACGAAAAAAGCACAACCAAGCAACTATGAACAAAACTATAATATAACAAAAGGGATAACTTTGCGAGCGACCCTTTTTCGAATAGCGCAGCAGTGATATGTTGTTGTTGTTGCTGCTGGTATTGTTGATATTTCTGTTGCTGCTACTGCTATTGCTGCTTATGCTGCTGCGGTCCATCATCAACGACGCATGAGTTTTCGATTTGATTTCCGTTATTTTTGTCACAAAAGGATTAAATTTTGTTTGTTTGTTATATGTATGAATGAATATGTATTTGTATGTGTATATGTATGTATATGTACATTTGTGTGGTTGTTTTGGTTGGAATGGCTTCATTTGCGTTTCGTAATGATGTTGTTTTCGTTGTTGTTGTTGTCGGTTATTTAAGTCACTAAATTCAATTGAATAACTTTATTTATTTTATATTATTTTTTGCTACTGCGGTTTCTGACATTTTTATACTCTATTTGTGTGTTTTTTTTTGTTTTGGTAATGATGTCTACTTATTTTCATCGTCAAGCGAGGTACTAAACGGCTTTCAATTTAAATTACTTAGGTACATAATAAAAAATTTAAAAATGGGGAGGTATACTTTGGAAAAAAAAGCATTTTTGGATTTTTGTTAATTAAATTTGAGTGTGAACTGAAATCTCTAGTAAGAACTTTTAAGCTGGCAAAAGACTCTCAGCCAGTATGGAGGTGAATATAGAATATATTTTAAATTTGATTTAGAAACGTCTGTCTCATATTTTTGTTCTATGCTATACGGTAACATTTTACAATCGAAACAACCCATAAATGTCCGCACTCTTATTTTAAATTTTATTTTGCTTTTATTGTTGTTTTCCCAATCCATGATTTAATTAAAATTTAAAACCATTGGCCTTTTTGAAATGGTATTTTAGGGAGATTTCATTCGTTTTTAAGTTATTGAGATTTGATATGTTATACATAGCACTTATCCTCCCTGCACTTCTATGCAATAGAGTAAATAAAGTTCAGTTTGGAAAAACGAATGAAGATCCTGGGTTTTTATGAGTCATAGTTCAACACTTCAGTTCTAAAAATAACCAGTCATAATTAAAATTATGTTGGGCAGACACTTAAAATATTATCAACGTTCTTATATTCCTCTTTAGCTCTATAGATAGTGGAAAATGTTTGGGTCTGTAAACCAATTACTTCAATTGCTTAGCAAATATAAGGTCCTGTAGGTTGTCGTCAATCTTTCATACTAAGTGATAGTAGGATGTCAAGGTCATTATACAGCCGCTTTCATATACTATGCCTTTTGTTGACCAACTCTTTGATGATAGTTAGCATTTATACTATATTTTTCATATAAAATTTGATCCAAATTCTAGAGAAAGTTTTTATTAGAAAATTCTTTTCTGCATCATTCTTGTCAATCACATTAACAGCCTGCCCATCCTTCTTTGAATATACGTAGGCGCTTTTCTTTATGTTTATTGACGTCAAGAAGTTTTCGATTACTTAAACCATGAATTCAGCAGCATTTTTCCCACAAGCTTTTTCATATAAACTGATACCAATTCTGGAGAAAATCAGTTGGGAACTTTTTACTTAATCCTTTGAACGACTTAACCATTTAAACCATGTCGATCTTATCTACTTCTTTTCAAGTACTAGCAGAAAACTTAAAAAGTTCAAAAAATTGCGGGGTGTTCTGAATTAGAAGGTTCATCGTGATTTTTTTAGAAGAAAAAAAAAAGAAATGAACCCATTGAACTTCAATGCATATTTTTGTAAATATTCAAAGTATATAAACAAATTTTTTTTTTACTTTAAAATAATAAATTACAACATATTCAACAGCTGTAGTCTTTAATCGGCGGGACAGATCCAGTTCGTAATTCTTAACTGAAACAAAAAAAAAACACAAAACAATTTTTAATTCTTTTATATTTTTCTTCTGAGTGACTAAAAAAAAAAAACAGAAATAATCATGAATTTATAATTTTTCTCAGGTTTAAGAAAACAAATTTTTGTTGTCTCTAGATTGTTCAGTTTTTTAGCTACCATGTCCGTCAATTTAGAAAATTCGACAAAATAAAAACTGGAGAATTTTATCAAGACTAACCGTTGATGCTTTATATTTTTGAAAATATTTAAAATTGGCCTCTCTAACTTCGTAAATGTATTTTTAAATAGTATAAGGAGTGAGATTGAAAAAATCTTATGAGTGTAAAATTTAAAAATTTCTTTGATCTAGTTATTTTTGAAAAATATGTCAGTTGTTATTTTTAATGACAAACTTGTTGATTTATTGTGAGTTTGATCAAAATGAATGAAGAAAACGAAGTACGTCTTAAAATTATTAAAAATTTTCAAAAAAATCCAAATTGGTCCTACAAAAAATTGGCCAAAGAATTTAAGGTCTGCCGTCAAACTGTTTCCAATGTTATTAAACAGTTTCAGGAGAATTTGACCATCGATAGGAAACCTGGTTCGGGAAGAAAACAAGAACTACATGATATTGGGAAAGCAAATAGAAAGCATATTGAAAAGATCTCTAAACACATCTGGTAGAAAAGCTGCCCGGTTAGCCTAGTGCTCTGACTATTTGGTGCGAAAAGTTAAAGCCAATGTAGGTTTGAAAACATACAAAGTCCAAAAAGTTCCAGACAGGAATGCTGCAAAGAATTTAGACGCCAAAAGTAGGGCTCGGAAATTAAAATCGAATTTCATACAAAAATATTCATGTTGTATAATGGATGACGAAACGGATGTACTAGCAGATTTTAAGCAGCTTCCGGGTCAAAATTTTTATGTTGCTGATGCTCGATGAAATGTCGAAGAATAATTTAGAATCCAAAAGCAGACAAAATTTCCTAAAAAATTCCTGGTATGGCAAGCTATACGCAGTTGCGGCAAAAGAAGCAAGTCATTTGTTACAGTGGGCTCTATAAATACCGAAATATACATCAAAGAATGTTTGAAAAAAAAGACTTTTTCCTTTCATAAGAGAGCACAATATGTCCACATATTTTTGGCCCGATTTGGCATCATGTCACTACGGCAAGAAAGCTCTGGAGTGGTACCAAAGTAATAACATAGTTTTTGTACCAAGAGAGGCCAATCCTCCAAATTGTCCGGAGCTAAGACCAGTGAAGAGATATTGGGCTCTTGTAAAAATAAACTTAAAGAGCACAAAAAAGGTGTCCCAATATATAGAAGATCTTAAAAGGAGATGGGCAAACTGTTCCAAAAAGGTGTCTGAAACAACTACCAAATCTCTAATGGAAGGCTTACCAAAAAAGGTCCACGAGTTCATAAATAGTGGTTAGAACTATAAAATTTATATTTTTCTGTAATTTGTAAAATATTATTAATTAAATAAAAGAAAAAAATCAAAACGCTAAGCTCAACCGTTTAAAAATTATTGAATTTTATATATGTTAAGATTTTTTCGATCTCACTTTTTATCTATAAATTTAGACAATAAAAAAAACAGATTTTTTGGAACTTCTAATTCAAGTGTATAAATTTTATAGAGAAGGATAAGCGAGGTGGAACTTAAAAACTGTTCCTTAAATGGGGCTACGCAGCTGCAGGCAAAGTCTGAGAAAAAATTTGTTTTCAAGCTAAGTCTATTCTTTGAGAAGGTGGGCTAAATTTAATATTTGAAGTTATATATAAACAGGTTAATGAACAAATGTAGTCATCACAACAACAATGTATATAGAGACGGGCAAATCAGACGGCCGTTTCGGAATCCGCCACAATTCCTCATCAGTGATCTTAGTGATAGTTCTTAATCTTTCAATATCCTATATAAGCTACTAATATTTGAAATCATAACCCAGAATTACAGATTTGATTCCAAATATCTTCACTGAATAGAGATATTGAAAGAAACTACTACTACCGTTCTATACACTTATGTTGTTGTTTCCTCCCCCCCCCCCCATTGTAGCTAGTCTGCATGACATGATTTTAAGTCATGACTTTGAAAATTAACCTCTAGATTTAATTTTCATAGTCTCCTAAATAAATTTAATATTTTTTTTTTAGGAGACTATGAAAATTAAATCTAGAGGTTAATTTTCAAAGTCATGACTTAAGTTCATGTCAATTTCGTTATTTGAAGTTATATATAAACAGGCTTAATGAACAAATGTAGTCATCACAACAACAATGTATATAGAGACGGGCAAATCAGACGGCCGTTTCGGAATCCGCCACAATTCCTCATCAGTGATCTTAGTGATAAGTTCTTAATCTTTCAATATCCTATATAAGCTACTAATATTTGAAATCATAACCCAGAATTACGGATTTGATTCCAAATATCTTCACTGAATAGAGATATTGAAAGAAACTACCACTACCGTTCTATACACTTATGTTGTTGTTTTTTTCACATTGTAGCTAGTCTGCATAACAGTTCGTTATTTGAAAGTCTAGTACATGGGAGAGTGTGTGTGTTTGTGAGAAAATGATTCTAGGTGTCATTTTTTCTGAACGGTCCCCATTCGATCAGTTCATGATAGTTTTTTTTTTTAGGAGACTATGAAAATTAAATCTAGAGGTTAATTTTCAAAGTCATGACTTAAGTTCATGTCAATTTCGTTATTTGAAGTTATATATAAACAGGCTTAATGAACAAATGTAGTCATCACAACAACAATGTATATAGAGACGGGCAAATCAGACGGCCGTTTCGGAATCCGCCACAATTCCTCATCAGTGATCTTAGTGATAAGTTCTTAATCTTTCAATATCCTATATAAGCTACTAATATTTGAAATCATAACCCAGAATTACGGATTTGATTCCAAATATCTTCACTGAATAGAGATATTGAAAGAAACTACCACTACCGTTCTATACACTTATGTTGTTGTTTTTTTCCCATTGTAGCTAGTCTGCATAACAGTTCGTTATTTGAAAGTCTAGTACATGGGAGAGTGTGTGTGTTTGTGAGAAAATGATTCTAGGTGTCATTTTTTCTGAACGGTCCCCATTCGATCAGTTCATGATAGTTTTTTTTTTTTAGGAGACTATGAAAATTAAATCTAGAGGTTAATTTTCAAAGTCATGACTTAAGTTCATGTCAATTTCGTTATTTGAAGTTATATATAAACAGGCTTAATGAACAAATGTAGTCATCACAACAACAATGTCTGGATTCCGAAACGGCCGTCTGATTTGCCCGTCTCTATATACATTGTTGTTGTGATGACTACATTTGTTCATTAAGCCTGTTTATATATAACTTCAAATAACGAAATTTAATATGTTTAAGAAAATTTTTGTTTTTTTAACGTACCACACTGCATTTTTAGTTTTATAAGGTTTTTATTAACTTTTGCTCTGGAGTTCTTTTTAATTTTCAGATTAAAATTAAAGCCAGAAATGAGTACCTTGGCTCAGAAACCCCTGAACTATAAAATAAAAAAAAAAATCGTGTGCTTCAATACAATACAAGGAAAAATTCAAGCTTTCTCCGAAATTTACTCTTGATCTCCTTTTGTGATATGTTTTAAATCGAAATAGAGACCAAAATTTAGTTTTCTAGCAGGTGTGAAAATTTCAACACAATCCAATACAATTCAATAAGAATTATAGTAGTACACAAAGATATGAAGTTTTTTCCAGTACTTACTTGAATTGAATACAAAGAAAAATTAAAATTTGTACTTAATTTATGATCAGAATTTCCCTCATTTGGAATATGTTTTGGATCAAAATAGAGGCCAAAAATGGATTACCCAGCTGAATATGATTTCTAGAATGGAAGTATCCGACTTAAAATTTGGTGTGGTTAAGATCTTATTTTGGTATGAATTCAAATCTGCCTTCTAGTTTTAATTTCGGCTTAAATTTTGGTTTGAATTTTGATGATTTTTAGTTTATGTTTTAGTTTATTTTTCATCAGAATTTCGTTTTAAGTTTTGCTCTGACTTTCAATTCAGAATCTAATTTTTTAATTTTGGTCCTAATTTTGGTATGTATTTGTGTCTAAATTTTTCTCGTTTTTCAGTCTGAGCTTTGATTTGCTTTTGGTCTAAAATTGCGAAAAATTTTGTTTTGATTACACTGTTCAACAGCCAAAAATGAGCAGAGACGGGACAAGTGTACTTAGGGAAATGGGGGGTCGCTGAATCCGAATCCATGGTCCGTTTTGCTCTGCTACGTCATAACTTTTTTTTGACATCAAAATTTTTAAAATTGTAAAAAAAGAAAATAATAAAAATGCAGTTCATATTTTTTTTTCGTCAAAACATCCATTTTTACAAAAAATGGTTTTTCGATTTTTTTTAATTTTTTTAACTTTAAAATTTTTTTTTAATTAATTCATTTTTTCGTAATTTTGTTCATCTTCATTATCATCGCACACTTTCTCTAAGAAAGTAACTTGAACTTTTTTGAACCTGGCTCAGGAACGTCTCAGCGACAAGGTGCCATATGGCACCGCTAGGCATTACCGGGTTAAGCTAACAACGAGGTAAAAGTGAACGATGATGAGGATGAAAAAAATGACGAAAAAATAAATTAATTGAAAAAAAAATTTTTTTTTAAATATTTTTAAAATTAAAAAATAAAAAAAATCGAAAATTTTTTTTTTCTAAAAATTGATGTTTTGATAAAAAAATATGGCCTGGATTTTGATTTTTTTCTTTTTCAATTTTAAAAATGTTGATGTCAATAAATTGAGACGTAGCAGAGCAAAACGGACCACGGATTCGGACTCAGGGACCCCCCATTACCCTAAGTGCTCGTGTCCCGTCTCTGCTCGTTTTCAAAAGTTTCCATTTGTAGAACAGTGTTATTGGTCTGAGTTTAGTTTGTGTTGTGGAATAAATTTGGTGTAAATTTTGGTCCAAATTTTTATTTGAATTTTGATTTAGAATTAAGGTTTAAATCACGGTCTTGTTTGTTAACTGAGTTTTGATACGTTTGTGATCTAAAGTTTCTCTAAATTTTTATTTGCATTTTAGTCTGAATTGCGATCCAAAATTGAGTTTCCTAGCGTAAAACTCGCTGGTGCGCAAATTTCAACACAATCTGTCTGTCTAGTGGCAGCATGCTAAACTCTCAGCTCTGGGTTCATGGATTTGATACCCGGCTAATGCATGGCTTCTTATCTATCTTTTTTTCTTTCCTAATCAACACTGTGCTGACATTTGTAGGTTGTATTCTTTGTGTGTTGTTGTGCGCCAGGGTTGTTCAGCTAAAGAACCTATTTTTAGTTTCTATTTTGATCTAAAAAATATTCCAAACGGCAACAAAAGTTTGTAAACATTTAATAAAACTAAAAGTGTGATGGTGTTTAAAAAAAGAAACTGTGTCATCAACATCTTGTATTTGCTACCTTTTCCTAAAAATCGCAAAAGTGGGTTATAAAAGTCTACTGTACCTATGTCGAGAGAATGTGTTGTTCGCAAACAAAACTTGCAATATCCTTCTAAGTTTATTGTGCTTAAATCAAATGGAACTACAAAGCATTTTTATGCAAGCAACACATTCGGAAATACAACTCAATTTGATTCAGGAATTAGATAGGAATTGGTTGTTTTTCAACTTCAAGCGTAAGTTTAGTTTTAAACAAAGTGTCGCAATTGTAGGGGTTAGGGGAAGAAAATAATCACAATCACTATGCGCTACTGCCAAGAATCACAGCAGTGAGGTGGTGAAATTGGTCTGGAGGGTACAATTAATCCAAAAAATGCTTCTAGTAAGCGAAGTTCATGTTCCTTACCCCCAAATTTAACATTTACATCAGCAAAAAAAAAAAGGGAAAAAAAGAATGCGAACCTACAAAATTGTAGAGCATTTATTTTATCTTGCAATACTTCACCCTCAAAATACTACTAAAATATTGCAGATATTTTTAATACTTCGTTCACACATTTCAGCAGTTAATGCATAAAATTCATGTGATTCTTTAACAAATTCCGCTTTCATGTTTAAAATTCTACAACAGAAATTTATTGCTAAAGTGCAGACGATGACATTTTTTTTTTGGTATGTATGCATGTTGAAATTTACACTATTATTTAGTTAGTTATATAGCTGTATGCTGTAGTCAGTCAGTCAGTCAGATAACAGTTAGTTAGAACTTACGTGCTTACTGCAGATGGATGGAAAGAAACTGTTTACTTAATTGCCCACTTAAAAGTCAAGTTTGTGTGAGCGCTTGCTGCGCTCTCACTTAAATAACTTACTTTTAAAATTAAACAAGCTGAACACAAGGATATCAACGACAACATCAAAAGTAAAAGCACGGCATGGCAATGGCAATGTATGAGTGCCAGTGTGTGATGGTGATGTTGATGTCCTTGAGAGTGAATGTATGAATGAATGAGTGAGTTAGTGCGCTCGTGCGTTACAGAAACACATGCAACATATGTAAGCGAATTTTGAGATGAAAAAATTAAGGAAATTGTTGTCATCTTTAGTGAGTAGCTAACACGCTTCAATTTCACATGTTGAAGGTACACACGTAAGTAAAGAAAATGAATTGTATATATAATTTAAAAGCTATTAAATCTCTTAATTTGTTAGATACATTTTAAATTTTAAAGTAAAAACTTTGAGTGTTGGTTTGGCATAACACGAAGTGATAAAATTTCAAAACAAATTAATATTTTAAACCTTAATTTCAAATATGTGAGTATGTGAGAGGAAGGGAGGAACTTAAACCCCCTACTTCATTACCTGCAATTAATAAAAATAAATATGTTATGCTATAACCGAAATGACTACCTAGTTAAAATAAGCTCCAAACACACAAAAATGTAGCAAAAATACACAGCAACTGAGGACGAACGAAAAAGGAAGTAGTAATGAAGTAACGCAAGCAGGAAGGAAGTTTACACTTATGAGAGCCTCTACTATCTTAAGTGTATGTAGCTAGTTATGCTTGTTCCTCTAAAAAGTTAAAGGTAATTAGAAAATTTTATGATTGCACTGTTTCCTGCTTGCTACAAAATAGTAACTACTTAAAATAACAACAATATCAACATATTGCCACAAAACATACATACAAATAAAATATCCTTAACCGTTGTTGTTGCTGCTGCTACCACCGCTACTGCTATCTACCATTGCTACTATAGCCGCCCATCAATGACATAAAATAAAGCACAAAAGAGCCTTTTAGAATATTAATAGAATACTGAATATTTTACAGTCTCATACAAAAAAGGCTCAATTTACATTTATACACACACATACATATGAACATACAATGCTATACGTTTAAAACCAAAAAAAAGGGTTACCAGGCGTATGTAATATGTATGTATGTATATAAAATGTATATGTATTTATACTCGTTTGGTTCCGTCACATTAATTTAGTGTGACAAAGGCGACAAAGTGGTGTGTGAATGAGTATGGAAAGCCGTTCAGGGAATGAAGTAAATTAGTAGCGAATTTCTGCTGGGAATTGCAGGTAGTAAGGTGAAAATTTGTAAAAGATTATGAGAAATCCTTAACGTAGAAGTAAAGCATTATAAAAAGTTTTAAATAAAATGTTTTTTTTTCTAGTGAATATTATTAATAAAGAATTCAATGGCTATAGCTAAATAACAGTTTTCCTGTTGTAATAGAAATAGACTTAAGTGGTTCTTTATGCAACCGTTTTTTGGTCGATCTTTATATAAATTATTCTAATAAATTATTTTAAATTAAAGGGAAAGGAACAGGTGATGGAACTTGGATACAATCATATACAATATATTTTCTATGCCCACACAATTAATGAGTTGTTCAATTCTTTGGAAATCTGCAAAGAATATTTTTTTACTACTGTATATTTCAATAAAAAAAATTATTAGAACTAATTTTTCATATGGCTGATCGATCGTAGCATTACAATCCGCCATTTTTTTTACTTTGGTTTTAATAAAAGATCACAAAAAGTTCATTGAGAAGCTATAACTCTCCTGGGATTCCCATAGTAAGATTCATTTTTTGTTATATATATGATTTCTAAGCAAAAGAAGATCGAACCTAACCCTCTAGTTTTTAAGGCTGCCTCTAGACAGCATTCATCAACGCATTTGAATTAACATCACAGCATTTTTCTGTTACTACACAGGGAATGCCAAGCTTTAAAAAAAAAAATGCTTCAGACGTTAGCGGCAATCAAAGTTAAAAATTTGTGAAAAACCGTAAAATTTTGATTGAATTTGGGAATTTGAGTTAAGAATAAAAAAAAAATAAATAAATAAAATACTTCCCTTCTCATACTAGACGATAAAAAAAAACTAGCTTTGAGTAGCTGGGAAAGGTAATAATTTTGTAGAGCTTAATGCTTTTTAGTCTAATTTCAATTTGATTATTGGATTAAATTTAATATTTTTTTGGTCAGGGATTTGGTTTGTTTTTGTCTGCATTTTAGTCTTACTTTTTGTCATAATTTGGCTTGAATATGGTATGAATTTTAATCTGACTTTTAGTTTTAATTTTGATTTAAATATTGATCAGAATTTAATCAGAATTTAGGTATGAATTTGGTTGTTTTTTATTATTACATATTTTATTATTTTGCTTTTCGTTTTGGATTGCATTCCAATTCAAATACAAGATTTGAGTTTTGGTTTCAATTTTGTCTGTATTGTGGTCTGAATTCTGCCGTTTTTAGTCTGAGTTTTGATTTGCTTGTGGTCTGAATATTGGTCTCATTTTAGTTTGAATTTTGGTAGGAATTTAATTTTGATTTGTCATCTAAATTAGGTCTAAATATAGTTTGGGTTCAGGTATAAATTTGATCTGGATTTTGATTTAGTATTTAGATTTGAATTGCTGTCTGAATTATGTTGCTTGTTAGTTTGATTTTTGGTATGTTTTTAATTTGAATTTTTGTTTATAGTTCCATTGAGTTTTAATTTAAATTTTAGTCTGAATTCTGCTCTAAATTTTGGCATGTTTTTTGGGTTTGAATATCTGAATTAAGCGCCAATATTTGATTGACATTTGGTCTGAATGTAGATCTGATTTTGGCTTGAATTTTATGTAAATTTTTTTTCCAAATTTTGTTCTGAATTTTGGTTTTGAATTTTAGACTAAATTTTTCTCCGCATTTTGGCTTAAAATTTTGTCTTAATTTGGTTTAAATTTTGATTTTGAGATTTTTGACCTGATATTTGTCTAAATTTTTGTCTGAAATTTCGTTCGAATTTTAGTCTGAATTTTAATCCGAATAATTGTTTCAATTTTGGTTTGAATTTGGTTTTGAATTTTAATTAGATTTTCCAATTGGTTTTTGGCCCAATTTTTATAAAATTTTTGGTCTAGTTTTTGTTCAGGATTTTGGTCTAGGGTCATCACTCAGAGGGTACCCTGAGTGATGAATGCAAAGCATTGCGTTGATTGAGGAATGAAGATAGATTAGTGGTAGGAGGAAAGAGGGAGAAAAAGTTGTGAACGTTTGTTTTAAATTTGGAAATGTCGTAAAAGTCAGGGAAACGGGTACCCGCGGTACGGCAGAGAAAAGAACTATCTCTGTAATGTGTGGTGATTGGACTGATGTCTTCAAGTTTGTCAAAATGAGCCTTACCGAAACTCAAATTATTGATCCGCGACTGCATCATTCAAGTTTTTACAACAGTGACAGGCAGGTACTCTAAAGTTCCTAAAAATCCTTCTCTGTCGTTCTGGGTTAGTCCTTTGGTCACGATGATCAAATACTGCGCTATTCATAGTTCCTGTTCTAGCTTGCTGGGAGTTATTGCTAAGTGCGGGTGTAGCCCTATATATGGGTCACTTTTCCATTTATAAGTTTATTAATGTTTTTTTTTTGTCTTACTGTCTAAGATCAACACTATGTTTCTTTTAAGTCTAGTAGATCTAATGATCTGAGTGCTACTCTGTTGCACTGATACCAATGAGTGAGCTTTCTTTACATGAATGATTTCAATAGAGCCATAACCTTTCCCAACCCTCGTTTTAATACTCTTAACAGAAAAAACTTTCACTCCAGCTCTTCTAATAATACAAGTTTGGCTTATCCTCTTTAATAGGCTTTAGTAAATTGTTAGTCAAAATGTTGTAAATATTCACTGGGCGCAATAAACTTCTAGGGAAAATTTTGCTTCACATAGCAAGTAAAATGTGTTGAATTGTTTTATTCAATTACTGTCTCTTTTCTGACTCAATTTCAGATTGAATCTATCGAAATAGTATAATATGTAGTAGCTGAGAAGAAATTCCGCAATCCTATTTGTGGAAGTAATACAGAGGTCGAAGTTTTTGCTTTACCAGTTTTGTTTTAACAGTTTATTCTACATCGCTACAAGACCATGTAGCTAAATTCTTTTAATCTTTTTAATTTTAATAGTTTACTAACTACTAGGTACTTAGTACTTATCATAAGCAAAAGTTAATAATCGGTTAATTTTGAAGCTGAAATTGTTAAGCAAAGTTCTTAAGGAAAATTCTCACGCAATATTTTCTATGTGAACCACATGATTTTTTACGCTCGTGATAAAATCTAATTGAGGATAAAATTTGACTAAGCATATTTTTGTTAACACTACATCAATTACTTTCAATCAGAAGTAAATGGCAAATTAAATATGAAGCTACTATGTATGTATGTAGATCATATGCTAGAATTTAACTAAAATAATCTTTGTCTTGCGAAATAAAAATAGTTCAGACCATCTCAAGACATACATATAAATTTCAAAATATAATACTCTAAAAACTAGATTTCTCAATATCTTAACATATAAAATAATATAAATCCATCCAGACACATCTATCCTGTAAACCGCATTTAAATCGACTAAATAAGTTAAGTGAATTTATGAATTTATTGTGCCAGACACACACACATAAGAAGCAAAAAGCTTTTTCCTTCACAACTCAAAGAGCTACTACTCCTGTCGGCTGCACGTGGTGTTGGCTTTTAAAAAAAAACAACAGCAACAACAACACAAAAAATAACTCAATTTATTACTATGAATTTCACTCTATTTGATTTCTCAAAAGGTTGCAGACTAAAATTTTGTTTTTGAACTAAAACCAGACAAAAATAAAATGATGGAATCGGTGAGGATACGAGAAAAGAGTGAAGTTGAATTTACTTTTTCGCTGCTTCAACCATTTCTTCTTTCTGCGCTGCTGAGAGTTTGTTACACCCACAAAATGCCAAAATGATTTGAGAGTTTTGTGTATAAAATTTTTAGACGCTCCCCCAAATGTATTTTAAAGCTAACACACACACACACACATATGTATATATAAACATGTGAAGTATGATTGTGTGTGTAGGATACTTGAAAGACAACGTTCTTTTGGTATAGTAAATTTTGTGCGCAAAATCATAAATTCATAAAGTGGTGTGGCAGAAAAAAACAACAATAAAATTGTACTAATATTTTTTTTCTTTATATATATACTCTAATATATTTCTTTTTTTATTTTATTTATTTTTCTTTATTTTTTTTTTTTATATTTTATTTATTTCTTTATTTATATAATAATTTTATTACATTCAATTCGCTCTAATTTTTTAATAATAGTTTTTATTTTTTGGTATCAAAAAATGTTTCGTTTTTGTTTAATATTTTTTTTCATAACAATTTAAAGTTAGTTTTTAGTTTTATTTTTGTTTTTTTTAAGAAAATAAGTATTATATTTTGACAAAACAAAATAATTTTTTTACTTTTTTGTTTGTTTTTTAAACAAGTAAATTAAATTTTTTAAGTTAGTTTCAATTCGTCGTATTTTATAATTGCATTAGTTTATATATATATATATTTTTTAATTTTACTTTTTACTAAAATTAATAAATTCTATTTATTCTATACACATTTTACAATAATTTAGGTTTAGTTTATTTTTATGTATTTACTATATATATATATTTTCTTTTTGCTTTAGTAAAATTAAGTAATAATAGCGCGCAACATATTTTAGAATATTCTGAATTGATTTTATAAAAATAAAACAAATCAATTAATAATATTCTAGTAAATTCACCTTTATAGTTCAGAGGATTTCAATTAACTATAAAACAATTTGTAAACTTAACAAAAACCTTGCCACAAAAACAGAATTGGAACTCTTTATGGAAATTTATGTTCTTTTTCAGTTCTTTATAGCTTAGTACTGACAGTTCGTAATAATTCTAAGGACCCTTAGAATTATCGGGTCCTCGAGAAAAAAATAATTGTAACAAAATGTTAAAGCTTTGAAGCTTAAAATTTATACAACTTCTTCTTAGAAATTGTTTTTTTTAAGTCTAGTTAACTAAATATTTGAATTTTACACCTGATTATAGCGGCTCAGAAGTTGTTTTGACAAGTAGAATAAAACTGGTTTTAATAATCTGGTTCAAATGTGTAGGACAATAGACCTTGCAGACCCAAGCTTTTCGAGTTTTTCGAATCATTCAGACGAGTATAATTTGTACACGAAGAACAGGGACCTTCAGTTTTATGCGAAATTTGAGCAACAAAGTTAGAAGCTTTTCCTAGGCTTCATGGAATAGTGATTACGTGATTGAATACAACAAATGGGCAAAAGCTATAATATATGAAATAAAGGTTTTTCTATATGGCTCCACCTCGTGGCTGGTAATAACAAACCTTAAAAAGTAAAAATTGCTAAACAGCGATACAGGCAAAAATAAATTTCTCAGAAAATTTCACCAAAGAAAACTGTTCTACGAAACCAAGCAATGTGGACAACATGGCATTGATTTACAGAAGCAGCTAAAGTTAATGGTTTCCTATGAGTTCTCCTCAAAAGCTAATGGGATAAACTCGATCAAAACGTGCGGAAAATAAAGCATTTGTTTATTACATAACATAAACGCCATCATAAAAAGTTTTGGTACTCAGAGACTATTGATCGAAATTCTCAAGTAAGTGTGCTCGTAGCGGGAAGGAACTGGGTCCTTTTTGGATACCTTCCGCTTATTGAAATTACTTTTTGTATTTAGGTTTAGAAAAAGAAAGCTGTGAAATATGAGATCTATCGGAAACAAATACGATGTAAAAAATTGTGTTTAGTAAAACTGACATAAAAATGTTTGAGAGCAAAAACGAAGTAACAATAACTGAAAGCAAAGTGAAACAAAGCCTGTTGAGTGCAAAAATGAAATAAAGTGCCATTCAGCGCAAAAATAAAAGACACGGTATTCTGTTTTTGCTCCGAAGAAATGTTATTCCGGTTTTGCCATGAACTTTTCATTATTGCACTCACGACTTTTGATTATTCAATTATGTATCAATATAAAGTTTGTATATTTTCTTTTTTATGTTATTGGTAGGCAGAGCAGGGCAATTTCAACTACAGTACAATCCCAATTCCAATTACAGGGAATTAGTAATTGGCATTTCTTGTTTTCAATTCCTTAGTAATGTAATTGATAAAAGTTTCAATTCCATTACAAGGAATTGAGACAAAAGAATCATGAACTACTTTCTTGAAATTATTCCAACTAAATTGGAATTTAATTCCAAGAAACTAATTGATTACACTTAAATATTATGTACCTTTCTGTTCTATTACTTTTTTAATTCCTTTATGGAATTGAAATATTTTTAACTACAAAATACAATTCACTGTAATGAATTTCAATTCCATTACCTAGTGATTTGAAAATTTTAATTACCGATTACAATTCCTTGTAATGGAATTGAAACTTTTATGAATTACATTACTAAAAAATTTAAAAAAAACTATCAACTACAATTCCTTGTAATTGGAATTTAAGAATTTAATTCCTAATGGAATCATTACTACCTAACTCTGTTGTTAGGAATAGGGTTAACAATGGTTCAATTTTGGGTCTAAAGACAGAAAGTCGAAGCCATGGAAAAATGCCTTTCATATTAATAACAAAAAGTCATTCTATACAGATTCATAGCTCTGAAAGCTCTTAATTTTTACATCGTCAAAATCCTTCTTTCTTTTACAAGCCATAAAGACTTTGGTGTAAATGAAAGGGCGGATATCTTAGTGAAAAAAGGAAGGCACTTAAGCTCTTCATAGAACCTGAAACTTGTTGTTGTGTATCATTGGATCACATCCAAACAATAACAAGGTATTGAAAAATAAAAGCTCTCAAAAACTATTGGAATCGACTTACAACGTAGCACCTTGATCAAAAAGTTCCCGGAATAACCACCGTGTGGCGCTCCCATCGTTCCGATTTGAGTTTTTTTTGTTAAGTTGGTACATCTGTTGTTGATATTCCCTCTAAATCTTGGCGTCATAGTTTGACATTTGCAAAAGTTACGTAGCCAAGAGTACATCTATCTTTGTGTGTGTTGGCGATTTTTTACAATTTTATTAAATTGTATTGTATTAAATTTTGCGTAAAAAAACGTATTTAATAGTGCGCGAACGCTGGAGATGTTGAAAAAGTGTTTCGGCAATGATTCTCTAAAGAAAACGGTCGTTTACCAGTGGCACGAGCGGTTCAAAAGTGGTCGTGAGTCAATCGAAAATGATGAACGCAGTGGCAGACCATCGACATCGAAAACCGACGAAAACATTGATAAAGTAACAGAAATTTTGGTCAATAACCGCAAATTAACCATCAGAGAGATAGCGGAGGACTTGAACAATGCCTATGGATTCGTCCAAGACATTTTGGTTAATGATTTGGGTTTCCGTCGTGTAGCAGCAAAGTTGGCGCCAAAAGATCTCAATTTCATGCAAGGCTGAATCCGATCCCACATTCATCAAAAGGATCATTACTGAAGACGAGACGTGGGTTTATGAGTACGACGCGCAATCCAGACATCAGGCAAGTGAATTGCGTTCACCAAATGAGCCGAGACCAAAAAAAACCACGCCGTTTTCAGTCAAAAAAGAAGGCAATGCTCACGGTTTTCATGGATTACAACGGTGTAGGGCATCATGAAATTTTGCCAGAAGGCCAGACAGTAAACAAAGAGTATTATTTGGGCGTTGTGAGATGTTTGCGTGAAGCAATTCGCCGAAAGAGACCAGAATTGTGGACAGAAAACTCGTGGATTTTGCACCATGATAACGCACCGTCGCACAGTGCCATCATTATTCGTAATTTTTTGACGAAAAATGCAACAAATACCATCCAACAGCCACCGAATTCACCTGATTTGGCTCCCTGTGACTTCTTTCTGTTCAATCGAGTTAAAAAATCATTACGGGGAACGCGTTTCAGCAGCCGAGAGGAAGTAATGGAAAAACCGCAGGAAGCACTGATGGACATACCGAAAACCGAATATAAAAAATGTTTCGAGGATTGGATCAAGCGCTAGCATATGGTAAGTGTGTTGCAGTCAATGGGGATTACTTTGAAGGGGACAATATAGATTTAGATGAATAAACTTGTATTTTTAATCTTCTGAATAAAGTCCGGGAACTTTTTGATCAAGGTGCTTGAGACGTCTACATAAATTCGTGTGGTCAAACGCCAATTTTCACCAAAAATCCAACCAGGTAGCTTTAGTTAACGAGATCAAGCTACGCAGATGGAAGTAGATTGGGCACACTCTTCGAAAACTGTCCAATGAATTATTTTGCTAATAGAATTCACAAGGCACTAGAAAGCCTGGTAGACTAAAAATAACGTGGAAAAGGACGTTGGAGAAGGAATTTTAAGATTCAGATGAAATCCCATAACAAAAGAATAAGAAGAAGATGTAGTGAACAAAGGGAAACACGTAATTTTCGACCTACTTGACCTGATAAACATAAATCAATCAGCGAAAACAAAAATTTCCTAATTTTTACATTTAAGCTAAGTATTTGCATATTGACTTTTTAGTTAACAGCTTAAATTACATTATTATTACAAATACAATAAACTGGTTTATATACATATATACTTGCATATATGTATATTCGTATGTTTGTTTGTTTGTTTGTATTTCTGTATCCTTGTGTATGTGTATTTGTTTGTTGTATAAGAAGCTCTTGATTTTGTTATTTAATTTTATATTTATGTATTTATTTTATTATACTATCATTTTCCTCCTTTTCTATTTAGTATTTAACAAAAAAGGAGAAAGGATAATACTTGATAATTGCAACTATTTCGTTTCTCAATTTGATTTGATTAAATATTTTACGTAATTGATTTTAATTTGTTGTGTGGTATATTTCTTTTGTAGCTTATGTAGTTACAAAATACAAAACTCGACTTGATTTAAACGTTTACTTTACTTTGATTTTGGTTAAATTTAGCTTTTGTTTTTCGTTTTTCATTTGAAACTACGCAAAATACATACATACTTACTTAAATACTAATAGGCCTCTGTTTATAGTTAAGTATTATTTAATATCTGTATGTATATAGACTTTTTTATGCATGTATGTATGTATGTATTTGTAATAAATATGATTATTTTTATATATTTATATGTATTTCAATACAAAAATTTCCTAATATTACACATTTACATATACTAAGGAGGAAAAATGAATGGGAAACCATTAAATTGTTTTTTTTTTTTGCGGATAAGCTTAAAATACTTTGCTTGCAGGAAAGGGCTTCCAGAGCTTTTTTCTCATTCATTGAAAATTTCTTCAGCGGACTTAGTGGAGCCTAAAATATATACCTACTACTTATTTTCTGATTTTAATAAGTTTTTCGAAAAGATGTCCCAAATTCAGAGAGAAATAATGTTTCCTTGATTTCATCAATTCAATTTCTTTTTAAATTTATACCAAAAGTTTTCAAGGTTATAATGTAGTAAACCTGCTAAATTTTCCTCCCTAGTGTATTTATGTGCATACATATATGTAAGTCTATCTTTATACATTCATCATTTTATGTAACCTACTATGTACCTACCTGTAGATATATATTTTTATATATGTATATATACATTTTCTTTTTACTAACAACAAATACAACTACATCTATGTATATATGCATGTTTGCATGTATGTAGACTGAAGTACATATATAATGCAATGCTACATTCGGCGGTTTCTCTTCTTCACAGTGACAGTGAGGTAAGAGAAGAAAAATTCTATATAGTTATATACCTATATTTATGTATGTAATATGTCCCCTGCATTAGACTTAATGCTGCATATATATATAGTACATACAAGTATTATAAATGCATTATATAAATATGTATATATCTCAACTTTACTTATTGTCCCTCTGGAAATCATCTGCATATGTTATTATCCTCTCCTGCACATATTGAATGCGGTGATGCTAGAAAAAGTTTACCATTCAAACAGGCGCACAATTGGAAGACACGATGCAAATGATCATGATTTGGTTCGTTACTCGGTAGTACAGTGCGTAAATTCGGCATTAGTATTTTAGTTGCTTCCAAGCGAAGCTACAGTAGAAAAATTTAATAAAAACGAAAAATTAAATAAAAACAAAATAGAAAAATAAAAATAGAAATATGAGTATAAAAATTTAATTTTATTTTAAATTAAACTTATTTATATTGGAATTTAATATATCATTTAAAACAATATCGGATTTTTTAAAATTTATTATATTCATTTTGTTATTTACACTTACGCTGCCATCCAATGCATTCAATTTGATGTCATCCAGCGCTGACAATTCAATGCCGCCGGCACGCGATTGTAAACTTATATCTCGTGCTGCTGTCAGCTCCAATTGACGTGTAGGTGATTCCAATCTTTGGATGAAAATCAAACAAACAAAAAAAGAAAAAAACATCAAAAAAGGAAATATATCTTTTTGAAAAATATGTTCACATCAATCAGGCTTAAGTTTGGTATAAAATTACACTGTGTGACACGAAAAAAGTTCTGTGATATATCGTTTTTGAACTATAGCTGCGATTTATTCGCCACTTGCTTCTAGTTATGTATAACTAGCAGCGATAATTGTATGGAAAAACAACAACATAGCCGCAGCTTTTATGTACACTTAACAAGTAGTTTAGCTACATATAATTCTATTGTGAACTGCCAATAGTGAAAGAAGAAACAGGACAGTTTGCAAAGTTGACCAAAAGGAAAAGATTCGAAATGGCAGCCGGTGAAAATAAGTTAAAATCATCGTTATATATTCTTATAAAGGGTAAAAACTAAAAACAACTGGAATTCATTAAAACGTTTCACCTCTAGCTGCTGAGCAGTTTCATTGTGAATAACAATATAACGAAGAAGAAACATAACAACATGGTCGTTTTATTTGCACATGTTAAACTAGCTTATATCAAGGATATTTCAAACCGGGGTTTTGAAGCCGTTAAGAAAAATTGTATTAAATTTTTAGTATACAAAAACTCTCTATAGTCTATTGTTCTATAGAAAACTTCAGAGACATTTTCTGGTATATGCTAATTTAACTAACGAGCTCCATTGAAATAATCCCATCGCTTAGGAAAATTAGTCTTTCAAAACGAATTTTGGGGATTGGAGTTTTCCCTTTCTGATGAAATAGAATTGACACCTCCACTTTATAAATAAGAATGTATTAAACGACATTTTGAAAATATTTCAGGAAACGAAATAAACTTGCTTCCCAGTTATTTCCAAATAATTACTAAATATTAAAATTTTCTTATAGGTTTGTATGCTATGGAATTAAGACCAAAACGTATCGTTTTATACAAACTATAAGTATATGCGAAAAAGTAATTTTGGAAAAAAATTTCGTTTAATACATTTTTGCGGGAAGGTATCGATATTTTTTCGATATATTTTGTTAGTTAAAGAATTTAATTTAATTTATTTATTTATTCAATTATTTGTAATATTTTTAATATTATTTATTTGCTTTTAATATATTATTCATTTGCAAATTTTTGAAAAATATTTCGCAAAATTAAAAAACTAGCAACGAATCAAAAACTCAATGGATTCTACATAAGTTGTTAGAATTTTAGCTCCGAAGTACCCTTATAGTTAGTCCGAATTATTCGAACAACCAGAATAGGTATGTGTTTATGTATATCTGGATATCCTGACAGTATTTGAATCTCTTATTCTCATATCATACTTTTATACAGTTTAGGGCACTGAGTTCAGTAAGTGATCTCATAGGGCGATCGCGGTTAAACAAAAACTTCGGGTCACTCATTGATGTTTCCAACCCCGTATTTTATTTTTCACATGTGAAATCGAAATAGATCGTGTACAGGAGCATCGGAAACTATGGAATCACGTTCCATTGAGATGAAAGTGCCAATGATTTCTTTTGTTGAATGCTGCTCGTCAGATTTCAAATACACCTTTGTTTTTCACCAATAATAAGTTAATAAAAAATTCATATCAATTAAAAAGAAAAGATGGATTGCCATTGCCCCTGCTTTATCACATCAACTGATTCCTTTGGAAGGAATCTAGAAGATTAGAAAAAAAATATTTCATACAAATAAGCAATTAATAGTCGTCGTAGCTATGGAGCTGTAGCCGTGAGTTTGAGTTAAAGTCTGAATCTTGGTTTGCATTATGGCTAGAATTATAGCAATTTTATTTTAAATTTTAGACTGATTCTTAGTCTGTGTACTGGTTAGCTTTTTTTAACTAAGTTTTGGTCTGAATATCGGAATGATTTTTGGTCTAAAGTTTTGTCTGAATTTGGCCTGCTTTTGGTTGGAGTTTTGATCTCCTTTGAATCTAAGCTTCTGACTTAATTGTAGTTTGAATTTTCGTGTTCTTTTGATAAGAGTTTTGAACTGAGTTTTTATCTGAGTTTTAGTCTGATTTTGATAGAAGTTTTAGTCTGAATTTCGGTCTGTGTTTTATCCAAGTTTTAGCTGGAAATTTGGTCAGAATTAGGCCTGGATATTAATTTGCTTGTGATTTGATTTCTGGTCTAAATATATGATGCGACAGCAACAGCAAAAATGGGACTGGCGATTTTAAAGTTATTTGAGGTCGCAGAGTTAAAATTTCTTTTATACCATTTTGCTGTACGAAGCCAGAAATAATTGCACATGAAAAATATGCATTTTGACTTTGTGAGTTTATGTTTTTAAGCAATCTTTTCCCAAACACATTATCATACTTTTTACAATTTTTTTTTAGCTCATTAACGATGTTATTCGATGCTATAATTAAAACCAAATGTAGATAGAGAACTTTCGTTTTCACAAAAAATGTTCTTCTCTTTTTACCACACAACTTTTCTATAGACAGACATTAAAAAAGATTAACTTTGGATTAAAACTGAGTGCTATAGTCTTCAGTTTGCTAACTAACTCCGTTTTTCTTTTCTTTTTTTTGTGATTTTATATATATCGTTGCCTAATCTGGCATGATGGAGCCAAACGGTCAGATTCGTGCTCAGCGACCCCAAATTATTCTAGAATATATGTGGAATCTCCAGTCCAATTTTTGTTCTTAAGGTCATTAACTTCATAATCTCTAAACGGAACGATATTAAATCTAGAGCTTCTTATTTCAATATAAACGTCACATTCTTCTCTTTTTATCACCACTTGACATATAGGCCCGTCTTATACCATCCTTTGGAACGTTTACTAAACTTTCGTGATCCTTGTATATGCTGAGAAAATTCTTTTCAGCTTTCGCTGAAACCATAATAATTCAACATTTTTGACCAACCAAGAAATTTAGAAAACTGCTTCTTTCGAACAAAAAATTGTTGAAAATATTCTCTTAAAATATTAATATTCTTTAGAAAATTTTCCAAAAATGTTCTCTAAACCAATTTCGGTTAAATTTATGACATCAACTTTTATACACTTACCTTATGTTATTAATTCTAAAAATATTGACATTTGTATGCTTTATGAACTTCAGCCATTTTAGTGTTTTCAGTGCAATTCTCGCCATTTGTCAACACTTTCCAATAATCTACTAAATTTTCATTTCAATTGCCAGCATTTGTGTTTTTTTTTTTGCATATTCCATTCCATTACAGCTCAATACCTACTAGCTGCACTAAAATATACATACAAAGAGCTACGAATACGATTTGTTTTTAAAACCTTGAGCACTTTTTAATATACTTCATAAACAGTACGATTCACTGAAGGAAGGGAAGGGAAGCGTCGTATATTTGGAGGCACTCAACTGCTGCTGTGATTCATAGCTAAAAAGGGCAGTGTGTAAAAAAGTGTGCGAGGACGCGAGAAGTTGGAATGATTCCCTCGAAATGTAAACTGAATTTGCAGTTTTTATGCACATTCATGCAATATGGACGTTGGATGTGTTTGTCTTTTATATACACCAAAACACATACATACACATAAACAAACAAACAAACAAACAGGAGTTGATATTTTTTTTCCTCCAAATAGTTTCCATTTCAGGTTTTGTGTATTTTATTTCTTTTGCCTGTTTTTTCGCTTACCTCAATTCATGTCCTGGCTCGGCACGTACATGTGGCGTCTGTATGGATTCCCGAAATATGGCGCCACCATCACCATCAATTCTTAGCGCGTGTGCACCGATTGTGACTTCATCTCGATTTACGGAAAATAAATTTTTTCCGCTAGTGTTAGTGATGCGAAATCCCGTCGAAAGGCATTCAAGCTTATCGTGTCCCAGGAATAAATGATTTTCGAGCATTCCATTCCTGTCACGTGTATTGATTGAAAAATTACGTGATGATTCTGTAGACGACGATGTCCCGTGCACACACACATATACACACATACACAAGAACGATAGTGATGCCAATCCCAATGATGCCGACGTCAACGATGATGATGATGATGAGAGGAACGTTTTATTGTTGTTTTTTGGAGTATACGTAAATTACGAGTGTTGGTTGTTGTTGTTGGCGTATGTCAAAAACATAAAAATTGTAAAGAAATATTGCTGCATAAATATGAGATTTGACACTATTGATAATACAAATACAAAAACAACAAGAACTCATAATAAAATCTACAACAAATAAACAAACCAACGTACAAATTACCTACATATGTATCATTCTGAGCTATGCACTCTTAAAAAAAGGACAAAGATTATTGTGACACGATAGCACCACATAGAAATACGTAAACGGAAATAAAATATTTAACTTTAGCTAAAATATCATGGTCATGGTCTTCTTTGCTTCACAGCTTCCTTTATGTTTTTCTTCTTTTTTTTTTAGTAATATTGCATATGAGTAAGGTACCAGAGATGGCGAACCAGTGATAGGTAAAAGTAATAGCGGTTTACATCTTGTGGCTTTTTACATACATTACTGCCACAGCCACTGACTGTGTCTCTTCTTCTTATCGGCGTGAAAAACGTTTTTCATACCTTTCCTTTCTATGTTTTTTTGGGTTGTCATTAGAAAATCCCATCTGTCTTTTGGTGCTTTATCTGTAATTGTGCATCTTTCATGCTTTTGCTGCTGAACTGTGGTCGAAATGTGTGCACGAAAATTTATGTGCGAATTTTTTTTGGTTTTTTTCAGTTTGCTTTTCAGGATGTTCTAGCGTGGTAATATTTGAAAATTTATTTCAAAGTCTTAATGTATGAATTACTTAAGGAAATTGATAATATTTAAAGTGAAGGAGCATTTCATTATGAGGGAATTGTGGTGAGTGTTTCGTAAGGGATAAGGGTACAAATAAGTGTCAGCGCTAGAATTTTAAAATCTTTGAGATCTTTGATTTCACAGAGAGCGATTCAGCTCGGTGTAAGTTATCAAATTTTTAAACTCTGTAAGTCCACCAACCCTCAAGGCTAGTCCTTATAGTTCCTAATCAGTTGAACGTAGTTTAACGTAGACTTTTCAAGGTAAGAAATTAGTCCTCTATGGCAAATGGTCAATCTAACTCAATCTTTCCAAATTGAATCCACTTTTTGTATGATATTGGCGTTCTTTTTTTTCCCATGTCTGATTCACTGACTATTTAATAGATTGAATTAATAGATCAATTTCGGATTTACTTACTGTTTAATTAATTCATTTACTTACTGATTCATAAACTGTTTATCTGATTGATTCATAGATTGAATTCACTGACTGATTTGTTTTTGACACACTGATTAATCCAAAAACTGTTTTCTCAACTGATTCACTGACTAATTTACAGATTGTTTTTAATAACTGTTTCATTTACTAATTCATGAACAAATTTACTTATTAAATCAAAAATTGATTATTTGACTGATTTACAGGCTGATTCCCTAACTGATTTATGAGCAGATTCTTTAATTGATTCACTGACTGCTTCATTGACTGATTTACTTACAGATTCATAAACTGATTTACTTACTGATTCTTAAACTCATTATTTGACTTCATAGATTCATAGAATGAACTCCGGAATGATTCTTTTCTGACTCATTAATAAATTTAAAAACTGATTTCCCAACTGATTTATAAACAAATTCTTTCTTTCACTCAGCGACTATTTTACAAATTGAATTCGCTGAACCGATTTTCCGACTGATCCACACATTGAATTCACTTACTGATTCGTTTCTTACTCGGTGAATAACTCAGAAACTGATTACATAACTGATTTATAAACTGATTCACTGACTGACTATTTCATTGAATGATTCATTTGTGATTCACTTAGTAATTCATAAATTGATTATTTGACAGATCCACTGGCTGATTCACAGATTGAATTCACTGATTGGCTTATTTACTAATAATTAATTTATAGACTGATTCACTGACTCTTTCACCGTTTAATCCACTGATTGACTGAATTCACTGACTGTTTCATTTACTGATTTCGTGACTGATCAGAATAACAAAATTTCTGTGTGTAGATGAAGGTTGATAGTGTCATTCTTGGTTTAAATTTTTCTTTGGTCACTCATTTCTGCCAATTTTTACTTCAAAGCAAATTAGTTCAAACAGCTCAAACGCTCATAGCTCATATTAAAGTTATGCTAAATTACACATACTATAATATATACATGCATATCCCAAGCAACCTACCTCATTAATAAATACCCTCGATAAATACATCAATTTGAATAATTTACATTAGAGTAGAACTGAAGTAAGAACGAGAAGCTCATTTGGCAAATGACTTTCAAAACTTTGAAGCATATATGCAAATGTATCCAAAGCACGATTCACTCACAAACATAAACATACATAATTTTAAGTTAATGTGTGAGTGTTTATTTATGACACACACATATACCCAAGCAAATAAACAATAACAATGACATTAACAGGAAAATGACAACTACATAATAACAAGCAAAAGTTAAATTTATGCGAAATGAATTTTAATAGTAACATCAGCATTACACATACAAACATATAATACCTATATAATAAATTATCTTATCTCTCTCTATCTCTTATCTCATATTGCAATTGTGTCATGCTTACATACAAAATTCAACATAAATAAAATCAAACTCACTAACAAACTGTCAACTATTAACCTAACCTAACCTACATACATACATATATACACAAACTCACCTATCACAATTGGCTGGCCGTGCCTTGAGCGTATTGTTGATGCTCTCAGCATATCCATAATTAGTGTCTGTCCGGTTAGTTGTATACCGCCGGGAACGATTTTTAGTTGACCCATGCCATCCTGTAAAAAAACCAAAAACAAAAAAAACCAAAATTCAGATGTGGTTAAAATTAAGCTACATAATTGCTCATGATCACAGTTTGTCACATAATGTACAGTGTATCAAAATATTTAAAAATAAGCCAGCAACTATAATTTTGAGTAATTTAAGAGATTTAGATGAACAATTTTCTTTTAATATTAATAAAAGGTGACAATTTTTTTATTAGCTAATAGCCGACATTTTAAGGCAAGGAGAGTTGTTTTATGGGATCTTTTAAGCCATGATAACTAGAGACTAGAACGCCCTTTCCTTCCATAACTCCTCCAGGAATCTGATGTGCATATTTTTGAAGCACTGGAATAAGGCCAAAAACATTTGTATTTCTTGAGGACAGTTCGTAACTTAATCCCAAGCCCGCCTCTAGACGGCCAAAAAGAGATGGAATTGCCACCATACCAGTTTTCTGTTGCTACATTTTATCATATCGTTTAGTCCCAAACTTAAAAAAAAATGCATCAGTTATGAGCTGTGATGCGTATTACAAAAATTAGCGACAGCCAAAGTCAAAAATTTGTGAAAAATAGGAAAATTAATTATTTCGAGTGTATTTGAGATAAAAGTGAAAAAAAAAATACTTCCCGTCGTAGTATCCAGATAAAAAAACTAGCTAAGGATTAGAATTTTTTGTATAAAATATTTAATTACTTAAAACAAATTGATAAAAAGCTCATTTAAGAAAAAATATTTTAGGCAATTTTCTCACTTCATAAAACCACGTCCAATAGTTTTTTTTTTAGGTTCTTAAATCAGTTTAGGATTTTTACGCCAATATTAATCAATTCCAATTTTTTTTTTATCAATCAAAAATTTGGGAACTAGAGGGTTAAGTTCTTGAAGAAAGTTCAAAACTAAAGTTATTGGAAAACTAAAAAATTCCACTTTGAAACTTTGGACAGGGAGAAATAGGTCAGGTCTTTCTTGTATATAGCCTTTAAAAACGATATCAAAAACTTATGATCTACCATTTAATCACGACAAACTGACAGATATAATAGAAATTCCGTTCTTTCTAGAATAAGAAGATACTGCCATCATTTCAACAAAGGAAATAAGATAATTTGGCCTGACTATCATAATACGACTTCGATAGTCTAGTGGATAGTGCACTTATATTCACTATTGATTTGAAGTGAATGAAAATTATAAGAAAGTGTACAAGTACACGCCTTGGTTGGTAATAGCGAAACCACCGAACTGATAAAAAATTGGCACACAGCCGTTCGGAATCGACGTTAACCCTTAAATACCCACTGGTCACTGCAGTGACCAACCTCTTCCGCGGCTGCCTGTGCCGCCATTTTACGTTCGCCATTTAAAATAAACGTCTGATCTTACTGTCTAAAGTTTTCTTTATTGATACGTATAAATAAGAATAGAAAAATGACAACTGTCGTACAGTTATTTTTAGCTCGAAAAGCATGTTTTGCAAAAATTTTAAACAACTAACTGAAAAAAGGTGTTTTTATTTTCGAATTTTGTGTAATAAATATATTGCCGTGTGGACAAATTTGTGTCAGACGGTATGGGATAACACCAAACAACTGTTTTTAAAAATTATTGCGAATGTATTTTAATTTATTCTCCAGATAATCGCCAAAGGTTACTACAGAGGTCAACCATGTAAATTAAAATAACTGCACCTTAAACTAATTTATTTGAAAACACGTAGAACAAACGTTGTTCGGAATCACAAATATTATCTCTGGGTATGTTTTTAATTGAAATCGGGCGTGTTGGGCGTTTAAGGGTTAAACTATAGATTCAACCATCGCCACTGTGATCTAGTGGCAGAGTGCCGGACTCTTGTCTCTGGAAACCGGAGTTCGACTCTCTGCTTCGGTATGTTTCTTATCTATCTTTCTTTCACTCTTCCTTTCTCTCTTTCATAACTTAAGGCTTTGGTACAATAGATCTTATAGGTCGCAGTGCCTGACTTTCGAGTCGGCCTTCCTTCAAATAATAATAATAATCATCTTACGAGATCAAAAACCTGATGGTCCTAATCGTGATTGTACTGTTGGCGTAGTAAAAAAAATCTGCAGAAGGATTTATATATATTTCTTTAAATAAAGATTATGTGGAAAGATACAGGGAGTCTAACTATGGTTGCTGTGTTTGTCTAGCATTAGACCGTAACATTAAGAAGTTCGATAAGCTTCTCAATCTCAAGCCTGGAAATCATGTATTACATGGCCTTGGCAAAAGCCGCGCAATAGCATAGAAAGTGGGAAAGATTCTTTTTATCCTCTAAATTAATACCATTTCTACAATGTGTGTGTAACAAAAAAGTTTGTCTGTGTGTTCTCCTGTTGTTCAATGCCCGTCAGTACTGCTGTTAGTCTGCCAACTTTCGAACTGGTAAAGGATAAAGTAGGTAGCTGGACATTGGTTGCAGCGCATGTGGAAAGTGTTATCCATCTACCATCAGCAAGGGTGATGAAATGAAAAAATATATCCGCCCTTATTTTGCTCAAGAGAAATGCTACTGATTGAGCATGAGCAACTCCTCTAGAGCGAACCCTCTTCTCACTAGGTTATCGATCTTTTAATTACCTGAAGTTTGTCTGAAAATCAAAGTAATACCGCAATATTGAGGAATCTTGAGTAGATTCTCTTACCAAACTCGTTGTCCATTTTTGGCTCCTCCGTGTTCAGTTGAGTTCTATCTTGAAGTTAGCTCCAACGAAATTTTTGCTCTACTATCTTCTTGTTGGGGAAAACCTTCTTAAACCTTCGTGAAATTCAATTTATGTATTAAGTGGGTAAAGTACATAAATTAGAATTCTACTATACACGTAGTTCTTAGCAGTCTACTTAGTAACCTATTTTTCGGAGTCTGACTGAGCTTGAGGCAACGATAGCTTAAGTATTTCAATACGAAGTTGGTAGACTAGCACGTTTAGAGCTTCCGTTGGGAATGAATGGAGAGCTGCTGCAATACAAACACAGCTTGAACTTCGAACCAGGCTTAGTGTTTTCTAATTGTATCTTTTTTCCATAGTGTACCACCATTCTAGTGATCCACACATAAGTAACAATTGGCCTGATAGTTGCTGTGCATGATTATAATGAGTATTCTTTTGCCGGTATAAGACTATGAGGGCTTTCCAGACCTTATGATTGATTTTCAAACTGAGATTAGTGTCAAGGATAACCCCAAGGTATTTCATATTCTATAAAATTATTGTTTGACCATTTAATTTGGAGTCAGTAGAGTCTGATTCCTCTGTTATTTGGATTTATGTTCAGGTTGCACATTGTAGTTTAGTTATTAAATATTATCAAAACCCCATTCATAATTTTTGTTATTAAGATTGGAAACAAACCTCAAACTAGAACCACCATATCGTCTGCGTCGATACGACATTAGTCCCTCTTTTGTTGAGCTTAGAAATAACATCGTATATGACGATCAGACAGAATAATGGCGGAAAGAGTACATGAAAACTCGGCATTGGGATTTTACAAATTGCTGATTATGTTTGTGAAAAGCTCGGTCTAGGTCCCTCATGGGCTGCTGTGCCATAAAAGAAAAAGAGAAGAAGATCGCTATTCAATAACTAAGAAGTTTTTTTAGTACTACAAGGTCAAAACTATAAAGATCAACCTGTTGTAACATTTTGCAGTCATTTATATTGATAAACCAAAATCACTCAAGGAGTTCAAATTCTTCCCTATCTATATAATATTGTCTTTAGCTTTTCACACCACTGTATCTGAGCAGCAAGTACGTGATTAGTTCAACTCACCGTTGAAAACTCCATAACCTTAAGTATCCACAGTGTTAGCACCAAATTTGTGATAATCAACAGCATCAATAGCACTAGCAATGTATACAAGCATTTCTTGCGCCAACCGACCAAGCCCAATTGCATTTCAAAGCCATTAACAAAACTGCCCTGGCTACCTTGGTTATTATTGCCGGCACCACCGCCATCACCGCCTCGGCCGCTACTGCTGCCACTGTTGTTGCCACCACCACCACTATTATTGGGATGCAATGTTCCGCCCATGGCGCGTGCTTGTTTTGCACGTTGTTGTTGCTGTTGCTTGTTCAGGCAATTGTTGCTTGTATTTGTTTTGGTAACATCAACTAAATGCAAATTGTTTGCATTGATAAGACGTGTTGTTGTGCCAGCTGCTGTTGCTGCTGCTGCTGCTGAAGGAGCTGTTGTTGAGATGATAGGCAAGGTGCGTGTCTTAGCTGAACGTGAACTAGTTGCTGCTGCTGTTCCTGTTGTTGTTGCTATTGCAGTGTCAAAATTGTTAACACCAGCGCCTGTTATCATCGTCGTTGTCGTTGCATTGCGTTGCTGTTGTTGTTGTTGTTGTTGTTGCTTAACTATACTAATGTTGTTGGTACGTTCGTTTATTGTTATTCCTGTTGCGGTTCCTGTTCCTGTCGTTGTTGTTGCTGTTATTGCTGTGTGTATGCAATTATTGCTAGTGATATGTCTGCTTGGTGTCTGCAATTGATGATTTTCAATTGTAACTGCTGTTGTTGCTGTTAAGTTTCTTTGGTGTTGATGCTGTTCTTGTTGATTGTTGTAATTGTTGTTAATAAATTGTTGCTGTTGTTGTTGTTGTTGCTGTTTTTGTTGCTGCTGATCCTTTTTACGCTTAAATGTTGCTGTTGGCGATGTAAATTGAAATGTAGCACAATATTGTTGCTGCAAATGCTTCTGTGGTATTAGATCTGGTGATTGTTTCTGCTGCTGCTGCTGTGAAAGAATATCATCGTCACTAATTGTTGCAATATTCGCAAATCCATTTGATTTACTACAAATTTGTTGATGACATTGATGATGATGGAGGAGTTAATTATTGATGACATTAATGATGATGGTGATGATGATACACGATGTTGGTGATTTCGATAATGTATGTTGTTGTCAAATAAATATATAACGAAAATTATTGCAATTACTTAAAATTTATGCAAATTTTATTCTTATTTTGATGGAAAATTATTTCAGTTTAAAAAATTTAATGTACACGAAAAAATATTTCAAAATTTGACGCCAGCTTAAAATTTTAATTACCGTAAAAAAAAAAAAATGCAAAATTCCTTTCTTCACATTTCTAAATGAGCAATTAAAATCAAGAAAAATATAAAAATTCCATTATAATTACCAAGCGATTGTCTTCTGATGTTTATGTTGCTGTTGTTGTTCCTGTTCTTCATAAACTGCTGCAGTCACAATATGTGAATTTGCGTCATGTGCTGAGTTGTTGCTGCTGTTGGCAGATTTATTGTTGTTGTTGTTGTGGTTGGTGACGGTCGCAATTGAGTTCATTAAATTGCAGCCATTCACTTGTGTGGCATTCGACTAAAATCAGAGATGAAGAAGAAATATATTTTTAAAAAAAAGTTTTTAATTGCATAATTTAATAAACGAGTCGTAGGAAAATTGCTCAAATGGTTTATTGCATGTGGAGCAAAATGTGGCAGATGGTTATTTCATATTGTTGGTGACCCATATTCTTGAATATTTAATAGTGCATAAAATTTAGTTAATTACCTTCTTGACAGAATATAATTGCAATTAATGGATCTCTACATAGAAATGGCGATGTACAAAAAAAAAAAAAAAATCGTTTGGGGTTAAGCCCCCTCTATCTTACCGATGAAGATAATGCCAGATACGCTGGATAGATCCCTAAGGCGCTATACTCTTTATAGGATCGACATATACGCATAAACTCATATTAAAGGAACATTTTACGCTAAAGTCTGAACTAGGATTTCCCCTAATTGGTCAGATTTTTGGGGCACGGAGTAATTAATTATGTCTTGCCTTTGCGTATTACATAAATCAACTCTATAGCTGGGGCATACTCAGCGATTTCTTGAATTGATACAAAAATAATGTCCGATAAAAATAAATTTTTTTTTTAAATAAAAAGGTTATGAAAGTAGATTCTGATGGGGATGTAAACTTAAATTTATGAATCTCGTGGCCGGTTTGTTCATAAAGTTATAAATGTGACTGTAGCTCGTTATAGCTAAAACGAGTTACAAAATGTAACTTTGTTAGTACCGTGTTATATTTATATAGAAATATAAATTTGTAACGAGTTTTAACTCCCGATTTGTAACGCGTTTCCAAGTGCTGAAATAACATGCTGAATCGTTGAAAAGCATCAATGTGTCATATTTGTAACCAGACATAAAATTGATATTTTGAAGTAAGCCGATATGGTAAACTGCCACTGCTTTTTGTTTATTTTGAATCACAAGAAAAGAATTCGAAAACAATTTTTCAATTACAATTTTGAGAAGTATGTTTCAAAATCTTTAAAATAAATATGTATGCCATACTCTTTTAGAATTATCGGTATTTTAGTCCACTAAAACAGAGAATTTAAATTTATTTGGACTAAATTTATTCTCTATATCTTTAGAATTCAGAAGAGTTTTACATTTCGAGCTTCCTTAGTTAGCTTGCTAGTGACGCTAGTGCTGTCGAGTCAAAATGTCCCGAACATTATTGTTTTGGTATCGGCGCTATAGTTGGTTTTAATTACCAATTGGAAAGGGCTCGTTCTAAACATTAACGTGGACCAACACTGCATTGAACCTTGCATTTTCTTGTGGCATGCTATCTGTTTCAGCGTTTGCTATATATTGTGTAATACTGCACAAGCGACGATAATTATTTGAGGCGTTTCAAGTCGCACACGTATTTGCATAGACAATACATTCCACCGCCGTTTCAGGATGGCGATCGGTTAACGACATTTCTAGTACTAATGTGAATCACAATTAATAGAGTTTCTTTGTGTGTGCGGAGCAATCTCGATATCCACTTTCGGCCATAAGCAAATAATTAACAAATTCATCAGCGACGAAACAGCTGCGAATTTTGAAAAATTATTGAATCGTGAGACGATCTAGGCCATCGCATGGCAATATTAATGATACGTGCGGTTGCATCAGCGACAGTTTGCATCCTATTTTAAGAAAATCGACACGAAAGAGCTCAACTCTTAGTAGTTGAATCTCAGTAGTGGCTTTATCATTTATAGCACATGGAGAATCATTTCTTTGGACAATCGTTGCTAATCTAATTAAAGTTAAATCTAGTGCAAGCCTTTTGTCCACGACTGCTTCTTCACTATCGCTGCCGTCACTTTCACTTTCATTGCACAACTTGCTAATGATACATTTTGAAGAAACCGCAAATAATACAGTGTACGCTTTATTGTCAAAAACCACCAAATGCTATAAAAATTGTTTCTGTAACGCGTTACAGACGTGTTAAAACATATTTCTAGGCGTTTGAGTGAAACTGGGTTTTATTTTGTAGCGAGGTTACAAAGCTCCTTACAAATTCGTATATAACGCAGTGGAAGTGGTGAACAAATCGGTGTAGTTATAAATTTAGTTAAAAAACGCGTTATAATTTTATAACGTCGTGAACAAAACCGGCCGCGACAGAGTTTTAAAAATTTACATTTAATTTTCGTCTTACACGGGCCTAAACCAAAATTAATTTTGCATCTAAAATTGCTTATGTGTTTAACAATTTATAGTAAAATTTTCCGTAGAACATTTTCCTTAAATATGTGAACGCATTTGCTTTCTTTCTTTTGGCCCTTTTCGAAAGAAATTAACTTTTTGACCCATTGCGAGGATTAATAAAGGCTAAATATGTTCTAAAAATATATTTCTGATAAAATTTTGTTGTATAGGAATTGAGTAGATTAATGGACACCCTAATGCACACCTGATTGGTCGTTACGAGTTGTCATACTTATTCTGGCTGTTGTTGTAGTACCAACGCGTGCCGATGAAGTAGTATCGGTGTTGATGCCATTGCCGATGCAGTATTACCAAAGCTGAACGATGAAGTAAACTTTTCTCCATAGTGACCGCGAATTTTTCAGCCCTGTAGTTGTTCGTTTGAACTTCAGGGAGGTGTCGACTGAGATAGACGATGGTGAAATGGTACCTTTGAGACTGAAAACTAACGGCGACAACTTTTCAGCGGCAGTATGAAGACTTTTTGAAATGACTTACAACAGGGGATTTTTGAAGGTATTCATTAAAGTGGATTGTTTTTGTAACCCCAACCATGACAGCGTTTTTTGACAAGAGCTTTTCGAAAGCATTTTGTTTTTTTTTTTTAGAAACCACATTTTAAGTTTTGAAAATTTGTTGCTAACTTTTTCTCCTTTTTTTAAAAAAAAAAAGGTCTATTGGCAAAAAACCAAATTGGAGCACAAAATTCGTCCATAAATGGCGCTCCAGTACAAGGAAAAATTCTACTTTTCCTAGATTTTTGTTGCCTCCACTAACGAAGGGCAACAATTTGTTTTTGACCCAAAACGCCCTGGTGTGTAGAATTTGTTCAGAGTCAAATAGACAAAGTTAGCAAAATAAAATAATATAGTTTGAAGATATGGGGTGAAAGTTTAACTTGTATTTTGATTTCTCGTCAGAAATCCAATAAAATTTTGGTTGGAATTGCTTAAAAAAAGTTAAAATATTTTATAAACTATGACGTGATAATCTGGCCTAGATAGAGTCTTGGATTCGAATTTCTGCTGCAAGTGGAACACCTAAAAAAAGACCGTAACCAAGGCCGTATTTAGGGGGGAGGTTTTGGGGGTTCAGACCCCCCCGAAATGTGGAAACTTTATTCTAATTTTTGAGATTAATTGCCAATAGATGGAAAAAAAGTCAAAATAAAATCTATTTAACGATATTTTTACTTCCATTGGTTTTTTTTTTTTCTAAAAAGTCGAAAATAAAAAATAAATTTGAAATCTTAGTTACACTATGCGATCAAATCCGATTTGTTTCCTTCGACATGAGGTTTGACTACGGATTCAAAAAGAGAAGGTGATACTGAGCACTCCTGCATTCATAGTTTTTCTCGGTCAGTTACTGTTTTTGATTTAAAGTTTCGTCCTGAATCAGTTTGAAAAGTTTAAAAATTAATAAAAAATAGAAAAAATTATCGGATCCTTGTAAAATTAGACTTGCTTGAACCCCAATTTTTGGTAAAACGTGACGTGATTTGAAGTTTTCGACCTCAGATTCGTGTTCAACGTGAAAAATTCTTTCGCAAAAACTAGGAACCATCTTATTGACAAAACCCATGCAGTTTTAGGAGACAATCTTTAAATGTATTTAATTTTTAGCCCATTATTGCTCAGAGCACCACGACTAGAAAGGTCTCCTTCAATGCTGTGACTTCACGAATTTAGGGAATATAAGCCAGCCTCATCCGGGTTCCTTATCATTGATAATGATCCGAATTCCCAATGAAAATCATTTGAAAAAAATGAGTCTCTACTATTTTTGGTAATTTTTTTGAGGTTGGGTACATCATCAGTAGTGGGAAGTCAATGAGTTAACGAAATTATTTCCTTCACGAAAAATGCAGTAGAATGCACATTGAATAATATTTATTTGAAAAAATTTAATTTGATCATTCAGTGAATTTTTTGTCATTTATGGCCATTTTTTTCAAAAAAATTGGAAAATTTTTTCTAAAGTTTTAAGATATTTATCTACTTTTGTCTTTAGTCTGATAGGGTCCATCAAATGTATCATTGATTTAATTTATTGTATTTAAAAATCAATTTGATAAAAATTATTTATGAATATTTTCTTCGAATGAAAACCCCCCCGAAAAAAATTTCTTGTTACGGCCCTGGCACTTACACAGACACAACTAAACAGCCATTTTGCATTTTTTCATGTATACCTTTATAAATGTAGAATAAATTTTTATTGTTTTTTTTTATTCTCAAAAAAAAATTACGAAATTTTTATAATTTTTCTTTGTGCCAATTAGATGAAACCTTTAAAGTCTGATTTTTATACCCTCATATGACATCACTAAGTGTAGGAATGTTTCTAACTCGGTTTTACCCAAAAGACATCTGAGTAATAATCCAACTACAGAAAACAATTTGCTCCAGAATTTTCGTAACGATTTTACTTTCACCGTTTATGTAGAAAAATTCAAAATCAGTGATTACACAATTATGATCCCTCTTATCAATGGCACTTCAAGCTAATCATCATTAATCGAGTTTCAATTACACTCTGAAATTATGTTTTTCAAACCAATTTATTATCAAAAGCAAGTAATTTACTTTTCAGTTAGTGGCCAAAACAAATAAACCAAAAAATCTTAAGAAATATGTTATATTGTTTTTACTTAGGTACAAAAAAAAAAAAGGAGGAAAAACTATAATGTTGAAATATTTATAAATATTAAATAAACAAATAAATTTATGTATACAATAAATATATATAGAGAACTTATACATATATGAATAAACCACATGTTTCACATGTTTCGAATCAACCATCATTAAGGTGGTTTTAGTTTTGGTTACGGTCCAAATGTTTCTATGCACACAATCATGCAGAAGATATTCCAGTTCCTTGCTCCACTGCGCTGCTCCTTTTTAATTGCTTTATCATTCACACGTTTTGCAATTGAAGCGTAAGGTAAATTCAAATAATTTTGTGTAATTTTAGGAAATTTGTGTGAGTCACATCATGTGGTAAAATTATTTTCTATTGTTTTATTTATTTTTCTTTGGCGAAAAATTCACATGCACAAAGAAAATTATTTTTGTTATTCTATTTTTGCTTTTTAGATAATTTCGTTAATGAAATTTCAACACGTTTTTAAGTTTACTTAAAAATGTTTTTGTATACATACATAGGCGATTTCGGCTTTTTTTTTTTTTTGATAATATTATTGTACTCATACTTTGAGGTGTTGCAATTAGTTTACTTTGTATTATTTACATATTCATTTTATGAGAAATGTTAATAAAAGTTACATGCAAGCAGTTCAAATAGAAATAATAAAAGTAGTTGAACTGATTATTTTTACTGATGGCCAATGCTACTGATGTCAGTTATCAATCAGAACATTTTAAAATTTCAAAGTCCTTAGAAACAATTTTTCCAAATAGCGCTTTGTGCATTATTGACAGCTTTTCAAATATTGTGTTAATTTTATCAGTGGAGGACCTGGGAATTGGGGAGAGCCAATTTTTAATAATTACGCCAAAGTCTAAATCAAAAGACCAAAAAAAAAAAAAAATATTGAGTTAAAAAATTTGATTAAAATTCACATAAAAATTTCTACCAAAATTCAAATAAAAAATTTACCAAAAACTGAGATCAGCAGTAGACTAAAAACTCAAATTTAGACCGAAGTTAGATCAAAATTTAGACAAAAAATTACACAAGAATTCAAACCAATTTCAAATGAAAACTCAGACTAAAATTGTATTGAAACTCGTACTAAAATTACGCAAAAAAAAAACCAAATTAATAGCGAGTAAAAACTTACACCAAAAATGGACTCAAAATTCGGACTGATTCAACGATTGATTTAAATCAAAAACTAAATATAAAATCGGATCAAAATTCAATACAAACTAAAACCAAAAACTCAAACAATAACCGTATCAAAAATGAGACTAAAATTTTGCCAATAGCAGACCAAAACTTGGACTATTTGCGGACATAAAATTTGGTCTTAAAGTCGCACTCAAAATCAGATCAAAGTTCAAACCAAATTTAGACCAAAACTCGAACAAAAAATACAGCCAAAACACAAACCAAAAATTAAATCGAAACTCAGGCCAAAATTCAGACTAGAACTTGGATTCAAACTTCAGCTAAAAATCAGATTAAAAAGTAGAAAACCAAAACTCAGGCCAAAATTTTGACCATAAAATTTGGACCTAAAGTCGCACTCAAAATCAGATCAATATTCAAACCAAACTTATTCAATAAATCGTACAAAAAACACCGCCAAAAAACAAACCAAAAGTTATATCGAACCTCAGACCAAATTTAGACTAGAACTCGGATTAAAATTTAAGCTAAAAATCTGATCAATAGTAGAAAACCAAAACTTAGGCCAAATTTTGGACCATAAAATTTGGACCTAATGTCGCACTCAAAATCAGATCAATGTTCAAACCAAACTAAGACAAAAAATCGAACAAAAAACACCGCCAAAACACAAACCAAAAATTATATCGAAACTCAGGCCAAAGTCAGACTAGAACTCAGATTAAAATTTCAGCTAAAAATCAGATTAATAAGTAGAAAACCAAAACTCAGACCAAAACTCGGAGCATAAAATTTGGACCTAAAGTCGCACTCAAAATCAGATCAATGTTCAACCCAAACTTAGACAAAAAATCGAACAAAAAACACCGCCAAAACACAAACCAAAAATTATATCGAAACTCAGGCCAAATTCAGACTAGAACTCAGATTAAAATTTCAGCTAAAAATCAGATTAATAAGTAGAAAACCAAAACTCAGACCAAAACTCGGAGCATAAAATTTGGACCTAAAGTCGCACTCAAAATCAGATCAATGTTCAAACCAAACTTAGACAAAAAATCGAACAAAAAACACCGCCAAAACACAAACCAAAAATTATATCGAAACTCAGACCAAATTCAGACTAGAACTCAGATTAAAATTTCAGCTAAAAATCAGATTAGTAAGTAGAAAACCAAAACTCAAGCCAAAATTTGGCCCAACATCAAACAAAAAAATTTAACCAAAAACGGAACAAAAAATTAGACCAAAATTCAAAGCAAAAATAAAATCGAATCTCAGATGAAAAATCATTCAAAAATCATTTCAAAATATAGACAGAAGCTCGGACTAAAATTTTACCAAAATAAATCAAATCAATAGCAGATAAAAACTCAAATCTGATATTGAACCAAATTAAACCAAAAATCGAATCCAAAATTAAACCAAACACAGACCAAAAATTACGCGAAAACTCAGAACAAAAGTTAAACCTAAAACCAGAATTCGGACATAAAAATAAATCAAAAGAGAATCAAAAATTTTGGAATGGTTTTCTACAAATAAAACATTCATAAGCCAACCCTGAAATTTCAGTTTTAATGTAGTGTAAGAATAACTAATAAATATTGTACTGTAGAAAACTCTTTGAAGATTCTAAGCATTGACATTTTTTGAAGAGCATGTAGCCCCCATAGTCCTCTTCTTGATTTGCAACTGTACTTTTGAATTCCTTGCCTTTTAAATATTTGTAAGGAGTTAAGTATCTAAAATTATGAATTCCATCACACTGAAGAGTCGCGCTTGACTTATTAAAAACATACACTTCAATCTAAACATTTTGCTAATACTAATAAAATAACTTCAATTATGTTTAATTCAGATTTATATATGTAAATGAATTTTAAAAGTACTTAAAATATTAAATATTAAATAATTCTAATATTGTGTATTTGTTCTAAAAAACAAAAATAATAATAATTATAATATTAAAATATAGGATTAAATTATTTATCTAGCAATCTGCATACATAAAGACAAATATTAACACTAATTTTATATTTAATAATAATTTCAACACATTAAAAATACCAACCAAACAATAATTGCAATAATAACAAAAATGAAATGGTTTATTTGAAATACCAAAAAACAAAGAAAAAATATTTTTTTTTTTTTTTACTCTTAGTTGTTTTTTGGCTTTTGTTTTTGCAAAAGCTGTTGAATTTTTAAAAATAATTTAATTTGTATGCGAGTTAAAAATAAACACTTTCACATATGTGCATAAATTTGTTTATACCTGTAGTTCAACATTAACCCAGGAAAATAATTGTTCAAATAAAAAGTTTGTCATTATGGGTCGCTCTTTAGAAATTCTGTTAAAAAAGAGTGCGATTTTCATGCAGATTGCAAATACAAACCGCCCCGAAAACACCCGTTGACTGTTTTCGGGGCGGTCATAGCGCCTAAAATGATTTTGGGCGTTATGGCTATTCCTAGGGCGGTCATAACACCCGAAATTTTTTTTGGGCGTTATGGCCGTGGGCGTTATGTCCGGGCACCTCTCGTGTTGCAGAGCGACCTTTTGGTGAAAAAAGTCTTTTTTACTAACCGTTAGAGATAAATTACTTTCTACAAAAAAAAAAAACTAGCTCGACATACCTTATTTTTTAAGTTAAATGTTAAAATTTTTTGCACTCAGTTCTTTGTTTGTGCTTCTGAAAACTTTCTTAGAAAAATTCTTATCCTCTTAAGTACTTCAGAATCAAAATAGTATAAACTCAGAGTGTTTTGGAATTTTTTCTGTTTTCCGATGAAATTGTCCCCTTTTTCTGTTTTATGTTTTAAGTTTAAGCCACTCATTAAAGAACAGTTGTAATAATAAATTATTTAGTTGCAGGAATTTAAGCCAAATTTTGTGATTCAGAATAGCCCATTTAAATCTGTTTACTCTCAAACCATGATACTTCCTTTTCCTCTGTCAAGGAAAAATACAACGGCTTAAAAGAATGAGCGCTATGGAAGATCTAAGTCCTTCCATCCCACTTCAAAATTTAATCTAATATACTCTTGCTGACCCGTCTGAGTATTTTTTAAAAATAGACCTCATCTTACTCTGTTATTTTTTTAAGTCCCTCAGAATGAAATTGTTTGGTCTCAGATACTGGAATTTCAACCATTTAAATTTTCGAACTTATTCATAACAATACTAATTCGACTCTGTTCTACATCGGAAGTTTAACATCAAATTAGTATGGACTAAGACCATTTAATTTTGGGTTTTTCAGGCTTAGAAAATTCCGAAGAATATTTTCCCCTTGATTTTTTTGTAAACATAAGTTTATGAAAACGGTTATAAAGTAAGATAAGATTCTCTGTATTTCTACTGTAATTTTTGCGATGCAGAATGAAATGGTGTAGACTCAGACTTGGAAATTTGTAACAGTTTTAATCTAATTTTTTTTTAAAGTCCTTCGGAATTGAATTGCGTAGTTTGAGACTCGAAAGCTTTAGCTTTTTAAACTCAGAAATGTTGAATTGCATCATTTATCATCCGCTGTACTTTATTCCAAATTTACAGCATCAAAATAATATAAACTTAGACGAAAATAATTATGGTTTTTTGAGGCTATAAGCTTTCCATAATATTTCTTAATCCTACCCTTGTATTGTTGTGTATCTCAAGTATTTGAAAATGATCAGGGGATATCATTTTTTTTTGGTTGAGAACTTCCAACTCATCTTTATACAGGTATTTATTTTGATTCTTCAGTATCACAGCAAATAAAATTTAATGGATTCAAGTGAGTTTTGGGTTACAGAGCTAAAAGGATTCGAACAATACAAGTTTTGTTTTCGATATCGGTTTTAAATCTGAAATCTTTGAAGTGAAATTGTTTGGACTGTTAAATTCCACGGTTGAGATTTTACTGAGGGAGATTTAATGCTCTTACTTTGTTTGGGTGAACTCAACAAATTTCAGCTTTTTCAAGTTGAACTATTTTTAATTATCCTGAAAAAATTATATATACTCCTTTCAAGGATTTATGTTATATATTTTAGCTCTTCATATTTTAGGAAATCTCGTTCGCATTTTTAACAGTTTGCACCTGAGGTACAAATCATTGTTACTGATGATGTTGAACCACCATATCATGATTTACAATGCTCTATTTCATCCTAATCAAAAGCTAGATGGTAAACATTTCTGAGCATGAACTATACATACATTTTTGCTGGGTACATGGGTGCAGGCATTTTTTTTGTTTAACTCCAGGTGCAAATATTTTAAAATTCGTGTGTATGTTACAGTATGTATTATGATTTGCTTGTTTGTAGGTATGTGGTAATCTGTGTATGTGACTGACTGTATGTTTATTTGTAACCCTTTTGGCATTACAACGACACTGCAGCGCCACTGTTGCACAGAGCACTTATACATGCAAATATATTCAGCGCATACACGAACACACACGTCAACATCAACAGCATTAACAACAGAAATAACCCAGTTGCGCAGTTTTGGATTACTCCTGAATGGAACAATAAAAGATTGTTCCTCTAATATCCTAAAAAGAGTCATAAAGGAGATTTCTTCTCTGACCTGAGAAAAATTAATATCAACAATAGTCAAGTTAACTGATCCAACAACAAAACGACTAAAAATAAGAGCTAATTTCTTTTTGAGTCGACCATAGGCCAAATCGAGAACTTTTTCCGCTGAATTTATTTATTTTTTGTTTTAGATATTTATGTCGAACACGTGAAAATATTGTAAATGTGTATGAATGCAAATAAATTTAAACTTTGCAAATATTTTACAAAAATTCATATGTTATAAATATGAATAACAGAAATACTTACTATAGTGAGGGAGAGAGAGAGAGGGCTGTTTATGCTCTTAACAGAAGAGCAACCGTGTCCTCCTTTATTACTCCTTTTGAAGATTAAAACGAGTACTCCATGCCCCAAGACATGCAATGTTAAAAAGGAGTACAAAATGCAAGGGCTTTGGACCAATAGGGAGTAATCGTTGGCTTGCTTTGGACCGCACGATGAGCACATCAACGATGATCCCAATTTCAACTGGGAACATACAGTCACATTCCGAATCGTCACAGCAGCACAAAGTGGCTGCCACTCTTGCATTAAAAGAGTGCGAGGGAGTGAGTGAATGTGGGTAGTGTGAGTGTGAATGTGACTGATCAAGTGAGAGGTGGAGTATGACAGAAGAGAGTATATGTATTCACACTCAATTATAAATGGAAAAATAAGCAACAAAAAATAATTATTTCGACATGTTTGCTCCAAATTGTTGGTGAGGGGGAGGAGAACGCAACGCAACGTACAAACAAACGCGTCATCAGCATCGAGCAGTCAAAAGCTAGTAGCCAGGCAGTTGTGATGTGCTAGTAGCTGCTAATGTTGTTGTTGCTGCTGTTCTGTTGATGGCTGTGTTCCAAAGCGAAAAAAAAAACAAAAATACAAAAAAGTGTTTCAGCTCTGAAAAATTATTAAATTTTGTTTTTTTTTGTTTTTTCAAGGGTGCTGCTTTCTTTTTGGCTTTGAATTTGTCCATCTGTGAGTTTTGAATGTGTCTATGTGTCTATTTGTCTGTATGTCTGTCTATATATCTGTTTGTCTGCCTATATGTTGTATACGTCTGTGTCTATTTGTCTGTCAATTTTCCTGTTTATGTCTATCTCTTTTAGTTTTTATTTTGTATGCGAGCGTTGTAGTCTGTGTATAAAATAAATTCAATACTAAAAAGTTTTTTTCACGCTATTATTATTAGTTTTATTTTTATCAAAAATAAAATGTGTATTTTCTCGTTTTGTTCTATTTTGCTCTTTTTTTCATTTTTTTTTTTTTTTTTGTCAAATTCTATAAATATTAATACATATTCCAATTTGCGTTAAATGACTCTTGTTATTTGTTGCCAAAATATAAATGATGCGCTTGTCAATATTTCGTGTGTTTTCATATTAAATTCGTCACTTGTTTTAGTTGGAAATCGCTCAAATTTATGAGATTTATAATATGCGCGAAAAGATTCGCAAATATTATTTTTGTAGGTTTCAACTTTTGGGGTTAGCGGATGGAAACACAATCATTTTAGCGTAAATAACAGGACAATAATCTGAATATTAATAGAGAGAGTGGATAAAATATGCATTTGCAAGTATTGACTTATGCATTTCAATAGATTTAGTTAAGAAACCCCAAATATTAATTCACAAAGTAGTGTTTTTATTAACTGAAATTATAATTATGTTCATAAAAAAAGAAACTCAATAAAAAAAAACTTTTTCTAAGATGGGCGTGGTAAAAAATCTTTACATTTTAATTAGGTAGTACTTGATTGGATTGTATGAGTGCTAAGTATTTTATCTCACTGGTTTGTTGCTTCAATTTTAATGTCAATTCTCTCTCTCTCTAGGAAGCACAAAGTACCTAAATTTGTACCAGCCAAAGGTTACGGTACCTCGCTTAAGTTAAATATCTGGTGATACTCCTTAATCCGAAACTTCAATGGAAAACTAAGATAGCGGAAAGGGTGCGAAAAGCTTCATGTGCTCTCTACTGTGATAAAATGAGAGGCTGAGAGGAAAAGTGTTATAACTTCTACGTTCAGAAAAAAGTGGAATAATTTTACTTAAGAGCAAAAGCAAAACGAAATATGTTCAGAGCAAAAGTGAAACGAAATATGTTCAGAGCGAAAACGTAATAAAAAACCATGCTGTTCTTGCTCTGAAAGAATTGTTATACCATTTTTGCTCTTACTTTTAAGGCGTTTCATTTTCACTCTAAACCGTATTACTTATGCCATTCTTGCACTGACACTCTAAATTATTTCACTTTTGCTCTTATATAAATTTTAGCCCGCTTTTCCTCTCAGCCTGTCAAATAGTCTTAAGAGCAGAATGTTGAGTCGAATCTTCTTTATGGCACCGCCTTTTGATGGTCAGCTGCCTTTGGCAGTCAACCTGTAATCACTGAATAAGGTCAAAAGAACGCGAACTGAGGCTCTCCCCCCTCAAAATATTCGATGATTCTAAATCATTTTGTATTCATATCAAATATAATTGACTATACCCTTGCGAAACCTATCTTCAAAGACAGGTTCGATACTGGTATTCCTGATAGACAAGAATGGGAGTATGAAGATAGACTTCTTAAGTACTCAATCTTATTCTACACGGACGGCTCTAAGCTAGACGGCACAGTTAGTGCTGGCGTCTTTTGCGAAAAGATAGGTGTAAAAATATCTTTTAGGTTGCCCGACCACTTCAGTGTATTTCAGGCAGAGGTCATGGCAATCCAAGGAGTCACGCCCTGGCTAAGGTATAACGTGATATCGGCAACAGAAATACATACGTATGTATCTTTATCGATAGCCAGGCAGCCATAAAATCCTTTGAATCAGTATTCCTCACTTCCAAAGTAGTCCATGACTGTAGAGCGTCTCTCGACGAAATGTCCGACCAGCTTGATATGCACTTAATTTGGATACCAGGGCACAGAGGGAACGAAATCGTGGGGGAATCAGCCAGAAAAGGCACACTGTTGGAAATAGCAACGTGTAAGTCACTGGTAACTTTTGATGCAATAAAACAAGCAAACGAAAAGTGAGCGTTAGAATCAACCCGCAAAATAACGAGACTTACCTGGCCAGAACTGGTTAGTCGACGTACGAATGATTTTCTATCAGCAGACAGACAATATATGACGCTCTCAGAGGAAAAGCGAAGCATAAAATTTGCTAGAGGAAAAGAGACTTCGTTTTGGTTATAAAGCCAAAACAAAGTCTAGTTCTACTTTGCCTATTTGATTTTGTATGTGTGCGTAAGTTACAACTTTTGGTGCGTACTTGGTTATATCGCTGTAGTCTGCAAGTAACAGCAAAAACTCTTTCTTCTAGTAAATTATATGCTTCACTTTTCCTCTGAGCGCGTCATATATTATATAAGTACAGTGACTTGGGTGATAACAGGGCATTGTCCGTAAATGTGCTGACAACCGCTGGGAGCCATTTAAACCTAACCTAATCTAAGTTGATCCGTATCTGATTGCCTTCTCAGAAGCGAAAGGAATTTAATGAAAACTTTTAGACTGTGCTAAGTCTAGAAATAATGGATTTTAAAAGGCTTTGCTTGTGTTTTGAAATTTTGTATTCAAGAACAACACTTTGTTACAGTGAAAATATACTTGGCGCGGCACATAACGCAGGTAAATAATAGAAATCTGTATACTAGGAATTTGTAATATAAGCGGAAAATTTGGACTTAGGTCCAAAAAATCGATTTGTGCTGTTAACTTAATGAAGGGTTTGAAATTATTATCACTGATCTGAAAGAAAAACTATTGGCCCTTTAAACGTAGTGTATATTGAATTGACTATGCTTCACTATTAAATAGAGAACAAGTTTTATATGTATGAGTCTTTATTTTTATTTAAAATGCACAGAAAATTTATTCAGTATTTAATTAAAATAATTGATTTGCTTTTGTAGTTTTTTGTTACTTTATAAACAACATGAATTCTTTTTTCTTCGCATACAATTTAGTGGAATAGAAAAAAAAGGCATATAGACGAAATGGAATTTTTTCTTTGTTGTTTTATTTTCATACTTTAATATAGGAGCATCAAACAAAATTCCTTGAATGGAGAATTTAAAATTAAAATGTATGCAACATACAAGGAATTCAATTTTTTTCTTTATTTTATACTAACTCTAAAAAAGCTCAAAGTGAATCTCTATCTATAATCTGTGTGCTTATGTATGGCTTTTGTAAAAATACCGAATGAATAATTATGTATTTAAAATTCCAACTTAAGTTAAACATTCTTCTGATCTTGCTGTTGCTTCTCCGATCACTAATGGTGTAATAAGAAAACGAATCAAAAACAATGCGATTGTTGTTGGGAGTAGTTCAAACAATGAGCTTGGTGTTGCTGTTCGTTGGAAATGGCTCCACTTATCGTTTTTTAAGCCCTCCGTTTCTGAAGAAAACATAATTGATTATGTCTCGAAACATGCAGACATTGATGCTTCTCTAATTTTTTGCCGTACACTAATAAAGAGAGGTGTTGCTGCTGATTCTTTAAAAAGAGTAAGCTTTAAACTTGGCATCTCTTCGTCACATTACAACAAACTGCTGAACCCAGCACTATGGCCTGCTAATGTTAAGGTGTGCCCGTTTCTTTTTTTTCAAAAGAAAGGTATTCCTTTATTGGATCCATAACGAATACAGCAATTAATACAATTGCTCAACCTTACTGTCAGTCTAATGGCCCGAGTAATAATAATTCGGGTAATCATAAACAAATAAACAACCTAAAACTATACTATCACAACGTATCTGGAATGAGGACAAAACTGAAGACCATATACGCAGCTATTTCTCAGGCCGACTATGATATAATAATTCTCGTTGAAACATGGCTAAATATGGATTTTTTTGATGGTGAAATTTGTGATCTTAACTTATATCACGTCTATCGTAAGGATCGTGATGCTGTAACGACTGGCTGTAATAGAGGTGGTGGTGTTCTCATAGCTATCAATCGTGTGTTACAATCTTCGTTAATATCCCTGCATAACTCTGATACTCTTTTGGACCAGCTTAGTGTATCAGTTTCAAGTCCACTAGGTATGTTAAAAATATGTGCTTCGTACATCCCGCCTAACAGCTCTGATGCCGTTTATGCTGCTCATGTTGAAAATATAACCCACATTTCGGCTGATAGTGGTGAGAACTGTCATCTTGTTATACTTGGGGATTACAATTTAAATATGGTTAAGTGGTCGTACTTATCTAATGCTACAGTATTAACACCCAGTAATATAAATCATGCACATGAAATAAATTTTATTGACAGTTTGTTTTCTGCAGATTTAGTTCAAATTAATTCGTTTCACAATAAGCTAAATAGATTACTTGACCTAATTTTCATTAATGATAATCTTAAGTATGAACTAAATAAATGTAGTTTTCCAATTTCATCTTCTGATATGCATCATGTCCCTTTAGTCTTAGAAATTGAATTTTATATTTATCCCAAACTTCCTCAAGATAATATCAGTTGTAATTTTAATTTCAATTTATGTAATTTTGATGATATTAATTACTTGTTAAACAGTATTCAATGGGAGTACATGTTTTATCAAAACAATGTCTCTCACTGCTTTGAACTATTTCTTAAAAATGTTTTTCAGATTTTTACTAAAAATGTTCCCTTTAAGAAACAAAAAGTTTATAAATTGCCCTGGTATACTGTTGGCCTAAAAAAACTTAAGAACCGTCGAAATAAATTTTATAAATTATATACAGCAACTAATAATGCCACTCATAAATCAAAATATGAATATTATTCACGTGAATTTAATTGTTTAGATAAATTTTTATACAATCAATATATCATGCAATTTGAAAAATCAATTAAATTGGATCCAAAAACATTCTGGAATTTTGTGCAGAGCAAAAAAACCTGCTCCAGTATGCCTAGTTCTATGTTCTTGGATGATAAAGTATCATACTCTATCCATGATACTGTTAATCTTTTCTCTGATTATTTCCTGGCTAATTTTGATCCTCAAGTCGAAGTGGATGATTCTAATTTGTTGAATATTGTATCATCTGTTGATTTCGGTTCGTTAATACTAACAGATGCAGATGTTATAAATGGGATCATAAATCCTAAAAATTCCTCTAAATTAGATATTGATGGTGTATCGCCATTGTTAATAAAAAAATGTGCTGACTCTCTTGTTACGCCATTGAAACTTATCTTTAACAAATCACTCAGCACTGGTATTTTTATTGACAAATGGAAAGTTGCTTTAGTTTCGCCTGTATTAAAAAAAGGTAATAAGTGTAATATTTCTAATTATAGACCCATCTCTAAGCTCTCAACTATATCAAAACTTTTTGAAAGCATTGTCAAAGACAAAGTATTTTTTGCAGTAAAAAGATTGATCTCTCCGAATCAACATGGTTTCGTGTTAGGTCGCTCAACTGTAACCAATCTTGCAGTTTTCACAAAATATTGTATCACTTCATTTGAATCAGGCTGCCAAGTTGACACTATATACACTGACTTCTCGAAAGCCTTTGACAAAGTTTCGCATAGTATTCTGATTTCTAAGCTGTTAAAAATGGGTTTCCATTCTACGTTTCTGCAATGGATCAAATCATACCTTCATCAAAGATGCTGCTATGTATTGATTGATGGAGTAAGGTCAAAGTCTTTCATAGCAACATCTGGTGTCCCCCAGGGTAGTATACTTGGTCCCTTACTATTCATATTATTTATTAATGACGTGGGGGGTTGTTTCTCTAGAGTAAATTATCTTTTATATGCTGACGACTTAAAATTATATCTTGCCATTAGAAATTTATCGGACATTAACATCTTACAATCTGAACTCAATAATTTTGTTAATTGGTGTACAGCCAATCATTTACATCTTAATTATACTAAATGTTCGCATATTACTTTCTCTAGACTGCGCAACCCAATCTCATCCTCATTTAGTATTGCTAATAACTGTCTCAATTCGCTAAAGGAAATATTGGATCTTGGAGTTATTTTTGACTCTTGCCTTTCATTTGTGCAGCATCTCAATTACATTATTCCAAAAGCTTACTCCGTTATGGCATTTGTTCGTCGAAATAGTTCTGAGTTCAAGGACCCATATACACATAAGTTGCTATATAGTTCTTTTGTCCGCTCAAAGCTAGAATATGCAGCATTTATTTGGAACCCGTTCTATGCTGTACATTCCAACCGTCTCGAGCGTATTCAAAAAATTTTCATTAAATACGCTTTGCGATCCCTAAATTTTGTGGAACCACTTCCATCCTATAATGCGCGATGCTTGCTTTTGAGCTTAAAATCGCTTGAAACTAGAAGAGCAACTCTCTCATTAATGTTTGTATATGACATTATCTGTGGCAATATTGACTGCTCGTATTTATTAGAATTGATTACTTTTAAAGTACCTGCGCGGAATTTGCGTCTATGTCATACATTTAACGTAAATCTCCACAAAGCTAATTATGCCTCAAATGAACCCATTACCAGGGCTTTAACGATATATAATAGAATCGCTGAAGAACATTTTTTAGATTTTTCAATTGCAAAAAAAAGTTTTAAAATGCTTCTCATAGAAACTATCTAGCATTAAGTCTGTATTATTGTATAAATTTGCACTTCAATTTATTATTATTAGTTGAATTGTTATACCTAGTCTGTAAGGATGTAAATTCCATAGACTAAATAAATAAATAAATAAAGTATCGGAATTTTTTCTTCCCAAGAATCACTACCAATTATTGCCAAAATTAATTGCTAAAAAATTAATATAAATCATAAAAACTCAACGTTCTGTTCCTGCTTAACAAATGTTTTTTACATTTTAAAAAAGATTGAAAATTTCAGAATCGGATCTGCTGAACAGTGGAATATTTATCAAAACTCTCTAATAAATAAATGAATTTCTAAATTACTTTCATTTCAATCAGTATTCAAAAACAAAATCATCTTAAAATTAAAAAAAAAAATCACATCAACCGTTTTCTCTATTTTTGCATTCATTTGTTTGCTGGTGTTTGTGTACAATATGCAAATCAACATCGACTTAGAATTCACTGAATTTTAACATCAAATTGACACAAAACTTTTCATTTCATTTCCTTTTTCTTGAGTGTATGTGCGTGCATTGTAGACAAAACAAAAAGTTTGCCAAAGCAAAATATTTGCAATGCGCAACCAATGAAGGAAGCGATTAATAAACACTGCTGTCGTCTGCACGGCAATTCCCTCACAAATATAAACTTTGAAACAGGATACAAACAGGATACAGATGCATACAGCAAAATGGCAAAGAAGTCAAGAGGCAGTCAGGCAAACAAACAAGCAAAGGTGCAATATCAGAAGAGCAACAGCAATCGTAAAACTAACAATAAATACTGGAATTCGCACACCAATAGCAAAAAGAAATACTCCGAGGAATTGTTTCGACGACGACGACGATGACGACGTGACATGAGATGCTTTTGGAATATGTATGAACTTGTCGCTGTTTGTTTGTTGCATGCAATTGCAATGCGTTGACAGCAGAATACTTGTAAGAGTACCAGCTGCAACAACAACGTTGGCAGCAACTAAATCCTTTGCTCGAGGGTCGCGTAATATACTATTAGAGAAAAGAAAGGTTGAGAATTTGATTTTGTAGGAGAAAGTTTTTTTATTTTTAAACATATTTTCTTAAGCAGATTGTTGAATGGTGTAGCTAGATTCTGGAAATAGTGTATACATTGAACAATTTTGATGAGATTTGTAATACTTTGCATTTATAAAATTTCTAGCTGGGCGGGGTCGCGAAGCTGCTCTATCTAAAAAAAATTTCCGATATAAATCTAATTGTTTTACTTATCATCCATATCGTGTACTTGGGTAGTTCCACTTTCATCCATCCAAATATATCAACCTTCTTCTTAGTGAATGCTATCAACATCCCAACTCAACACACAAAGTTTCATCATCTTCCTTGCTATGGCTTCCCAATAACTGCAACGCAAAAAAAACTTGGTCTTGATCATCAAACTTCAATAGAGTCTTAAGTTTAGACATCTGAGACCTCTCCTATTTCACCGAGGATTAATTTTCCAAAAGTTTTGAATCTACATCTCTTAATCTAATAATACTATTCTGGAACTCAGTAAATAACAACAATACTCTTAACAGTGCAGACTGGTTTGAATTGACCAAAGAGCTCAAAACTATGATTGCAAAAATGGATAGATTCCATGAAGTTGGTGACGGTATTTCGAATTTATTGATTTAATTTAATTTATTCTACCCTACTCTGCATCTTGGGCCCAGTCCATCTGCCAAAGGGTAAAGATCTTAAAAACTGGACGCGTTGGGGGAAAACAGGCAACAGATTCGAATTCACTGGACTTAAATCCATATAAAGCCGTTTGCTGATTTCATTCTCATTCTCTTCTCTGTTACACAGTGTTATCGGTCTGAGCTTAGGTCCGATTTTAATTTTGGTAATTTTAGGTCGGAATTTTTTTTGATTTTTTGTCTGAATATCATTTCTAGTTTCAGTCAGAATTTGATAAAAGTTTTGATCTGATTTTGGGTCAAAATCGGACCTAAATTTTAGTTTCGTTATCGGTCTGAATTTGGTCCGATTTTGTACCTGAATATAGGTCTGTATTTTGGTATAATTTTTGGGCGAAATTTGGCCTTATTTTCTGTCTTAATATCGTCCTGGGGTTTTTTTTAAATTTTGGTCTGAATTTAACCTGACTTTTGATTTGAATTTAATCTGACTTTGGTCTGAGTTTGGATCTGAGTTTTTGTCTGACTTGCTATCTGATTTTTGGCATAAAGAATGTACGACATTGTTGTCCTGTTTTTTTTCTTATTTTTGGTCTGAATATTTATCTGAATCTAGTTAAAGTTAGAACTGATTTTTGATTCGATTTTTATCTGGATTTATGTTTAATTATTGGTTTCATTTTTATTTGGTTTATAATATTTTTTCCGATTTAGTCTCTAGTCTGATGTAGGTTACTCCGAACCATCACAAAGTTATCTTATGTGTTCTTCTGTTTCTTGTTTTACTTATACCCTTTTAATTTTTTTCTGAATTTTAATTTTTGTTACCACTGTTTTAGACATTTGATATTACTTCTGATATTAGTCATAGCACCGTCTACGGTAGAGAGAAGTTCTTCAATATGAAGACGGTAGAAAAAACTAACAAAGTTAAAAAAAACTCACAACTTGCTCAATCTTTCGATTATCATCCTCGGACTTATGAGTTGTAATGTAAAAACTGCCAACATTTAACATTAAATTAGATTTTTTAAAACTATTTTCTCACTCTGAGGTTTGATTTGCTGATTTTTGTTTAATTTCAAATCACTGAAATTTTTTTAACGAATTAATAATTTTGTACCTCATTTCAAATAACATGCCACACTGTGCAATGTCACCTAAGAAATTGTTACATTTCATAGTGATTTGTTGACTCTTTTCGCATGTAGACCTTAATGACAGCAGGGATTTGGGGAATTTTTTACTGGGAAAAGTTATCGTTCCACAAGAAATATCTTAATATTTTTGATAATAAATAAATTTAAATTCCAACAGTAAATATATTTTAAAATCTAATTTATATTATTTTTTCCTGCTAAAAATTAAAGCACACAATTTTTCTGTTTTCCCTAGTTTATTCTTAGAAATTCTAAATATCTCTCAATTAACACCCACACATGCTCATAATTTTTGAGTATAAAATATGAACACTCTACTAAGTAAATACACTGTGTGCCCTTGGAGCTGGCAAACTAAAGTTTTTTTATAAAATAAAAGTTGCTCCTATTTTTGTTGCTAGCTAGACAACAATAATTTATTATTAATTGTGAAAGAATTCAACTTTCTTTTGTACGGTTTTTTATTTTAATTTTATTATAAAAAAGAAATAAAAAAATTTCACTTCTTCAAACTGATGATGTGTGATTTATGATGTTTCACTAAATTTAAGAGTAGCGGCTGCGTAAAAATATAGCGTTTCATTTCACTTTTCCGCAGTCTTCTACAGCATCTAAAGATTTTCATTACGTAATAAAATAAGAAGTAAATAAAAACAAAATTTTACTATAATTAGTTCCTTAATTGTTATTTTTATTTTTCAGAATATACATACTGCGTTGCATTGCATCTCTTTGTCTGTCTGTCCGTCTATCTGCCTATCTCATGCCACTTTTGAATTTTAGCCACAAAATTATTGTTGTTGTTTGTATTAAATTTGGTCAAATTTTTAAGCACTTTCGTTTTAATTGTTTCCACTAGCGTAAATATTTCGTTTACTTTTGTGTGTTTGAGACTTTTACATTTTAATTCTAAACAAATAAACCTACCAAAAAAAAAAAAAGCAAAAAACAAGTTCAAATAGTAAATAACTTGTTTATTGCGTATATATTTCGTATTTGTATTTATTTGTTTATATAATCATTTATTAATGGCAACATAAGTTTTTGTTTTTATTATTGCACACATATAAAACATAGGTGCATAGTAAACAAAATAGGATTTTGGTTTTTTTTTGCTTAAGTGTCCATAATTTGCTTATTTTATTTAAATTTACTTTTTTTGCGAAATAGAAAAATAGCACAAGGTTTTTAATATTTATTGTTTAAAATGTAAATGTTTCACTTGGAAATGATTTTATTTTCGGCGTTCATTCCATCAAAACATTTTCATGTAAATTCTCGTAGTGAGAAGAGTCCATTCTAGTAGAAATCCAGCAAATATGGACTGAGATTGAAAAAATCTTAACACACGTTTTACCTAATAATTTTTTTTGGGTGTAAAATTTAAAAATTTCTTTGATCTAGTTATCTTTCAAAAATATGTCAGTTGTTTTTTTTAATATCAAACATGTTGATTTATTGTGAGTTTGATCAAAATGAGTGAAGAAAAAGAAGTACGTTTTAAAATTATTAAAAATTTTCAAAAAAATCCAAATTGGTCCTACAAAAAATTGGCCAAAGAATTGAAGGTCTGCCGTCAAACTGTTTCCAATGTTATTAAACAGTTTCAGGAGAATTCGGCCATCGATGAGAAACCTGGTTCGGGAAGAAAACAAAGACCACATGATATTGGGAAAGCCAAGAAAATAGAAAGCATGTTGAAAAGATCTCCAAACTCATCTGGTAGAAAAGCTGCCCGGTTAGCCCAGTGCCTTGACTATTTGGTGCGAAAAGTTAAAGTCAATGCATGTTTCAAAACATACGAAGTACAAAAAGTTCCAGACAGGAATGCTGCAAAAAACTTAGACGCCAAAAGTAGGACTCGGAAATTAAAATCGAATTTCATACAAAAATATTCATGTTGTATAATGGCCGACGAAACGTTTGTACTGGCAGATTTTACGCAGCTTCCGGGTCAAAATTTTTATGTTGCAGATGCTTGAGGAAATGTCGAAGAACAATTTAGAATCCAAAAGCAGACAAAATTTCCTAAAAAATTCCTAGTATGGCAAGCTATATGCAGTTGCGGCAAAAGATGCAAGTCATTTATTACAGTGGGCTCTATAAATACCGAAATATACATCAAAGAATTTTTGAAAAAAAGACTTCTTCCTTTCATAAGAGAGCACAATGTGTCCATATATTTTTGGCCCGATTTGGCATCATATCACTACGGCAAGAAAGCTCTGGAGTGATACCAAAGTAATAACATAGTTTTTGTACCAAGAGAGGCCAATCCTCTAAATTGTCCGGAGCTAAGACCAGTGAAGAGATATTGGGCTCTTGTGAAAAGAAACTTAAAGAGCACAAAAAAGGTGTCCCAATATATCGAAGATCTTAAAAGGAGATGGGCAATCTGTTCCAAAAAGTTGTCTGAAACAACTATAAACTCTCTAATGGAAGGCTTACCAAAAAAGGTCCACGAGTTCATAAATAGTAGTTAGAATTATAAAAGTTATATTTTTCTGTAATTTCTAAAATATTATCAATTAAATAAAAAAAGAATAAAGATTTTTTCGATCTCACTCCTTAGGTGTTCTTCCTTTGGCACCAAATGCTGCCTAAACCATCAACGAGTTCTTTTCTAAGATCGTACAAATAATATTGGATTCCGTTCGGACAATCTAAATAAAATTGTTTCTCATCATTAAAAACGATTTTATCGCATTGAGATATAAGCGTTTCGATGAACTTCAGGCGTGTGTGCTCTCACAATCTAAGCCTAGACAACCTTTTATTCCAGTTTAGTGTGCCGCTGCTGGGATGATATGCATAATTTTAGATCTTTCATACTTTCGCGATACCACAAGAACCACTTAAAATTCCTATTACAGTGTGAGATCTTATTAACTTTTCAGCAATTTCATTGTTTGAAAAGCCAATCTCTATATAATCTAAAGTTTTGCCGAATATCTCAAAATTTGTGCTTTATAGCATATAAAATAAAATTTGGATTTATAGCAATTCACTGGAATTTATTTTCCATTACAAGTTAAAAACCGATAACCACTTGGATGAAATAATTTGTGAAAAGAAAGTTTGTTTTGCTTTGGTCAATTCCGAATTTTGCAGCTAGAGAACCATTAAAGTTATTACAATTTAGTTTGGTCCAGAGATTTATCGAAGTGTACCACTAATTGCTGGGTGCTTTTAAGTTCCATAATTTTATTACTTCGATTGAAGAGAATTTCTTTACCTACTTTCTCATACTTACATTACGCGTCAATGCAAGGATTTCTTTAAAAGAAACTTCATAAACAAATGTAGTCATCACAACAACAATGTATATAGAGACGGGGCCAGAATTAATTCTGGGTTATGATTTCAAATATTAGTAGCTTATATATAGGATATTGAAAGATTAAGAACTATCACTAAGATCACTGATGAGGAATTGTGGCGGATTCCGAAACGGCCGTCTGATTTGCCCGTCTCTGTATACATTGTTGTTGTAATGACTACATTTGTTCATTAACCTGTTTATATATAACTTCAAATAACGAAATTGACATTAACTTAAGTCATGACTTTGAAAATTAACCTCTAGATTTAATTTTCATTGTCTCCTAAAAAACTATCATGAAACTTCATATATTTCTACACCGCCAATGATTTGGTAACTCAAAACTGCTACACTTCTTCTTGCCAACGCTGTACATTGAGAAGCGAAGTGCTTTGTTGTGTCAGCTTCTTCGAGACATGGCCAGAAGGTATCATCTTCTACATGATACATTTTTTCAGATGATACCTGATGAGCAACAAGGCGGCTCGCTTTCCTGCCAAGAGGAACTTTTTTGCTATCAATGAATCAAACTACAGTGCTCAAATAAAGATTCCTGAATGCAGAAAATATCGTACTCAGAAAATCTAATATGAATTCCCCAGGACCTCGAATTAGATTTTAATCCCCTAAAGAAGGCCGGCAGTCATTCACTGCCTGTAATTTTTCATCAATCGACCTTCTCCATATCTTTGTGTGTGCACCAACGCGTTGGCCACTTCCCTGGGGATTCCATCGCAGCGTTTGACGAGTAATTTTTTCGTTGGGTCTGTGGAGTATATGCCCGCTCCACTGCCATTGCATATTTCCACAGGATCAGGAACTTGGTAAATTGTATTCCAAAGATCGACGTTACTGATGCGGTTAGGCTACCATACATTGAGAATTTGGTACAAATGTACTTCAATTATTTTTTTTGCAGAGAATTTAAAATGTACCTACATTTAGAACAATGAAAAAATTATCTGAGATCAATTTGGAATAATCTGAAACCAAATTGGAGTATTCTGAAGTATACATTTTAATTTTTTAAGGGGTTATATACACTTGTGTTTACCGAAAAAATCTAAATTTTTTTTTTTGTATTTCCTTTAAGTGCATCCTCTTGAGAAAATATTTTTCAAATTTTATAGAGATCGTAGGCCAAGGTTACAGCGGTAAACAGCACGCTACTTTCGATTATCTGAACATGGTACCGAAAGTTTTAAAGCGATTATTTTGAAATATTGTTTTTCAAAAAGTTCTGTTGCGATGAGAAAGGTTTCTCAAGAACCAGTTCATTAATCGATCTGAATTTTTACTGGCTAGTTTATAACTGCAATAGCCTCTTAGTGAACGAAGGAATTTGTATTTAGAGCACAATTTTTTTTTTTTTTTGCTACCAACCCAAATTTCCAGACCCTCTCAAATTAAGAATTTTAAAAAAATTATAACCATTTTTGTAAAAATGTAAATTTCACAAAACCTTTCGTTCACTTAGAGCGTAACGATGAAAACTAAAACATGTTCTGGGATCCGTAAACGTACAACTCGTCACGTAAAAACGAGTATTTTACATGTATTTTTGTGCAAAATTACGTAACGAGTACTATGTTGACGGATCTGGCGATTCGGCACCTGTTTTTTTTTTTTCATTTCAGATAAACCGGTTCTTTATTTATCGTTTATTTATCCGCGAAGGGTGACGAAAAAAGGTGTTTTATCAGAATGACCGTATCGTCCCCAGCTGTCAACATTTTTTGTTGAAAGAATTCATGAAATACCTGGCAACATCAACAAATAGATATAAGATGAATTATTCTGATAAAATTGTATTGTCTTGGCAAAAAAAAAAAAAAAAAATAATGAAAATCAGTGTGGCTAACTTTTGTTTTTCAAAATTCGCTAAAATGAAGAATTAAACGCGTATTTTCTTAAAAAAAAGCGCTAAATTTTTTCTTTATAAAAGTGCGAGAAAACTCAATAGATTTAAACTTTTCACATTTGCTACTTCTAGCTAATGAAATTTTCTTTGATTTTTCGAAGGTATCATGTATTCTCAACTTACAGCAGTTTACTTGCACGTGTAAACGTGGGGTAACTACAAAGCAGATGATTTTTAACGCTGATTCATAAGGTAGTATTTTGGTTGCAGTCCATTGTTGAATTTTAATGTTTAAAATGAAGTATAAAATGGAGTTGGCCACACTGATGAAAATACCACTTTTTTCCAACAACAAGTGTATGGAACTCCTTAAGTTTTCAAATGAAGTATATTTAGAATAATCTGAATTCAATTTGGGCTTTTTTAAGTACCTACACCCAGAAAAATACCCATCTCTAGAACAGAGAAAAAGTTTCCTCAATTTAAATCCACGAAAATTTCTCTCGTTTATGTAAATTTTCCTCAAAATGAAGAAAAATGTGCTCCTTTCATGCAACCATGGTGTTCAATTTGAAGTAAGTTTTTTCTTCTTCATTTTTGGAAATTTAATTGCGGTGCTAATTTTTTTTTGGTGGCCATAAGGATCTTTTAATCATTTCAAGGCGACGATGCCTGTAGTGTTTGTAAAAATACGTAAGAATGTAAACCTTAATTCTTATTAAAAATAAAATAATAAATGAATACAAGTAAAAAAAACATGATTTCTATGCCTTTTAATTAAAACAACATTGTAGAAAATATTCCATAAATTGAGGATTTCTTTTCCAAAAAGTAAATTGACTTTAATCTATAGAAAATTATTCCTCAAACTGAGGAAAATTTTACCTAAATTATATACAATTTCTCAAATTTGAAAAGTATTTCCTCAACTCAAAGAAATTTTATATATCTAAATGAGGAAACCGTTTCTATGGCACCAAATCATTCCCATTTTTCCTCAATTTTATAGCCGTTTTTCTTCGAACCAAGTAAGTATTTCTCTGGGTGTACATTTGGCTATTTTTGAGTACAATTGAAATATTCAGAAATCAATTGGAATACTTAATATGAAGTAGAATAAAAATAATAAAATTATATTGTCAATCAAAACAAAATTCCAAGTATATTGAAGGCGAGGTGTGCGATCTATATGTACGAGTTGCAATGTCATTAGTTCCATAGACAAAATTCGACAAATTCATGGAACCAAAACCTAAAAAATTTGGCTTCAGCTTAAAGGTAATACTGCTACTAATAAGAAGGAAAAAAACACCTGTCCATCAAACAACTACTGTGGGTGGTACAGCTGCTCATGCAAAAATGGGAAGGGGAAAAAATCTTTAAAAATATATTTTTGATGATAACAAAGTGGTTGCCGTAGCCTAGTACTTAGCATGTTGGACTGCTACGCAGAGGTGCCCGGGTTCATACCTCGGCACGCTCAAAAAATCAGAAAATAGAAAATAAAAATTTTCTGCACAGCACCACCTCTTGGCTAGCAATGGCAAACCTCCAAGAGTAAAAAAATGCCTTTGAAAAGCTTTTCACTTCGCCGTTCGGATGCGGTATAAAACTGTAGATCCCTTCCATTCATGTATAAATATAACTCACACAACATGAATGAATGCGAAAAGCTCAGCCTAGACCTTCCAGGGGCTGTTGTGCCATAATAGTAGTAATATTAGATAATAACAAAACTTTTGATGGTTCGATCCCATCTAGCTGCCAGACAAAAGACAAAAGGGATCGAACCATCTCATCTAAAGGCTATACCCAGAGAAATACTTACTTGGTTCGAAGAAAAACGGTTATCAAATTGAGGAAAAATGGGAATGATTTGGCGCCATAGAATCGGTTTCCTCATTTAGATATATGAAATTTCTTTGAGTTGAGGAAATATTTTTCAAATATAAGAAATTGTATATAATTTAGGTGAAATTTTCCTCAGTTTGAGGAATAATTTTCCATAGATTAAAGTCAATTTACTTTTTGGAAAAGAAATCCTCAATTTATGGAATATTTTCTACAATGTTGTTTTAATTAAAAGGCATAGAAATCATGTTTTTTTATTATTTTATTTTTAATAAGAATTAAGGTTTACATTCATACGTATTTTTACAAACACTACAGGCATCGTCGCCTTGAAATGATCAAAAGATCCTTATGGCCACCAAAAAGTTATAAATTGAAATTTATATCTTTCGAATATATTTTATTTTTTTCACAATATATATATATTTTTTTTTTTCAAAAATTATATCAATAGCCACAAACCACTTCGCTTGAAATAGAGACGCCGACTTAAAAATTCAAAAGAAAAACAAAGCGTACGCGATTATCTGCTAGGGCCAAAAGAGTAAAGCTAGTTTTTTGTATATACAAAAAATTTGTATGGAGAACATTTTTGGTATATTAGTCTCTTTATTACATTTTCTATGCACAAAGAATATGTAAGTTTAATGATGCCACCTTATTTTATTCTAAATAAGGTAATTTGTTCTTTTATGGTATTTTGATACTTTTGTTTTGCAGCCAAATGGTGCTTGAATTTTTATATGCTGGTGCGACTAAATTTTGGAAAAAATAGGTTTATGGAAACGTCCATTGCGCATTTATGTTAACAATAGACCAAGTAATTCATAAAAGGTCTTGAGTTAAAATTTTATGCAGAGACGCGTTGTAAGGACTAAAATTATATTTGAAGATGCCGATTTACCACATCCATATTTTCTTGTGTTTTATTTACTTTTTTATCTTACTTTTCTTTAATTTTAGTTTTAACAATTTCATTGAAACTTGGGATTTGATTTCAATTGGTGGGAAGCACCGAAATTAAATTTCCAAACATGAAGAAAAAACTTACTTCAAATTGAACACCAAGGTAGCATAAAAGGAGCACATTTTTCTTCATTTTCGTGGATTTAAATTGAGGAAACTTTTTCTTTGTTCTAGAGATGGGTATTTTTCTGGGTGTGGCAATGGCAAACCTCCGAGAGTAAAAAATGCCTATAAAAAGCTTTTCACCTCGCCGTTCGGATGCGGTATAAAACTGTAGGTCCCTTCCATTCGTTTATAAATATAACTCACACAACATGAATGAATGCGAAAAGCTCGGCTTAGACCTTCCAGGGGCTGTTGTGCTATAATAGTAGTAGTATTAGATAATAATACAACTTTTGTCTAGCTGTTAGATGGGATGGTTCGATCTCATCTAGCTGCCAGACAAAAGGGATCGAACCATGTCATCTAACGGCTAGACAAAAGTGAATTGGTTCGATAAATTTGGTGTTGTTTTATTAGTTTTTGAAAAGCCCTAAATAGACGATTTGTAACAAATTTTCAGAAATATATCCTTATAAAATTTTAAAACGGAGGTTTAGAGTTTTTAATAATATGGTACAATTCGGAAACCATGCAGTAGCCTATGGTATGGAGGGCATGCGCTTTCAGAATTCAAATTTTTTAACATTGACTTTTTCAATGTTATGATTCATTTATTACTAAATTTTATCAGGAATAAAACCACCTATTTTTCTACCCAATACACCATCTCTATTATGAAGTATCTTTATTTTACAAGCTCCAAAAAATTATTTTCTTTGTTATTAAAATATCAAAAAGTGTAACCTCAAAGTAATACTCGTAATATTACATTGTATTTCTGTGTTCACTAAATCAGGTTCCCTCCTCAATCGAGATATTAATACTATTAATTAATAAATTAGTTTTCAAGCTTCTATTTTTAAAAATACTTTAAGATTCAGAATGTAATCTGTGATTAAACTTAAGACAGCGTGCTCACATAAACAATTAATAGCTGAAGGTGTGCTTGCAATTTAAAGTTTGTTGTTCATTGCTTTATTTTGCAGCTTACGCATGATTTGAATAAAAATTTAATGAAGCCATACACACATGGACAAATAAATATCTACCTATAAATAAACTTATCCACATATAGAGAGCGCAACAAGAAGAAGAAACAATATTAATAACTAAAACTATTGAATGTGGCGACAGCAAACATATAACAACAACAACTGCAACATTAGCCATATGATAGCAACATTAAATTACAGTTTAAGGATACGACTATAAGCCACACTTTGCAATCATACACACAAACACATATGAATACATGTAAGTATGCCTGTTTATATACATCTATATGAGTTCATGCTGATATCTTACTTAATAGTAGTAGCAATATACAATGCAAAACATTGTATGTATTTGTTGTTACTGTTGCCACAACATACACTAGTGAGTGTTGTCACTAACACACTTGCATTTCACGTAGTCGTCGTTATAGTATAAGTAGCAGATACCATAAAACCATTCAGAAAAATAACCATTTGCCTAAAATTACCCACAGTCAAGGACTTTTAAACAACTTTATAAGTTTCTCTATCCTGTTTTGGCACAACTAGGAGGATCACATCGACGACGACGACGACAAAAGGAATTTATGTTTTAGTGAGCAAATGTTTTCAAACAATTTCTATATATGCAGACATGTAAATGTATGCATGTATGTTTGTTTGTCCGTGTATGCGTGCGTTTGCTGCCAAAAAATTACCGTATGTTGCACACAATCACCAATGAATGTATGCATGTGTGTATGTATGAATGAATGCGTGCGTGTCTCTTTGCTTCCTTAGCATGGGTACATTATGCGACAGTTTAAATTCATATGAGTGTAAGTAAGTATACGAGTGTTTGTGTGTGTTTATGCTTTAGTGTGTCTATGTATTGCGTGTAATAACCGCTTGTCTGCAGATACTAAATCAACTCAATCGCATTTGCATTCATTTCATTTGTGTTTACACACACTCACACACGCACACTTCCTCATTTTACCACCCACTTTTACCATTCACTTAGTCTATTCGGATTATGGGTTACATTCATTACTCGTACTCATACAAGTACGAATAATAACAAAAAACGACATTTTCATTCACTCGTGCAATATCCTTGAATATATCCTTGTACTAGTGTTTGTCTGTGTGTAAGTGAAATACAATTTTGTATGTTTTCATTACATTTATTACAACAGACGCCGGCTGTGTGTTCATATGTATATGTGTGAGTGTATCTGTCTATGTAATGCTAAATGAATTTTCAACACAAAAACGCCGGTAACAGTTATCCTGTTATTCTCACTGCGATCTCAAAAAGTCTTCTTCACTTTTCTCCCCTTCACATAGATTTGCATTCTCAGTTTTATTCATTGCATTTATGTGGTGAAATGTTGAAAATCCTTAAATACAAAATAATTTTCCAGAATTTATGGTAGAGAAAGTAAATTTTTTCCCTCACTTCCCTACAACTACACGTTGCTCCCTTCTTTTTTTTTTTTTTTGGCTTGAACTTTTCCACTGGCTGCAATACAAAGTGCGCTTTTCTGTTTCTCATTTCAGTTTTCTGTAAATTGTAATTTAATTTTTTCAATTTTTAAATTTTATTTAACCCAACTGAGATAAAATTAATTGTGACAATGCAAACATGTTTTCATTTTATTCATTTATGTATAGAATATTTCGTAGATTTCCATTCCATTTCATTTATTTGTGACTTTGTATTGTTGGAGTTTCTAAACATTTTCAGAATAGATACATAAATGAATAATAGATTTAACATAAATATATGGAGGATTTTATCTCACTTGGGCCCACTTTTAAAATTGATTGGGCTCAAATTTGCAAAAAATGTAGTCCTATTGAAAGAGAATTTGAATGAGATTGGCCAAAAACTCGTCGAGTTGGAGCGTGTGGAATTTTGACATTTTGGTCAAACAGCTAAAAGAATTTTGTAAAGGTCAACCCGAGAGAAGCAGCAACCAATTTATTTTTATTCGAAGAAAATATTCATAAATAATTTTTATCAAACTGATTTTTAAATACAATAAATTAAATCGATGATACATCTGATGGACCCTATAAAATTAAAATTTTAGGAAAAAATTTCCGATTTTTTTTAATCTTAACCTAAAAAAAAGTGGCCAAAAGTGACAAAAAATTCCCAGAATAATCAAATTAATTTTTTTCAAATAAATATTTTTCAATGTGCATTCTAGTGCATTTTTTTTTTATCGTGAGGGACATAATTTCATTAACTCATTGACTTCCCACTACCGATGATGTACCCAACCTGAAAAAATAATAATTTTTCACGTTGAACACGAATCTGAGGTCAAAAACTTCCCAAAAACAAAAATGGGGTTCAAGCAAATCTTATTTTACAAGGATCCGATAATTTCTTCTATTTTTATTCATTTTTGGACTTTTCAAACTGATTCAGGACGAAACCTTAAATAAAAAAACAGTTACTGACCCAGAAAAACTATGAATGCAGAAGTGCTCAGTATCACCTTCTCTTTTTGAAACCGTAGTCAAACCTCATGTCGAGGAAAACAAATAGGATTTGATCGCATAGTTTAACTAAGATTTCAAATTTATTTTTTATATTTGACTTTTAAAAAAAAAAACCGATGGAAGTAAAAAATATCGTTAAATAGATTTTATTTTGACTTTTTTTCCATCCATTGCCAATTAATCTCAAAAATTAGAATAATTAGAATAATAGAATTCCCCCCCCTCCCCCCCTAAATACGGCCTTGCTCTGGACAATTTGGAGGATTGGCTTCTCTTGGTATAAAAACTATGTTATTACTTTGGTACCACTCAAGAGCTTTCTTGCCGTAGTGATATGATGCCAAATCGGGTCAAAAATATGTGGACACATTGTGCTCTCTTATGAAAGGAAGAAGTATTTTTTTCAAACATTCTTTGATGTATATTTCGGTATTTATAGAGGAAACTGTAACAAATGACTTGCTTCTTTTGCCGCAACTGCATATAGCTTGCCATACCAGGAATTTTTTAAGAAATTTTGTCTGCTTTTGGATTCTAAATTGTTCTTCGACATTTCGTCGAGCATCAGCAACATAAAAGTTTTGACCCGGAAGCTGCGTAAAATGTGCCAGTACATACGTTTCGTCGTCCATTATACAACATGAATATTTTTGTATGAAATTCGATTTTAATTTCCGAGCCCTACTTTTGGCGTTTAAATTTTTTTCAGCATTCCCGTTTGGAACTTTCTGGACTTTGTATGTTTTCAAACCTGTATTGGCTTTAACTTTTCGTACCAAATAGTCGGAGCACTGGGCTAACCGGGCAGCTTTTCTACCAGATGTGTTTGGAGATCTTTTCAACACGCTTTCTATTTTCTTGTCCTTGTTTTCTTCCCGAACCAGGTTTCCTATCGATGGCCAAATTCTCCTGAAACTGTTTAATAACATTGGAAACAGTTTGACGGCAGACCTTCAGTTCTTTGGCCAATTTTTTGTAGAACCAATTTGGATTTTTTTGAAAATTTTTAATAATTTTAAGACATACTTCGTTTTCTTCACGCATTTTTATCAAACTCACAATAAATCAACATGTTTGTCATTAAAAATAAGAACTGACATATTTTTCAAAGATAACTAGATCAAAGAAATTTTTAAATTTTACACCCAAAAAAAAATTATTAGGTAAAACGTGTGTTAAGATTTTTTCAATTTCACTCCTTATAATTGTATAGTTCCTCAAAATTCAAAACACGAACTCTGAAAATTGAAATTTCCATTTTTTAATTCAAATTCGGTATATTTTGTTTTTAATATGAAATAATTCAGAAGGAACTTTTTTCTAATCTACATTTATCCTGAGCTGCCTTTAAGATCCAAAAAAAAATAAAATATTTGCTCTACGTAGTTTTACTTTCATCATGTTTTCCATGACTAAAGTGACCAACTTTACTGATTTTAGAGGCTTCGGTTTTTATCTTGTGTTCCGATTTATATTCATATTTTTTATAAATTAAAAAAATATAAACTGTAAAACAAATTTTACTTTACTAATTTCATAATAATTTAGTGGTTTCGGTAGCGTTTTTTTTTTCTCTAGAAAGAAAAGTGTACACGAAATTGTTCTATCTAGTCAGGTTGCGGAGATTTTTCCCAAAAACTAGATTTATGCTATCACATTAAATGTTTTTATTATTTTTTTTTTTTTTGGTTTTTATAATTAGCTTGTTTTTTATTTAAACTATATCGTTTTGGCGCCAAGCGATAATAGCACAGACGTCAATATCAAAATTGTTTGGTTGGCATTAGTGATGATTCGATACAAATAAATACAAGTTAAAACTCGATACTTTTCATTCGATTCAAATACTTTTTTTACTCGATGCTATAACATAAGTATTTTACTTGGTATCGGAAAAAGGGTCAGTATCGGATACTCGATACTTTTGGAAAATATTTATTTAAAAACTGAAATATTGCCATATAATATTTAAAATTGTGGATCATTTTACAATATTTTACAGCAATCAATAATAAATTTCCAAATTCTACTGCAGAATTATTCAAAATATTTCAGTCCATATTGCAATATTTCAATGTATGATAATATTGCAGTACAGTATTGAAGTTCTAGAAGATATTTCCGGCCGTGCATGTGGAACATAATGTTTATTGAAACCTTTTCATTAAAATAAAATATTTTAAACAAGCTTTAATCCGTTGGTTAGTTTTCCTTCTATTATAAATTTTCTATTGATTTGTTTAATTAAATTAACGTCATTTCTATATGATTCACGTGTTTCCAGTGGAAATATTTCAAAACCATAATTTATTGGCGAAAAATTCGTGTTGAGTAGTGTAAACTGTAGGCTCAACCATGTTGTATCACAATGGGCCGTTCTGACCTGAATGTTTTCCTTGACAACCACTTAAAAAAAGAGTAATTTGTTTCTTTAAACGAGTATTCGATACAAGTACATATTCGATACTTTTTACCGATATTTCGGTAGCATCGATACTTTTATTCGATACAAGTAATGAGTAAAAGTATCGATACTATGTGGGTATCGAATCAACACTAGTTGGCATTTAAAGCGAAGTCAGGGAAAATGTTCAAATACGAAATTCCTGAGAGGGTTAATCAGCTATTAAATACCTCAGGTGGTGTAAGAAATAATAAATAAAAATTCCGAATTATTTAAGCCTTGGACGTTTAGCAACTGGAATATATAAATTGCTGTATTATTAGATAATTTAAACTTTAACAGATGCCATGAAATACGAAATAATTTGGAACGTAAAAATGAATATATTGTTTGTATTTTTGTGTATTACGTGATGTTAACAGAAGAGATGATTCGAGTCCAGATCAAAATTCAAACCAAAATTCAGAAGAAATAGTTAATCTGAATTCTCCCAGCGTGTCCATATGGACACATGCCCTATCTAAGAAATCAGTTTACAGATCATAGCCAAAAGTTGAATTTAATTAATTTATAGCTATTTTAATAAATTTTATTCTGGAAGAATTCGGGTTAAAACAATAATTACTAAAATTTAAGCCAAAACCAGACACTAAAAATCTGACTGAATTCAGATCAAAAATCAAATCATGACCGAAATTCTTACTAAAACTTAGTCTAAAATTTTAACCACAATTTAATCTAAAAGTCATATTGGAAGTCTAAACCTACTTATATCAAATTTAAGACGACCTGGATTGTCTAGTGGATAGTCCACTAGACTTTCATTCAGAAGGTTGCGGGTTTGATTCCCGTCTTGGTCTGGTGGTTAATTCGCATAAACTTCTTACATTCACTATCGATATGAAGTGGATGGGAATTATAAGAATGTGTACAAGTACACACCTTGGTTGGTAATGGCAAAATCACCGAGCTGATAAAAAATTTGCCACACAGCCGTTCGGAATCGGCGTTAAACTGTAGGTCCTACCATCGCCACTGTGGTCTAGTGGCAGAGTGCCAGACTCTTATCTCTGGAGACCTGAGTTCGATTCTCGGCTTGGGTATGTTTCTTATCTATCTTTCTTTTTCTCTGCATTTCTTTCTTTCTTGAGGCTTTGGTCCAATAGATCTTATAGGTTGCAGTACCTGACTTACAAGTCGTCCTTTTTCAAATAATAATGTATCAAATTTATACCAAAATTAAGACAACAAATTAAACCAAGTTCAAACCAAAATTCAGGCCGGAATTCTGATCAAACTTTAAACCAAATATCAGGCCGAAATTTAAACTAAAACTCATATAAGGTTAAAATAAAAAATTCCAAAAACAAAACCGAAATTTAAACCACAAATGATAACCGAAATGAAACGAAATTCAGTCTAGCATTGAGAACAAAAATCGAACAATAATTCAGATCAAAATTGAGTACAAATTTCGGACCAAAACTAAACCTAAAACATGACCAAAAACGTTAGGGTCCATTGGTTTCTTCACTGACTGTATACATTCAGACTGTATTGCTTGACTTACTTAATCTCTGCCTAATTTAACCCAAAATACTATACCTAGAAATGTGAAATTAAAGAGGACAATTTTTTCAAAACCTTCATTTAAAAGAAAACAATATCAAAAGGTCGTAAAATGCCTAAAACAATAAGCCAATAACAGAATCTGACGTTTCCAATAGTATACAATGAACTTATAGGGATCAATATTAGGCAAATATTTTAGTTGCTTCTCAGAAAAAATTATCAAAATCTGCACTTAAGTCCGTTAAAAACGAATACCTAAAGTTTTGCTCTAGCAATGTTTTCGATATTGATTTTTGCTCAAAATTTTTGTCATATAGAAAAAATATGAATTATATTTGTGTTCCAAAAAACTAACGCAGAGATTTCAAACCATACGGCCCAGTCAAATGAAATTTTAAAGTCAAACTCAAAGTCAATTCAACTGATTTTTAAAATATTGTAAATTTTTGGGAATGTATTTAAGATGAATTGGATATGAGTTTTAATGGTTCATTTTAGGTTTAAAAGTATTTTTTTTTTTTCGACAATACTACTTCACATTTCGTAGTGATTGGAAAAAATTCTAGTTGTGAAGTTATTTTGCCGGAATACATTGTGATGATCTCTGACTGATCGCTGCGTTTCGATATATAAGAATAAAAAAGTTTTAAACCGCATCATTATTGTCTCCACAACATTAAAAACACAATTTCGTTTACTCTATAACTTTTGTTTTGAAAGAAAATGAATACAGCTATTACTTAAAAATCAAAGTTCAGAAATAATTCATTTGTTTAAGTAATCGAAAAAGCAACACTTTTTTTGATACATTACACTATGTGACTGTGCACAATGACTGTACTTAGCGAGAACTTTTTCGCATATAAATTTATTCAGAAGGAACGTTTAAAAATAATCATGGATTACTTTGCAACTTATGGTTTCTACACTGACAAAATCTGATCGATCGGTGAACGATTGTTAACAGCTTTTACTTAATAAAAAACATTTCTGGCTCAAATTTCCTTTTCACCAATGTCATATTTTAATTATATATCAGAAATATCACTTTTTGGCGATCGCTCACTCACCTCTTCATCGCCTCCACCGTCGCCGTTGCGCAATTGATTGTCCAAACTTGAGACTTGCTCGAAAAATTTCCAACTTAAATTCTCAGTACTGCTGGGTAATAAATTCGTATTCAAAGATACTGAAAGCAGATTATTTTGCTGTTGATGATTGTGTTGTTGTTGTTGTTGTGATTGTTGATGCTGCTGTGCGGCAGTAAATCCACTGCTACTTGAAGAACGTTGCAATTGCGTTTGCTGCTGAGCCGATAATGTTTCCAAATTAAAGTCTAAAATATGTGAGGCAATTTCAATGGTTTCATTCACCATTGCAACAAAACAAAAGACGAAACACAAACGAAATCGAAATCGAATCGTATCAAACTTTTTACACGTATCTAACTATTCAACTTTAACTTTGACATAATTCTCTATATAAAGAATTGTTATATTGTTTGTTAATTAATGAGTGTGCTGAAGTTTGCACTAGAAATTTTAAACCACAATTATTTTTGCATAGTTTTTTTTTTTTAACCGCTCTATAATTGATAAATTAATGAAGAAGTAAATGATTGAGTGAAAGAATAAACAAACAAACAAATGAGCAAATATGCATCAATTAAATGTTACGCATACGTAGTGTGGTTTATATATACACATACATACACTAACGCACTCAAACCTACACACACACATACACACATATGAATAGTGCATAGTTTATCTCGCGTCAAATTAAATGATTTTCCAATCAATTAAACATAAAATTCAATGCAAAATGATGAAAATCTCATTGACGATTGTATCGATTGGGGATTGTGTGCGTGTTGTGAATCTGTGTGCATTTGTGGATGCGATGCAACGTAAATAGTATCTGTCGTATGTGGCATGCAGCAGGAATTACGCTATATAAACGATGATGATGATGATGATTAAATTGCGCGTAAAATGACATAAACACATACACTCACATAAAGGATATGTGAATGACTATAACTCACTTTAATTTGTAGATACAAATTCTACTCATACTATGCACAATACTATCTTGTAATTCTTTAGTTAGGATTTTCAAACACACATACACACACACACACTTTCAAATAAAATGTAAAACAAACGTGCAATTATGCCAACGGTTTCGAATTTTTCTATACGTGCGGCATTAATGTCCGAACACGCGTACGTTTTTCAAATCACTGACTCTAGATTTTATATGTTGAATTTTCGTCATTATTTTACAGTCGCGTCGAGAATTATGAGACAACTCAATTTTCGTGGTTACTGCTGGCTGCTATTTTGCAGACTCACACACACAATACGCAAAAAAGCTTTTCATTGTCGTTGTTGCTGTTATTACTCGTATTGCTGTGCTGTTCGTTGCTGCTGTTCGTTTTTCTCTATGTGCAGACTCGGTACGAATATTTTGTGTTGTTTTGCCGGTTTGTTTATGTTTTGTTTTTGTTTATGTTCTTGCATGCAACACGTGGTTGCTGCTGTTTCATTTATACTGCGCACATGCAGAAAACATTTTCATTTCTGCATACGTTTTGTTTATATTTCTGCGAGGCAATTTATATATTGATATATATATGAAGCACGTGCTTGCCAAGTAACATATAGTGTTGCCAGGACATCAAAAAAATATATACATTTGTTTTCTAAATTGGTACGGAAGATTACATTGATTTGTCTGGTCTTCGGATTTTTCTTTTCTAATACAGTGGAGCTTAATGTGAATATGTTATTATAGAAGTTAACACTCAAAGATCTGATGTACAAAAGAAACAGCTTCATACTTATAAAGTCTTATATGAATGCCAAGCCTGAAGTAAGTTGAAAGTGGATGGACTACTTCATATAAGATTTGGGTGTCAGGTTAAGCTAAAAATACTAGACACAAAAATATAGAATAGTCAGGATTCGTTTTTGACAGGCAATGGTAGACTACAAAAGAAAAAAATAACCATTTCACTTCGCTGTTAAGATTCAGCATGCAATTGTGTGGATCTTACAGTTGTGTACAAAAGCCAAAAAATTCTATCTTAGTCCTCAAAAAGCAATTGTTCTAACCCTCAAGCCTTCTTCCTCCTTCGTAAGAGAACTCCTTCTAAACTTGTTTGCATATCTGTTATCGATTGTATGCCACATCGCAGCTATTACCGCAATTATATAGTGTAGATAGGCTAAAAATGGCGAAGCTTTATCGCTGATACCGATTTTAACTACTAACCTCAATGCATATTACTTAACTCCTAGATTAAACTTCGGTAAAAACGACTAGAGAGATTCATTGAGGTGAAGAGCAACAACGATGGACTCAAAATAAATTATGAGGTCACCATTGACTAGTTCACACTGAACTATGTGCTATTTATAAGGGAGGTCTACAGGGAGACCAGCAATCTCCTTCAGGATAGAAAAAGCAACAATCAATACTATAATGAAGCTTCTATAAAGACCCTAGATTCAAAATCAAGATTCTCCCAACTGATGTATCCCTCAAAAAACGAATAAAACTCTCAATGTAACAAAAACGTGGCAATTTAGTTACTAAAGTATTTATCTTTCGCACGGGGAATCTAAGCTAAAGTGAAGTCAAGAGATTAGTCCAAGTATAATCTGCATGGAAACTAATTTTTGGGTTCCTTTGTTCTCACTTGGAGGCAGGCGCATACGCAGAGGAGGGTTTTGAGGTTCAAACCTCCCTACTCCTTTTGAAATCGGTCGTACATTCATACTTAAGTCTCAGCTCAGTTCACATATATTAAAAAATAACATAAACATTTTGTTCAGAGTGTTTTTGATTAAATAATTTTAAAGTTGGAAAAGAGAAATTACTATCAGTTACTTATGATAATATTTTTTTATTAAATTTAAATGGAAATTGCCGAAAATATCAGGTAATTTTGCCGACTTCGAAAACTCCTAAGGATCTCGACTGTATCCAAAAAGCTGATGGTCACTGGACTGTTTCTGGAATCGAGACCTTAGAAACCTTCGTTGATCATAGTCCTCCTGTGACCGATCATCCTTTAAGTAACCCCTCCCCTTTCCAATTGACCGACACTCTTTTAAAGTGGGCCATCAAATCCTTCAGCCCCTATAAATCTCCAGGGCCAGATAGTATCATTCTCGCGGATATTCAACAAGGGGCTGAACACGTAACATCATGGCTATTGCAAATGCTTGCCTAAAATTCTCGTATATTCCCAAAAGCTGGAGAGAGGCTCGTGTAGTCTTCATACCCAAAGCAGGGAAGGCGTCCCATACCAACCCAAAGGACTTCAGACCGATCAGTCTGTCCTCCTTTCTCTTAAAATCATTATAAAGGGTTCTTGATTTTCATATCAGGAACTCTATCAATCCCACTCTTTTATCCAAATCACAGCATGCCTATACTAAAGGGAAGTCTGTGGAAACAGCGCTACATGTACTCATTGAGGAAGTTGAGAAATCACTTTCCAACAAAGAATACACGCTTGTTCTTGATCTTAAACTTCAATGGAAGCTAATATAGCAGAGAGAGTACGGAAAGCCTCTTGCGCTCTCTACTGCTGTAAGAGGGCATTAGGAACAAGATGGGGTCTTCAACCTCGAGTCACTTCCTAGCTCTATTCAGCAGTGGTCGAGCCTAATCTTCTTTATGGATCCGTCTTCTGGTGGCCAGCTACTGCAAAGGCGGTTAAACCACTGGATAAGGTTAGAAGAACGGTAGCCATATTGATTACTGGGGCTCTCCGTACTACCTCCACAAAAGCTCTCTCTGCAATCCTTCATTGGTTGCCAACTTTACTTCTGGTTAAGCAACAAGCTAAGTTCTCTGCTGCCAGACTCAGTGCCCTAACTCGCTGGACCCGGTCAAACCTGGGCCATGCCAAGATTTTAATCCACGATACGTCCGTACCAACTATCGTAGACAACATTTGCTCTACCCCTAATTTAAACCACACGTTCTTCACCCATATCCCCAGTAGAGAGGAATGGGTTAATGACGAGGTTTTCACTGACAATTCAATTGACATCTACATAGATGGATCCAAATCGGAGGGAAGAGTCGGCTGTGGCATCTTCTCTAGTAAGTTAGATCTCAGACTCTCTTTCCGACTTCCTGACCATTGCAGCGTCTTTCAGGCGGAAGTATTGGCTATCTATCAAGCGTCCAAGTGGCTTATTCGCAACGATTCATTCGACAAGAATGTCTGCATCTACACGGACAGCCAAGCAGCAATCAAGTCCCTTGCCGGTGTTTTCACTATATCAAAGCTTGTTCTCGACTGCCGATCTTCACTCAACATTTTGTCGAGTCACTCGCAGGTCCACCTATATTGGGTGCCTGGACATATGGATATTTCAGGTAACTGCAATGCCGACGAGTTAGCAAAACAGGGCTCGCAGCTTTCAGATATATCACCTTCCTGCACAATTGGTGTCCCTCTTACGTCTATTAAATTAGCCATTAAGCAAAACTACCTTGAGGAAGCAAAAAGATCCTGGGTAGCGGAGCATACCTGTGGTATTAACAGGCTAACATGGACCACTATGGACAATAGACGAACTAGACAGCAACTCAACCTTAGCAGAAACTCCATCAGCATTACGACTTCGGTGCTCACGGGACACTGCATAATGGGGAGACATGCTGCACGACTAGGACTGCCATTCAGTGACTTCTGTCGGGGCTGCGGCTCTGAGGAGGAGGAAGAAACAGTCCTCCATTTCATATGCGAATGCCCATTCTTGGCCAGGAGGAGACTAAAACTCCTGGGCTCACCTTTCTTCACTAGCCTGTCCGAGCTATCATCCGTAAATATTAAGGACATAGCCAGATTCATTATGGAATCCTCATGGTTCTCCACTCCGTAAATGGGGGAGTCGCGCCGTACTGTGGTATCACAATGAGCCTAAATGTGCTTAAGTGTGCTTTCAAGCAGAAGGCTGCCACTCCAACCTAACCTAACCTATGAATTAAATATGTGTACAACCATTTTAGTTTTTTAAAAAACTTTATTAAATTATAAATTTAGGTCCAAATATCAATATACAAAATTTGTCCACACCCCATCACACCTTTTATGTTTAAAACGATAAACTTATAGATATTTCTATGAAATAAAAGAAAGGTTTAAAGAGGCAGTAATCATGAATCTAAACCATGAGATTTGATCTACTCCTAGTGTAATATTTGTAAAGTTTATATATAAAGTTATAAATATGGCTAGAAAGACCAAAAAAAAAAAAAAACAATGGAATCAAGCGAAATTTTAAAAACTTGTGATGCATTTGTAAAAAATCAAAACCTCTAAAAAGTTTTAAATGTTTGAAAAATAAATTGGTAGAAGGCATAAAAGGAAAATTTGCACAGGATTTGATTAACAATGATGAACTTACGGTCCCAATGTGGATAGTTAACACCCAGCCCTTTGCCCCTAATTACCCCTAACGAGTTATTAATAATCTTGACACAATAAAATTTTATTTTATTATTTGTAATTACTTTCACACGTCATTATACTTCAGATAATAAGAAAAATATAAATTACAAAAAGCGAAATTTTGATACAAAAAAAAAAAAAAAATGTTTAAGAAATCTCCCTCCCCCGCCCTCACCAAACTTTTTTCTGCGTAGGCGCCTGCTTGGAGTTGTTGGAATTTATATATGCATATGCTCTCTTCTGCAGGACCCACTGCCAAAAATTTCCGGAAAGTCTCCAACTTCTCAATAAATATCACATTCAATATTGTCGTTGCTCTTGGATTGATCCATCTCGAGCATCTGCACGATTTCTAATGCGGTATATTAGGAAATTCATTAAAAATACATTTCAAAACCAAAGGCACTAACTGTTCAATATTTTCATACGTTGACTTCAAAATTGCACTTCATACTTTAAAATTATTGGAGTTAGCTTGGTTAAACAGATTTGTTCCTGCTCAAAATTGGTTGACAGATTTAAGTACTAACAGCTTAAAATTTCAAAAATTAAATTCACTGTAGATTCAAATATTTTGCTTATATCATTAGATTTTCTTAATTTATGGCCTGTTAAGTTTGAAAAATGCAAAAAAATAAAATTTTTGTTTCAAAATACTGACTGAAAGACACTCATTTTGTGTATAAAATTAGTTCGTTGTACTTTTAGCTTCAAGACAAGAAGACGCTATTACCAAAAGAGGAGGAGTTATTAAACCCAAAATTATGACGTCAATATTAGAGAAATAAATTACAAAATTACTGAATTACAAAAACTTCCGTGGGCGATAAAAAAGGCTAAGTCGAACCCTTTGCTCTCTCTCCTGTGGTGTCTGCATTAGTTGTACAATAAAAATTATAACTCCATATGGTTTGTATTCAGTTTATACTTCAAGACGAGTAGGCGCTCAAATCATTTTTTCATTTCTATATTTATACAAATATTTGCATTCTAATAATAATCTTTATACCTTTTTATTATACACCACCATAGACTTAAGTTTATCACTTACGGTGTGAAAACCTCATATAACATAAACAATCATAAATATGTGTATGTAAATATGCACATACTCGCTTGTGTTGTGAAATGTAATGTGTTAAAAATACATATAAAATTCACATAATCTATTCATTATAATAACTAACACCATGATGAAAAATAATACTCATACGCCCTGTGTAATACACATGCCGCAAACTCTAGACTAAGCTCATATTCATAAAAAATGTAAAAAATACATAACTACATATAATACCACTTTTATATTTTTAAGTGGGGATTTTTGAAGTTGATCAAAAACAATACCATACAACGTTTTGTTGACATTTAAGTCTCAGAGTTGAAAAATCTTCATTAGTTTTTATAAGAAATAATTGAGTTAGAATACTTGGGTATAAAAATATAATTTATTTGATTCTCCACAGCCAGATTTTAACAAATTTTCTTGAATATCTCCAGGTTTGAGTTGATTCCCTATAGAAAATTCTCATCTCTACACCGGCCTTTTTTAACATCGTTTTAAATATCACTGAATTATTTTCACTAAAAGGAGTTTGCTGGATCTCCAGAAAAAAACCGAAATGTATCCTTCTTTATTTCTTTCCTATCCTATTTCTTTCTGTGTTCTATTTCTATTCTCTTTCTTTATTTCCTCTTACTCTATTCTACCGTTCAATCTTTTTCTCATAAAGACTCTCATAAATATTTCTAAACCGTTCCGCTGTTTTTTTTTTATATTGCATAAATTTCTAGTTCCCCAATTTCCAAACTCAATAAATTCATTTTTAAAATTCTACAATCGAATTTTGTTGTGTTCTCATTCAATATTTAAGCATTTCAAAAATTTAACTCACCTTGGAATGAAACAGAATTTTACTGTTCATATTGTGTTCCCTTTCCTTGGGCCCAAAATTAGACCAAAGCTTCCTGCGAAAATATATCCTTAAATATAATTTACACCCAAAAAGGAATTTGTTTGTTGTTTAGGAATGAGAATATAGACCTGGTATTTAGGCAATTTCAAAATAAAAGACATTTTTTTCATGACTGCTTTTAAAATTAAACAGATATACTCATAAAATATATAAAATAGTATAGGTGTTTTCCAAAGTTAAGTTGCATCTTGGGTTGAACTCATGTCTTAAGCTTACTTAAAATTTTATTGTATGTAGAATATAAATCTCAAAGCTCAAAAATTCAACCATAATTACATATTTGTATATTGCACTCTATATACACAGTGGCGGATCCAGGAAGCATTTTTGGGGGGGGGCGGGAAATAAAAAATAAAAATTCACTATATGAACCAAATCGCGGGCAGGAGCATTACGTTCGTAGGATTTTTTTTGTTTTTTTTTTTTTGCTTATCATTAATTTTATCTCGATTTCTAATAATTTCGGAGGTATGGCAGTGTAAAAATGGACTGGAACATTAAGCGTTTTGGAGAAAACCTGTTTTTGTAGTAAATCATTTCACAATTTCTATGATCTATTTCCAAGGTAATGGATCGTGGGAAAATATTAACCATAGGAAATATTTATTCAGTTTTCGATTACAGATTGGTTTATAATCGGTCGAGAATTAATAGAATTTTAAGAATACAGTCAACGCTCGAAACCGTGAACTAACAAAAACCATGGGTGCTTACCTTTAAGAGATTGTTTAAAAAATAACTGAAGGATTCCCAAAATTACTCAGATCATAAAAATTGATACACAATTTCTAAGAAATTCGGTTCACGTTTTAGAGCTTTCAGACTTTGTTCACGTTTTAGAATAGTCAATGGAAGAACAAATTTGTTAACGTTAGTGGATATTTACGTTAGTGGATGTTCACGTTATCGAACGTTGACTGTATACCTATTCATAAAATAAAGAAAAATCAAATGTAATAGTATTATTGAAGCTTCAAAAGATATGCAAGTTGAAGCTGGGGGAAAATATAAAAAATATCCTCCCAAAATTATATTGAGCTACATTACTCTTGATGTACTGGCAAATGTGATAATAAAAAACAAGGCCAGTGAATACAAAAGCTTTTACCTTTCGAATATTTAATGCGTTGTTAGTTACAAACCAGGGTGCTTTTGCTAAGAACATCAGTGTTTGGATTGATAGCGTTGCAGTATTTCTAAGTTTCAATTACTAGTGGTACCCCACAATTGAGCTCCGTATGTCCAAACTGGTTTCAATATCGTTTTATAAAGTAATAGTTTGTTCTCAAGACTCAGCTCTGATTTCACACCCAGTAATCAGTGCTTGCGTTTCGTTTTTATGTCAAGGTGTAGCCTTTAAATTCTCTTTCCAATTTAATCTTTTATCAAGGTGCAGTCCTAAATATTCAACACAGTCACGTTTGGGGATAGTAATTCCATTCAGATTTAACGGTGGACATTCCCCTCCTCTTAATGAAAACGTGATATTTGCTGACTTTAGCTTTATTTTCCAACGAAGTAACCATTGTTACCATTGTCGTCGAGCTGTTTTTGAACTAGATTTGCAGCTTCTGTAGGAGATTTATTTGACGCTAAAATGGCAGTATCGTCTGGATAAGAAGCTATAGTAACATCATCAGTTTCAGGCAAGTCGCAGGTAAAAATTTAATACAGAGCAGGACACAAAACACTGCCCTGTGGTACTCCGGCTTTTATTTGACATATGGCCGAAATTTCATAATTTATTTTAACACAGAATGATCTTTCATGTAGGTAGGACTTTAAGACCAAATAAAATGGAGCTGGAAGTAAATTTTTTAATTTGTATATTAGCCCTAGATGCCAAACTCTGTCGAAGACTTGCTGAATGTCCAAAAATATGGCCGAGCAATATTTTTTGCGTTCCAGAAAGCTAGTGACAATATTCACTATACGATGATATTGCTCAGGAGTGCCGTGCTTATGACGATTATTAGCAATCTACTCAAGAGTATTCTTTCGAATACTTTCGAGAATATTGTCAGCAAATTTATAGACCTAAGAGTACACTGAGTTTTCAGGTTTATTTGGTTTAGGTAGCATTATTATTTCAGCACATTTCCATTGAGAAGAAAAGTGGTTTAATGAGCAAAACTATTCCTTATTCTTATAATTGAAAGTAAATTGTAATAACTAAAAACAACAATAATTAATTATTTTCACCTTTTTGTCTGTTCAATTTATTAAATTTTTAAGCGTTTGAAAATTTTTTGGGAGGGGAGGGAAATTTCCCCCATTCTCCCCCCTTGTATCCGCGCCTGATATACATACATATGTGCACGTACAAACATGTGTGCGTTTGTTATATTTGTGTCTGTATTTAGTCAAAAACTAAAACCACAAAACTTTTTCATTGTCATATACAAAGCGCGGCCGCAAAAGTAAATACACACGCATACACATAGATACACTTAGGTGTTTATGTATTTATGTGAGTGTTTGCGGCTGTGTGTATGAATAAAGTACAACTACATTCTCATATTTATTTATAATGCCTGCCAAATCCAGTTATACTTAAGTTTTAAAATTACAAATTATAAATGCATAATAGCGAAGCAAGAAAAATTCACACACTTGCTAACACATACATACACATATAAAATTCGCATTTGGGGAACAATTGCAAAGCTTAGTTAAAAGACAACAACATCAAACAGCAACTGGGTAAAGTTTTACTACCTACTGAATGGCTATATCCTCCTTTATTTTCCACTTTAACAAACTTTTCACACAATACAACTGCAGTTCATATTCATTATATTGTAAAATGAAAAAAAAACAACACCGCCATCGTCAGTGCGCCCACTACCACCACCACCAACAACAACATCATTATTCTAAAGGCAATGGTTGCAGCACCAAAAAAAAAAAAAAACAAAAAAATAAAACAAAAAGGACAATTAAAAAGGACTCATATGTATATGTTCAAAAATGAAAAGCACAACAAAAATTATGAACTTTTGCCAAAGATGAAAATGCTTTTAATTTATAAACACCCTCGTGCTTACTTAAAATGCTATATAGACTACTACAGCTGCATGCCCTTCTGCACTTTCTGGTTATTCGTGCTTTTATAACTCTTGCTCAATTGCTACCTTCATCATCTTTACAGCTGCTCGCATCTCTTTCGCCTATAACAATGAATAATTTAAACCATGCAAAACTTTAATCAACTTTTCATTTTATTATGCGAAAGTACAAACACATACACACTCAGGCACACATACATTCATATGCATCTGCATATCTATGTGTATATACAACTGCATGTTTTATTATTATATTGAGGTATATTTTGTTTATGCAGAACGAAGAACTGAACACTGTGCTGTGCCATACTCCATTGTCATTTCAGCGTTTTGTATTTGTAGTAGGAAATTTATGAAAAACTACCTCATAAATGCCTCGCACTTACTAAATCTCATCTAAGGAACAATAAGCTAAATGCTTTTTTAGTGGGTGTTCTGTTCTTTGTTTTTTTTTTTTTTTTTTTTTTTTTTTGAGCGCCTAAGTTAAGTCAACAATTGCATTTGAGTTTATTTAGTTTCACCTGTGATACCACACAATTACTATACAATGCTTCGCTTTGTAGAAAACTTTCTTTTGAGCTTATTTCTAATAGAATTCTTCTTCAGTATTGTTTAGGGTTACATTTTTAATTTGAGTTAATGCTCTTTAGCTTTCAATAAAATTTTTAAATTATTTGTTTGCCAAAAAAAAAAAAAAAAATGGTTTTTGCATAATGAAAGGATCTAATTTCATATTTCACTAATTACTTTACTCTAAGAAACCAAGCAAATATTATAAACTCCAGTGTTTATTTCAATTGCAGGGAGTGAAATACTAAATGAAAATATAAATATTTAAAAGGAGCCAACTTCTTAGAATTCTATGAGTTAAGAACTATTTTTTTATTAAGTGTTGAATATTGAAAAATGTATAGACTTCATTAATTTTTTTTCATAGATAAAATAAATTCTTTTGGAAATGAGTTTTAACGTATTTTATTCTTCTATCAATGGAAAGTGAATTCCAGTTTCACTTGTAAAAAAAAAAAAAATCCAAAATAGCGACTCCAGTTAAAAAAAGCAATGGACGGCGTGTTTTGCTCTGCAAGGGACGCTCCATAGCCTTGCCAGTTCATCTGAAACAAAAACGGATTAAAAATTATTAAAATAAACTAAATTTCACTCAGATAACAAAATGGCAGCCGTTTGGAAAAAAAAAGACACTTGCTTCAATAGATGGAAAAATATTTTTTTAAATCAATTTTTGATCAAAATCGCTTTCTGATGGCCCCAAAAATAGAATTTCATATTTCTAAATCAAATTTTGACCAAAATCGCTTTCTGCTGGCTCCAAAAACTGAATTTCTATTTCGGAGAGGTTTATGTAAATCCGTCGAATATATCTTGCTTCGAACCGATTCAAATATGCACACATGTTGTATCGTCTATACTGCTTTGCTCTCTACATACACATAAATGTTTTGTGTACACATACGCACTCCCAAAGACTTCCATCAGCACTACACCAAGAGCTTGATCTCAGCGTAAAAATGATTATGACGTAGTAGTCCATATTTACCAGAGCTATAAAAGACTGCAATCAATTGCGATTTTAAATCACTTAAATCATATTCAATGAAAAGCAAATTTGACTAAAGATTGTAAAATTGAAATCATTAATCATTTTGCTGCCATTGACTAATTAATCATTTAGTTAAATCATATGAGAATACGCATTAAATGAAAAAATCACCTTGTTCATTTTATTCATTAATACACAAAAACTATTTATATATACGCTAACAAAACTTGTAACAATTTTTCCAATTGCAACTAACAAAAAATATTTATATAACGAGCAAACATGGAAAATAAACATTAAAGTGCAGATTTTTGAAATTCTAAAAATTTTTTAACATTACAGTGAAAAAAACATAGAACCAAAAAATTAAACTGTTCTGTTTACTTTCAGTAGCAGCAATTTTTCGAAATTGCTGTCGGAAAGTGAAGCACGATGAGGTATATGAACGAGCGCAGCAAATGAAAATAATCTCTGCACCGCAGCTGACGATAGTAGAGGTGTATTATATTTTATGCCTGATTACACAGCCCAACAAATTTTTTGTTTATTCTTGATAGTGCATGTCACTCTTTGATATTCACGCTTAGATCTTGTAGAAATGATTTCGAATGACTTCAAAAGATTTTTAATGAATTCGACTAAATTAAGTTAAAGACTGCAGTCAAAAGATTGCATTCAAATGATTTCAAAAATATCATTTAAAATATGAATAATTATTCGCTGATGGCAATAAGATTAAGAATAATTTTTTTTACATTCTTAATCAATGAATACAAAAAATGAATACTATCATTTTGGTAACAATATCAAATGATTTTTATTCGCAAATGATTGCATTCTTTTGCAGCTCTGATATTTACCTTAGTGTGCGTAAATTGATCAGGGCTTAATCGATTTGGAAAAAATAATGTACTATTTTTTCGGCTGATGTACTCTGAAAAGCTTTACAAACACTTGATGTTGTGACACGTACTGTTGTTTTGACTTGTGAGTAATTGAATGATCAGTTCCGAGAACTGATCAAACCCTATTCGATTCTGGGTTGTCTCGAAAAGAATTACTGGTTTCATTATGTATATCAGAGTTGATCAATTTTACAGATTTGACCAATCATTTCATACTGAGTTTTTTAAGCAAAATGATAGAAATAATAAACTTTTTTAATCACAAACGCCTTCTATCGGCTCTTTTGAAGGATTTTTAATTTTACAAATTTTTATAATTTTCTAAACGAAAACTAGAGGCCGCTTAATTATGTAAAAAATTAGGTTAAAACTAAAAAGGAGGGGTCAAGTATTTAAAAAAGAATGACTATACATAAAAGCTCTTTTATTTAATATATTTCCATGTCCAAAATAAAGTTAAAAAATCACCCTGTATGGCAGCCTAATCTAATATATATTTAAGGGAGATTAGTTATTTCTCAAACCAGGCTATTAGTCACTGGATATTTAAGCTTCAATTTCCAAATCGGACGTAATCAAAAATAAAAAATAAATATAAAATGAACTAAACCCATTTATTAGCTAGCAGTGTCAAACTTCCAAGAGTAAAAATTCAATTTATGGCATTGTAGATTAAGTGTAGGAAAAAGTAGAAGCCAGTGACATAAAAAACAATGATGCTCTTCACAGTGATGTATCAAAAGACATTAGTGTCGTACCTTCTTAAAAAAAAAAAAAGAAAAAAAAAACTGGCGGGAAGCCAAGTGATGCATTGTAAAGTGGAATAAGGATCCGAAAAAATTCCAATATTTAAGTAGCTTAGGTGCTAGAGCTTAAGAAAGTTACACAAATGCAATTAAAAAACTAATTTAAAAATACTTTTTACACTTAAATTTGAGTCAAACAATAAAATTTATCCAAATCCTTAGTTTTCACTATGTCATATTTAATGACAAACTTGAGACAGAGAGAGAGAGAGAGAGAGAGAGAGAGTTTTCTATAATGAAATTGCTAAACAAGGCTAGTACGACAAAAGGAACCGGGCTTGGAACTTGTCATGATTCCGGTCCCTAATCTCACTCTCTGATATGAAACAAACTGGTAACTTTAACATGGTGTTGTTATTGAATTATTTGTAACTGTTATGTGTTATTTTTGTATTATTTTTATTATTTATATATTATTTTTTTAAGTTTTTAGAAATTCAGTAATATTTGTATGAAAAAAAAATATGGTCGAAACTTTTAAACTTTGAACATCTTGCCGCACTAATAAAAATTATCTGATTTAAAAAATTATTTTTGCATAATATTTGTACTTAACAGAAGCCATAACAGAATTGTGAAATTTGAAAAAAAACTTCTGCTGAAAAATTTAGAAAAATCGGAATTTATGACCATTTTGGAACCTTAAGATATAATCTGATTTCAAAAATTATTTTTCCCTTGTATTCGTCGAGATGAGTAGAAACTTTTATATGCTGTTACATTTCGATTTGATGCCACCAATGTTTTTTTGAGTCACTGTATACATTTATTTGTTCTGTGCACAAAATACAAGATCATCTCCACTCGTCTTTTTATTCACATGATACAACATGTGTGCAATTTTGATGTGAAAAAATATAGGCTAACCTCAATATAAATTTCACATATTTTGAACACTTAGGCAAACACATTTTGTACACATGTGTGCATATCGAAAATTGAGTATCTGCACTACCCTCTGTTCAATACAACTATCATTTAAATTGCGCACATGTTGTATTGCCTATACTTTGCTTTACTCTCTACATATTTCTTTTGGCACAAGGCATTATCCGATTTAAAATTTTGTTTTTGTATTACGATTGTATTTATAAATACTAATAACAGAACTGTAGAATTTAAAAAATTGTCGGGGAAAAAATGTTAAATAAAAGCTTAATTTATGGCCAAATTTCAGAATTTTAAAGACCCTTTTGCAACCTGATGGTGTTATCTGATTTCAAAGATTTCAAAGACTTTTGTATATCTGGTTGTGTAGAAACTTAACTATGCTATTATTTTTTAGTTTGACGCCATTTTTTGCTATTTTTCAAATCCCAAAAATGTCCCTCTATGTGGTCAATTTTGTTACATACTGTATGTTCTAAGCGGTTCAAAAATTTTAAATATATTTTTAAGTTTTAGTTTTCATAAACCATAATTTCTCTAATAATGCTTTAATTCTTTTAAAAGAGTTTAAAATAATATTAAAAACAATTGTTTCGTTTTTATTATAACTTCATTCCCTTCCTTTCCTTTTTTTTTTTTTTTTGTTTTTTTTGTTTGTTTTCTAAGCTTAAAAAATGAAGACAATCTCAACTAATTGTTATAGCACACAGACACACAATTTCATTAACAATCTTCATAAATTTATACATTTTTAATCTAATTTTCATTACGACTTATAAATGCCACCATCATAGATGTTTTCACAAAGAGAAAGAGAGAGAAAGAGGCAGATAGAGTGAATAAAGCAAGCAAGGACTTCATAGTTATCATCATCAACATTATCAGGACTGTTTTCTGCATATATATATTCAATGTGTTTGTCTGTTTTTTTTTTATCAGTAACAATTGTTCTTAGTACCCTAACGAAAAATAGTTAATAAACAACATTGAGATCATTCCTATGTACACGTCTAAAAAGTTATTGAACATCTTTTTTGTAATACATGGAAAGCTTTATCATTATCAATGAAATACACGTTTGGTAAATGTTTGATGAAAAGCTCTTTTTTATTTTTTACATCTAAAAAGCTTGAAATTTCTTCTACTCTAGGTTTATAGTTTTAAACAGAGATTGGCATCAGTTGTTCGTTGTTAAACAAACTAATCTTGTTTGCGAGCTTAAACCTTTAAAGCGGTGCTTAAAAATTATGCTTGCAAGCATAAAGTGTTCACACTTATTAACTAGATTTGAAATCTCCTTAGTAAGCTTAAAGCTTTTGTGCCCATGGAAATCGTTATCCCGAGTTTGATCACAATTTCTTTCTATTTCTATACCCGAACGACGAAAGTTTCATGCCTCTCGAGTGAAAAGCTTTCATTTTTCCGAAAAAATTTAATTGCATGCAAGCAAAAATCTACGAAATTGTACATTCACATAAAATTCTTCGCTTGAGTGTAAATACATAAAAGTAATACCCACTTGTACTTAGGCAGAGGCGGATACAGGAAACATTTTTGAGGGGGAAATAAAAAATAAAAATTCTCCATATGAACCAAAACGCGGGCTGGAGCGTTTTTTTTTTTTTTTTTTGCTTATTCATAAACTTTATTTCGATGACTAACAATTTCAACGGTAGGGCCATGTGAAAACTTACTGGTACATTACGCATTTTGGGGAAACCCTGTTCTTGTAGCAAAGCATTTCACAATTTCAATGATCTATTGCCAAGGTAAAGGATCGTGGAAAATATAACAATAGGATACATTTTTTCAGTTTTCGGTTTAAGATTGGTTTATAATGGGTCGATAATTAGTAGAATTTTAAGAATAATTTAAAATCGCTGATTCCTACCCTGTATTTAAATTTTCTCTTTCCCATCTGGGATTTTCTTTGTATCGACCCGAAACCTATAATTTTGTTTTTTTTTTGGTGGATTCAATTCTCTACCTGAGAATAAAACCCGTTGAACTGGTACTTGAGTCACGTATTTAAGAACTAAATCACCGAAAAGATCCATTTTATTAGAACAATCCATTTGGACCTTTTTAGAGAATTTAACCCCATCTGAGAATCGAACCTGAGGCAGATGGAACTCCAGTCAAGCACTCATCCAACGAAGTAGCTACGTCGTCGAGCTGTTTCTGAACTAGATTACCAGCTTCTGTATAGGAGATTAATTTGACGCTAAAATGGCAGTATCGTCTGGATAAGTAGCTATAGTAACACCGTCAGTTTCAGGCAAGTCGCAGGTAAAAATCGAATAAAGAGCAGGACCCAGAATACCTTGTGGTAATCCAGCTTTCACTTGACATTTGGCTGATGTTTCATCATTTACTTTGACATAGAATGACAGGACTTTAAGACCAAATAAAAAGGAGCTGTAAGTAATTTTTTTAATTTGTATAACAGCCCTTGATGCCAAACTTTTTCGAACGCTTCTTGAATGTCCAAAAATATGGCAGAGCAATATTTTTTGAGTTTCAGAAAGTCAGTGACAATATTCTCTATGCGATGATATTGCTCAGGAGTACCGTGTTTATGACGATTGGTGATTCGGAACTATATTCTTATTTTGTTGTATTATTAGCAATCTACTACTTCGAATATTTTCGAGATTATTGCCAGCAAACTTATAGGTCTATATGAGGGCACTGAGTTTTCAGGTTTATTTGGTTCAGGTATCATTATTATTTCAGCACATTTTCAAAGAGAAGGAAAGTGGTTAAATGAGCAAGATTATTCATTATTCGTAATAACTAAAAACAACAATAACTAATTATTATAGTTTTTAGGAGACTATGAAAATTAAATCTAGATAGTAATTTTCAAAGTCATGACTTAAGTTCATGTCAATTTCGTTATTTGAAGTTATAAATAAACAGGTTAATCAACAAATGTAGTTATCACAACAACAATGTATATAGAGACGGGCAAATCAGATGGCCGTTTCGGAATCCGCCACAATTAATCATCAGTGATCTTAGTGATAGTTCTTAATCTTTCAATATCTTATTATGTTCACGTTTGGCCTGTTTAAGTTATTAAATTTTTAAGTGTTTGAAAATCATTTGGGGGAAATTTCCCTCTTTCCGCCCCCCTTGCATCCGCCCCTGACTTAGGACATATAAAAATATGAATCTGGTCAGACCAAAAAACAGCAACAAATAAACAAATAAAAACAGTTTACTTTCAACTTGTTTTTCTATATGATTTGAAACGATTTTTCTGCTAATGTTTTATGTCGCCAACTTACAAAAAAAAAAACATTGCATACATTTGTGCATATGAGCAATGAGTGAAATGAAAGCAGCGCAGCGATTGAAAAAAAAAAACATTTTCATTTTCAATTCTTTACGTGATCTCAAAGGACAACAACGACTGCAAATTCTGATTGCAAATTGTACTCTATTTTCTTTTTTTCTTTTTTTAAATTTTCTTGTTTGATGCTTCATAGATGATACTAAAATGCTGCAGCATGTTTTTCTTGTTGTTGTGGCTGCTTGTTACTGTTCTGTTGACCAAGAAGTGGACAGCATCATGACAATGTCACGTTTCCATTTCCATTTTTCTGAGACAAGTGTAACATTTTTGCGGTTACACTGCTGCATGTTGATGTCAAAAAGTCTCACTTGCATAGTTGTGCTACTCTCCCTTCTCTTTGCTCTACTTTTGTCTCTTTCATTCCTTTCTTCTTTTCTATTTTCCTGTTGATATTTTCATGTTTGCTCAAATGTCGGCAACATGATTTTTTTTTTGTTTTGCTGTTATTTATTCCCCTTTCATTTTTGCGGTGAAACTTGAGGTAATTATTTATGAGGTTTTAGAGAAAATGATATGAGGATAAATTGCAGCGGTGAAAAATATTGTAAACGTATATGAAAAACCAAAAAAAAAAAAAAAAACTATGAAATATTGTAACAATGCAGCGATATCGCTTGAACATAAATCCACTACAATAAATTAAATGCAAATAAACGCCATTTCTAAAAAAAAAAACTGTTCTCTAAACTAATCTCTAACAATGTGAGCACGTACGCGCGCCGATAAGGCAATAAACTGAGTGGTGCAGCATGCTGCTGCATGCAACACTAACAACAACAATTATAGCAATAAACGCATATGTTGTCATTATAATTCAAATATCAGTTTATATACATTTATGTTTATGTACTTGTATGTATGTACATCATATATCATTTTATTGAAATATTAACAGCACGAACAACAACAACAAATTTGAATGTGTTTACAAGCTTAAAGGATTAAACAGCAAAAAGAAAAAAAGTGCCACCAGAAAAAAAGTGTACTTTATTTTGGCACATTGGTACATTAAATGCTCGTATTTAAATTTTGGTTTATATTTACATAGGTATGTAAACACTGCTGCTTTGGCTTCATTCTTGTATATTCATAAGCCGCATCGATTGGCGTATTTAAAGTTGTTACTGCTGTCGCTGTGTCTACTGCTGCTTGCACTAAAAGTCAAAAACTAAAACAGTGCATCAAACTTGAATTCATCATTGTGATCGCTGTCATTGTTGGTAACAATGTGAATCTGAAAGAGACATGCTTAAATGTGTCGTATTTTGTTGCAATTTTATGTAGCTACCCTACAATTTAATGTATTCACATCAAGAAATGTATTCTTAGACAAACTGTTAGGATGTTGAATTCTAGATTTTTCCTTATCAATTAAAAAGTTTTTAGTTATCAACCAGTTGTTTGTTGACTTTAAAAACGAAATCCTAGCAGTCACCGAACTCTCCAATTATGAAAACGAAAGAAATATTCCAACGAAATATAAAATTTTTCACAATAAAACTAACACAGTATGTTGATGGGTCGGTTACAGTGGCTGAGCCACAGCAACTAGTGTGGATTGCCAGTATACCAGGGCTGCTATATTGGCCCAAAACGTGCTAAATTTTGCCCTATTGTGCTTCAAATGGCACCTTTTTTTTAATCCGAAACAATGCACCAAAACTGAACTTCTTGGAGAATTTGAAATTTGAATTCCTTCAAAGAAATTTGTGATTTCGCTCTTAGAGGTTTTAGTTATATAAACTTCCTAAAAAATAAGTTGAGGAATTTAATGAGCTTCCATGTTTCTAATGCTATAAAATTATACTCTTACTAAAAACTGCTTAAATTATAAACTTCCCAAAGACTTGCTTGAAAAAGTACAATCTGCACAAAAGTACAATTTTAAACAATAATTTCTCTGTTTTTTGGTTTTTTTATTATATCGTCGCCTGAGAATTGATTTGGCGTATAGGCATACGAAGACACATACGCCAAATCAATTTTCAGGCGACGATATGTAAATATGTCTAATATATTATATTCATAATTATATGTGTTCATTTGGCTTTGTTTTATAAAATTAGTGAAATAAATGATTCAATAAACAAAAATAATACCTTTCGGTACTTTTTTACTCTCAAAATGGCACTTTATACCTAAGAACCGGATCGTTACGATCCTTGTTAGTGAACTCACGAGACCTCAAAACTCATGCGACTCATTGCATGAAGGTCCTGTCGCACGCGAGGTAATACAGGATGTTATTAACTTCCACCTCTGATAAGCTTGTTAGAAATAGTGCAATTGCGTACCCCTCGTGACAATTCCAAGGGAATTGAAATCAGCTAAGGATACGTCAAAAGCAGCTTCTGAGTTCTTTTCGTCTGGAACCCAGATGAAAGTTATGTCAGCATACAGATTTAGCTCACTCAATATCGCTCTGCACTCCTTAACTTGTATTGATTTGAAAGTGGTGGATTGAAAAGCTTTTATTGCTACCTCACTGCCGATGAAGATGGCAACTTTACACCTTAATGTGATAAGCCTAAGGTTGCCAGACGGTCTTGACTCGTCTTGATTGTCCAGATTTTTAGTCCCATGTCCAGAGTCTCGACTTTCAGTAATGTGTCAGGAAAAAATTTTCAAATTTTTAGGGATATAATTTTTACTGATAAATTTGAGCACAATACACAATTTAAAAATATACCAGAATTCTCAGGCGCTCTGTTATTTAAAGTTTAAATGGTGTGCTACACTGATTACACAGTGCAACAAAAATTTCATGCGTGAGATTTTTCCATTTAGTTGTTGATCGCGACTGCGTACTCAGTTTTTCTCTATCACATCTAGTTCTTCCACAATATGGACCTGAATTCGGAAAAATGGGCTCTTCAGAGGCTTTTAAGAAATTTGTTTATTTTAACAGATACAAATTTGATGCCTGAAGCAAAGTTGTTAAGCACGAAGAGGTTAAGAATTTTCGTATATACACTTTACCTCCAAAGGTAAATCTCACGCATAAGACAAAAGTTGAAATTTTGTTTCACTGTGTTATCAGCTGTTCACTTAATAACAGAAAAAAAGCAAAATTGAAGAATTAAGTAAGAAATTTTTCAAGATGGTCCAGCTCACGAATGGTAATCGCTAGAGCTGAAATATTTTGGGAATCATCATAAAATAGACCGAGGTTAATTTTCAGAGGTGTACAATAATACCGATTTTTTTGTGTATGGGACTCGAGGCATTTTACTTTCATGTACATACATATGTATATATTTAATTTTTTATATTTACTGTTTTTTGTTGCGTGGAAAAATCTTTCTTCAATGTCCAGATGAAAGCCGAAAAATTCCGATATTTTATCTCAATGTTCAGATAAAGACCGATTTGCATCTGGTAACCCTAGATAAGCCTATATTTAGTCAACAAGTATCTCTAATCGTCAGATTTTCAACCTGAAAAACTGTAGAATCATTAGGTATAAATATAGATTGATTCATTGCCATCTGTGGTACGTTTATCACTGCACCCACTCCATAGACCATTTTCGATCCATCCATGAAAATGTGGAAATCGTTCGGCCTCAAAGCTTTTTCTTGCTCATTCGACTCTTGTAGGAAGTCTTATCATGAACTCGCTATTCAAACACAGGTGTGATATGATATACAGTATGTAACACAATTGAGCAAATAAAGGGGCATTTTTCGGCATTAAAAATAGTCAAAAATGGTGTCAAATTAAAAAGTAACAAGTTAGTTAAGTTTCTACACATCTTGATGAACAAACGTGGGAAAAAGTTTTTGAAATCAGATAACTCCTTCAGGTTCCAAAAGGGCCTTGAAAGTACCAAAATTTCGACAATAAATCATGATTTTTCAAAATTTTTTGGCCGAAAATTTTTTTCAAATTCCACAACTCTGTTCTTGCTTCTTGCAAGAACAAACATAATGCCAAAATCATTTTTGAAATCGGTTAATGTTCCTTGGTAATTTGGTAATGCATAATAAGAGTTTAACCAAAGGAAAGAAGTGGGAATATATTTTTATTGTCTCTTTTTAACTTCCAATACAGGCAAGTTTTCAAATTTGCTATCTGAAAGCGGAATTGCTAACTTTCGACTCCAAAAGACAGGCAGACCTCAAATTGGAATTATTTCCAATTGCATGCAAAGGACGTCAAGTGACTTCAAACTTGAAGTCATAGGATTTGCATTCCACTGACTCCAAAACAAAAAAAAAAACTTCCCATATACATACATACCTATATATTTATATATTTACAATTTATATGTACATTTATACGAGATGTGTTCTTTAAATTTTTTAATAATGCTATCAAATGTCAACATATGCAAACCTCTACCCCGACACGCACATTCATATTTATATTAGTGGGTGTGTGTAGTGTTGATTCGATACCCACATAGTATCGATACTTTTACTCATTACTTGTATCGAACAAAAAGTATCGATGCTACCGAAAATATCGGAAAATAGTATCGAATATGTACTTGTATCGAATACTCGTTTAAAGAGACAAATTACTCTTTTTAAGTGGTTGTCAAGGAAAACATTCAGGCCAGAATGGCCCATTGTGATACAACATGGTTGAGCCTACAGTTTACACTACTCAACATGAGTTTTTAGCCTATAAATCATGGTTTTGAGATATTTCCACTGGAAACACGTGAATCATATAGAAATGACGCTAACTTCAATATATGATATTTATTATGCTTAGATACAAATCGCTAGAAAATTTTTAATAGAAGGAAAACTAAGCAACAGATTATAGCATGTTAAAAATATTTTATTTCAATGAAAGGCAAAATTTTTAGAACTTCAATACTGTACTGCAATATTTTCATACATTGGTATATTGCAATATGGACGGAAATATTTTGAATATGCATATTGAATACAGTAGTATTTTGAAATATAGTATTATTGGTTTAAATATTGTGTAGCAATATTTCAGTTTTTTAAAAAAATATTTTCCAAAAGCATCAAAGTATCGAGTATCTGATACTGACCACTTTTTTTTTCGATACCAAGTAAAATACTTATGGTATAGCATCGAGGAAAAAAAGTACTTGAATCGAATGAAAAGTATCGAGTATTTACTTGTATCGAATCATCACTAGGTGTGTGTGGATAAAAACTCAATGCAATGTCAACTAAAACATCAATTTTTTTAAGTTTTTTATTTTGCAATGTGCCTATGAGCGTTTTTGTTGTTGTTAATGGTTAGTATTTGGGTGTCAGAAAGTTACATGCATGCAAGTGTCGAAAGGTAAGGGACTAAAAGTACGAGAGAGGGGAAGATACACAGCCACACATGTACATAGCACATTTAAAATGCGTCACTGTTGCATACTAACTTTACCTGCAGCGCTTTCAGTGCGGCGCAAATGCAAATGGAATGCATTTGAATATCAGAAGGAGGCATAAGATTGTAACCATTACTGTTGTTGTTATTGTTGTTTTTGTTATTTCATTCATCCTAGAATTGAAGTAGAATTATTCATGGGATTTTCGTTTCGTTTGAAATGCATTTTCCTCGATATGACATGGATAAAAGAATCAACTCAACTCAGTTCAACTCAACAACAGTGCGCACAAACGAAATGGACGAGATTTTTTAACGTACGTTCATTTTTTTTTGCTTTGTTTTTTTGTGGCAGTAATGTCAGAGGTACATGCCAATACACACACGTGCATACATTTATGAATACATTTTGAATGTGCATATGATGATATTGTCTGATTGTTTTAGTTGCTGTTGTTGTAGTAGTAGTTAATATTGGCAATTGCGCGTAGACAGAGATGGAGACAGCTTTTGTGTTATGACATAAAAAGGTCATACACATATCTCTCGTATACACTTAGAGAAAAACTACGTTAGTTATTTGATCAATATTATAGTTTATAGGAATACATTATATTTAAATCGTTTAGCTTAGAAATACTATTTTTTTTTTTTTTTTGTTGGAACAGACAAAAGAAGTATTCAAAAATACAGCACTCAGACAAGTTTTACATCCATTGTACTATATCCTGTGTTCCCTTTTGCTATTTTTTAAATCTACCAGATTTATTAATAAATCTTAGCAGATCCTGCGGTGTTAGAGAGCTCAGGTTTTCGTCTCCCAACACTCCAGTACCAAATATGCTTACTCTGATCTGGCAGAAAACGGGGCAGACACTAAGAAAGTGGTCCGTCGTCTCTTCACATTCTTCCTCCAAACCACAGGAAGAACAGAAGGCACTCGCTCCCAGGCCAATCATATGCAAATGTTTGGCCTAAGAGAAATGACCTGTATATAATCCCACCAGCTGCCTGCAGCTCTTTCTGTTAAGTGATAACAGAGAGTCTGTTTGACGCTTCGAGATAACAGGTAACATGGTCTTTGTCTGTCTAAAGCCCCTCAGGTCCTCACATTTACAATTGTGGGTCAAGTTGACCCACTCATTAATGGTGGTCTTGATGGCTGTGGACGATGACGATGGCTGTAGTACAGGTTCTGGGCCCAGGAAACCAGTTTCCGAACCCTTTCTGGCCAGAAGGTCAGCCGACTCATTTCCTGAAATTCCTGTGTGTCCAGGAACCCATATCAACAGCAGTCTATTGTGTTTTCCAACACAGTCTGGATTTGCAATGCATAACCAGTTTAGACGTGGTTAGAGGATTAAGCAAGGATTTAAGCGCAGCCTGACTGTCACTTAATATACAGATACTTCTTTCTCTCCAACCATTACAGAAATACTGTTAGTGGTTCTGAAGCCACAATTATAAAGTCCAATCAATCTCTTGGAAACGGGCTTCAATCTTCCATACAATATACTCCGGAGAACCTTGTTTTCGATATTAAGAAGACTTTTTCCACGTTAATTGGTGTAAAACGGCGGAAATATTTTGTTTTATTTTCAGGAGACTGAGTTAAGATTTCAATCACTGGGCTTTCTATGTCTTTTGGGTTTCCTTGGAATATATGACATAACGCCTCAATGTAACGTCTCCATTGACTACAATCTTTCACAATAGATTTTATTTCGCTTAAATATTTGTCTGATTCTTACATCTTTTTTTCTCCCATATATTCCCTACACGCAAAGAAAAAAAAAACGTTTATCGCCCGTTTGTGGAGAATATATTACTTTTACGCTGAACAAAAATGTTTCTGAGGAACGTTGCAGTGTTTGCAGAAACCGAAACTGTTTTCTGCAAAAGATTAACAATTTTATGATGAACGAAAATTCGTTCACGATAAAATTAAAGCAATTTTCTTTTCTGGCGAATGAAAAAAACGTTTCTGCTAAACGAAAGTCCACAACTCTCTTCTCTTTTTATTTTCGTTTTCCTCTCATCTCTCTCTCGTCGCAAAAAGAAGCAGCAGCGACGCTTACATTCAAACTCCACACAACAACAAATCAACACAACATAACGGGAAGTATCATTTGTCAACGCATTGAAGAATTTTGATTGTGTATTGAAATTATTTCATCAAATTTCTTTTTGCCTATAAAAAAGTGCGTGGGTTTCTAGTTTTTAATCAGAAAATTTTATTTAAACAAAAACCACAATAAAATGCCAATGTACATATGAAAATTGTTTTTGCTTTCCTTTTTATATTTTTCAGGGAAATACAATATTGCATTTTATTGCAAACGTTTTTAGTTCATCGTAAAAGAATTTACCCGTTTATGATGAATATGATGGAAAAGGTTTTTCGGTTATTGTGAAAGAATTGAACCGTTTATGATGAATAAATCTTCGTTCATCATGAAAACATTCCATAAACGAAGTTCGTTTAGTGAAAATTTCGTTTCTGAGAAACGAATTTTTTCTTTGCGTGTAGCACATCTATTCAAAAGCTTGGCGACTGATTTCTATGGTTTGCTAAGGGTGTGTCCTATCCACATTAATTTCTTCACCTTAATCTCTGACACAATTGGGGATTGCTTACGCCTATAGATGGACATTAGAAATTTTTGCTGGCCTCCAGATCTTTAAGAACGTGGTCGTTGCCCTAATCGCCTTATTAGCTTTTCTTTTTAAGTCATACTTGCTTTTGAATTTGTTACGGTTTACGTAAATCTGGGAACCAACCAACCTTGAGATCAAGCGAAAAATAACTCTTATCAACTGGTTCTCATTAGGCAATTGAAAAGCTGAACGCTCTCTCGATGGGTAAAAATAACATTCCATTAGTCCCTCATCCTTTCCGTTCTAATACATAGCATTGAGATCTGACCACCAGTGATGAGGAGCTTTTGAGAAGAAGATACTACGCTCATAACAACTCTCTATTGATGTTGTAAAGAAGTCATTAAGGACTATCAGGAATAAGACTAGGGAAATGTGGCAGCCCTGCTCAGTTTACTTTCATTCAATCATATTCTCGTAAATGCATTTCGTGAATCTGAAACCGCGTAGCAGGCGTATCATAGTCGAGTGGCGAAACGACGACGTCATCAGTGATTATGAATCGAGTTCCCCTGTTGCAAGACTAATGCCGTCGTTGTCATTTAGCAACGTCGAAAAGTATTATCTCAATAGCCTCATAATACTGTGGGCATCTGTCAGCAGTATTCCGCCACTCTTATCTGCCAATAATGGTAGCCTAGCACTTCGCCTAGCACTCTATAACCATATAGAGAGAGTAATATTATAGAAAAGCAGGAATAAGAGTGGATTAATGAAGGTCTTGGCTGCTTTTTGCGTTTCTGGTATACTTAACGCTCTTATCTATACAGTTTTTCGCGTTTTTTCAACTCCAAAACCGCATACCGCCTTTTTTACCAAAATACCGCGTTGATACTAAGAAAAAAATATAAAATTTTTGAACACTACGAAATTCAAATTTATCAATCACAATGCAAAACCTGTCAGAGAACAACAGCAACTCGTTCCAAGTATACCTTTGAAAGAAGTGGAAACATTGAAGGCGATTCCTATCGTCAAATGTAACTTGAAATATCCATGCTTTGATTTCTACAAATACCTCATAGCAAAGCTGGAATCGCTTCGTCAAATTTGTCCAAAGCACAAATTCAATACAACTACAAAAGGAGATATGAAAATGGAGATCGAAGACGATTTAGATGATGGTTAAATTGCTTTCCTGGTTAATTTTCATTAAAAAAAATTGATACCGCGAAGTGTACAGTTTTTTCCAAATCGGTTTACTGTTTTTTATAAGTTTTTGGTCCGAAAATAGATACAAGCGTTAGGTATACTAGATAGCAATCCTTATGTCACAATAGTTACTTTATCACGGGACAGTCAAGTACCCTTATCCATATCGAGATGAAGGAATCTGGTACCATCGATCAATGATGGGCTTTTGCTCCCCCAGAAGTCCCAAAACAAAAGAAGTAGGAGAAAAGGGCCATCGTCGGCTGTTTCGTCGAGGAGACCGAATTTTTCAATAGTAGAATCAAAGTCGGATCTTGTCTCACTTTAGCGTTAGAGTCACCTAGAGCAATTTTAATATCGTGGTAGCGGCAGAGCCCATAAGTTTTGTCGAGGAGTTGGTTGCTTTTATATCCGGCCGCCTCAGTAATCTATTGGCAACATGCTAGACTATCCTTCGTGAGATTCCGGATTCAATTCGCGGCAAAGTCATAACGTAATAGCTGGCTTTTAAATATCTTCCAGATGAATTCGTCCATTTGTGAGACGGTCACAGACTTTAACTTATATCCTTCGCCCCCAAGCCTCCCTATCACTCTTATTCTATCTATTTGCCAAAGAGATATTAATAGAATATTGCGTTTTTTTTTCAGTGAAACACAAATCAAGCGAAAATATGCATTTTTTTAAATAGTAGAATCATCATTAACCAGCACAACGCTTTGCGTATTCACCGCTGTATCTATCGAGGACATCTGTTAATGGGCAGGCATTGCCCATTAAACGCCTGCAATGTAGCAAACATATGGACAAAGGCTGGTTTTGAAGATTTATTGGGATGTTTTCCAACCTAATGAGTTTCAAATCAGACCCGCAACTGTTGCTTAAAGATCTCGGGAAACCCGTAGCACACATTACTTCGCTCTCTCTGTCAGGCGCCAGAGAGAGTAAGGAGAGTTCTAGTTGACTTATGACGGAGGAGAGCAGGTATTGAAGATGAATTCGTCCATTTGTGAGACGGTCACAGACTTTAACTTATATCCTTCGCCCCCAAGCCTCCCTGTCACTCTTATTCTATCTATTTGCCAAAGAGATATTAATAGAATATTGCGTTTTTTTTTCAGTGAAACACAAATCAAGCGAAAATATGCATTTTTTTAAAAAATACTACTACTCACATATTCAAACGCATACATTCATTCTCATCAAACACACAAATTTCCATTCAATTATGCACTACTCCCAGGCTCGCCTGCATACTTTAAGCCTTCACCACTGTGTGTCACTGTATGCATATGTGCATGCATTTTGGCAAAACCTTGTATTTTTTTTTTCATATTTTTTTAAGTTATTATCAATTATTCAAAAACATACGCAAAAATTCCGTCAACAATTCAACGCGACGATTGTGTCACCTTTCATGCAGATGGTGTGACAACAACAAAAACAAAAGCTGAGATAGTGCGATGAAGCAGCAATGCATCGAGGTAGCAGCAGATGCTGCATGAAGCATGCCATTTGTCAATTTTTTTTTTTTTTACTAGGTATATGAATGAGTGAGTGAATGAATGAGAGTTGGAATTTCATATATGAATTTATGGCATTAAAATATCAGTCAGCATCAGTAGCGGGAGTAATGGGAAAGAGGAAAAGGATTTAAAAAATTCGAAAATACCAAAAAGGATTATTTAAATTTTTTTCTTTTTACAACACAAACAAATATACATACATGCAAAACTCACATAAGCAGGAATCAATTGAAGGAAAAATATGAGTGCAAGTGAAAAAAAAAAAATTGTATAAAATGTAAAAATTCATATTTGTGGCAGCAAATATTTGTATGCACTCATAGGTATATAATCCTAAAAGTATGCTACATCAGACACTTCATTTAGGTAAACTGAAACGGCAAATCTATATGTGTGTTTTTATCGTGTAACTGAAGCATAAGTTTCCGCTAAGAAGTTAACTAACTTTACTACTCGCATACGCGGCAGCAACAACAGCAGCTGTTGAAAACGCATAATCGCTGTTTGGTAAAACTTTAACTTCTTCATCTTATTTCCTTTGAGTTACTTAAGCGTAGCAGATAAAAAATTTTCTTTTACTTCTGTGTGTGTATTTGTGTGCAGCATATTAAAGTCTTTTTTACTGACCTTTTTTCTTTACTCTACCACCACAATCACCACACCGCTACCACTTTTACATACATACTTAGATACTTATTACTTTTTTGTCTACCATTTGACTGCGAATGTAAGCCACCAACTAACAAACAAAAAAATAAAAATAAAAAATAAACTACTATGTAGTAAAGCCAAACTGAAGAAAATCTTTTTCTTTGCTTTTACTTTTTTCTACTAAAGCATTTTCTTTGAGTTTCCCGTTTTCTTTTTGAGTTCAATTCTAAGAGTTAATCGCATATAAGGAGCAAGTTTTTGTGTACTTAAGCAAACCACTTAAGAAGTCGTTAAATAATCAATGAATAAAGATTTCAACTCTAAGCTCTTCTAACTTCTTTTTTTTTTATTTGCTGTGATTTTTTTTTTTTGTTTGGCTAAAGATTTATTACAATATTTTTTTTGTGTGTGTGAAATAGGCTGCCGGTTTTTCCTTTGATTGCTTCATTATTTTAATGAAAACGTTGAATTTAATGATATTTTTCGAGAAACTTTTCGGGTGTATATATTTAATGTTAATTGACTGAAATTTCTCGAGTTGAATTAAATTTTATGGCAGAACTTCATTGTAGAAAATTATTTCAAAAAGTATTTAACGTTTATGCTCAAACAACTGTTAATATTTTCAGCAATATTTTAAAATAATATCACTTCACATATTTTTATTCAAGCATAAAATAAGTTCAACTTTTTGCACTCAGTAGCTAACTCGGTTTACCACTAGTGGTGCATAAAATGGATGCTTTACAGTATCCGATTCCATTCGTTACTTTCCAACCAAGTATTCGATATTTTATTCTACGTACTTTACAAAAAAAAAAAAAAAAATAATTATTGACTCAAGGGTTACCATTTTTCATATTCTCTTCTAAATTTTAGACGATCGCTGGGTGCTTTGCTTGTATTGGTTTTTGTAAATTGGAAACTTCTCCATCGTGGTAAAACTATAAAATGTTCTTGTTTATTTTTTGATATGAAAAAAGTAATTTAGAAAAATTTTGCAAGATAATTCATATTTTTGATTAAAAAAAAAACAAATATTGCCAGCTTTATAATATCACGAAAATTTGGAAAATATAATAAGCAATGCAACTGAAAGTTAAAAAAATATAAGAGTCTTGCAAAAGAAACAGCTTGATTAAATTTGGTTACTTTACAGCTTTTGAGTACGCAATACCCAAATACTAACTACAAAAACTCATGCATCACTATTTAAACGTAATCGAGCACAATAAATGAGGAAGGTGAGCTTGCCCTTTCAATAACCCTCTTGATGAATTATTATTAAATTATATTAAATTATTCTTCTCCAAGTTAATCTCGAACGAGTTTCATTTCGTAAATATAATTTTTAAGTTATTTTTATTCAAGTATTTAAAATGAACCATTTATTTAGGAACCATTTTTATATTAGAACAGTATTTTCCCGATTTCGTCTGGCACTCCTTGTTTATAGAATTTCGATATCATACGGAATAGCCGTTACTACCAAATGCTGAAGATTTTAAACTTCCATATATGGTATTCCTTACTCTTCGTAATCATCCAACTAAATTGGAATTTAATTTCAGGAAAGTAATTGATTACACTTAAATAATAAATTCCTTTCTTTTCAATTACATTTTCAATTCCTTTAAGAAATTGATATAATTTTAATTACAAACATCTGTAACTTTCAATCGACTGTGAACTTCAAAGAATCCCTTTACACATATATTTTAGAGCGATTTTAGCTAAAACAATTTTCAATTTTTTTGACCTCCTTGAAAGCAAAAAAAAATGTGGAGCGCCAGTAATGTAAAATGTCGGCTTCTCTAACCATTCACGTTTCTTTTCAATACGCTTCAAGTCTTCCTTAAAAAGTAAGAAAGTTTGGCTTGCTTCTGCTGCCTCTAATTGCATTAGTTCCTGCAGGTTGTTCGTTAAAAAGAAAACACTGATTACTATTTGTACGGTTGTAAATCTGTGGGTTACTTTAAAAGTAAAAATGGAACAAGCAAACGGAGAAAATATAACACAGAAATCTCTTCACATTTATTTATTTGTATAAATTTTTACTGTCAATCTATATTAAAAATTATTATAAAAAGTATATTATAATCTTCGGCTTCGGCCATTTTTTGCCGAAGCCGAAGGTGCAATTTTAGGCCAAATAGCCGAAGAACTGAAGCCGAATATTCGGTCGGACACTAGACCAAAGCAATCACTTCCCGTCTGGGAACCGGACTTGAAGCAGTTGGGACTCCAGTCTACTATTGAGAAATGAGGTTTTTAAGTTTTATATTGCTTATTTCAATGACAAATATTCCACTGTCATACCTCGAAGAGGATAGCAACCCTTTTTGTTGTACTATAGATTCACCATTACAACGACTCAACTTGGTAATGATAAATATGAGTTTCATGGTCCGTTGTTACCACTACAGTGCCATGAAAGACTGGCAGTTGAAAAATATGAATTAAAAGTTAAATCGTCCTAAAATCCTCCTGTTGCGTAAAGTAACACAGCCAGGGGTGAAAGAGGGTACCTAGAGATTTTTTTTTATAGTTACTTCATATAATGAATTTAAGTTTAATTTCAAGTGTCATACTAATTCTAATGTTTTATATAGTATTTACCATATATGTGGATTGGATATATAACAATCTTTAAGCCAGTATTGAAAACTTAAGCAGTTGAGGGGGGATTCACTCTTTTCCGCCTTTAGCCCATCCCCGTACTCCTAACCCTCTTTTTCCTCTAGCTCCATAATTACCAGGATATAATCCTATCCATACACATTGGAGAGTTTGCCACTAAGGAGTTATAGTGGCTGTAAAATTTGCCTTCCTGATACCTATTTGCCTCAGAAAGTTGCAGTTGCCACCATAAAATTGCAATAAGTAAAACGGAGTTAAGTGGAGCAACATCTGCCACAGCAGCCTATAACCAGTTTTTTTTTGTATTTATTAAAACAATATTCTTTCATAGCTATTGTTTTTTTACATTGCAGCTAGTTATTAATAATAAAACTAACGAGCAATTTGCTTCCAACTTATAAAATAAAATATCAGTTTACATACAATACATACGTATATTTGATGTAACTTATTATTAAAGTTCAACCAAGAGAAATCATTTCTATTGGTCAGTGATATCTTCTACCAATTCAAAAGGCTACGTTCGAAGTAATCTTCGTGTTAGCCCAGCAGTGTTAAGGAGCACATGCGCTTCTTCATTAACGTGCTGTTGGAGTCTGTTGGCGTGTGTTTTAGCTATTATTTTTATAGCTTCACGAATTGGGACTATACCCAAGTCCCTGTGAATGTCTGTGTTTCTAACATACCACGGCGCCTTGACTATGTTCCTAAGCACCTTATTCTGAAATCGTTGAATTATGTCGTATGGTATGGCGCAGCCCCAAAGTTGGATGCCGTAGGTCCGGACAGGTTTGAAGGTTTGTCGGTATATAATTAATTTATTGTGGAGAGACAGCGATTTACTGTTCATTAGCCAATGCATTTGTCTGTATTTCAACTCGAGTTCTTCTTTTTTCTTTTTGACATGTACTTTCCAACGAAGCTTAGCGTCTAACGTCATGCCGAGATATTTGGCGGAATTAGAATATGGGATTTGTGTATTAAAAATTGTCACTGGAAAGTGTGTAATCTTTTTGTTTGTAAAATCCACATAAACAGATTTAGTGTTGTTTAATTTAAGTTTCCATTTATTTGTCCATATTGCTATTTCAATAATAGCATTTTGAAGTTTTTCAACTGACTTTTCAGCTACATTATCTACAGATAAAACCGCTGTATCATCAGCAAAGGTAAGTCGTGCGTGTACAGCAGATACAGTATCGGTCCAAGAACACTACCTTGGGGTACTTACTCCAGCGGTAATTAGTTTGAGGTCGGAGTGTTCATCACAGTGTTGTATTTGAAAGTAACGGCAAGTTAAGTATGAGTGTAAGATTTCACAATAATTTCACAATCTATAGCTCTTAGTTTATAGAGTAGCCCTTTGTGCCACACTTTGTCGAAAGCCTGGGACACGTTGAGAAATATGGCTGAGCAAACTTGTTTATTTTCAAGTGACTTTTCTATTGCATCTGTAATTCTGTGAACTTGGTCTATTGTCGAATGGTTATTTCGGAAACCAAATTGATGGCTAGGTATAGTATTTTGAGTTTCTAGTATTAGTTTTATTCTTTTTAGACATTTGTGGTAGTAGTGAGATAGGCCTGTAAGAAGTTACTCAACAAACTGGTTTACCAGGCTTTGGAATCATCTTAATTGTCGCGACTTTACATAAGCTTGGAATGTATTGTAGACGCAAACAGGCATTCATTATTTTGCATACATTTTCTAGTGTTGTTTGCGGTAGGTATCTAAGGACTTCAGTGGTTATTTGATCAAACTCTGAAGCTTTGCCAAGTTTCATACCGGAGTTAATCTCCATTCGTATTTCAAATGATAGATATTTCCATTTCATCCAAAGTTGTTGTTTCAGGAAGATCTTCCATAACCAGTGACGACAGGAATTACTAGGCCTTTGGCCTCAAGATCGATATCCGATTCTTTCACCTCAGCCACTGACGTAGGTAGGCAGTCTAGGAAGGTTCTATCAGGCAAATAGGTTGAGTGTCGTGTCTTGAGAATGACTTGTTTGATAATAAATTAAAATAGGATATAGAGGTAGTCTCTAAAGTTTACCTAACATATGACTATACCTTTGTTTTAAAATTTACATTTTAATGTTATTGGCTAAAATCCTTTTCTACACTTAAATAGGTTTCGCATTCTAGTTAAGAAATGAATGAATTGAAAGAAAAAATCAAAAAAACTAAACTGTGTATTAACGAACACAAGGCAGAAGTGAAACTTCTTGTGAACTTAGCGAAACACAAGAAAATAACAAGGAAATGAAATTTTTCAATCGCTAAATTTTTACTTCATTGGCTTGTGTTTTTTAATTTCATTTGCTTGTGTTTCGTTTAGTTCACAAGAAATTTCACTTCTGCCTTGTGTTTGTTAATACACAAACAATTTTTTGTTTTTGATTAATGCTAGAACAAAAATTGCAACTCTATACCGATGACAATTGTAGACGAACTCTTTTTGTGTGCGACATCTTCATGTAATTCCTTGGACATTTGCGCCATCTGTATGTGAAATGTATAACTGTCATAAACTTTAAGATGGCGACGCTACACATTGTTCTTTCTGCCATAGGCGTGTGTGTGTGTGAGTAATTAATATGTTATATTGAATTAAAACTATTTATGAATCGTTCGGAATATTGATATTTAGCCCCTCATGCACATTGCTCGACAAAATTATGTCGCATTGCAAACTTACGCGCGACGTCACATCCGGTTGGTTTTATCTAGGACAAGAGAAAAGAAGTTTCACTTCAAAAAAAAAAAAAAAAGGATCTTCGAATTGAGAACTCGATTTGTGGGAATAATTAACAATCTGATACTTTAAAAAACTCTTTTATTTTATTACATGAAATTCAAAATGATAAGAGTTCGTTTAAGTATGTACGTTCATATGTCCACAGCTTAATTGCATATTTAACTACCACTTACAGTAGCATTTCCATTACTACTTCAAAATACCATCGAATCTACGAATCTATGCATCACATTTTCGTGCTCAAGCTCACCCTCATATAACTTCTCTCATTGACCATCAATTGATGACGATTGTATTGTGTGTGTGTGTGTGCTCTCTTTATAATTGCTCATTCAATTTATGTAACTATTTGTGTGCGTGCAAATATTTGGTTTCTGTGTACATTTTCTTTGTTATTGCCAAGAATATTTATTTATTATTGGCACTTTGTGGGCGTGATTGAGTATAATTTAAGGTTTGCTATGTCTGTCAACGTGCTTTATGTCATTCATTCATTCCTTCATTCATGCATTTGTTTGTTTAGTCATTCAAGCGATTAGTGTCGTGTATATTTGTTTTATGTTGTTCTCTATAGATATCTATAAATATTTCTTTTTTGTTCTTTTGTGATCAAAATAAATGTTCACTCATTTATTTCTTTTTTTTTTGTTTGGTTAAATTGACCATAATTCCAATTAATTTATATTTATGTTGACCTGTCATTGTTTGAGATATTTTATTTATGACACTTTTTATTGCTATTTACTAACAATAATAATTATTATTACTGTCGTTGTTGTTATTTAGTTTTGACATTTTACGTGTTAAGTTTTCATAATTTGATATTTTTATTACTTAACAAATTCAAATTCAATTGATTGCCTGCATATAAATATTTTTGTAAGTTAATAAATGTTCACAATAACTTTGTGACATTTTGTGTTTATGTTTATTTGCATTTGTGTTTGTTTGTTATTCAATAAGTGTCAATTGTCATGGGTGAAATTTTGTGGCATTTAAATTGGCATAATTTGTGGTCAATTAAGTGTTTGTTTATATTTTCATTGCTTGTATTGTGTGTAGTTGCATTAGAAAAGCTGTGATTAAGTTTGTGATTGATTTGTGATATGCATTTGAAATTAGATGGGTGGAAATGTTTCAACACGCTATGCAACTAATTGTTGGAAAGGAGCTTTTGATCTGCTTCTTACGAGTACGAGATTTTGCAAAAATAGCTCTGAAGAGTTAAGATTTGAAACAAGCTGTTCTTATTCAAGTTTTCCTATTCTTTTTTATTTGGGATTGCTCCAAAATTTATAACGACTTGCGTTTTTTCAATAAATAAAATAAATCGGAGTATGCTTGTTTTAAGTGATGGTTCGTTCCACTAGTCCAATAAGTGCCTAACGTGCTGAAATCTAAGTAACTTCTGAATACAAAATTCAAACTTTTCCAAAATGATTATGATTTTCAGATTGAAATTTATAATTGAATGATGAAAAAATATTGAAAAAATGGAGAAATAATGAAGAAATTTGAAAATAATCGAAAAATTGGAATCCATTTCTCGTTCTATGATTCGAAGTAGCTGCTGAAATGTTTAGAAAAAACTCATACATTTCATATTTTTCTAGAATCATTCTAGAATTTCACTAGAACCACAAAATAAATACTTACTTTTCTGGTGCAAATCTATAACAGACTTAAAAATATCTGAAAATTTTTTGTTGATGAAAAATTTTTCGAAAATTCACTTAAAAATATTCAAAACAGCAGAATGTGTCAATCAACTAATAGAACCTCTATCGATAGAAGTGGTAAGGCGATTAACGTTACAGTCTCCTATTTATTGCGGGACATTGGAGTTGGATTACAGTCTGAATTGGAAAATGTTTAGTAGCAGCGTGAAGTTCTTGGTTGATTCCGGATATGATTCCCGGCAAGGGTAGGGCTTCCTTTCCAAATTGCCGCAATGTTGTGCATTCATAACTTTGAAAAAATAAAAAAAATAAATGAATTATAAAAAACCATAGCTTTACTTAAAATCACAATAAACTCGCCTTCAATTTACACATTTTAATTAAAAAAAAAAAGAAACAAAATGACAGACTTCTAAAATTTTTTTTTCAAATAACGATTTTTTGCTTGAAAATCGGGATAAAAAATAGGAAATACGGGAGTTGCTACTTAAGTTTTGACATATGGCAACACCAGTGTAGATATATCAAATTTGACATTAGCATCGTAAGTTTTCACTGAAGAAGGAACCGGTGTTGGAGTATCTGGGCCGAGGATAAAATACTCTGAGCCCATGGGTAGTTACACCAGTATCTTTCAAGCGGAAATATACGCAATTGATAGGTGTGCATACTTTAATCTCAAGCGCAACTACCGGAACCAGAACATTGCGATCCTAACCGATAGCCAAGCGGCTATCAATGCACTTAACTCTCACTAGGTTACCTCAAAACTGGTGATGGAGTGCCTTGATAAACTAAATACGCTTGGGTCATATAATCGGGTTTGGATCCTCTGGGTTCCGGGTCATATTGGGATTAAAGGAAATGAATCTGCGGATACACTAGCAAAGAAAGGAGCAACAACTCCCTTCGTAGGTCCAGAGCCATTCTGTGGAATAGGTAAAGGAACACTCTCTATACTAATTAAGAAAGAAGAAGAAAATTAAAGGAAACTATACTGGGAACATAGACCAGAATTGGAGCATTCGAAAGCACTATTAGGAACCTATAAACTAAAACGCGTTAACGAATGTATGAATCTGTCAAAAAATAGTCTTAGAATCCTTACAGGAATTCAACAGGTCATTGTAGGTTGAACTATCTCCTAACAAAACTGGGAATTACAGCTAATGAATCATGTAGGTTTTGTAGAGAAGATAAGGAATCTGCAAATCACATTTTAGGACAGTGCCCCGTACCTATGCATATTCGTAAAAGAAATCTGGGTAACCACCAAATACCAGATGATAATCTCAACTCCATAGAAGTAGGATTCATACTAAAATTTCTACTGGAGGCCGGACTTATGGAAATACTATGAGTCCATGAAGGGGCACAATAGATCTTAAAGGTCGCAGTGCGCTACCCCCAATAATAATAATCGTAAGTTTTGACGTTTTTAATGGTAAAAGTACTCAGAACGTTTACGTTTTGTCATGCGAGTGCTATTTGTGTTGTTTACAGTGATTTAAAAAATTCATCTCGGTCAAAAAATGGATTTAAATCGTGAAAATTTTCGTGCCATGATTTTTTATGATTTTCTACGTTGATTAACTTAACAACAGTCAACCGAACAACTCTCTTCTACTTTTGGTGATAAAGCACCATCCTAAGCCACCGTGTTTCGCTGTTTTTCGGAATTCGATCGTGGTCGTAGTTCGCTTCATGACGAATTTCGTGAAGGTCGTCCAAAATCGGTTGTTGTGCCAGAAGACTTCGATGCTGTGTGCAAAATCGGCATGTGACTTATCGTAAGATTGAGGCATGCTTGGGCATTAATTCCACTCGCATACATTCAATATTGCATGACAATTCAGCCGCCAAAAAGATTTGTTCGCGTTGGATACCGCATAATTTGACAATCGCTTAAAAAAGGCTCGTGTCGATTGGTGCAAAAAAATGTTAAAAAAAATACAATCACGTTGCTTCAAAAGATCGTAACAGGTGACGAATCATGGATATATGCATATGAGCCCGAAACTAAACAACAATCGACTGTATGGTTTGTCTGCGAAAGTAAGCCAAATCCAACAAAAGCACTCCGAAGCAAATGGTCGCCTGTTTTTTTTTTCGGAAAAACTGGTCATGTTGCCACCGTGCCACTTGAGCGACATAGAACAGTCAATTCTGAATGGTACATCACTATTTGTTTGCCAGAAGTGTTCGGAGAAATAAGAAAAACCAGACGCCAAAGACGAATCATTCTCTACCACGACAATGCGTGCTCGCACACATTGGCTCAAAAGAGAGCCTTTTTGAGCACTCAAAACATCGAATTGATGGGTGATTTTCAATGATAAATATTTGTTTTTACTTGTTCTATCTCAAAACTTAAGTAGTAACTCTCGTAATGATTAAAAATAAACAATTCTGCAATAGACCTGCCAGAGTCATTTCTGCTCAGTGGGCTTGATAGAATTTTTTCCGATCAAAAAAACGTTGTTTCGAGAAAAACGCTTTTAAAGTTTTAACAACTTACAGCGTAATTACAGTAATTATGAGGCGCTATAGGCTATGTGCTATAACTTCGGTAGTATTTTGAATTTTGGTCTGAAACTTTTACGGTATAACGTAAAGTGCCCTATCTTCGGACACTTCCTAAGTCCGGACACTTTAAATTTTAGCGAATATCTTTATGGCAACATACATAAGAAACCTGCGACTTTTTCCAGTGTGTAGCGGTATTTCTTGTGTTTAAATCGCCATTAACGCATAAAGACTTTATTTTATGTGCTTAGCTTGAGAAAACAATTTATGGCGCAAAGTCATATTTGACGATTTTTTTAAGGTAAAATCCTTAAATTTGTGTTTTTAGTTTTTTAGTTTTATAAAATAAAGAGGAATTTTTATGGTTAATATCTTACTTTTTTCTAGAGTATTTATTTATTAGCCATAACAAAATGCATAACCTAATTAATATTTATGTTTTGTTTTTATTTGAAATAAGAAATTATGGTGTCCGGAATTAGGGAAACTGCAAAACAAGCATTGCCCTAAGTTCGGACACTGTTTTATTATTATGTGTATTTATATGTAAAGTGGTCGCTGGTTAGTGTGCTGGACTCCTATTTGTCTACGTCTTTCACTATTTCAACTAGCAAATCAACCAAAATTATTCAGAAATATGTTCATGTTAATTGTTCAACTGCAATTGCATATAAATTGTTCGCTATTTTTTTAATTTGGAAACCCAAAAAGATCAAGCGAAAAAGATAAACGATGATAATTTTTAGAATTTTTCCAAAATCGTTTCAATTTTTTTTATGTGCCTTCTTGTAATTTATATATTAGATACCTATTTGAGGGTTTTTTGATACGGGGAACCCGAATCTCATGGCTTATTTTTCTTGAAAAATTGATTATGGAGGACGATGGAAATACTTAAAAAATGCTCATTCAAATTTTCAATTTCTAAGTGGTTTTTCTTTTTCAAATAATTGCTATTTTTTTTTAATGGATTTATAGTATTTTTTGACTTTTTATGAACAAATGGATTTTCTTTTTTAAATAACTATTATTTTTTATATATTATAACTAAATAGTCTAAATCAAAATATAATTAAATAATTCGTTTTATTTGAAAGACAGCAAGCAAATAGGTAGGTCAAACTATGCATGCAAGATTAAAACAACAATCTTTAAATATTGTACATTATTTGGTTACGGAAATATTACTTTATAATTGTTCTTTTAATGTCTGTCAAAAAATCATTGATTATAGTAAAAATTTTTAAATAAAAAGTGTAATTTTCTGTAAAAAACCATAGTGTCCGGACTTAGGCAACTGAGTGTCCGGACTAAGGAAAAAGTGTTTTTGGTGTCCGGACTTAGGGCATTTTCAGCACTTTGCGTGACACCACTTTTAAATTAATTTATAAATAATACTGTTGAAAAAATATTCGAAAATTAAGTATGCATTGATATATTTTAGTTCCATTAGTGTTTTTATTTTGAAAATTTACTTTATCGGTAGCTTAGTTCATTAAAAAAAATGATGGCATTAGTTGTCCGAAGATAGGGCACTTTACGTTACTCTCACTGTATTGTATTTTCGAAATACTTTTTTATTTTAATTTGAATTAGGTGGTACAACATCGAGTAACAGGCTTCACTAACAAAATATGACTTTAGAGACGAAAAACATCTAAGAAAGAAATGTAGCACTTGCCGAGTCCTTTACAGCAATATATCATTTATAAACATCAAATACCAAAGTTATGAATAAAATTAATTTTGGCTGTTTTAATGTGGTAAAAACGACGACCTCGATAGTCTAGTGGATAGTGCACTATACTTTCATCCAGAAGGTTGCGGGTTCGATTCCCGTCTTGGTCTGGTGGTTAATTCTCATAAACTTCTTATATTCACTATCGATATGAAGTGGATGAGAATTATAAGAATGTGTACAAGTACACACCTTGGTTGGTAATGGCAAGACCACCGAGCTGATAAAAAATTGCCACACAGCTTTTCGAAATCGGCGTTAAACTGTAGGTCCTACCATCGCCACTGTGGTCTAGTGGAAGAGTGCCAGACTCTTGTTTCTGGAGACCCGAGTTCGATTCTCGGCTTGGGTATGTTTCTTATCTATCTTTCTTTCTCCCTTCCTTTCTTTCTTTCTTTCTTGGGGCTTTGGTACAAAAGATCTTATAGGTCGCAGTGCCTGACTTTCGAGTCGTCCTTCCTTCAAATAATAATAATAATGTGGTAAAAACAAAAAAAGGAAAAAAGGTTTCAAATAGGTGGTGGGTCTTTTCGACCCGCTCTATTGTACGTACATAAATACGAGCACTGCGAAATATTTTATCAGATGACTTGAAAAACGTATAACTAATTCCATCAAATTACTTCCTACGTATCTGGATATATATCGCTCATTTACTAAAAGACTGTCATAAGTCAAAAAACACGATTTTTGAGTTAATGATGTAGAAATATTCATTATAGCACTCTTCATGTTGTGTAAAAATTTCATATTAATATCTTGTATACTCTGCGCCTGAGAATTACATTTTTTCTGCAAAGTGGGAGTCAATTGAAAACTTTAAACGCGTTTTCTGCAAAATCACGTTTTTTGAGTTATGACAGTCTTTTAGTAAATGAGCGATATGTATTTAACCGGAATCCTGGGCATCTTGTTCAAAATCAAATTTTGTTTAAATAATAACGAGTAGAAAGTATAAAATCTGGTTATTGATATAAGAGTAAGTCTGTTCTTCTTCAAAATTTTTCGTTCAAGTTTCTGGCACATTTTAAAGCACTTCACTTTTAGAAGTTTCAAGGACTCATTTAACCCTAGATTGGTGCTTTTTTATGTTTCAACAATTTTTTTTTTTTTGTGACTAGCTTTCACAGAATCCTTTACAATGCCAATGTAAAATAGTATAAGCATTTGTCATCATCATAGTGATTTAAGTAACATGTTTAGTCATTTTGGAGCCTTCATGATTTCTTCCAGAAACTGCCTATATCCATTACAATGAAGAATAAAGGCAGTGAAAGCAAACAGCAATCACTTTAAACAATTTTGATGTTATTCCACTGTGTAATACTACAGTGCACTTGAACCCCTTATAGTTTCATTTATTACAAATATAATTTAGTGCCTATGAATAAACTTGAACGCTTTTTTGTAATCAATAAACCGGATACATTCATACATAGTTGAATTCGCAACTGACTGAATTCTCCCATTAGGTTCATTATAAGCTGCTACTCAGAATTTTTAGAAGTTCCTATGTCATATAAAATCTGATCAAGAGTTAGCACAAATCAGTTTAAAATGTTAATTATTATGAAACTGAAATATTAGAGAAAAATTTCTTTAAAATGTTAGTTTTTGTACTAACGTTTAGAATTTCTCGATGTTGTATTATCGAATTCGGGCTCAGCCCCAAACAACAAAAGTTTATATTATATTCATCAACATCTAAGTATTTGATTCCAAAAAAAAAAAAATTCAAACTATGTAAATATAAGAAAATATTGTTACAAGTTACAAGTATGTAAACTGAAAGAATTTAAGATAAAGTCGCCACTTCAACTTTCTAATAATAAAAAAAGGGAAATTCTTTCATGTATTTGTATGGAAGTATATATGGTATGCTTGAGCTCAACAACGATGACATGTTGCAGCACCAACGGTAGGTAACAGAATCAACAAAGAGCAACAACAAAACATCAGCTTCCATTGAAAGGTGCTACTGACCTTTTTATGCAAATATTTACAAAGAAGCATAAACTTTCGTGCCTTTTCCTAAGCTCTCTTTTTCTTCCAATCTCAATCTCCCTCTCTCTCTCTCTCCCTCTCTCCCTCTTTTTGATTTCCTTTCTTTTCATACTTACTCTAAACAAAAATTTTGCTTGCTGCTTTGCTTATCTTGAAGAGTTTATTTTGTTTGCTTAAACGGTTGCAGACAACATACCACAAAAAAAAAAGAACAAAAACAACATCAGCAAATATGTTTACAATAGCAAAAAAGTGTTTAGAGCATTTCAAAGTATGTAAATTTCTGTGCGCTAATAGAAGTTTGAGTTAAGGTTTATGTGGGTTGAAAAAAAAAAACAAAAAAAAATAAATTTATAGCTAAAAAATGGTAACAAAAAATTTAAAGTTGCCTCCTGGAAAACGATGATGAAAGTATAAACGATATGAGATTTTAATATACAGAAAAAAAAGAAAGGTGAATAATATCACTTCATCAACACTACAGTAGTAGAGGCTGGAACATCAGCAACAGTGCATCAACAGCAATTGCAACAGAAGCAGATAGTCAGTAGCATAATCATCAGGCATCATCATCATCAACAACAACAACAACAACAACAACAAGAGCAGCAGCAATGCAATCAAGTTGAGATCTGAATCGTAAAACCGGAAATAAAACAGGAAAATTAAAAACGTACAAAAGAGGCACGTAGGAAAAAAAAAAAACAAAACCCGAACAAAAAAATAGACAAACGTAAAAAAGCGACCGTAGTGGAAAAAAGTAACCGTAACCGTAAACGTACCTACAAACAAACAAACAGGCAAACAAAATATGAAACAACTCCGAGGGCAATATGTGAAATGAAAATGCAACATAGCATAAAGCATAGGCTAAAGAGAAGCTGTAGAATAGCTGAGGTGAGTGAGGCAGGGAGTGGAGCAGGAAACAAACAAGCGTTTGGCTAAAATGCAGCAAAAGCAACCAGGGCACAGTTAGAGGGCATTGCCGCAAATAGATGCTGCTGCAGCTGTCATTATTATGAGGCCTATCTGAGCCTATATAGAATATATTGCAATACATTTGTGTACATATATGAATATATTGCTAGGTTACTGAAGCGTTTAATTTAGCTGCTGCTTCTTGCCATTTTTTGTTTTTTTGTTTTTTTTTTTGTTTTAAATATAACTTGAATTATATTGATTATTTTTTGTGTGTTGAAGCAATATAAAAAATTTGAATGCACAAACTTCTTTAATTTCTCATTTCAAGTTTTTATTACTTTTCAAAAAAATTCAATAGAAAAACGTCAATGCCAGAACCAAGAATTTTTCCAGCGCTTTCACTACCCACAAAAATTTCAACAGCTGAAGTAAAACGAACTCAAAAGACGCAAACAACAAAAATAACAATTACTTTTAGCAATTTTTCCAAACGATTTGTACAAAATCCACAAATTAAGGCACTTGTATATTTGTCACACACTCGGGTCTTGAATGAAAAAATAAAATAAAAAAATGGAAATAAAAATGTGAACAACGAAATCCAGTCATAAAAATACCACGAGGTAGAAGTAGAAAAAATCGAAGTGCAAAACAAATACCAAATTACACAAAACAAAAAAAAAATAATCCACATAGATACAACTTTCACGCGCACACACACATTCATATACAGTAGCAGCAAAAATACAAAACGGAAATTCAATCACAATTCGACAGGAATTAAGCGACAGTAGAGAATGTATATTCACGGATTTATCCACTGCTGCATCGATGATGTTCTCATGCTCTTACTCCCGCTCAAACTCTCTTATGGTGTATTGTTTTCACAACAACAACTATAACGACAGCAGTTCTACTACCCGTGTATTGACGACAATGGCAATTGTCTGCTGTTGCTTTGCTGTCGCCGGTAGAGTTGCCTTACCATTGTTATTGTTATTGTTGTTGTCATCTTTGGTATATTTTGTCATTCATTTTTTTTTTTTCTTTTTTTTCATGCTCTTTATTTTTTGTATGGATTTTTACAATGTTCCATAACATCTCCTTCCCCCACTCTCCCCGCTCCTCCTCTACCCCTTCCTTACTTGTCCACCTCTACCTCTCTCTTTCTCTCTCTCTGTCACACATTCTCTTCGCTACCAGCATTTGAAGTTGAAGACTTATTCCATTAGGGGCACAATAAATAATGAAATCTGATCACGTTTCCACTCAATTACCTGTTGGTTGGTGAAGTTTTATGCTTCGAAAATCTCAAATTTTTTCCTTCGTTGTTGTTTTTTTTTTTTTCTTTCATTTTTGATTTTTGAACTTTAGCTGAAAATTTGTATGTGTTTTTTGCAAAGCTTGACATAAGATAGCAATGGATTTCTACATTTGAAAGTATGTATGCACGTATATATGAATAAAAAAAAATTATATTATTAAACAATAAATGGATTTATTGAATATTAAGGATTTTTTGAATTGAGTTGTTTGTTTTTTTTTTTAATTGAATGGTAAGGATTTTTAATAGACTCAAACATAATTTTTTCATTAATTTATTATTTCTGCAACTTTCAGATAAATTCTGTGAATTAATTGTAATTAATTTAAACATAATATTTTATTATTACGATTACCATGAAATCTTTCGCTCTTCCGAGCAGTTAAAGAAAAATAACCCTTACCTTTTTTCGATTTTTTTGGCCTTTATTATACTTTAAGTACTACCAAAGCATTTTAAGTACAATTTGGAATCATTTTGTTTATTTTTTCACATTTGAGGAAAAAAATTTGAAAAGTTTTCAATTTATGCATTTCGGAACGAAGTAAACCAAATTAAAAATACACTCATTAAGTACATTCGCTTATCGAGTCCCTTACGGAGTTTTATCTTTTCCTCACTCTTCAGCTTCGTGTACCACCGAAAAAAGCTTTTGGTTTGCATTAATTTAGGGATCAAATCAAAATGGAAATTTTTTCGATTTCGATATCGGTATCGGGGTAAAAGTATCGAGTGCATGAAGTATCAAGAACTGTTACCATTTTCCTAGCCACAACGACACTACAATCAGAGTTATCATGGCCTAAAAAATTTTGTAATCAAATTCTTCTAAAAATGTTAACAATTTGAAAAAAAGTAAGCAAACATATATAGTAGTAATAAGACAGGGAATGCTTATATAGGGGTGATTTAAAAAAAAAAAAATTTGACTCGATTTTGCAGAAACGCGTTTTTATTTTTAATTGACTCCCACTTTGCAGAAAAAAGAATAAATCTTATAATTCTCACGCGTAGAGTATACAAGATATTAATATGAAATTTTTACACTACATGAAGCGTGTCATAATGAATAATTCTGCATCATTAACTCAAAAATCGTGTTTTTTGACTTATGACAGTCTTTTAGTAAATGAGCGATATTTAAAAACTTGATATTGTACTTTCCTAAAAATTCTCAGCTTATTTTATGGTTCTTCCCAAAAATATTTCGGCTCTAGCGATTACCGATCGTGAGCTAGATCGTTTTGGGAAAATCTTTAAAAGTTGACATTTTTCTGTTGACGATTAGGTTTCGCATAAAACTTTTTTAAAATCTGCTAGTGATTTTTATTTGAGAGTTTTCAAATATTTTGATGCAGACCGAAATAATTTTTGAGTATCTGTTATTTGGGAGCTTTTATTTGGAAAAAAGTAGCCTATGGAAAACGTTTCTCGTGCAAAGTGTATAATCGTAAAAAAAGGTATGGAGCTCGATGCACTTTAATGCACATATATTTTTACATCAAAAAGCTGAAAATATTTTTTTTTAAATATTTTACAATGAATGCGACATGTTGAAGAAAATTGGCAAATACCATTGACCTCCTGATGTTTGAAAAATCAGACTCAAAAAAGTACAATTTTCACGTGATGTAGGTACTTTAAAAAAATTTCAACTATCAATATTGGTATAGGTAATACATTTTCAAGGTTTTCTGAGTTTTCAGCTTTTGCGAACAGCTGTTAAAATTTCACTTTTTTCGTCTTTTATACATAATCTTAATTTCCTGTCAAAATGCATTCATATTTTTCTACATATATGGAATTTATATTGTAAATTTTTGCAAAATCTTTGCAAGTATAAAAGTTAGATCCTGACTTAGAAATTTGCTTAATTTCTGAAATATAAAACTATTTACTTGAGGGGATCAGAACTCAATCACTGAAAAATTACTTACTTACTTGACATTACAACCAATGATTGCTCTTGGTCGCTTCGAAGTCTTTTGTGAAGCAGCTGATACTTTTTATTAACTTAGCTTGATGCAAACAGCGAACCCTTTCGATTTTTATACGTTTTAGTATATCAGTGTTGGTAGTCATTCTAAATGATATACTCCGTTCAAGCTTAATAGACCACATCTCTTGTAAAGTATTTTCCTTTCGAATGTTTTCATATATTAAACTTTTATTTTTATATCTAACTCAATGGCTGAGTTAGAATGATGATCAAATCAGTATCTCCGCAACTATCAATTTCAATCAATAAAGTCAATTACAACTTCCGATGAATTAATTCACTATTACTTGCATTTTCTTCTCTTTTTTTTGCCACTTTTGTTCAAGGTCTAAACAACCTCAAACATACTGTCAAAGAGGCATTGTTTTCTTTAACAAAAACTCAACTAAGTAGACCATAATTTAATTCAACTAATTAATATAATTTCCGTTGTAATAAAATTTCACACTATTCCTCTTACCGCAAAGGATTGTTGACTCAAAATGGATTTGCAACATTACAGCTGCAGAGAAAAACATATCCATCCTGTCCAATACATCCTGATTACTAAAACGAAATCTTGCATTACCCATCTGTCTGCCTGTCCGGCTGTCTGTCTCGCTGTCTGCAAACCTGTCTGTCTATCTAAGTGTATATCATGCGGCGGCTTTAAATGCCTTACTTCCGACCACTATCAGCACCTCTCTACAGAGTGTTCGCCGTTGGTACATAATGGCATTGGCATTATCCATGTACCATAATCATAATAAAACTCTTAAGGTTTTGTTATCATCGAAGCATCGGGATATTTGTGAGAGCTAAGCTAAACAAATAAATACCTTAGAGCTTGTTGAGAGGACTCACACTTATACAGACACACAGGCAATCGCAGCAAGCAAGAATCCCAATGGTGTCTAGTCACTCTTCATCCGCTGCTTACAGTAGCATACAGCATACAAAATAACAAAAGGCAGCAAAAAGTAACAGTGAAACAGTGGCAGTGACGGTGACAGTAGCTATTCTATAGCTATGCAATAATACTTTCGTGTATACCAACAATATTGTTCGTTTGTTTGCTGTTGTTGTTGTCGTATTGTTCTTGCCAGATTGTTGCTGCTGATTACTAACAGATTGACAGCGATGATAGTTGAAATAATTAATTGAATGAAAAAGCTACAAATGCCTTTAATTAGTTGGTAATTTCATTTGGAAATAAAACGACAACGACGGCAACAACTACAATAATGTAAGACAATAATTTTTGGTTATTTCTAATGAAGACGGAAGCAATGAAGTTAGTTAGTTAAATGGAAATGTTTGCATTACACGCAAACAATCAATGAAATCAGTTGTAAAATAAAGTGAAATTTTATTACTTTTTCTTTTCATTTGAAGCGGAGTTAGAATTTCACTCAATTTCACTTAAAATAATTTCATTCCTACTTCATTCATTTTTGAAGAAAAAGGTGAGGTTTTCAAGTTTTAAAGTTTTTTCTTATCTATGTGAATGAATTTATTTGTGTAACGCATACATGAAATGATACGAAGGCATCAACAAAAGGGTGTATTGAAAAATACAAATTAAAACGGAAGATAAAAACAAGAGAAGAATCCATAACTATTTTATGGGCTCAGCTTATTTTGCCGACTGCTATGAAGTTCAATTAGATTAAACAACTGATTAATGAATTGAAATTGGACACTAAGTTTAGTTTTAGCCTAAACTGCCTGAAGAGGTTAAAAAGAGGTAAAAATTAGTAAAAGTCAAATTAAAGTTATGATCTGATTCACAACAGGAAGAAGCATCTTTCAATTAATAATATACGCAATTGTCTGATGACATAGTGTTCAAATGGTTTGGTTTTCATTCAACGTCTATAACGGCAGTACCTTTCAGTTAAGGCATTGGCTTACTTTTCTAAATTAAAGAAATGCCTTAATATTGAAAATATCCGATAGAGTCAGAAATAAAAATCTTCTCTCCGAAGTACTCCGAAGTATTTGAAGCAATTCAACTTCAAAATTAGAAGAATTGTATGGCATATAAACAGATATAAAAACTAGATCAGACAAGATTAGGTTAGAGTGTCTGTTCTATAATAAGGCATTCTTAGGTCAATGAGACCGGTTGTAATACCACGTAGGCTATTTCACAGTTACCATAGCCTTTATTAAACCTTTATGGTCCATTGAACTTAAAAATCGCCGATGCCAGCAGGTTCGAGAAAAAAAAATTGACCGAAAGATGCTAGTCTACGTGTGGCAAGCGCTAGATAACTACAAAAAATGTAGAAAATAGTTTCGTCTTCCTCCTCATTGAGGCTACTTCTGTAGAAAACGCTTGCGAGCAGTCCTAATCTACTGGCATGTCTAAAAATCAGACAATGCCCAGGGATTATTATCGCAATGTTGCTGATAAAAGATCTATTTAAGGAAGCAAAAGTATTTGACTCCTCCGATTGTAGAATAAACATCTATACATTTATTAATGTAACTACAATTTTATTCCAGAAGATCCAGAAGTGCTGCAGTATCATCAGATTTAAAATCGGTTTAGCCAATTCCAAAATATTAGCGTCGGAAGTTCTTTAAAATTCACTCATTGAACAAAGCATTGCATTCGTCGTTGTAATAATCATTGCTTAAGCGGGAGTAAATAACAAATGAGAGAGAGAGAGAAGGCATGAGTAACGGCATTTCTCAGAATTATCTAACGAATTATCTGTATACACAAATAACAAAACAAACACAAACGAGTAGTTTGATTCTCTTTTGATATTTGTTTTTTCATAAAGAGAGCCCCAGTTACTGGGGCCTTACCGACTAGTATTAGTTTAATGTGCAAACACGTGCACGTTTCTTTCCACCTATTGTTAGCTATGGCTTTATAAGTATGTTCAGTTTTCAGGTTGACAGGGACAAACCTTGGTCTTGGGGCTCGTGAGGAGTTGGAAATTTTGTGCCTAGCTTTTCCAGCTTACTGGCTTTACAATTTCCCCTAATACTATCAGTGAAGATGTAAATATCACTTGATGATAATTCACTGCACTTCAGGTACTTTTTTAATCCCCGATACCTGAAACATGTTACAGTGATCCGGAAGGCGAAAAGATATTTGAATGTCCAGACTATTTTCCAATCCGAACTAATTCTCATTAAATGTCCGTCGTCCAATTTAGAGCCATCAGTAAAAAAAACTGAATGGAATTTTCGAGTGGAACTGCTCTCTCCGCCCATTCCTGTCTAGGAGGTATAAGCGTGATGAACTTGTTATCAAAAAGGGGATTTCCTATAGTGAGTCCATGGTGTGACGATGTTTAACCTTAAGGCCGTATTATTTTTTGTATATTTACCCGGTTCTAGGGTTTTAGAAGGTTAAGTACTGAGTGTCCCTGTTGCCAGTAGACACAGCACAGAGAGAGATTAGACCAGATTAGTAAATAAAACGGAAAATCCAGACCTAAAACAGAGCAAAACTTTAACTAAATCCCAGACCATAAATCAAGCAAGAAATCAGACCAATTTCGAACTTAAAATCAGACCAATTCAAACTTAAAATCAGACCAAAATTTTGCCGCAAAATCACACCAAAAATTAGATTTTCACAATTAAAACTCAAATCGTTATTCAGACTAAGTTCAAAACAAAAATCAGAACCAAATTTTAAACAGATCACACCTAAATTGAGTTCAAAATTTAGTACAAAGTACAGAAATAACTCTGACCAAAACCCGACAAAAATTCAGACTGTTTCGATTTCAAATGTATTGATTTATTGTAACTGAAGTGTATATGATAGCGATGTAGAAAGACTTTAAATGGTTCTAACCATTGACAAGGATCCGTCTCTGATCTAGAATACCTTATATAGTCGGTATCTTTAAAAAAAATTTCGTTAAATAAATGAACTGTGTATTATGTACCTTAAGATATAAAATCTCTTCAACAAAAATTTGGGATCGGGCCAATAGCAGTTGTGAATACTAACGTAAATTTACATGGGTTTAACACTAGTGTTTCAGGTTATTGAAAATACCGAAATTTCGACAATAAATTATGATTTTTGTAAATCTGTTGACTAAAGGTTTTTTCAAATCGGATAATATTTATTGGTGCCACAAGAGGTTCAAAGTTCAGAAGTTTCGACCATATTTTTTACTTCTCATACAATTTTCGCGGAATTTTTGAAAACTTACCAGCTTTGTACGTCTGGATGCACCAATAAATATTATCCGATTTCAAAAATTATTTTTGCATTATACTCTACACTCAAGGATAAATAAAAGAACTGTGAAATTTGAAAAAACTTTTGGTCAAAAAATTTTGAAAAATCACAATTTATTGGCCCCTTTTGGGCCCGGAAGCAGTTATCTGATTTCAAAAATTTGTTTCCACGTTTGTTCATCTGGATCTGAAAAAACTTTACTAGGTTGTCACTTTTTAATTTGACGCCTTTTTGGCCTATTTTTCATGTCCCAGTAATGTCCCTTCATTTGCCCAATTTTATTTTTTTTAGTATATATCAAAATTTAACGCCTCTTTCCCAGATCAGTTTAAGGAACGATCATTTCAAGATCCGATATTTTCAAGACCTGATCTCTTCAAGGATCGATTTGTTTCAAAGCAGAAAAGACGATTTATCTGGGAAATTCCATACTGGAACCGAAATTGGTACAACATGGCTAGTGCGTTTCATAATCAGAAAAATACTTTTAATAAGTATTTCCAAAAAAACTTCACACCAACCAATATGGCTATTAGTATTATTAGTATTTATGTATCTTAGCATTCTTGGTAAGTGAGAAGGTCTTCCCTTGGTTTTAAAATATCAATTTTAAGATTACCTATTTATTGTGTTCCAGTACTGGTACGGGAGCTGACTGTTAGTCATCAATTCTGGGTTTGGAATTATAAACACTGCCAGGGTATCGAAAATTCTTATTCAGTCCATTATATAATATTATCAAATCCTTTTTGCAAATCCATTCAAATTCAGTTCAATTATTTAAAAGTTTCTTTGCTACACCCTCAATAACATGAACATAAAAATTGTGTACCTCCGCTTTACCTTTTATACACGCGTGAATTTCTTTTTTTTTTTTTTTTTTTACAAAAAATTATTCAAGCTGAAGGATGTATGATAATTTCCGACGACGGAAGTGTAATCAAAAATCGCTTAGACATGGAGAATGAGAAGATACAGGGATGTTGTTACATACAGTAGGTGGAATGAATGAATTTTTGCAAAAGCTGCAGGAAGGAAGAAGGCGTGACGAGGCAGCAGGTGAAGAGCGAGTTTTGCAACACCTGTGACAATTTTTTTTTTCCTTTAGTCACACACATAAAGCTGAAAGGAAATGAGGCGCACCGGCAACGTTAGCAATGACAAACAGCGACACCGACACTGTGCTGAACTGCTATGCAGCAAAAGTCACAAAGAATTGAAACATGCTACGAAATATTTCTGTAATTCTGATTCGTTTTTAATTCAATTTAGGCGAATGCGAATTTTTTTTTTTATTCCATTTCATTTTTTCTTTCATGAAATAATTTTTAAATTAAGTACAGAAATTTAGTGTATAATGCAATTATACAATTGCTAGTGCAATTAGCGCTAACGTAACGCATAACGCTATTTCATATTCAATTGAGTATTAAAAAACAACAGTAAGTGCTATGAAAATGCTTATTTATCACATGTTTTCATATTAACTTCCGCGGCGCCGCTTTTAATTTCTAATGTAATATTAAACGTGCCGCCGCACGTCTCCCTCCTTTTTTAGACGCCGGTAATTTCGCATAATATTTAGGCCTTTGATTTATGCCTGTCTGCATTTTTAATGACTTTATTAGATTGCCAAAAGACTTGGTTGCCTTCATCATCATCATCAGCAAGCAACATCATCATTTGGATGTTTCCCGATGATTTATTTGATGGATGGCGTAATTTCCTAGCTTCCCTTCTTACATAATACATAACTCTTTCTGCTTTTATTTCTGATGTTTTTTATGGCTGATGTGTGCAATTACTTTTGTACTCGTTAAGTACTTACGACGTACTCGTAATCATATTCAAAACAAAATTTGGAAATTGCTTACTTCCTTAGCTGAAATATTAAATGCAGTTATAAATTTTCTTTCTACATTTAAAATTTGTCTAATAAATTTTGTGTTATGTTATTGTTTTTGGAGTTAAAGTGCTAGGAAATGCATGCGTATTTTTATTAATAGTCGAGACATTTTAATAGCTGCTTTTATATTTTTCACAATGAGGGCGTATTTTTTCATTTATGTAAGTAGATTTTATTAAGTTATTAACAATTATTTCATAGTGATATATCACAGAGTATTTATCTCGCATAAGAAAGTTAAATAGAAATGCATTGCATGTGTATTTTAAATAATATTTTGCTAGTGGTTATTCACTCAAAAAATGGCAACGAAAGTTAAACTATTTCAATTGGAAGTTCAATCCAATATCATTGTAGATGCCCAGCACTACACTAACAACGTTTCCGCGCACTGGTGTAAGGTTCTTCAACAACTTTTCATATATATCCGAGTAAAAAATTAGCAATCAGATCAAATCTTCTTCTAAAGCTAAACTAATTTAAGGGTTTATATAAATAGAAATGATTAGTTCACTAGAATTGAGAAAATTCAGGCAAGCATCAATATTTTGTAAAAGCAACCACTGAATATGCTCTAGTGCTTCTAAGTAAATGGGCCGTTGTAACACCGGATATTCGAAACAGATTAGAGTTTCGAATATGTGATCTGAGTTATCTAAATCCGAACTCCCTGACTCCTGAGAACTTTGCCTGGTGGATGTCCAGTTCAAAAAATTATTTAAAAAATATTTGGCAAAAAAATACACTTCAAATAAAATACGCAGAGACACAAAATTTAAATTATTTACATTCGATTACTTAATTGAGTTTTAATTACGGATCCTTCGGTTCCATGTTAGGTACACATATCCCGATATTCTGGCTATCCGGGCATTTAAAGCTCTACTGTACTCCCTTGCATATTATAAACAGAAACATATTTATATCTTTGAAAAATGATGTTAACTCAGCCTGAATTACCACAGTTAAGAGAGCGTGAATCTTTCGAGCATTCAGGCTGCTATCAAATTATTGAAATCTTACACAATCTGTTGTAAACTGATTTTGAAAGACTTTTGCAATATTTAGAAACAAACAACAGTAATCTTTCAGATCAAGTTAGTTGCTATTAAAGTCACAGGCTATTCCACTGAGGATAGTCATAAGTAAGGAGTGAGATTAAAAAAATCTTAACACACGTTTTACCTAATAATTTTTTTTTGGGTGTAAAATTTAAAACATTCTTTGATCTAGTTATCTTTGAAAAATATGTCAGTTCTTATTTTTAATGACAAACATGTTGATTTATTGTGAGTTTGATCAAAATGAGTGAAGAAAAAGAAGTACGTTTTAAAATTATTAAAAATTTTCAAAAAAATCCAAATTGGTCCTACAAAAAATTGGCCAAAGAATTGAAGGTCTGCCGTCAAACTGTTTCCAATGTTATTAAACAGTTTCAGGAGAATTTGACCATCGTTAGGAATCCTGGTTCGGGAAGAAAACAAGGACCACATGATATTGGGAAAGCCAAGAAAATAGAAAGCATATTGAAAAGATCTCCAAACACATCTGGTAGAAAAGCTGCCCGGTTAGCCCAGTGCTCTGACTATTTGGTGCGAAAAGTTAAAGCCAATGTAGGTTTGAAAACATACAAAGTCCAAAAAGTTCCAGACAGGAATGCTACAAAAAACTTAGACGCCAAAAGTAGGGCTCGGAAATTAAAATCGAATTTCATACAAAAATATTCATGTTGTATAATGGACGACGAAACGTAGATTTTACGCAGCTTCCGGGTCAAAATTTTTATGTTGCTGATGCTCAACGAAATGTCGAAGAATAATTTAGAATCCAAAAGCAGACAAAATTTCCAAAAAAATTCCTGGTATGGCAAGCTATATGCAGATGAGGCAAAAGAAGCAAGTCATTTGCTACAGTGGGCTCTTTAAATACCGAAATATACATCAAAGAATGTTTGAAAAAAAGCTTTCTTCCTTTCATAAGAGAGCACAATGTGTCCACATATTTTTGGTCCGATTTGGCATCATGTCACTATGGCAAGAAAGCTCTGGAGTGGTACCAAAGTAATAACATAGTTTTTGTAGCAAGAGAGCCCAATCCTCCAAATTGTCCGGAGCTAAAACCAGTGGAGAGATATTGAGCTCTTGTGAAAAGAAATTTAAAGAACACAAAAAAGGAGTCCCAAAATATCGAAGATTTTAAAAGGAGTTGAGCAAACTGTTCCAAAAAAGATGTCTGGAAGAACTATCAAATCTCTAATGGAAGGCTTGCCAAAAAAGGTACACGAGTTCATAAATAGTGGTTAGAACTATAAAAGATATATTTTTCTGTAATTTGTAAAATATTACCAATTAAATAAAAAAAAATCAAAACTCTAAGATCAACCGTTTAAAAATTATTGAATTTTATACATGTTAAAATTTTTTCGATCTCACTCCTTATATACATAAGAGGTAATCTAAGGCAATGAGGGACAGTTAAAATCAGTCAGATGCATTGAAAGGCAGTGTAAGGGATCAAAAGCCAATGCTTTTGAAAATAGTCAGAAGCTGTAGAAAGTAGTCGGAGAAATTCAGAGACAGAGAAAAACAATAATGGATTTTAGAAGTTGTTAAGTAGATGGTAATAAGGTATCAGAGGCCATCAGTCAAAGGCTATCAGTCAATATTAGAGATGATAAGAAAAGATAAGAAAGAGAGAGCCACAACCCATAAAGTGCAGCCAAAGTCAATAAAAGCAGTCATATAGTCATATGGGGTAACAAAAGTCATCAGAAGCAATTCGCTTAGAAGCTAAAAGAAGTAATCTAAGATATTCGAAAATATCAAAAATATAAAGCGGAAGTCAGGGTCGCGGATAATAAGGGCAACTTGGAGCTACTAAAGGTAGTAGTAGGTAGTCACAGGCAATAACAGACAGTTATAAATGGTCACTAAGGATCAGAGGCAATAATGCACAGCCAGAAACAATTAGAAGCCATTAGAGCAGTCTTATGATTTACCTAAGAGGCAATCTCTGGCAATTGAAACTAGGCAGGCCGTTGCGACACCATCGGTGGCAATCAAGCACAGCCAGGGCAATAAGAGTCAGCATTTAAACTTATCAAATTCAATGAAGAAGCAGCCTGAGATAATAAAAGTTGTCAGAGCCAACGCACGAAGCTTGCAATGCATAGAAGGCAACCAGAACAACAAGCAGATATCAGAGGTAGTAAGAGGCAGACGATCAGATACTATCAAAGATAATCAAATGTAATGAAATATAGTCCGTAGCAATTAGTAAGAGGAAATACAAAGCAATTAAATACTTTCGGATTGAAAAGCAGGCAGTTGAAGGTATCAAAAGCCATCAGATATAACAAACTCAGAAGCTGTTTTTCGAAGGAATAAAGTGGCAATCAGAAACAATAAGACCACCCTGGATCAGATTCTATTAGCGGCAGACAGTGGGAATAAAGCTCAGTCAAAGGTAATCAGAAGCAAAAATCTCTTCGATGTAGTAAATGATAGACAGTCAAAGCGTATAACAGCCAATTAGACACTAGTAGGCAGTCGAATGAGACTTAATAGGATACAAGCATAAACAGTATGTGAGACAATGTCATGCCCTTGTAGGTCAATCACTGCACATAGAGGGGAATGAACGAAATATTAGTTAGGTAACAGTGTAATCAAAAAACGTACTGAGAAAACATACTGCGAATAGAAAAATGATTGTTGAGGAAATATAGCCAGAGAAGGTGTAAGAAAGTGAGGTACAAAAAGCCATACGCGAATGTAGTAAAAGCCACTGGCAGGAATTCGAAGGAAATCACAAATAACAAGAGGCAATGAAAGCAACAAATCATCATCAGATGATGTAATTCGCAGTTAGAGGCAATCATACGGTGTCAGTGGCTGGAGTAATCGGAGTCAATAAGTGTTAGTCTGAAGTCGTAAGTGATAAGCAAAAGTAATTTCATACTTCACTAAATCGATCGTCTAACATGTGAGAACAGAGAGAGAAAAACAAAGTAAAAAAGTTAACCAAGAAAGTAGCAAACATTGATATCGTTCTATTTGGGCCCTTCTGTGGTATAGACAATATAAAAAAAATCTTTAGAAAACACTAAGGCGAGAAAATGTCTGTTTGAGAAGCTCAACCTCAACAAGCACAAATTTGAAATAACCGAGGCTTAGCTAATATTAGTAGATGATCTCTAAAAGCAAACTTCTAAATGTATAAATTGCAAAGTTTTCCATTGATAAATTCAAATTCAACGCTTCCAGTTATGGGAAATCATAACACGCAAAGCTTGATTGCAGGAGAGCATGAAGCCGTGAACTCATAACGACTTGCTGCGGGTTTATAGTGGTCAACGACAATCAGAACATATTTTATTGTGTAAGCAAGCAAGCTTAAGATTTTCAATAGGACAGTAGTGCTCCTATTGTTTCATACAAAAAAAAAAATCGAAAAAAATATTTGTTATTTAAATAATGCTTCAATAATTGTCAATATTTTCAAATATTAAAAGTGCTCACCATTTAGAAAGGAATCTATCTGTCCATATCTCACACCCTGGACTCTTTACTAAACAAATAAAATTTGTGAGAAAAAATATTATAAATGAAATGAAAAGATATTGAAATATGAAATGAAATTTATGACAACTTAATTGATTTACTAACGAAACGTGACCAGAAAAATGTGAAATGAATTACCGAAGGATTTTAAGTGTGTGAATGTGCGTTGCCGGAAGGAATCTAGAAATGTTGCTGATGATGATGTTGTCGATGTTTTTGCTTCAACTGCTATTTTACCATGAGTTCGCTGTCATTTTACTTTCAATTCATTCCTGATTTGTGCTCTTCCTATTTTTTTTTTTTTTAGGTATAATATTCAAGTTTTTTTTTTTTTTTTTTTGGAAGGGAACTAGAAATTCTTCCGTTCTATTTCTTGTGTGCGTAGAATATAATTAAATTATGCATGCAAACGCTGCAATATTATTCTATACTCATCATAGTAGAGCATTTAATTTTTGTATTTTTTTGTAGAGTTAGTTCATGACAAAAAATTGTTATTAGCTGCAATGTTGCAGAGTAAATAGTTTGTTATTTTATGCTTTGCAATTAAAAGTACTTAGGCACTTCCTTCTTCAGTTGTGAATATAAAAATTTAATTTATTTTTAGTTAGAATAATAAAAATATTTGCTTACCAATTTCAGAAATTATTATTAAAGGTTTTGACCATTTGTACGTTACCTTCGTTTATTCTTAAACGTTATAATATTTCACAAATTAACTATTACTTTAATAATTAATTAATGAAATAATACAAAAACAGCTGATTTCTTTCTCCACAGTTTAAATAAATCCTATAAAATTATAAGCACACAAAAGCTTAGGTTTTCATAATAATTTTAATGGAAAATTTCAGATTACTGCAGCTCAAAACACTAATTTACTTTTAATTACATAATTTACAAGGAAACACAAAGCAAACTTTTAGAAAATTAACTTATTATTTAAATTTTAAACCGATTTTACTTGCTTGCTTTAATTTAAGCACATTACCAACAACAACAAATCAGTATTCCAAACAAACAAAAACTCAAACAAAGAAAGAAAAAAAGGAAATAAAGAGGATTCTCTCTTGAATTATTTGCAAATTTTATTAAAACGAAATTTTATCTTTTTATCCTGGTAATTTTTATTGCACAATTTTGACCTTACTCACACTCTCCCAGTTGCTATGGCTACCTCCTAAAACTATACTAATAAAAATAACCAAAACGAGCGACGAACGACTTTCTCTTGCAAAAAGTGTTTCATTTCATTCCACAAAGTATCCTAAGTATTCACTTGCTTACTTGCTTCTGCTACTATTACACTTTATCCTTCTTAACGCTTTCTAAGCCATACAAATAAACGTTAGCCACTTTTAATAAAATTCGAAAGGAAACCTAAGGAGAAGGAGAAAAAATTATTAAGAAACAAAAAAAAAAAAAACGAAGAAGCTAACCAAAAAAAAAAAATGTAGGAGGACGCATAAAAATTATTGAGCATCAACGCAACAAATAACATAACCAACAAACACAAACAAGCACACACACAAAAACCAAAAACCTCAAATGAATGGTATTCATACGTTTTCAACGCCATCCTCAGAGCTCCAAACACCAACAGCTATAGCGCCTTCAGCTCCACTTCAGCGCTACTTCAGCACTACTTCAGCGTTGCTTCAGCGCCTCACAAATACTTACATTCTCAAACGAGCAGCCCTGAGACGAAGAAGCAGCATGACTTTAATATGGTGTTATAAATTTTGTGCCACAAAAACAATTTACTATGTCACATTGTTATTTTATAGCGTTGAAGGTTAGCAAAGGGAAGAAGAGTGATGGATGGGGAAGCCGCAGTATCGCTATGCTATTGCTGCTGCTCAGTTGATTTCACGTGTAGTCTTTAACTAAATGCTTTCTTCTTTAACTTTTGGGGGGTTCGGTTCGCTAGAGAGAATGATGGCATATAATTTGGCAACATTTAGTTGAGACATTGCCGCATGCCGCAACTCCTTAGCTGCCGTTATTGTTGTTGTTTTTCAACGTTGATGTCGACTTTCAACAAAGATTTTCTATTCATTCTTTCATTCATTCAACAAGGATTATTTACTTCCTTTTAAGATTCAATAACAATTTCGAAATGAGCAACAGAAATAATTTCGTTAAGCGGCAAAAGAAAAACATAAGAGTTGAGATAATATCATGCTGTGCTGTGTGTATGTATTACTGCTTGCTAGCTAGTGGCTGCCGTAGATGAGGATAGCTATCGTTGTCTGTTTGTTAAAATGTTCCAATGTACACTACATTCCAGTTGCATGGTGACATGTTTTGACAAGTTCTGATGAGCTGAAGGCTACTTTTCATTTTCCTTAAACCGAAATTGGGCCTCTGAGTTAATAAATTTTAAAAATTATGAAAATTTCAAATCACTCTGATTTTTTCCGAAAAAAATTAATATGAATTGAATATGAATTGAATATGTATTGAACATGAATTGAATATGAATTGAATATGAATTGAATATGAATTGAATATGAATTGAATATGAATTGAATATGAATTGAATATGAATTGAATATGAATTGAATATGAATTGAATATGAATTGAATATGAATTGAAAATGAATTGAATATGAATTGAATATGAATTGAATATGAATTGAATATGAATTGAATATGAATTGAATATGAATTGAATATGAATTGAATATGAATTGAATATGAATTGAATATGAATTGAATATGAATTGAATATGAATTGAATATGAATTGAATATGAATTGAATATGAATTGAATATGAATTGAATATGAATTGAATATGAATTGAATATGAATTGAATATGAATTGAATATGAATTGAATATGAATTGAATATGAATTGAATATGAATTCAATATGAATTGAATATGAATTCAATATGAATTCAATATGAATTCAATATGAATTCAATATGAATTGAATATGAATTGAATACGAATTGAATACGAATTGAATATGAATTGAATATGAATTGAATATGAATTTGAATTGAATATGAATTGAATATGAATTGAATATGAATTGAATATGAATTGAATATGAATTGAATATGAATTGAATATGAATTGAATATGAATTGAATATGAATTGAATATGAATTGAATATGAATTGAATATGAATTGAATATGAATTGAATATGAATTGAATATGAATTGAATATGAATTGAATATGAATTGAATATGAATTGAATATGAATTGAATATGAATTGAATATGAATTGAATATGAATTGAATATGAATTGAATATGAATTGAATATGAATTGAATATGAATTGAATATGAATTGAATATGAATTGAATATGAATTGAATATGAATTGAATATGAATTGAATATGAATTGAATATGAATTGAATATGAATTGAATATGAATTGAATATGAATTGAATATGAATTGAATATGAATTGAATATGAATTGAATATGAATTGAATATGAATTGAATATGAATTGAATATGAATTGAATATGAATTGAATATGAATTGAATATGAATTGAATATGAGTTGAATATGAATTGAATGAGATATTCCTAGAAGGAAGTAATTTTCGTTGGTTCATACTTATGCTTCCGAGAAGTTTTACTAGTTTAATCGCAAAATCTTAATATCAAAGTGTATCTATTCAAGTGAACTGTGATGTTTGTCTATGGTTCTATGTCTATTTTTGGCAAATTGTTTTTTATTGAAGCATAGAAATATCGCTTCATAGTAAGCGGCTATGATAAAAAGAATATCACTTATTGCAACAACGCGACGTTTATGAATAGTAAACGAGCTAAAATTTAATTGAATTGAAGTCTTATTTTTTTTATCGTATCCCATTGAGTCTCGTCTTTTTTATGTTTATGAATGAACTAAGTATATTGGTTGGATAGTTTGTGGTCTAAAATTAAAAGAAAATCTTAAATCATTTCAATGATTTTTTTATGGGTTATGCTAAAATTTTAGAGAAATACATATATTATATATAAACAATAACAAAAACTAGCTTAATATTTGAGGCATTTATTTTATAAACAAAGTTCTATTCATTATACTTAATTAAATTTGTTCTTGTGCTTCACTTTTTTACCTCTACACATTCACAATCTTATTTTCTTCTTGTTGTTCACTTTTATGCTCAATTTCTTTCCATGGCGCAATCTTCTTAACTAAGCATATTGATGTTGCTGCGGTGATGTACTTTATACTTATCAATTAAAAGCTTAAAAGGAGCAATAATTAAGCAACATTTAAGTGTATGGAAGTGGAACGCGAACGAAGTGAAAGCGTTACTTATCATGTAATTTTAAAACAATTTTCCATTATATGCTTTGATTAAGTTACAGATTCTATGTGGTAGAGAGAAAGGTATGCAGTTAGTCTTGTCTTAGTAGATAGTCCATAGAGATAAGAAGTAGATAGATAGAAGAAGTAGATAGATATTTGAGAAAATTTATGTCTGAGAAAGTAAATAAAGTCAGTAATCGGCAACGAAACTTAGATGCACGTGTTATAGAGGACAACGGAGTACCAAGTAAGTTAAGTCTATAGCACCATACAATATTGCATACCTTTGCAAACATTTTTTTAGACAATATCTCCATACAAATATGTACTTCATTTAATAGTGAAAATATATCTGGACCAATACCACTACCTATTTTAGATAAGTGAATAAACAATACCATAGGAATATAGAATATAGTGCCTTTTGCTCAAACCTCACTCTGTTTTAAACTGGACATTACGAGCGGGGAGGGGTGGTGATGGTAGTATTTTCCCTCTTGCGCTTCTCTTTTCGCTTCCTTTAATTTTTTTTTATTGGCCTTTTGAAAGGCTTGCTTTAAATAGTTCAAATTCCACTTTAAGCCAGCACCACTTAATAAACCTCTTTTTTTGACCATCAAAAAATGAATACCGCCTTCTTTTTTTTGGAAAATATCTCTGCTATGATGATCGTTACTCCTGAGTTAAAGTACTTTAACGATTATCCTTCCTTCCACAATCTTTAAATCCGCTAGTACTTCTAGCTATACTATTTAGTATGAAAGTATAACCCAAGCCTGTTCGGAACTTAAAAAAATTGGCACACATACTGTATCGATGCCCAGCGTTGGCGAGCAGAAAGTTGGCAATGTTCGGTCATCGATATGTTGGGGATTCTGAGATTGGCCCTCTGGCCTACAAGGATATGTGCTCATATCCGGAACATGCTAGCTTGCAAGTGCTTTGAGTGTACAGGCATCAGGCGGTAGGGGATTAAAAGGGATCCGTCTGTGTCTGAGTTGGCCAATCTCCTAACTAATAATAATATATAATTCTCGTACCCTCGCGTAAAAATGTTTTCATATATAGATTATAGAATTTTAACACAAAGAAGAATTAATGAAGCCACACGAATCTACCTACCAAAAATGGCAATCATCTACATATATTGCTAACTAAAATATCATTTTAATATTAAAATTTTGTACCCTGAAATGTTATATGAAAATAACTAATCACATTGTCATTATTTCACATTGTCATTATTTCAATAAAATCAATGAGAACTTTATCAAACCCAACAGAGAGTTTGACGCTTGATTGAAGGACCCAAACAACAACAAGGACAATAAACTTTTTTTCGATGTAAACATAATTCACTTATAGTACATAAATAAACTCAAGCTGCACGCTCCAGTGCTCCCTTACTCCTGTAAAGCTCATGGTTGTGTTAATGAAATAATTGACAACAAATACCTGATGATGCTCTTGTGCTGTTGCTGCTTTTGCTGCTGCACCACAAGGGACCTTAACCAACACAAGCGCACATTGTGTTACAGAATAGCAATGAATTGTATAGAAGTGTGAGTGTAAGTTAGAATGAATGAGTGTACAAAAAGTGGATGAGTTAGTGAGTGGCTTACTATGAATAAACCAGTGCTATCTCACTCGCTTCATGACGACGGCGACAATGATGATGCAAATGCAACTAAAATGACAGTAAAGTTGTTGAAATTTAATAGGTACTAGTTGCTCAAACAACTAACTATGTACCACTAGGGCTATTTATGTATGTAGAGGTGATGATGTTTGCTGATGATGTTGATGGCGATGGCGATGACGATGATGTATATGATGCTTTTTGGCATAAATTGTTATAGAAATGAAGGAAATGAAATTTCATGATAGTTGAACACCTGCGGACAGACAAACTACATACCTAAGCAACAATAGCAGCAAAAGCAACTACAAAAACAACAGCAACAACATTAAGATAAACCTCTCTCTATATAAAATGATGGACAGCTTTGGTAAACAGTTTAATTTTTCAGTGATTTTAGAGGAAATTACATTTGTGTTTTTAGTGCATATTTTGGTTGAAACTTACACTTTAGTACATACCCGTGCATATTTGAATATATGCAAATTTTGTTTGTTATGTGTGAGTGTGTGTGTGTGTTTGCGACTGATAATGGCTAGTGTAGGGAAATAAATTACAAATAAAATTAACTACAGCTAGCAGGAAATGCTTTAGCTCATTTACGCCAAATTCAATTTTTTTTTATCTATGCACACTTGGCAAGTAAAATACGAGCATATCGAACACAATTTCCACACTAGTTTTAAAACTACCATGAATACATACATTCATACATTCATACATATAAAAAACTAAGGGAAATTGCACTAGGAAATTTGCCGGAAATTAAAACTTGTGCAAAATAAATCGTCGAACCCCAAAAAGCTGAACTCATATTTGTGTTATAAAACTTATTGCGAAGAGCCAACAGCAGCAACAAAAGCAACAACAACATTGAATTCCATATGCATTTACATTCAAATAAAATAAAAAATAAAGCAAGTGAGAGAAACTCAATCTAAACTCCTATAAATATGCTTCATTCGTATGCCGGACAAGTAGAAGCAGCAGCACAATGAACGACGAAGAAAGTATATGAGAGAGCAACAAAGAGAGAGAGAGAGAAAGAGCGAGTGAAAAAATGTAAGGAGGCGAGTATAGAAGAGTATAAAACTACTAGGTAGTTACTATTATAATAAAGATGATGACGAATGCAGCACGGAAGTGGCCGTTGTCCTTTTTGTTTTGCTTTTGCCTCTACTGATATTGCATTTGCTTAAAGTGTTGTTGTAATATTTACGTACGTGTATGTATAACAAGAAAACACACACTCACACATAACATCATACAAAAAAAAAAAAAAAAAAACAAATATATTTTTGCAGACCATAGCATAAACTTTACTCATTTCAGCGCATTTTCGCTAATGGAGTGACAGTTGGAAAAGAATTATTAGATTTGTACATGCTCATGCTGAATTTTAATCATATATCCGTTGCAAAGTGTAGAGTATAGAGGGAGGACATACGACCTTACATACATACCTACATAGTTACTGAAGAGGATGTAGAATGTACTTGTAGAAACTGTTTACGTTGAAACAAATACGTGATTATTATGCATTCAAATGGATTTTTGAAGTTTTTAAAGTGTATGTCGGTATGTATGTAAATGCAATTGTTAGTTTATGGAATGTTTGAGAAAGAGAAAAAGATTTAAAGTTATTAAGGGAAATTTAATATTAAAGTAATTGCTTTGATAACCAAACGATATATATTTTTTGTTTAGCTAAAACTTTCTTAACCCATTAACGCCGAGGTGATCAAAGTTTTTACTAACTTTTCAACGTGTTTATTTATTATGTTATCGGACCAAAAAAATAATGCAATACCTCTATTCCAACGCGAAATTTGAGGCAATTTTTCAGGTATTTTTGAAAAATTAGATTTTTTGAAATTTTCGAATATCAAAAATTGTCTCCAAAAACTGAAAATGAAATTTTTTTCTAAAGTTTATAGTTTTTAAGAAAACGATAGATTAAGATTTTTATAAAATTTTTTCATTCTCGCCGCCATTTTGAAAAAACGCGTCGATGAAATTTTCTGAAAAAAATTCCTCTTAATGTTCGAGTGCCACGATCACCTCTGATCATAGTAAAAAGTTGATACCTTTGCGGTATTATTGTGAAAAAAAATGTGAAAAATATTTTTTTCGAAAATTTTCACGTTTTTCACGTTTCCATCGACCATATTTTCTCGGTGTCTAATCGAAATTTTGAGCTCAGATTCTGAAAGAGCATCAAATTTGGGTTTTCATTCGAAGAAAATATTCAAAAATAATTTTTATCCAACCGATTTTTAAATACAATAAATTAAATCGATGATGCATTTGATGGATCCTATCAGACTAAGGACAAAAGTAGATAAATGTCTTAAAACTTTTTTTAATCTTAACCTCAAAAGTGGCCAAAAGCGACAAAAAAATTCACTGAATAATCAAATTAAATTTTTTAATGCATTTTTTTTATCGCGAAGAACATAATTTCGTTAACTCATCGACTTCCCACTACTGATGATGTACCCAACCTCAAAAAAATTATCAAAAATAGTAGAGGCTCATTTTTTTCAAATGATCATTATTGGAAATTTAGGCCATTATCAATGATAAGGTACCCGGATGAGGTTGGCTTATATTCCCTAAATTCGTGAAGTCACAGCATTGAAAGAGATCTTTCTAGTCGTGGAGCTCTGAGCAATAATTTGTTAAAAAATTCAGATTTTCTCCTAAAACTGCTAATAAGATGGAGTTTTTGCGAAAGAATTTTTCACATTGAACACGAATCTGAGGTCAAAAACTTTCCATCACGTCACGTTTTCGGAAAAAAATGAGGTCAAGCCAGTCTAATTTTACAAGGATCCGATTATTTTTTCTATTTTTTATTAATTTTTAAACTTTTCAAACTGATTCAGGACGAAACTTTAAACCAAAAACAGTTACTGACCTAGAAAAACTATGAATGCAGAAGTGCTCAGTATCACCTTCTCTTTTTGAATCCGTAGTCAAACCTCATGTCGAAGAAAACAAATCGGATTTGATCGCTTAGTGTAACTAAGATTTAAAATTTATTTTTTATATTTGACTTTTTAGAGAAAAATAACGATGGAAGTAAAAAATATCGTTAAATAGATTCTATTTTGACTTTTTCAGCGGGAGAAAATTAATTTTATAAACTATTTGGTAGTATAAAATCGACGTTACGTAACATATCGATGACCCCCCTCTCCCCCATGTAACACTTCGTAACAAATATGTTACATAAAATGTGAACAGCCCCTAGGAGTGAAAAACTATACAAATGAGAATCAGAAAATCACTAGAGGAATGCTGGCTTAATAAGATCACGGAATACTCTTTATGACTATTATAGCATAACAACCCATGGAAAGCCCAGGCGTGGCTTTCCGCTTCTATTCAGTTGCGCTCGTTATATGACGAAGCGAAAAGATTCGGCGAATATCTAATACCATATAAATCTTTTAGAAATATGTGTTGTTAAAAATATTTTGAAATAAGTTTACAAATTGACTTTTTAGCACCAGAGTAACTTTCAAAATAAAATGAAAGGGAGAGTACTCCTGAACATGGAATGACATATAGTTCGACTGTAAATGGTCATATTTTTGAGATATGGCCTTGAGAAATCTGCAATGTTTTAAACACAACTCCCAACAGCAAAAATCGTCTAAAAAAAAAACTTTTCACTCCGCCGTTCTGATTCGGCATTAAACTGTAGGTTTTTCCATTCGTAGCTCACACAACATGACTGGATGCAAAAAGCGCGGCCTAAGGTCTCCATGGGCAGCGGTGCCATAAATACAAAACCGGAATGAGAGGGTTCTTGGGGCTGAGTAACCAATTTTCAAATTTATTTGTTCCCAAGACTTCCACTAGAGGACGTCGATCTTCCAGGAGAACTTGGAGGTATTTTTTTAAACTGATCTGGTACAGCGTTATACATTACCAAATTTTTTATATATTCAATTTGATTCTGTGCTGTAATTTTCTTGTTTCATTCCTTGAATTTAACAAACCTTAATATAAAAAATATAAAAAAGAAAAGTAATAAATAATAAAAGCAATGTCATGCTTCATTTGCCATAATGGACTTTTTATAATTTTTTTTGTTTTTCGCAAACACTTGACTCAAACAAACAATGAATGCTCGCTACTAATTGGCTTAAAAATGCCAACAATATTTTACCAACGCCATGTCTCTTCTTCATCAGGAACAACTTCAACCTGACATAACAGTGTATAGTTACTACTAGGCTTTTGAGTGAGTATTCATTCCATTTTTTGAAAAATTGCGAAAAAAGTAAAAAAGTTTCATTTGTGTTTCTCTTTTTCATGCAATTAAGCTTATTTAAGTTGACTTTAGGTTGTTTTATTTATTTAGGTATAAGAAAAAAGGAAGAAAAACTTTAAATTAAGCGTAATTTTGTTACTTTATTAAAAAAAAAAAACACAAATATGTGTATATAAAAACTTACAACTGCATAGAAGAAGCAGGCGTAGAAAGAAACTTACGCTTGTAGTCAGTCTATATTGAATTTATTTGTATGTGTGTTGAACTTATTATTTACGGCATTTTCAGTCCGATAACTTTAGTAATAATTCATCAGTTTCTTCAACGAAAATTTTCTATAGCTTTTTTCTTCTTCGTTTTCTTCTGCTATTGTTTTGATTTTTTGGCTTTCCTGTCAAAATATGAAACTACACCATAAGTTGAAGTTTTTGGAAATTCTGTTGCTTTCTTTTCATATTCTCATTGAGGATCATGCGGAAGATAGAGGAGTAAGGCTGTAGGTGTTATGAAGTAGTGAAGTTATTTTGCCGTTCGGCATGACTGCACAATAGACAATGCATATTTGTTGTTGTCTTTGATGCTACTGCTGCTCAAATTTTTCCTTCATTTTACTCTCTAAAGTTTAGTGTGCTGCGCGCTCTAGGAAACAGATTGTTCACAGGAACACAACAGGAACAACAACAACAAAACAGGATAATATGCAACAGCAGCAACTTTGCCTTCGTCTTCTACTGCGATTCTTCTGCTGCATCATTTGCTCTATCGTTGCCGTTGTCGTCATTGTTGAAGAAAAACAAGAAGTAGCAGCAAAAGCGGAATCGTTTTTCCGCACGTTTATAAATTTTATTTTTGTTTGTACTTTTTTTCTGTTTTGTTCTTTTTGTAGCTGTTGTTGTTGTATTGTTTGCTGATGGTGTAAATTTCTTAAATGTTTAGTTAGATTTTCGTATTGCTTATGCTTTGCTCTTGTATTTTGTAAAAGTTCAAAGTTTTTTTTTTGTTGTTGTTGTTGTTTTTGTTCTGTTAGCGGCTGTTTCCTTTATTCAGTCGAATATTCACAGGGTTTTGATGCATTTCTCGTTGTTGTCGAAAATATTTATATAGTAATTTAAAACGGAATGAAAATGAATGAATGAAGTGCATAAAGTTGTGGCAAAATGTGTTAATAAATCATAAGTTTCTGTTTTAACACTAACGAAATAATATTTGTATGAATTATCTAAAAGAAGGATAATGAGGAAGGAAGTTAAAAATATATTGGTTCGCTCACCTACGTAGTCTGTAGGATCGAAATAAATCTGGCCCAAAAGTTCTTTGAAAATATTAGTAGACCTCACGCACAGAGAGAAAGAAGAGAGCCATGTTATATAATTTAGCTGTAAATTATTTGAAAAAGTACAAAAAATAAGAAAGAAATGTCAAATGTAAACTAAAAATGAAAGATGTAATGGAAATTGACTTTGAATAATCCAGGCTGGTAAGTCCAGCCTATTGCTGTATAATAATTTTTGTTTTTCAAAATATTTAAAATAATAGTCCAACATCAATTAAGGGGGCGATAGAATTAGAACTTTCTAAAAATTTTAACATTTTTTAAAACAACATATTAAAAATATGCTCTGAAATTTTCAGAAAAAGAAAGTTTATTGCAATAATATTTAACAAAGTGAAAAAATCGTTTTTTGCGTACTGCGTTTCCTTTAAGGAAACTGTAACTTTTCAAAACTTATTTCAAAAATAATAGCTATAAAATATTTCAACATATGTTGGCTTTAAAATTGCTTTCACAATTTAAACCTCTTTGGTTTTACCCAGCTCAAAGGGATTAGCAAAGAGACATAACTTTTTTGGAATAAATTGTATATAAAAATTAGCAAAAAATATTAAATATAATTATTTTCCATTTGATATGGTGAATTTATCTTGACAAAAATACAAGCTTTACGTAAAAATTATAACTAAATAGGGCTCAATACATATTTCTAAAACTACAGCTGACCAAACTTTAAGAAAAAACTTATAGGCAAATGTTAGCAAAAATTAATGTTTTATAAATTTTTCAGTTTTTAACTTATAATAACTTCTAAAGTAATGTTTGTATACTTTTTGATCGCAAATAAAGTTTATTGCTCCTTATTTTGTGTACGAGTATGTGTATTTTGTTGCACAGTTGATCACCTAATTTTTTCGAGGTAGGTCATTTACTGCTTCAACTTTTAAAATTTTTTTGAATGGCGTCATATGGAAATAATGATACGAAAATTTTTGGAATTGGATAATGATTTTTGGTACCGATATAAAATGGGTTAATTCGTACAATTTTCTAAATTTGAATTTTTTTAGGTTCACACAGAATCTACATGTATAAAGCATTAAATATTATAGATGTTTTCAGATTAATGCAGAATGAGCTACGGTTCCCGCAAACTTACACACAGCGGCCTGGAAGCAGCGGCAAGTATGATCAAAATGAACCAAACCAAATATTATGCAGAATTGTTCCAAATTCTTCCAGAATCTTAAATTCAATTCTTAAATCAAACGAGATTGGAATTTTAAATAATGATAATATACCGATTTTAGGTTGATATAGAGCGCAATACTTGGAAGAAAGTAACTGCCAATTTTCAAAACGATTGGTTGAAAACTTTTCAAACTAGCGTGTACGCAAGTTAAAAAAAAAAACAATGGATGCGTGCAAGGCACGCAAAATATTCGATGTGTAAACAGTTAAACTAACTGAATGCCATATACATAAGCTCACATATGTATAGCCATTTATAGGGATTTGATGTATAATCTATATGCTTAGGTAAATAATTCAAATTAAAAGAATTCTTTTATAAAGTCAAAAATTTATTAGATATCATTATCTTTTATATATATGTAATAAATAGCCCAATTCACCATATGTTGCAAATGGCCTTGCATCAATGCAAATGCAAATTTTTGTTCCATATCGCATGTATTTGTTGTTGTGATAGCAGAAATATTTTGCAATTGCACCAAATCGAGAATAGGGCTGATATGTTGTAGTTGAATCATTTTTCTTTTACTTAATGCAGCGGGCACGATATGCTCGCATATAAGCAACTGCAATTGCATCTTTTTTTCCGCGCTTTAGGTTTTTCTTCCTGTCGATTTTTAATTTTATTAGATTTGAAAATTTTACATAACGTCGTATAGGTATATTAATTTGTACACACATACGCCAAATCAATTCTCAGGCGACGATAAGAAAAGCAACAGGGGTGACCAGTCACACCACTACTTTTTAAAAGCACCGCAAAGAGATTTGCCTTAACTGCATTTAATAAAAATAAGAAACAATGTATTTTTATTGAAGTAAATAAGTGATTTTATAATAAATAAGTTTGATTTTTTCTTTTTAATATTTTTGCTATTTACATAGATAAAAAAAGTGTAGCCTTTCTAAGGTTAATGTACAAAGCAAAATTGGTATAATGCCGTGGTTTGCTATCATTATTACTACATTTTGTTTATACATTTATTGAAACCTATATTCTTTATTATTATCATTTTGTATTGTTTTTATATTTTAAAAAATATTTAATTTTATTCCAATCTATCTAACCGAATTCAAAACCTAGTTGATCTCCACACGTTTAACACCAACAAATAATTCTGCCACGAATAAATGTACACACACATTTTGTTTTCGTATGTACATATATGTGTGAGTAAATTGATCGAAACATAAACAAACAAACTCCGCTCGTATTTTAATTTCCCCCTCTCTTCTTCTGTCTCTTTGTTGGTTAGAGTAGCACAGTCTTGCCGCGCAGTAGTGTGAGCGAGAGAGGAACTGGACGTTACAGTTATCTTACATCTTACGATACAGTTATTCTTACATTTTACACATTTGAAATTTTGCCCATACCGTGAGCTAAAATGTTTACACATCAAAAAGTCGTTTGAGAAAAACGTGTCGTGCTCGGGGCCTGAAAGAGAGCTACTCACTTTAATGGCTTATAACAATAGAACGAGTCGGAATTTTCATTTAAAATTTTGGGAACATAGTTTTCAATAGATTTACTAACAATTTATGAAATAATAAAAAAAAATCGATTTTTTTTAACCATCTAACTTTATTTCCCCCCTTAAGTAGCACTACCTTAACTTCTTAGTCTACCTGTTATGTACAAAAATTAACTGTAAAGCCTGGAGTCGCTATCGAGACAAGAATGTTTTGATACATATGTTTCGTAAGAGATTCCTCAGCGAGGAAAGTTCAGCCGTTTAAAGTTTTGAACTGTTTATCATTAGAATTGAATATCAAAAAATCTCGCAGCCCTTGCAGATTTTATGATTTTCACCATTTATGATTTTCTGTTTTCAATTGTAATTCAAAGTAAATATAATTTTGTTTAATTAAAAATATTCTTATTGTAACTACTGTAAAAATTAATAAATTAATTAAAAATATAAGCAAAAGTAATGCAAAAATTTAATTAGCTTTAGCAAATTTCATTAACTTTTACCAATTTTCTGAACATAATATAAAAAATGAACTGAAATTAGCAAAACCATATTGCCAAAAAATAGTCGACAAAGTGTTAAAATGGCGCGTGGCATTTTCATTAATTCTGCCAGTTAGACTTTTTTATTTGATTTGTGGAAATTATTCCAGATTCGGCACATCAATGCCAGAAATTGCCGCCAATTGAAAGGCAATTGTTTTTTCGGTTCAACGCATTCGGATTTGTGTGTGTGTGTGTGTATGTGTATCAAATCAAATGATTTTTCAAACGCATCAGAAATTGACTTGGCCTTAGTGTAAGAACAGTGGTAGCATGTCGGAAAGAAAATAGCTGAGAAGTCTTAAATCACAAATTTTTTATCAGCGAAATGTTTCTTCAATGTTAAAATGTTTCAGTTGAAACAAAACAGTTTGTCAATACTTGATTGGACGTCCGGGTCTATTGATTTCAGGCTCAAAGTGATCAGTGGTAATGCTTCATAAATATTAGTTTTTATCTTTTAAAAAACATGAGACTATGTATGATGAATTTTTTCACCAATTGTACTGAGATATGAGTTTTTCATAATACCACATTTTTCAAATTTATCCTTACCACTGATTTCTCAATTCCACCCCATTGTACAATTCAATAAAATTTTTGTAATTCTTTTTTTTATGTGTTTTTGGTTCATTCTTCTACATCATCGCTCAAAAAGGCATTTTCATTTTGGTATTTTCATCTGTCGTCATTTCGTTTTGTTGTTTTTAAGCCGACTATCAAATGCTCAAAATGCGAGCTAAGCCAGGCACTCATCACGGCTCTATTCCATAGCGTTATTCTATCACTAACAGAGGCAACAGCAGTAGCATTTTACTATCGCTCACTCGATTCTTTTCTACTCACACCAACTACAAAAACCCACACAGAACGTGCGGAGAATGAGAGCGAATGGAAATGAAAATCAATTGAAAATCTTTATTGGCAGTGATTGAACTTTGTGTGGCGTTGATATACTCACAAAAAAAAGAACAAATATATCTACAGCTATGAATTTTTTCAATGGCTACCTACCAAAAAAAAAAAGAAAAAAAGTTTCTATATTTTTGCCAACGATACCAAAAAAACATAGATTCCCGCATTCTAATACCAAAAGGAATCAACATATACAAACATACAAATCTACATATATATGTGTATGTGTATGCGTGTGTTTGTTTCTAGTTGTAGTTTTTCGTTATCCAACTGCCGCCATCGTCGTCAACGTCATTGCTGTCGTCATTTAGTAGATTGTCTTTCTTTATTTTCCCTCTTTTTTTTAGTTGTTGTAAAAACAATTCATTCATTGCAGTTTTGCTGTTGCTGGTAGTTTGTAGCTGGTTGAGTTGGCAGTGAAATTGTATCACATCAGACACAATTTCGATTGACTACAAAAATCACTGTGCGATTGTAGTCATTTGAAAGCATCAAGTCACAAGAGCAGCAACAAAAACCAGGAAAAAAATCCTATTGGAATACAACTATATTAGAGGAATGTTGCTACTATTAGTGAACATATTTATTTTCTGCCATTGATGGTTCGTATTTTGTGGTACCCTACACTCAGTGGTGGATATTGGATTTTGAATTGATGAGGAACCAGATTTTGCTATATAAATGGAACAGTGATTCCGAAATTGAATCAAAATTCAGACCGAAAATCCGATTAAAAGTCATAGAGATATTCAAACCTTAGCTCAGATCCTAAGTTGACCATAATCCACACCAAAAGTCTAAAAGTCCACCAAATTCGGACCAAAAGCAGACCAAGCTTAGGCTTGAAATAAACCAAAAATTATAACGATATTCAAACCAAATCTCAGATCAAAGTGCAGACCAAATAATAAACAAAAATACATTCCACAAATCAGACTAAAATTTAGAAAAAACCCAGGCCAAAAACATACCAAATCCAAACCCAAAAATATTCACATATTCAGATCAAAATCAGATAAAAGATAGACTGAAATCAAACGAAATTTCTGGCAAAAATTCAGACCAAAACTCAAACCACGATTCGGAACTTGAGACTAAAGATTAGGCTAGGTTGGAGTGGCTGTCGAGAGACACACTCAGGTCAGCATGACCAATTGTGATTTCACATATTTGGGCCTACAGTTTAACGCCGCTTCTTAAAGGAGGTGTGGCAATTTGTTATCACTTGGCAATTTTGCCACTGCCTACCAAGGAGTATACCATATTTGCACATTTTCTTATACATCTCATTCACTTCATATCATTTCATAGGTTATGAGAATTAACTACCAGGCCAAGACGGGAATAGAACTCGCAACCTCATGGGTGAAACTCTAGTACCCTAACCGTAAGACTATCGAAGTCTTCTCAGGTTAAAAGAAATACCGAAATTCAGGCCAAAACTCAGATCAAGATTAATTCAAACAAAACAAATATGAGAGCACATGCGGACCAAAACTAATTAAACCCTCAAGGTTGAAATAATAATAAAACAAACACCAGAATTTTTGTTTCCAGTTAATATTGATGAAAGAAAAATGAATATGAAGTCCAATTTTGGATTAGTTTTTGAGTTTAGCAGTTAGGTGAGAAAAACGAAAGGTTGCCACGATGCGGCCTTGCGGTTTTAAGCCAAAAAAATAAAGATATATTTGTTCTTTCTTCAGGTCTGCCTCAGGGCGGCCTTACGGGTTAGAGGGTTAAACTCAGACGAAATCTAATGAATTTTTGAGAGGGACTGCAGCTTCCATATTCCCCCCTCGAGACTCGTCATTGCCTACAGTACGGAATTACGGCATGCCACTTATAGCTTTGAAGCTCAAAGCATTTCGCTCGCGAGCACAGAAATTGGCATCACTGAAATAAAGTATTGATTCCAATATCTTTGCTCACAAGACAAAGGGCTTTATGTGCTAGCTTTACTGGCAGCTGGTGGGCTTCTTCACGAGCCATTAAGGTCTGAACTCTAAGAAAGGTTTAATTTATCAGAAAATGTAGAACGTAAATTCAGCTTAGGATTGATTGTACAAACCCTTAGTTAGAGACGTTTTAGTTAAAAATATATGCCTAATTCAGAAAATCCTGCGTCTTGCCTGAAATAGAACTTTGGTACATATCGTACATATATTAGATGCAAAATCGTAGAGTTTTACAAACTTTCTGATTTCTGAAATGTTTTTCAAGCACAGATCCTCTTCATGGATATATTTATATATTCACAAGTATCCGTGTGCGGTCAAGCGGCAATCAAGGCACTTGGATTTCGAAAGCAAAAAATAAAACCCGTAATTTTAGTGAATTCTTAAGTCGCCTAGGACCGTCTAAAAAAACAATCTGGATTTGTTTTTTTTTTCTGATACTGGCACCACCCCGTCAACTATCGCCGACTGACTGGCAACGCATCAAAATTCATGGCACTAAAATCTAATGCGATTAGTCTGCGGCATTATAGTGTCACGACATGTGGGTGACAGGGGACAGGAAATTCAAATGTTTGTGTATTCTACATCGAGATTTAGACACTGAAGTATTTTTTCTTCACAAAAACTAAAAGACTCTTTTTTCTATTTTTCTCTAAACTGTATTGTAATTTCTTTATTCATGAAGAAGTAGAGTGAAATTACTAGTAGGTTACTAAATATAATTTTACTTATGCATGTGTGTTGTCTGAGCAATTTGTATGCGATGTCATCAGTGTCTTGAGAGTGCCAAATTTCGTGTGTGTAACATATGTGTTCAACAACGATGAATGGTCGTTTTGTTAGATTTCCGGTATCAGATAAAAAGGGAACCATGAGAAACACAAAGGAAAGAATGAGAAAAATAGACTAAAAAAATTTTTTTAAAAATGACTTCAATTTGACCATAAAAAAGTAAATTGTAGGTGTAGGAAGTTATGTGATTGTGTGCTTGTGTATATATATATAAGAGCAAAACTGCATTCATCGCATAAATTCACATGCTGTTTAACTTCTTAGTGCACATTTGTGTTATATAACAAAAAATAGTAAAAAGGGGAAAACAAATTTTGGTCTTATGCAAAAATTGTGAAAAATTGCAGCTGCTTGGAATTATAGCATTTAGAAAACAATCATTGTAAAAGTAATCTGTTGTGACTAGCAAAAGTTGCCAATTTAATATGAATTTTAAAAAATGACAGACAATATTTATTACTGATACATTGTTATGTGCGAGAAGTAAAGCAAATTAAATTAAATGGTATATTTTTTCTCAATATTTTTCTTACTAATTCAAGTGAACATTGTTAGCTTTTTGAAGAAAGTAAAGGTTTTATCATTTACTTACTAGGTCAACTAAGCAGTTGAAGTTCCACTCTTTAGTAAAAAATTGTGGTATGACTAAAAGAGATGGAATGTTCTACACCTTTTCATTACTAAGGTGGCGATATGTACCTCATGAGTTTCAATACGTTTAGGTTATATAATCGGTAAAAACTAAAAGAAGCTTTCTTTTGTACGTGACATTAGGGTGATTTGACTGTGGATCTTTTTCGAATTTGACCGCGGCCCCTGGTACAAGCTCCTGTATATTTCTAACAAGTCACAAAGTACCCTAAAATATGGGTGTTGTTGTTGAATCCATCACGCGCTTTTCAAATCCAGAGATTAAAAAAAAAAAAACGATTTTTGGCCTTTTTATTATTTTTCATGCTATCATTTTCCAAAAAACCAATTGTAAGAACTCATAATCCATCATCATAAAATAAGTACAACCCTCATGTAAACGGTCCACATCTTAATAGCATTAAATCATAAGGGTAAATCCAGCGTTACTTACGTTTCACCATTCGGTATAAAACAATTTTTTTCACCAATAATTATCAACTATTTAAAAAATCGGGTAACACAGTCGTATGTGTCTTATGCTCTTGTACATGAATCAGCATAAACATATTTTAAATTTTTAATGTGCTCTGAGGAAATAACTCATATTAGTGCCGTTACTTACGTTTCCGCACAAAACAACTATTTTGAGTACTCGATTTAGATATGTGAAATTCTGCGAATTGGTCAATGAAAATTAAAGAAGAAAATTTTTTCCAAATAGATTTATTTATCGACAGTAAAAGCTCATAAGAAATTTGACTGTTTTGCTTTAATTAGTATATTTTTTTAATACATATTTGATTTGCCTAGCGTTACTTACGTTTCATTGCAGCGTTACTTACGTTTTACGTTGTGTATCACTGGTCTACAAATGAAAATTTTTAGGAATGAGCTAGATAAAAGGGGGTCACTGAGTTCGAATCCGTGGTCTAGTACACTGTACTACTTCGGGATTTTTTTTTATGGAGCAGACAACCTTGAAATAATCTAACATATAAAAAAGTAAAAGTGAAATTCGTTTGTTTAACAAAAGAAATTTAGATTTTTAAAACAATTTTTGATTATTTATTTTTTTGTTTTAAGTTCCTAGCTTAGCACAGTGTATGTCGAATTCAGCGACCGCTTTTTAGCTCAAGTACACTTAACTTGCCCTTTTATTTGGGTGGTATTTAGAGATTATTAAATGAGGGTTTGAATTAAACAATAAAATGCAATCATTTAATATATTTTATTTAAAAAAAAAATTCTTTAATTCGTTGCAAAGTAAAGTAAAATAACTTGTGTTTTGATAGAGCAATATTTATTTTAAAGATATAATGAATGTAATAAAAAAAAATTTTAATTCATTCTTGAGCAAAGAACTTATAATTTTTTAACAATTTTTTGGACAATTTTTGTTGCTCCATTTCTATTTCTGCTACCAGATACAAGAAAAATTAAAAAAAAAAAAAAAAATTATGTTACTTACGTTTCATTTTTAAATTAAAATTTTTTTCTACAAATACTAGAATTTTTGAATCCACAATAGAGTAGATCAATCTTTAAAAGAAAATCTAAGATTTGGTTTTATATGATAATCTACTTTTGGAGTTAAACAACTTTTTGTATATTTCGCGTTACTTACGTTTCACACTTAAAAAAATTTTTAAATTTATTTTTTGTACCGAAACCAAATATTTAACACACTAAAATTTGTGCACCCTTTGAATATTTTTCTCGAGTTTTTTTTTTTAATAGTAAACTGCGCTTGCGAGTAGCAACACAAACTTAATTGTTTTCCCACTTTGAAATTGGCAGCATTTTCAAACTATTCTATGATTCCAAACTTTGTTTACAAAAGCAAATATAATTATGGGGTTTCTTTGATTTTATTTTTTTTAAATCGAATTTATTCATTAAATATGGCTTATAGTCTTTCATGTTAACGTATTTTTAACCTTTTATTTTGATATTTTTATTTTTACTTTTGGTTTCACTTTTCTGGGATTTACTCATATGTCTTAAAACGGCAACAGATCCTCTAATAGAACTTTTTTATAAGTATTGACATAAATTTCACTATCAGTTGAAGCTCAAATTTTGTGTTAAAAACTTATAAATGAAAAGTAGTGCTGTGTGTAAAAAAAGAAAAAAATTTTCGGGATGTCGGATTAAACTGAAAAAAACCCGCAGGGTTGAAATAATAATAAAACAAACTCCAGAATTTTTATTTCCAGTTAATATTGATGAAAGAAAAATTAATTTTTTTGATTAGTTTTTGAGTTTAGCAGTTAGGTGAGAAAAACGCGAGGTTGCCCTGATGCGGCCTTGCGAGTTTAAGCAAAAAAATAAAGATATATTTGGGATACATATATATACGACAGTATATGTTAGTATATGAGGGGACTAAGAAATACTTTTTTTTAATTTTTATATTTAAAAATTATATGCGCGATGATTTTTCGTCACAAAACAACACTTTGTACACATAAAAATAACTATAATCAACAATCGTGTGATCGCAGAAAGTGCAAACTGACCACGAATTGTGTGTTTATTTTTTCTTCAGGTCTGCCAATTCATTAAAAAAAAATAAATTTGTACTTGTCCATTAATTAAAATAGAGTGAAGGCTGCCTCAGGGCGGCCTTACGGGTTAGAGGGTCAAGCAAAGAAAAATATGTTTAATATGATGGTGAAATTTATGGAAGTGTTTTCACAATGATGCACCATAAAACCATCTCGTATGAACCAACGGCCCACAAGCAGGCTAAACAGGCCACGGTATATTTTGTGTATTTTTTGCGTAATGCTACTTACGTTATTGTGACTAATTTATTCATTTGTCGTAGTAAATATAAAACCAACACTACCACACAATGTGGGATAAGGAAATCCAGGAGATGATGGATTCTATACAAACTGATACTGTATCTGAAAAAAGCTTTCAATGGTGGCTTTGATGATGATGACAGTCTTCATGACCATCTTAAGATATACGATTCAATTGATTTGATCTTCTTCCAGAGTTTTTGAATCGAAAAAACAAACGAATGTGCAAAAAACCTGGTTGCAAATCAGAAACCCATATGAATTTTTGCTGGTCCGCCTCCAGGCGGTCTATGTTTTTTCTCACCTGGAGCTAAAACCCATACTTAAATTAAAAACGGACTTAAGTTTTGGATTATACGGCACAAAATTAACCCTCGATAATTTTTTTTACTCAAAAAAAAGTTGTCCTGCTAGAGGAATAAGAGGAAAATAAGTGGTGGGATTAGTTTAGTTTATTTTAATTTATTTTTATGGTGGCAGACTCCTCATAATTTTTAACAAGGAATATTTTCTCCAGAGACAATATAATAGTATTATATTGTCCAAGAACACAAAGTAGATAGATCAAGAAAGTAACTTGAGAAAACATTTTTTTTTTGGTGCCCGGACATAACGCCCACGGCCATAATGCCCAAAAAAAATTTTGGGTGGTATGACCGCCCTAGGAATGGGCGTTATGTCCGGGCACCTTTTTTTTTAACCTGGCTCAGCGACAAGGTTCCACATGGCACCGCTAGGCATTACTGGGTTAAGTTAACAACGAGATAAAAGTAAACGATGATAACGTGAATGAAAAAAATTATGAAAAAATAAATAAATTTAAAAAAAAAATTTTTTTGTTTAAAAAATAAAAAAAGATCTAAACATTTTTTTTTTTGTAAAAATTGATGTTTTGATGAAAAAAAGATATGAACAGCATTTTTAATTTTTTTGTTTTTTCAATTTTAAAAATTGTGATGTCAATACAAAAAATTGTGACGTAGCAGAGCAAAACGGACCGCGGATTCGGACTCAGCGACCCCCCATTGCCCTAAGTACACTTGACCCGATTCTTCTCGTTTTCAAAAGTTTCCATTTGTGGAACAGTACTGTTTATCAAATTCGTATCTGTTGGAATAAAGAAATTTCTTAATAGCCCCTGAAGACCCTAATTTTTCGACTTCAGGTTTATATTGTGGGAGAAAAATTGTGTTTCATAATCAGCGACCAAAAATAACTATAAAAACGTTGGAAAATCTTGCGCATAAGACCGAAGTTGAAAATTTGTTGCACTGTGAAATCGAACCACCCTAGTGCATATATATGGCAATTAGTCTAATTATGATGTTAAACGGATCTAAGAGGGGGAAAGCTTCTCTTTTCCTTGTATTGCTTTTGAATCCACAATCTCAGGATCTTCGGTGGTTGTATATAAACTTTTAAACAATTATATAAGAGACAACATATCTTTGGATTTTACGAGACTTTTTCATCGTTACAGCAAAAGTGTTTTTATTATAAATATAAATATAAAATGCTTTCAGTAAAACAATTATTAATTTTTACCTTTTCATATTTGATAGTAACAAACAAATTTGAAAATAAAAAAATAAAGTTTATTCAATACTTTTTCTATAGTGCAAAAAAATGCAAATTGCAATTGAACAACAAATTGGCAAATGAAAAGTAAAAATTGTATAAATTTTCAGATGATTGTAATCAAGCTCAAAACGAAAATATTACAATCTGAGAATAACTACATGCGTACACTAATAAATATTACAAAAACCACAACAACAGCGACAATCAGCAATTTATAATCGACCAGATTTTGTAGAGAGTAATTCAAGAGCTCTTCTACCTTATAGCTACAAACAAGCGAGCAATTGTTGCAACTTGAATTTACCTTATAACCAGAAAAAATAGAATGAAAGAAAAAAATCAACAAAAAATTTTATTGTAAATTGTGACAAATTAAATTTTAAAATAGTCCTTAACACACAAATACAACTACATATACACATTTATATGCGGTATGGAAGTAAACATGAAATAAAGGATGTTGTCATTGTAGCTGTTGTTGGTAGCTGTTGTAAAGTACATACATGTGTATGTATGAGTGTAATACTAGTTAGTTGTTGTAGTTGTTAATTTTATACACAACAAGTGTCCTTGCATGCAGTAGCAGGAGCAGAGAGCAACATGCTGCAAGCAGGCAGTCGGGCTGCGGAGACGGAGATATGCAAATTCAACACAAAATAATATTATTGCAGACGATTAAATCAGCATACAAACGGATGTATTCACACTATTGCCAACCACACACACACACATACACACACTCATCTGTATATACAAATAAACAAATGCAAATATGTATACGTGTGTGTAGCTGTAAATAAACATACTCCAGCACACACACATATGTATTCACTTTTACGCCTTCATGAAAGGCAGCCAGCCAGCCAGCCAGGCAGGCATTCAGCATATGCAAGCATACATTTGTGAAAATATTGAAATATGCTTTTGGCAACTGCAATTCATTAACGCATACACACACACACACATACACATAAACAAGCACAACGTGCATGTATCGAATTGAAAATCGTTTGCACTTTATGCGAATGTGTGAATGTGTTTATGTGTGCATGAGAAGGTCCTTTGATTCATATGGACTTGTGTTATATATTTTTTCACAAATATTACAACAACTGCAATCATATTTATACATACAAATTCAAATTTATATATTTATATATAAAAATGTAAACAATTTTGCATTGCAAACTACCAACAAATCCCTTCCTTCCCTACCTATCAGCTTTCAAGCACGTCAGGTAGTGTATTTCATACTAATAGGCACAAAAAGTTGAAATCATAAAATAAAATGTTAAAACCACAATACAAACAACAACATCAACAATAAAATGTATACATACATATTCATAAATATATGTATATTAGGGTGGGTCAAATTGTATTGGTCAAAAAAGTTGATGTTTGGTCCCCCCTAGTTGTGTTCTATGGTTCATTTTAAGCAACTTCTCCAACTTGGCCAAAAATCTAAAATTTTGTATGGGAAGTACCCTTATTTTTTCTTATTTTTTGTAAAAAAAAAATTTGTGCGAAATTTCAAGTCATTACGATTAAAAATAAAGGAACTTCCCATACAAATAATCCGAGTTTTTGCCATTTTTGTACATTTTAAGCCTTTTTTGTTCAAATTGAGTATCAAAACATAATTTTATCGGCAAATCAATGTCAGATTCGGTTTTCTCGTACCAAAAAACCCTCATAGCAAAATATTGTAATGCTGTTTCTAATTTTTTAATGCTGTGTCCAAGTCGAATCTTGGAAATGTTGAGAAAATACCTATTTTCAAAAATTGGTGGGCTCGGAATTCAAAATGGAACTATACTTTCATTGGAAAAGTTGCTTAAAATGATCCATAGAACACAACTAGGGGGTACCAAATATCGACCAAAAATTTGACCCACTCTAATGTATATGCATATGTATGTATGTATGTATGTCTGCGTATAGGTATGTTGTTTTAATATGTTTTTACTTGCTTGTTTTAATTGAAAACGATTAAATCAACAGGATAATTAAAATTATGATTACGCAGACTTATTAATTGCCCATTAGTTGAATACACATATAAACAAACTTACACATATGTAGATACCCAGTTGAACTTTGGATGATCGTAGGAGTAATCATTGAGCACCCCAAAGCGAGCAATCGATTACTACCTATTTCTCCAGAGCTCTTGCATTTTGTATTCCTTTTTAACATTGCATGTCCCAGGGCATGGAGTACTCGTTTTAGCCTCCAAAAGGAGTAATAAAGGAGGACACGATTACAAGCATGAGCTCACTTGCACCTCATAGAAAAACAAAACTCCGGAATAGTTCCTTACAAGGCCGTATTTAGGGGGAGGTTTTGGGGTTTTGACCGCCCCCCCCCCCCCCCCGAAATGTGGAAATTTTCTTCTAATTTTTTATATTAATTTCCAGTGGATGGGAAAAAAAGTAGAAAATAAAATCTATTGGACGATTTTTGAATATTTTGTTCTTCCATCGGTTTCTTCCTAAAAAGTCAAGTAAATTTGAAATCTTAGTTACCCTATGCGACTAAATCTGATTTTTTTTCTTTGACATGAGATTTGATTTCGGATTCAAAAAGAGAAGGTGATGTTGAGCAATTCTGCATTCATAGTTTTACTATGTCAGTAACTTTTTTTAATTAAAGTTTCGTCGTGAAACATTTTGAAAAGTTTAAAAGTTAATAAAAGTAGAAAAAACTGACGGATTCTTGTAAAATTAGACATATGTGAAAAGTAATACAAAGCAATATTTTATTATGCTAAACTCGTCCGCAAAATTTGATTCGGAATTTTGAATTTTTAAAATCTGACTGCAGATTTGTAACCAGCGCCCCTTAAAACACTGCGGACCACTGCACTTTTCATTATGTCTGGCTGTGGGTGTGAGTAAGATAAAATCCGTTCTTTGTAAATTTTTTCCTGCACCCGTAGACATAAACACATCCCCTGCTTTAAGGGCGCATGAAAACAATCGAAAGAGCATGATTAAGCCTTTAATTCCTAATTTTCGAAGTATCTAGCACGTCAGGGTTCAGCTCTACAATTTCTCAAAAATGGCCAAAAACAGTATTTTCAGGGATTTCAGTCCCAATTTTTCTAAAACGTGACGTTTCTGATCTCAGATTTATATTCAGCATGAAAAATTCATTCGCCAACACTAGGAACCATATTATTCGCCAAAACCATGCAGGACAATTTTATTGGATCAGCTCCAAAGTTTTTGGAGACAATCTTAAAGTGTAATTAATTCTTTATTTCTCAGAGCACCCCAACTCAGAAGATCCCTTTTAATGCTGTGACTGCATGAATTTAAGGAATAAATGAATTGATAATGGCCCGAATTCCCACTGATAATCATTTGAAAAAATGAGCCTCTGAATATTTCATTTTTTTTACTTTGGGTTATGGAAAGTCAATGAGTTATCGAAATTATGTCCTTGACGTTCAAAAAATGCATTGGAATTCATATTGAATAATATTTATTTGAAAAAATTGAAATTGATTATTCTGTAAATTTTTTGTAATTTTCGGCCATTTTTTTTTAGGTTAAAATTAAAAAAAAAAAAACTCGGAAAGAACAATTGCTCAAGCTTCAAGGCATTTATCCACTCTTGTCCTTTGACTGATAGGGTCCATCAAAAGCATCATCGTATCTAATTTATTTATTTAAACATCGGTTTCATAAAAATTATTTTGAATATTTTTAAAATATATCACATAGAAAAATATGCGGGGTGGTTTTTACCCTACCTATCGTTAAGGGTTAACTGGGCAAGAGAGAGTAAGATATACAAATTTGAACTACTCAATCAGGCTGTTATTGTTTATCATTATTTCTAAAAATAGACCATATAAAATTATGAAATTGTGTTAGTGAAATTCAAAAACGTTGTTACTGCATTGGAGTTGCTCGTTTATACCTCCTTTTGGAGTAATGAAATCATTAATCATTTGAGGAGTACTCACTGTTTGTGCAACTGGGTATATAAGTGCATACACTCATTTAAATACATATATGCGTTTGTATGTATTTTTGTATTTGCCTGTGTATTTGTATGTTGAAAACTTTTCATTTAGTATGCAGATTTTTTTTTAAAAATATTGGATTTGTTTGTATTTTTTAATATTATTGCAAAATTAAATAAACAAATGCGTGCATACGTACACATTAGTGTGGCCCTTAGCTATAGGCAATTTTTCAAAAGTAAAAATAACGCTACTCCCATGCTCTAATCTTTTTCCAATTAAGAAAAAAACGGGCTGTGCAAAACTTCAGCTCCATCGGACAACTTTTAGGTGACCCTCAAACGCCTTAAAGTTGAAACATACCATAGTATACGCAACTATTAACTCCGTTTAAAAGCGGTATAGTCTTCCTTATCTTAACCATTCTCTTGTTTCTTCTTAGAGAAATTTATTTATCCTGGAAATTGTATGAAAACTTTCTGAATCAAAATTTGTAAAAGTAAATTTGCACAATTCTTGAAACAACATGAAAAATATAATCGCCCACAACTTTTATAGGAGAAACGTATTTTTATTTACAAAAATAATATCTATAGAATCAATTGTGAATTTCACAAGAACTTCAACGAAATTCACTTGAAATGCCGAAAGTAACTCAGCAACCCATAAACACATGGTTGTGCCAAGCAGGAAAAATATGATATATTTTTTTTTGACATTTTGCATTTTGTTTTCATAACAGCTGCTCTTGCAATATTTCTGTGGTAAAAATGAAAAACAGCGTAACTGGAGTTATCACATATTTTTGACTATAAATAATAAACTAATGCGAATTTTTAAATAATTTTTAGAACTATATATCGTTTTAAGAATGATCTTTAATTTGAATTCGCCACTTGCTTCTCGTTATGTATAACTAGCAGCGATAATTATATGGGACAATAACAACAAAACCGCAGATATAGCACGTATAGTTATAGCACACAAAAATTATTCTTCTCCTCCAAACTTATAATCAGTTAAAAACGAAATTCGATTCTCTATGAAATTAATTTTTTTTTGTCGTGTGTCCACCTAAATTTTAAATTCAAAATTTGAACAAAATTCACTCTCGTGTATTCGCACTATAAGAGAGAATTTAGTAGCAGTTGGGTATTTTTTTCGGTCTTCGGCAACGATTTCTGAAACAAATTGTTTCTCAGCTACAAAATGTTATTGTATTCCTGAATGAGTTTCAAATTTTTTTTTCTGCAACGTCACCGACAACAACTTTCTTCTTAAGTTGTTCAATTCCTTTTTTGTAACTTGGATCTCCTTTCCATGTTGAAAGTTCTTTTCTGAAGAAATCGATGCTGATAGAAAATTTCACAAAGAAAATTTTTGTACCAGTAGTTAAAAGAGACGTAAACTCGGTGTTTATAATCAAAGAAAAATAATTTTTTTGTAGCCTGCTTCCAATATATTTTAAGCTTTTTTTTGTCTTAACCGCTGTTGGAACATTTTCATCAAATAATGATAGAGCCACAATTTAGGGAGCTAAGTACTCGCGGTGGATGACAAATTTGTCCGTAGCACCTTTCTGATTTTCAGATCAATATCCTGATAATTTATTAATTGACGCATGAACAAAAAGTAATGATAAGGTGCTTTAATTCTACCTGATGACAGAAACTAGGCTCGAACGTACACCCGAGCAAGAAAAATACAAATTCTTTTCGAGAGTTCTTCCCCCTATGAGATAACTGAAACTGGTCTTGAGAAAGGTATATCTTGAATGCATAAATCATTGTTAACTCAAACAATGCTGGCTCATCTCAGTATTGTTTTTTAATGGAAAGGTGTTGTTCAAGAAATCCAAAAGCAAAAAATTTATTTGTCTGAAAAATTACTTTCCGGGCGACAATGTACAACTTCATGGTCGATGAGGGCTGCTTCACAGTTGTTCGATTGAGCTCAAAGGGCATAGCCGGGTTTCCATGTCAGAAATGCCCCCAAACCGAATTAAGTTTCGCATGCACCCTTTTGAAGCACTGGATTTAAGAATGATTTGGCTAAATTTTCAGGCCATTATCTGAAATTTTTTATGAGTAATGGCAGATTTTGTAAATTTCGTTTTTCGCGTTTTTCAGCTTAACTAGTCATAGGAAAAATCTGAAAAAATTCACAGTGATTTTTTGATTTGGGAGACACATTTCGCGTTGAAAAAAATCACGAAACTTTTTACATGCGATTTTTTCATACTAAAAATTGGTTTACTACTCTGAATTTTCTTATGTAAATAAGTCGCTTCCGAATACTCATACTCCAATTTTTTCAGATTTTTGCAAGGTGTAGACGGGGATCAAAAAAATTAAGAACCGAAATTGGCATTCCATATGGAATGCCATAAGGCCATGCAAAAAAATCAAATACAGCTATTAACTATCAACTATCTGCTATTTTCGCAAAATTTGTTTGAAAATTTTTTGTTGCAAACATTTTTTTTTATGAAAATTCAAAAAAATTCTTTTTACCAACCTAGCTGAGTTATGGTATATCACATTCATTACGCAGTGCAACAAATTTTCAACTTTTGTCTTATGTGCAAAATTTTTCAACGATCTTATAATAATTATGGTCGCTAATCACGACTGCGTACTCACTTTTTCTCCATCATCTCTAGTTCACCTACAATATGGACCTGAAGTCGGAAAAATGGGGTCTTCAGGGCCTAAACAACTCATTAAATATTTCAGATAATGGTCTGAAAATTTAGCCTAATCATTCTTAAATCCAGTGCTTCAAAAGAGTCCATGCGAAACTTGATTCGGTTTGGGGTCATTTCTGACATGGAAACCCGGGTTTGCCCTTTTGCTCAGATTGTTTATCAAAAAGTTGAAATATAAGGGCTACCCTAGTGCACATATACATTAATACATGCATATGTACATATATTAAAATGCATCGGCTCTTGCGATTGCCGTTCGTGAGCTGGATCGTTTTGGGGAATCTTCTGTTGCTTACTTTTGGCCAAATAAAGCTCCCAAATAGTAGATACTCAAAAATGTTTTGGTTCTGCATACAATTTTTTTTTTAAATCTGCTAATAAACTTGAGATAAGAAGCTTTTTGTTTTAATATTAGTGATGCTTTTCATACGATTTTTATTAAAACCAAAATTTCTGAAATTTTTTGTTAAATTTACCAGCACATTTTTTTAATATTTTGAAACAGAACTTAATAATTTTTAAGCATTTATAATTTGCTAACTTTTATTTGCCCAAAAGTAAACTAAAAAAAAAGTAAATGTTTTTAGAGGTTTTTTCAAAACAATTCAACTCACGAGCAGTAATCACTTGAGTCGAAATATTTTGGGAAGCATCATAAAATAAACAAAGGTTCAATTTAAGAAGGATTTTTTCGTAATGCACTTTAATGTACATATGTATTTATGTATGTTAAAATAGCAAACCAAACGATTTTATTGTAATTTATAATATTAACATTTAATAAAAACCTAGGTTTTAAAACCAAAAGTTTTTAAAATTTTTGCATCGAAAATCACTAGGATTTATTATGGATTATTATTATTATAATTAACGATAAATCTGTGTGTGTGTGTGTTATTTTGTATTTGCCATTTTTGGCATATAAAGGTGAATTATAAACTTTTACCGAATATGAAATTGAATGTAACAATTTCTCTTTAAATATATAGCAAGGCAACAAAAATATTTCACACCTCATCGAATATCACTGTGTGGCACATATTTTGTTCATATTGATTATGATTTCGGATTCTGAAAGAGAGATTGATAAGCAGTACTCCTAAATTCACAGTTTTTTAAAGTTATCATTTCTGGATTTCAAAAAAAAAAAAAAAAAAAAAAAAAAAACAAAAAAAACAATGCTCCAGCTTAAAAGCTTTATGATTTTATAAATATCTTGTAAACGAGAAGCTCAAAAATTAATTTATGCGAGTAACATTGGCGTCACCATCTCACTCAACACTTCCTAAAAATATCATTCCCATAGATTGTCAACATAGATTGCCCGACTCTAAATTACAACCCTTCTCCAATAACAGTTTCACAAACAGAATGCCTACCCATAAACAATGCAATTGAAAAGGTTGCAACTAAAATCCAGGATACCCAAAAATCCAATAAACTAAATATTATAATAAATTAATAACTCAAAATATGAAATAAACTTTTTTTTTTCCGGTTACGAAAAATGCAACTTGACAGCGACCGTTGCATTCTTCGCATTTGAATCTTTATGTGTCGATCGGTCATATAATAATCGAGACCAGTTGAGTTACCAAAATGGGAAAGTATTGAGGTCATAAATTGCGAGCAATAGACAAGAAAGAAAAAGTAAAACAATAAAAAGAAAATAGAAATAAGAATAGAATAATAAAGAATAAGAATAACACAGAAAAGAAATTAGAAAATAAGAAAACTAAATAAGTAGGTATAAAATAATTTATTTCTAAGATTGTAAGTCAGTTTACATTTTGATTTAAATAAAAATTGTCGTAAACGCGTAAATTGCGCAGTTATGATTTGTGGCGGCATCATTGCTTTGAGCTTCAAGCTCCCGTTAAGTAGCGCATCGGAAGCTTGAAGCTCATTAATTAGTTTTTGTGGTTTAGAATCAGCTATGCCAACTTGAGGGGAATTCCCCGATTTGCGGGTAGTTTTACATAGTACGGGGAATCGGGGAATGAGCTGTTCTTTTTGCGGAGAATTCGAAACCGTTCAGATTTTAGTTATTAAAGTCAGTAGAGTATTTTTTGTCAAATTTTATGTAATGGAAATCATTTAACTTTTGCAATATTTCATATTTCAGATCTTAAAATCTTCATCTCTTCTTAAGTGGGCCCTAAACTTTCTTGGTTTGAAGAAATCGATTTTAAAAAAAGTGTGTAATTCGAAAGTCTTTCATTTCAAACGTATTTTGTAAAAATTTCAGAGAGAAACTCAGATTGTTTTCATAGATATAGACAATTATAACGCCGAGTGTTAGTCAGGCAAAACAGTTGCCTTCCCTTTCGGCCATTCAGAAAGGCTTAGCTATGCCTTGGTCTAGCAGCTCCTGATTAATAACTCTTAATTCTTGCTGACTAATCTGTAAACTTACAAACTACGGTCAGCCTTCATAAAGAAGATGAAGTATATTTTAAATGTTAAAAACCGATAATAAAAACTTTCAACCCTTTTTTCTCAAAACAAGGTTTTTTGCCATTTTTTATTTGAGCCACAAGAAAGTCCATGCCTTTTCTTTTGAGAACTTTGATGCCCAAAAGTGGGCTGAGGCTTGTTTATCTATCAAAATCAGCGTCTAGTAACTCGAAACACCCCATCTCGTTCAAATTTGATGTGGTAACTACTACCCAATGGGACTAAACTTTGTGCAAGTTTGAGCCCGATAGATTTTGAAAGTGGGTTCCCTTGAAATGAAATCACTCATGTGTCAAAAAAAACTCCGAAGTCTGAAAGAACATTTCTATTAACCTACCAGTCCTATAAAAAATCGTTAAGTTTTTGACCGAGATAGTGCAGGGCCGCTTTAAAATAACAGTCACCGAGGTCAATTTTAAGCCAACGTAAAGGTATTTTTCGTTTTTATAAAATGTTTATATGGAAAGTGCGTATCGTGTTGTTGTAATATAAAATTATACCGGTGCGGGAAATTTGATCGAAAATCGGGGAATTTCTCGAGGTCTATCGGGGAGACAGAAAAAATGAGTTGGCATCCCTGTTTAGAATAGTGTTGACTATTTCAATGCAAGTCTGCATAAAAAGCTTTTGAGCTTCTAATATGTTTCTAGTACAGCGTATAGAATCTTATTTTCAGAATTTGTTTATCAGCGAATCCTAACGGAACTTTCTCCCGCCCAATATGCCATCACAGCCAAGAATATGATTCTCATGAAAAAGTTGTCCTAGTGGAACCACAGATTGATAGAATCTGAAGGTTGGTAAATCTGAATCTGAACGCGAAGGATATGTGGTTGAAAAAAACGAATGCTGAGAGAATCTGAGATTGAAAGAAACTGAAGTTTGTAAAAATTAAGGTTGATAAAATCTGAGGCTGATAAAATATAGGTTGATAAAATCTAGATTTAAGAGAGTCTGAGAAAAATAGAACTTGAAATTCGTGAAATCTGAAACTGTTACAAGTTGGCCGAGTTTGGGCTTGAACGCATCTAAAATTCATTGAATCGGTGATTGATAGACTTTGAGGAAAATAGAAACTGAAGTTGATAGCAACTGAAGTCTATTAAATTAAATATGACGTTATTAGGCTCTAAAACTGATAGATTCAGAAATTGATAGGATGTAAGGTTGTAATAATCTGAATCTGAAGTTCATTGAATCTGAAAGTAACTGAGACTTATAGAAGCTAAAACTAATTGGAACTGAAGTTAATGGGAAGCTCATGAGATTGTAAAAAATAAAGTGGATAAAATCTGAGGGTAATCAAATTTGAATCTGATATGTAATGCAATTTACCTCAAGTTTAAAAGATACAATACTAACCAATATTTTAAAATTTTGTTTCCTTTCCTGAGTTTAAGTTTTGTTATGGCCCACAGCTGATCATGTGGTTTTCAGTGGTAACTTTTCAAGAACTTTTGACAAAGAATTGTGTTGGAGTAATACCGCCTTGGTTCCCTCGGCTATCTTTTCTGGTTTTTATATGATCAAAAGACACTTTTTGTATCTTTAAAAAATATTTAAGAAAAATTTAAGTAATGAAAAGGTTGTTAAAAAATTACCACTGAGGACAACAAGGCTACTTGCGACCCATAAAAATTAAGGTCTTTAGAGGTGAAAAAGTCATGCTCTGATGAAATTTTACATTTGAAATTTGGTTATAGAATTCTGGTCTGGTCTCCATTTCGCGGTATCTTTTCTACAGCGTGGACCCTAATAACTGTCGCACTTCTTTGAAGCGCCCCCATGTTAAACCAAACATGACTAGACTTTTTACCGTTATGCATTTTAATTCTTACATTGATTGTGAAATTAGATGATCTCGTCATTTGTTTGATCATTTCGTTTTAAAAGTTTGTGAGCGATGGAAGCGAAAAGGAGAGCTTATACAGAAATTGTATTTGCAAGGCAAAAAAAAAAAAACAAACGAAATTGTTAAGTTGCTGAAGAAGCTAGGTATTAATCGCAGTTTTGTACAACACACTGTGGCTCGATATAAAGCAACTGGAACTGTTGAAATATCCAAGAAACCTGGCCGATAAATCAACGTTAGGACTTTAGGTCTGGTAGGTAAAGAGTGTGCGTGAGCGAATAAGAAGAAATTGCGCAGTTTCAGGGAGGCAACTACCTCAATGTGAGCCGCAAAACTATCCGAAACATTATAAAAAAAAATTAAAAATGAAAACATTCGAAAAGAAAAGAATACATGGTCATACAGAGCATCAAACAAAAATGCGGAGAGAAAAAAGCGCTCTATTCCTTCAGCGGCACGCACTTTCTGATATTGTGTTTTCTGATGACAAGTTATTCGTACTGCAAAAAAGCCACAACCCACAGAATGACCGCGTATATGCACCGAGGATGTGCGATATTCTCGCCGATAAAAAAGCCATTGAAAGGTATCAAAAAACACCACATCCGTCATGGTTTGGGGAGCCGTATCCAAAAAAGGCAAGCTTCCCCTCCTTTTTATTGACAAGGGCGTCAAAATCATTGCTCAATACTATTTAGACGAAATCCTTGTTAACCATTTTTCTCCTCATGCTTCCGATCATTTTGGCGATGATCCATATTGTTTACAGCAAGACTCGGCCCCGGCTCACACAGCAGGTACTGTTCAGCGCTGATGCAAGGACAATATTCCATGTTTTATTCCGGTGGATGAATGGTCTCCATCGTAGTTAACTTACGATTCCAAAAGGCTATCAGCTGATATTGCTTGTAATAAAAACTTGAGCCAAGGACATCAAGAAGAAAGAAAAGCTTGAAACTGCCATTTCATCTAACTACATACAGTTTCTTTTGAGTATTTACACCAATAATTAATTATTACCAAGGAAGAGAATATGGATATCACTATTGCATTTCGAAGACTCTTATAATAACACGAGTTCCCTTCTTCTTTTGCTTTAACGAACCAGCGGTGATTGCTTTTCTATTCTTACTAATGCACACCTTTGTCTCAAACTTGCGCTGAAATAACTTTTAATTCAAATATTCGTGATTACTTATGTATGTATGATCGATCACTAGATATTTCACTCAAGTTATTATGCTGTCTTCCTTCATATACAAAAACTTTCACATCTACATACTTCATGTGTATGTAAATTTATTTTATTAAGTACTTTTCTCTCTCATACTCCATCCTTTTCTCTCGCACTTTCCTCCATACGTTTCCTTAAACTTTACCCTACAAAAAAAAAAAAAAAACCCAAGTACTTAAGTGACAAAAACGACTTTGCAAAAATTTGCGCTCATATTAAAATTCTTGGCAAAAAGCTTTTGACATAAATTAAAAGTTTTGTCAGCGTAATGTAAAAGGCTTTTCTTTATTACGAAGAAGAGAAAGAAGAAAGTATACGTTACACTCACATATACGCTACTTTACCCTTTACGCCTTACTTCAGGAAACTTATAAGGTTGGCCTTTCCACCTTTTTCTTACTGATGCTGCTGCTGCATGTTGCAGCTGCATATTGCTACTACGTAATGGGGAAGGTTATAGTAGCAGCAGTACTACATATGTAAGTAATTTATTATTCCTTGTAAAACAAACTTCCACTTCCACTTGTTCTTTTTCTTTAACGTTTCTTACCAATATTCGTAGTGAAAATTAAAAGATTTTGTTTTATTATTGTTTGCTTTTGTTGTTTGTTTTAGGGCGAAGTGTGTGTGTAAAAACAAGTGTTTTCTTTTCTGCTTTAAAATAATAAAAGGCGTTCTAGTTATTTTCTACTATTAAGCATGAGTAAAACTGAAATAAGAAGAAAAAAACGAATTTTATTTTGATAGAAATTTAGCAGAAATTAACATTCACTCGATATTTTTTTCTTTTTTTTTTTTGATATTTGTTTTTTATATTTATTTGCAACATGAACATGTCAAATATTCTTTGTATAAAAATTGGTAATTTTCTTCCATTTATCTTATATTCTATACATAAGTATATACATATGTACTTGCATACAAAATTTGACATATTCAAAAACTCTGATTAAAAACTTTTTTAATTAATTTCTATGTACAGATACGAAAGAATATGAAAAAAGTTGAGACTTGATTGTTGTCTTCGATGAAGTTTATACTGCTAAATATGTATGCATAAAAATATCTAGCTGGATTGATAGAAAACTTATGCTGAAGCTATGAATAGCTTAACCTTCATGTTCGTTCACCCGCTAATCATTTGACAAAAAAACAAACAAAAATCAGTTCAAAAATCTTATTACTATTAGAACCGAAGCCCAAACCAAAAATTGGACAAAACTCAATAGCCAGACAAAAACTCAGATTTAAATTCAAACTAAGTTCAAAGCAAAGTTCAGACTAAAGTCAGCAAAAAATTAAAACCAAACCAGACCAAAATTCCGTCTAAAATTATGACTAAATTCAAAACAAAAGTTAATTCAGACCAAATTCAGACCAAAACTCAAACTGAAATTCAAACCAAAACTCAGACCATAATTAAGACCAAATTCAAACTTAAATCCGTATAAAATCTTAGACCAAAGTTCAAACAAAAACTCAATCTCAAAGTTCAAATTCAATTCTAACCAAAGCTCACACCAAAGTCAGACCAAAATTCTAACCAATTTAGACAATATTAAATCCAAATTAAAATCAAACCAAAACTCAGATCAAAACTTTAACTAAATTCAGGCCATAAATTAGACTAAAAGTCAATCCGGAACTCCTACCACAATCCAAACTAAATTCAGAACAAAGTTCAAACCAAACTTCAAGCTAAACCTGAAAATCCACACAAAATCCACACAAAATTCTCAATAAAATCAGACTAAAATTAGACTAAATAGTAGGCCATAAAATCAGGAAGAAAAAGAGATCAAAAAGCAGACCAAAAATAATTATCAAAGTTTCAAAAATATATTTATAATTTGCAATTGAAATATAAGATTCAATGTAGTCCATGTTTATACATTAACCCTCTAGATCCCAAATTTTTGATTGATTAGAAAAAAATTGGAATGGATTAATATTGGCGTAAAAATCATAAACTGGTTTAAAAACCCAAAAAAACGGATGGGCGTGGTTTTATAAAGTGGGAAAGTTTGACCGCCTAAAATTATTTGTTGTTGAATGAGCTTTTTATCAATTTGTTTTACGAAATTAAATATTTTACATACAAAATTCAAAGTCCCAGCTATCCATAGCTAGTTTTTTTTATCTGGATAGTATGACGGAAAGTATTTCATTTATTTTTTTCACTTTTATCTCAAATATAATCAATATAATTAATTTTCCAATTTTTCACAAATTTTTCGCGAACTTCTGTAATACCATCAAAGCTCATAACTAATGCATTTTTTTAAAAGCTAGGGGATTCCCTAAACGATATGATCAAATGTAGCAACAGAAAACTGTTATGGTGGCAATTCCATCCCTTTTGGTGAAGGCCGTGGGCTTGGGAACTAGAAGGTTAAACAATTGAACTGTAGAAAGAATTTTGAAGGTTAAAAGCATTTAAACTTTTGGATGAAATTGCAACCCTCATAGTCCCCTTCATAATAAGGCCACTGTTCATTTTGGGAAATAAATTTGTACAAAGACACATTTGACTTTATAGTGTGATCTAAAAATATCTCAGAGGGGATGCATACATACATTCGATCAACCTTAGTTTCCGTTAACCTCAGATTCAATCCATCTCAGATGTAATCAACCTCAGATTCAATAAGCACCAGTTTCGAACCTCAGGTTCAATTAACCTCAGATTCTTTCAAACCGGAATTTAATCAACCTCAAATTTTATTAACCTGTGGCTCTTAAACTTCAGATTCTATCAACCTTAGTATTTATAAACCTCAGATTCCGTCGGATTCAAGTTTAGCCAATCTCAAGTGCAATTAAATTCAGATTCTACGAATCTCAGATTGAAGTTGAAAAAGTCGGAGGATCATATAATATGAGGTTGATGGAATATGAGATTGGTAGAATTTGTTTTTTACTAACGGTGAGTCTGATTCAAAAGAGTTAAAGTGTAATAGATCTAAAGTTGATTGAATATGAGGTTGAAATATTCAGAGTGTGGAGGTTGATAGAATCTGAATTTGATTAAAAATGTAGTTGCTTGAGTCCAAGGTTGATTGAATCTGACGTTAATTGAATCTGTAAAAAAAAGGCGGGAAATTTAAGCATTTTTGAAGAATTCTCGGAAATATCTCTCTCCAAAAAGGCTGTGAGAAAACTTCATACCATAGATGGAGTCTGAGTCTTCTACTGTTAAGTGCTAATGCACTAAGTTAATGTTAATTAAGTATTAAAGTGGTAAAAATTAGTATTCTTGAAGAAAAACCCAATCAAAACGATTTAGGGAACAAGCTTGAAGAATAGGCATAAAGAAGTTAACTTGGCTAAGGAACATGGAAGGAAAAGAAAGTATAACATCACAATTGGGGCAGTTCAGATCTTCGTCATCCTGTTAATGCGAAATGTTTCTCTTTTAGGAGAAAGAAGACGATTTGATATCTAACGACAATTAAAAACCTAAAAAAAAATACTAAAACCAAAAAAGGTAGGTCCTTTAGGTTTTAATTAAAAAAATAAAAATAAAAGTGCACAGTGAATGCGCAGTGAAATTTAATTATATGTTTTTTTTCTTTCTCTGCTTCCTTATATTTTCAACACGTGCAACAAGTTTTACATATTCAAGTTTTAAATATTCCAGTATGTGAAGCTTCAGTACCTAGGCAATATTTTTCCTGATCGTCCACACAAGGTTTAATACAAACTTTGTCAATAATTCTTTACATTATACGTAACCGATCCAAGGAATGTTATAGCAGAAAATTCTACTTAAAAGCTTTTATGCTCGCTGCTAATTTTTGGGCTGCTTTTCACTGTTATATCATGCCTAGGATACTTCTAGTAGCATATACACATACATACAAAAAGAGGATATCAAAAATTAATTTCACTGAACACTGATGGATTTGAAAGTGTAATAATTTATGAGCATTTGAGTATAAAGAGTGACAAAGGAAACGTGTGCGCGACAGTGCGACAGTTAATGCCATGCGAAATGAAATGCCTTGCCGCGCCAAATCTCTTCCTGACTTGTTAAAGACATATATAAAAAAACAAAAGGGCGTAACGTTGGAAGACAACAGACAAAAGAAACTTTTTCAATAATAAATAAATCAAAATGTCATAAACGCGTAAATTTTTTTTTTTTTTTTAGCAAATTCTTGACGCTGCTGCTGCTCGATGTTGTTGCTGCTTGATGCCTGACACTATTTAGCAACAAAAGTGGAAAAATAAGAATAACTTGTTTTTTCTGGAGATATATTAAGCTTCATTTGACTTATGTACATGCATATATGCATAAGCAAAGAATGAAATAAGTTAATGTACATTTAATAATATGTCAGTATCAAAAAGACTATGATTGCTGCTCACATATGCGCAGACAGATAAATAGGCAGACAGACCGAGAGACAGTCAGACAAAGAACAGCACAACAACAGACAACAAAAGTCAAAAGAGACATGCACAGGTGTCGTAAATGAAAATAAAAGTAAACGCATTTCCGTTTTCCTTCCGGCAGATAAAAGAGAGAATGTGTATGAAATAGAGCGCCTGAGAGTATGCAACAAAATATACGTAACAAGTAATTTTGTCGTTTTTTCTTTTTGTATTTATATTTTTGACAAAAATCTGTTACACAATTTATTGCAAAATAATTTGTTGTTATTAAATTTTTCTTTTACACACATATTTGTTTTTTTTTTTGCCAAATGTTCTCTTTCTCTTTTTCTGCTTCTTCTTCTTCTTCTTCTAAAGAAAACTGCAACTGCCTTCTACGACGCATTAAAATATTAAAAATTCTTTCTCATCTTTTTAGCTTAAAGAAAATTGTTATGACGCTAAAGTTTTTCTGCCTGTACTTATTGTAAAAATAATTTTGTTATGACATTAAATTGTTTTACTGACGCTCATTCCAATTTATCTCCCTGTGCCTGCTTCTTTCTCTGCTCTTCTGCCTTTGCTGAATTTGCCCTTTGTGTGTTTTTATGCGGTTAAATAAATTTTATTTGAAAGATTTTGTTTATTTTTTTTTCTTCTGTTTGGATGACATTCTTTATGAAATAATGTTGTTAACATATTGGCGTTGTTGTTGCTGATATTGTTACTGTTGTTTACCAACTTTTTATCTACGAAAATTTTCAATAAGAATTTCTCTTTGAACTTACATGGTAGCTACTTAGATGTCCTCAAATATTTATACAAATATTAAGAGCAATAATAATGGCATAGAAGCTAATATTTATGTAGTATAGGAGATAAGATTGAATATCTGAATTAGGGTAAACTAAAGTTGCCTCTTGACAAGAATATATTATCCTAAGACAAATGGCTTTCTGACTGTCAAATTTTGTCTGTTCAAATTTTTTCTCATTTTTGCTTCTACACGACATTGCACAAAATGGATCAGAAGGCGACCGCGATAGTTCTTTCGAGTATAATGGTTATTATAAATGCAATTCAAAAGAAAAAAAAATTAGAATTACAAATAATTAATTTGTACTTATAAATTTGTATCCTTCGAACTTAAAACCTACTACTGAACCCTTGCTTATATTTGAGAATGTACATGAATATTTTAATTTTCACTTTTTCTAAGTATTCTTCTGCATCTTTTATGGTACAACAGTCCATGGATGACTAATTTCGAGCTTTTTGCTTCCATTCATGTTGTGTAAGTTATATTTGTACACGAATTAATGCCGAATCTGAACGGAGACTTCTTAGGTTGTTGGGGCTTTTGCATAAAGAAAACTGAACACACCGAGACCTATTGGTACATTGTGATACTCTATGGGACGAGTAGTTACCTCTTAATCCCACCTAGTCAAACCATTTTGTGATTTCTATAAAGCGAAGTGAGTCTCTGATTTCAGAGGATGCAAGTTCTGTAATTCTTCCACAGAAAGGTTCCCCTAGAGTTTTTTCTCTCCGCACCGCTAGAACCAGGCAGTTACATATAAAGTGGAAAATAGTTTCTTCTTCCTCTTCTATTCTGCAGCTTTGGTAGAAGTCATTGTAGGGAAAGCCTAGTCTGCGGGTATGATTGCCGATAGAGTTATTAGTAAAACATTAGAAAGATTTTATCGCCGCTTAGCTATCAGCGAGAATGTAAATAAATAAATATGTATCCTTACAGGATATCTCGTTACGTCTTATCAGATTTGCAGCTTCAGTGCGTTGAAATATTCAGACGGTCAGAGTGAACCCCACCCCCAACCTCGCCATCCGATTTTGAGCCATTACTATACACTTCTATGGCATCATGGCGTATCGCATTACCCGCACTCCACTCTTGACGAGTTGGAATATGTGTGTTAAAGCTGTTGCCAAAGGATAGTGAGGAGAGGGTGAGATCGATAGATTTGGGAAGATATTTGGTTTCACCTAGTATCCTACCATGACCATGATTAGTTTGGGACCACTTACGTAACGTATTCAGTCTTACAGCTGAGATTGAAGACGCTTGGATCTTACGAAATAAATCTATTAGAAGAAGATCTAGAATAGTGTAAAATGCTTTTGAAGGTGTAGTTTTCGGTGCTCCTGCAATCAACATTGAAGCTAGTCGCTGTACTTTGTCTAATTCTTTGTGATGGGTGCTCTTTAAGAAGAGAGTTGACCAAATAACTACGCCATGAAATAGAATTGGGTATATGACACTGATATACAACCCCATAATCACTTTGGGCTGTAATCCCCATTTTCCATTCCCCCTCAGCTGACCTGCACTCATAGAGATCTATTGTGGCTTTACGTACTCTCTATGACATATTGCCACGCCAGTTGAATTTCCTGCCAAGGATTAGGCCAATCTGACTTGTTCCGAGACGATAAGTGAACTACAATTTAAAGTTGATGGATCGAAAATTGGTATAGAGTGCTTACGAGTAATGATAGTCCTCGGACGCTGCACCAGGATGACAAAAGATTCAGTGCTCGTTACAATAAGTCTACAAGTGTGCAGAGGAATATCCCTGAAGTGACGATGATGACCTCGTCCGCATAGGCAATTACTCTGCATCCTTTTGTTTCAAGTTTTAATAGAAGATCATTAACTGCGAAGTTCCAGAAGATCGGAGAGAGTACTCCTCCTTGCGAAGTGCCTCTGACCGCCAACCTTCTGATGGAAGTGGGCCTAGCTTACCGTTTATGATTCTATTCTTTAGTATAATGTCGACAAAAGCCGCAATAGAGTCATCCTCCCCCAGGTCAATCAGTGATGAAGTAATAGCCGATGAGAGCTTGTTATTGAATGCGCCTTCTATGTCAAGACGCCCGAAAAAGTTCAAAGATGAAGAATTGAAGGCATTACTCGAAGAAGATTCATGTCAAACGCAACAAGAACTTGCAGAATCTTTAGGAGTTGATCAATCAACCATTTCTAAACGATTAAAAGCATTGGGAATGATTCAAAAGCAAGGAAATTGGGTGCCGTACGAATTGAAGCCGAGAGACGTCGAACGACGATTTTTCACATGTGAACTGCTGATTAAACGACAGAAAGGAAAGGGTTTTCTGCATCGTATTGTGACTGGCGATGAAAAGTGGATACGTTAAGATAACCCAAAGCGTAAAAAATCATGGGGACCGCCCGGACATGCATCAACATCAACGGCAAAGCCGAACATCCACGGATTCAAGCTCATGCTGTGTATTTGGTGAGATATGAAAGGTGTCGTGTATTATGAGCTGTTGAAAACGAATGAAACGATCACTGGCGACCGCTACCGACTACAATTGATGCGTTTGAGCCGAGCATTAAAGGATAAGAGGCCAGAATATGAGAATAGACACGACGAAGTTATTCGTCAGCACGACATTGCTCGGCCGCATGTTGCAAGGCAAGTAAAAACATACTTGGAAACGCTGAAATGGGAAGTGCTACCCCACCCGCCGTATTCTCCAGACATTGCTCCTTCTGATTACCACTTGTTCCGATCGATGACACATGGCCTGGCTGAACAGCACTTCCGTTCTTTCGAAGAACTAAAAAAATGGGTCGATTCGTGGATAGCCTCAAAAGATGAGGAGTTCTTTCGACGCGGAATCCGTATGCTACCAGAAAGATGGGAAAAGGTTGTGGCTAACGATGGACAATACTTTAAAGAGCAAATTTATAATCACTTTTCCACAATAAATGTCCAAATTACGAAAATCGAGTTTATACATTCATACTCCCAATACTTCCGGTGGTACACGTTTAGTGCTGCTATTTTCAGCAATTGGATTAGCTGTATTTGTGCAACATGGAAAGCGAGTGTCAACAAGGTGTTCAATCGTTACTGCACTGGATGTAGTCCAGCTATAGTCAGATCTCGCTAAGTTCGGGGGCTTCTTACTCTTGAAAGTTTGCGATGGCCATCCAAGAAAAAAATTTATATTTTCTTCTTTTTTTTTTTGATTTTTTTTTTTTTTGAGAATTGAACCTGGACGCCCAGCGAAGGAGTCCAGCACAGTATCCTAAGTACTAAGTACGCTACGGTATCCTAAGTACTTTTAAGTATTATCTTTTTGAATGATAGAAAACCTGTAACTATCTTACTTGATTGTTCTATGAAGTCAGAATGTATATGTACATCAAGGGAGAAGGGCGCAACACCAAATTTCTGAAGAAAGGATTAAAACCTCCTTCTTCGAAAAATGTGTAAAAGAAGAAGGTTGATATGGTGCGATAATTCCCAGCCTGATGTCAGTGAAAGAAAGTTTAAGAAAGGAGTATTATAAATAAAGGTTTTTCTATTGGCATAATTCCTTAAATAAACCATCAACCTTGTAGGTAGTCCTACATACTAATAACTTTCATGGAATTTCTACTGCACCTTTCTAATTTAATCATAATCTTTAAGTGCATAAAACAAAAGGGTAATACTGCATAGCAAAAAAAGGAATATTTCAGATATTTAAATTCAATTTATCTACCATAAATAGTAATATACCTTATAATATATAGGGGAGAAGTGTCGGTTGTGGGCACCCATTTCATTGTTACTCATAACTTTTGACCAAATGCATGTAATACGGATGTATAGGTATTTACCGAAAGCTAGAGACTTTAACTAACGACTAATAAAGAAACGTCACCGATTTTGTCAAACAGAAAATTGTTTTTTCTGATTTTGTAAAGTGATCATTTTTGGCCAACCTGTTTTTGTGGTTCGGTTGTGGGCACCCTAAGTAAATCTGCAGGAAATGAAAAAATATAAAGAAAAACTACCACAAATATTGGAAAAATGAATGTTTATTAATTTTGCAAGCCCTTAGCATTATTCATCTTCTAAAGTACAATTTTTAGATGTGAAATAGCCAGCACGCATGTTAGCACACTTTAGATGGAAAGGCCGATCATATTCGTTGCAATTGATGGAGTTCAAGGTGGTTAGTTTTTGCGGCAAAAGTTTTAAACAAATCATGCAAAAAGTCAACATCTACGTCCAATAACGAGGACTCCTTTGCTATAACACGCTTGGCTGGAATGGGCTTGGCGTGTTTAGCTCGTGTCGCTTTCTTGACTGCCTTAGCGCGTTTACCTGGGGCTGCTACCTTTGCTGCCTTGACGCGTTTACCTAGTGTTGTTTCCTTAGCTGCCTTGGCATCTTTTTTAGCATTTCGGTCAGCTGCTTTCTTCTTCAAGACAGAAAGTACATCCGGAGAGGTCAGCACCGAGATATCCATTGCTTTTGACCACGATTCGATCGCTTCTTCGGCGCCACACCGCGCTCCGGACCAACTTCATCCAAAATTGATAGGTTCCTCTTATACGAGGCGTAAGAAATCGAAGTAGAGGGCTCTGGAGTTGTTGACTCTGGAGCCATCGACTCTGGAGTGAACGGCTCTGGATTGATCGGCTCTGGAGTGATCGGCTCTGGAGTGTTTGGCTCTGGAACATGTTCGACGGCTTCAATATAATCAGCTTCACTGAAAATGTCTGGATTGAATGGCCTGATACCTGCCGCACGGAAACCAGACTTTATGGTTTTCGGTGTCAACGCCAAATCAAGCGTTTTGCAGATCAAACCAACCAGGCCTAAAAAAAATCATCATCGACAATATTTCACTATTTACAAAAGTAAATACATTAATTTAAAAACTAATAACATGCTTAACATTTTTGCTAAAGTAATTTCAAAAAAATTTTCTTCTTGCCGACATTTTTCATTTTCCGTCGGTAAGTGTCAGAACAAAAACATTCCATTGTACCGACATTTCATTGTAAACACATGAAAAAATGTGTCAATACTATTTTTAAAGAAGTTTTTCAAAAAAAAATGGGTGCCCACAACCGAACCAATTTCGGTGCGCACAATCGAATGTCAAATTTGAATCACAAAGTATAATATATTTCCTCAATTAATATGTATTGCACTTACCTTTTGGATCGGTTTTATGCTGCTTAGAGTACTTTAAAAAAGGCTCAAAGTTAATCTCGTGGTGTTTTGCTTGCACAGAAAAATAAATTAGTTCGCTAAAAAAAAGCTAAAAAAAGCAGACGCGTGTATTTACTTCGTTGTTCGGTGCAAAAGTGACGTGCTGTTATGAAAAACAAATGACATTGGTCAGACTAACCTAACCTGATTTCCATCAATAGATACCCAGGGGTGCCCACAACCGAACCGTGCCCACAACCGACACTTCTCCCCTATTTATTCCTTTTTTCTCAATATAATTCATACTTACTCATATTAAGTTTTTCATCCAAATACTTGCACAAGTTAAAAAGTCTCAAAACATCAACAACAAAAACAACTTACCATAATAACAACAATAACATAATCTAAACCAAATCTTAAAATCAAATCAACTTCTTAAGTGCTTCAATAACGTGTCTTGCATACATAACTAAGTGTTGTGTATGTATGTGTGTGTGTAAATTTATTCCTTTGCACTCACAGCTTTCTTGCAAAGCACACATACTCATACACAATCCAAAACAATAGTTGCTACTGTTGGTTGCAATAGTTGCTATTGCTATTGTTATGTTGCAGGTGCCATGTTGACACTAATGTCACAATAGCAATGACAATATTTGCTTGTTTCATTCTTTACTTTGGTTTTTTGTTTGCTTATTTGCTTTTTGAGGTTTTTCACTTGTGATTTTTATTATTGTTTTGTTATATACATACTATATGTAGACAAACAAACAAACAAATCTAACCATATAAGCATATACATACATAGACACATATGTATGTATGGATGAGGAATTTTTTTTTTCTTTTTTTTTGTGTTGTGGGTGAGAGGTTCACTCCTTTATTTTTTGCTATTTACCTTTGTACACATAACAATAGTTGTAGACAATATATTTTTTATTTTGTTGATTTTTCCTTTTTTTATACATACATGTATGTAGGTTCATATCTATGCAAAACAATAACAACAACAGCAGCAAGTGCAAGTGGTTGTTGCTGTCACAAATGGAATTGTTGACGCTTGATATGTTGCGCGCTTAAGTATGAAAATTGTTTGAAATGTTGAAATTTGCATGTAGTGGACCTTTTTCATCGCCTTTTCTTTTGTTTGCAATGTGGTTTGTATGTATATATTTAAAATTAGATTACAATCACTACACAAACATACTTACATACATTCCGAAGTATTTATGTCCATATGTAAAAAATAACAGAATAAAGAAATTGTTTGAATAATTCTAATCCTAGTAGTTCAGTATCATGATTTTGACCTAGTGTGGTTACCCCATGAAAATAAATTGCAGCTTTTCGTCATTATGAGAAAAAGAGAGTCGTATTCATAATCTTCAAGGGGGCTAGAGCAGGAGAACACTTAGTTCATTGCTCTTGAAAAGCTGGTCGAACCTGTCCAGAATTAAAATCATTCGTGTTAACACCAGAGAATTTAAGAAGAGGTTTTGGGGTTAAGCTCCTTCTTCCTTCCCCCTCCCCCTCTCATACATTTAAATCATTGGTCAAAACAAACAAAAAAAATTTAAAGATATGATGAAAATTCAAGTTACATCTTTTTTATAATTTTTTTTTGATAAAATTTCTTTGGTCGCTTTTAAAATTCTTTTGAGAGTTTGAAGTTCATGTAATAGAAACGTTAACGCTAATTACCGAACTGGCAAGATTTTGTTTAATTTGAGCTGTGGCTTTAGTTGAGCTGAAGTATCAGAAAAATAAAACAATGGATGTGTGCAAGGCACGCAAGATATTTGATGTGTAAACAGTTAAGCTAACTGAATGTTATATACATAAGCTCACATATGTATAGCCATATATAGGGATTTAATGTATAATCTATATGCTTAGGTAATTAACTCAAATTAAAACAATTCTTTTATAAACTTAAAAACTTATTAGATATCATTATCTTTTATATATAATAGCCCAATTTACCATAAATTGCAAATGGTCTTGCATCATTGCAAATGCAAATTTTTATTCCATATCACATATATTTGTTGTTGTGATAGCATAAATATTTTGCAATTGCACCAAATCATGAATAGGGCTGATATGTTGTAGTTGCATTATTTTTCTTTTACTCAATGCATCGGGATCTATATGCTCGCATATACGCAGCTGCAATTGCATCCTTTTTTTCGCGCTTTAAGTTTTTCTTCCTGTCGATTTGAAATTTTATTAGATGTGAAAATTTTACATAACGTCGCCTGAGAATTGATTTGGCGTATAGGTATATGAATTTGTACACACATACGTCAAATCAATTCTCAGGCGACGATAAGTGCTTCCGCATTTAACCTTAGAAAGGCAACAGGGATGACTAGTCACCCCACTACTTTGTAAAAGCACCGCAAAGAGAGTTGTCTTAACTGCATTTAATAAAAATAAAAAAGAATGTATTTTCTTTGAAGTAAATAAGTGATTTTATAATAAATAAGTTTGATTTTTTCTGTTTAGCATTTTTGCTATTTACATAGATAAAAAAAGTGTTGCCTTTCTAATGTTAATGTACAAAGCAAAATTTTTATAATGGCGTGATTTGCTACCATTATCACTGCATTTTGTTTATACATTTATTGAAACCTAGATTCCTTATTACTTAATTTTAATGCAATCTAACTAACCGAATGCAAAACCTATCAAACGCCTGTGTTTGCTACGGCGACTTCTCTGCTTGTATGGTATAGTCGATCTCCACACGTTTACCACCAACAAATAATTTTGCCACGAATAAATGTACACACACATTTTGTTTTCGTATGAACATATATGTGTGAGTAAATTGATCGAAAAATAAACTAACAAACTACGCTCGTATATTAATTTCTGCCTCTCTTCTTCTCTTCTTTCCTCTCTTTGTTGTTTAGAGTAGCACACTCATGCCGCGCAGTAGTGTGAGCGAGAGGGGAACTGGACGTTACAGTTATCTTACATCTTACGTTACAGTTATTCTTACATTTTACACATTTGAAATTTTGCCCATACCGTGAGCTAAAATGTTTACACATCAATACGCTCAATGAAATGACGACTGCTCAGTATAATTTTTGCTGATCATAAAGTGATCAATTTGCGTTCATAAAACACACAGGTAGCAGTGGCGGAGCAGAGGCGTCTTCTGAACGTGACCATTTTAGGTTTCACTGCAAATAGTCAACATGTAGACAAGAAATTGCTAAGCCACTGAGAAAAAGTCGGTAGAAATTGCCTCGCCATCACAGCAACAGATTCGGTTTGCTGTTCTTTACGGATTTCGGCGTAAACTCAAATCTGTGGATCAAATTTATTGAGTCCCAAAAAGCATATGGGCCGAAATTTAGACTGTTACATTGCAATCGAACGCACTTTTTGGCATATATCTCATCAATACCATATGAAATCACACTCTTTTATGATTGCATATGAAAAAAGGCCTCAAGACTCAAATTCCACCTTTATGAACTTAAAGTCCATTCCCTGTTGTTTTTGAGTTATACACCTTTTAAGGCGGACTGTTACGTTACATTTTTTGGAAGTGATTTCGGAGGTTGCCTTGCATGTAAACAAAAGTCAGCGAATTTAGTGGATCCCTTTTATGTCTGAATGCCTTGTTTGCAAGCTAAAAGAGCAAAGAAACGCCTAAAATCATTAATTTATTGAAAAATAATGTTTTTGAACTTGTTAAAAGCATACATGTTCGGACTGTTACGTTACATAAGCGAAATTAATACAATAAAGCATATTAAGTGAGTCAAAACGTATATTTATTGGTTCTTTGCCTATTAGATAAGTTTAAATTTACTTTATGGTAACTTTTACTTCGTTTATAACATTGCACATTAATGCACAATTTAAATATCAGATTTAAATTTACATAATTCAAAAATTAAAGAGATAATTAATTTTATCCTTGTTTGGCAGTAATGAAAGCCAATATTTTTCCTTCAATGACTTTGATCTGGTGGGTCAATGCTATGTCGCGAATATTTTTTGCATCAGCAAAAATTTCAGCTGCATTTAACATACTATTTATAGCAGTGAAGTTACCCTAAACAACTTCTTCGATGGCGATTTTTTATTCGTACCGAATGAAATGCAGCAATGAAATCTGATGTATAATTTACAAGGCAGTTCCGAGCTAGAACCTGTTTTCGCACGACTATTTTTGTAGTTGCACCAATATCAAAAGTACATCCTTTTCTATGGGACGTTCGAATACATTTTTATTCCAAATTCGGCTTCGAAAACAGGAATCATTGCTGAAAAGAATTTATTTTTGAATTGCGATGATGATCCGTCGTTCCGATATTTCAAAACCTTCAGTGATTTTTGCATTCCGGTAAGAAACTTCCACCCGAAAAGAATGATGGTTTCTTTTATGTGCGGTTTCTAAGAATGAATAGCACCGCCGATAATGAACTAGAAGCAATCATTTTATTCGATCGCTTGTGATCGTCTCTAAGAGGATGAATCTCGTGAAGGTCGTTCAAAATCTTCGATTGATGTTATAAGTGTACCTCTGGTGAAGTTCAAAATTGACGAAGATCCATGATTGACTCAGGAAATGATTGCTGAAAAGAACTGGGCTTGAGCCATGGTTGTATCGCCAATATTTAGGGATCATCTTGGATACACGAAGACGTCAGCACGATGGGTTCTTCGAATTTTAACTGATGCCAAAAAAAAGAGGCGCGTGTGCGATTTGCCTAATATTTTCGTCAAAAATTTAAAAATGAAAATTTCAGCACCTTCAATAAAATTTGTAAAAGGTGATGAAGCTTGGTTCTTCATGTATGGCCCAGGGACGTAGCAAAAGTCGATCATATGGAACCCAGAATGTGAATTAGAAACAATCAGCAGAAGTCAACGGCAAAAGTAATAATATCTATTTATTTTACCAGAGAAAAAACTGTAGCTGTTATTCCTCTGAAAACTGGAAAGGAGGTAAATGCTAAATGATATACTGAAATCTGTTTACCACAAATTTTAGAAAATTTGTTAGGAAACCAGGAAAAAGATGAACTACGACGCTAATTTTGTCATCACGATAATGCCCACTCACACTGCTGAAAAAAACAAACACATCCATTGCGTTCTCAGGGATTGAAGAAATTCGTCCAACACCATATTCTCCAGACAAAGCGCCATGTGATATCTGGCTGTTTCCAAAAAAAAAAAAAAAAAAAATTGATAAGGAAGGTCTTCGGCAATAATGAGGGGATAATTTATGCAGTTAATGTCGAAGCTACAAACCTAAAAAAGCGGATTTCGAGGATTGTTTTTTGAAGTTGAGAAGTGGATCTACCGGATTCAAAAATGTATAGAAATTAATGGCAATTATTTTGAAAAATGTTCTTTGCAGCCAACTAAGCAAACTTTTCTAGTCCCTCAGTTTAAGTGTGTGGGTGACAAACAGATGCCGTAATTTTGTTCACCTGCTCAAAATAAGCAACTTTCTCTCGAGCCTGAAACATGTCAAAGTCGGAAAAAATAAATAATGTTGACCTCTTACAAATATCAAAATTATTTGATTGTGAAAATCGGAGTACAAGACCAAATCAGGCAGCTAGAATTAGCTTTGAAAATATACTCATTTGCCAATTGAAGTTTGCTTTAGAAAGCCACAAAAAGAAAATTCACGTAAAATCTCAAATTAATGAGTCGGATGTGAAAAACACTAATATGCCACTTGAAAAGCTACTGAACTTCCCAAAAACAATTGAAAATTATAACAGTATTGCAAATAAAGCTCAACCAATATTATTTACAACAACCCTCATTATATTTAGAAAAGAAAAGCTTTCGCTAAAAGCTACTCAAACCATCGACCAAACAAATATTTCACACTCATATTGCTAAGCGCCACAAACAATGTAAAGGAATCTTTGGCATTCGTATCAAATTTTGTGCTTCAGTAAAATAAATAATCAAACACATTCTAGACACGTTTATATATTTTTTTTATAAGCAAAAATAAATATTCTTTAATTTTCTTTAAATCAAAATTTAAATATTCAATATGTTATTCAATAGAGACTACTGGAAGAGTGTAATACAGGAGATTGAATATGCCGCTTACCTCAAAAGCCGCCGTCGTCGTATTAAGAATTATGATTTGTCAGTGACATTGCCGGATACTTTGCGCAAAAGAGTCGATAAAATAATGCCCTATGGATTTGAAAATTATGACCGTAATGTTTATATTGATGAATCAACTGTTGTCACACCGAAGTCTCTGGGCATTGCTGATGATGCCGAAGATCAAGCTGAAAAGAAGGAGAAGAAAAAAGTAATCAATTTAGTTCCCAGAAATAGTGCTATCAATAAAGTTGAAAGTATATCTTTCTAGGTAGCCTACAATGAGAGTACTTGCTCGGAAATTGAACGTTTGGAAAATGAATTTGTGCAATTTGATATGAAAGTAGATATGCCTGTGATGCGTAAGGCGAAGACGAAGAAACGCATAAACTGGACATCGAAATATATTTGTCTAGGGCGCAGGGAACGTGTGCACTGGAAATCGAAAATCTATCATCTGGAGCGGCGTATGTGGGAGAAAAGTCTGGATGAGCAGGCAGAGCAATTGATGGATGCGGTGAGTGTGGAATTTTAAGATTAATAAGTAGAAGTCTGATGATGATGCCATTCCACCTCACAACTCAAAAGCAACAATATTGTAGCATTTTCATTATGACTTAACTCATCTGCATTGGAAAAAAATCATCATAGAAAATTAAAAGAATTTTTTTCCTTTCCTTTATTCTTGCAGTCTGCTGAACGTTTCACCGAATGGCTAAACTCATTGGGCAGCAATCATGAATCGGATATGTCGAAAGCTCAACTGAAAGCACTTTTCTCCATTGAAGGCGACCGAAAGCTTCTAGCTTCGATACAAACCGAACCCAAAGAGGTTAAGGCCATTGCTAAAGCTGTAGCAGATAAATGGAATCTACCGGAAGTAAGAAAAAAAAACAGCTTTATGTAAGCAACAAACCCACCCTTAACTTAACTTCTCTTCAATCTCCATAGATGGCCATCGAATTGAAATATGAAAATTATATTAAAAGCTTATTAAAAAATATACCAAAAGAAGTGATTAAAGTTGCTTTTGGTCGTACAGTACCATACAAAGAACGTCCATGGGTTCCTTCAGATCGTGATCAACCGATTACAACTGTTTTTCCAAATGAATTACTCTCCGGTCAGAAATTATTCAAGGGTATTGGACATCTACGTTCGGTTAGAGCTTTACGCGAATTCTATAGCACTCATCCACAAATTGAAAAACCCGATTACTTGGTTAAGTCTGGTATTTTTAAGGTTCAAGAAGAAACGACGACTAAACAGGAAATACCATTGTATGAGCTTTTAAAATTAAAATATTAACATGATTTAATTGTTGTATTGAATATAATAAAAGAAAATTCATATGATTTAGTATATCGTCTTACTTCATTTGCCAAACTTATAGTAGCACAAAAAGCCGCCATGAAGTTTTTTAAACCATCTTTATAAGGAGAAGGGCAATTTAGCTGAAATTAATTGAAGAAATATTGAAGACTCTCTTTAAAAAGGAAACCTTTTTTGAAATGAACATGAGGAAACAGTTGAACAATTCAGACTGTCATGAAATTTCAAAAAAAAAAATTATTGATTAGTTATCTAATAAAGAAACAAGAGAGTATCTATATCATTGGAATACAAAATTTCACTTTAAAATTATAACATGAACCAAAGTATGTTTTCTAAACTAAATCGTGGACGCTGAATACGAAAATCACATTCATTTTTTTTTCCAAGGGTAAGTTATCGAGATATGACAAAATAACTGTTTTTTAGGTTACAGTTTTACTTACAAGCTAATATCTATTTACCTATAGTATCGACCGATCCAAGTTGTATATGATAGGAATTATAATTATACATTCTGTCAAATAAGTACCCGGAAATTCTCATTTTAAATTTTCCCTCTGAGAATATTTCAAAAAAATTTTTTTGCACAACTGTCAACCACTATTCTGTGAATTTTTATTGCTATGTGTCATTTAGTTTGGTTACGGCATCATTAAGAACAAGTCAACCTTTTGTGTGCGTTGTGATTTTTACTATGGATAAAAATATCGAACAAAGAGTTTGTGTGAAATTTTGTGTTTCAAACGAGATTTCTTGTGCCAAAACGACATGTTTTTGGTATGCGGAAAGTCTCAGCGCGATTGGTGCCAAAAGATCTGAATTTTCTTCAAAAAGTGAATCGCAGTAAGGTGGCTGAAGACATGCTTGAACGCGTAAATTCCGATCCAACGTTCATCGAACGCATCATAACTGGTGATGAGACATGGTTTACGACATGCAAACAAGTCAACAATCATCAGAATGGCGCGCCAAAAATGAGCCGAAACCGAAATCGCAACGCACACAAAAGGTTGACTTGTTCTTAATGACGCCGTTACCAAACTAAATGACACATAGCAATAAAAATTCACAGAATAGTGGTTGACAGTTGTGCCAACCTGGGAAAAAAAATTTTTTGAAATATTCTCAGAGGGAAAATTTAAAATGAGAATTTCCGGGTACTTATTTGACAGAATGTATTACTCGTCTTATGCGTCTATGTTCGTTAAACTTGGATTATAAATGACTGAGATATATTGAAAGTTAAATTTTCGTGTGATTTTCGAAAAATTTAAGTTTTCTTTCCCACAAAAAGTAATCATAAAATCTGAAGTTTTATTTTTTAATAGATAGACCATTTCATTACCAAACATTTTAAGCATAAAACGATAGCAATCGGATCAAAAATGACAAAGTAATCAATCAAAGTGGCCAATTACTCTTGAAGGCGCAACATGCCTACACGAGGGGTAAATCTCCACTACTATGGGTACTAGCGCTTAATAATATTCTACTGGAACTCAACAGAGGTGGAGTAAAAGTAGTCGCGTACGCAGATGACGTCGAGATTTTGACAACAGGACAGTTCGTATCAACAATAAGTGAACTACTGGAAAGAGCGTTGGGCAAACTGAACGCATGGGCCACGAGAAGTGTAAACCCCAGTTCACAACAAAAACCAAAATACCGCAGTATAAACTACCATCGCTGAATGGTATTGAGATTCCGTTATCAGATAGAGCTACGTATCTACGAGTGCTACTAGATCCAAAGCTCAACTGAAAAGATAACGTGGAAAAGCGATAACTTGCAGAAGGATCATCAGTAGGAACTGGGGCCTAAAGCCCAAACTAGCGCTCTGGATGTACACGGCCATAATAAGGCCAATTGTAACTTACGGAGCGCTGGTATGGTGGCCTGCTCTAAATAAACAATATAATGTCAGAAAACTAAATAGTCTCCAACGTGCAGCGTGTGCAAGCATAACGGGAGTAATAAGATCATGCCCAGCGGAGGCACTGAATGTCATCCTAAATCTATTACCAATTGACATCCAATTAAGACAGCGAACACAGCCACCAGATTGAGAGAAGGAGGCGTGTGGAACGCCAGGCCGTTTGGCCACAGTAAAATCCTTGAAGGCCAAGGGCAAAATGGCAAAGTATCAGACTATATCACTCCAGAGCTGGACTTCCGAAAGAAATTTGAAGTTAAAACTCCCACTCGTCAAGGAATGGACAAGAAGTCTCTTGATCGAGGAAAACTCGGCCAAAATCTATACCGATGGATCCAAGATGGATGAAGGTGTAGGTGCGGGGTGTTTTCTGAGGATCTGGAGGTCTCTAAATCCTTCACATTAGGGAACTCAGCTAGCATCTTCCAAGCAGAAGGTCTCGAAGGCATATGCCTCGAACTATCGAAGGCATATATACTTTTCGATAGTCAAGTAGTCCTTTTAGCCATCAACTCACCAACAACCAACTCTGAGATCATAAAACAATGTAAAGATGAGTTGAACTCACTGGCGTGTATAATGCGGATCGGCCTCGTCTGAGTACCTGGGCACAGGAACATAGAAGGAAACAAGGAAGCGGGCGCATTAGCAAGGAGAAGGGCTTCCCACAGCGAATCGGAGACGGTAGCTGCGGGTAGCCCGCTCAGCGCTCTTAAGAGAGAACTCTATTTGCATTACCAAAATCAGGCAGAGACCAGATGGAATAATATTGGCTCCTGCAAAATAACCAAACAAACTTGGCCCAGATACGACAAATCAAGAACCGAAGAGTTGTTGAAAAGGCCAAGGACTCACATCTTCAGAATTACTTAAACCGTAGCAGGCCATTGGCCGATTGGGGACTACGCCGAGAAAATAGGATGGCCCCACAACGACAGATGCCGTAACTGCAACCAAAATGGTTCCAAAGAAACAGTTTTCCATTACCTATGTGAGTGCCCAAGTTTAGGGGCACTGAGACACAGAACGATGGGAAAGTTCGTAATGAACAGCCTAAGCGAGGTCGCAAAAATAAAAATAGAGGACATCAACAGGTTTATCAACAAATCAAGATGGTTTGAATAAACCACAGATCAGTGGTTCTAATAGTGGTGTACCAAAATGGCGCCTAGGCGCTAATAGAGTCTGGGTTTTTGTCACCTGAATTTTCGGATTTTAAATTTTTTTATCATTGAATAAATCAATAAGGAATCAGCTTTCAATTCACCGTAACTAAATCAAACTTACTAATATCATTGTATTTTTCCAACATTACGTCGATGAGTTGGGCATGATTGTCACTTTTATAATTTCTCAAAAAATGTTTGAACAACATTCGCAAATGCTTCCCATGCTTCTCGTTTTGACTCACTTAAACAATTTGCGGATTTGAGGTTTAACGAATACGCCTGGTTTGATTTTTTGTAATGACAATTTCGAAAACCCTTTTTGTAATGATTTCATTGCGCTAGCGTTATTTTTCAACGCTCTAACGAAATTCTTCATGAGACCAAACATGATGTGGAGGGGCAAAAGAATGATTTGGTTTTTATCGACGAGTGAATCGTTAATAACATTGTGCCCACCGATGTATGTTGGTTTCGTTGCGGCCAAACATATTCAGAATAATAGTGTGCATGAAAATTTTCGAGAATATTTTATTTTTACTCAATCCTTGATTACTTTGTCATTTTTGATCCGATTGCTATCGTTTTATGCATGGTGGAAAAAATTTATAAGGTATTTTCATTTTGACAAATAAAAAAATCTTTGACAAATCGAAAAATTGTTTGTTTACATATTATTTTGTTTTTTTTTCACCAGTGCTATATTTTTAGGGAGTGTAATTTTTAAATAGTTTATAAAAACAAATCATATAAGTGGTATTAATAATTTACATGACTTATTCAATTTAAGATATAAATAATAAGTGCTTCGTTTCATCACATGATAAATGTTAATTTTTGTTTTTTTTTTCAATGACTAGTATAACTTAAAACATAAGTATAATGTCTTTATATTATTTTTTGTCCATTTGAAAACAAAGTGAATTCCAAAAACATGTTTCACAAATGTTTGATTGATTTTTATTCAAATTATAAACAAATCAAAAATGTAAACAAAGGTCAGATATGACGTAATTTCAATATGACGAACCAGAGCATTGCCTAATCTTGAATTCATCATTCTTTGATACTTTGGGTATCGAATCAACACTAGTTATACCTCAGTTTTTGTTTCGTATTGCACAAAATATCTAGCTGATTTTTAATAAATATATTACTGCAGTTATTCTTGTATTTTTGAATCTGTAATTGCAATGACGAAAATTTAACTTTACATTTTTCCAGTTTCTTTTCTAGCTTAGCTCGATTACTTCAATATCAATGCAAAAACTTTACGTGATAAAATTAATAATATTTGTATTATCCAACATATAATGTCAATTTAAAGTTATTTATTTACTCAGTTTGAGTGGCTATTGAAATTAAGGACATAAAGCGCGGTTCACGCAAAGTTGGCACGCAGGAAAGTTGCTGTATCTTTTTAACCAGAACACTCAAAATAACAAATAATGCATTAAATGATAAGTTTAATATTGTGTTTTAATACTATAATAATAAAAAATTTAAATTTCTTTGTTGTGCAAAAAGTTCTGGGTATTCCTTTTAATGGGCCCCATCAACCTTTAAACATCCGCTCTGGATACTTTTGCGGCTATTTGGTTCCATTTTAGTAACATTGATTTCACATTTTTGACAATACCTGCATATTTATTCAACTTATATTTTGTAATAGCCCAGTATTTTTCGATCGGTCGAAGCTGGGGGCAATTGGGTGGATTCTTATATTTGGGCACTACATCTACTTTATTTGTCTGATACCAATCCGTGGTTTTCTTAGAGTAGTGGCAACTGGCTAAATCAGGTCAAAACTTCACTGGCGAATGGTGGTGACGAACAAATGGCAATAGTCGTTTCGAAAGGCAGTCTTTGATGTAAATTTGGATTTGAGACCACAGCTGCAAATTGCCTGCCACACCATTGCTTTTTTTTGCAAATACTTGAATTTTGAGGGTACATTACCACGATTCGTTGCCATATAAAATTTTTGACCTGGAAGCAGTTTAAGATTAAATTTGACGTATGATTCGTCATCCACAATAATGCATCCATTGAATTTGGTCAAAACATTATTATAAAGAAGACGAGCACGTTTTTTGGCCAGTAAATTCTGTTTGTCTGTTCTATTTGGATATTTTATAGCACGATAGCACTTTAGCCCAGCTTTTATGCGTATTCGTCGAGCAGTACTTTTGCTGGTATTGAATTTTTTGGCTCGACCGCTATCCGATAGTCTGGGATTGCTTTTGATGGACCTTAAGATCTTTGCCTTCAATTTTAGGTTGGTGGTTCCCGTTTTGTTCACAACTTTTTTAGCTCTTTCAACACTAAGAGTTTCTTTATATCGTTTTATAACTCTACATACCGTTCTTTTGGAGATATTTAACACTTTCGCAATCTTTGAACCAGACCACGACGGAATTTCAATAAATTTGTTCACAATCAATTTTCTATTTGCAGCTTCCATTGTGCACACAATCACCAAGTTGCGATCAATTTATATGAACAATTTATCAACTAACGGTAACGGTATTGTAAACCTATCCCAGTAACAAATTTGTTGTTCTTATGACTAGGTGCGACGTGGTGACCACAATAAAGCGTGCCAATTTGGCGTGAACCGCGCTTTATTACCACATTCGCTGATATTGTTTGGTCAACAGATAGTACGATATTGCTGTAATATGAGATATTGCGCAAAACGTGCATAATATTTTAATTCTCAATTTTCTACAAATAGAGAGCTACTTCTCTCCCACAAATTTATTTTGCGGAAAAGTAAAGTTATTATTCAAGTTCCAACAGAACATTTTCATTGCAAAACTTAGCAAATAATATTTAGTAATAAAGAAAACAATAAAATTTAATTTTGTTTGATTTGGGTTATTAGAAATTATAAAATTCTGGGTTACGATTTCAAATGTTAGTATCTTATATAAGATATTGAAAGATTTAGAACTATCACTAAGATCACTGATGAGGAATCGTGGCGGATTCCGAAACGTCCGCCTGATTTGCCCGTCTCTACATACACTTTTGTTGTGATGACTACATATAGACGTTCTTTAAGCCAGTTTATACATTACTTCCAATGAAACTAAAACATGGAACAGTAGTCAAGACAACTAGATTTAATTTTCATTGTCTACAAAAAACATAATCATATAAAAAAAAATAATTTATTTTTGACTACTCAATAACAAAAGTAAAATTCACCTTCTACTACATTTTACAACGTTTCTCATTTCTGCATGCATTTCTGAAACATTTTTTTATTTGCCAAAAATTCAAAATGCCGTCCAAATATTTTTATACTTCTACCATGGTTTTATGCCTAAAATTTTTGTAATGAAATGATCTATCGGATTAAAAAAATAAAACTTCAGATTTTGTGATTACTTTTTGTGAGAAAGAAAAACTTAGCCCACGACTTTTGTGAAAATTTCTCAAAAATCACACCAGAATTGAACTTTCAACATCTATATCTCAGTCATTTATAATCCGATTTTAACAAACTATAACATATAACTCAGATCGATAGAAGCTATAGGTAATGAGATATTGGCCTGTAAGTGGAACGGTAACCTGTTATATCTCGAAAACCTACCCATAGAAAAAAATTAATGTGATTTTCGTGTTCAGCGACCTCTAATTAGTTTAGAAAATATATTTTGGTTTATGTTATATTTTCACTGTATTCCAGTGTAATTACAAGACGTGTCAGCGCTAGTATCTCCTAGCATCGCATAATTCGTCAATGCCAATGAATTGATGAGCCTAAGTAGTTACGCTTCAGCTTGCCAAAACTTAATACTGAATTTGATACGTTCTTCGAAGACTTAGCCTCGCCAGCAAATATTAGATTGCTTAAAATTCATTCGAGCATTTAAGAAATAAGTCAAGGAAGTGGACTCATTTAATTAGAACAATCCATTTGGACTTTTTTTAAAGAATTTATCCCATCTGGGAATCGAACCTTAGGCAGCTGGAACTCCAGTCTAGCACTCACTCACCAGGCCACGACGGTGGCTTTAGTCATCTTGCTCCCAAGATACCTAAAGCTTTCTTGCTCAGTTAACAATACAATAAGCCAGCTCAAAGTTTTCCGTTCCAGACAGATATGATGACCGGGTTTTCAGTAGCCAATTCGGGGACACCTTAAACTTCGTTTTTTTTTTGGAATTACACATTCTTTCAAATTTCCTGTAAATTATTAGTTTTTGACAATCTTCCTCACTGGCTATTATCGAGTTAAATTTCTTTCTTGAATTTCGGTCTGTCCACACACAATCCAAATTGGAAAATATTCGCTCCACAGAAGCATTGGTTCCTGGAAGAAACAGAACTAGTTTAATTACATTTTTTCACAAAGAACTGCGATTTTTTCTTGCTCAAAAATAATGGAAAATTCTTTATTTCCTGATCTATCCTAAATTTTTCTTAACCTTGTTTATTGAATATAAAATATCTCAAGCAAGTGCTTTTATCAAAAATAACTGCAAATAAAATCGGATTATCGAAAAAAAAACGGAGAAAATGCAATTCAATAGGGGACAAGACTCCAAAACCGAAGACAATCTCCGGAAATCTGGGACGTTGGGCCAACTAGCTTAAAGGCTCTTTTAATGCAGCCTTCCTAACAACAAATTATATTTGGTTGATTTTTGCGATGATCTATGGATGATTTGCTGAAAAAAGATACTGCGTTAGAGCTGATGAGCTGATGGAAATTTGCTTTTACTTTTGAAATGCAACAACTTAGACATCTGAGACAAAGTTGCTCGTTATAAAATGTTAAACATTTTTGTTTTTTCAGCAATCTTTCAGGTCCTCTCCGTTGTACTGTGTTAAAATGTTTGCATACCAAAGCGTTAAGTTGGTAGCAAAAGTCAAAGGCATAAAGGCAGATATTAAATCTGGTCCCTGAGCAAATGTCCTCAGAGCCTTTTAGATAAATGGATAAAATATAATTCGATTTAAATAAATAAAAATTGAAACCTCATAAATTGTGAAGGCTACGAGGTTCAGGAACCCCCTCCCATCCCCCGTTACCATACTTAAACTATATTGATATATGTTTTTACAATGGTATTATGGCGCTCACATTGCATCCTACTTACGCAAATGTGCATTAATGTAATTTTCTTACATACTAAGAGAATTTCCATCAATAATCAAATTGCAATTTAAACTGATCAAAGAGATGCGCGATAACAAAATTAGTTTATGCTCTCTATATATCAATGAAAAAGGCAGAAATAACGTGGAAAAAGCAACGACAACAAAAATTTCTACTTCCGGTGCGTAATGCTATTGTATGTAGACATATAAACGTAAATGTACATAAAGCAACGGAAACCTTTGAATCTTTGTGGTGATGCATTACTACCCAACGGGAAAAAAAACACTCCAAAAGGCTTTTCGGAGTGTTGAAAAGTCAGCTGTAGGCACTTCCTCCCCGTATGACACACCATTACGTTTTTAACATTGCATGTCATTGGAAAAGAGCACTCGGTTTATGCTTCGTTTGGAGTGCTTCGAAAGTCCTCTTGCGAAATCTTTGCGTCAGCAGTTCATTCGCTTTTTTCTTCTGCTGTGCTCTTCTTCTTCTTTTCGAAATGCTTCAAAAGACCTCTTACGAAATCTTTGAGACAGCAGTTTTGTTATTTTAAATTAGGTGATCTTGTCGTCGTTTGATTCGGAAACGATTGCTTTTCGGCAGCAAGTGTTCAGCAACAAGTGCTGATCTTTTACTCCTCAGGCGAGCTGCTGACAGTCGGGCCCGTTGGGTAGAGATGATTAGTTCGTTTGTTGTTTTTGTTGTAGAGACCATAATGCACTTTTCAAACTTAATTACTTCGTTGACGCAGTAGAGTTCACGATATTGACGTCATAATAATTGAATTACCATACAAACTTTATTACGCTTACATATAAATATATATTCTAGGCATATCTATTTGTAAAAATCTAGGTAGGTATGTGTTATGTGTGCATGTTTGTGTCTAACCTTAGATATAAATAAATTTTAAATAGTTTACATGTCAAAATGTGTCAAATTATTTTATTAACAAAAGCATTTTGGTTAAGTTTTCAAATAGATTTGCAAACGAATAGATGTAAGTATTTACGCCTGCTCACTCATACTTATCCATTTATGCATTTATGTAGATGTCATATAACAAAATATCTCCCTTAATACCAAATGTAACATGAACGGACAAGCGTTAACTGTATTGTCAACATGACAGCTCACATTCCACACAAATTTACATCAACACTCACGCATCATCACTCACAACTCACATATACATATACAGTATGCCTAAAAATTGTTCACACCCTTGCAAAATTAAAAAAAAAGGCATAGAAACAAGACATTAATTATTTTAAAAAATTTAAAAAATTCAATCTACATAATTTTACATTACATATGTTATGAATTAAGGGGGTGGGGTACTGTCAAAAAAGATATGGATTATAATTGTTTTTTCTGTTTATGGTGCAACTAATTAGCCAAACAGAAATACTTCAAATTTATTTAATTTTTTTTTTTTCTGGTGTCCCTGGCGTTGAATTTGGGTCCGCCGTGAAAAAGACCTTAAACGGCAGGCACGATTGTTGATTGTAAAAATGATCTGAAACAACAAAATTAAAAAACGATTTATAATCTGTATAAATGTCGCTGTGCAATGAACTTTAGTAAAATTTTATTTTCCGAAAATTGGTGAAATGGCGCACTCTAGATCAATGAAATCCGACTTCTACTGAATTTCATGACAATTTTTGAGGTTCTAAAATACGAAACTTGAAAATAAAAAATTGAGCGAGGCCCATTGCCTAGCGTCTTATATCTTGAATATCCAAGTAAAATTTCAAAGAGTGCAAATAGATAAAAACGCGTTAAAAGTTTGAAGTACCTCCTAAAACTACTTGACCGCTTTGCTTTTAGGACGCTGTACAACACATTTTTGAGATGTAAATCGTTCGAAATTACAGAAAAAAAATTTGGTTTTCAAATTTTCTACCCCCTTAACCCTTTCATGTCCAATGTATATATGAGATGTATATAAAAGATATAATTTCGATAACTCATTGACTTGCCATTACTGATAATGATCCTAACCTCAAAAAAATGATCAAAAATGCCAAAAATAGTTAGAGACTAATTTTTTTAAAATGATTATCAGTGGGAATTTGGGCCATTATCAATGATGAGGACCCCGGATGAGGTTGGCAAGTATTCCCTAAATTCGTGCAGTCACAGCATTGAAATCTTCCGAGTCGGGTGCTCTGAGCAATAATGGGTTAAAGGATTAATTATATTTTAAGATTAAGAACTTTGAAGCTTATTCAACAACACTGTCCTGCATGGGTTTGGTGAATTGTTCCTAGTGTTTGCGAATGAATTTTTCATGCTGAACACGAATCTGAGGTCAAAAACTTCCCATTACATCACGTTTTAGAAAAATGGTGTTGGAACCCCTGAAAATACCCTTTTTGGCCATGTAGCACAACTTCGTACGATTTCAATTCAAATTTATTTTTAAAATTTTTTTTTTTATTTGACTTTTTAGAAAGAACCCGATTAAAAAATATTTAAAAATCATTCAATAGATTTTATTTTGACTTTTTTTCCATCCACTGGCAATCAATATCAAAAATTAGGTAAAAGTTTTCACATTATCCAGAACCCACAAAACCTCCCCCCTAAATACGGCCTTGCCCTGTACCATGATTCCCACCACCATAAATTTATATGCGCAGATTTTTCAATGGTTTTATAGTAATTTAGGATTTCGACTGTCAACTCAGTTTTTCTCCATCACCTCTAGTTCAAGATCTCAGAACATCAATATGACCTTCGAGGTATATGTACATTTCACATAATAGTCCGAAAACCGAGTTTCGGATTCGGATTGCTTAATGTCGTAATTACACGTTAGCAAGTCAAATACTTGTACTAGAGACTCGTGATTCAACCCTCCTGGTAGAGCCTGCAAAAATTAAAAAAAAATTTATTTAATTAATTTAAAAAAAAAAATTTCTTGTGGCTCCACATGGTATTGGATCACGTGTCTGTAGTACAAGTATTTGATTTTCTAAAGTAAATACACGTTGTTTTAAAAATTCTTTGGGATGTGAATAATTCTTAGACATACTGTATATGGTATGTATATATAATTACATCACTTTCAGTTAGTCTTCATACAAAGTAATGCTGTTTTGTTGCTGCTGCTATTGCATAATAAACACCATTCCCACACACACACACATAAAACAGTCAAAGCACCAACAGCTCCAATCGCATCGTAGTCAACTCGTTTTACTTGTTTTTGTATTATTTTGCCTAAGAGGATTGCCGCAATAGTAAATTGGTTATTAATTAACAATTTAATAAGCTCGAATGCAAAATAGACCAGAGAATGTGCTGCTGTGGATGCGTGCCGTGGCATTTTGTCTTTGTCGAAATTTGTCAATTAATGTTGGTTGTATGGGTGCTTTTTGTTTTACGGGGTAAGGGGGAAGTTTGATTGGTGAGGAAAGTCGTGCTTAAGTTGCATGCACATCGCATTGCTTTTCTGTAAGTAAAATTGACAGTTTCGAGAGGAAATTGGCTAAATGCAATTGAGTGCTGCTTAGATATAAATATACATATGTGCATATGTATGTATGAATGTTTATTGGTTGGAAATAAAAGGGAGGATTTTAAAAACTTGATAACTTAATTTTGTAGCTGTATCTTTGATTATGCGTTCTGGTAGCATATCAAAAAAAAAAAATATGTATGCACGCATATTTTGTGTTGAGTGACAGTCACTAACTGATTTACGTTGATTGACGTTTTTTCAGTTTGATACGGCTCAACGCAGAACTGTAATGACGTCTTCTGCATACGAAGATTTATATTTAACTCTATTTTTTGCCGAAGCTTAGTACAATGTAGTTTAAAAAGCTTTACGTTCTCACTGTTTGACAATAATTGTTTGAAGCCTTTTAACCAGCAGTGAAAGATTCAACGAGCACATTATTAAAAACATTAAGAAAGCGAGGGAGGAATTCGCTTATACCCTATCTGGTAGTCCTCACTCCTCTTTTCCCGCGCCAAACGTAGAACTTTTAGCTTCAATGGCAAGTCCAAGGAGGTAAGTTATTAGTTTGAGGGTGTTTGAGTTGGTTCCTTTCATAGAATCAATGGTATTGTGGAGCAGGACATATTTTTACTGTCCTTCAACCTGTAACGAACCTTACTCCGAGGTATCACTCGCCGTGTCCGGGATCCGATTACAGAATTTTTTTTTAATTGCAGTGACCCCTAGCCGACAGTAATCTTCTTATCTCTGGACAGGGGCGCGCCTGACGTCGGGGTATGTAAACGTAGTGATATACTGAACCCGATGGAATCGAAGTGCACGCAGTGCTACGTGGACAATGCGGATAAGCAGGGGAAAGGAAAGCGCACACAATGCTACTCCCTAGCACGATGAGAGGGCAGCACACATAGTGCTACTGCCTGAAAACACTAGTAGAAGTGGGCTAGAAAACGCACACAATGCTACTGCCAGAAAATATATCACAATACTTACAATGTTCACAATGATTATTTCTTAGTTTGTTTCTTACTTGCTAGCTAATTCCAGCAATAAAATTCACCCGAGGCCGGTGATCAGCGGGGATCAAAAAATCAAACGTCTGTCTGTGTTGAAAGTCGAGCAAAGAAGACTTAACGGAAATCAGAAAAGCACGTTTTCAAGATGGCAGCAACCGCGTCTCCTGTGACGTATGTTCAGTGTTGTTCTCCTCAACACTATCCCAGGGTCGCATTCCTTAGACTATGCAACTTAATTTAACTTATACTACTGGTGTATTATACATAACAAAATGCAATGTGTTTATTGATAAAATTAAATTTAGAAATTCATAACATACGTAACTAAAATTTAATTCATAAAAGAAAAGTAATTAATACACACCTGATCAAAATAATAAATAACCCTGTAAGATTTTCTGCAAAATCTAATAAAATCCATGTTTCGTTAAGCTTGGCAAGCGAATTTGGTCTAAATTAAATAACACAATCTGGCAACGCTATTTCTAAACTAAACAAAGTGGGTACTTCCCCGAAATTGCTTACAATTTAAAGTTTTCAGTAAAGCTTGTAAATTTGCTTGATCAAAATAATAGGGACACATACCGGTTTTTCCTTTAATTAAATAACAACTCTTAAATTTTTGTGCAGATTCTTCAAAAAACGGTAAGTTGTCCTAGCTGAAAGCTTAAATATCGTGAAATAATAATTAATATTGGATAGATTGGTCGGGAAATTCATTGTACGACGGAAGAAAAGCGATTGGTTTTGAGGCTCAGAACAGAAGGAAAATATCTACGAAACATCGCTAAACTTTTTGATCGGTCCTTGCATTTCGTGCAAAATGTTTAAAAAAAAAAGCCTGTAAAGGAGACTAGAGGTAGACCACTGAAAACCAGCCCTACAGTTGATCGTCACATCATTACTCTTTCCCAAAAGGATCCTTTTAAGTCTTCGAAGTCGATTTCCGCCGAAATTGGGTATATTGTTAGCGCTCCTACGATTCGTCGACGTTTGCAAAAAGCTAACCTTCCAGGGAGAATCGCGAGAAAAGTTCCATTGATGCGGAAGAAAAATTTGGCCATGAGGTTAAATTTCGCTAAATCTCATTTAAACTGGTCGGGGCCTGAAGGTGAAACGAAGTGGCGAAACATATTATGGAGTGACGAGACGAAGATTAATTTATTTGGAAATGACTCTGAAAGAAATGTGAGACGTCCTAAAGGAAAAGAATTTCATGTACGTTTTACAAAAAAAAAAACAGTTAAACACGGAGGGGGAAATATTATGGTATGGGGTTCCTTTTCTTGGAGCGGAGTTGGTACAATTTTCCAAGCCACAAATAAAATGACGACTGCAGAGTATAAAGACATTTTGGAGAAAGTAATGCTTCCGCATGCCGAAAAAAACATGCCTTTACGTTGGGTCTATCAGAAGGATAATGATCTAAAGCATACGTCTAAGCTTGTAAAGAAATGTTTTGAGGACCATAAAGTTAATATTCTCCCCTGGCCAAGTCAATCACCGGATTTAAATCCCATAGAAAACTTGTGGGGGGATTTAAAGAAAAAGTTGGCCAAAAATTCCTTCGCAAACAAACACCAATTATGGGAGTTTGTCCAAAAAACATGGTATGAAATACCGATAAAAACTTGTCAAGCAGTAATCAAATCAGCATGCCGAAAAGACCTTAGATTGTTTTTTAGGAGACTATGAAAATTAAATCTAGATGTTAATTTTCAAAGTCATGACTTAAGTTCATGTCAATTTCGTTATTTGAAGTTATATATAAACAGGCTTAATGAACAAATGTAGTCATCACAACAACAATGTATATAGAGACGGGCAAATCAGACGGCCGTTTCGGAATCCGCCACAATTCCTCATCAGTGATCTTAGTGATAGTTCTTAATCTTTCAATATCCTATATAAGCTACTAATATTTGAAATCATAACCCAGAATTACGGATTTGATTCCAAATATCTTCACTGAATAGAGATATTGAAAGAAACTACCACTACCGTTCTATACACTTATGTTGTTGTTTTTTTCCCATTGTAGCTAGTCTGCATAACAGTTCGTTATTTGAAAGTCTAGTACATGGGAGAGTGTGTGTGTTTGTGAGAAAATGATTCTTAGATTGTTTTCTTACAATCAATCTTCAATACATCACCGTTGAATCCTCTTGCTTTACCTATTTCTTTCCCTATTCCTGCCTCTGTTCTTATCCTTTCACTTTCCAGTCACTACTTTGGCTCCAGATCCTTACCTTTTGCTCTTTAATCTGTATTTCCATAGTTTCACTCCCTTTCTCTGTACCCTTCTCTATTTTACAGTAATTTCCTCCTCCAACTAAAATTTCTTACTTTCTTAAATTAAAATTAATCTCCCTCTTCCTATTTACCTCTTGGTTTTCATTCCCGTTCCTACTCTATTCCCTTCTTTTCATCCTTATTTCTCTATCAGCATTTCCTTCCCATGTCCATCATTGTTTCCTTCTCTTTTACCTTTTCACTTCTCAATGAGAAATCATTGCTTCTATTCTTGCTTTCTACCCTCTATTTTTTTTCTCTCACTGCCTGCACTTTTGTTTTCAACCCTGCCCCAAAATTTGCATTGCCTCATTACTCTTCGCCTCATCTCTCTTCTCCACACTTATCACTCTTTCAGCTCTCAATCTCATTACCTCTGTTTCCCTCCCTCCTCCCCTGGTTTGCTAATTTTTTTCTAATTTTTTTCTCTCACTGCCTTTACTTTCGTTTTCAACCATGCCCCAAAATTTTCATTGCCTCATCTCTCTTCTCCACACTTATCACTCTTTCAGCTCTCAATCTCATTATATCTGTTCCTCCCCCCCCCCCCTTCTCCCCTGGTTTGCTCATTTATCAATGCCTTCCATCTCTCTTTCTCTAGCCTCAAACTTCACTTTATCTCTTTCTTTCTAACTATAATCACTGTAGATGACTGTGGAAAACCGCTACTCTGATCCGAGAAATCGAACCCTTTAGCGGTGTGTTATGGAGCTCAAGTGCAGGTCATGCATACACGAACAACAACAAAAATACCGAATATTGCAATAATATTAGAGATACTCGAAGTTATAGCAAAAATTCATTTCCTCATCCCCTCTCAAGCGACAAAGTGAACGAGCTATAGAAATACACTTCTATTTTCTCACATTTACCCCCAACAAAATAAAAAATCACAAAGGCCTATTTTCTACTATATTGATTCAGTTATCAGTCACTCAAGCACACATGAGTATTGTCAAACAAATTCACAAAGCCAACAATAACTACAACAAAACCAATATGCAAACACTTGACTAACCACAATTCGGTTGGTAATAAAGTAATAAAAAAAAAATGAAAAATAAACCGAAAATGAAAATAAAAAAATAAAAACATTTTATTAACTTTATTTTCTACAAACAAAGAAAAAAAAAAATAAATAAATAGAAAAAAAAGGAAAGACTTTCAACACATCCGCTAATCACAACCCTTGTCACTTGAGCTTCCTTCTTCTTTGAACGAACAATTTTACCCATTTCCACATACTCACCCTCATTCATTGCCACTAACCGGAAAAGTACAAACGACGAAAGCAAAGCATAAATTTATAATGTTTGCTTAAATAGATTTCAATTTCAATGAGCTGGCAAAATGGAAGATTTAGGTATACAATATTAACATATGCTATATAATTTAGTTGCAACAACAACAACAACAATGACAAAACATATTGACATATGTCCGATTAGCGTTCAAAAAGTGGCAAACCGCTCGCTTGCTCCTTTCGTTTCGTTTCATTTGAATTGATTGCGTTCGTTTTGTTGTTATATTCATCGTTTTGACATGAAAGTGTGTTCAATTGCTGGGAAAACTTTTGAGTTTCCGTTTCATTGCTGTCCACTGATCAAGTTGAAAGCTATGATGAAGTGGAGGTGGTTCACACACTGAGCGCACAATATAAGTAGAGTACCTACTTCAAGTTTTTACTGACTGTTTGCTCAAAAGAGTTTGCTCTTTTTGCGGTAGCTAGCATGCCACAAGAGTAGCAACAGCATGTGTCCAATGTGGCATGTGTTCATTTCCGCTATTTTGAACATTTCGTGTTTATTTATTATGTTTTTGGTTTTGCTAATTTAGTTATTTCTATGTAAAGAAGAGCATGAAGAAGCTTTGAAGCATTTTATTTCCATTCAAGTTGACAGCATTTCACTTTGATTATCCTTCAAGCTTCCTTCGTGTATATTAGATTCATTGTGTAGTGTGCTTAGCTAGCAATTGGTTGATTTGCTCAAATGCTTATGAGCAATTTCAATAATTTATTTCTCTTTTCACATATCTACATTTAGATTTTAGAAATAATGATAAACAAAGACAGCCTGATTGAGTATTTCAAATTTATATATCTTACTCTCTCTTGCATAGTTAACTCTTTAAGGTTAGGTAGGGTATAAATTGTCTCAACTTTTGCTTAGTTTTTTATGCATGGTGGGATATGGGATACCAATATCAACCTCGAAAAGTTGAAATTACTTTTAGTCATATAGTTTAACATTTTATTCACAGTCTCTCATTCAGTTGTCAATGCTATAACCAAAAGAAAATCTGTGCAACTGGAGTTTTTAAATTCATTAAAATCGTGTGCCTCAAAGAGTTAAAAGACAGTAAGTTGTGTTCGAAACATTGAAAGAGTAAAACAAACAAAATTCGTTGGAAACAAATTTGGCTTTTATTATTATTTGAAAGAAGGACGACTCGAAAGTCAGGCACTGCGACCTATAAGATCTATTGTACCAAAGCCCCAAGATAGAAAGAAAGGCAGAGAGAAAGAAATATAGATAAGAAACATACCCAAGCCGAGAATCGATCTCAGGTCTCCAGAGATAAGAGTCTGGCATGCTGCCATTAGACCACAGTGGCAATGGTTGGACCTACAGTTTAACGCCGATTCCGAACGGCTGTGTGGCAATTTTTTTTATCAGCTCGGTATTTTGCCATTATCAACCAAGGTGTGTACTTGTACACATTCTTATAATTCTCATCCACTTCATATCGATAGTGAATATAAGAAGTTTATGAGAATTAACCACCAGACCAATACGGGAATCGAACCCGCAACCTTCTGAATGAAAGTCTAGTGCACTATCCACTAGACAATTGAGGTCGTCCTCGTGGTTATGTGGCGCATTTGGTAAGCGCGTTGTTTGACCGTCATTACGAGAATGGTTTTCGGACACAGGTTCGAGCCTGGGAAAAAGCGATTCAAGAAAAAAATAATTTAAAACGATAAAAATAAACAAAAAAATAAATTGAACAAAAAGAAAAAATAATTCAAAAATAAAAATTTTTTTTTTCGATTTTGAAATTTATTTAAAAAAAAAAGTAAAAGAAATTTATGGGATTTGAATTTTAGCCACAAGTGGCTGCCTGTTTGCTTGCGCAGTAGACAACTAGGCTTTGGCGTGAAGAATGTTAGCAGCTACTATTTTGTAGTTTTGTTTTTGAAATCAACAGCATATTGTCTGTTAGTATAACAGAATTCACTTTTGGATGGGATTTAACAGCAAAATCTGTTGGTTTAACATCCTTTCCGTTTGATATAACAGCATTTTTGTAAAGCTTAAGAATTCACTATATACGGCTATGAAACTTTCCCAAAGTGTTTTTTTTTTTTTGTTTTTGAAAAAAAAAACCAAAGAAAGTAAAATGATTATGTAAATTTTTAAAGTTTCTGTAACCTTTTTTCGATTCTAAACACCTTAAGAATTACCTACAAATTCCATAACAATGTAAAATGTTCAATATTGTTGAAGGCATCATTTTGTCTTGCCGTTATTGCTGTTGATACCCGATGCTGGTAGTGGTCAATGTATAGTTTTCATATATACCACTACACCTCATCTAATATTACATGCAATCACACACACACACACGTACGGAATATCAACTTTTCATTAAAGTTTTTTTTTTTTTTTTTTTTGGTTTTTGCTTTTGTCTTTTGCTGCACAAGTGGAAAATGCTTTGGCAATTGTCGAATGTTTCTGGATCCCAGAAAAGTCTACACGACAATAGCGACAAATCGCTGTACAAAGTACATATATGCCACCACTATACTAGAATGATGCTACTACCGCTACTCACAATTCGATGTCAGAGGTTATAGCACTAGTACTTCTTTCTATTTTTAACCAGAACCTCATGGTATACGCCAAAGAAGTACAAGGGCATAGAAGAAGCTGAAGCAAATGTTGGTGACCAGGAAATTCTAGGATACGACAATATTGCTTTTGATTTATAGTGCCATAAATTCATTTTTGTTTTTCTCACATTTCTGTACATCGCAACGTATATATATATATGCATACGGGAGTTTGAGAAGAGGCATGGTTGAATGCAGGAAAAAAAAAGACAAAAACAAAAGCCTTAAAATTACGCTGAATACCAAAGCAATTGCACGCACGTGAGGGAAACTAAGAAAGAAAATCCTTATACAACTACATTTCTCTCTTCCTATAGTCATGGGAAATTGTTGGCTGCTGACATTGCGTTGGTGGCTTAACGTTAGATAGTAATATTGGATTAGAAGATATAAACTGCCTCTGTGTTAGATATATACATATATATATACAGATATGTGTAGTTGCCACCAATTTGGAGTTTATTTTGTTAAATGATTTGATTTTGAACTACAATTTACGAAATATGAAATGTAGATGATTTGATTTTGAACTACAATTTACGAAAGATGAAATGTAGATTAGGGAAACAAAAAATTTAATTAGAAGTTTTTGACTACTTAAGTAGAAAGATTCATTAAAATATAGTCGACCAAATTAGCTTTAATCAGCCTGGAGTTGGAGCACAAATATGTAACTAACTTGCAGAATGAGATATGTACACGTCAAATCTGAGAGGACAGCTTGGAATTCCAGTGAGAAAAAGAGAGAGGGCTCTGAAATTAAGTCGACTTTAAGGTGTGTACGACCTAGATTTACTTTTGATCTCTAAACCAATATCTCGATCTCCAAATAATCTCTACGCTACGTGTAGGGTGTTGTGGATATTGAACCATTTAACTTGAGCCATTCCGAAATTATACTATATTTCTATGCGCTACATTGAGTTCCAGCGTGAACTGGAGATTTTTACTGATTTCCAGTAATTACAGCTTAAGCCTCAGTTAAAAAATCAGAGCAATGCTCAGGACAAAACTTAAAACTCAAAACAAAATTCAAACCAAATTTAAGAAATATAAAATTTATTCATACTAACAACTTTTGAGCTTGGCCATATTCAGACTAAAAGTCAGACCAAAGCAGAGTCTGAGCAAAACTTAAACCAAAATACAAACAAAAAATAAGACAAAAACTCCAACTGAAATTCATACCGAAAGTTCGGACCGTGTTCACACCAAACCTCATACTAAAATTCAGTCCAAAACTGAGACCAAAATTTAGACCAAAATTCAGACGAAAATTCAAACCAAAATTCAAACCAAAATTCAGTTCAAAACTCATAATAAAAATATAAAAAAAAAAACTCTGGCCATATTTAGACCAAGACTCCAACCAAAACTTAGTCGAAATTTATATCTCAGACCAAGATTTAAGCCAACATTCCGGCCAAACTCAACCCGAAATTCAGATCAAAACTCAGACTAAACTTAAACTCACAATTCAAGCCAAAATTAAGATTTAAACTCAAACCAAAATTTAAATCAAATTCAGATCAAAACGCAGACCAAAACTCATTCCAAAATTCAATCAAATTTCCAGACAAAAATTCAAATCAAAATTAAAATAAAAATTCCCACCGAAAATTCGGACCAAAAAAACTCATGTCGTATCCACACCAAACTACAAACTAAAACTCAAACCAAACCAAAATACAAAATAAAACTCAGACCAAAATTTAGTTCAAAACTTTTACTAAGTTCGATCAAAACTCCGACCAAAGTTTAGTCATAATTCAAATCTCAGACCAAAATTTAAGCCGAGATTCAGGCAAAACTCAACCTGGAATTCAAACAAAAACTCAAATCATTTTTAAATTTAAAATGCAGGTCCAAATAAGATTAAAACTCAGGCCAAATTCAGGCCAAAGCTCAGATTGAATTCAGACTAAAATTCAAACCAAAATGAAAGCCAAAATTTAGAAAAAAACTCAAGTGAAATTCAGAACAAAACTCAAATCAAATTCAGAACAAAACTCAGACCATAATTGAACTCAAAATGTAAGCCAAAATTAAGCTCGAAACTCAGACCAAAACTCAAACCAAAATTCAGACCAAATTCAGGCCAAAACTTAAACCAAAACTTAGACCAAAACTTAGACCAAAACTTAGACCAAAACTTAGACCAAAACTTAGACCAAAACTTAGACCAAACCTTAGACCAAAATTCAAACCAAAATGCAGGCCAAAATTCAGGACCAAACTCAGGACAAATTCTGTGAAAAACCACACTTAAAATAAAATTAAGAAGAAAATGTTCTAGAAGAGGATCTGATGCCCCCATAGTCCTCTTCTCAATCCGCTATTTGTTACATGTTGGCTTATGTTGGCCTGAATTGATGATACACACAGTTATTTCTCTCTATTTGCCGTTATCCTCATTAATCTTGAATGCTTCCACGTCAGAGAATCCCTAAAAAATTAATTAATTAAATCCGGCCAGTGGAACCAAAAAAAAATATTAGCTTTGAATATTCAAACTTGAGCAAATGCCCAATTCAACTCAGATCTTAAGTTAAAAGTGGCACCACTCTTATTGTTGGATTTCTGCTGTAACAGTATACTACAATCACACAATCAAACGGCAGGCATGTGTTGGCCTGTGTATTTGCTGCACTATACTCAAAACACACAAACATTTCAACACTTTTGCCCCAGTCATGCCACAGTCAGTGACCAACAATGACATTTTTCGAATCGCCTGCAATTCGACCTTAACAAATTTGTTTTGTGTCTCTTCTTCTACTTTTGTTGCTGTTGCTAGTTTTTCTGTTTTAGTTGCAATACTCGCATGAATTCAAGGTGTGTATTTACACACACACATACACACATTTACACTCAAACAAACATGCTTGGCATTTGCTATATACAAGTATTTTCAGTTGGTAATACTTGCCACTTATGTATCTGGAATATCTGGCAATAATGGCAACTTTTTGTTATTCTTTATACATTGATGTCATTGTTGATAATCGAGTGTTGTTATTGCCACTATTCTTGTTGCCATTGCTGTTGTATTCGTGCGTTAAAAAATATATATTTTCTTTAAAAAATATAAAGTCATTCTTTCAGCTGCAAAGTGATGCTACTAAAGCTTATGATGAGGATGTTCCTGTTGATGTTACTGATGATCATCTGCTCATATGTGATTTCATGCTAAAAGCATTTAATGTAACGCACTACAAAGCAGCAACACAACTACTTAACAGCAATTTGGCTGAAGCAATTGTAGTTGTCGTTGCTGTTGCATTAATGTGAAATTGCTGGCGATTTCTAGTGTTGCTGATGCTGTTAATGTTATGACCCAATATGATGTACTTCAATGACAACAATGACAACGACATTTATTGTTCTCGATTATTATACTAAACGTAACAAGATAATTATTGCATTTGGACAGACAAGCAGGTGACAGTGTAACAATTTGCAATAGATTAGAAGCAATGTGGTGTGAAAAATGCATTTGGAAAAGTGAGCTTGCAAAACTTTAAGAATTTTATCATAGTTTTGAAAATTGTTTAGGTTTCTTCTATATACTAGGTTTATTTAAAGTCCATTAAGAAAACAATCAAACATCAGCATAAGTTTCATCAAATATTAGATAATTATAACAATAGTTCAATATTCAATATACTAAAGCTTCCTTGGAACAATAGCCACATATGCAATTGATGAGTCTACCACTGCTGCTAACTACAACCATCAATTGCATCTCTCCCCAAAATGACAATAGCAGCAACTGCAACATCAGGCAACAACTACCTTCATTCACGTACAGCATCGAAATTGACAATCCGCAACAATTGTCAGGTTAAACATTAATTGCTTTTTAAACCGATCTGTGGATTTCTGCAGTGGCTTTACAATAAAAAAAAAAAAATATTCATAGCACCCAAATAAAAATTGAAACTTGACTGCCATCGATGAATAATGAATAAAATTGTATGGGTCAAAAAATTAAATCGCTTGTCTTGCTATGAATTTCAATTAAGTCATGTATGTAAAGCTGTATGAAAGTTTAACCCAAAGTGATGGGACAAAACTATCAATCTCTTCTAAATGTGCATTTGTGTTTATTTATTAAATCTGATAGACATGCTAGAATATATTACCATCACTGGGAATCTCGATTCATGGGTTGAGAGCCCCTGTTTGTTTTTATAAAACCCTCACCCTAAAACTGCTTACTGCAAATTTCTAATACACCCTCAAGACCTGAAATTTGGGATAAAAAAATCAGAATTACGTTCATATTTTAGTTCTCCATCTCCATCTATTTAAACCGCTTAATTTTTCCGTCGTTTTTTATTAACTATATTTTATTTAAAAAAAAAAAGATTAAGAGGATTCTTCCAGTGATTTACAACACAGCAATTTGCATCTAATCAAAATAAATTGCTGAACCAAAAAAAAAAAAAAAAAAATACATGCACACATATTTATGTACATATTGCACAACATATTTATTTTTCATTCCAACACCTTCAGAGTTGGAAAAAAAACACACAAAAAAAAAGCAAAAGAATAAATAAAACGGTAAAAAAAAAAAGAATGATGCCAATTGTAAAATGCAGCGCGCTTCTCATTTTCGCTTCAGTGGTAGCAAAAACATCGAAGTTTTGGTAGAAGCTATGCAGCTCACAGACAGACAGGCTGACTGACACCGTGTTGTCGTCATCGTGCTGAATATTTCACTCAGTTTAAATAACAATAGCCCATCATCAATGATGTCCATATTGACAGGGTACATACTACATACATGCAGCAGCACCAACACCAGCATCAGCGGTAGTGGAGCAGCAGCATAGTTTAAGTTTTTTGCTGCAACACAAGTAGCTTATACGGAGGGGCTAACCAAAGTTCGGTAAGATGATTGGAAAAAACAGACTAAAAACAATTTTATTTCTTAACTTTAATTTGTAACACTTTTTATCATCCCTGTATAGTTTCCGTTGACTTAAAAACGTTTCTTTAGCCTGTAGATCCCACAGTCCAACAAACTGTTGGCTACAACAGAATAGCCACCCTATAATCCTGAAAAGGCATTTTGTATAGACCATTTTTGTAAAATAAACTTATTGTCCAGCACATCTCAGTTTTTTACAGTAGGTCAAAGTTTTAATTTTTCGGTCGAAGGAAGCTAAATATTAAGTGCAAATGTCTGAGAAGTTTTATAGTAGAATTTTACGAGGATCATTTCTGTAGAACATGTTAACCCATTAGTTCTTGTCTTATGGGACCATTTGACCCCGTTTTAAATGAAAACCTGAAAAGTCCTTTCAAAAGAGACACTTAAGAAATAAAATATTCCACTAAAATATTTATCAGAAAATTTCATTAGGGGTCAACAAAGACATAAAAGTCATATATATATACCGGTTAAAGGATAATAAAAAGAAATAGCCGCCTACCCACAGAAACAGAATGTGCTATAATGTGAAACAACTTTTCTGATTTTCATAAATGTTGTAGGGGACGGAAATCTAAAAGACACTTAGGGTATACTCGGTTACGCAGTGCTGCAACATTTGCAGAAGCAAAAACATTAGAAAAAAGGCCGACACAAAAATCTTCGTCCTAATGCGAGAAACCTAGGGGAGTTCCATTGTGAGCTATATTCTTTCTGGGTTTCCGTGGTTAGCCACCCTCGTATATAGTGTCAGTAATGACTTAAAAATGAAATATATAAAAAAATTAGGCAAAAATGAAAGATTTCAGAAGGTGTTTACAAACTAAAGGATTGATTTTGTTTTATTTATGGAAATTTGACGCATCATAAAAACCGAAGGAAAATAGTTAGTACAATATAGTTTTGTTCTATTGTTGTGGAACACGATTTTCGTAGAAAATATTCATTCCAAAAATTATATGCACAATTTGAGAAAGTGAGCTATTGACCTGATATAAAGAAGGGGACAGTACACTGGAATTTTCTACGCCCATGACTTGGGTTTAACTGACAGATTACATTCCAGGAGCGTGAAAGTTCTGCGTGAATTGCAAATTTGGTAGAAGTAAAAAGCTAGTTCCTTTCATCAGCCGTTAACCGTTATATATATGACTTTTATATCTTTGGTGGCTGCTAGTGAAATTTGTTGGAAAAATTTTTCTCAAATATTTTAATCTTTAAACATTCTTTTTCAAATGGTATTTCAGGCTCTTCTCAAAAAAGCGGTTGAATTGACCCATAAAACGAGGAACTAAAGGGTTAAAATGTTCTACAGAAATGATCCTCGTAAAATTTTACTATAAAACTTCGCCAAGAAGATTTTTCTCAGACATCAATTTTTATTACTTTTTCAAGTTAGTATTCAGCTCCCTTTGACCAAAAAATTAAATCTTTGACCTACAGTAAAAAAAAAAACTGAGACATGCTGGACTATAAGTTTATTTTACCAAAATAGTTTATACAACATGCCCTTTCAGGATTATAGGGTGGCTATTCTGTTGCAAAAATGCTGTTGGACTGTGTAACCAGAAATGGGACGGTGCTATGCAACTCCGAGAAATAAGGTGCCTTTTGACTCGATGACTCTTGTTGTCTTACTTTACAAAGTAAATTTTCTTCTGTTTGGTTTTCGGGTTGAACTTTAAGGACCAAGCTTCGACCCTTGTTCTCATATTATTAAAGGTACCAGACCCTCTGTTTTAAAATTTTGTAAGAAAATAACGTGCAAAATTAATGTGTGTCTCTTGTTGACTATCATTCAAATTTCGTGAAACTCATCGGCAAGATATTTTCGTGTATCTCAGATGATTTTCTAATATTTATTTAAATGCCATACCGAATTCTTCTGCTTTTTAGTCCCCCACAAGGCCGTATTTAGGGGGGATTTTGGGGGTTCTGACCCTCTTTGACATGAGGTTTGACTTTGGATACAAAAAGAGAAGGTGATGTTGAGCAATTTTGCATTTATAGTTTTTCTAGGTCAGTAACTGTTTTTGATTTACATTTTCGGGTTTAGGGCTCATTTGGAAGGGCATGATTCAGCATGAATTTCGAAGTTTGTAGAAAGCCAGTGTTCAGCTCTCCAATTTAAAAAAATGCCATTTTAGGGTTTTCCATCCCATTTTTTCTAAAACGTGGCGTGATGGGAAATTTTTAAACTCAGATTCGTGTTCAGTATAAAAAATTCATTCACAAACACTAGGAACCATTTTATTCGCAAAGCCCATGTAGGGCAGTAGTAGTAGATCAGCTCCAAAGTTCTAGGGAACAATCTTAAAATGTAATTAATTCTTTAACCCATTATTGCTCAGAGCACCCCGACTCGGAAGACCTCTTTCAATGCAGTAACTGCACGAATTTCGGGAATATAAGCCAACCTCATCCGGATTCCTTATCATGGCCCGAATTCCCACTGATAATCAATTGAAAAAAATGAGCCTCTGACTATTTTTAGTATTTTTGGTAATTGTTTTGAGGTCGGGCTCATCATCAATAATTGCAAGTCAATGTCAATTTTCTCGAATGAAAACCCCCCCGAAAAAAAATCCTGGCTACGGCCCTGGTCCCCCAGGGTACATTTATATCGTCGTTCGAAGATTTCTAGCGGACTTCATGGGGGTCGTCCCCCAAAGAAAAATATGCGCTCTGGAATCTTCGGAGCCCCTTGGAAACAGTCACGAGGAATGGCACATTCACTCTTAATGCATTGTGGCGTTCGTAGAAAATATGCACTGGCTTGTAACTTGATATCAAAATGCGTAGGATTCCAGCCGACTTTACATTAGCAATTTTACTTTCTCTCGTTTCGCCTCCATTTTTATCATCTTTCAATTTTGGATTTTTTCAAAAACTAATAAAATAGCACCAACTTAGCGAACTTTTTTTTAGACCCCTCGTATTAAGATACACATATGTATGTATGTATCTCTTGGTGTTGGTAGATATAGGTGCATGCCTTTGTTTGTATGTGATTTTTTACGAAAATGTTATTATTTTATGAGATTTTTCAATTTATATAAACAAAACATTTTAATTTCAGAAATTTAATTAAACATCTCCATTCGCTTACAACATTGCACTGTATGTTGTAAGCAAATTGTTGTTGGTGCTTTATATGTTGTTTGGCATTACAGTGATAGCAATAACAAGTGATATTGCTGCTGCTAGTTTTGTTGTTGTTGTAACTTAGGTGTAGTTGTAGTAGGTGTTTTTGTGTGTGTTTTGTTTTTTTTTTTTGCCTTGTTATTTTTTTGATTGAAATGTCCTTTGTGCAACGCGCATTTGTGCCTATGTATGTATGTGTTGGATGTGTGCGTGTGCATGTGGGAGTGTATATACTGCATACACTTACATGCAAATTGATTTTTATTGAAAATTTTCATTTAGTTTTTTTTCTCACTTTACTTTTTCATTGCATCAATGCTTTGGTTTATTATTGATGCCTACTCTGTCGTCCTGTCGCATGCATACATACATACTCCCTCTCTCTCATACACGCTTTTCCTCTAAAATGTGTGGCTGCTGCTGCATTTGGTTTGATTATTCCACTGTTTTAAATTGAAAAATACAATTAGTTTCTTTAAAGGTGTATTAGAAAATAAATTGCATTAAATGCAAATGCATAGAGAGTGTTTATTGTGGTTGTTTTTGTTAGCTATTTGCAAAAATTGTCAAACAGACAAAGCAAAGGCATAAACAAAGGTTACAGCAACACAACATTATCAACAAAATTTAATTTTCCCAACGTAATCAAACCGGAAAACAGGTCATAATAATGTTTGTTGGTTGTGTGCGGAAAACAAGAAAGAAATAGGGGGAGAGAGAGAGAGAGAGAACATTGAAAGGTACTGGTGCTGCCTGTTGCTGTTCTGCTGCTCACTATTGCTATTTTATTGCATGTTTTTATTGTTGTTCTTGTTGTTGTAACAACATAAGTGCCTTTGCTTTTAACGTTAATTTATGCATATCCTTTGTAAAATTGTATGCAACACGCTTGTTTATCATGTTATATGCATGTGCGTAGTGTATGTGGTATGTGTGCATGTGCATATTCATGTGTTTGTACACGTTTATTGAGTTGCACTTCCGCTGTCAAACAGCACTGTGTATGGGAAATCATTTGATTGTGTTTTTCACTCATGCTCTTCTATTCATTTAACTTTATTATCAACAAATTGCTGCGCAATTCTAAATGGCAACAGATTTTAAATTACTAGCAGATTTTTACTTTTCAACTTTTATCTCACTCTAGTGTAATAAAGTTACACCAAGATATGCATTATAAATTGGTGAAATGTCTTAATTTTTTCACTACAAATGTTTTTAATAAAAAAATATATAATTTTTCGTTTAAAATAAAATAAAATAAAATTTTTGGAGCAGAGTTATTTCAAAAATTACAGAGCACATGCCACTGTGAAGGTCTAATGGCAACACAACTTCGTTACTTAGGAAGAAAGACAATCACAAAGTGGTTGTAGGTGGAACAAAGTGGACAGCACCCCTAACGCAATTATTAGTTTTCTCACAATAAATTTTCTCATAAGGGAGCCAAATACAAAAATCGGTTTTAGTTTGTCAAAGTGATCTGAAAATATTATGTATATCGTTTTCTACCTTAGTATTGACTCTGTATTTTCCGCAGATTTGATCAAATTTTAAAAGTTTTAGCAATCCTGTACAAGATGAAGACGTTGACCGATTTGACAATTGCTTGTAATATGCTTGTCGCCACTAGTAACTCGAGACTCTATCCGAGAACTTTCAGACAGTTCGTCTTTTTCTAAAGTGAAATAAAAAAAATAATTTAAATAAAAAATATTTTTAATATACCACGTTTTTAAAATGGACTAAAAAGTATAAAATAATTTCTCCTAACCTAAAAGAAATGTTAAATATTTATTTCATCAAACAAGTCAAACTCATCCATTCATACATTTTTGTCTGCTGGATGTGTTGTCAACCGTCGCTGTCACACCATCGGTATTGTACCTCGCTGCTGTTTCTACGATTTTTTGTTTCGATTCCAGCAAGAGCAAATTGCGATCTCTCTACAATCTATACTCTTTGCAAGCGGAACAAAACGAAAAGAAAAGTTCGTTATTGTTTGTTTTTGTGCTCTCTCTCATTTGTCTTTGAATTTGTGTATGTATACGCATATACATATCTTCTACTCCCGCTAAAGCAATGATTTTAACAACGATGAATTCAATGCTTTGCTCTATGAAAAAAATGGAGAAACTTCCGATGCTAATATTTTAAATATTATTATATTTATGTCTATTTTAGATACTTCATATTGCATTGTCTTCCAGTTCTGAACTATATTTAAAGTTTCAAGTCTCTAGCTCATCGGGAAGTTAGTTTAAAATCGATTGCAAAATTTGTACCGAACAGACTGACAGACAGACAGACAGACACCATTGAAAGCGAGTCGATATAAACGTGGTAAAAATGAATCGATCTCTTAAAATAAAGTTTTCATAGTTTTTTAACAGCAAGCTTCCACTACCCTCCCCTTCATCCATATCTTTCTGTAGGCGCCATTTTTTTGGAATGTTCTTTTTCATATGATCTTCCAGTTCCAGTTCCAGATCAGAGCTTGACGGCAATTTGCGTTATTATCTTTCTGCAGGGTATGACTTATCTATCTGCATCGTAATGTCATGAACCATTGGTTCACATACCTGGCGGCTGCCGAGAGCGGATTTCAACTCAGATATCAGTGTTTCTTGACACATGAATCGCGATTATCAGAGCAAGAAGGGGGTTTTAAAAAGCAAATAATTTTAATCCCTAAACAATAATCGGGCTGCAATACTTATATACAGTTATAAGCGGATCCATAGAGAGCTTTAGAAATAACTCAAAACCAGACCAAATTTAGGCCTAATTTTAGATGAAATGTCCGACCAAAACGGCCAATCAAAATGCAGAGCAAAATTTAAAACAATAGTGGCCCAAAAAAATTAGACCGAAATTCTGACTAAAACTGAAACCAAAAATAAGATTAAGAACCAGATTAAAAAATTAGATCTGGAATCATATAAAAAAGCGAAAAGACATCTACAGGATGATTCAAGAATTCAAGTAAATACAGCATATGCTGATAGAGAAGAACGAAAAAAGCAATAAATCCTATGAGGGGGTCTATTTGCAACCCACCCCTTGCAAGATATAAAAGTTAAATATTAGTCTGTCGTATTCTAGTTTCTTTATAACAACGCCTTAAATTGACAATAAATGGAAAAATTTATAAATGTAAATATATACCATATTTAGTGTTTAGAATTAATGGTGAGCTGAACATGAAAATCAAAACACTCAGTCTCAAAAACAATTATACTATTCTCAGGATAGAACCAGTATAAAAAAGTTAAAGATAGAAAATAGAAATATGGTCTCTCAACCTCGAATTTATTTGTTTCACTGATAAATTTTAGAAGCTCAGGAAGAGGAAAAGTATGACAAGACATCACTACCCAACAGCCTTAAACTTGTTCTTACGAAAGCCGGACAGCTACAGAGATAATGCTCAGTAGTATCGTTGTCCTCAAGACAAAATCGGCAGGTTGGATCGGTGATGACGGCCATGTTGGTCATATGCTAACCATATGTATTATGGCCCCTGATGACACCAACCAGTAATCTCAGGTCCTTCGTTCTTAATTTGAGATGAAATTCTTTTGATTTCCTGTTGGTTGTCTCACCTTTACAATTCTGCAGGACCATTTTCTTTTATGAATAGAATCCACAAAATCGTTGGTCTAACTCACAATCGCCCCAGAGCTTATGCTAATAAAGGTTCCGGACTCCATGTTGAAATTGTAGTTTGTTGGTCAATTTCCACACTATCGTTTCTCAATTATCCAGAACAACACATCCAAGATATGTATGGAAGGTAATAAAATAATTTTTCTGAAGGTAGATATTACAATTTCTTCAAGCTACTATTAGTAATTCTAATAGCAGACAAACTTCAAAGCCTACAGTTATCTACTCCATTCCAATACTACTAGAAATAATAAAATACGTAACTACTTTCTGCACCAGAAATTAGGTGGAAGTAAACTTCACATAATAAAATGGTCAGACTTTTTTGGTTTACTTACCAAAGATTTGAATCAAACTGCTTAATATTTCCAGCAATCAGGGAACTCAACCTAGTACTCGGCGTTACAACCGGTTACTGATCCATTAATTTTCTTTTTTAAGTAATCCTCTAAGAACAAAGACAGAAATCTGGTGACAGATGTCCAGGGTATAATGAGAATATGAAGTGAACACTCTAGCAGCTTTTTTTTAAACTCCATCACTGACGACTTTGACTTACCACCACCCGACGAGATTTTAACAGCCATCGTTTGGATAAAGAACAATAAGGCTGAGGGTGCAGATAGCCTGCTTGCTGATTGGTTTAAGACCGGAGGCGAAGAGCTAACTAAACGCATGCACGAGCTCTTATACAGAATATGGTCGGATGAAAGCATGCTCTGTGATTCAAACCTCAGAGTACTCTGCCCACAATATGCGCCAACAAACATTCAAGGTTCTATCGACCGTATTGTGTTAAAGACCAAATTGTCAACAAGTCAACTATTGACCAGATATCCACTCTACGCCAGATCTCGGAAAAGGCCTGAGAAAACATTTCGACTCCCACCAGCTATTCGTCAATTATATAGCGCAATTTGACAGCATGATTAGTGATCACATGTACTCCTCAATATCTGGTTTTGGTAATCCTGCGAAGGCAATTAGGCTATGCAAAATAACACTGACCGACACCAGATCTATCATTGACAACAACAACAAAGTTGGCCTTGAGATCAAGTAAATATAACTCTTTCCATCAGGAATCATTAGGCAATTAAGTAGTAGAGCGTTCTCTCGATGGACGAAGATGACGATTTATAAGTCACTCCTCGTTCCCGTTTCTACCATGAAAACAACAGTAGAATGAAGTCATCCAATCCACGATGTTTTTTGGATTCAATAGATTAAGAAACCTTCACATTTTCTGTTAACTTTATCGATCCAAACACTTCGGGTGAATTCGTGACGTGGTTGAATAAGTAATTTATAAAATGTCTTGTTGGCATTGATCTTCAAAGGACTAGCATATTGTAATTATTATTTGAAGGAAGGACGACTCGAAAGTCAGGCACTGCGACCTATAAGATCTATTGTACCAAAGCCCCAAGAAAGAAAGAAAGGAAGAGAGAAAGAAATATAGATAAGAAACATACCCAAGCCGAGAATCGAACTCGGGTCTCCAGAAACAAAAGTCTGGCACTCTGCCACTAGACCACAGTGGCGATGGTAGGACCTACATTTTAACACCGATTCCGAACGGCTATGTGGCAATTTTTTATCAGCTCGGGGGTTTTGCCATTACCAACCAAGGTGTGTACTTGAACATTCTAATAATTCTCATCCACTTCATATCGATAGTGAATATAAGAAGTTTATGAGAATTAACAACCAGAGCAAGACGGGAATCGAACCCGCAACCTTCTGGATGAAAGTTTAGTGCACTATCCACTAGACTATCGAGGTCATCAGCATATTGTAAACAAAAGTATAAATTGTGCATGGCGCTGTCATTCTCGAATGAGTAGATAGTAGCAACCCTTTACTATCCAGAGGGATGTTATGCTCAAATAAGTAGAATAATAAATTCTGAGTAGGTATTTGCGCATAATTTTGTTATCTATTGCTGAGTTTAGAATTCTTTGATCTAGGTAAAAGGTTTCTAGGCATAGACTAGAAATCGAATCAGCGAAAGTAGGCAAAAATGTCAACCTTTGATTTCGTGGAGAAATATTGTCATTAAATTTCTTTTAGTTTCCATTCCCTGGCAAACTTTATTATTATTACAGAAAACTATCAGTGAATCTCCTCGAGCTTATAAATTAATTATAAAATGCCAAAAATTTAACATACTTTGTAAGGAAAATTATTTAGTAACATTAAAATATATAAACGAAACTCTAAATAACCTAAATATTTGCATAACCTTAAAATTAAGTCATTTAAACAAATTTCTATTTTCAAATTAAAATTTTCAATACACTAGCACCAAAACTCCTTTGAGCATATCAATTTTACTTTATGAGCTTACTATGTGAGTATGTATGTATAAAAACAACTAAATATAGAAATTAATGAATTGTGATTAAAAGGATTTGTTATGCTCATATGAGCTCATGATCAACACACACACACTCACATAGTCATATAAACATGCATATACCTTCTTTTGCTGCCAATAATAGCTAGATAGGTAAAATATTTCTGTTCCGTAAAGGTGCCAACATGTCCACTTGAATAAATCCTTTTGATCCTTCGCTCTTACATTTTACATTTTATAATTAATTAAGCAAATACTCAAACGTTTATTTTGTTTGGTTTGTTTGTTTGAATAGAAGAAGAAGAAGAGCTAAGTATTTTTAGTTTAATATTTAAGTAAGTAAATAAATATGTAACTTGGGAATGAAAATATAAAAAAATTGTGTATCTTCTCATATGGAAAATGCTTTCTTGTTGAAGGGAGAGTGAGCAGCATAGAGAATATACATATTTACATGAGTATTTGCGTACACGTGTGTGCCAAACCTGAAATACGTGTTTTACTTAAAATTTTAAGCGTGTGTGTCCTTTACATATTTTGAAGTAAGTTTAGAATTTATATAAGTTATTTGTGCGTCTCTTTGCTTGGTTAGTTTTAAATTTTTAATTAATACAAACAAATAAATTTGCATATGTATGTAAAGACTTCTTACTTATATAGAGAGATATTTATCCAACTATTTCTCTAGCTTTCAGGCTAACTACCTAACCCACCTGCTGTGTGTGAAATATTTTCATAGAATTTTAAATCGGTTTTTCAATTTCCTACCCCAAAATTTACACTTTCACTTTAATCTATACGTGTATTTATGTATGTATATATGTAAAAGCGAATGTATGTAAAAAAAAAAACAGTAGGATTCCTTATTTACTTTCATATGCTTTAGGTTTTTAGCTTTCTCTTTCTACTTCCATTCCTTTCACACTTAAATACTGTATTGAAAATAATATTGATTTACCCTAATGAGTGTGACCACCTGGAGTGTTCGATATGTCACCCAATCATCCAAATGCATATACAATACAAAAAGTTTCAATCTTTTTCAATCATTTACACATTTGCACCACGGGATTCATTATTTTTCTACACTTTCTCTCACTCTCACTCTCCCTCACTTACTCACTTATACACGCACTGTAATTACAGTAAAACAGCAGCATGATTTTGGATTAGCCTAAAAGCATGCTTAAAATTTGGTTTACTTGTAAATGCTGTAATTTTTTGTATCTTTAAAAAGAATAAACTCAAGAATTCCTATTTTTTTATTGTATTTTCTAAAGATAAATAACAAAAAAAAAAGAAAATAAGAAAATAAATATAAGAAATTGATTAGCCTTGTAGCTTTGATTTATAAGTAAACGTTAGCAAATCTAAAAAAAAATTTAGTTTTGAAATAATAAGAGTGTCAACCTTTTGACAGTTCATTGTCAATTATTGTATGCTGCCTCAGGATGAGGATGATGAAAAGGGTCGCTTCTACTTCTTTCTTTATTGTACAATTGATTATATTGAAGGGTTACTTTTCACAAAAAAAAAAATAAAATAATACAAAGCAAAAATGTTGAAAAGAGTAACAAATCTTACAGATTTATCAGCATTTCTAAACGAAAGACTGTCACTTTTCCTTATTGTTGCGGTTGTTATTGGAAAGTTGTATGTGTATTTTATGAACGTAAAACTTTTGTATTAGTTAATATTGTTGATTTCAATGTAAAATGTGTCGAGAAAAGTCAATAATAATCATTTCTTTTTGACATAAGTATGTGCAAGATGATTCCAGTTATATACAATTGCATTGTGAGTTGTTATTTCCAAAGAAGTATGTCAGCTGTTTTTTTTTTTTTAAGTTTTCAATATAAAGAGTTTGTTCTAAATATAAAGAGATTGACCTCCTTTTCACCCAGGGAGATTGTGTATTTAAAATAATGACCGTGCCATGGCATCGAAGAGTAAGAAACTTTCAAACACTTTCCGGGTAGCAAGAAGTAGCCTCAAAGCTACGATACTTCGGTGGAAAAGGGGAAGGCTCCAATGTAAATTTAAATATTATGCCAAAGTTTAGTAATTTGACTAGATGGTTTTAGAAGTATAATACTATGGAAACACAATCTACAATGAGTAATGAACTTATTTTCATTTTTAAGCTGTAACTTCATCTTCAGGCAATTCGCTTCATACCACCATAGTTACAGCTCAGGTTTTTGCGGTCAGTAAAAAACGGAAAAATAATTAAAATTTAAGTAAAAAAATTAATAAAAAAAATTTCTATAACGACGAAACATTCATTGAATCAATGAATTTCTACATTATTTCATATGAAAGTGCATGATTTTTTAATTTTTTTTTTTGTCAATTTTAATCAAAATAAATAAATTAGAACTTGTTTTTTCACAGTTCATGTAAATAAACAAAATGTATTAAAAATTTATTTCAAATTGAACTACGAATATAAATTTTTCATACTACGCAAATTGTTTTCTTTTTTTAGAAATTCTGCGCGAGAAAATAAGATCAAGAAAGTAATTAAAGAAATTTATGTATAAGGAGTGAGATCGAAAAAAACTTAACATATATAAAATTCAAAAATTTTTAAACGGTTGATCTTAGAGTTTTAATTTTTTTTTTATTTAATTGATAATATTTTACAAATTACAGAAAAATAACTCTTTTATAGTTCTAACCACTATTTATGAACTCGTGGACCTTTTTTGGTAAGCCTCCATTAGAGATTTGATAGTTGTTTTAGGCCCCCTTTTTGGAACAGTTTGCCCATCTACTTTTAAAATCTTTGATATTTTGGACACCTTTTTTGTGCTCTCTAAGTTTCTTTTCACAAGAGCCCAATATCTCTCCACTGATCTTAGCTTCGGACAATTTGGAGGATTGGCCTCTCTAGGTACAAAAACTATGTTATTACTTTGGTACCACTCCAAAGCTTTCTTGCCGCAGTGACATGATACCAAATCGGGTCAAAAATATGTGGATACATTGTGCTCTCTTATGAAAGGAAGAAGTCTTTTTTTAAACATTCTTTGATGTATATTTCGGTATTTATAGAGCCCACTGTAACAAATGACTTGCTTCTTTTGCCGCAACTGCATATGGCTTGCCATACCAGGAATTTTTTAGGAAATTTTGTCTGCTTCTGTTTTGTATGTTTTCAAACACGGATTGGCTTTAACTTTTCGCACCAAATAGTCAAAGCACTGGGCTAACCGGGCAGCTTTTCTACCAGAAGTGTTTGGAGATCTTTTCAACATGCTTTCTATTTTCTTGCCTTTCCCAATATCATGTGGTCCTTGTTTTCTTTCCGAACCAGGTTTCCTATCGATGGTCAAATTCTCCTGAAGCTTTTTAATAAAATTGGAAACAGTTTGACGGCAGACCTTCTATTCTTTGGCCAATTTTTTGTCGGACCAATTGGATTTTTCTGAAAATTTTTAATAATTTTAAGACGTACTTATTTTTCTTCACTCATTTTAATCAAACTCACAATAAATCACCATGTTTGTCATTAAAAATAACAATTGACATATTTTTCAAAGAAAACTAGATCAAAGAAATTTTTAAATTTTACACCCGAAAAAAATTATTAGGTAAAACGTGTGTTAAGATTTTTTCAATCTCACCCTTATTACTTAGTTCTGGGATTTTTCAAAATATTTAAATAAAAATCATCACACTTACAAACTGATTGGGATTGCAAAAAAGGTTGATAAAAATATTCTTTTATTTAATTAGTTTTATAATTAATTTATTTCGTCGAAGTTTAGCAAGCAGTAATTTTTTCAAACTGATATTATTTACATGATTGATTTTTTATTTATATTCTTCAATGAATAAAAATTATGAAGTTATTTCTTTTTGTTGCTGAATAAAAATTAAAATAAATTTTTACTTTTGTTTTTCAATATTAAAAATTGAAACCAATTTTTAAAACATATTTATTGATTGTGTTCAATGTCCTACTTGTGGTGTTCAAGTTTTATGAAATTTCGAAACGGATCCAAAGTAAAATTTTTCTTAATACGTACACGCAGAGGAAAATTTACTAAATTTAAGTGAATATCAATGCAATGTAGGGCTGATTTGGCTTACAGCCAACATTGACTTGATATCAAGTCAACAATTTTCTAGTTTATCAAAAAAATAAATAATAAAACATTGCTTAAATCGAGCTAGAGTTTACTTGATATTTTAGAAAAAAATTCTTGATTCAAGTGAAACTTCACTCGATATTATTTTATTATTTATTTAGAGAATATTCGCATCTAAGACATGATCTTTAACATGCGGAAATTAATACAATCTAACAACATATTTAGTAAAATTAGTAACAACAAATTGCTTAATATAAAGTAAATGACAAATAAAATTATGGATTTAATAACAAATTAAGCTTAAAATTAAAGAGGGTTAAAAGTGGTCTAAAGGAAAGAAACAAATGAAGAAATAGAGTAATTAAAAGAAGAAAAAAAAAAGAGAGAGAGAGAGAAATAGACTAGGAAAACTGTTGAAGAACTAAATACTTAAAGTTTTTGAAATTAGATGGCAATGAATTCCATAACCTGATAGCGCTAACAAAAAAATAGCCTACTTGAATTTCTAAAGTTATGGCTATGGATCCGAAGGTTTATAATTCTGTTTGATTTACAGAATTGAAGCTTTTCATACAAATAATTGGGGCTCTGTGTGAGCATATGCAAAAAGATACAGTTCCTGACATCAAGATATCCGAAGAGATCAAGACCAAGAATTTTCTTACTATAAACCGAGATATGTTCGAACTTTTTTACGCCATATATGTAGCGATCAGCATTGTTAAATGCAACGAGAAGTTTGTGTGAAGACGTTGAGTCAATTTTACTATAAACAACTTCCGAGTAGGTAATTATAGGCACTTGTAGTTGCTACACTAGTTTACGTTTAGTTTCACGCGGTACAAATGCAGCAGCCATCCTAAGATTTCGCAGGACCACGTACGCTTTACTCACCACAGATTTAATTTGATCATCACACGAAAAGTATGAATTAATAATAAATCCAAGGCTCCTGACCTTATTAACGAACTTCATATGCCATATATCCGGGTTCCTCATCCTTGATAATGACCCAAATTCCCACTGAAAATCATTTTAAAAAAATTACCCTCTGACTATTTTTGGCATTTTTGGTCATTTTTTGAAGTTGGGTACATCATCAGTAATGGCAAGTCGATGAGTTATCGAAATTATGTCCTTCGTGATAAAAAAAAATGCGTTGGAATCCACATTAAATAATAATTATTTAAAAAAATTTAAATTGGTTATTCTGAATTTTTGTCATTTTCTACCATTTTCGTTAAGATTAAAAAAACTCGTAAACAAAAATTTTTCCTAAATCTTTAAGATATTTATTCACTTTTGTTCCTAATCTGATAGAGTCCATCAAATCCATCGTCGTATTTAAACATCAGTTTCATAAAAATTATTTATGAATATTTTCCACGAATGAAGACAAGAATTTTTGAAATCATACTGGACTATACATCCTGCTCCTATCGAAAGTCGAAGACTCTAATGAAACTATAACCTAAAACACTTCAAACAATTTATGAAGTTAAAAAAAAAAATAATGTTTGAATCATAACAAGTAAATAAGCAATAAAAATATGGTCTAATGATTTTTGTAAGTTTTGCAAGGTAGTTGTAGAAACTTCAAAACACTTTCTAGGCCTCTACACTCATGCACAATAGGAAAAAGGAACTTGTTGATTACCCTAAATCTTTAGAATTAGGTCTAATACTAAAAATTCGATCGGTCGTAGGACGAATAGAGGCTCTTTTTGGTTCCTTGACGGAATAGAACAGAGCTTCAGGTTGCAGGGCACACCCCTTTAAGAAATAATAATAATAAACTGGTTACGTCAAGGACTAAATTTGAAACTAAATACACATATATGCATCTATAAATATATAATTCTAGAAATTATTTAAATTTAACCAAAAATATTTGATAGGTACATTATTTGATACTCGAGTTACCCATACTCTTCCCCACAAATTTCATAAGAAACGCAAAAATCTAAGTTAATGAAGAAGTTTCCACTGTAATTACATTAGATATAAATCTTAACTTAAGTAGCTGCAAAATACTAAATCAAACAATCAGCCAAAAAATGGATATCCAAATTACGATAATCGGTTGCAAAAGTAGGAGAAATATTCAGTTACCCAAGAATTGTATGAAATTTCTCCAGCATGCAACAGTTGAAAAACATTTGCAACAAGTAACCTACACGAACAAAAACACTAAAAGAATTAATGATATAAGTGTGAGTAAGGGAATGTGTATGCATATGAAATGAGCGTGGTGGTTTCTCACTGAGAGTGATGAAATGCTGTCATTGTATTGGTAGGTGCCAACAAATACATACACAATAGCATGAACAGTGGCGGTACAAATGTTTTTAGGGTTTAAACTTCTGCAACCCTCAAAGATATTAACTTTAAGTTTGTGTTTTGAGACTTTTAGAAAATTATAAATAGATTTTAATTCAATCGAAAGAATTATACAATTCGAAACTTTTATGTTGCTAAACTAAAAATTAAGCAATTACCATGAAAGTTTAACTTTGCCTGTTTTCCTAGATTGTGAAGTTTCTTTCAAAAATCTAAATTTTGTTACACAGTGTAATTTGCATTCATTTCTAAATGTAACAAATTTGAGTACAAGTAAAAAAATCATTTCTCCACCCACACACTATCACGCACAGCAAAAGGTCAAGTGTTTGCGCATGAGTGGATAAAATTGTGTTTGAAGCTTCTTGATACTTGAATGCTCAACCAAATAGAAAAGTGAAACAAAAATGAAGGTACAAAAATCACAAATACAAAGTCAGCATTATTTTATAGGTATGATTAGCCACAATAGTAGGTACTTTTTGATTTTTTATATGTATATACAGACAGCTTTGTATATGTGTGTGTGTATTAGGGAGTGTTATTTAGAAGGAGAATTATTACAAAATATATAGAATTCGTGAGTATACCTGTTGCTAATGGTGTGAGCGCAACAGTTGAGAGTTTTGTAATATATTTGAGCGAATGTTACATATGAACACACACACTTACTCACTTTTATTCACAATGCAAGTAGAGCAACAGGCTCTTCTATATACAAATGTATGCCTGAGAAAATTGTAAAGAGAATGGAATGAAACAGAAGCAACAGATTGTAGGAGATAGTGTTGGAAAATGATAAAGGTAATTGAGTTTAAAATTTTTTGAGAGAAGAATCATAACTATAAGCTAACAAGATATCCCGAGGTAAAAATTTATCTTAAAGAAATTTTGGGTCGTTGTGCGATGGGACAAGAAATGCTATGGAAATTTTTCCTATTCCGAAAAATACCTGAGAAACTCCATGCTAGAAAAAATAAAAGTTTGAATAACTTTTTTTCTGTAGAAACTTTTTGCCTGAATAAAACGATATTTAAATATCTTTCCGTTGAATCCAAATTCTTTTTTGTGGATGAAGTAAAATTTTTAAAATCTGAGTAGTCGGAAAAGAACAATTTAGAATTCTTCCCTCTAAGTTTTTAAGTACGTTTACGTAAACTGGGCATAACCTGGCTATACCAAATTTTTGAAGAGACATATTACAATTGCAATGTTGGAAAGTTGTTAGCTGAGCAATTATAATTTTAATGGTCATACATTTTTCTGAAGATTAAAAAGGGCAGTAACTTGTTTTTCCCATCTCCAGAGAAAAACTGATAAATGGCTTGAACTTTAATTGAACGCAGTGTTCGGTGTGTGACTCTCATTTCGAGATGGAAATTAATACTTAATCCAATTTTATTAATGAGTGAACCAAAACCTTCTCCTGATAATGGTGACATGTATTTTTGACACGCTGATTTTTTTTTTAATTCTATGGCGAATTTTTGAAGTGAAACTTCTTTAGCGAGGGCAAATCGAAAATTTTGCAACGGAAGTCGCGTTGCTGTTGCACTCATACGAAACTAATAAGAAACGAAGTTATGCTGTTGTTTAGTGTTTAGCGAACGAAGTCATATGGGGATTTTTTTGCAGTTTTATCTCGTTTCTTTAGTGAGAGAGCTTGATTCCAAATAGCTGAATTTCCCTTTCATATGTTATATACGTGTGCTAAGTCATGTTTGTGCCGATAAATCTAGAGAGTATTAACAGAAAAAAAGCTTTAGAAAATAGAAAGAGGAAGAGTGGAAAAGCTCTAACAAAACCAGTAAGAAACGAAGTTATGCAGTTGTTATTCGGCTACATACAATCAAGCAGAGGGACGAATTCTCGCAGTTTTATGTCATGTGCTTTAGTGGGAGAGTCGATATAAAAGTCTCGGCTTGATTGCATATAACTGAACTTTCTTTTCATGTGTTATGTACGTGTACTAAGTCATTTTTGTTCCAATAAGTGTAGAAAGTACAACAACAAAATAGAAAAAGAAAACTGCAAAAACTTCAACAGAATGTTTTATAAATGTTTTCTAACGATTTTCTAATAAATAACATAGTTCCACTTCTACTGTGAGTGCTTCCGGCACATAATTTTTTATATAAATTATTATATATTATTATATTATTATATATTAATTATTATAATTTATTATATAAATCGCTAATCAAAACCTTAAAGTCACTTAATTTGTTTTGTCTTCCAAGAAGTAATTGAATTTAATAGTTTTGTTTCACATTCATATTACAGTGAGTGCAATCGTTTTCCAACACTGCAAAAGAGATAACTCAATGCACTTTCATAACGTTATATAGCCCTCCCTGATTTTCCCCACCCTCTTTCCCATTCTCTCTCTTTATTACTCTCACTAATACAAATGAAAACTAGGTGCAGCATTGAATTTTTTGTAAAGCAACAGGCAGCAAAAAGCAAACAACAATTTTACAACAGCAACAGCAGCAGCAACAAATGTTTGTACATTTTTTTTTCTCCTACCGGAGATAAGTAGGAGAGAGGAAAATAGGAGAGAGAGGTAAAATAGGAGACGAGTCAGTTCGTTATGGAAAATCCGAAGAGCGTACTTCGTTTTTCTCCGATTCGGCAACTATTCGTGGCGTATGCGGAAACAAACGCTACCGCCTCGTATTTCGTATACTATATACAAAAGATTCCCCGCTAGCGGTTGCTTGTTGCTTGAAAGCGCAACAGTTTGAGAGCCGAACAAACGCCGAGCCAGGAGCCCGCTGCCTGCTGCCTGCTGCCTGTTGCATGTATGACAGACAAGCAGACACCCAATGAAGCATTGTAGTGTAGGATAGCTAGTAATAGATAGTGTGTGTATGTGTGCTAGTAGTTGTAATACGTAGTAGCAGTGGTAGGTAGTAGGTGTATGTGTTGTAAGGCACCGGAAACGGATATGTCGCAGCGACATTTGAAGCAGTGCCTATATGCATATTTGGTATGCCGGTGCAGGTGTTTGTGTGTGAGAGTATGTGTGCATGTCCTTACTGCCTGTTGCAGTTACATATCCTCAGTTACTGTTGCTGCTTCTTCATTTTCTTCTACGACAAAAACAATAATAAATACAACAACAGAAACATCAAAACTAACTATAATAAAAGTTCGTTGGCGTTAGAGTATTACTGTTCGTTTGCTCGGTCGGTCGGGTCGGTTTGGTTTGGTTGTTTGGTTGATTGGATGTATGGATGGATGAATGGTTGGTTGACTGGCTGGCTGGATAGATGGATGGTTGGTTGCCTGCTTTGTCGGTTTGCCACTCGTTTTTCAGTTTGTTCGTTACATTTGCTTCCCTGCTATTGTGAGAAGTTCGGTTTTTATCGTTTTATTATTATTATTTTTTTCACTTATTTTGTTTTGCTGACTTTTTTCATTTGAATATTGCCATTTTTTTGTTTGTTTTGTTTTTTTGTACTATTTCTTTCTTGCTGCTGTTTATCACAACCCCAACGTATAAGCGAGTGTGTGTGTGTGTGTGTGAGTGATGCACTTACCAAGTTCGCTAGTCGACTTTAGGCATCTTTTGTCGTAGCTACTGCTGCTGTTGCTGATATCGTTGCGTTGTACTGTTACTGTTGTTGCGATTTTTTTTTGTTTTTTTTTTTTTTGTCCTGAAGCTCAGAGGCTGTGAGACTGTGCGATTCTAATGCGCCAATATGGTAGCCTCAGTTGGTTAGTTGACGTGTTCAGAGACAGTTTAGTGTAGCTCCTAACTAAAGCAAAAATAATAACTATTTATATTCACAGTATTCAATAAAAATTTTCTAATATTTATTTAGTAATAGAAACAAAATTTATAAAATATTAATATAAAAATCTAGAAACTTATATTTTCAAGAAAACCAAGTGAACCTGCATCGAATAAAATTACATTAAAAAAGTGTTTCAAAAAAAAAAAAAATAAATGTGCAACTAAATATTAAAACAATTCAACACAAGTGCAGCTAAAATCATGATCCTAGTCCACTCCAGAGTGAGTGCTATCAAAGGTAATTATAAAAATATGCACGCCCACTTACTTTATTGTAGTTTTTCTAATTTAAAGTTTTAAGTTTTACCGGCATTCCGAGTAGCTTTTGCCATATGGCAACATAATTTCTCTCATGCTATACATTTTTTTTCTCTTCTTCAACGTTTTTTTCTATTTCCTATAATTGAGATTACCTTTGAAGCGTATTTCATTTGCATATAATCTAATTATCCTTTGTAACCTTAATGCTATTTCATATACACGCATACACTCATACATAAATAAAGTTGCTCTCACACTCATACATAAATATATACACCTATACATATTATGCATTGTAATGACATCACAGCAGGCAATTTCTATATATTTTTTTTTCTATTCCTTATAGAAATATGTGATTCCTAGCACCAATACATATATATATATATATATATATATATATATTCCTTGAAGACGTTTGTTTGTTTCTATTGCCTTTAGTGTTTTTATTGCTGTTATTCTTCGTCATCGTAAGAGCGTAGAGAAAATGTCAGAAATCACGTTTACGCAATTAAATATGCAAGACACGTTGTGATTAATTGTTGTATTAGTAGAGTATGTATGTAATGTTAGAGTATAAGTCCTTGCTGTTGTTGTTATTGTTATTCTCCATGCTTTTAATTATATTTCATTACAACACAATTGCATAGACGCCGGCTAGATACAGCTATCGTCAAAATAATAGTAGTGAGATAAGGAAAGCTTTTCATATCACAAAAATTATATTTTTTTTTGTGATATATTTATTATATAATGTTTGAATATGAGTAACAGTCTGAAGGCCAGAGAATTTACAGCACAAATAAATTTTATCTTAAAAACTTTAACAAATATTATATGATTTGTTGGGAAAAATAGTAGTGCTTAGTATAAAAATACATAGGCAATTATGTTCGGTAAAACTTTCATAATTATTTCCAATAAATAGTTTTTAAATATGTAAAAAATAGCTCTGGTCTTCGGAACCAGCCAACTAAATCTTTGCATTTTCCTACAGTATTCGTCTGTAATTTTATCATCACTAGAGCTCACCAAAATTTTTGGTATGATTTTGAAAATCCTTTTTTCAATGTCATCCGATATAAAAACTAGGTCTAATGATCGAGTTGATTGACCAATGATTTAAAACATCGATTTTGTTACGAAAGAATAAGTCTCCACCAATTTACTTTCAATTTGAGAATTGTTATCCTGGTGAAGTATTCTTTTGAAGGGTATATACTACTCAAGATCTGGTAACATGACTATAATCATGACTAGTGTTGATTCGATACCCACATAGTATCGATATTTTTACTTGTACCGAATGTATCGGAAAAAAATATCGAGTACGTACTTCATCGAATACTCGTTTAAAGAGACAAATTACTCTGGTCAATGCAAAATTTACGACAGGCACCTCATACATCATTTCTCTAATCACGATGACGTACTCAGTTTTCCGACTTTACGTCATTTTTTTGAGATATTTCGACTTAAAACACGTGAATCATATAGAAATGGCGTATGAGTTTTGTATAGCAATATTTCAGTTTTATAAATCAATGTTTTCCAAAGGTATCGAGTACCCGATACTGACTTTTTTTTCGATACCAATTAAAATACTTATGATATGGCATCGAGTAGAAACAGTACTTGAATCGAATAAAAAGTATCGAGTATTTACACGTATTTACTTGTATCGACTCATCACTTATCATGACGTGCACATATATACAAAGAAAATAACCTTTATTGCTGTAATAAATATAACCAAAATTTTTGTCATAAACGAGGTGCTAAATGCAAATTTTTGCACTCCACTATTCAGCAAAGTGTGGTCTTTGGATATATTATCTAAAATCAAATGTTTCCAACAACATCTCCTTGGACTCATCTGTTCACAAAATATTCACCATCAGAAAATTAAAAAGTTCACAGCCACTTATCATAATTTTCCGATATATTCAAAAGTTATCAGCGGCAGTATATTTTAATCTGAACTAATATGAATATCAAAATGTACGTTGATATATTGGCTGCAATCATGTTATCGAACACTGACTAGTATATGTTCCTCAAAGTACAAGAAAATTGCTAAAAACTTACTCTATCTTAACAAATGTGATTTCCAAAAGTTGACTAGTTAATCTCCAGATTTAGATTTAATTGAAAACGTATAAGATGATATAAAAAAAGTGGCTTCCAAAATCATTCCAACAGTTTTGTAAGATCTGTTGGCACCAGTGTTGACAGAAAGGCAGACAACTTTTGTAGCATAAAGTGGAGGCTTAGTTTACTATATGTCTCGTTGATCTGTCGCTCATATAGCCTAAAAGAGTAATTTTATTAAGTTTACTTAGCAGAAGAAACATGAAAGAATAATAGTTCTATTCCAATTTTTGTATTTTTTAAAAAGCTTTTTAAATAAAATTTATATTATATATTTATACTTACTAAAGACTTCAAGCTATTCTTCATATCCAAAAATTATAAAAATATATTACTTAAAAATATATTATTTCTGTGATGCTACAACTATTATTTTGACCGTAACTGTATACATATGTAAGCTTACATACATAGATATTTGCTCAGGCTTATAAATATAGCATTAAAAAAAAAAACTTAAATTTATTAGCAAACTGAGCTTTGAAGTAATTGAAATACATTTCCATGGGTTTCTACTAGTTTTCAATCACGTTTATTGTTTCTCTGATTTTTAATGTTTTTTTTTTTTTTTTTGATTGCCATTCAAGTAAGTTGGAGTTGGAGCATTTTTACTGACAGCCTTATTAAGGTAACCAGTATTCCAAACTAGAAAATATTTCCTAGTAAAAAGAAATTGAAGATTTCAAAATATTACATATTTTTATCTACTCAGGGCCAAAACTCAATTTGTTGCCTTTGTAAAGGGCTTTTTAATCAAATTCTGAAAGTCTTTTGGAAGAGCTAGGTCTTCAATCCCTCTTTTCAACTTTATTGTTAAAAAAAATCTTATTGAATGTTTTATTAATGCATAATTAGAACTCATAAAATTCTTATAAGTATACGAAAAAAAAAACCGAAGATCCATTAAATGTTCAAACTTTTTCAACAGGTTGTTCTAGAATTTTCCCAACTACAGTACTAAGTAATCAAGAAAAACAGATAAAACGCAGATTTATTCCAATAAATTTTTCCCAAGTTTGTGAAGTCCAACATAGGAATTTCCATAGATCTTGTTTTCTGGGCTTCTGAAAAAACTTTTGCACTAAATGAGATCAATATAAAAAAAGTAAGAAATATGTTTTGAATTTCTCGGAACCCTGAAGTGATCCGAAAAATATAGAAACAGACTCGTGGTCATCATGAAAATTACTTCAAAAAAGCACAAACCACTTTTTGTCTATTATAACTTATTTGAAAATCGAAATTTGTTGCATTCAGTTTTTCCAAATTCTGTTATAAAAATGTGAAAAATTTTGGAAATAAAAAAGTTCGAATAAACAGGAATATTGAGTCAAGCCACTGGCGGATTCCAAGTAGACAAAAGTCAATTCGACACATGAACTACATTTCAAAGACCATTTTTTCAGGAACTTGAAAAATTAATATTTTTAATGCCTCCACAACAATCAAAAGAATATATTTTTTTGTCGTTAGCAGATCCAATTGCGAGGGAAAGGGGTCTTTGAAATAAACCCATACGTCTGATACGCTAACATTAATATGAGGATAAAAATTATTATTATACACGACTTGAAACTATGTTATGTCAGGCTTACCTGTCCACCAGTTTATAAATATTCAAACCACCAAGATATTTATGCAAAATATAGTATCAATAAATTTCTGGATTTGTTATTATTAGTAGAAATTTAAAACTGAGTTGATCTTGCTATGCCCGCCTCTCGAATCTTTTGCCATTATAATTTTCTAACATATTAGGAAATAGTTAGGTATGTAGGTAGGTAGAAAGAGAAGTGCAGACCTTGAAAAAAGCTTGCTGCACAAGGGCCGAGTGCTCTGTAACGGCCTCATAAAGTTTGTTTCACTAACATTAGAATACTCTAGTTAAGGCTCAGATCACTGAACCATTCCGAACTTCTGCCAAACCAAAAGAGGCTCGTTCGCAATGTCCTCCAGGTGAGAGAAAAGTCTGTTTCCTATTAAACGGAATTTTATATTCAGTAGATCCGGACAGAAACGCAGGATGTGAGATTCGATTTACTAGACACTACCACTACTACTACTATTACGTCACAAATGCCCCTGGAGGGCAAGGTAGAGCTTTTCGCATCCATTCATGCCAGTAGTTTTGTAATCAAAATAAATGCCAACGTACAAGATTTCAACATATCACGAATGAGGCTCCCAGAAAACAGGTTTCCACCAGGTGCTACGCCCAATTAGACAACACCGCTCGATTTCCGTTCAGCAATTGATATTAGCAATCTGAAAACCCACACTAAATTAGTAGTTGTTCCGTAAATATTTTCTAAGCTATTCAGCATTGAGCAGTTTGGTTGCGTAAGTAGTGCCCAATCGACAAATCCCGACCGGTTTCTGCCCAGCGAAAATAATTGGTCGTTCTGTTAAGAGTTGCCAAATACAAGATAAAAGATACAATACAACATGTGTGCACACAATGTGCGCGAACCGCGATCAGAGAATTAAAAAATTCCAATTTTTTATGCACACCAGCGTACATTTCATTTGTATTGGGAAATGCCGTGCCCACTTTTAAAAAACTACCACATTGCGCTCTATAGCTTCTACTGGTTCCTATAATGCATTCACACACAAACTAACTCTGACATTCCTCTCCCAACACAAATTTTCATTGCCTTACCAAGAAGGTTCCTCTTCAACAATTCGCTTGCATGGTACCTGTTAAGCCCATTAAATCAAGTCTATTTTTCCATTAGCAAATAATACGTTAGTACTATAAAGATAATGCAGTTTATAAGGAGGTGCCGCGCCCTCATTTACAATCTCACTTAAATATTCTCTAACATGACATTATCAACCAATGTCCTTATACCAAAATATCACTACTGTACCGCAAACGGTTTCGTATTACATAAATGGAAACGTATTACAGTTGTCTCTTGTAGTACAGCAGCCCATTAAGGGTCTAAACCAAGCTTTTAGCATTCAGAAGAATTAATGAAACCTATAGTTTAATGGCGAAGCCCAAATGCGAAGTGAAAGCTTTTCTCAGTCAAATTACACCCTTGGAGGTTTACCATTGCATGCCAAAAAGTGGTGCCGTGTAAAAAAGGTTGGATTTTTGTATTTGTATTTAATTTTCAACCGCGCCAAAAATTGAATCCGGGTACCATGCATAGCAGTCTAACACACTAACCACTACGCCATGGCGACAGTATAGTAGATCAAATTATTGCTTACGGAACATAAGGTTTCAGCTTCAATTGAGCTCTTTCGAAACTCTCCATCCGCCTAATTTTCCGGACAGTAATTCATCTCATTTTCGAATTCCTATCTGCGATTTAAAAACTACTTGATCGAAACTGAATTGCAATCACTTTTGAAAAAGTTCCGAAATAGTATTCTTGAAATCTCTACTGAAACTTTTCCTTTTCTTAAAGTTAGGGAATCCAGCCCCTGCAATTCCGTTATATGATAGAACTTTTCTAGGAAAATTGAAAAGAAACAAATCAAAAATTCAACTTTTAAAAATTTTATTCAATTACTTTTTCATATTAGTTTCCATTGTTCAAATAATCATAACTGACCGCATACAATCGTAATTTCAGATCATATCTCCTATAATATTTAAGTTATATGATAATAATTAAATAAATGTGGTCATTTTATATAACAAAACGATTTAGTCGTCTACAAAAGTTTAAGGAAACAACAACAAAAAATTAAAAACAAATAAAACAAAACAAAAAAAAAAACCTTATCTTTGTTGTTATATTTTTATTGTGCGACAAATATTTCTTATGTCTCATCTGTTTATTTGTAACGCTATAAAGTCAAACACGAGATGATGAAAAAAACCTCAAGCTACATACAGAATTCTGAAGAGAAAAAAAAAACCATAGGCAACAACAATACTCAAGCACATTGTACATACATAGACAAACTACCACACCCACCAATACAGTTACTAGTAATGCATGCTCATAGACACATACATACACGCATATTAAGAACCACCACAAAGACAAAAAACCAACAACAACAATTTGAAAATGAAAATGGTATAATAAAGAAAAACTCAAAAAAAAAAGAAAACTAGAAAACATTGAAAAAAAAGAAAAATAGAAGTAAATAAGTAAGAAGTAGAAAGTAAGTAAGAAATAGAAAAAAAAGAAAAAGATGAAAGACAACAACCAACAACAAAACACGCTCGTAATCATGATTAATTGCAGGATAAATGACTTCACTCGCTTGCTCGATGGCTGGCTGACTGGCTCGCCGCCATCACGAGTACTGTCTCCTACCCCTAGCAGCATAGTACGAATATTTCACATTGATGTGTTGGCGCGTAAATTAAAAAATCCCTCAAAAAATACATAGAAATACAATATAGTATATGTATGTATGTACATGCTGTTAGGTTAGCCAGCTTATCCCTCCAAAAAAAAAAAAAAAAAAAACCAACGAACAACGAGCGGCAAGTAACTTCAGCAACCAGAAATAAGCTCACAAAAACCTGTCCAACAAAATTGCTGCTGCTTTTAAATAATTCACTTGAAAATCCACTTGTAGCGTTGTATGTATAGCGCAGTAAGTAGATGGTGCGGCGATTAAGCTAAACGTAGGGTGTATTCAACATTCAACTAACTAAATGACTTTGAGCTAAGAAGATGTTCTACTATCCTAGCCGAGATAGGGAGGAGTATGAGCGAGGTAGAGAAGACTAAGCAGGCATATACTTTAGAGTACTACGTGTCAAAGTTGAGTATTTTAGCTACTTGGTCATGAAGTTAAGAAAATGGTAGATAGAAAAGGTGGAACGCTGTTGCTTAGCGGAAGTGGAAACAAAAAACTTTGACTTTGCAATTTCGTTTTCAATTTTGTGCGTATTTTTTTTTCCTGTTTTGTTCTTTATCATATCTTTACTTTTACTTAAATTCGTTTATTCTTTTTCTTTTTTTCTTGGCTGTTTTCAATTTTAGTTTTTTAAAACAAAAACTCGCTGCCTTCACAACATTTTTATTCACTTAATTTTTGTTATAATGAACATAAAAAATCATAAAAAAAAGTTTTCTGACACTTTTTTCCATTGGTTTTTATTTATTTATTTATTTTTTTTTTTTTTTGTGCAAAGCTTAGAGTGAATGAATGAAGAGTTAGAGTGAAGTTACTAAATGGATTTTTTACACAATTTTGACATGGCACAGTGGCTCAAGTTTACCGAATTTTGTAAATGACTAGTAGTTTTTTTTAGTACTTATTGATTGAATATTATTAAAAATATAGTAAAATAATTTATAGATAATAACGTTATGGAAAATTTAAACCGCTTAGAAACGGTTAACCCAATTGGTTTTTTAAAAGCAGAAAAAATACTTGAATTTACATATTTCAGATAAATTTATTAATGTCATGGGATTTATAGGTTCAGAATAGAGAGAGAACACTGAATTTATGATCTAGCCACCGTGGCCTCTGCAGATTAACAGTACAAACTTATGATTACGAAGGTCTCCGAACAATCCTTTTTTCTGAGATTTTAAACTGTTTTCTTATAGATTACCGTATGCTACACGCACGAAAATTAATCTACTTTAAAATCACAAAAACTATTTTTCAGTCGTTTTCGATATTTTATGACGGGTGAGTCACAGTCAAGCTTTAATTTGAGTGGCTCGACCCATAGATATAAGTCAAGAAACTAAGGAAACCGAAACCTTACGAATTTTAAGAAGAAGAAGCCAAAAATCATGCCCAAAGTCGTGTAACCTAATGCAAAATTTATTTCTATGTTCAATTTCAACTTTTTAGTTGCTAATGTAAACAAAATTTTAAAAATAAATTTGTTGTCAAAACTTACTGTAATTTCACTTAGATTAGATTGAATAAAGAGCGGGAACTGGTCACCTAGTCACCGAGGCCTCAGTTGGGCCTTTTGTGACAAGCTCTATAGATTACAAATCATCCCTGAGTCTTGTATTCGTTAAGAATTCTAAGGCATTATTGTGAGATTTGTCCGCAATTTCTGACTGTTTTAGGTAGTAGTTTCCTAAGTAACGAAGACAGGTCCATTTTGAACAATTACAACGGCACAATAAGTGTTCAGCTGTTTCCAATTTTCCTTTACATAACCTACTTAAGTCATTCTAAATTATCTTCATATTATATACGTGCTTGTTTATTCTACAGTGTACAGACAATGCGAACCTGTTCTTGTTAATCCAAGAATATCTAAAGTTTCTTTCTCAATATATTTGGCATGGAGACTTTTGGTACTCATCTACCTTTTGTTTCCATCCAGTATTGATGTGATTTACGTTCAAGCCATTTATTGAGATTTTGCTTCGTGGAACTCAGTGGCAGCCCGCAGAATGGTTCTGGCATTGCTGGCAGCTTCTTTTCTAACGAGTTCACCTTTTTGTTCCCCATATGCCCACTAAGATTTGGCACCCATATAAGATGAACTCTGTTGCGGGTAGCTAGTGTATTCAGTAGTTGCATACAGTCACTGACTAATTTTGACTTAATTTTAAAAGCATTAAGTGCTAACTAGTCGGTAAGGCCCCGGTATCCGGGGCTATTTTTTTGCGCAAAAAATCTCTTAAAGAAATATTAAAAGAGAACCAAAATACTCGTTGATGCTTGTTTTGTTATTTGTGTATGCAGATAATTCATTAGATAATGCTGCGAGATTTCGTTACTCATGTCTTCTCTCTCTCTCATTTATTATTTACTCCCTCTTAATAGTCCACTCATTATAAAAATTTACATCATAACAATATAGTATAAGTTACTATATTCTTATTTTCGTATGCTAAAAATTATCCATTGTCAATGAAAATCAGAGGATGTTGTACTTTATATACCCTTCAAAATCCTTTTTGATTTTTCTTCCTTGTTTGGTTTTTGAGCTATTAAATTTTTCCTATAGGCTCCGCACGCAAAAATTCAAATAAACAAAGATGCACGCGCATCCACAGAACACCCAAAGTATTCAATTTCTTAAATATTGAATATCTCGAAAACTATGGCATATACAAAAAAATTACTTTAAACCTTTTTTAAAAAATCACTCAAGCTTTTTTTTTTGAAGTATGTAATTTTTTGATATCTCCAACGGTTAACCAGTTATTAATAAAAAAACGGATTTTTTCACCAAAGGGGAGATTTTTTTTAGGGGGGGGGGGGTCGCTCTGCAACCCCAGGACTGATTTTTGTGGTTTTTGAATCTATTATACCCAACATAACAATTAGTGAAGAAAGAAAAATCTTAGTTAAGAATTTTTATGAACTTTTGGTGCATTTTTTACTCTACCGACTGGGCTATAAGCAATGATTTTTACAACGATGAATACAATGCTTTGTTCAATGAACGAATTTTAAAAAACTTCCGACGCTAATATTTCAGAATTGGTTTAACTGATTTCAAATTTGATAACTAATTTTTGGCCAACCTACTCGTCAAGCTCTTAAAATTAATATATAATATGATAGTGTGGCACTTCTGGATCTTCTGGAATAAGGATGCAGTTACACTAATAAATGCGGCTTTACTATCAGATTGAATAAGGGTGTGGCTATTAATAGTGTCACTGTCTAACTCTTCTCGTTGGCAGAGCTCATCAGAGCATGTATTTCGGCCCGAAAAACTGAGTTTTCATGACTCATACTGATGTTTTCTTGGTCTTTCCCTATACACCCCTGCAACAACACCAACATCCGTTGTACTAGACATGAAAGTTATGCGATGATGAAGGTTTTACCTGTTCCCAGTTAACCCTGTCTGGAAATGTTACCTTGAATTGGTGTCTGAAGTTATAATTGAGAAGACAGAAGTCATTTAGCTCTAAATTTAGTGAGTGCATTTTGGCTTCATTCTTAAGTAGGATTCGCCATAAACTGCCATTGCATGTTCTTCGTTTTCTAAGATGAGTTTTGCTGCAAATTGCAGTGCTTCTTTCTTAATAAATAAATGAATTGGGAGAAGGCTTAATAAAGCCTCAAGAGCTGCAGTTGGAGCAGACCTCATTGCCCCAGTTGTGGAAACACAGGCTAGTCTTTGTATTCATAGACCATTTCAAATAAAAAAAAGTATTAACCTTTCAGAAATTAGCATTAATAGAGTTAGTTAAACAACAACAAAATTTTAAAATCAGTCTGCGATTTCAGTTATCATTGACTGTCAAATATGATGAAAAAAACCGACTTCAAGCATAATTTATGAAGGAATTCTTTAAGTTATATTTTCCATTAAAATTTCATTTTTGGTAATTCACATAGAAACAGAAAATTATATTTTGCCCAAATTGACTTGTGTAGATTTATTTATATGAAGTTGAAAAACTTGGCGAAAGATTTTTTAAAAATTGATCTGATTAAGAAAATTGATTTGTTACTCGGGGGTTTTCAGTCGCTGATTACGAATCTGGCATCAGATATTGAAAATGCAACATGTTAGAAGAATTTTAACAAATTTACTTGCGGATTTTGGGAATCACTGATTACGAATTCAATGACAGATTTATGATTTATAATCACCGACCCTACAAACCCACGAGTAACGAGTTTCAAGCGAATCCGATTAACTTAAAAGATAGTGGGACATATTGAATCCGCCACTTTGAGTTTTGAAAATCCGAAATCTGATTTACAATCAGCGTCGTCAGAAACCACCAAGTGATGCAAATCAAACTAATTTTTAAAAATTCTTCTACCGTTTTAGATACGCTATTTTAAAATTTCAACATCTTAGGTCAGATTCCGTTCCAGATCTGAATTTAAAAAAAACGTATATCAAATTGCAAATAGGTTTTCTGTCTGGCCACTATGTGGTCAGATATCACCTAAATAAATTAGGTCTGTCACATGAGACAGAGTGTCGTCTATGTAAGGAGGATCATGAGATGATATCTCACATTCTGTGTGAGTGTTTAGCTTTGGCTTGACAAAGAAGGGGTATTTTTAGCAAACCGTTTCTATCAACGAACGAAATCAAAAATTAAGATTATTATTATTATTATTATTTGAAGGAAGGACGACTCGAAAGTCAGGCACTGCGACCTATAAGATCTTTTGTACCAAAGCCCAAGAAAGAAAGAAAGAAAGGAAGGGAGAAAGAAAGATAGATAAGAAACATACCCAAGCCGAGAATCGAACTCGGGTCTCCAGAAACAAGAGTCTGGCACTCTTCCACTAGACCACAGTGGCGATGGTAGGACCTACAGTTTAACGCCGATTCCGAACGGCTATGTGGCAATTTTTTATCAGCTCGGTGGTTTTGCCATTACCAACCAAGGTGTGTACTTGTACACATTCTTATAATTCTCATCCACTTCATATCGATAGTGAATATAAGAAGTTTATGAGAATTAACCACCAGACCAAGACGGGAATCGAACCCGCAACCTTCTGGATGAAAGTCTAGTGCACTATCCACTAGACTATCGAGGTCGTCAAAAAAAAAAAAATTAAGATAGCAGATCATCTTTTTTTTTAATTTTGGGGTTTTCTTACAAAAGTGCCTGAATTTTGAGTTGTCCCAACCGCTTATAAAAAATAATAATTAATAATAATATATCAGCAAACCTGAAAACCCCTGAGTACACCCCGTTTTTTTAAAACTTATTTTTGGACGTTGGGTCTATTTTTTAAGGGGTTATATACGTTTTCATGAGTCAAAAAATCCCAAAAAGTTTTATGACTTATTTCGAACAAACATACTTTCAAGAGTTTATGTTCAAAATTTTAAGTCAATCCGAACAGTAGATCGTAAGTAGCAACTCGATTTGTAGCGCGCTACTGTTCATGAATAAAGTGCAATCAAAACTTTAAACGTGATTTTCTCCGAATGATGTTTTTTGAAAAATGCCTTTGCAGTGACGCGATATCTCAAAAACTACTTGACCAATTCATCTAATTTTTTTTTAAAATTATTTTCCTAGTTACAATACGGAGTACTTGAACGACCATTTTTTCATGTGCAGTATTTGTCTTAACAAATAATTTTTTTGAGACTCAAAAAATCGACTTCTTTTTTGCATCATGGTTTCCGTATAAGAAAAAGATTTTTTTTTCAAACTTTTTCGTTCAAATACTCGACGCTGTAGTACACAACTGTAAATTTGTTGTCTTTTTAATTACAGTTTAGTTGTTGGCATTCAATCGTGGTCACCGCCAGACTCTGTAGAAAAAACGCGTATCAGGATAAGAGCTACAACTTCTGCAATTTTCAATATTTTTTCATATCCGACCACTCTTTTTTTTCGGAAGAATGTGTACTATGTATACCTGTTATGCTAGTTTCAAAAGAAATCCCAAATATGCTCTAAGTTTCCCTACCAAAATGTATATAACCCCTTAATGCACCAAGGCACTTTCGTTTTTCTTCGAATTTTCAGTAATATTTTAGGAGACTATTCCCTAAACTACAAGGAACCAAAAAATAAGAAAAATATCTGGGTTAATTTAGAAACAACGATTGTAAGGGTTGAGATATTTATCGGGAAGCGATGAAGAAATATCCCTCTACTCTATGACCTTACAGAACCCGCTAGTGCCAAAAACATCTACAAATACATGTGAAGATCCACTAGAAAAAATTACTGAATAATTTTTCAACTTCTAAACAAATTTTCTATGCTTGAATCTTTAAATCTGTCAGAGTCCACTCTGGCTAACTATAGTTACATAGTCACATCATTTTTTTTTTCTTTTTATACTAATTTAAAACATACAATCCCAAATAATATAAAAAGCCCTTGACCTTTGGCTCATCAAATGCTTTCTAAAATATTTGATATATTGTACAGACAGATTGAATGACAAAATGTCGATGACAGTAAAATGTAATTTTTATGCTTTTCTATACTGCAAGCGCCAGCTTTAGGTAGCTTCAAAAAAAAAAAAAAAAAACTCTGTACGACTGTGTTAGATTCACTTGACTTACCGTCTCGATGTAAATGTGAATTTATATATAAACGGAAAATGAAAAGGAAACAGTCCAAACAATTTTTAATCAGCTGATTGTGTTGCTAGCATTGTAAGCTTAACAAAATTCTAGCACTTTCTTCTTTTTAGCTGCTGTTTGTGCTAACTCAAAACAAAAAAAAATAATAAAAAAAATATACAAAATAAACTCAACAACTGCTGACAACAGGAAATGTTATCTTCATTACTACAGCCTCATTTCCGTAGCACAGCAACAACTTCTACTTTCTACGCTTCTCAACTCAGCGACCCTTTCTTTTGTTTCAACTGCTGCTTATTCTTCTTCGACTGCTATTGCTTAAGTTGTTGTTGTTGTTGCTGCTAGTACTTTATATAAATACTCCTTCCCTACTACTACTCATCATCCCCACCTAACTTTTGCACTTCACCTGATGACTGCTGCTAAAATCATTCATTCATTTACTTGACTCTTTTCATCGCTCACTCCATCCATTCCACTTTTCTTTCACCATCATCTATTTTCACTGCCATTGCCACCACTACCACAAAAAAAAAACAAAAAAAAATATCCGGCAGCAACAAACTTCATTTTGCTTTTAACTAACATTTCTTTTAGCTAATTTACTCTTTTAGCTGTTGTTGTTACTGCTGCTACTGCTGCTGGCGTCTACCCGTTTTACCCCCTTCTACCCATATCGTCGGCGTCATCATCATTTTCAGGTTGGCGCACATTTTCCTTAAGAATTTTTACTCATTTATTTCTTAAGTTTTACGCAACGTTCGCAAAAAAAAAATATACTTAAATAATATAAGAAAAATATAATAACAACAACAATTCACTCGCGAGTCACGCAGAAAAAAAAACAACAACCAACAAGAAAGAAGATTAATTAAGAAAAATATGAAAATTGTTTTGATTCATTACCAGTGAAATTTTTATACTTACATTTCCGTTTTCTTTTTGAGTTGTGAAATTTAAGACAAGTCTTTATTTTTTTTCCATTGCTGTTAGTGCTGCTGCCTCTGCTGCTTAGTTGCTGCTGCAGTTATTAACAACAACAGCAGAAACACAAAGCAAACAAAAAATTTTAAGAAAAAACTAAAGTGAACAACTGATGCTGAAATGAAAAACAGAAAAGTTTTAGTTAAAGTTAATGAAAATTTCTTTCTTTCATAAATTTAATATAAAGAAAAGGGACACGATTTCTTATGCATGGCACATACATGGACATTCTTAATTTTTTTGTAATTAGTTAGCCTTTCCAAAGGTTTTTCTACAAGTCAGGGAAAACCCTAGTCAAGTAGCTTTTCTGAGGGCATTTTTTAAGTGAGTATTCCAATAAAGTCATTTAGCGAATGTGAGACCAATGTATTTAAATTCGTCAGAAGAACCTTAAATCAATTCGTGCTTTTTACTGAAGGAAGCAAGGGCGGTTTTATTAAGATTGGTCGATATAGGGCGTTAATCGAGAACCCCAATTGAGTTACCAATGGGCAGTTTCATATATATTAATATATCATTACCAAGCCCGGACGTAATTTCTCGTTCTTTTAGAGTAGCGTCCACCTAGGCAATGATTGCGAAGTCAAGTTCCTAATATTCAAGAGCTGAATGTAGTATTATAGAAAGAAAGCGCACTCAATATCAACGAAGGCACAAAGCGCAATCTCTTATGATTAGAAGCGGTTTTCCATACTACTGACAAAGCACTGTAATGCTTTGTTTGGTTCTTTTGCTTTTATTATATGCAAACTCTGTTTACAAGCTAACATAAGTTACATCTAACATGTAAATTAAGCAACCTTTTCATGATTTTTAACGAATGAGATTTTGCAAATTTCGGAAGCCTGTTGCATTGATTGGTAAAACCATTATAACTACAGTCTTTTCAAAAAGAGCGTGTTCGGCCTAAGCCCTTCCATAAAATGTCCCAATAAAAAAAAAGTCCCACATTATTTTTAAACATTTCTTTGTCCAATGCGCTGACATATCAATATACTGTAATTTCGTGGTTCACGCAAAATTGGCACGCAGGAAAGTTGCTGTATCTTTTCAACCAAAACACTCAGAATAACAAATAATGCATTAAAAAAATGATAAGTTTAATATTGTGTTTTAATACCATAATATTAAAAGATTTAAATTTCTTTGTTCTGCAAAAAGTTCCGGGTATTCCTTTTAATGGACCCCATCAACCTTTGAAAATCCGCTCTGGATACTTTTGCGGCTATTTGGTTCCATTTTAGTAACATTGAATTCACATTTTTGACAATACCTGCATTTTTCTTCAACTTATATTTTGTAATAGCCCAGTATTTTTCGATCGGTCGAAGCTGGGGGCAATCTACTTTATTTGTCTGATACCAATGGTTTACTTAGAGTAGTGGCAACTGGCTAAATCAGGCCAAAACTTCACTGGCGAACCAATGGCAATGTCCGTTTCGAAAGGCGCTCTTTGTTGTAAATATCAGACGTCATAGAAGAGGATGTCACAAATGCCCTGGATTTGAGACCACAGCTGCAAATAGCCTGCCATACCATTGCTTACTTTACAAATTTATCCATTTTTATGTACTTGAATTTTGAGGGTACATTACCACGATTCGTGGCCATATAAAATTTTTGACCTGGAAGCTGTTTAAGATCAAATTTTACGTATGATTCGTCATCCACAATAATGCATCCATTGAATTTGGTCAAAACATTATTATAAAGAAGACGAGCACGTTTTTTGGCCAGCAAATTCTGTTTGATCTATTTGGATATTTTATAGCACGATAGCACTTTAGCCCAGCTTTTATGCGTATTCGTCTAGCAGTACTTTTGCTGGTATTGAATTTTTTGGCACGATCGCTATCCCATAGTCCGGTATTGCTTTTGATGGACCTCAAGATCTTTGCCTTTAATTTTAGGTTGGTGGTTCCCGTTTTGTTCACAACTTTTTTTAGCTCTTTCAACACTAAGAGTTTCTTTACATCGTTTTATAACTCTACATACCGTTCTTTTGGAGATATTTAACACTTTCGCAATCTTTGAACCAGACCACGACGGATTTTCAATAAATATGTTCACAATCAATTTTCTATTTGCAGCTTCCATTGTGCACACAATCACCAACTTGCGATCAATTAATATGAAAAATTTATCAACTAACGGTAACGGTATTGTAAACAAATCCCAGTAAAAAATTTGTTGTTCTTATGATTAGGGGCGACGTGGTGACCACAACAAAGCGTGCCAATTTGACGTGAACCGCGCTTTATCTCTAGCTTTTCATCTTAGCATTTTTCATCTTAAGCTTAATAATTGCTTAGAAATTTTCAATGCGGTTAGCATCTGAAGATTGAGAGGCGCAGTATAAAAATTCTTATCCAATTTTCCTCTTTTCACTTACTGCACAAGCGACTTTAATGTTTAGGGTCCTGCCCTCTTAAATCCCTCAATTTCGATTTATTTTCCTAAACCAGTTATTGGCATAAGATAAGAATATATGCTGGTTTAAATGGATAATGTACTGGATATCCAAATTTCTGGTAAACATGATTATCCTGTCGTTACTCTGTTTTCAAAAGCATCTCCAAACATGAGCTTTTCCACGATGATTAACTAACTCAGAACCATTTTACAGTCAAGGCATGTTTTATAGTACCTGCCGTCCATAAAAAAGATTCGTCTGTAAAGGCCACATCGCTCCAATCATTATCCATATGTTCGACAGCCCACTCCAGCCACTTTTTTGTTTGTTTTGCCGTCAGTAAGAGTTTGGTTATGGTAGCTCAGAATACAATTTGGAATTCATTTAAACGACTTTGAATTATACTAAGGAATATACTAGTGACCTTCTGCGTCAGTTTTTGCTGGGCTGCTTCAAGGGTAGTTGTAGAATAAGCTTCAAAAACTCATGCTATTACCGAATCCTGATGTCTTGATGTTCCTCTAGAAGCACACTGATTTGGTAAGTCGTAAACATTCTGGTGTCTTAAAAAAAGTTGGTTCCATTTCTTTATGAATGCCTTCAACTTCTCAAGATATTTGCAGCACCTTCCTAGGACATTTTGGATTCCTTTGGATGTGAGCAAAGAATGGCAGCTTAAAAACGTTTTGCATATACGGAGTATGATTTGAAAAATAGCTTAAACAACGAAATTATAATTGCGATTGTTTGAAAGGCTATACAGTGCCATTCGCAATGAAATGTTGAATGTTGAAAATAAAGTTCAACTTGATACTTAAAGTTGTTCGTACAATTAAGCCAAATACGCTCTTGTTGAAAATACTGTATACATATACCTCCAAATGAAATTGACAGACAATTCGGCAATATTGGCAATAGGTCACATTTAACCGTATCTCTGTCAAATACTACACTTGAAAAACTTTTCGCTTTCTTTAAGAGACTTATCATATGTTGAAGTAAATTTCCTAAAATGTCGCCATCATGCTTTTTGAGAAGACTTACATCATTAGAAGTGTCCTCCGCCAAGACCATTTGAAGGCATATTTTCTTAGGCAACGATGTGATATTTCTAAAGCGTTTTCGCAAGCAGGATTCGCGCTTACACTTTCAAGATGAATGCTTCACTGCCAATATATTTTTTATTTACAGATATATTCATTAATATATGAAGAGATGCATAGAGAAATATCAAGTATTCTACTTAAATTTGTTGCATTTAATTTCTCATATCGATAATGAAATCATACACTCATATCTTATGCAAAATAATTTATTAATATCTGCATAACTTTAAAATCAGTCACTCAATAATTATTCCACAAAATCAAATTTGCCAACTGCAAAATTTAATTATTTTGGAAATATAATTAGTAATATTTTATGTTTTTGTACAAAAAAATTTCTCATTGGTGTGTTTGTATGTTGGAACCCAAACGGTTGACCACTAACAAAAACAAAAAAAAAAAAAACAAAAAAAGAAGAAGCTTTCCACTCAATCACGTTGCAGCAACCAACAAAATTATATATTCATCAATAATAATAATGTCGCTGCAGCAACAGCAACAGCAACAACATCAAAAACATACAGCATCATGCAATCACATCAAAACAGCAACGTTCATGCATTGCGGCGTTCAACGCCTGAATTTATGCAATACAAACAAAAATATAGCAAAAATATTTTCAATATATTTGAAGAATTTACAAAAACAGAAAGTAACGAAAAACCAAAAAAAAAAAAAAGAAAAAAAAAACAAAAAAATGTGAGTGAATAACAGCAACAACAACAACAATAATAAATTGATACATTGCGAAATTGATACATTCATTGAATGTGAGTGATGAGCGAATGGCTTATGAAAACGTGCCTGCCTGCCTGCACATACAAAACCAGAAATACATACATATATACATTAATATATACAAGTGTATGCATATACATGTATGTGTAAATCTACATGAGTTTATATGAATTGTTAATAAATAGGCACGAGCCTAGCAACGCTGACAACCACGAACAGAACGGACGTTGTCAAAATAAAGAGAAAATTCGCGTGCGTGTTTTTCACTTTCATACATACATACATACATTCATATGCATGTGCGTTTTGTATATTTAAGCATTTCAACTAACCAACCAACCAACCAACCAACAAAATGGTGTACTACGACACATTTAATAACATGAATACAACATGTAAATGAGTTGCACACTGAACTCAACTCAACAGCAGCTACAATAAAGCAACACAGTAGCTAGATGACGCAGCATCAGCATCATTCATTAGCATCATCATCATCAATTGTCACAACGATAGCAATTGTATCCTAAAAAAAAAAATAAAATATTATTGACTAGCCAGTAAATACCCCTGCTGTGAAGGCCAGACAGACATACTCATAGACTTTCATTGCATTTGTTACGCAAAATTTTAGCACTGTAGCGCAGACTTATCTACTCATAAATATGAGTGTAGGTATGTGGTTTTATAATTTACACTAAGCTACAGAGTTTTAAGCTTTTAGCTTACTATTCAATATATAATTTTTGCGAGAATGTAGTCACTGAAATGACCAACATAACTTCTATGGAAATTATTTGTAGTCACTATCTTAAAGTAGAAAATTTGAACTTAAGCTTTGTTTTGGAATAATGGAATTTGTCAGGTTAGTTATATCTGAATTTTAAATTTGAAATCGGTTGTGCCCTATCGGCGTAATCGATAAATTTAAATTCTGTATAGTCTAATATTGTAGCCGAACTACCGCCGAAACCTTTCGAACTGTGCACTAAACTATAAAAACCAAGCTAGATGACAGAAACTGCGCAATTGAGATTTTTAAAAAATGATTGTGAACAAGGAATCATTTCCTATAGCAAATCGTAAAATCGGGACATTTTTCATACGCTTCTTTGGTTAATATAAATTTCTTTGGTTAAATAAATTTCGAAGGTGACTGATAAAATTCTGCTGCCAGATTCATATTACAGAAAAAACCAGTCCTGTTTGTCAATTAAGATAATTCCGGAAGAGATGGAAAGGCGAGAGAGATGAAACCCTTGAGGTATCTCTTGAAGCTGCTAATGTATAATTACAAATGTGGTGAGCGATTGTCGATTCATACGGGGACAAAATATTAGGTGCGCAACTAAGTTCTCGCTGTTTGTCAATAGATGGCTCTAGCAGTAACAGCTGGTCGATTTTGACATTTCCAAAACGTCATGAACAGAGATTAAACATATAGTAAACAAACCGCTTTGACACATTAGAGTTTTCGTTTTTGATTGTGTAAAAATGGTGGTGTAAAAATGTCTGATTTTGTGCCAAATAATCGTCATTTGCAGGAAGTGTTGATTTCCTTCTATCAATCGAAGAAAACAGCGGCAAAAAAGAAAAGGTTTTCTTCATCACATTGTTACGGATGATGAAAAATGGATTCATTACAACAATCTAAAGTAAAGAAAATCTTGAGGACTGCCCGGTCATGCTTCTACGTCGTCTTCTCGGTCAAATATTCACGCTTCGAAGGTTATGTTGTGTATTTGGTGGGACCAGGTCGGTCCCACTGAAATCGAACGAAATCATCACTGGGGAACGGTATCGAACTCAACTGATGCGATTGAGGCGAAAATTGCGCGATAGGTTATTCTGCTGCATGACAACGCTCGGCCTTACGTTGCCAAACCCGTTAAAACCTACTTGGAAACACTCAAATGGCAAGTCCTATCCCACCCGCCGTATTCCCCAGATATTGCTCCGTCCGATTACTACTTGTTTCGTTCGATGGCACATGGTCTGGCTGGCTGGTCAGCAGTTCCACTCACAAGAAGACATCAGAAAATGGCTTGATTCATGGATAGCCTCAAAAGAGGAACACTTCTTCGGTGAAGGTATTCGAGTTCTGCCAGAAAGATGGGGAAAAGTGGTAGCTAGCAATGGGCAATACTTCGAATGATTTATTTGTAACCATTTCTTGACAATAAAGTTGCATTTAAAAAAAAAAAAAAAACAGCGAGAACTGAGTTGCGCTAGTGCTAACTAGCAAACAAAATTTTGTCGCGATCGCTTGTATGGGTATGGCTGTAAGAGCCAAAACTTTTCTTGCACTATGTTTGCCACCTATTTGAGCGCTTATCTTAAAGCCTATTTCCCTTTTGAAAGATGAGCACAAGTTTTAGGTCATGTGGGAATGCATTTTTGATTTTTGTTAAATTTTTCACTTTCCCTTAGAAATGGAAGAGATGGAATAGCTGCGGTCTTACAAATTAATTGTTTTCTTCGATATTACGCTGAGAAAATTCATGGTGAGCTGAACACGATGTGTTTCTTTATATTAATTTTTCATAAACAATCAAGTTTTATGTGAAAATAAAAAGTTTTTTATTTAATAAGTTGGTTTCATGACATTTTCTTCTTATTTTCATATCAGATTAATGAAATTCCGCTTCAATTCGCCAGTAAGAAGTAATAAGTTATATTTATTGTTCTTAAAAATATTTTTGATTAGCCCGTCCTTTTTTCGATGAAATCCTAGTTATTTTGGTTTCTTGCAAAAAAATACGCAGTTGAAAATTTTGCCAGGATCTACAGAGATATTAGTTATAACTGGTATCCTTAAGTACCTTTGAATCAGAGAGAAGCGAAAATAAGAAATTATACGAATATAAATATTTTACCTAAAGATCTTATGAGCCGATAATGCTAATGGTACTTTTAAGTACCGTCGGTCAACAAAAAGTTAAAATAAACGATATTATTTGCAGTATTTACTTCTTTAATTTCAAAGCATTCCATTCCCGCAAGATTCCATCTCTCTCCGAATCGTCTATTTTTTTGTTTTGATTCAGAAAAATATGATAATATGATAAAATATCGAAATCGCTCTGAGTATTTATAAAAAACAGTTCGAACTAAACTTTGGTACATTACACGGACTATTTTAACTATTCCCTTTAAGTTAGTGATGATTTAAAAAAAAGGTTCCATCTCTCCCAGAATTACCCAATGTAAAACCTCGCAGACCTGTGTAATTTTTGGAATATATAGCTGCACTATATTTTATATATGCCATCTCAAGAAACCTTCTAGAAAAATGTGTTTAGAAAAGAAGAGGTAGTACAATAATACGAATTCCATTTATCATATTGCGGTAGATAACGCTACCTCAAATAAGTTTATGTTTGGATAATGCTGTACCAAATAAATTAAGTTCATTGTGTATAATGTAACATACTTTTAGGCCTCGAGAGAAAACTATTGTATAAAAGGAGCAGAATTTTACGAGGAGGTCATTAACACAACTACGGCATAATTTTATCAAATTTTTTTGTGTAATAGTTAGATAATTTATTTATGGAACAACTTCTGGTTAAGGATACTTTTTAATTGAGTTAACTTATGAAAACAATTTAAATTCTTTTTAAAATTACTGTTCCCATCGATACTTGCAAATCGCTGGAGAAGCTTAACTAAAACTCCCAAAACAGAAAAAGAATATAACTTATTTTATTTTACTGAAACGCTTCAATTAATATTCCCAACAAACATTAACATATAAAAACAAGCTAAATATAAGTTTTCTGAAGTAATTGTTAAGCTTAAAAAACGCTGATATTTCGTTTATAAAACACTTGAAAATAAGCGAAGTATAATCACAACGTGACGTTGGTTATAAGCTTTAAAAAAAGGTTTGAAAAACACTTATTTTAAATGTGAAAAGTAAGCTTTTTGCAAAGGTTATTCATAAGTTTTAAAAAAAGGTTTGAAAAACACTTATTTTAAATGTGAAAAATAAGCTTTTTGCAAAGGTTATTTATAAGCTTATTATAAATGTTGTGGAGTGTATTTTATTTATATAGAAAACAACAATAACTACAATGTTAATTATTTATCATTTTATAAAATAAAGAAGTATTTATTTATTAAATTCAATTCAGAGATATTTTACAGATAACACGGTGCGACAGTAAAAAATACCTGGGAAGTCATACTATTTTTCTTCTAAATCTTGTCGAGTAAAACAAGAGTCTGTACTTGAAATTTTCCAAACAAAATCTTGATTTACCGTTAAAAACCCGGTTTTGGGTACCTTTGGGCACTTATAAGCCTGTAACTTGGTTGATTATCAACAGATTTTCAGTTCCTTACCGGTTTTAGAAAAAAGAAACTTAATATATATTTTATTAAGAAAAACTTGAAAAACTTATTTGTGTTTGTCCAGCAAACACAATTATTTTCACTTTTTTCGCCTTTTCTCAACTTTGGCGATGTTTGTACACACTATTTTATAAAAGAGCTATACTACTTATGGATTTATTCTAAAAACACGTTTATCAATGAGTAAAACGCAAGTTTGTTTTTAAAAATCGGTAAGTAATTGACTGAGTTATTAAACTTTTTATGAAAACAAAATTTTGGCAAAAATACAATTTTTGGCCATTCAACTCAAAAATGTGTGATTAACCGTTATTTTTTTTTTTTTAAATTCAGCACAATCAGTTTCTCGTTGAGTGACCAACAATCAGTGTGCTCAACGTTTGTTTTTCAAAATCCTTAGCGGATGAATGAATGAAATGAAGAATAAAACGCGAATTTCCCAAAAAAACGCGTTAAATTTTTTCCCTTCATGCAAGAAAACTCAATACGCTTAAACTTTTTCACTTATACAGGCACACATCTGATACTTCTAATCAATGAAAATTTCATTGATTTTTCGAAAATATTTTAAACTGAAAAAAACGCGCTGAGCGCTATATCACTTTTCTTCCGCGTTTTAATTTTCAAAAAGCACTAAACACTGCCAACAATATTCTGAAATAATTTTTACAAGTACCTAGAACTGTAGTTCCTGTCAATAATACTATTCAGTGAAAATAACTGTCTTTGTAATTCTCATTTACTTTACAATATTTTCACTTATATAGATTGCTAGTCTCGAGAAACTGTTCAAGAAAACCAGGAAAAATTTTCCTGTTCAATTGCAAATTTCTATAGACCCTATAATTTTGACATCCAGGAAACAGCAATGCTATGAAACAAATACGCTTTTATCATATACCTAGATAATTGATTGGCTAACAATATAACAGGCAATGAAACTAACTATGGGATATCTTTAAGAATATTCTGTTCTACACAAAACTGTTAAGTATTCCATTCATTTTTAACAGTGAACACTTCCTCCAAAAACAGTATAATATTTTTCTAAACGGTTTTTGTTTTATCGGCCATTTATAAAAAAGGGGGCTTAAACCTCCATTTCCAAGAGGAAGAGTAGGAGATGAAGGAAAAGTATTTATCTCGTTGTGCTTAACAACTTTGATTCAGCCACCAAATTCATATCTGTTGAAATAAAGAAATTTCCTAATAGCCAATGAAGTCCCCATTTTTTCGAATTCAAATCCAATCAGCGATCCTAAATTACTATAAAACCGTTCGAAAATCTCGCACATAAAATTTTTGTTGCACTTTGTTATTAGCCGCAAATGATGTGTGAACGTTGAGTCAAAATTCATATAACCCTAGCCCAACATAACTGAGTTTTACGGCCTGTATATTTATTTAATCTGATGAAAATGGATGTTATATATGTTCCAAAATCGCTGCTAGAAGGCACTTTCCATATAAATTAAATATTTGTAATTAAAATATATTTCAAATTGAGCTAGTGACTTGAAATTTCATGTCCCTTCCAAAATGTTTACCTGCGTAAGTAGTTGACCACACGTGAAAACCACAGAGAACAAAAAAGAATACAAAAAGAAATACCTGGTGCATAAATAATGGTACAATATATAAATACGTTTTAATACACCACCAAAAATCCAATATTTACATACGAATTCATTAAAGTGTATATGGGGTTCAGCCAGACACTAACACGATTACTACCCAACAAACAAGTTTTATAAATCAAATTTAAAATAAGCTTGATTAAATAAACGTTTTGTAAACGTATATACAAGCAAATCATATATGATTATTTTTATGAAAGGTTTGTAAATACAAACATTTTTCAAAGGTTGATTGAAAATCGACAAATCATGCTTTTAATTTACTTCATTTCAGTATTTTTTGTGACATTTTAGAAAAAATTATTTGTGGTAAGATACAAAAATAATAATAAAAAATAATAAAATTCAAAATATAAATACATAAATATAATAAAAAATATTGAAAAAAAAGTGAAAAAAAGTCCTAGTGAAATTAATTGAAAATGTCTGCACCTAAACAAGCCAGAAGTTTAAAATGCCAAAACGCTGAAGTTTTAAATTTATTATTCAATAAACCGGATAAAATCCCATTGAGTTTTTCGAAGTCGCATGTAGAAAACCAAGTTGAAAGTACAGAAAATACTGATCAATTTTTTCAATCTCCAGCATCATCATGTGAAAGCTCTTCTTCATTTAAAAAGGCTAAAATACATTCCACAACATTTATAATAAGTTTATAAATAATTTTTGCAAAAAGCTTACTTTTCACATTTAAAATAAGTGATTTTCAAACCTTTTTTAAGGCTTATAACCAACGTCACGTTTTTATTATATATTGCTTACTTTCAAGTGTGTAATAAACAAAATTTCAGCGGTTTGTAAGCTTAACACTTACTTTAGAAAGCTTATAATTCGTTTTTTTTATATGTTAATATTTGTTGGATAGTTTTAAACTGCAGCTGTGCATATTAAACTATGTGGCAAAAAGAAAGAAAAAGATTATTAACTTGGCACAACATAAAGTCCATGTTCCATGCCCAGCAGTTTTTGTGTATATGAAGTTAAAACATCATTATTTTTCAATTGCTTTCGAATATTTATATTTCAAATATTGAATTTTTAAGGAAAAAAGAAAGGCGCTTCTTTAATTTTCAAAACTATTGTTATATAAAACAAACTAAGTCAATACAGAAGAAACTTAGTAGTTAATTAATTTTACATATCACTTAAAAATATTTCTATAATGGTAAAAATATCATGCAGCATACTGTTATCACACACTTTCCTCAATGATTCAATCAAATGTATGCACAGTGAATATAGGAAAGCAAAAACTGAAGCAGCTGAATTAATTTTCCAATGAATTCAATATTAATTTGATTGCCAAAGTGAATTTTACAAGTATGAGTATTTGTTAGTATGTGTGAGTATTTGTGGGATATATGATATACTGTTTCATTCATTGATGCTTGTCTATTTAGTGGTCATGTGACATAATGTTTTCACGGACGAACAATTTTTTTTCAACTCATATTTTTTATTTTTACTTTGCCAATAACACAAACGCATTTCATTTTGGATTTTTCAAATTTTTTACGATTGCAACTTTTTCGAATCTCATACTGCTGCTGCTGTAGTTTAAAAAATTAATTGAAAAATAAAGTTTTTTTTTTTTTTGCTTTCTGTCACCAATGTCATTTACGTTATCATCATCACTGAAACAAAAATGTTGAAAAAGTAATTTACCATTGCGGTGTGGAAAACTGAAATTTTTGCATAAAATTGAGTTGCTTTTCATCATTCATTGAGTTGAATTGATTTTTATTATTTTATTATTTGTGAAATTTTGTGGTTAAATTCTTTTATTTCTAAATTGATTTCATTCTCCATTTTTTAATTTAAACTTAAAGTATAAATATGCAATATTTTAAACATTGCCTAATAGTATGCTTTAAAAATCAATTACACACTCAGAAAGAGCACAACTACACTAAAACAAACAGCAATCAACACACACTGGTCAAGTGTAACTTTCAATTAAGTACCATGCTATGTCGTGCCATTCCATTATTTTCTGTTAGTTTTTTCTATTTCTCTTCTACTCTCGTTTTTTTCTTGTTGTTGTTGATATTTTGTTTCGGTATTCAATTGCAAAATCAAACAAACCGCCAACAAATAAAGAAATGATCGCTATAGCTTGAAAAAAACAAAAGCAAATCAACGAAAAAAAAAGAATAAAAAAAGAGAACGCAAATTGCCACAAGTGTTGAAAATGTGTTTACAAAACCAAAAAAAAAAAAATGGAAGCAAAAATAAAAAAATATACCGAACAGAAACAAAAATCAGCTACATAAAAGAAATGTGAAAGAAAACATTTAACACACTGTGCAGTGTACACTGTGTGTGTGGTGCAAAAATACATCGCAAACAATTAAGCATTTCAATTTCGGTTTTAGTATTTTTACGAAAAAAAAAAAAACTGTGTCTCTCTCTCTGTCGCTCATTCTCTCTGGCTGTCTTCATTTTTTGTGCGCCTAAAAGTATGCATCCCAAACAAAACAAAAATATTTTTTTACTTACAATCCTCTTCGTTTGACTTTGACTTCAGCGCAAGCACAGCGCACGTTTTCAACTGCTGCTCATTTATTTCAATTGTTATTTTTATGTTCAACGCGCCGCAAGTTACATTTCGTTTTGCTTCTCCTCAACAAGTTTTTATCCCCCAAAAGTACGAGTATATGTATTCAAAGTGTTATGTGACAAAAAGTATTTTTTCTCGCTTGTTTAACTTTGTCATTGTCAAAAATATCTTTGGTTTTTTCTGTTTCGCTTTCCTTTTACTTTTTTTTTTTTTTGTCAATTTCAATCCTTTTTCAAGCACTTATATTTTACATACTTACTTCACTTTTCACCAGCTTTAACCCCTTTTTGTTACGTACTTTTCATATTTTTCGTTGACGTGGATTGATATGGATTACATATTTCTTGTAAAGTGAGTAATTTAAAGTCAAGGAAATTTTATTCTTTTTTTTGGATTATTTGTGTATTACAAGCATTAAATTTTATGTTTATGCTGTTGTAATCAATGTCGGATGATATCAGATGAAAATGAGGCTTGGGCAAACAAGCACTAAATTTTTTTGCATATGCTATCTAACGCTTTTTGTAAGGTTTTTGTATCCCTTCATAAGAAATAACGCAATATTTTTGCTGGAGATTTACTATTCTTGAACAATTTTAATTATGTAGGTTCACGAGTTGAAGCCTTTGGATTTAGCATGTTTTTCTTATAATCTAAATAAGTCATATTAACTGCTTTCCTATATTATGTTTGAGATTGAGAATCTTGGCAGAGAAATAAGCTTCATAATAATCGCTTATGATAGCCAAACACATACGTAAAGATCGTAAATGTAGTGCAATTGGTAATAGTCAGAAAGAGAATCTATAAAAGTATCATCAAATTTTGCAGAGCCTTTTAAAATATATTCTAACGAAGCATCGTAGACTATATTTTTCATTTTAAAACTTTCGCCAATTCAGTTCTTCATCTTCATCGTAATACCATTCAAGCTTTTATTATTAAAAATTATTAGAAATCTTACATACTTTCAAGCTGAGTTTTAAATATGAATAATCATAAGTTCGTGGAAAAACACGCTTGTCTTTTATATACGTGTATTAAGATATCATCTTCGTAAGATTTTATTCTAAATCACCAACCAAGACCGGAAATGCTGAAGCATTTATTTCATAAAAAGATTCGTAAATAAGCATAGTATAAGTAAATGGATTATTGTGAGCTAAATTAAATATGTACCTAAAAGTATGCTATATTACATGCACTTTTGCACTGCAACCTTTAATATAGGGGGTGAACCAGAAAAGTATTTTTAGTATTTTTACAGAGACATTAAAAACCAACCCACAGTCTGATTTCACTCAAATAAAGTTCAGTTTATTAAACTTTTTTTAAACTATAATTCACAAAAAAATTTATTCAAATCTTATTAGGAGTTGCAAAACTGTTTAACATTTATCTTAACGTTCTTAGTTAGAGACTGGACAGTACGTTCGGTGACTACTGCATTGGCTTCATTCCATAGATTTCGGAATTCTACATCATTTTTGCAAACATCCTTTGTTTTTCTTATTGTTTTTCTTCTTGTTTTTCAATGGGCCGAAGCTCCGGGCAGTTGGAAGGATTTGCCTATTTTGGGACCACTGTGAGATAATTTTCCTTAGAAAATATGGTATATTTTACTTCAGAGTATTTTCTGGGTGTTGCATCCCTATTTTTGTTGTGAAATAGGCATTCCCAGGCAACTGGTTGAAGTCTCATCATCGAGAATCACGCAATCGAATTTGGTTAGGAAATTGTCATACAGCTTTCGAGCACGCGTCTTTGATATTTTTTCTTTTGCTTCCGACCAGTCAAGTACTTTCTGCTGTTTGTAAGTCCTTAACCCTTGACTTCACTTATATCGCATTACAGTTGAATGCGATGCACCAGCCGCAGCTGCAACATCTCGAGTCGACCTCGTGGGATTGGCCCGATATATACTAACAACATCTTCCTGCACTTCTGAGTTATTTGGACCTGACCCTTCGGTTCTGAAGATGGACTCGCCGTGCTTTCTCTTGCAATGCTTAGTCTAGACTTTGTCTTATCAGTTAAGTAAATGTCCAGTATTGATTTGCGTCGCTGTTCTTGTTGGTTCGTCATGTTGACTTAAGTTTTTACTTTAGTTGGCTTTACAGTCCCATGCGGGTTTGAGCCTGGTTCAAAATTCGTCTTCATACTTCTCGATCTGATGCCTTAGATTTTCAATCCCGTATCCCTAGTTCTCGAAGGTCGTCTTGAACAGAATCAATCCACCTAAGCTTTGGTCTGCCACGACATCTGGATTAAGTAAATCCAAGATAAAAATGACTAATAAAAAAAAAAAACTACACTATTTATAGATACTTTCACTTGAAGATAACGGGGTCTAATGGATATGCGTATAATGGATACGTAAAAGTTCTAAAATTTTTCTGGTTCACCCCTTATTTGGTACAGTCGTATCTTTTTCAATATCTGAATATATGCTTTCATAAGGGAATAACTACTACTATTATGCACAAAGTCTCAAATAATAATTCTCGAATCAGGTGAAAATCAAAATTATTCAAGAAGTTAAATTTTGTAACCATAGTAACTTTATATTAAACATAAGCCTAAAAGTATACCACATGTCGTGAAACTCAAAGTTAAATTTTAAGCCAATATTTGCGTAGGCCGAAATTTTCACGTCGAAATTTGTAATTCCTTTCTGGGATTTTTGTTTACATTTAAACAGAGTCATATTTCATCTTTCAAAAACCTTCGGTAAAATATATTCTGGTTTCTGGGTTAAAGGGTCGTCTTAATTTTGTCGGCCTGTGTTATGCACATCCTGTGAACTAAACTTATTTGATACAGTCCTATTCATTACATTACGAATATCTAGTTATTTGGTAAAGCAATATTCATTAGTATATCTAAATATTTTTGCACCTACCATTTGATTTTCCTACATATTATTTCCGTTCAACTTCTCAATCAAAAATCAATAATTCATGCTTAAGCTCCATGGCCATGAAATTATCTCATTTCCATTTCTCTTTAAAATAGCTAAATTAATTAACTACCATATTAATGAATACATATCTGCTGAGATTATAAGCCATAAACTTAAATTACAATTCTGAAAACATTCTTTATTTTCATAACCAACACAAATTTTCTCCACAGAAATACTTTTCAATTCAATATTTAACCACCAAATAAAACCACCTAAATCATAAAAATTATACCACAAACAGTTTACTCTCAACTTAAATATGAAAATTTCAATTTATAACTCAATCATCGATGTTTTTCAAGACAATTTCCAATACTTCTTCCAATTGCAAGCAATAAATTGGCAATTCCGCACTAAATAAATGAAACAATTAAGTGCGACATTACCGTCTTCGAGAAAAAAGCTCTCAAATTTCCCAACCCTTACCGCCCATTAGCCCACGTCTGTCTGCTGTTCTTCATTTTCAGTATACGACAAGTGTAACACGTAAAATGACACCCATAATAGCTACTTCCCGGTTTACAAATGGGAACAAAAAAAAATTCATAAAAAGAAACAGCACGGCACAAAAACTCCGAAGAAAAAAGTGAAATCCCAATTCGAGACTTCGGCTGATGCTGTTACTGTTGCTTTTAGAGGTACTCTCTTTCTCGTAAATGGCTCATTTTACACGTCCGCACTTAAATACCAACACGTGACTCAATACGTTGCCTTGACGCCGTTTGCTATTGCTTACTATTGCCTGCTGCTGCTGCTGCTAAGGTGCGGTATAGTGTGAAGTTGGTTGTGATGTTCCAACGGAACTGAGCTTTTTTCTGCTGTAGCTACTTTTTTCAATAAGCGCCATATTGCAATGTGCTGCCCGCACACATACTTCATACACTCTTCCTGTCTTTTACTCTTACCTACTCCTCCATCTACCCATCAGTTTTGCCACTTCATTATTGTTTCTTTTATTTCGTTTAAACTGTTGGACACTTTTGTGTTGCCATTTTCTTTCATTCATTCGTTTTTCATTTTTTTTTTTTTTAATCTTTTTTTTCTGCTTTTTTTGTTGCCAATATTTTTCTTTTATGTCATCTCGTTGTATTTTTTTTTTTCTTTTTTTCTGTTGCTACTGTTGGTCTCTGAATGCTTTGTGGGTAAACGCGAAAAAATAACTGTTAACAAACCCAATCCATAAAGAGCAACACTTATGTATGTATATGCCACAATTCTAGTGTGTGGAAACGCTTACCATTGCCAGCTAGCTTTGCCACTGCTGTTCTCTTTGTCGCCGTTCCTGCCACTAAAGCGGTCTGCTGCGGTAAGCGCATAGAGCATTTTACACCATTTGCCATTGAAATCATTACACTTAACAAAACAAAGTTTGTTCAAATTTAACAAAACAGAATTTGTTAAAAAAAAATGCGTTGTTTTTAATTTAAAAACTTTGCCTAGAAGGATATTTATTTTGCTTTTGTTTCTTTATACATCAATAATATGATATCTGTATATCCTTTTATAGTATTTCTACCTCCACAATTATTGAAGACATCTATTTATATCCTTCCTTTTGGAGGACATGCATTACTTGAGGTGGTTTGTAGTGTTCTCAAAAGTGCATGGAAATGCTAAAGAGCGTAACTCTGATGAGATATAGACTCTTGAATCAGATTCTGACTGACGGAGTAAGTAGTCTTTATTCTATTGAGAATTTTTGACTGACGATTATGAGCGGGAATCTGTAAGATTCTGACTTATAAAATTCATTCCAATGAGAATATTTCTAGTCATTTGCGAACAGAAAACCTAAAAAGGCGTGGCTTTTATTAGATACATATAATAGGACCAGATTGTGGCTGATAGAATGTCTAGGTGTTTGTGTAAGGGAACCTAGGTTAGGTTAAGTGGCTGTCCGTCAGGACACACTTAGGCCAAATACAGCACGTTGTGTTACCACGTGGGTGTTTCATCCACCCCATTTAGAACTTGAAAATTGGTCAAACCAATTAGACTTTGTTATAAAATTAAGCAGGTCCCCAAGTCGGATAAGTCATCTAGAAAATATTGACCTAGGGCATTTTTACTACAGCTTCCCAGTGGTGGGCAGAAGCACAAGTAGTGAGAAATGGATTCCTACTCTTCTTCATCTTTACAACTTCTGCAATAGTCGTTTGAGGGCGCGCCCAATCTCGAGGCGTGTTACGCCTATAAGACAGTGGCCAGTTATTATTTTTAACACTAAACATGCAGGTTGCTAGTGGGATACCCGGGTAGTTTTTTAAATTGTATAAGCTGTGGCTTTTTTGTGCCTAATCTAGCTAATTCGTCAGCTGTGTTATTTCCAAGTATATCACTATGGCCTGGAACCCATACAAGGTGTACGTTGAGTTCATCGGGTACTTCGTTGAGTAAACGCCAACTATCAAAGGCCACCTTAAAAGTGAGTGATATACTGGCTAGAGATTTGATAGCAGGTTGGCTGTCGCTGAATAGGAACCTAAAGAAGCGTGGCTCTGACAAAATACAGAACCTAAGACCAGATTCTGACTGACCGAATTGACAGGCTTCATTCTTTTAAAAATATTTAATGACGTTTCAGTTTCTGACAAACGAACGGAATTGATAGCCTTAATATCAAGTCGAGAATCTAAAGAGGAGTGATTCTGACTAGATATAAACACTACAGTCAGATTTTTACTGATATGGCTGATAGAAATCATTCTATTGACAATACAGTGGTGGTCTAGTATAACGAATTATATAATGTCCAGGGTCGTACATTATATCGAAAAAAAAACAACAACATAAGTATATAGAACGTTAGTGGTAGTTTCTTTCAATATCTCTATTCAGTGAAGATATTTGGAATCAAATCTGTAATTCGGGGTTATGATTTCAAATATTAGTAGCTAATTGAAAGATTAAGAACTATCACTAGATCACTGATGTGGAATTGTAGCGGATTCCAAAACGGCCGTCTGATTTGCCCATCTCTATATACATTTTTGTTGTGATGACTACATTTGTTCATTAACCTGTTTATATATAACTTCAAATAACGAAAATTCTTTATGTTGAATTATTTTTTTACTGCTTAACTATAAGAAGAATAATACCTTTAAGCAGTTTTGTAACATATTAATTCATTTACTTATTAAAAAAAAAATCGAACCAAAATATGAGAATTAAAGAAAAACCAAAAATGCAAGAGTCTTTTAGAAGGAACAGGAACTTATTTATAAACAGGGAGATTATATATCGATGGTCAATACGAAATGGAATGATAATCCCTGATTAACACGAAATGGTGAAGAAAAGAAAGCCCAATCAGTGCTAGACTTCCAGCCGCTAAAAACCTATTATGTCCTTACGGTATGCCCTCCCGGAACCACCGTTAAATATTTGATCAGGAGGCCGTGGGAGCATAATTGCTCAAACGTTGGTATTGTCACATATATGTGTCAACATTACGGATTCTTTCCGCCCTACGTAGATCCTTCATTATAGTAGAGGACCACCGCTCCATGTTTCCGGTGTTTCCATAATATAAGTAAGTAGCAGTAGTAGTACTAGTATCTTCTCTTTAGAGTTGCTTGCTTGCTTACTTTACATTTTTTGCTACTACTACTTTGCTTTCAAAATTTATCAACCCTCAGGGAAAGCAAAGAGGACGGTAGTCAGGCAGAGGAACTGGAGCACCTTGTGTGCTTGTAACTGTAAAATAATTTATAAGAATTTTTATTTTTTAAAACAATTATCATTATTACGAGTCATCAATACATTTGAAAAAGTGTTCTTCCATAGCAAGAATTCATTATATCGGCATTAGATACACTGCACTACCACTGTATCTCTAGTCGTTTATACTAGGGAACCTAAAAGTTATGAGTCTGACAGAACCAGATTCTGACTGTTGTAATTGATAGTTTTTATCTATTGCAAATTTTTCGTACCTTTAAAAAATTTACTTTTATTAGAGTATCGGTATGGACATGACATTTAACACTTAAATATTATAAATATATATTCCATTGACAATTCATCCAACTCACCATCATTTTACATAGGCTCTTCCATGTATTTACTTCTAATTGTTTTCGTTTTTTAGATCCCTGAATAAAGTTATCAAAACTAAGAGTCATTTTGAAAAATATTTCTATTATATGTACATCTTTATTTCTATGAGTGTACCTACAAACGTAGAGAGAGAGAGAGTTGTTCATAATAGTTGATGACGATGTTAGTTGTGTGTTGGCTTTTATTCGGAATTGGCTTTTATACAATTTGCTGTGGTGTTCTACGCTACTCTGTGCTGATGTTGCAGCACATTATTTTTTTATGATTTGCATTTGGCATGGATTTCGTTTTCCATAAACACATACACACACACAAATACACACCACAAAGATTGTCACTTTCATAGGTATGTAGACATTTTTAAGCCAATATCTACACACTATACTAAAATAGTAACATGTTGTACCTAGAGTTGTATTGAAATTGTACAAAAAAAAAATAGAAAATAATAAAAAATAAGGAAATTATATGTCGATATGTATGTATGTATAATGGGTGTCTAGCAATATGTACATACATACATAAATTCCTTTATAGAAAAGCTAACAAAGCTGCAATCATAACTATTACATCCTATTCCAAACTAGTACTTTTCCACTGTCATTTTCTCTATCGATTTCACTTCTAAAAGCATTTCTTTTTTTTAAACAAGGCACAAACGCAATATCCTTTTGCAAGCGTCACTCCCAGAGTTACACTCACACACCCACATCAGCATCAATATTTTCCATTCAGAGGCCAACACACACACATATATATAAACACATAACAATATGACTTCAGTTTCAGTTTATGCTATCGACCAATGCAATTATGTTTTTTGTATTTTGCTGCTTCTTCTGACCACTGTTACACACACACACACACATACATATTTTCATCCATGATTTAGCATTCCTTTTGGTTTAAGCAAAATGTTTTCTACTTCATCTACGTTGCTAGATTTTACTGAAGCTGTTACTGTAGCTCCTCTATCGCTTCCTTCTTGCAAATTTTATAATTTTTGCTTAACGCAGATTGTCCTTTTAACTTTGGCGCTATTGCTGCTTGTTAGCCAAAACGAGCGAAAAATGCGATTTTGTATTTTTCTTGTCCATCTACAGCCACACCAACTACTTCAGTTATTGCCTGCCTTACAGCTTGCCAGCCTGCCTCCCGCCTCCTTTCTCTTCATCGTTCTTCTCTCGTTTCATTTCACCGGTTACTTTCTGTGTGTGTGTTTCACTTTTTTACATTTTGGTTTTTTATCATCCTGCCAGGATGAATGGCCCCGCAGGTCATGAATGTTGCAATTTAAATGGATTTATTCATTTGGCGCTCGTTGCGCTTTTCTTTTATTTTTATTTTATTTTTTTTTTCTCTATCGTCTTTTTCTTTATTTTTATTGTATGTATTTCACTTGCTGATGCTGGTGTTGGTCCTGGTATAATATTTGTACGAATGTGTGAGTAAAAAATAAATGTGCAACAATTTGCTTTTTGAAGGTGAAAATTCTGGTGCAGATTTCTACTGAAATTGTTAAATTATGCAAATACGCAGCGCTGTGCAGCAGCGTAGCTCAGCGTTCTTCATGAAAATATTTAATTATTTTAACATATTTCGCAATTAAGTGACATTTTAAGCATTCTCGCTTTCTGTTTTGATCTGTGGGACGCAATGAAAATAATTAAAAATGGTTTTTCCAAGTAATTATAATGATGAATGGATTTCATTGTATTTTCGTCAGAGAATAATAGGTCCAGCACTTTGGGTTGCACACTATGCACGTCAAAATTACTGATATTTTAAAATATTATTCTCAGATAAGCATAAAATTTTGTACACAAAATTTCCATCAATATGAATATCGTTCAACAAACAACGATGCATGCAAATTTAAGGTGGTCGTCTTATTGTGTGTTGGGTCACAAAAAATTAATTTTTTTTTGCTTAAATAGCTTCTATAATGTCCCTGGAATATGTATCTAAACGTTTTTTTTTTTTTTTAATTTAACAGTTGATCGAAAATTTCCGCTATAGAACTTGACACAGCTGTCATGCATTCTTGAATTTTCAAGCTCGTTTAGCTCCAAACTGCATTTTTCGAAATGGCTGGCACGATTTTTCCAAAACTATTGCGCTAAAATAGAATTTCATGGTATCTTCACTACATCTACAGTTTTAACCCGAATCAGGATATTTATTTATAAAACTCTACTGAAAATTTAATTTTTAATATTTTGACTTAATGTTGGTTTCGGCTGTAGCCACAAGTTTGCCACTTAAAATGATGTTTAAATTTTTAATTTCAGTAAACAGAAAAGCTGGAATCATGGCATCCATCGACCAACTTTTTTTGAGACGGGTGTCGTTTCATCGATTTAACTTTATATTTCGACGTGAAAAAATTTAAATAATTCTTGAAATGTTAATAAATATACACGCAAAGAAAAAATTAGTTTCTCAGAAACGAAATTTTCACTAGACGAACGTCGTTTATGGAACGTTTTCATAATGAACGAACTTTTATTTATCATAAACGACTGTATTCGGTTGCCATGAACGAAGATTTATTCATCATAAGCGATTCAATTCTTTTACGATGAACTAAAAACGTTTGCAATAAAATGCAATATTTCCCTGAAAAATATAAAAAAGAAAGCAAAAACAATTTTCATTTGTACATTGGCATTTTATTGTGGATTTTGTTTAAATAAAATTTTCTGATTAAAAACTAGAAAAAGTGTATGAAATTTACATAAGATTATATTATTAGAATTTTTGTTTATTTATTATAAATCACACAGTTTTATTAGTTTTTTATAAACACAAAGAAATGTGATGAAATAATTTCAATGCACAATTAAAATTCTTCAATAATGCGTTGACAAATGACACTTCCCGTTATGTTGTGTTGATTTGTTGTTGTGTGGAGTTTGAATGTAAACGACGCTGCTGCTTCTTTTTGCGACGAGAGAGAGATGAGAGCAAAACGAAAATAAAAAGAGAAGAGAGTTGTGGACTTTCGTTTAGCAGAAACGTTTTTTTTCATTTGCCAGAAAAGAAAATTGCTTTAATTTTATCGTTAACGAATTTTCGTTCATCATAAAATTGTTAATCTTTTGCAGAAAACGGTTTTGGTTTCTGAAAACACGGCAACGTTTCTCAGAAACGTTTTTGTTCAGCGTAAAAGTAATATATTCTCCACAAACGGGCGATAATCGTTTTTTTTTTCTTTGCATGTAGGTGTAAACACGCATGAGTGACTACACATCGTTAGAAACTACATGAAATTCTCCTTCAATAGATAAATTTTTTGACCAGCTGTGTGGCATGTGTCTTCATTATGTTAAAACCACATATGGCTGATGTCAAGTCCATCTTATATAAGCCAAAAATAATCTTCCAATATGACACGATAGCGAGCTCCATTGACCGTAACATGGCGATTATTTTCAGTGACGAAAAATACAGTCTAATCACACCTCCGGCATAAAATCCACATTACACTTCTTGTGGATGCTATGGAGACTTTTGAAGCACATGCGGATTTTTTTGTGTTCAATAATGCATTTTTTGCCTTTTGACAAAGTCATTAAACGGAAAATGAGCTTCATCGTTGAAGTTGATTTCGCGATGAAATTCAAACATTTTCAGAGCCCAATCGGGGAAGTTTCGACGCTTTAAATGATCACGAGGCTTCATTTCTTAAGTCAATGTGATCTTGTAAGGATGTAGGTCAAGATCTTTACTCAAAAATTCGCCAAGATGTGGACTGAGAGATTCTCAATTCCTGTGAGCGGCGTGGAAACGATTGATTTTGCACATTTTGAACTGAAGCATTCACAACTGCTATAATTTCGGTACTTTTGACAGGTGCGTTGTCTCACTGGCATAGGAACATTCAATAGTGAATATGCTGACTCTAGTTTATCCACTATAACACTCAATGCCTATCTGGTGGGATGATTATTACGGCCGAAAATTGGGGTACTTAAGCGCTCTTACAGTAGCGACCACCGATTCAGAATTTCAGTAGTATTTTTCAATAAATGTCAAACGCTCGTTCGTGAACTTCACCATGATAAAAATGTAAACCTTAAATGATGTTTTGACATTGCCAGAAAATTATTATGTCCTTATTTAATACACTTTATAATGAATGGATTTTGTAATATTGATTAGTGAAAACGTAATATTGATGAATTTAAATATTATATTTTTATAAGGTAACATCAATTTCATTGTGGATTTTGATGGCAACTCTTCAGAAATCTTCTCCAATTGTAAATTTGTGATCTTACTTTTTAGTCTGAATTTAGACAAGCTAAAATTCGATAAGCTCGGTCTAGGCCCTCTATGGACTGTCTTGCCATAAAAGAAGATTTTTAATTTAATATCCGCTATTTTTGTTTTTGTAATGAATAAAATAAAAGCCAAGTAAGATAGAGAAAAGTGAAGTAAATCAAAAAAATGTAGGCGACACAGTCACTTTCGGCCACAGAGAAAATCTCGTTGTAAGAATCTAGGCATGATAATCTTGACCTGATACAGCGGTTTTTCATAAAAAGAATACTTCATCTTCCTAATCAAACACCTAATTATGTTCTAGCGTTAGAAACACAAGCGGAAGACTCACACTTTTACACCTGAGCTACATAAGTTGAACCATGTATGAACTTGGGGTAGACAGACTGCCGCATATTTTGTCTTTAAAAATCTTGGAGAGGAATATATTTTGGTGCAACGAACTTTCTACGCAAATGACAAACTGTGGGATTTTATGGACAAATGACTACGTCACTAAAAGGGTCTGGTGGTATAAAACCAAGGAATTAATATCACAAATGAAGCATAACCAATTACAATTGCACCTGCATGACGCGAGAAGTAGTTCAAAGAGATTTTATAAGCATTTAGATTATTCATTGGCACATACATATTGCAATGAAAGTTATTCCACAAACCAAATAACATGGATCTTAAAAGCTCGTGCTGACGTGGTGTGGTTAAATGGAAATACTTTTGGACAAGCACGCGTAAGTCTTTGCAGCCTTTATAACTTAAGAGAAGATGAGAATTTGGTGCATATGTTAGGCAGATGTCCGGTCCTCAAAGAATTTAGATGCTTGTATTTTAAAAAAGAAATATTATTGGAAAATGAAATAATCAATGTGCTAAATGGAGCAAGTGGCTGGGTGAACTTAGTTCAATATATTGAAAAGGCCATAATTTATAGGAAAATGTTAATAAAATAATTTAACGTATAAATTAAGATTATGATAATATGAATAATAAATAAATATGTTTTCCTTTATACCGACAGATGGCTTAGACCATGTAGTTTGTTCTTAAAACACATGTTTTAAGTAATCATGTAAAAATATTGTGTTGAATAAAAAATAACTTTAACTAACTAACTAACTAATCTTGACCTGACTATATTCATGCTGACTATAGTTGCGGCTTGATTTAAACCTCTCTGAGTGAATTTTTTCTGTTTTCAACTCTAGGCAATACAGTCAGACTGCTCACTAAATGGTACGATTTATAGAAGCCCATTCATTGGAGTTCAATCACCGAAAAATTTTCAGTTCGCTGAAGTAAACTCTTGCGTTACTGAATTCTATACCTTACCCGAACTTTTCTTCTGAAATATTTTCTTCGATTGACTCCTTTTCCATAGTTCTATTTTATTTTATACCACTTTTCTATACTGTACTTCTTCTTTTTTTTTGCTGGGTTGTCTTTCTCCTCTTTTTGAATACTGACTTATTTTCAAAGCTGTACTGATTTTAAATGATGAACACTTTTTCTATTCTATACTGAGCTCTTTTTTATGCTGGACTCAATTTCTAATCTGATCTTCTTTTTTATTTTATGCTTCTTTTCTGGACTTTTTTCTCTGCATAGCTCTTTTTTATGTAGACCTCTTTTTCTATTACTTTTACTCTGAAGGCTGCAACGCTGAAGGCTAACGATGTCGGAACATTTTCTGTGCTTGTTTTCTCCTTTACAATGCTGAGCTCCTTTTCTAATGTCTATTTCATTTCTTTGTTCTTCGTTTTCTCTATTGACCTCCGTTTCTATTTCGTACTTCTATCCTATAATGAACTTATTTTCAATCCTGAACTTCCATGCAGATCACCTTCTTTACTTATTTCTAAAGAAACAAAGATCGCGGTCAAAAAACTTAATACAAACATAAACAATCAAAAGCAAAAAAAAATAAATATTAAAAATTATCAGTTATAAGAGAATAAAAAAAGAAGAAAAATAAAATGAATAAATATGTATTTGTATGTAAAATAAAAAATAATCGATGCCAAGCAGCAATCAAATCAACGTGACCCTCAAATGAAAGAGGAAATGGAAAATAAGACAGCAATGTGGCCCTTAACGACGTAGAAGTTAATGGCCACACAGACACACACATACTTTTATATAAACATACAAACAGAGACATAGACACATCTTTGATTGAGAATCGAATGAAAGTAAAAGAAAGATGAAAAAGAAAAGCAAAACTTGATTTGTCTGACGATTTCCGGGTTTTCATGCTTTATTTCTTCAAACGTCATCAGCAACAGCAACAGCAACGCCATTTTCTGCCATTACCATCAATTGATGCCTTCATATAGTATATGAATTTCAAGGCACAGCTGCTAGGAACCATCCACCGGTATATCAGGAACCAATATACAAATACAAATACCACTGCACCAATACAATGATAAAATTGAAAAAAAAAAATGTTGAATGTGGATTTGTGAAAATGTGGTGCATGTCATTGAATTCGTTTGCCGGCTTAATGCACACATTCTCTACTACCCACTTATACCCACATATACCTACATATATTGGCAGGAATTGAAAAGGATGCGAATTGGGTGGTGTATAGAAGCGGGGAGTTGGTGAAATAACAGAGCAGAAGTTTGAATGCTGCCAGAGTTTTCACGCGTTTCCGTTTGCCGTCATATTTTTTCATTGGATTTAAATTTGAATTTTTCGCAATTCGTTTTCACATGAGTATCTTCTACTTTTTATTATTTTTCTGATTTGGTTTTTTTCCCCCCTTTCTTCTCTATTACACTTGCACTTGTGCACTTGTTAAATGTAATTCATTTTTTCTTCAGCTTTTTTTTACAGTGATTCTTTATTTTCTTCATGTACTTCTGTACTTCCACTTGGGCATCACTACTATTAATTTTCTTCGTTTTTTTTCTACTACTACCTAGCAGTATGAAAACTAAATTTTACGCAACAAGTTGTGAAATTGTTGAATAGAGAAAAGAAACTTAATGTAGAGTAAATGGTATGTGTATGGGTGTTGACTCAAAAACAGATTTCTTTTACATTCACAGAAAACTTCGATGTCAATATGTTTGGTAATTTTGGTCAATGCACGAACTATCAAAGATCTATAGTTTTTTTCCGAATAAGAAAGTTAGTCTCTTTTCGAAGATTCTTTACTGACAGTCAAGAGTTCCTAAAATTGAAGTCTGAATTCGAGTATTTGTCATTTTCTACCGAGATTTGTAACTTATGAAACTATAAGTGTAAGAAGTTGAGAAATCAAATTTAATATTGACTATATTTCAACGGGAATAGCAATCTACAGTTTAAGAAAAATCTAAATTTGTTCCCAACTGGATCATTTGAAAGACCTTCAACTTTTCATAGTCTATTGCGTTTTGCTGGAAATTAATCTGCCAATCCGCCGTGAGTTGAAACTTTCAGTTTTTGGTAAAGAATCTACAATCTTTTCTCGACTTACTTTCCAGACAAAGTTATTTTTTAGAAGATTTGCCATTACCAGTTGAGAGTTAGTGCCTCTTTGAAATGGGCTTATTGGTTTTTGACATTATAACCGTTGACATTATGTCACCCCACCGAGTTTACCTCCTAAAGTTTTGGAGGAAAGTTTATAATTTTTTTTTCGAATAGGAGATCCAGAATTGAACATTTCCCTTTCTTCTACATTAAATAAAATCAACAGTTTGAACAACTTTTCACAGTAATTTCTCCTCTATAAGATTTTCCATTCTAAGCCGAGAGTAAATGGCTTAAGTTTCTCCGGGGGTAGGATCATCCAAAATAGAGATATGAAATTAAACATTTGTCTTTATCCGTCGAGATAGAAAACCTACTGTTTTAGGAAAAGAATCTACAGTATTTTGCCTAGATCTTCCAAAAGTAGAAATTCGAAACCGAAGATTTGCCACTCTTAAGAGTTGGAATCAACAAATTTGAAGAGAATCAAAAAATTTCATAGAATTTCTTTATTCTCCAAGATTCTTCTGTACACTTTGAATTCTAAAATCAGAATCTTTAATTTTAGAAGCAGATCCACAGCTTTCAAAAATATAAAACCGAATTCGAATATATCTGATATTTTTGACAGACGCTTAAATACTTTGCCGAAAAGATCGCCAATTTTAGTAAAGAAATTACAGTTTTTTCTATATATAATTTTCTAATTACAGAGACTTATAAGTTATTATTTGCTATTGTCCACCTAATTGAACCTCTCTTTTGAAGATCATAAAAATATCGGTTTGAAACCGAACATTGTTCATTTTTCAATTAAATTTGAAGCCCACAATAGTATGGAAAACTTTAGATTTTGTTGCCGAATAAAATCATATAAAAATGAGTAACATTTTAGGAGATGTATATTTTTAAAAATCTATCCTTGCTAGCCAAAAGTTTACTCCTTCAGTCATAGAGAATAGGAGGTCATCGGATGTCACAGTTTAATTCCAACCAAAACCAACTCTAAAAATAATTAATAATGGATAGAAAAATAACAACTTCGTAGCTTCCTCGTTTTCGGTTATAGTAAAAGTTACTGAACAAAAACGATCAAACATTCGAGGGTTATTGCCAATTATAATCAGTTTCTGATGGAATTTCCAGAAAAAAATACCTCGTAATATATTTTTAAGCCATTTTTTAAGTGGTTTTTCACAATGCAACTTATTATAGTTGTAATTCGGAAATTATCCTAATGGTACTTTGAAACTTTGGACTTTTCTTCCGTCAATTGTTCTCTTCATAATATAAATAGAATAGAAACTGAGAAAACTGGGACTCCAGTAGAAAATACCTAAAGCTAATTCGAACCTGAGGTACCTGAAAGGCTACTGTGAGGGTCAGGTGAGAACATATCCAAGTAGAAAAACATTTAAAAGGCCCACAATTGCAACACTTACACTTACACACGAATTGTAAAAATTAAAAAAAAAAGTTGGCAAACAGAAAAAAATAAACTTAATCTAAACAAAATGTAAAGAAAAAGTAGCGCAAAAAACGTAATAAGAGAACGAAGAGTAAGGAATGAGAAAAACGGAAATGAAAAAAAAAAAAATACAAATTCGAAATTCAATTTTCAAGTTAAGTACATTTTGCATGGGATTTCAAGGAGTTAACGTAGAAAATAACATAACACAGGAAATCACAACAAAAATATTTGCCAGCATCTCAACAATAGTAATAAAATTGTAAAATATTTGTGTATAAAACAAAAAACTAAAAAACCAAATCAAGATAAGAGTAAAACAAAAGTAACAACCAAATATGCTATAAACGCTTTTAATTTAACGATGTCTCTATAAATTTTATTACAAATAAATAAATCCACTATTTTAAAATTATAAACAAGCATAAAAAATGCCAGGCAAAACGTAGCAAAAGATCAACGATGGCAACATAACTATGTAATAAATTCTTTGCCTACTTTTAGGTGTCTAACTAAATAATAATGAAATTTTGTTTACTGACACCGAAAAACATTCTTAAAATTCTTGCTTGTCTACAGTTTTATATAACTTTTTTTTTCAATTCATTTATAAGCAACTTCAATTATGTTGCTGCTGCTAATTTGCTGCATCTTCTTTTTCTTTGTCTTTATTTTCATCTTATTTGCCTTCTTGTTTATCGGTATTATTTACTTGAGTCTCTCTTGAGTTGCGTGTACGTGTAATAACAGAAAAGGAAGGGTTGTTGGGTAGGTAGTTGACCCAATGTAATGCAATTAAAATTAATGAATGGCTTTTGTAATTAATAACCATAGTTGCTGACATTTTTGCTCTTTCGCCATTCACTTTTCGCATACGACGCGAGAATTATGCGGTACGGTGGCATTGGGTTTCTCTCATTTTGACTGTGTGGAATTTAAATTAGCTTGTCTCACTCTGGTAAATAAGCATAATTTATAAAAGCACCAAGTAAAAAAAAAAAAAACGGGGAATAAAAGAAAAAAATAGGTTTAACATTTTAGCGTATTTGTCAATCCAAGTGGGTGTAATGAAGGGAAAAATGAGTTCATGTTTTGGTCATTTGTACGAAATTGGTTTATGAAATTGGTTTGATGTTGAATGAGGAGACATAATTTTTTAGTATTGACCATTCAGTTTCAAAGCTGGTGATTGTCATTTTTAAGTTCTACTTGAGCTAAAGATGAAACTGAAATTTTTTGTCCCCTTTTGAAGCTCTGGAAGATGCTATTTGAAATTTGTTTGCAGTTGGGTTACATGGTATGTTATCTTAACTTTATTCATCTGGTTTTTAGGTAAAGTTTTAGCCTTGGAGACATTTATTTAATAGTAATTTTGAGTCTATCTTCATCGCAATTCGTTTTCAAGCGAATGACTAAGAGTTATTGAAATTTTACCTCTAAGCTTATTAGTAGGTCTTATTAGGTTTTATAAATACTTTAAAACGAGGGTGGGCAATCAAAGAGACTTATTTGTCTTTTAAAAAATTAAATTTAATGGGTGCACAGTTAAGGAATATAACAGGCCTTTGGGTCTTCGGCTCTAGAACTAAATTCAATGGCTACCTGGGTATGTTCTCTAGAAATTAAAAAAAAAAAAAAAAACAAACTCTATTTGGTGTACCCTGGCATCAATCAAAGCCCACATTACGTTTAACATTCAATAGATTTCTAAAAAAAATGAAATTTGGCGATTTCGATCTTTAGTGGTCTTAAGTATTGTTCAAAAGAGAATATTTTTTCGAAAGTGGAGCGGTTTTTTCCTAAAGGTTTATCCAGTGTACAGGCATCGTTCTAAAAAAAACATAATTTTTATCTACTGCGGATTAATTTCATAAAGAAATTTGAACTCTGATGGTTTTAACTTTAAGCTATTAACCCTAAAATATTTTTTAATGAGTAATACTTTCTCGAAGGTTATTTACCGTTTTTTCAACCTGTTTATATTAAAATAAAAACAATTTTCTTTTTTGATGGGTTAATTTCTTAAAGAAATTTTGACTTTGATGAAGATATATATAGCAGAGCTGTAAAAGATTGCAGTCTTTTTAGGTTTGAAGTCAATTGACTTCTAAAAAAAATTATTGCAATAATCCAGTCTTTTTGTGAATGCGGAATTAAGACTTTGAAGTCACAAGTCATATTGAAGTCAATGACTTATCCTTCATTTTTGAATTCATTTTTAGAAGTCATGAATGATCAGTCCCTTATTTACAGTCCTAATCTCAACAAAGTAATAATTGACTTGAAGTCATTCATTTTGAAGTCATTTAAAGTGAATTTAAGTCATTTGAAGTCAATTGAAGTCATTTGAAGTCAATTGACTTCAATTTATTTCAACGAAGTCAATTGACTTCACCGAAATAAATTGAATTCGTGGAAATAACTTGGAAGTCATTTAAGTTATTTTTTTAGAATTTTACACATTTTCATGTTCACACTTATTACGAATTATTTTTCTTGTTGCAAATATAAAAAATCATCGAAATCAAAGCTATGGCTCAAGCAAATTTTTTCGAAATTTACTAGAAATACCAGTATAAATTATAATAATTTAAATTTTTTTATTTTTTAAAAAAATTTGTAATTAAATTTGTAATTAAATTTGTATCTAATATAAAAACTTGGTTATTCGATGTTCTATTTGTGTATGTAGTTACTTATATGTATGTATGTCTAAGATGATATGTATTATATGTTTTTTTACAACTGTCTTACTGTCGTTAAAATCATGAAGAGCTTTTTTGTTTAATTAAATAATTACACTACTTATAAATACTGTATATTTTTTATCATTCAATAACAGACTTCACTCAGTGAAGGTGCAGTCTCAAATGATTGCAAGACTTCAAACCAATTTGACGTCATGACTGTGACTTCAAACCAATTTGAAGTCATGACTGTGACTTCAAGTATAATGTGAAGTCATGTGAGTGATTGTGATTTATTTGCATTGAAGTCTCAAATTGATTGCTATAATCAATGAGCAGTCATTGACTTCAAAAAGACTGGTGACTTAATTTTTTAAAGTCATAAGTCTCAAATGAAATCAAAGACTGTAATCAGAAAACGTTATTCATTTCCAGTGACTTCAATGAATGCAGTTCGAAATGACTGCAATCTTTTACAGCTCTGATATATAGTAATGACCTCATATAGTACCCTAAAAGAGGAATAAAGAGGGGAGGAAAGGTATTGCTTCCCAAGCAAATTCTTTTCTTTTTCATGATAAATAAGCTTTTCTAAGCTATAAAACATGTAGAAGTTTAAATAAAAAAAATTGTATAAGTCACGCATATAAGGCATTCTTTTACAAATCGAACACTTTTATTGGTCAAAAATTTTTGATTTGCTTCAAATTTTTTTTACGCATTTCTTATACAAAATAAGCGGACCTGTAGTCCGCCATTTTTTTTTTTCTATCACTATTTTCGAAAATATAGACAGGTAAAGTTTACGTGATTCGCCGATTATAGCCTTTTTCAAATCGCGATAACTCCACTTCTGTTCATCGCATCGAGTAAAATAAAGGTATTGATAATCTATATATTTGTGTATTATTAGTTTTAAAAATTGTTTCAGAAAAGTAATTGTTATTAACTATTAAATAATTAAAATTCAGTTTACTATTCGTTCGCGATACATATTTTTTCAGAGTGGTAGATTTATATTGGCCATATAAAATTCATTAATTACGACGGAAGAATGCGCTTCGCGACGCGTAACGTGGCATTGAGCGAATTCAGAATACATTCAATACGACGCATCACTAAGTTGCGGAGACTAAGAAGTAAATACAAAGAAAATATATCATTCGTCTATTAAAACCAATAAAAGTGTTCGATTTGTAAAATAATGCCTCATATGCCAAAACTATTATTTTCAGGCCTCTATATAGCGGGAAATCAATGATATATAACATTTTAGTATAGAGGCGGAATCAGTAATCCCTAATTAGCCTAAGGACCGTTTTCTTAATATCAGATTAAGCACTAACCGGACTTAACCGGGCATTGAGAAAACGGCACTTTAAAAGGAATTTATTTACCATTAGTGTTAAATCTGTGGCAAAAAAGGAATAACAGCTAAACTCAAAAGTCGAACAAAAAAATGTTGCGTATTTTTCATTATAAAACCCAAAATATTGAAAGTTCTTAAATATTATTAATAATTAATAAAAAACTATGGAGACTGCTAAATTACAAAAAATTTTCAAAAACTTTCAAAATTTTGGAATTTATAATAAAAAATACGCAGCAGGTTTTTATTCGACTTTTGAGTTTAGCTGTTATTCCTTATTGCCACAGAAATATGTCTACACATAACCCTAAAAGTATGCAATTTTGTATGAACTGAACTTATTTGCTGCAGTGTTGTCCAATTCTGTGGTCGCCGTCACGTAGTGATTAATATGTTCAACTGCTCGGAATCAATACTCAGCACGGTTAAAAATCTAAATTCAACATAACGCTACTTCTGAGCTGTAATGACAAGCCTCCAAGAGTTAAAATTGCCTAAGAAATCTTTTTACTTCGGCGTTCGGATTCATAAGCCATTGTATTGTGCCATAAAAGAAGTTATCCGTTTCAAATTTAATATACTAATAATAAATTCAATGAATAAAGAGAAACCTTACTTTAAATTGATTTTCATTAATACAATTCAAAATATTGCGCAATCTATCAATTCATCCACCCTTTCTGATTCTTCCCACATAACCAAAAAATTATGTTGCTGTCATGTTCAAAAGGTGTTAACGCGCAAATAAACGCCAAGATGCATACTCTTTTTGACATTTTACCCTTGAGAATGGAAGGTGGCTAAAAACGAAATTTTACATTATTGACACAATTGACATTTACCCACACAAAAAAAAAAAAAAAAAAAACAACCAAAAAGTTACACCCGCATAAATTATTGCTTCTTTATTTTTTCAAAAAACCAGCAAAAAAGAAAAAAAAACTGTCAGAATGTCAAAACTTTTGCATAATATTTCGTGAGTTTACATCTATCTGCAGAATGAGAAAAAAAAACCCCAAATCAAAAACTTTCTTTTTTTCGCTTTCACATTCATTTATTCGCCTAATTTTATTCTTTCATTTTTTAATAAAAATTAAATCATTTGCGCGCTGTTGCATTTCTCGCTCGGAAGTTGAAGCAGCCTTAAGCTTCAAGTTTCGAGTATCCTGCTTATCCTCGCGCTATAATTTTTAAGTTTACTCCTTTTTTCACTCTCTTTCATCTGCTTTCATATTTATTTAAACTCATTCTTCTTGTAAACAATTGATTTTAAAGTTGAAAAAATAAAAGCTTAAAAACCCAAACACCAAATGAAGTAAATAAATAAAAATGAAATGAAAGAATTTCATTTCTTGCAGAAGGAATCTTAAGTGAGCGTACAAAAATTTACGTAAATTTTATCACTGACATTGGCATTGGAATTGGCTAGAACAGCAAACACATTTTTATCCTGTATTCATGGCAGTAGGAGTTGTTAGCTTTATTGCTTTTTAACTTCTTTTTGTTGGTTTTTAGCTGCTATTCGAAAGCTGAAACCTGATGTTTTATGTTACTTATGGAGCGTTTCAGTTGAAATTCTTTACTCTGTCTTATAGAGAGGAGGTATGTAGGTATGCAGCAATTAGTTGCGTCTACTACTACTACTTGGAGGTAAATGAGGTAAATGAAGTTATAAAACTAACGTCATGAATGCAGTTTTAATAAAGTGTTTTTTTTTTCTTTATACATTTTTCTTATTTTTTTTTTATTTTGGTGGAAGTGAACAAAATTTATGAAGCCAGCTGGAAATGGTTTTTAATTAACTGGAGTATAATTTGGTTGTATACAGGCATTTGGGATGGAGGGGGAGATTCTGAGATCCTTTTGCTTTAAGGCATTGAGATATAACAAAGTAATTTAAAATGTCCGGTTTGATCTTAGATAGTGAAGAAAATATTTCAATAATTATTTTTAAATAAATTTATTTGCAATTCTAAAACATTTTGAAGGATGTGGTAAATTCAGAGCAGAAGCTAAAAGTAATCAAAAGAAATATATAAAATAATTTGTTATTTCCAGATTTGTCTATTAATTTTTATAGTCAAAATGAGGTTAAAGAACTTTTAATCAATCTGAAGCGACAAGGTTCCATTTAATATCACTGGCTTTAAGTTTTGTTTTCCTCCTAAAGTAATAAAATGAATACTACTTAATGAAGATTTGCTTGTTTTGCTGCATTAGGTATAACGATAAGATAACAACCTATATAAAAAAGTATTAACCTGTATAGGAATTTAGGTCAGGGTCAACGAAAGAAGCAGCTTTACTGACACACTTATTTGACTTAAAAGTTCAATGCAAACAATTGTATCGTCTAATCCTGAGTAACTGCCTACAAAAGTAAGAGCCCACTTTAACTTATAATATGTGTACTTAATCACTGTGATAAAGATTTTCAAATTCAACCTTCGGCCTGTAACTCATAGTTCGGTGTTCTGTTTTCTGATCTATTTCACTTAAAACATGAGTTTAAATTGGAACATCTCAGAAAACTCTAAGAAAACATAAGCCTGAACTAAATGTGTACTTCAAGCACAAAGTGCACGTGTAGTAAGGACATGCAGTTCAATTTTCTCATGCCTAAGCGAACATTAATCTAGAACTAAATAAAATTGATTTTGAAATCAGCACACGAAATCTATTAGCATCTTTCAACATCTCTTTCACTTAGCCCAAAAAGTTAGTACAGGTTTGCATGTCATAGTTGAAATACACGTGTAGTTCGACATTGTAGTATTTGAAGAAAATTACATGGAGTTGGAATATTCATGTCGACGTGGCATATAGGTCGAAGCACGTTTACAAACAAAAGGTGTAGATAGGTTTATGTAGATTTTTACACTAAAATACATATATCTCCAAGTGGTATATGAATGCCAGTATGAAAAATGCTTTTGCTTCGGTCGCTAGCGTGCATAAGCCTTTAAGGTCTTTGGCTCTGCAAGGGATAAGAGAATATAAAAAGAAGATACCCCCTAGCAATTATGCATTATCTCACGATTAGGTTAGGTTTAAAAGAACGCTTTTCGTTCTTAATTAGTCTATTGTTCTACTGACTCAGTTTGTTTGAATCCAACAGTTAGCTCAAAAAGGGTAAAGTGGGGTACCTTTGACACTTAATTTTTAAAAGCCTGTAATTCTGAAAATTATTGATAGATTTCAAAATATTAATGGCATTTTTAAGGCATTGATTTTTCTAGATCAAACCCCAAAAAAACTATATTTTTATAAAAACTGCATCACTATCCAAAAAACCCATTTTGTCAAAAGTGCCCCAGGCACGGGGCACATTTGACTTTACAAGGTGCACATTTGACAAAGATCAATAACTTTGTTATACGTATATGAGGCATTCTTTTGCAAATCGAACACTTTTATTGGTCAACATTTTTGATTTGCTTCACATTTTTTTTAGGCGTTTCCTATACAAAATAAGTAACCTTTACATATTTAACAATTTTCTAACGAATACAGCATCCATATTTTTCTATTACATAATTTTTTTAACAAATTTTGAAACTTTAAAAAAGATTCCAGATTCTTAATTAAATTAGGCAAGGAATTATGCATTTTAATGCTGCGATAAAATAAATAATTTTGACTAAATGATTTAGTGGCGTTTGCTGCATATATTTCATTTGAATTTCTTAAAATCTGTGGTCACAAGTAATAACAGTCTAAGTCAACTTAAGAAAGAATTGAGTTATGTATGCTACAATATTCTACTAACAAAACTCTCTATTTACGTGAAATCCCTATTCCTCTAACAATGTTTTTAACATTGATATCAAAAGAAACATATTGATTTAAGTCGTAAAGAAACCCCATTATATTTACAAAATTTACTTAAGAAATATTTCCATAGATTTTAATTTTATTAAAATAGCCTGTAACTAATGACTCTTAAACTGTTTCTGCACATTTTTTCCAAAATTAATTATCATAAACAAGAGAGTTAGTTTAAGAGCCAAAGTAAAGATAAGTGATTATTGTAAATTGAGAATAGTGAATTTAAATATACAATAACCGCTATTGAGTTATATGCCAGGTAAAAAATAAAACATTCGTTTTCAATAAAAACCTACGTCGGCATAATCTTACCAATTTCATATTTTAAATTTGCCATAAACATTTAATTTTTTTTTTTATTAAATATCTCCAAAACAAATAAAACTTTTATTATCGTTTTTGATCTTAGCATTGCGCGTGTATTTTGCATTAAATTTTTTCTATTGCCCTTTTTTTTCATAAACTCTTCTGTATATAAAATTGGGTTTTTCTCGAAAGCATGATTTTCGGCTTAGAGTGTTAGTGCTTTTGACCCCAGATATAATGATTTGGTTTGTGTTTTTATACATAATTCTATTTGTCAAGTACTGAGGTGCTTGTCCTTTAACAACTTTGAAAAATAAAATCATAGTCCCAAAATAAATAATTTGCCCAATAGTCATTAAATTTAATTCTTTCAATATAGCATGTAGGTTACCCTATTGATCTCACATCATTTCTACTTCATCGTTACTTCTGCCGTTACCAGCAATGTTTCAAGTTATTTATTGAATTAATAACAACCGAATGTTATATTTTCATTGTATTTACTTCTTAGCCTCCGCAACTTAATGATGCGTAGTGATTGAATGTATTCTGAATTCGCTCAATGCTACGTTACGCGTCGCAAAGCGCATTCTTCCGTCGTAATTAATGAATTTTATATGGCCAATATGAATCTACCACTCTGAAAAAATATGCTTTCTATAGGAAATTTTCCGAGGAATACGATAGTATTTTTTTTAATTTTTTTTTTTCATCGCGAATGAATAGTAAACTGAATTTTAATTATTTAATAGTTAATAACGAATACTTTTCTGAAATAATTTTTACAACTAATAATACACAAATATAGAGATTATCAATACCTTTAAAATGGTTGTTCATTTTACTCGATACAATGAACAGAAGTGGAGTTATTGGGATTTGAAAAAGGCAATAATCGGCGAATCACGTAAACTTTACCTCTCTATATTTTCGAAAATAGTGATAGAAAAAAAAATGGCGGACTACAAGTCCACTTATTTTGTATAGGAAACGCGTAAAAATTAATTTGAAGCAAATCAAAAATATTGACCAATAAAATATTGAGGCAGAGATTGACACAAATTTATACAAAGATGCATTATATTATTACTATTATTTTATTTTTCTGTTCTGATGATTATTATTATTTGATCTCTATTTAGCAAAATTTTCATTTAAAAATTTCATAATGATGCATTATGTCTCTGAGTTCAAAATTACAAGTAGATGTGGCACCTCCCATACAAACTATACGCTTTTATGGGTATATATCTAGAACCATTCTCAATACAGTACTGAAATTTCGCGCACGGATGTTGATTGACAAGGAAAAACGTGCATGGGATCGGAATAGGGGGTGTGACACCTCCCATATAACCTGAGATTTAATAATGGAATATTTCAAAAACCATTTGTGGTACGACTCCAAGATTTAGTATGAAGGACCTTAAATCTTATCTTATTTACCCCATCTGTTTCAGAAGCTGATGTCACTGTTACATGTTTATTTATAATATCTGAAATAGCTCTCTTTTTTTTAGCTAAGTACCAAATTTTTAAAAATTTATAGACAAAAAATTGTATTGTAAATACGTAAATCTATTATATAGAGAACAATTGATATATGTCAAATGGTAAAAGTCAAATGTGCTCAAAAAGCTCTTAATAATTTGTTTTTTCTTTTTCAATTTATCTTGTTTTATTTTCACAAAACACAATTTTTTTTTTTTTGTTAATATTAAAGAGCAGTGCTAACAAATTATGTTACTCTTTTTTTAAAAAACAATTAAAATTAATTCACAAAACGCTTACATACTAGTTGTCAAAAATAACATCAATGTTAGCAAATTTACAAAAACACGTATTAATTCAAGAAGAGTTAAATTCAAGTAGTTAAAGTTCATAACGTTTTTTTAAATCAAATTAAGCTTTTTTCTGCATTTTGACTTTTTGACTTTTAGGGCATGGTCACACTGAAAATGGCAATGTCAAATGTACCCCACTTTACCTTACCATCTAAGGTCGGTCTAACTCTTTCATAACCTTCCATTTATCACATAATGACAAACTCAGACTATCTTATGGCATACCTTGAATTTGATAAAACCATCCTAATTTTCAATGAACTAGTGCGACTATGTGGGAGAACGTAGATGAGTTAAACGTTTGCTATGTCATCCAAGTGTTTGAAACATCTGTCATTTCCACCTCCCACTGGTTAAAGGTAGCGTTCCTGAAGCTATAAGCAACGGCTCAACAGGTATTTTCCAAACTCAGTTCCTTTTTCATCCCTGCAGCTACCGTGGTAATAATTATGGGTCAACTGGAATCTGAAATTTAGCGCTTAAAGTTTCTTCAAAAACAAAAATAGTTTATGCCCTACAAAACCTATGTATCTAATCTATCTAAATTAAAAAAAGTCTAATATGAAACTGATTTCCTTAAAATTGAAACATTTCTTTAGAATTCAAACTCCTATCAATTTTTCGCTATGGAAGGTGTTCAGGTCAATCTATAGTAACACTAAATTTGCTATCTAGTAGCTAAGTTAATACATACATATCTACATTCTCTCGTTTGTTAATAAATATTTGTATTACAAATACACAGATTAAAACACATACCTCATTCAATGAAAAGCACACTTCAATTTTTTCAAACGCCTTAAGATAAAATTACAAAAGCATTTAAGCAAAAATCACTTTTAGTACAATTAAATAACAATTTCAGACAGTTACAAACTTTTAGCTGTAAGCTTCATTTACATCCATACGATATTTCATACTTAAGTGCAAGAGAATTTAAATGATTTCAGCAAAATGAGAAACTATGTCTGTATAAGCATTACAAAATGAAAGGTATCTTGTAGCTATATACAATTATAGATACGGACAAGTGCATATACAAGGATGTATGCATGTGTGTGTATATCAATCTCATGCTCAACTCAATTCAACTCATCTCCTTGAACATCATTATACCGGAAGTGTAGTCATGCATAAGGATATGTTGTAAATATTTCGACACAATTATAGTGAAATAAATCTTCAACAAGATTTTATCCGAAAAAAAAACAACAGAAAGAAAAATTAAATCACAATTCGCAAATCAGCACAAAAACAACAATAAAAAAAAAGAAAAGTTGAACAAAAGCTGAGATACAGGAAATAAATTTGAGTGGATGAGTAGAGATTGTCCTTACGCAAGCAAAAAAACTCAAAAAACTAGAAAAAAAAAAACAAAAGAAAATATAATAAAATAAAATCAAGTCACCCTTGTCTCATTTACTTTCCACTTCCACAGTGATTGTTGCTGCTGGATATGTTGTTTGTTGCTACCACTGTTCTTATGCTGTTGTTATTGTTTTTTGATGTGAGCACTTTTGACTCAAGTAAATTACCAATTTTTATTTCTTATTTTTTTGGCCCATTCTTGTGTTGTTTTTTCTTTCCTTTTTTTGTCTTCTGTTGTTTGTTTGGCAGCTATTGTATTGTTGTTGATATTATACACTCAGAAATATATAAGTGGTAATTGTTTTTAAATTTTTTTTTAATTTTTTGCTGTAATAAACAATATTTTTATGTTGTTTTCTAGATAATAAATGCTCATGTAACAGAATTGCGCAAAGGAAATTAAAAAGTATCAGCATAGCTAAGTTTCCACACATTCAGATCAATAAAAGTGGAAACAAATTTTTGATATCCGATAATAACTTCAGGTTCCAAAAGGGTCTTGAAAGTACTGAAATTTCGAAAATAAATTATATTTTTTCAAAATTTTTTGGCCAAAAATGTTTTTAAATTCCACAGCTTTTTTCTTTCTCCTTGAGTGTAACAAATTTTTGAAATCGGATAATTTTTATTGGTGTGTGGCAGAGGTTCAAAGTTCAGAAGTTCAGAAGTTTCGACCATAATTTATACTTTTCATACAAATATTATCCGATTTCGAAAATTCTTTTTGCATTATGTTTTTACACTCAAGGAAAAATAAAAAACCTATGAAACTTGCAAAAAATGTTGTTCAAAAAATTTTGAAAAATCATAATTTTTTGTCGAAATTTTGGTATTTCAAGACCGTTGTGGAACCTGAAGGAGTTAACTGATTTCGAAAATTTGTTTTCACTTTTATTCATCTGGATCTGAAGAAACTTTGCTATGCTATTACTTTTTAATTGGGTGCCATTTTTGGACTATTTTTTATGTCCCAAAAATGTCCCTTCATTTGCTCAATTTCATTATGTACTATATTTAAAGAAGTCATAATGTTTTTATGTATATGGTGACCATGTTTTCCGTAAAAAAACAGAGGTTAATTTTAAGGGGGTATTCGATATTGGAACAGCAACTTTTGTCTTTGGATTTTTCGAAAGTGTACATATATGGCAAGTTTCTTAAAATGTTTGAGAGCTTTGGTTTGCCATGCTGTTCCCCAATAGAACCTAAACTACTAAAAAATTTTTAAACATTGTGTATGACAAAACAAAAAATACAGGGAGTATTCACGAATTCAATACATAAAAAAAAGCAAATAGAACAACCAATTTAATATTGTCAACTTTTCAACGTAATATAATACATTGTTAAATGTGGAATATAGCTAGCCTTCGTGAGCTAGAAAATCCGTTAAGATTCGAAATAAAACTTCGACACGACTTTTATTTGTCGGCAAATAGAATTCACACAACATGAATGGCTGCGAAAAAGTCAGTTATAGATTTTCTATGAATATTTTTATGCTCCAACAACTCATGCGAGTCCATACTCACCTTTTAAATTATTTGCTTCGTATGCTAAGTCAGATAAGAAAACAGTTGTTTAATTGAAAATTGAACCGTTTCCGTTTTAACGAGAATTTGTATCTGTTTCCATTTTTCTTTGAGTTGATTTAATGTCATGTTAACTATTTATTTACTCATTTCTTATGAATAATATACAGTATTAAAATTAAATAAGTTATGAGTACTAGCTGCCAAGGCCTTCAACTCTCATGTTAACTAAATTTCAGCCTGCCATTCATTCTTAATATTTCTTCTAAAATTTTACTTTATTAAGAAATTGTTCCCCTTATTTGCTGATCATTTCTCCTTGATCATTTTACTCCCTTTCTTGCGAATTATTTCCCAGATCTTTTCGCTAATTATATATTTCTGATCATTTTCTTGATTACGTATTTTACTCCAAATTTTGCTGACCATCCCGAAATCAATTTCTCAATAATTTTGCTGATAATTATATTGAACGTTTCCATAAATATTTTATCCCTCATTTTGCTGAATATTTTTTTAAACTATTTTTTATGCATTTTGTTACCCTTTTGTTACTGACCATTTCTCTAAATTTTTACTCCCAATACCCTAAATATTTTAATTCGAATCCTTTTTACTTTTTTACCATTTAAATGATTTCGATAATAATTTTGCGCATTATTTTCCTAATCATTTTACTATCCATTTTGATGACCATTTACTGATTATTTTCTTAATGACCTTCAGTCATTATGCTACACATTTTGTCCCCTAATCAATTTATTTCCCACTTTTTAAATTATTTCATTGGTTTAATAATCATTTTGTGATCATTTATCTCACATTTTTACCGATTATTTCTTTAATCATTTTCCTAATCATTTCGCTGATGTTAAACATTTCTCTGCTCTTTTGCTAGTAAGTAGTTTTGCTGGCCATTTCTGTAATCATTTCTTTTCCTAATACTTTCATCCATAAGTAATTTTGCTGGCCATTTCTGTAATCATTTCTTTTCCTCATCCATAAGTAATTTTGCTGGCCATTCCTCTACTCATATAACTTCCTATTTTACTGATCAGTTTCCTAAGCATCTAAGTTTCCATTTTGTTGACTATTTTATGACAGTTTTATTGAATACTTACTATTAGATTATTTCAATATAACTCTCCGAAAAGTTTTCTTACCATTTAGAAAATGTTTTACCCTGACTTTTTTTTAACCATTTTATTTTAAAATAATTTTTGGTTTGCACCAAAATTTGAATTTAACCAATAATTTTACTGATCAAGGATTCGTCTTGTCATATCGTTTTGCTTCTGGTTTTGTGAACACTTTATAAACTTTCTTTATTAAAATCCACAGAGAGGTTTTCGAGATAGTCAAAAATTCTTCCTCTGCTGAGAGAATTCGAGTTTCTTTCGTAAGGCACTCAACAACAAGGTATAAAGCGATCAAAGTTCCAAATACTCATAAAATGCAAAAGCTCATATGACGCCAGAAATTTTGCTATTCCTAATACTACCTCAAGTTAAGTTCTTACCGCGTCAAGTCGAGTCTTTATATCATGTAACGCACAACTGGATCTCCAAGATTTTCAAGCTTACTGCAAAAACTCTTTTCAGTGTCTATATATTTTATTTTTTTCTTTTTTGTATGTGTGTGCGTTCAACTAAAAAAATTTTTATCGTTCCATTGTTTAAAAAAAGTTTTAAAAGTCGAGAGAGCACCACATACGAGTAAATTCAACAAGTTGATAGTACCTACCAGTAAACATCATGAATGAATTTACTATAATCCATATACAAACGACAGACAATTTGCAACAATTTGTCATGCCAGTAAAGCCAAACATATACACACATTCACCCATACACGTACGCGTATGCGTACATGAATATACTTATACTAAAGTGTTGAAAGTATAACTTACAGTGCAAACACATATTGTTTTCGTTGTTAGAAAGAAGAAATACTACGTACATATTGTGAATCTCTCTAGAATAACATTTATGCTACTTGATGGCAATTCAATTCAATTCAGTTGAGTTTTTTTTTTTTTTTTGGTTGGTTGGTATCTAACTTTTGGCATAACTGCCAGCTTCCTTTCACTTCTTATTCTGCTTCAGTTTTTTTTCTTGCTTCTTTAGTGATTTCAGCCACTTCATCTTTGTCTTCTTCAATTCTTCTTCGGCTATTTCTTCTGCTGCTTCTTCTTCTGCTACTTCTTCTTTTTCTACGTCATTGACATCGCTGACATTCTTCTTGTCGTTTCTTAGCATCAGCTTCTGTTGCTTCTTCTATTATTGTTTGGAAATATAAACGCATGAATATTTTTTTTAATTCAATGTATATGTATGTATATGCGTGTGCGTGTATGTGTGTGTGTCTTTATGTAAAAAAAAAGGTATCACTTTTTCGGCAAGAACGAACGAACAAATAACAACAGCATCGGTTGAAATGCACGCGCCACATGTGGGGCAAATCATATATGTGTGGCATTCATGCGAGAAGATGCGTGGCTTTTCTATATCCACTTAAACTGTGTGTGAGAAGATGTTGTGTAATGATATCTCTCGCATACAAATATCTAGAAGTATAGGTATTTGTGTGTGTGTGTGTGTGTTTTCTTATCTTTTTGAATGTATTAGTGAAAATGTAAGGAGAAGCTATGGTAGCAAGCAGGTTGAATTGAATTGAAATTGACTTGAGCCTAAATCGATAATAATTACAGTTGTGCGTTTTAATAGGAAACCTTTCGACTATGTCTGACTATGGCTTAGTGTGTATTTTTGGGGGATGAGAAGAAGCGTAGTGGCGTATGGGTATATATGCATATGTGTGTGTGGGTGTGTGTTTGTGGCTGTGTAACAACAGATCAACTTAACTTAGATATTTATTTACGATATTCCGGAGCTTATTGGATTTGTTATTCATTGATTTTCGACAAATTGGATTTAATTTTGATTAATGGCATGAGTTTGTCATTTGATTTTCGTATTAATTTATGCAGAAATATAATAAATAATAGGTTTATTTTATTAAAATTATTATACAAATACAGATGTAGTTTTCAGCTTAAGCTAAGTAAAAAGTTTTCTTTTTTACAATCAAAAATATTTTAATTTTTGACAGTCGGCAAAGCTAAACAGTGAACTTTAATATGTACTCAGGTTTTGTTTTCTTTTGATTAACTGTTTGCTGTATCACTCACCTAGTCAAGCAGTCATTCAATCTTCCAACCCAACGTTTTTTCCTTCATTTTTTTGCATTATTTTTTAACAAAAAAAAAATAGCGTACAAACTCTCTTTGTATTTATATTTGGGAAGATATGAGCTTCCTTTCGGCTTCTTCTTCTCCTTGTTTATATGCATCTACATAATTTTTAAAAGGCGTACCTTTTCAAATTTTGAAAATTTATTCAATTTTCTTCACCACTACCCCCTCATTCCTAACCTTTTGAGCTTTTAGTTCAGCTGCTATTGCTGCTATACCATCAGTAGCTGTTGTTTTTGTTGTGTAGCCTGCCACTTTAGCATAATGGAGCTTATCTGCATAAATCAATATCTTTGGCTTTTAACAATCTTAATAATGTGAATGTGGCAATGTGCGTGTGTGTGAGTGTATGTGTGTTGCCTCTACAGATAGAAGACGCTAGCATTGGCAAAACAGCCTCCATTCCTGTTTGCTCTTCTTCTTACTTCTCTTCGCGTTTACCCTGGCTCTTCTTTATGTATGTTGCTGCAAGATATTTTTACCTGTCAATAGCAAATATAGTCTTTGTTTTTTTTCCTTTTTTTTTTTCTGTTTTGCTTTACTTTTATTATTTGTTAGTAATGCGCGTTTTTATGTTGTTGGCACATTGGCTTAAGAGTGTGTTCTATGTCTTATTTTCTTTCATTTTACACGCTTATAAAAATGTTAGTTCATTGCTTTTAGGAAGTACTGTAGAATTTTATTATTTTTATTCTTGTCTTTAGCTTTTTATTAAAGTTACTTTGGCTTACTCGATATATTCGTAGATGCTTTAACATTTCCAGTTTAATAAAAAAAAAAATCAGTACCAAATTTTTAAAGTAAAGATTTTATAATAGCTTTTTACTAATTTTCTTATTTAAATCGTTCACTAAAACAAAGATTTAAATAATTTGTTAGGTATGATTAATTTATATTGTTGAAAAAATTGAATAGAATCTAAAAATTTTAAAATTGCCTGGCATAATTCCAACAAAAATAGGAATTCAAAAATTATTAGTAAAACAAAAAAAAAAAAACAAAATTCATACCAAAATCCCAACGAATATCAGACCAAAACTCAAACCAAAATCAGATCAAATCCTAAAGCAAAAGCAGACGAAGGTTAGGTTAGGTTAGGTTGGAGTGGCTGCCGAGAGATATACTTAGGCCTGAACGACCCATTGTGATACCACATAGTTGGACCTACAGTTTAACGCCGATTCCGAACGGCGGTGTGGTAATTTTTTATCGGCTTGGTGGTTTCGCCATTACCAACCAATGTGTGTACTTGTACACTATCTTATAATTCTCATACACTTCATATTGGTAGTGAATATAAGAAAGTTATGAAAATTAACCGCCAGACGAAGACCGGAATCGAACCCGAACCTCACAGATGAAAGCCTAGTGCACTATCCACTAGGCTATCGAGGTCGTCTAAGCAGACGAAACTTTGGACGGAAATTAAGACCAACCCATACCAAAAATCATATTAAAATTCAGTCCACAATTCAAATTGAACTCAGATAAAAATCATCCCAAAATTAAGTCCAGAAATCAGACTAAAAATCAAACCAAAAATAAGACCAGAAAACAGACCAAAAATCAGACCAAAAATTTAAAGAAACTCAGACCAAGGGGGTAGCGACCACTTTCGTGAGGCTAAACCCTTCTATGGAATAGGAGATAGCTTAATCAGAGAATTACTCATGCAAGATGAGAGGAACAAGAAGTAAAACCTATTTAGCAATCTTCCGGAACTGAGGCAATCCAAAGCGGTTCACGGTAATTATAAGCAGAGTAGATACGCATTCGGCATTGGTCTCAACAAAAACATGTTGAGCATATTAGCTAGTAGTCTGATTGAGCATTGCGGGCTCAGAGAACACCTTTGCAAAATAGGAGTTGGGGACAACTCAATATGTATGTTTTGTAATGAGGAAGGTGAATCGTCAGAACATATTTTAGCTCAGCATAGAGCACGGATCCACAAAAGAATGAAAAGTCTGGGTACGTACTAGCATCCATAGATCCGGGCGCAATACTCAAATTATTGATATCTGCTTCGCTTCTATATGGTGCACACATTTGGGGCTTGAGATACACGGACCAGCTGGAGATTGTACAGTCGACATATTGCAAAAAAATTCTTGCGTTGCGTGTACTCCAAATGCGCATCTTAGGCTAGAGCTAGGTACCTTGAAATTAATATCTTAAATATTTAAAATGACCTGGAAGTACGGTTTAGAAAAATTTGTTTTTTAAGGCTGCTACACTTACAGCGCCATGCAAACGCGGAAGCCGAATATAACTGGGTTGCTCAATTCGATGTCTTTTTAAATAAAATAGGATTATCCCACATGTGGAATAACGTAAGCGCAGAGGCCTGGATAAATATGGGCGAATTAGCTCTGGAATGCTTCAATCGGTTTTTAAAATTCCAGGATGTGTTAAGCTGCGTTAGCTCCTCCTCTCTAAACTGCAAAATTCTGCTCATCATTAGATGATCAATTAGTCCCATATGTTTGTTATAGAAACCAATTTTATATGAGTAAGATATTTGCACAACTTCGCTTATCTACAAAGTACGTCCTTAGATTTTGTACAAATGGGCTTGTCTATAGAATTGACCAAAATACCTTATGTTTGCAGTGCAATCTAAATAAAATGGAAAGCCTCCAACATTTTCTTTTTGAATGCTACTCCAGTTTGAGAAAATACTACCTAGGTTCAACTTTAAAATCATTTAATAGCAATCCAGTCTCTATGTTTCAATGTGTCAAGGATAAATATGTTGTCAAGATGTTATACTTTTATGATGTTAACTGTTTAAGGTTAAGAGCCAATATGTTAATTGATTAAATGATATGTTAAATGATTGAATTGTAATTAATAGATTAAATAACTATGATAAGTTTAGCAAACCCTGCTACAAACTAAAAAAAGTTTAAAAGCAGGAATGAATAAATAATAATAAATAATAAATAAAAAAATATATTTTAAGACACTTATAGAAAATATAAAAATAAAAATAATACTAAAATTCTTGAGGGAGACCGGACTGGATGAGGCACTCTAGGCAGATTAGACTAGATAGAGAAGAGGGACGTACAACGTACATAACCCTCTCTAATACAATACAATATTCAAAATAAAATTCAGACTAATGATTAAACCGATATTCAGACCAAAAATTAGATTTTAAATAATTCTAAAAAATCATGCTTTAAAATTAAATAATAAATCATTATCGAGGTATCCAAATTCTTACTTAATCGAAATCAAACATTTCTAGAAGCATCCTAATTACATTGCATTACTATTGATAGCTCCTGGGAAGTGGTCCGTGAAAGCGCAATAAATTTATTAATTTTTTCATCAGTATGAGCTGGCGAATTAACGTGGTGTAAGAAAAACGACGCAATTTCTCTTTTTTCTAGGCTTCCAACAAATTTTTGATATCTTGTAGTAAGAAATTTCCTAATTTCCTACCAGCGACACACCACGCATAAACATCTCAAGTCCTTAGCGATATATCCAAAGATATAACAACTACAATTTACATCCTTTTTGAAGTTTATCGGCATCATAATTTCTGTTGTTAATTTTTGTTTTCTTGTCTTTTTTAGACTTCATACGATGAACCGCTGTTTGGTTTCCGGGTCTTACTTTTTTTCTTCTACTCTTCATAGGAGCTTAGGGTTTCAACTAAGCATAGTGTCTAGTATTAGTTTCATTAATCATTTTGTTATCATCTGGACAGGTAATGAACCTACCACAGACGATCCTGAATCGCTAGGACAGCCATCAGCATTTTCACCAAACCGTCTGTATCCGGTTTGTGTCAAAACTAATATTTGGATATGTTTATAGTTGAAGGTGAACGTGGGGAATTTCACTGTTTCATGCCATTACCCTCAAAATGGCACTTTTATGTGTGCGTGTATTCGGTCGACCATGCCCTTGCCAGAAATCGAACCAAGGACCCTTGAGATAATAGTCTCATCATGGCGGCCGAGTCTCACTTAAAGAAACAAAATAATTTTATAATATTCGTGACGAAGCCATCAGCTTAACTATAAACTTTTAGATCAGTTATGGCTCTTCAAATCGGTCCTAGATTTCAGACGGCTTTTAAGCGGATCGTTTAAGTGGATCTCTAGAGAAGAAAAACAATATCTAGAATCTTTCCAACTACTTGGTAATAGCGGCAAGGGATGGCGCTTTCACTTCATATACATTTGAGCATTAGTTAAAAATTCGCATGGGCTTTAAGTTGCACCAAAATCAGTAGAGTATAAGAAATCGAATTTCTTACAGTGTTTGCGGTTGGATTTTGCCGGCCTTGCACCAGTTACTTTTCTCATCTCATCTACCATCTTCCGATCTTCCTGAAACTTTATATAAAGTATCGCAATGTTATTAGAAATGGTTTATTAACTTTAGATTTTTCAAAACTTGGAACATTTGTTAGACCACTCCAACGTCTGTGCTCTATATAAACCACAACTCTTTTATTCACACTTAATGATATTTTTCTAAAAGTTATTTCGTTTAGAATTCCTGCACAGAAAAATAAAGTAGGTAATCTCTAAGTTTTGAATTGAATTCTTTATGACATTGCACTTCAAACTGTGCTCCATGGAGCCTACGAGTTTCACGAAAATTTTTGCGGTTATTTTTCCAATTCGAATCATTTATATTTTGTTTTTCGTTTCATTCGAGATTTTATTCTAAGGGCTCAGCGAAATCGAATACCAACCGAAAGAGATCCGCGGAAGAAAAAGTTTGAAGACCCCTGCTCTATGATATGAACTTCTGTTATTTTTTTTTTTTCTTGAATAGTCGATTCCCAAAAATCTCTTAACTTTTCATACTCTTGATGATTCTCTTTGCTGTTTATACATTTTTTTTAGTGCGCAAAGAGATTAGCTTTAAAATTGTAAAAAATCAGCAAAACTTTATTTTTATTTTCCTACAACAAAATTAGCTAAAAGAAAAAAAAAAAACATTTTAATTTTGATGCTGATAGTTTTATACACAGCATAACTATTCTAATCGTAAACCAAGAGTAAGTTATAAAATTTTTGAATACAACCTTAACTGATATAAAAACCCAACAACAAAACAACGTTATAGAATAACGATAAATTAGCTTTAAGCTTTATATACAACTACTACATACTCTCATTCCCGTTTTCATGTAAGACAAAACTTCGATTCACTGCTTAAACCTCCCTCAACTATTTGTAATACAATGGAAAACCTCACCAATTTATGCAAGGAATTCGACATATTCCGCATACCATCCGCATACATCAAAACCAACAACAAAAACGAAAACTAGAAAAAAACTCGGTGGGAAACATGTCACTGACAGATACAAACGTAATAACAAAAACAACAACAGCAACAACAAATATAAAAAGAAAAACTGTTGAACCTTAATATGAATGAATAGTGAGGGGCGACGGAAAAAGAAAGGAAGCTGCTATTTTAAGAGCATACAGAAAAACGATGAAATGAAATTAGGTAGAAGTGTCGACATTGAATTTTATGAAACTGTAATGTAACTTCTTCATCATTATTGGCAGCATCATACCAAACTCACCTCCTCTGATCTCCCAACTCCCCTGATCTTTATGTTGCAGTAAAAAATACGCTGCTACTTTCAATATCAGCAATATAATGCTTTAATAAGTAATACACTACCAAACATCTACACTACTTACATATACATACATATGTATGTAGTGTGTAAGTATGTGTCTGTGTGTGTGTGAGTATGACATGTATATCATCGTTTACCCCATGAAGAAATAAAGGTATGTAACTATATGAAATAAAAACAAGAAGAAAAAATCATTGAAATAGAAATTCATGTTAACAACAATGAGAACATACAAAAAATATGTTAAAAGTAATAAGAAACAAGAGCAGCAAGAGGAGAAACAGGAGGAGGTAACAACGCTGCGCGGTGGTATAGTGAAAGATGAGAAAGTGGGCTTTAACAGAGGGGCGCATTTTGGTTGCTGTGTTTTTAATAAGGTTTTTGTTTTCTTTCTCTAATTTTTTTCATTTATGTCTATGTGTGTGTGTGTGTGTTTTTTTTTTTTTTTTATAAATTTTATTAAGCGGAATTGAGTAGACAAGAACTTGAGTTGACACACACACATACACAGAAACACACATACACTAATACATATATGTACTTATACTAACACACTTGCACTTAACATTGTTGATAGCAACACAAGCTTGATTATTAAAGTAAAATGTCTTTATGTGTTATGCCCAAACCTAACACCCCCTCACCTCGCTCCCTTAGGATCCGTTAATGTCAACAATATATATCTACATAAATGTTTGTATATACATATATACATATGTTTTTGAAGAATACATTGGTAGCCTCATTAAGCACTTTAGTATGGCGTTTGCACGCTATGAATATAATGTGTGGAATAATAATAAAATAAAACCAGCGAGGTAGCTTGAATTTAATTTAAGTACACGTGGTACTATAAAGTGGTGGATATAAATTCATCGCTTGAAGCTTTAACTTAATAAAAGCTGATTAGAAATCTACAAAAACTGGACACAAAGCAATTAGGAAGAAGATAGGTTTTAGAGGAAAGGTCTTCGGAAAAAATGAGGAAATAATTAATACAGTTAATGACGAAAAAAAGACCTAAAAAAAACTAAAATGAGTCCTTTCTGCACTCGTTACCTGAAGTGATAACTTACCTTACGCATTTTTGTTTACTTCATTACAAAAGTTTTCGTTTTTATGTTCCAAAAAGTGCAACCATGGGTTTTTAAAATGTTTCATTTTCTCTTTTCAACGCACTTTCTTTACTTTTTGCACGACTACATCGCCTAATAGTTATATTATTTTACAATTTCAATTGAGAAAGAATAAACTATAAATTAAAATAAACTATGCAACAAAACAATACAATAAATTAAATATGTAAGTATATTCCACAACCATTTTTGATATAAAAATTATGTGTTTCATACTTTTAGGCTTAAAGTAAAATATATAATAAAACACACACTTATAAACTCACATATACTATGAACCCTAACACGGTACCAACATGACATTTGATTTTAATTTCCATCAATTCACTCCACTATTAATTTTTCTTCAGCCCCAAATAAACGATTTTGAGCGCTGAATTTCTAACTGGATCTTGGCCGCCTCTATAAAGCCTCGCCAGTCGCATCTGCAATGCGCTCGCCGGCGTTAGTTAGTAAGGCCGATTACAGTCAAGTCCCCTTGTACCTGGTCTTTCCAACGGAGATTAGGTCGTCCTCTTCTGCGCGTTCCCTCTCTGTGGCTCGAATAAAACACCCTTTTAGCTGGAGCACTTTCATCCATTCGCTTAACATAACCCAGCCAGCGAAACCGCTTGACTATGTCAATGTCGGCGTATAGCTCATACAGTTCATGGTTCCATCTTATACGATACACGTCGTCCACGCACACAGGACCATATATCTTGCGAAGTATCTCACTCTCGAACGCTCCCAACAGCCTCTTATCGTTGATGGTCAATGTCTACGTCTCAGCGCCATACATTAGGACGGGAAGTATGAGGAGCTTAAAGAGCGTTATTTTCGTACGTCAAGAGAAGTCTCTGCTTCTCAATTGCCTACTGAGCCCGTAGTAACACCTGCTGGCAAGAGTTATTCTTCGCTTGATATCAAGGCTGACAGTGGATCTAACGACTTCAAAATTGTATAGAAATTAACAGAAAATATGTCCAAAATTTTAAAAGCGATGAAGATTAAAATTTTAAAATTAAAATTGTATTTGGTCTTTTTCTTGTGTAGCAAACTAAGCGAAATTTTGTGAGTTCCTTCAGGTGATCTTTTTTTTTTTGTTGGAACAGACAAAAGAAGTATTCAAGAATACAGCACTCAGACAAGTTTTACGTCCATTGTACTATATCCTGTGTTTCCTTTTGCTATTCTTTAAATCTACCAGATTTATTAATAAATCTTAGCAGATCCTGCGGTGTTAGAGAGCTCAAGTTTTCGTCTCCCAACACTCCAGTACCAAATATGCTTACTCTGGTCTGGCAGAAAGCGGGCTAGACACTAAGAAAGTGGTCCGCCGTCTCTTCACATTCTTCCTCCAAACCACAGGAAGCACAGAAGGCACTAGCACTTAGGCCAATCATATGCAAATGCTTGGGCCACCAGCTGCCTACAACTCTTTCTGTTAAGTGATAACAGAAAGTCTGTTAGACGCTTCGAGATAACAGGTAACATGGTCTTTGTCTGTCTAAAGCCCCTCAGGTCCTCCCATTCACGATTGTGGGTCAAGTCGACCCACTCATTATTGGTGGTCTTGATGGCTGTAGACGACAAAGAGAGTACAGGTTCAGGGCCCAGGAGACCAGTTTCCGAACCCTTTCTGGCCAGAAGGTCAGCCGATTTATTTCCTGAAATTCCTGAGTGTTCAGGAACCCATATCAACAGCAGGCTATTGTGTTTTCCAACACAATCAAGCCTGGATTTGCAATGCATAACTAGTTTAGACGTGGTTAGAGGATTAGGAAAGGATTTAAGCGCAGCCAGACTGTCATTAAACAAACAGATACTCCTTTCTCTCCAACCATTATCAATAACATGGTCCATTGCCTTGATGATTGCAAAAATTTCTGCTTGAAAAACAGAAGCATACTACCCAAGGGAGAAGTGAAGGTGCACTCCATCATTTTCAATAAAGACCCCAGAACCCGAACCGAATTCTGTTCTGGAGCCGTCAGTGAAAATACGCTTACAATCAACTCCCGGCCCAGGTCCCGGCAAAAGCCAAGTTTGGGCCTCTATCAGGTGCGCTTTGAAAAGATTTCCAAAAACTATTAACATTCACATTTAGAGGAGTAGATATGGTCTCTCTGAATCAATAACTGACCAGAAGTGTGTTCTTATCAGCAATAGCGGATAGCGGAACTCCAACAAATTTATCGGCCATTAGAAACATTATTTTTAAATAAAGAAAAAACACGTTCACCTTCCTGACACTACTGGGACTCTCTTTTCTTTCTGTTCTTAGCATTTCCACGCTCTTCTCAGAACATTTCAAAGCACCTCAAACAATGAAAAGTTTCGAAAAAGAAGGATGACAAAAAATGGCTTCAATAATTATAAACTATAGAACTGTTTACAAAGAGTCTTCAGTAACTCGCTTCTTATGGAAAAGCAAAATAAATAACAAAAAAGTAAAGCAAACCTGATTTTGTTCAACTTAGCAAAATTTGTTTGTTAAATGTTATGATTCCAATTTCAAATGGTGTAAAACGCACTATGCGCTTACCGCAGCAGACCGCATTAGTGGCAGCTACGACGACAAAGAGAACAGAATGGCAAAGCTAACTGGCAATGGTAAGCGTTTCCACACACTAGAATTGCGCCATATACATACAAAAGTGTTACTCTTTATGGATTGGGTTTGTTAAGTTGTTAGTTATTTTTTCGCGTCTACCCACAAAGCATTCAGAGACTAACAGCAGCTACAGAAGATTAAAAAAGCAAAAAAAAATAAAAATACGAGATGACATAAAAGAAAAATATTTAAAAAAAAAAAATGAAAAACGAATGAATGAAAGAAAGTGGCAACACAAAAGTGTCCAACAGTTTAAACGAAATAAAAGAAACAATAATGAAGTGGCAAAACTGATGGGTAGATGGAGGAGTAAGTAGGAGTAGGAGACAGGAAGAGTATGTGAAATGTGTGTGCGGGCAGCATATTGCGCTTATTGAAAAAGTAGCTACATCAGAAAAAAGCTCAGTTCCGCTGGAGTAGCACAGCCAACATTACACTATAACGCACCTTAGCTGTAGCAGGCAATCGTAAGCAATAGCAACAGTACCCAGGCTACGAATTGAGTCACGTGTTGGCTTTTATGTGCAGACGTGCAGAATGAGCCATTTACGAGAAAGAGAGTAGGTGCCTCCCAAGCAACAGCATCATCAGCTGCAGTCTCAGTCTCGAATTGGGATCTCATTTTACTCTTCCGGATTTTTGTGTATTTTTTTTTTTTTAATTTTTTCTGTTCCAATTTGTAAACCGGGAAGTAGCTATTATGAATGTCAATTTACGTGTAGCACTTGAATAGCTGAAGACAGATGTGCGCTAATGGTCAGCAGAGATTGGAAATTTGATTCTTGAAGACGGTAACGTCGCTCTTAATTGTCTCATTTACTTAGTACGAAATTATCAATTTATTGCTTGCAATGGAAGTATTGGAAATTGCGTAGAAAAACATCAATGATTGAGTTATAAATTAAAGTGTTCATATTTAAATTGGAAATAATCTATTTGTGGTGTAAGTTTTATGATTTTTGTGGTTTTTTTTTTTAAATGGTTAGCTATTAACAATTGAAAAGTATTTCTTTTTGATTTGTGGAAGTAAGTTTTAAAAATTGGTTACAAAAATTTCAGTAAAGAAGGTTTTAAGAACTGTAATTTAAGTTTATAGTTTATGGTCTCAAATTTGTATTCATTAATACAGAAGTTTATTTAATTAATTTAATTTCATGGTCATGGAGTTGAAGCTTTAATCATTGTTTTAATATTTAGAAGCTGCAACGGAAATAACTTGTAGGAACTCAAAAATATTTGGGTTTTCTGAAGCATATAAGTAGTAGTATAATGAATAAGTAACGCTGTATCAAATAAGTTTGTTCCTTTGACAAAATCATTTCATGAATTAGCACCGAGCGCTAATGGGAATACAAGACATAAGCAACTACGCAAGTAATAATGTCGTTGTAATCGTGGTTGTTTTTGGTGTTGTTGTTGTTTGGATCCCTAAACAACAGCAACACCATCCCTAATCTAATATGACATATGACATTAGCTACTACTTTGAGTTTAAAAAATTGTTAGGAGGCATGGTGGTATCGCATTTTCTATAAGAAATGCCACCCATTTGATTTCCGTCTTCATCGTGTAGTACTTAAAAACACATGAAAATACTTGAAAAACTTGAGAGTACTTGAAAATACATATACATACTTGAAAGAATTGTTTTTAAAATACATCAAAGTATTGTACATAAAATACTTGAAAGTACTTAAATACTCAAAAACTTGAGAGTGCTTGAAATTGAAGTACTAAGTACTGGTAATTAAGTTACACATTCTGGTACTGGTGCTTGTAAGTAGTCAAGTACTTTACAGCTCTGTATGTAATTTACTTGATTTTTTCACAAATGATTGGTTTAATTTTTTGAATTCATTGTTTAACCCTTTCATGCCCAATGTTGCGTATATACAACATTTACTTTTATGTAGCATAAATAGGGTCTTTAACAAATTTTACTATTAACGCTATTTGTATTCGGTTCTGTTAGGTGTTCTTTACGTTTACTGATAGCCGAACATTTGACATTTCTTGCTTAAGTAATTTTTTTTTAATGTGTCGTCTTTGAAGTACAGCGAAAAACCTAAGTGCAAAAATTTTTAGTAAAATCTTCTACACTATTTTTTGAAAAAAAAAATGCGTTTAGTTATTACTAAGTCGAAATTTTCTTTATCAAATATGTTTATAAAAGATAAGAGAATATGAAAAACAAAAAATAAAAGGAATCGGATTATCCAGTGGTTATTTACAGCTCTATAGCTATTTTTTTAATCTTTAACAACGGACAAACAAATCAATATAGAAACATAAAATTTGGTCTCATGATTGTGGAAGACCTAAGTAACCATAATTTCAAAACAAAAGGTTTTTATCCAGCCCCATTAAAATTCGGACGTCAAAGGGTTAACAGTCAGATTCATTTTGTAATTTGTGAGTGATAACATAACTTTAAGTCAAATTTTTTAAATAATTTGAGTGCAATTTTTTGGTTGCAGCTTTTGAATTCAATCCTCATTTAATACATAATAATAATGTAATTCTCAGATTTTAGTTTTAAAATCTGAAGTCAACAAATTATTCAATGAATCCAACCACAAATCTCTATTCATTGAATGTGACTGCATTGGTTGAAAATGACTTCGCAGCTCTATCCATAAAACCACTTCATTATAATCATGAAATTTTGTAGTTATAGCATATATAGTTTTTAAGTTACAATAGTTCTATTAATATTTTCTTTATATTTCAGAGTAACCTACAGAGGAAAATCTCCCAACATTTCGTATTGGTAAGTAAACAAAGAATATATCGAATTGATAAATATAGGTGTCTAGTTTTAAGCTGTAAGCTTAACGTGAATATAAATGTCGAAACCTTACGCAGAAAGAAACAAAAGTTCTGTCTGTATGGGAGACGATCAGCCAAAAAGTCGTTGTTGACGAAATGGATGGAAACAAATCGCCTGGCATGAACTAAAAAATACAGCAATTGCACTCTGGCAGACTCGAGAAAAGTTATATGATCGGGCAAATTAAAATAAATTTTTTATGCGCATTTAATCTTCGGTACTTGCGTTGCACAGATATAGAGCAATAGAAAGTTAACTGTGTAGTGAAAATAGTCAAACTCCCACAAAGTCAGATAGTTTGGATGGGTCCCTTATACTTATAAAAATATGGCTAAAAATTTATGGAGCAATTGCTGTAAGCCAATTGTGGTACGCTTTCGCTCATTAATGACGTTATTTTTCCGGACGACTTCTGCGGCATATTATCTATCACGCCAAATTGGCAAGGTTTAGTTAGTAATTAATGCCTGATATTTGATAACTTTAGAAATAGTAAAAAGTTAGATTAATGAAGTTTTCGATGATATTAGAATTTACCGGCGGGAATGATCAAGTAGCTCGCTCGATTTAAGTTCGATAAGGCACCTTTGTCATATAATGAAAATGAATGTTGCTCAAAACATGACAAAGAATATAAAAATCCTTGTTGGAGTTCTGAAAAAAGTTTAGTATCAAAAAAATAACGAATGATATCCTTAAAGTGCTTGTCAACTCTATGCTATTCAAGATAACGGCCATAAGAAAGGTTAAGAGACGAGCACCATCAAACTAAACAATTTTGCTTATGACTCTATTATAAAACAAATTAATCTTAATTTACACCTTCAAAAAATAACAAATATTTTTATTTTTACATACTTTTAATCAATACCCTCAAAAACGTGAAATTTCTTCCATATTTTTGTTTTAATTAAAAAGTAATAAAATAAAATTTGTGTGTATGCATGATGCTTCTTTTGCAATTTTATTCATTTTGTTCCCAAAAATAAAAAAAATTACATTCACTAAAACAAAATCAGGTTTAAGTCCCATTTTGAACGATTTTCTTGAAATTGGTGGGTGGTGCGGTTTTTGTGACCGCCAGTGTATTTGACCAAACTTTTATAACCTCACCCTTCTGAGAAACAATATCTTCCTCAAAATAATTGTTCCAATGATCAATCGGTTGAAGGCAAATAAACTTTTTCCGATTTTTCGGCTTGTTTTATAGTGGAAAATAATAAAATAAGAACGCAAAATGCTAGTACCGGTCCAAAACATAAATAACTGAACAAAAAATGAAATAGCCAATGTCGAAACCGGACTTTTTCATATATAAATATGGAGATAGGTCACATAAAAATTAACAGAGACATCGACGTCGGCCCTCTGAGTTTCATCTCATTTGTTCAATGACCCAAGCACCCAATCAGCCCAAACACAAATAGTGCACAATCAAGCGAATTTGAATAACTTTGACAAATAAAACTAATTTTCACCGTTAGAGAATCAAAAAAATTACAAGTTTGTATAATTTTTAGTGTATACTCGAAAATTCACAGTTTGGGGTTAGATTAGACTTGATTAGAAAGTAATGCATTTAGCGAGTAATGCAAAAAAATAAGCAGTAAAAATGTTCACTAATCGATGTTTATCATTAACAACTCTCCTTTCCTCCTACCACTAATCTATCTTCATTCCTCAATCAACGCAATGCTTTGCATTCATAGGGGTACCCCCTGAGTGTTGATTGCCTAAATAAAAAAAAAAAGTTGTCGACCAAATTACTCCTTAACGATAATTATCGACAAGTATCGATATCTTTCCCATCCCTAGTACAGATAATTATATACATATTTGTCCAAGCATTTAAATTTATGTCAACTGAAATCAGCTGTGGTGATATATTGATGGTCACAAATTTCAAAATCATACAAAAATTTGTTTCTTAGAAAAATCACTAAATATTATAATAAACTTTCGCTTTCGGTAACAATTCGATTCGATTCGATTATTTCATTCCAAATTCCAATAAATAGCATTACACTTTCAATAAACTTACAAAATATATAGAATTATACAAAATTTCCAACAACACAAAAAATAAATAAGTAAATATTAATAAAATTTGTAATTCTAATTTTTAAATTGATATCAAGAAGAGAAAATTATATTACAAAATACAATACCCTGCATATATAAATAATCGGTATATTGAGTAGGTTTTAAAGTGACAGCGATATTGATTTTAACAGACACCGGACACATGAAAATAAATGGAAAGTAGGCACTTTGCATAGATATACAAAGCTAAAATGCATAAACTTTTTTCCAGAAAAAAAAACAAATAATAAAATTTTTGTTTACAATACACATTTATTGCTATACAAAATGCTGCCAAATTAAATTCACAACATTAACAGATTTAACAGAATTTTATACGAAAATACAACAAAAAAAAACAAACAAATAAATAAATAAAAAACACAAGGCAACAGAAGTTGAAAAATCACAAATAACAGGCCAAAAAGTTCGCACGCCCGTGAAAGTTGCCCTCAAATCGCTAAGACTATGACGAGAGAAATGGCATTTTCATCATCACCAACAGCAGCTACAGCAACGCGTTCAACCTAAACTCTTAGTTCTCCAGTACAAGTGGTGAAAGGAAATTGTTGTCGCATTATGTTTCATAAGCTGTTTATGCGTTTTCACAAAAAAATTAGAAACCAACAAGGAAAAAATTTAAAAGCGGCAAAAATTGTAAAGAAATTAAAAAGTCACTGAAAAGTTTTAGTTGTCGCTATCGTTCTTATTGTACATATGTATGTATTATTTAGCTAACTTACTGCGGGTCTATCTCTGATTGTCTGTCTGTCGGTGGGTCGGTCGGTGAAGCTGTCAAACAAACACACGATTTCTCCTATTATGCTATTGCTACTTTAGCCTCTAACTCCCTCGAAAACAAAATAAAGCGCTTTAATGCTGTCACTATGATTGTCTCACTGTCATCAGTTTTTCGGTTTGGTATATTTTTCATTGTCAACAATTTTGTTGTTATTGTTGTTGTTATACTTAGTGATATTTTGCTGTCATCGCCATATCATCCCTAGCCAGTCCCTTGTCATATTCTTCCATTGATATTTTGGTTATTATTATTTTATTTTCAATTTTTGTGTGTTTTTGTATGAGTATGGTCACCTTATCTTTGACTTAATTTCATTTGATGTGGTAAAATTGTGGCAGATTTTCAACGGATTTTCAAATAAAAAAAAAAAAAAACAAAAATCTTTACCCGCACATCTCAACTTCACAAAAGAAAAAACAACAACAACTTAAGTTAAATTTCTATTTGTACTTTAAAAATTTAATTATACATCGAATAATAAGAGCGTGCACTTAAAATTAATGTCCTTAAAATTCGATCAACGCTGAAAACAACAAAAAATTATGCAATAATAATAAATAATAATAAATACTTAAACATACCATATACTCGTATACATAGATTATTTATGCATTAAAGTCACTCTTCATATAATTTCATCATTTTTTACTTTATTTTATTTTTTTTTTATTCACATTCATCAACACATATATTTTATTCAATACGCATTCAAAGTTAGATAGAGCTATGTAGTATAGTCTACATATACATCATCACATAAAGACTTCACCCATGCTCATATTTTGAAGCTCTCTTTATACGTTCATACATACGTGTGTGTGTGTGTGTATATATATATCCGCATCCGCTTTTTCCTTTCCTTTTGCTTTCGTCTGGCAATTGCAAGTGAATGCATCTAAAATGAGCTCAGCTCAGCGCTGTTCTTCTCTGCTCATCGTTGTAGTTATAAAACGCGCGTGTTTATTTATGATTAATCGATTTTATGACTTTGCCGTTTCCATCGTTTTTTTTTTTTTCATTTCAGTTGCTTTTCCTTTTCGTTTTTTCTTCATATGTAATAAAACGTGCGGCGCGCATCAGCAAGCAACAGAAATGTCATTCAATATGCTACACATATGAACATTTATGGAATAGTTATATGCACATGGATGTATATGTTTGGATGTATATATGTGTGTGTGTGGCAACATCAAATTTTCGCCTCAATTGTATAAGGAAATTGTAAATGTAAATTGAAATTTAAAACTCTATTACACATTTACACACTGAACATGCTTAAGGATCTCATTTTTGGCAACTACAGGTATTTAGGAATATTAAATATTTGGTTTTCGGATTCTATAATTTACCCTTAAAATAGCAATAATTCTTAAAAAACTTCAGCGATTTTCTGAGAAAATATTTAAATGATAAACCTTCCTGACCAGAACCAACTACTTACTTTTCAGAACCCGAACTAATGTAGTCAGCACTGGTTAATAAAAGTTAATGAAACAGGGGAGTTTTTATTTAGTACTAAATAAAGAGAAAATTTATTCAATCACAGTAAAGTACATTATAATATTGATTAGAAAATGCATTTGAAAGAATTTTTTTAATGTTGAAAAAATAAAAATTGTCACGCTGCAGCTGTTCGAAGTCGACTCCTGCTTTTTGGGCCATGCAACGTCCAACGTTCTTGTGAGGGACTAAAATCAAGAAACAACAGTTTAAATTAATTTAATTAAATCATTAAATTACGTTTTTTCGCTTCAAAATAATTAAAAACCTTCCGTTTGTTTTATAAATAAATGCCAAAAAAAAAACCTATTTATTATTGCAATTTTAATGCAATTCATTCAAAAGCCAATAAGTTAAAGAGCAGCACAAAATTCCAAGTTAATCAGTCAATTATATTTCGGGTTAAATAGCACTACAAAAAAAAAATTTACTTTTTGAGAAAAAACCGTTTGAAATTTTTGATATTAAAAAGTAGTATTTCTAGAGCACATCACTTTGATGGCTCCTCAGGAACTTTCAGGAGTTCATTTTAGATTTAAAACTTCCGGAATACATTCTTTAGTTAATAAATACATTTTTTAAGCAATAAAAAAAATTGCTCAAAAATCTCATTTTACATCACACTCCCCCATTAAATTCAGAAAATTTCTGACTAACTAAAAAGTTATAACAAGTTAAAATGGATATAGTTCACGTCAGGATATAACATAAATTTATAATTAGCTCAAAGTTCATGGACTAGTATTAATTGTAAACTCTTGGATCTAGCTTTGATTATGATCGTGTATAAGTACCCAAAGAGATCACCTGGATTCTGATAAACTGAAGATTCATGAATCTGAAATAAATGCAAAGATTTGGGGATTGATCATTTAGAGAAATCACTAAATTTCTGACTAACTCAAGGCTCATGGATTTGACATCAAATGTAGAATTTTGGATTAGACCTAGATGTGGGTTTTTTGTTCGAAAGATCACCGAATTTCTGATTAACTTAATCCTCATGATTCATTTACAAATTCTTCACCCAAAGAAATTTACAAATTTCTGACGAACTCGAGACTATTCTCCCATTCTCAGAACCCCGCAAATTTAAAATCTCTTTATTGGCCGAATAAACAAGAAACAAAAAAATTGGAAAGGACAAAAATTAATCAGAAATTAAAAACTCACAGTGAAATTTTAGTTATTGTTATCGTTATTGTTCTACATATAACTTAGCTAAGAAATCAACATCACAAATATAAAATTTGGGCTTTATTTTTTAAAATATCAGTTCTGAATTTTTGTGGCTTTAAAAAAAAATTAAAATGGGCCCAAAATTTTTAAAGTTAGATGTGAATATCTGCAAACTAAATATTGACAATACTTTTCAAAACTTTTTCCAAAATTACTTGTTTTTTGTGAAGTTTTCTGGTGATTTGGGACACGTGAGACACGAAAAAAGTTTTTTGGGATTTTTAATTTTTTAAGGTTAGGGACGACATGTAACATTTCTCGTGGAAAATAAAATTAGATTCATGCTCATCAGCTGAAACTATACAAAAATAAGCTTTTTCCTTCGTTTTATGATGACTTTGGTAAGCGTAAGACCCGAAAACAGCCTTTTTGGACCTTTTTTGAGGTGTTGTCCCTAACCTCATTGTGAATGTCATGTGACATTCCCCGTGAAAAATAATATTAGATTCATATTCAGCGAAAAAAAATATACGAAAAAAGGCTTTATCTGTTTTTTTATGATGACTTGGGTAAACGTTCCCTTCAGAAAACTATTATTTTAAGGTGAGGTGGTAGACCTGCAGCCGCCATATTGGTTCACCATTGGCAATTGACAAGGTTTAGTTAGTAATTAATGCCTGATGTTTGATAACTTTAGAAATAGTAAAAAGTTAGATTAGTGATACTTATTTGTTTGCAGAGTCAAAAAGTTTTCGATGATATTAGAATTTACCGGCGGGAATGATCAAGTAGCTCGCTCGGTTTAAGTCCGATAAGGCACTTCTGTCATATAATGAAACGGAATGTTGCTCAAAACACGCCAAAGAATAAAAACCCCTTGTTAGAGTTCTGAAAAAAGTTTAGTACTAAAAAAATAACGAATGATATCCTTCAAGTCCTTGTCGCCTCTATGCCATTCAAGATAACGGCCATAAGAAGAAACGGGCACCATCAAACTAAACAATTTTGCTTATGATTCTATTATGAAACAAATTAATCTTAGTTTACACCTTCAAAAAATAACAAATATTTTTATTTTTACATACTTTTAATCATTACCCTCAAAAACGTGAAATTTCGTCCATTTTTTGTTTTAATTAAAAAGTAATAAAATTTGTGTGTATGTATGATGCTTCTTAAGCAATTTTGTTCACTTTGTTCCCAAAAATAAAAAAACAATAACATTCACTAAAACAAAATCAGGTTTAAGTCCCATTTTAAACGATTTTGTTGAAATTGGTGGGTGGTGCGGTTTTTGTGACCGCCAGTGTAGATGAATCTCTTACAGTCGCAAATATATCCACTAAGTTCAAGAAAAACATATTTTTCCTTCTCTGAACCTAAAGAAGGACCATAAGTGAAAAGTTAGAAAAAAAAAATACATTCAGTTCTCAGTACTACATCATTCGATGTTGGCGATTAGTAGATCGTAAGAGAATACGAAAGTCGTAAAGTCAATACGCTATAAGTCGGCAAAATTTTCAAATCACTTTTGTATTTATTATTGTTGCACGGGCTCTCCACAAATTGCGAAAAGACCCGATCAAAGATATTCTTGCATAAATAGAATACTATAAGTCAACAGAAAAATATCCGGCTTTTTAACACCTTATGTTTGATTTCGCAATTTTTGACTACTATTTCGATATAATAAAACCTAAAATATCTTGTCTAGTTTAGCGTCTAAAGTAGTTTGTGTAGTGTTAAGCTCCGTATACTTCTGCGGAATATTTTTAGGGATCATATTAACCTTTTATTTTCCAAAAGTCTAGAAGGATTATTTTTTCACAACAATCTGAGTTTTTTACTGTCTGAAAGATTAAAAAATTAAATTAAAAAGAATGTTTGAAAAAAAAAAGATTTACCCTTGGCCACTGACACCAGCAACTTATCAATGTAGTTTCAATATAAAAAGTCAGAATTTCAAACATTTATGAACATAAATGTATTTTTTAACAAGAAAGTTCCAAAGCAAAAATTACATATTTTAGATCGCAAAATATAAAAAGTTGAATTTTTTTGAAGAATATTGTTTTTTTTTATACTAGAACTTAATTTTTTTTTTCAATATATTATTCCTATTTGAGCCATTTTAATGATTTAAAAAGATATTTTCTTCCTAAAAAGCCAAACGAAATTCTTAATGAAAGGAGATATAGGAACAGAAATTTTTGATGTAGGTGATATAATATTTAAATCATATCAGACTAAAAACTAATCAAGGCATTATAGGTTTTATAACTTTATTCTTCTAAAACTAAATAAAAAATAAGTAAATAAATAAATATTATTGTAATTGAAGAATTCTTTACCTATATCTTAGTACATTGCTGGATGTTTGTGATTTTTTTCTGACTGATACCGAAAAATCGACTTTATATTTATTATACCTAATTAGCACCTAACTAGCAACTAATTATGGCATCATTACTTTTTTATTTTTCTAAGGTTTTAATTTTCGGGACTGCTAGGTTTACATGAAAAGTTTTAACTTCTGGGACTACTAGCTTCATAAAAACTAAGTCCCACTAAAAACATAGAAAATAAAGGAGCACCTAATTTTTTATTGCAGCACCTAATTAGTACCTAACTAGCATCTATTTATGGCATCATTACTTTTTTATTTTTCTAAGGTTTTAATTTTCGGGACTGCTAGGTTTACATGAAAAAAACATTTCCACTAAAAACATAGAAACTAAAGGAGCACCTAATTAGCACCTAATTATGGCATCACTATTTTTTTCAGTTTTCGATTTCGGGACTGCTAGGTTAACACTGGTCAAAATTTTCCATAAAACGAAATGAAATATCAAATTCGAAATAACTTTTAAACTGACACTTTACTACTTTCTAAGTTATTTTACAGGTGTTTGATTACAACTTATTAAATATTCCATATTTTGAAATGCTAATAGCTAATGTGAATTACTAATTAATTAATTAATTAATTTATGAAATGCATACATGTTTTGCCAATTAATTTTGACAAAATTTTAACTAGTTATATGACAAATTTTTAATTAAGAATCAAAAACTCATATACAGTGTAGCCAATATGTTTTCATACAAATACAAATTTCGTATGAAATGACATTTTTATATTAGGAGAAATATTTTATAAAACATAAACGATTTGCATTTAATTAGTGAAATTTATATATTTTTGTTGCATTTAACAATTATTTGATTGCCGGTTATTTTCTTAATCGAAACTATAGCATATGGCACGCAGTACTTTCATTGCAATATTTGTCAATAATAGGCGCCTTAAAATTCGTCAAATGATTACATTTCTTATCCTTTTATTTTATATTTGCAGTCCTTAAATCTTATATTCCGAATAACTGCAGTATGTGGAACTTTGAGATGATTTGTCCTTGTAAATAGATTCAGTCAAATTAGCTTTACACGAGTTTTGAAGAATTTTAGCGATGTAACCGGGTGCGCCATCTTGTGAAAAAAAACTCACCTCCCATGCATTCCCTCGACGACAGGTTTGAGATATTTCGGCATAATAATTTCTAAAAGGTAAAATAATTTTGGCTACTTGGTCAATGAAAACCAGCGGCAAGTTTCCTTTCCTGTATATGACTCTCCAGAATATAACTGTTGGATTTTGATAACTAGAAACATGTTTCGTTGAATGTATCTGCAAAATACTGCCCACAATATGTAACGTTGAGTGTGATGAAGAGCTTCCAATACAAATAATGAGAGTAAATTGTTTTATTGCCAGAGCGCTGGAGAAGCCATGAATTCTCTTCTTTTCTTGTGAAGGCGTTAGTATTGTGGTCAGAACACAAAAGGAATCTTAAAGCTTCGCATGCATATTGGTCACACTGTATGCTGCTGCAAACACGCATGCACTAACACACACACACAATCGCTTACATACTTATGTGCAACAACAACAGCATTAAGAGCAGCAAAGTAATATCCTTATCGCATGCAACATACTCGTATAAGCAAACGTTTCTTTCTTTTTTTTTTATTTTAACTCGCATTCATGTGACTTGGCAACTCAATGCACTGCAGCACACATATACAAAAGGCAGCTTAAAGCATAAACGCGCGCTGTTCAGTGTCTTTTGATGCACATACACATATGTAAGTATATGCATAAATGTCACATAAACAACGAAATGATTGAGCGATTGAAGTAGAAGGAAGAAGTAGAAAAACAACGTCGTCATCATCATACTACTACGAAATCGTTTCTCGTTCATTTTAGCTTTTACCATTTCATCATTGCTTCTGCTGCTCTTACCGCCGTGTTGATGACGCGTTTTAGGTATGATGGTAACGGCAATGAGCGGATATAGCTATGGATATCAATGTGTCATACCTACAGCGATGTGGGTAAGGATGTGAATGCGTTGCTTTTGTTGTTGTTGTTACGTTGTTAGCCGCGGCATCACTTTTATGAGCATTTTACACTGCATTTAATTTAATGAGTCCTTTCAATTTTACTACACACAACGCGTTCTGAATGTGTGTACCGTATATGCGTATATGGATGTATGTTTGTATGGATAATAAGTAAGGATGTGTGTGTGCGTTTATTTGTCTGTCGTAAGTCATGTCTAGGGATTTTTTGATTTTATGCATATCCTCAAAGTACAAAAATAAATAGCTCTATATACTTACTAACGGATCTAGAGATTACGGAAATGGGAGTGTTAAATTGGTTCGTTCATTCAAAATGTCTTCTAATTCAAGCGAGCGGAACGATCATAGTAGCTGTGATATTTTTTAAAAAGGAATGGGCTTTATCCCCGAAATTCTCAGTCCCTTTTGGATCTACTATCAACTATATATGCACTTATTTGAATGGGATTTACTTATGTTCGACCACTGATGGAGCTTATGTAAGACCAACAGACCCAGAAATCTCAGTTTTAGGAACATACAATGTAATGTAATGTAAAAATAAATTTAAAGCTATCTGTAAATGCGAAGATATTTGGTGCTAAAGTTTTCTTTTTATTTTAGCAACTTATTTTTTCCACCTTCTGTATTCTACTACTATGTGGCCCTCTAAAAAGGAATTTTAAATTTAAATTTCGAAAAACTGTAGATTTTTTTGCAATAAAAAAATAATACTGTGATTCCAAGGATGACAAATAATTGCCACATCGTGCCCGCACCTCTCTAAGCTATAAAGGCATCAAAAATGAAAAAATAAGATCGCTTTAGATAAAGTTCCAATGCTATGAAAATTATGCATTTTACTTTGGTACTCAAGTACAGTCGTTTTAGCTTATGACCAATTTTCAAGATATATTCATAGCCGGAAATTTTTTTTATACAAAACAAAATTTTAATTTTGTTATTACCAGAGCTGTAAAAGAGTGCAATCAATTGAGGATATAAGCCACAAATGAATAATAATTTTGAATTGCAGTTATTGAATAATACATTTGACTCCAGAATAAAAAATTAAGCTGGAAGTCTTTTTTGGAGTCGCCGATTGGTTATTCATTTAGAAAAGTCTTTGCTAGAGTCAAGGGAGTGCAGTCTTTTTTTGAAATCATGAGACTGCAATTCTTATGACTCCAAAATCATGACTGCCTTCAACTCACTTGGAGTCACTTGAAGTCACTTGGAGTCACTTGAGTAACCTTGAACACAACTGCAGTCATTTGGAGTCAGTTGCAATTTACAGTCAATTGGAGTCACTTGGAGTCTTTTGGAGTCAATTGGGATTTTGGAGTCAATTGGGATTTTGGAGTCAATTGGAGACAGTTGAAGTCTTTTGGAGTCAATTGGGGATTTGAAGTCAATTGGGATTTGAAGTCAATTTTAATATATGTGTTATTTAATATTTGATTTATATCCTCTCTCATAAATACTCAGGTCTCTCAAACTGATGTTTTCATAAGTACTCAATTTTCCACAATACACACGCTACAAATAATATAACAATATCACAAATGAAAATGTTTTGACAATAATTTCTGCGAAACTGACATTCGAGTATTGTAAATGAAATAACAAGGTGTATTACCCTAAAAATGTATTAACAATATCTGAGCTATAACTCATAAAAACAATGACTCCAATTGACTTCAAATCCTCAACTAACTCCAATTGACTCCAAGTGACTCCAATTGACTTCAAATCCCCAATTGACTCCAAGTGACTCCAATTGACTTCAAATTCCCAATTGATTCCAAAAGACTTCAACTGACTTCAACTGACTCCAATTGACTTCAAAAGACTCCAAGTGACTCCAATTGACTGCAAATTGCAATTGACTCCAAATGAGTGCATTTGAGTTCAAGGTTACTCAAGTGACTCCAAGTGACTTCAAGTGACTCCAAGTGACTTCAGAGCAGTCATGATTTTAGAGTCATAAGATTTGCAGTCTCATGATTTAAAAAAAAGACTGCACTCCCTTGACTCTAAAAAAGACTTTTCTAAATGAATAACCAATCGGCGACTCCAAAAAAGACTTCCAACTGCATTTTTTATTCTGGAGTCAAATACGTTATTCAGTAACTGCAATCATGAATTGTCGGTTTTTAACTGTTACTTCAAGGTATTGCAATTAAATTGATTGCATTCTTTTACAGCTCTGCTATGTATATATAAATAAGATTTTCTTGGAATTATAAAAGTCATAATACCTTGAAAGCTCACTCGACCAATCATTAGGTTTTTTCATCATTTAAATTATTTTTTGATGTGGAATAAATAGATAGCATGAGGGTTTTATAAATCTCCAACAAGGGACACTCTTTATATAACTAAATTCCAACTAGAGCAATTTTCCAGATTTCTTCATTCGGCACCACTAGAAGACTAGCAGATCCAAAGGGGGCTTTTGGGAAAATAAATCTCTGGACCCCCTAGTGACTCAGAATATCTTCAATAGTATTACCTTCAATAGTCTTTTTGAACGCTCTGAATCAATATAAATTCACTTCTAAATTCACTGAGCTCTTCAGATTTCTTTTTAGACATACTTAATGTCTACGGTTATAATGTCAAATGAGAATATATATTAATTTCAAAGAGACATAATGTAAAATGTTTAAAAATTATATTTTCTAGTTTGCTATATTTTAAAAGACCAATATTTTAAGAAAGTCTTCTGAAATTTTGAAGTTGATCTGATAAAATTTTATCGCTTATTTGCCAAACACGGTTTTCAAAGTCAGTAAACACGGTTTCTAGAGAACCATTTAACCGATCAATCTAAAAATTTTCTTTTAATTATTTCCCAAATCTAAGGATATCAAACATTTATAAGTTTTTTTGAAATATATTTACACACACATCTTTAGGAAATTTTTTTAAAAACATATTTTTGTTATCATCTAAGTTTACATTTCATCCGAAACGAACTAAACTCGCTATAACCTAGGATCCATCCGATTCATTTTCAATATTTTCGATCACTGAGAATTCGTATTTGATGTAAAGTAAATCGAGTTTATTAACGCACTATAACTAAAGGATAAATCTCATATAAATTAGATTTGCTGTAACTAAAATTTCACTCGATGAATTTTATCAGATTTTTACATAAGGAACTATATATATATAATCACCTCCAGAAAGTTTATCTCCCGCAGGTTTATTAATAAGAATAACTTCTTTCCCCCAAACTTCCAACTCAACGCTTTCTTAGCGCTACATACAACCCACAAAAATCGCTTTGAATCTTTCCCCTTGGGTCTACATGTACAATATAATTTTTATGTGTTTCCTTTTATTTTTATGAAGCAACAATTGCCTTTATAGCTGTCACCAATACGCATATCTTATATATGCAGATGTATGTATGAATGTGTGAGTGTGCACGGCATACGTTCGACTTTTCTTTTAAAAATGCTTTGATGTGACATTTATCGTAATTTTCTTACGTCATTTTTATTAACTTCATATAAAACTTTCTTATTATTTCGCAAGCTTAAACGAAGGACAAAAACAAAAAGAAAAAAGTTTTTTCTCCTTATACTAAATATAAGCACATATCCTTGCATACATATATATATGTACATATCAATGAATATGTGTATATAGTGTATATATTTGTGTGTTAGTTCCAGATATAAACATTTAATTGCTATATGAGTAGGTGTTGGAAATAATGAAGCAGACATAAAAGTATTCGATTAAAAAATAACGTTGGCATTGGAGCAAAATTCCAATTTGCAATTACATAATAAACTTTAGATTTTTATATTTTTAATTAAAAAAAATAGAAGAAAAAACACTTCAAGGTAGTTGCAGGTACATATTTAATTTCCGCATAATTATATTGAAATCAAATTAAAACTCTTAGGCTATTTTCTACAATTACAAAGCAGTCGTTTTCTATGTTTTATAACTTCATATTTATTGCAACTTGTTCATCTTCATACAATTTGCTACCCCATCTTCTGCTTTACAGCTTTCTAAGGCATTCTATGATTAACAACTTTTAAAATTATAATTCTATTCTAATAATCAAAGCTCCATTAAGTAATTTTCTTCAATATTAAATCATCATCTTCAACCTAGTTCTTTAGCTATACATGAGTGAACTCCGCGAGGTCCTTCCATCACTCACCTCACACGCCTCACATTTCTTATGTCGGCTTTCTGCTAAAGCTTCTTCTTCTGTTTGCCTCAAAGTCACGCACAAAATTAAACAAACATCATTACAGCGTATTTCCTGTAAAGGCAAATTAACTGTTGCTGGTTGCTGTTGCTACCATAGGCAACAACAGCAACATTCTATTTAGTGAGGGACAAAAAGTCTGAGTACGTTCATTTTGATGACGACGACATCGGCGCCAACTTATTTAATCATCCAGTAATACAGAAATATCATGAACAACTACAACTACATGCATAGTATGTATAATAAACAACAACCTCATAGTAGAGCATAAACAACAACACAAACTATGCACGGGAACGTTTTATATTGCTCTACTCTATGTACTACTATGTACCCATCATCAGCGTTTGGTTAAGGTCAAACCCTATGTTGATGTTTCGTCAGAATTGAAAGTAATTAACATTTTCCCCCTTTAAACCCACTCACCTGCTCCATCGCCTATAGTACACTTTCCCCCAGCAAGCAGTTCTGCAACTGATTTGCTACTAGTGTGGTGTTGCGTTTGTATGCGAAAGCGTGTGAATGTAGAACATTGGCGCGTGTACAATTTTTGCTTACTATGCAAAAGTTTGCTGCTGTCGCCAGGTAAAAATTTTTGAGTTGTGGAACTTTTGCGAGCTGTGAAAATAATGTGAACTTAATTTGAAATTTCAACGCTGCCAGGGTAACAACAAACAACGCGAGCATATCATCGCATACTTTTACACTAACTAAATATGTACAGAGCCAATCATCATCATCTTCAACATCATCAGCACAATTATCATTATCATAATTATAGTTTTCAGTAAATTAGTAGATACTCACTCGCACTTGAATATTCTAATTATTTCATGTCATATTTGTGTTGTTGCGTTGTGTTGATATCTTAATTTGAATTTGGAAAATTTTAGCTTTTAACTTTTGACATTGTAGATATGAGCATGAGTACCTTGCATACTTTTGCCTACTTCTGCTTACTTGTATTTATAATTTATAATTGTATTTTGATTAAGTATCTCCAGGCTCTTATTTATTTGCGTTATGTTTTGTTCAAGGAAGTTGAAGGTGTCAAGTTATATGAACTTACTTCAAATTTGATATGATTTGATGAGGCTTTTTTTTTTATTCGTAAATTAGCAAAATCGTTGTTGATGCTAAAATTTACGTTACATTATCATCGAAAACAAAAAGCTGGACTGGGTAATGAAATGAAAGTGAATTCAAATTTTTATTTATTTAAATATCAAAAGAGATGAAATTTATTTTACAAGTTTTCCAAGTTTTTCTCTGACTTTTACGGTAGAAAAGTTCCGAAGTTCCTTCTATTAAAAGTTACAGAAGCCTTTAAATATGTAAGGATACCAGGAAACCGCACACTTAGAGTAAATTGAAGAAAGTGTAAAGGCACATAGAGTCCGTTGTGTACGTGAGAGGTGAGAGCGAAGTAGATGTCTGAGTAGCAGAGTAGGGCTACTAATTTCTTCAATCAACTAATTATTTGAATAAAATTTTAGTCACGACTAATGAATCAAATTTAGTCATGAGTGAATAGTTAGCCATAATCACCACTAAAAAAATGAGTTATTAGTTATTCAATCATTCAATCATTAGTCATATCATATCCCACTGTTGTAGTACTTTTCTATGAATGCCCAGTGAAAGTTGAAAATATCCCTGTATTGCAGCGCTAGACCGATCCGACCGACCGATTTTCGTTTGCTAGAATTTTATGTAGGTTAAGTTGGAGTGGCTGTCGAGAGGCACATTTAGGCCTGAATGGCCCATTGTGATACCACATAGTTGGATCTACAGTTTAAGGCCGATTCCGAATGGCGGTGTGGCAATTTTTTTATCGGCTTGGTGGTTTCGCCATTACCAACCAAGGTGTGTACTTGTACAATATCTTATAATTCTCATATACTTTATATTGATAGTGAATATAAGAAAGTTATGAAAATTAACCACCAGACGAAGACGGGAATCGAACCCGAACCTTCCGGATGAAAGTCTAGTGCACTATCCTCTCTAGACTATCGAGGTCGTCAATTTTATATTCCAAAGGGAAAAATGGGGGAAAATTTAAATTTTTTCTTGTACTGTAGCACCATTTATGGACCCGCCGATTGTATTGAAATTTTGCACACCAGGGTTTTTTGGGCCGGAAAATTCTTTATTGGCCTACATTTTGATATAAATTATATTCCAAAAAGGGGGTTTCACAGCAAAAATCAATTAAAAAATTGGAATTTGTCCTTGTACTAGAGCCACATCTATGGACCGACCGATTTTGTTAAAATTTTGTGCACCAGAGTTTTTTAATGGCCATGGAACCTATTTTTGGTTGATCTAAAAGATATTCCAAAGGGGGCTCTAAAAGAAAAGAATCAAGGTGAACATATTGTAACGCAACGTTCTTCCGCAGGCCGGGGTAGAGCTCAGTGGGCTACAGTGGTTCGTTGGTTACAGAAATTTAGTATTTTGCAGGGGAACCCTCACTTTTTATTGCGACACATTTCTTTTCAATTCAATAGTTTTTTAATTCACTTTTAGTTTTTTACAATAACGATAATATATACACCTAAACTAATTGCACTATCTATTCTCTCGTGTTTCGAGCTTGCTGTGCGTGGACGACGATGGATGATATGCCTGATAGGGCATACTTGCTGAGCGTTGGTGACAAAGTTGCTGAGCGTTGGTGACGGTAATGGTTAACTAGAGTACCGCATACTGGCGTCGCAGCAACTACGGGACGCGGGTGGAGTAGAGCGTCCGTAACCGTCCTGTTATTTTCTCTACGCTGCCTCAAGCTTCCGACAGTCCGTCTGGGGTCATATGGTAGGGACTATACCATCTAAGTGGCACCATACGGTCTAATCTCAGTGTTTAGTGCTGTATTGTGGTGGTTAGGCCAACAATGCACAACTAAATACTCGGTTACCTGCTCCTAAGAGCTATTACGCCACCCCTGTAAGTTTCCAACCGGACGTCTGGGGTCATATGGTAGGGACTATACCATCCAAGTGGCACCATACGGTCTGGTTAAAGCTTTTAGTACTACGTTGTGGTGGTTAGGCCAACAAAACACTACTAAGCGCTCGGTTACTCGCTCCTAAGGAATACTCTGCTACTTCTCGTAAGTTTCCAACCGGTCGTCTGGGATCATATGGTAAGGACTATACCATCCAAGTGGCACCACACGGTCTGGTTAAAGCGTTTAGTACTGCATTGTGGTGGTCAGGCCAACAATACACTACTAAGCGCTTGGATGCTTGCTTCCCAATGCTTATAATTTTACCAATTTGTCTTCTACTCACCCGTACTATGATCCCACGATGTAGTCGCCTTGCCGGTCTACGTAAACTGAGGGCGATTTGTCTTGTGCAGCTCCTTTTATACGCAGCCTGCTTCTTCTTCCTCAAATTCTAGTCGACGCTGTCGCTATTGGAATTTGCAGTGTCGCTGTCTGGCTGTCTTGTTGTTATTGGCTGGTTCGATCGCGTGTTCTTCATAATTCAAATTTTTGAATTATCATCGCAGTAGGCCGTCTGTATCGTACGATGATCCCGTTATTTTTGCGTGCGCTGCTGGCAGCATAAAGCATAATGTTTTTTGTTGGTTTGTGTATGCTGTCATATTCTTCGTGGTTGTGGGGAGAAAACGCTGTGTCGTCCCCCACCCAGTGGGAACAATGCTACGTTGTGCGGGACAACTTGGTTGGCTCAAAATTGTGCCGTCACAATATTATAAGACTTTTAAAAAAAAAAAGTCTCCTGTAATTCGAACCTGTCTAGTGCTGATACATCTAATGCTGGGTCCTGTTCTAACTAATTTTTAATATATTTTTTGATGAAAATGAGCTTACTTGCCAATCTCGTTCCTTTCTATAGGTATCTCTAAATTCGGCCCCAATAGAATTTGACTTCGTAAATGCTGGCTATATTCTATGAAGCATGTTAGTTGACTCCAACTCATTCTGATATAGAAACTTTGTATTTTAGGGCTTTATTTACAGTTTCAAAGTCCATAAGGATTGTTCCTGATGGACATATGTCCTTTGTGCATGTCTTTTTATTTACACCATATTATTTCTATTCACTTTTTTATCTGAACTATACTTTGAGATACTCCTCTTTTCACCGTCTACCAAGCTGGACAAGCACAACCCTGGAATGAGGGCAAGCAAATCGTAAGGATTCTTTGACATGGGCTGATATTGTACGTGCTTCTCTTAAAGCACTCAGTCAGAAGAAAAAAAATCCAATATTGTCTGTGTTGTTTGGGGTCAGCTTTGACAACCTAAAAAAAGCTAAATTATGCGAAAATCCAGCTATAAAATAAATTTCAATAAAGACTTAATAGGCAACAAATTCTATTACAAAAAATTTTAAATTAAAGTACAAACATTTCTAAATTTTTTTTTTTTAAGAACTGCTTAACACTAAACTTTTTTATGTCTTACAAAGCTTAGCCATCGTTTTAGGAGAATAAATCCGCTTGCCTCGTGTGCAGAAAGATATATGAAATGAATATTAACTGAAATACTAAAAAGAAAAGAAAGGAAACAACAACAACAACAACAAAAATGTCAAAAGAAAAAGATGAAACTTCAATTCAATTTAATTTTTCCACCTGCGACTCTCACAAAAGTATACAACAGATAAGTAACTGAAAATGTTATTTACGTGTACTTTTCAGTTTTCTACTTTCAAAATCACAAGCCCGGCCATGCCACTCTCCTTCTGTCTCACTCTAACACTCACCTGCTTGCCAACTTGCCATGGGTTTTAGCACAAAATGAACTGAAAATGGGTGTTTGTGTCAAAGTGAAATAACAAATAATAACAACAAGAACAACAACAACAGCGACAGCGTTAGTAACTAAAATGAAAATGAAAAATATAAAAAAAGGTGCAACAGAAGAAGAGAAAGAAAAAAAATTGTTGTCTCAGAACTTTTAATTAGTTTTTGCTTAAAACCGTTCAGGCAGGCGCAAGTAGCACCAAACAAACAGCAACTGCGACAGGCGCTACTCCTTTACTCTCCTTACCTTTCAGCGCTCTCTGTATTCTCCGAGCTGTGTTTGTTCTCATGCAGCGTTGCCACATACATACGATTTTTTATTTTATTTTGTTTTTTTTTCATTTTGATTCCTGACCAAAGTTTTTATTTTGCTCAACACACAATCTCAGTATCTACAGGTGTTGTGTAATGCACGTAGTTGAATTAAGGCTTAAATACAATTCAAATTGGGTGTGAGAGAGAATGAGGATGAGGGGGGAAAAAGACCAAAAGATTCTCTTTCAGTTCAGCAGCTCAACAGTTTGCACCAAGGCAACGGAAAGCAATACAGCGATTTTTGCTACCTTTTTTTTACCTTTTTTTTTGCTTTTTAGTTTATCTTTTAGGATTTCCATCAAACTCATAAACTTTTGCTTTTTTGTTTTTTTGCTTGCACTCGTAAATCAGTTGATGATGAAAAAGCAATGATGATTATGTTGATGAGGAAGTTGAGATAAAAAGTAAATAACAAAAAATTACAAAAAAAATTGCAAATATACCATTTCAATCTATAGCGAAAAAGGAAAAATCGCAAATATTTTTTTACCCCCTATACAAAAATTTCAAACGCGGAAGCCAATCATAAAAATTTTAAGTAAATGTTGTTGTTTTTTTTTTTTTGTTCAACATTACATTAAAACATTTTTAGAGAGTCATGCTATACATACACTCATAAACACATAAATATTCGTGTCAATATTTGTAGCTGGGAGCTCAAAATATTACCCCCAATTTGTTTTAAAAATAAACGATTTTTTTCTGCATGAAACAAAAATAAAGTTATAAAATTTCATTTATAATTTTAAAGATATTATGAAAATGAAATTTATGGGAAAATTTAATGCATTGCACTTACAACAGAAAAGTATTTAATATTGCAAATGCAATAGGAGCAACAACCACAACAATGATCAATATTTGTAAAAAGAAATACATTATAAGAACTTATTGAAAAACCAAAGCGTTACAGCAACAAAATAAGTTTTGATTATGAATTTATGTATTTATTTTGTGCAATTGAAAATAACAAAGCAACTTTTTGTTTGTAACTCTGCAGCGAAAAAACTTTCAATTTTTCGCATAAATGTGTGAAATGTAAAGGAAAATCCATTATAAATCCAAACTTTCACTCCCTTCACTTTCTGTTTCATTCAATTCTAAAAATTTTCATACAATATTTCAAAGTGCGCATGCAAATTTTTTAACAAGAACTTATTTTCTTCTTTTTAGTAGAGTAACAAAAATTTAGCAAAAGTTATTGTTTTGTAAAAGGAAGATTTATATATATTAATTTTATATTACAAATTTTTTTTTAAACTGTCCATGTTAGTTCTCCCCGAAAGTTTCTAAGATATGTAAATAAGTACTCAATAATCAACGATACGTTATATATTTTTAAAACTGGTTTCAGAATATTCCAAAAGCATTTAGGAATATTCTTAATTTACTCCAGACCACTGACGGATTCAGGGTGGGGATTTTGATACAAAAACCGATGTTTTTCGACACATGAATTAGGAATCGGGAATTAAAACACAAGCCTACAGTTTTTGAAAAATAAAATTTTAATTCTTCCAAAACAATCAGAATATTGCAAATACATACACCTCAAGAAATTTAGAAAGTACTTCAAATTTTGAAAATGAAGATACTTCAGATAAGTTAGGTTAGGTTTAGAGGGAAGTACTCAGAAAAACCGAGCATCCAAGGAGGCCAAAAATTTGGTCCATTATAATGTCCCTATACATTTGTAATCCTCCACCTACGAAAAAGATCTCAGAAAGCCTCTGCCAATCCTAAAACCACTGAATACTCCTAATGAACCTAACAAGGTCTGTTGGCGGGATTTCCGCCAGGTACTCTTAGGGAATGTGTGTCAACGGATTCGGAGATTGAGAAGATCTGAGGGCTCAAGGTTCCTCGTAATGATGCCTTGCGTAGATTTATTGATAGGGAGAATCTCTGCTTGAAAGACTCCATGATTTTTGTGAATCGCAAAAGCAGTGTAGAACTGAAAATCGTTGCTGGTAATTACCGCGTTATCTTTCCATTTCTGTTCGCTGGGTATAATGGTCAAGAAGCTTCTTTCTACTACCACTTCTGGTGTGATATATTTAGTAGTTTTGTTGGTTTCTGTTGTGCTATACAAAGTACAGCGACTAGCTTCAATGTTAATTACAGGAGCACTGAAAACGACACCCTCTAAGGCGCTGAACACAATCTTGGATCTCTTTCCAATAGATCTAGTCGGAAAGACCTCAGCGTCAATATCTGCAGTGAGACTGAATGCGATTCGTAGGTGGTCCTTCACTACTAAATTTCTTCCACTCTCTGTCGATCTCACCCTCTCCCCGCTATCCTTTGGTAACAGCTTCAGCTTCAGTTATGATGGTTCAAAGTTGGATGGTAGGGTTGGGGGTGGAGTTCACTCTGAGCGCCTGAACATTTCGACGCACTTTCGTCTTCTTGATCATTGCAGCGTCTTTCAGGCAGAGCTGCTTGCGATCACTGAAGCCGCAAATCTGATAAGGTCTAATGCTATACCTTGTAGTGATATCTGCATTTTCACTGATAGTCAGGCGACAATAAATCCCCTCCTATATCCAGCTAATAACTCTAAAGTTGCCCTACAATGCAGATCGTCTCTTAACGAGACAGCCATGGCATGCAGCCTGCACCTTACATGGGTGTCTGGGCATAGCAACATTGAGGGAAACTGCAAGGCTGATGACCTCGCCAGACTTGGTACGACACTCAGCAATTCACTTATCACTGGTAATGCAAGTATACAACTTGCCAAGTGTAAACTTATAATTAAAGATCATTACTCCCACATCGCGAAGAACAGGTGGAGAATGGAATCAATATTGTGCTATCGCCAGACAGTTTTGGCCAATGCCTGACCATAGTCGCACTAAAGCGCTCATTAATCTGGGCCGTGTCCACTTAAGTAGGGTAGTTTCTATTCTAACCGGGCACTGCCTCATTGGCAGCCACGCGCGTAGACTAGGTCTTCCCTATAATGCTGTAGGAGCCGTAGAAATGAAGAAGGAGAAGAAACCATCTTCCACTGTGTATGTAATTGCTCTGCTTTAGCAGCACGCAAACACAGAACTCTGGGAGCACCCTTCTCTGGAAGACTCACAGAACTGGCATCCTCTTATATTAGATACTTATCACGTTTCATTGCAAGCACAAATTGGTTTGATTAGGAAGGGATCAAGAGGTAATACTCGCCCCAAGGGTATCACAATGGATCAATAGGTCTCAGTGTGTTTTTTTATGAGCAGCCCCAACAAGCTAACCTAACCTGTGCTATACTCGTTTACAAGTGTCCAAAAGCGTTGTGCTTTCGAAACTGCGATTTCCTTAATCGGATAGCTGTTTTGGCTGCTGCACACCTGAGTTATTCGTTCAGGGGTGGAAAGTGAAGAATCATTTCAAACCCCACTCCAAGATACTTCAGATACTTTTATATAATTTTTCAGAATTTTTACCCAACAAATCGTCAATCGTTGCGGGGCAAGAAATTCATCCAATCGAGCACCGCTAGAGTCCATACATATGTAGAAGAGAACCGTTTAACGAGAGCTTTCTCTACATGGGCAAAAATTTCTATGAGAGTCGATAGAACTGTAATATACATTATATGTAAAAACATAGCATACTTTTAGGATCATATGGGAAATATTTTAGAATATAAAAGTTTTTTTTTTTACCAGTTTGTTCTAACTAAAAGGCAGAAAATTATGTAACTATTTATTTATATTTTCTTCTTCTTTAATTGTTGATACCATAGAAATATGGAATCAATTTTTTACATTTCAATTTAATTGGCAAGTGAGATAATTTTTCATCATTTTTTGTTCACAACTTTTCATAATTTTATACGTAAAATGTAGAATAGTAATAATAATATTGAAGATGATTAAGAAACAACGATCACAGTAAATGAAATATTTAGTGCTTCATAATGCCCACAATATTTTTCTACCTTCGTTAAAAATATTCATCTCTTTGCATATTTTTTTACTACAATACTTAAAGTTTAATATAAAACCTGATAGTTACATATAGCTAGTAGTATCATATTTAAAGTGGTGAAAATCCTGTTTTTATATTTTTCACAACCTTCAGTTTACAAACTTTTTACTCAATAAAACTTTAAGAATAATATCTGCACTTCCAACTTCCGTTTGCAACTTGCTTATAATGAAGCGATAAAGTTGAAGTGTGAAGTATTGGAAAAAGTTTTTCATATTTTTAATTTAAAGTTTTTGTGTTTTTTTTTTTTTTTTTTTTTATAAATACATGGCATCAGTTTTATAATGTTTTTATAACACTTTGGTGTTTTCGAAGAGAACTGCCTGTGATAGAGAATAATTTTTAAATAAATGCATAACATAAATGGAATATTGTAGACGTTTTAAAAGGTAAGTAGTTAATCTTTATGCGGGGAAAACTTTAAAAATAAATTTAAATTCTCAGTGGCATATGCTAGTGGCAAACAGCTTTAAAAAAATCAAAAATAAATCTGAAGAAAATTAACATAAATCATTTTGCATTTGTATGAAAATGATGTATGCCAAAATTTAACTATACAGCGAAAGGAAAAAAGAAAAATTGGGGAACGAATAAACGAAATTAGAGCAAAACAGTCAAACAAAAAAAAAATGAAAAAGGAAAGAAAATATATACATCCAAGTAATTCACATTGCCAAAAGGCTTACACGCATACATATGTACATAAAAACAAATACACATACATGCCGCGCATGATTTGTGTTGTTATCTAACAAATGTATCTCTGGCATATGTTTATACATACGTGAAATACAAATACAAGAAATTCTAACTAACCGTCATTCATTGCCAAAAATACTTACATAGAAATAAAGAGAAAGAATAAATAAATAAATTCGACATTGTACATCGAACGTAAAAAAAAAATGTGGGCCAAAATGTTAAAAGTACAAAAACGAAATAGCAAGTTTTTCTGAATTTCTCTATATTTTTCCTGCTACTTTGAAATAAGTCACAATTTTCACGCAGCAGCCAAAAAGAATTGTATCTCAAAATATTACACATACATGCAAAAACAAAATTCGAAAAGGATTTTCCTAAAAATCCAGAACAGAAACAAAACTAAAAAAAAAAATTAAACAAAATACCCAAAAAATAAAATTTCCCAAAAAAAGAAAAGAGAACACATGAAAATTTCTAAGCAAATTGATTGAGATCAAAGGTTTAATGTTTGTATAGGACTTTAAGATTTATTGATGTGCACGTCCTTGCTCTGGTCCCTTACTTCTTTCTAACTTCAACTTCTCTTCCAGAGCTCAGTCAAAAAAATAAAATTCCAACAAAAAAAAGGAGAACAAAATCAAGCAAAACTTTACATACTATAATGCCATTACTTGTTCATATGTGTAAATATATGTTAGTGGAGAGAGTGTATGTATGTGTGTTTACATATACGAAATTAGAAGTTAAAATTTCACTTTTGAGCTGGCACACACACATACATACATACACTTACAAAAGCTCATGCATGCCGGTACACACACGCAACCAACAAAAAATAAAAGGATTTTGGTATAGCTTAAGGCAGATTTGCGTAATGAGTTTCCTGTACAAATACATAACATACGAGCTTTATGCCACAAAAGCATACAGACATACACACACATACACAATCGCATGCATAAAAAGGTTGATTTTATTGAGCAGATTATGTGAGAAATTATGCCACAGCTACAGTTACAGTTTTATTTTTTATTGAAAATCGAAAATCTAGTGGAACGTTTTTGTAGATTTGATTCTTTTGTTTAAAGCCTATATTATTATTATTATTGGGGGTAGCGCACTGCGACCTTTAAGATCTATTGTGCCCCTTCATGGACTCATAGTATTTCAATAAGTCCAGCCTCCAGTAGAAATTTTAGTATGGATCCTACTTCTATGGAGTTGAGATTATCATCTGGTATTTGGTGGTTACCCAGACTTCTTTTACGAATATGTATAAGTTCCTTGCACTGTCCTAAAATGTGCTTTGCAGATTCCTTATCTTCTCTGCAAAACCTACATGATCCATTAGCTGTAGTTCTCAGTTTTGTTAGGTGATAGTTTAACCTACAATAACCTGTTAAAATTGCTGTAATGATTCTAAGACTATTCTGTGACAAATTCATACATTCGTTGACGCGTTTTAGATTATAGGTTCCTAATAGTGCTTTCGAATGCTCTAATCCTCTAAGCCTATAAGTATGCAAGGATTTTTTCAATGTTAGTAGAGCCCATAAAGAGGCGTGGTGGAATTTAATTATTTTAATTGCTATACCTGTATGTTTATGATTAGTGATATATGAATCGTTGATTTTTACATTTTCAATCATTTGTCTCCGCTTGGTCGGTACGAGCTTGGTTGCACTCAATATATCGTAGGCATTCAAGCAGAATTCATGAAGTCCATTTTTTAATTTCTGTGATAATGCTAGTTTATACAATGCATGGTGCGCCATGAATACTGACAAAATTTAAAAAGTCAACAGATTTATATATACGTTTCAACTGTATCACCGAAAATGTAGTTTAGTATGTCTTTCGAATTATTGAAAACTATTTAATACTAATTTAATAAAAAAAAATTAATTTGGACTTAGTGATTTCTGCTGGGATGTCAACGATTTTTTATTTTTTGATTTGTGAAGTTTGTAGCAAAAAAACCCAAAAGCTTAAGAATAAAATGAATATTTTGACTTTTGAAGTCGATAACCCATAAAGGATGGGACTTTTGAGAAAATTGTATTATTTAAGCAACATAATTATTGTTCTACCTATAAAAGAAAGAAATACTAGCGACAAAGTTTTCGAAAGATTTTCAAATTCTGAAATTTTGATCAACAACTTTCATAGTAGGTAATAGCCAAGTATTATTACAGTATTGGATTCCAATATTTAATTAAATCACATCAAGTAAATTTTGTTATAATTACTTCTATTAATTGATAAATTACTCTATATTGTGCCTTCTAAATCTGTATGGAATATACTCGCCATAAATTCCTCCATCAGCCACTAGGTTCTTCAACTTGAGCTACATCAGTGCCAGTGATATTGACCGTCAGGTACTTGATGGCTTCCCAATTTTACATGATGTTTAGGGCCTCCATTTGAGTGGGTATTTGAGTAGGATTTTTGTCCATATCATTCTTTACTACCATACCGAGACCAGATTTCATTTCCAAATTTGCCTGTTTTGCAAGCATACAGAACTACAGATTTTATATAGATGAAGATACCGCAGAATTTAACATCACCATGCTTGAGTTAATTTTTTGAAATTATAAAATTTTAAAAGAAGTCGGCAGAAAATTACTCTGTAATAATATTCCAAAGCAGACAATATGAACTAAATAAAAATTAAAAATCAAGTATACGCACTGATTGCCAATAAGCTGGGGATTCTGGTGTTATTGAAAATAACTCTTTTTTTGAACCGGGCACATGGCCTTGGAAACGATTTTCACTTTCCCGCCCCTGGATATGTTTGTAAAGGCTAATGAAGAAAAGATCATTCCCAGACTGAACCAGCTGATACCAGCCAAACAGAGTACTGAACTACCCAATAAGAAACGATACCAAGCACAGCTTTCTTGGTAAGGCAACTGATCACTTAATAGCACGTAGTGATTTCAACTGGAAAATTCTGATCGACTATTCCTCCAGAGACAATTGGATACAACCTGAGGTTGAAGACCTTTCACCAGTCTACTTTACCGATGACTCAAGTACAGAGGAAGGAACTGGGGTGGGAACTTTCGTGCAAAGCAATAAATTCGATGGTCATATAGACTATCGGGCTACTGTAGCATCTTTCAATCAGAGGTTAAGAGACATCTTCATTAAAAAAGCTTTAATTTGTGTGAGTATTCATGCCCTGAAAGCGATTGGGTCTACTGTCATAAAATCAAAAGTAGTGCAAGATAGTCGTAACATTTTGAACAGCATAAGACACTATTAGGCAAGTTAACGGACAAGTTGGTTTGCGGACATAGTAATATTGGAGGGAACGAAATAGCAAACGAACTTGCCCGAGGAAGGTCATCAATACCTGTCAGTAAAGCAATCATTTCAGGAGCAACTTCTCCGCACTGTCGGGGTCAAGTTCTTTGATAGACTAGCACAGATTTCTGATTTATTTATTTATTATTTGAAGGATGGGACGACCCGAAAGCCAGGCACTGCGGCCTATAAGATCTATTGTACCAGAGCACAGAGAGAAGAGTCTGGCACACCACAGAGGCGATGTTTGAACCTACAGTTTAACACCGGTTCCGAACGGCGATGTGGCAATTTGTTAGTACTTGGTGGTTTTGCCATTGCCTACCAAGATTTGTACTCGAATATTTTTCTTATAATTCTCATACAATTCATATCAATAATGAATATAAGAAAGTTATGACAATTAACCATCAGACTAAGACGAGAATCGAACTCGCGAGAATCGAGTTTTCTCTTAAAAATCGGTTAGAAAATATAATTCGATTTTTTCAATCCCTAAAATTTAGTTTATCGTATAAACACACACACATCCAAATACATATACACATATACATACATGCATATTAATAAAAGTACGTGTGGCAACAAATGTAAATAGTAAACAATAAAGAATGCAAAAACACACATGCATAAAAATAAACTTTAATTGAAATCTATGCCTTAAGAGCAAATGGATTTCAATTTGGTAGGTACCCAAAGTATTACGAGCTTACTTCAAAAAGTCAAAAATTACTCACAAACCAATAAAAAGAAATACGTATGTATATATGTAAGTATGTATAAACTATACACATATATACATATCTTTATTAAAAGTGTGAGATTTCAAAGTTTTACGTTATAGTTTGTAGTAACCTACTCATTGAACTCATAGATTTTCACCATGACATGCTACTGTTGTGCTTTTGTCTACTTGTATCAAATAAAATCCTTAGAATTTGCAATGAAATTTGCTTTTTAAGCACACGTTTAACATTTTCATGCATACGTATAATGAATATATATATACATACAAAAAAATAAATACAATATATATGTATGCAGTTGTGTTTGTATGTTTATCTGACAGTAGAAGAACTAAGTATATAAAATTTTATGAGATTTTCCATGTATCTAAGTAGATTAAATCAAATATCTGTCTGAGAATATATTTACAAAACACTATTGTATTTATGTATGTGTGTCCGTCTAAATGTATTTGTCTAATTGCATGACTATGTGTGTGTTTGCCTCTGTGATTATTCATATACATATATTTTATAGATTTGTCGACTGCATAATTTCATTTGTCATGTAATTGCTACAAAATTCGATTAGATTAATTTAATTGAATTAAACAATTTATTTTTATTTTATTTATTTTTTATTTTTGTTGTTGTCATGACTTTAATGACTTTAAGTTTATGTGTTCGTCATCTTGTTGCAATCTTATGTATTATTGTTATTGTTGTATAAGATTATAGATTACTACTTATATAAATTTGCTAGCTAATAAAGCATAATTCCATAAACTGAAAAGAGCATTGAAAACCTTTAAGTTACTATTACATTATTTATTAATTATCCTTTTTGAAATACACTTTTGAGATTATGATAATTAAAAGATTAATATTTAAACTGATAACATTTGTGAAGTTTTGAACAAGTAATTTTATTTATTTGAGTTAGGCAACATTTTTTATAAAAAAAAAACATATTTCATTGTATGATTTTGATCTCATTGTTCAAAGACAAAATTTAAGGAAAAACTGTTCTACATCAAAGAGACCCATTAGTTTTAGAAAAGTCAAAAATTTTATGGCAACAACATTTTCCTATCCAACTACTGCGATGGAATGACTTGGAACAAAACTTATTTACTTAGTATTCAAATATTATTCACTAAACAACAGTAATAAAGTTATTGGTTATAGTAAAGCTAAATCCTTTATGCATACCAAAAACATCTTCAAACAAGGATTATGAAAGAATTCTTCTAAACTGCAGAGAATGAATAACACCTAAATATACAATTTTCTTAATAAGTATAAAAAGAAGCTTGCTGATGATGGAGCAAACTTTGTCAATTGAAGAAGAACGAGTTTTCTGGGCTCAAAGTGAAATAACCATAACATCTTAACCCAACAACGAAATCTACTCTGAAAACACCTCTCGCATTTTTTATCTAAGCAGATCCTTGATATTGATAGAAACATTCTATTTGTGATGTGATTCAATGGCACAATATGAGCTTCAGTTTTAATAAAACTATTTTATATGACTATTTCTTTCCGAGATTATAGCATGGGTTTGAAAGAGGTAGAGATTGAAGTTAAACATCGCCACCACTGATAGATGCAGGTCTCGGACCCTGGTGTGTTTACTGAGTTAACTAAAGCCAGTTTCTTCTCAAATAACCCAGTTTCTTCTCAAATACGGGCAACGATTTCCAGATAAGCATGTATTTTGAAAAAAAAAAAAATAGTTTTAATACCTTCATATAATTCTCATTAATTCCCTTTTTTATGAAACCCTGAAAAATCCTTTCAAAAGAGATATTTAAGGATTAAAATATTCCACAAAAATATTTGCCAGAAAATTTCACTAGGGATCACCAAAGACATAAAAATCATATATATAACGGTTAACGGTTATTAAAAGGAAATAGATGCCTACCCACAGAAATAAAATATATTATAATGTGAATTCAGCATTATGATTAAATTAGATAACTGTAACAGAAATTTTGACCAAAAAGGGGACGTCTCCAGATGTCCGGCGCCGATTTTTCTGATTTTCATGTTGTAGGGGACGGAAATAAAAGAGACACATAGGATCTGTTCCATTATGCAGTACTGCCGCGGTACTGCAACATCTGCAGAAAGAAAAGCGTTCAAAAATATTTGTCTGCTGACCAAGCATTTAACAGCAAGGGACTGTTGCAGCGGTGCTTCTTGGTGCCGCTAATGTTTTTGCTTCTGCAAATGCTGCACACGGAAAAAAATAATTCATAAATTTTTAATGAATTGCATTCATAAAAATATGTGTGCCATTTTTCTGAATAACTTCATTATTTTCAGTGAATATTTCATAATTTTAATGAAAATGTTGGTAAAAGTTTGTGAATAGTTCGTTAATTCTAATCATAAATCTTTCTGTCGAACAAACTCAAAAATTTTTTAGTTTTTACAATTTATGTATAAGTTTTATGAACACTGTTCATTAAAATCGCAATACGTTATACCATATTTGAGTAACGGGACATGGCATAGTTGTCGTTTGCAGTAGTGATGCCAACGAAATTTTCTCATCTATATGAGGGGGAAAAATGATATGGCGGGAAATAAATTTCTACTTTTTATGATATATGGCGATTTGTCAACTGTGCTTCCAAACAGGTAATTTATAACTATTTGAATTTTTCGCGCAGAGTGTGCTCATTAGTTTTATTTGTCAACTTTGTTACTGTATACATTTGAAGGTAATATTCATATAAAAAAACTTTTTATTGATTTTTTTATTATTTAAATTAAGCTATTAATGCATAGAGTCCTTTTTAAAGGATGCGGTGAAAACCCTCATTTAAGACCACACGCAAAGTTGTTCGGCAACGAAAATGGTATTTTTTCATTTATGTAATAATCTACAAAATTCTGATATATGCTGTTCTCTCCAAAACTTATTTTATCTGATGATATTGCAATACAACACAAAATTTTTTTAGAAAGTGAAGTAAATTTATTGTTTTCTACAATTTAAGTGCTTGATATTTTGATAGATGCTGATGGATTTTATTGCTACAGGTGTTTAGTTTGCTTTAGTATCAGCTCTAAATTAATATAAGTAATTTATAATTTTTTCTTGAATCAAAATTTTATTTTTTAATCTAAAATAAAAGATTTCACAAAGTTTGATTCTTCTGCTTTTCTAATTTCTTGGTTTGCATTAATGGGTTTAAGCACAAACAGCAAAAATTGCATTAAAATATTTTGAAAATTCCGTAGTTGAGCCAATTTTTGAAACTCAACTGATTTTATTTGAATATTTGCCAATGGGGGAAAGCGTTGGCATCACTGATTTTCACAATACGCGTTGGCAGTGAAAAAAAGTAACGTTAATGTGAAGCTGCAAAAACTTTAAAACAAATATTTTCTTCAACGTGAATAAAAAATATATATCTATACAATCAAAATATAAATGTTTAACAATATATGGTACATAGTTTATGTGAAGCTGTGAAAAAAACTAGAATAAACGTTTAACAACGTGCTGGTGTGTAATTAAATAATCAAAATGATTTGTAGTTTGTGTAAAAAAAAATAAAATTCCATAAATTTGTTTTTCGAGCATCAAAAAAAGAAACACTTCCTTTCTAATAAAGATAATTTGCGTTGCCAATTTTGCAGTCAATTGTTTAGTGGTGTTAATATCCATAAAAGATTCGCTGCCGGCGAATGCTCAGCTTCTGCAATTTCAAATCTTCATGTAATTACTGAAGAAAATAGTGAAAAAGATAATTTAAATATTGAAGCACAATTAGAAAATCTTTATAATAATTCAATTGAATTCATAACATTTTTGCATGGGCGATACAACTTCTCAAGAAAAGATGCCCTTGACGTTACAAATAACGTTGAAAGTCTGATAATAGAGCCAATTTTAAGCGTTTTAAAAAGCTTTGTCCAAGAAAAACTGAAAGACAATTTTGACTTGAAGTCGGAATTTTTAAGTGTTATTAATTCATGTTTAACGATTTCTGTGCCAATTAAATCAGAATATGTGCTTACAAAAACACTGGTATCAAAAGGTTATGCAAGTAACTTAAAAGAAGTCGTAATCAATAGAGAGCAAGATTTTGTTTTAAAAAAAAATTTACAAATTTGCATAATAAACCCAAATTAGGCAAAAATTAAAGATGGCAGAAGCTGTTTGTAAACTAAAGGATTGGGTTTGTTTTATTTATGCAAACTTAAAGGACCGTACTTTTAGCATTTTGAAACATGATTTTCGTTTAAAATTTTCATACCAAAAATTATATGTACAAATATATATATGAGAAAGTAGGCTATTAACCTGATCTAAAGGCGGTGACAGGGCACTGTCATTTTCTACATCCATGACTTGGATTAAACCGGCAGATCATATATCAGGCGCGTGCTAGTTCTGCTTAAATTACAAATTTAGTAGAAGTAAAAAACTATTTCCTTTTATCAGCTGTTAACCGTTAAATATATGACTTTTATATCTTTGGTGACCCCTAGTGAAATTTTCTGGCAAATATTTTTGTGGAATATTTTAATCCTTAAATGTCTCTTTTGAAAGGACTTTTCAGGATTTCATAAAAAAAGGGGTCAAATTGTCCCATAAAATGAGGAACTAAAACGTTAAAATGCTCTACAGAAATGAACCTCGTAAAATTTTACTATAAAACTTCACCAATAAGATTTTTCTCAGACATTAATTTATAACACTTTTTGCACTTAGTATTCTGCTCCCTTCAACCAAAATAAAAAAATGTTGACCCACTGTAAAAAGAAACTGAGACGTACTGGACTATAAGTTTGTGTTACAAAAATAGTCTATGCAACATAACCTATCAAGCCTCATTTCAAGGCCGTATTTAAGGGGGAGGTTTTGGGAGTTCTGACTAACCCCCCCCCCCTCCCCCGAAATGTAGGGAACCTTTATTCTAATTTTTGAGATTAATTGCCAATGGATGAGGAAAAAGTCAAAATAAAATCTATTTAACGATATTTTTTACTTCCATCGGTTTTTTTTCTAAGAACTCAAATATAAAAAATAAATTTGAAATCTTAGTTACACTATGCGATCAAATCCGATTTGTTTTCTTCGACATGAAGTTTGACTACGGATTCAAAAAGAGATGGTGATACTGAGCACTCTGCATTCATAGTTTTTCTAGGTCAGTAACTGTTTTTGATTTAAAGTTTCGTTCTGAATCCGTTTGAAAAGTTTAAAAATTAATAAAAAATAGAAAAAATTATCGGATCCTTGTAAAATTAGACTTGCTTGACCCCATTTTTTTTTTGTTTTTTTTTGAGGTTGTGTACATGAGTTAATGAAATTATGTCCTTCGCGATAGAAAAAAATGCATTAAAAAATAAAAAAATTTAATTCGATTATTCAGTGAATTGTTTTGTTGCTTTTGGCGATATTTTTGAGGTTATGATTAAAAAAAATCGGAAAAATTTTCCTAAAGTTTTAAGACATTTATCTATTTTTGTCCTTAGTCTGATAGGATTCATCAAATGTATCATCGATTTAATTTATTGTATTTAAAAATCAGTTTGATTAAAATTATTTATGAATATTTTCTTCGAATGAAACCCCCTCCGCCCCCCCGAAAAAAATTCTGGCTACGGCCCTGGAGGAAACCAAAGAATAACCTTGCAAAATAAGCATTCAGATAAAAATCCTAAGGCTCACTTAAAGTAGGAAGACCAGGAAAAATTCGAAGCTCAACCACATTGGCAGAAGCAGAGTGTAAATGATGCTAGTTCTACCTGAAACATCTGCCAACAGACAACAGGATATGTCGTCGCTATGCCCCACAAAGGGCATTAAGCCACTAAGAAATTCTAACCAATAAAATAGCGAAGTTTATAATGGGAGACTTTAAGTCGCTGAACAATGATGAAGTTTATACTAAAATAGAATACTAGATTGTAGATTGTTGATTGAGTATTTAGAACACCTTCACTTTGTTAAACTCTTAAAGTGGTGGTTTGCTAATTAGTTCCTCTTATTTTAACCGGAAGACAGAAGAGTATAAGGCTGCAAATCCTATAAAGAAAGTGATAGGGGTCAGAGTGTACTTGTTAGACATCTAAAGTCCTTGAGCACTGTGGCAGAGTCTATTTTTGGCCTAAAAGTATACTGTATAACACACGATTTCTTGGTTATTGTTGCATCTGAGAATGTTTATGTGTTCAGCACCTAATAGTAAGATCGTTCGATGAACATATTTTGGAAAATTTAATCCATTATCTCCTCCCTTTATGGGTCTTTTTTGTCCTTTTCCGGAAAGATTCAATTCTTACCGAATTAGTGTGTCCACAGAAAGTTAATATATTCAAAAATAATGTTACTTATAAAATTTTACTATAGATTACTTAACATCAGAAACGTGTGAACTTCGTATTCTTTTGAACTTAATAGTTTTTTCAGTTTTTGCAAGATCGAAAAGATTTATCTAGTCCCCTCTTTCTCCTTTCCGCAACCTCTAGAATCATTGGTGAAGCAAACAATACATCCAAGTTTTTTACCACAGATAGCTGCAATTTTTCCAAACCTACATTTATTACGTCATACTTGTGTTAGCAAAGTTCAACAAGAAGATAAAAAATAAAATATATTCATTGATGTCAAAATAAAAAATCAAGTTTTCCATATTGTACTCAATGAATATATCCTGCGTGCACTAACGGATCCTAGGGGGACTTTTGGGGAAAACCTTCCTCCCTTTTCGCATCTCTTGCCAATGAGAATCAATCATCGTTGATCATGAATCCAGTAAGTTTTTTAAGAGATGAAAAAATTAAAAACCCTCAATAGGAAATATTTGGACCCGCTAGTGGCTATAAGCATGCATACACACATATACACATATAAATACAAACTCATAAATGTATGTGTGTGTATTCATGACAATTTTAGTCTGTCATATTTGTATGCATGTACATATAAATATATGCTACCATAAAAGACTTAAAAAACATATAAAAAAATTCGCCCTCCACCTCCCCGCACGTATGCCGCGCTTTAGCAAAGTATACACGCATGTAATATAAGATGAGCTCAATTTGAATATGTACGAGTACATTCAAAAGAGCACACAAAAGTATATAAAATTATAAAGAGGAAAAGAAGTAGGAAGATGAAGAAAATAAAAAGCAAATGAAACACACACACACACGCAGAAAGACACACAAACAGACACAAATCACAAGAAACGAGCTTTAGAAAATAAGTAGAAAGAACGAAAAAAAAAAAAAAACCGCTTTATCTTCATCATAATAAGCATCTGGATGTGGCATAATGGTGTGATAATAACATTTTTATAACGCAAGTTATTTTTTTTTTCTTTTTATTTTTGGGGAGTTTTTGTAACCGCATGACATTTCATATTGCGACACCGCAAAAGATGCGACACAATATGAGACGTGCCGTGCCGTGTCGTGTCGCGTTGTGCCCCTCAATGAAGTGCTACCTACCAGTAGCAACCTGTTTCGAATTTACAAAGCTTAGGGTGAGAAGATTGAGGTTAAAGGTAATAATACTTTTAATACTTTTTACAAAAATGTTATTAATTCTATTGTGATTTTAATTTAGTTGAAAATTTAAATCGATTTTAAATCGATTCTTGTTTTTTATTCTTTCTTTTAACTAATAATTGCATTTATTATAAACCAATAAAGAGAGCAATAAACTTTATTTATGTGGAAAATATTCGAAATGTTTTTCTCTTCAATCTTCATGGCAGTGCCACCTTCAAGCGTCAATACAATTATAAATACTTATACAAAGTTCATGCACTCGCCCATCTCCAATCCCAAAATCCCTTTCCAAATACCATCACATACACTTCTACGTACATACCATATATAAATGTCATCAAAATTCTAAACCAATGAATTCGTTTTGTGACAGAAATAAATATCGCACAGTTGTGTCGCTTGTGTTTTTTTGTCTGTCCAAAATGATGGAATATCATGGTAGCATTCCTCATCAACTTATACCATCTCCTTAGAAACTCATGCCGCTGCTTCTGTTATTCCATTGCAATATTGTTGCAAAATGTTAGTGTGTTGTAATGTGCTTCAATGCCAATTTCCTTACAATTTATTTATGAATTATTTTCGATGCTTATGCACCCTACATTTCAATACACATAAGTTAATTTCTCTTTAAAGTCTTTTCAATTGCTTGCAGCATTTAAAAAGTTGCAACAGATATTCAAATCAATAAAACATTATTATTTAGTAGAAGGACGCTTCAATAATTGTTTCTCATGCATTGGGGGAGACAGATTTCTGATTCTGATCAGGTATATCGAGTCTCAGTCTCGAATCAGCTCTCACGCAGAGCAGCTTGTTACGGAGTAATAAAACGCTTCTCAGTTGCAATACTCAATCACATATAAAATAGTATAAAGTAATCCCCTGTTAATTGGCAACCGCTTAATTGCGTTTTTCGTTTAATTGCAATTGAAAATTTACGTTTTGAATGCAAGTTCCTTTGGTTAATTTTTTTCCCTTGGTTAATTTAAACAGAAATCACAAATTTCCATCAACTCAATCAAGCAGGGGCTTAAGTTATAATCCCTTCCATGTAAATTTGAAATTCGATCACTGCAAAAACTCAGATGAAAATTTCCTAATAAGTAACCTTCAACTTTCCTAGTATCATTCGAGTGGATCGATTTCGTGACAGCGCGTTGTGCGAGAAGAAGGTACATGCTAGGGTTGTGCAAATAATTCAGTGAATTTCATAATTAATTAGGTTGCTTTAATTAATTTGCTTTTTCATTATTCGCACAATACTCACCCGCATTTTATGTTTTATAAAACTTGTACTAACTTGTACTCCGGAACCTCTTTTCAAAAATTTCTTAGAATAGAAACTAAAAATAGACTTCTTGGTCCAAAAACCTTGGTACACAAAATTTCAAGAAAATCAATCGCACCATAAATGGCGCTTCAGTACAAGGAAAAACTCAATTTTCCCTGTTTCTCCCAACTTCAGAATTTACCAGATTAAATTTTGTTCTGAAAATATGGTTCTCGACCCAAAAAAAAACCCCTGGTTCAAGAAATTTCAACAAAATCAGTTTTTTAAAAAAGAAAAAATGTCAACCTTCTTGCATTCGCCCTTCCTTCCTCAAAAAACACTGTCACTTTACAGAAGCTCCCTGTATGAATTTTCTTTTTTATATCCAAAGAATCAGACCATCCTAATCCATGGCTTAAATATTTTTATTACTAATTTTAGATGCACAGTTTATTCATTCATCGACAGGCTTTTATAGGTTTATTGTGTTATAATCTGTTCAAGTAAATAGCAAACAACTTTGTGGGGGTTAATATGTACTTCATCCGCAGAGGTTAGGAAGTCTTTCAAGAAAATTAGCAACGTGAAGTGAATTATATAAATTATATTCAAGAAGAGGAACTTTTCTTGAAAAATAAAAAATTTTTTCTTTATATTTAAAGGACTAAGTCTTTGGATTGGCATTGCCCTGGAAAACGGCCCTGACTGAGAGCAAATTTATACTGTTTTTGGCCGATAAACCTGAAATTTGAGCCAATTATGACCTAGAACTCTACAGCAAAAATGAAAATTTTACAGCAAAAACAAAAATGTTAGTTTTACGGCAAAAAATATCAGATTGATATGTTGTGTGTTGAATTTAGAGTTTAGAGTTGTTGGTGGGCTGGACTTAACCAAAGCACTCAGTCAACGAAGACCATTGTGCTATACCCAAGGATAGTACCAGTAGAAGTTAGTAGAGAGACAGGAAAGTTATATGGGGATAAATGGGAAGAAGAAAGGTCTAGGGTCTCTCAAACTCGAACTTCTTTGTTTCACTGATGAACCTTAAAAGCTCCGGAAGAGGGAGAGTATGGACATTATTCATACTCAAGTCATCACTACCCAACAGCCTTAATCTGATTCTCGCGAACGCCAGACAGCTACAAAGATAAAGCTCCGTAGTATCGTCGTCCTCGAGACACGATTGGCAAATTGGATCGGTGATGACACCCATGTTAGTCATATGCTGACCACATGTGTTGTGCCCTGTGATGACACCCACCAGTAATCTCAGGTCCTTTCTTCTCCCTTTGAGATGAAATTCCGCTGATTTCCTGTTAGGAGTCATTGCAGAGCCTTCATTAGCTAGTTAATTAGCTAGTTCATTCCCTGCAATACCGCAGTGTCTTGGAACCCATATAAGGCATAACTTGTTGTGTTTTGCAATACTATTTAGTTTTGCCTTACGCTCGCTGACCAATTTTGAGAAGCTGACAGAGTTAGCAAGAGCCTTCAGTGCAGCTTGGTTATCACTGCAGATACCTATGCACTTCCCATGCCACCTCTTCTCAATTATCCAGCTCACCACGTCTAGGATAGCAAAAACCTCCGTTAGGAAAACTGACGCCATCTTTCTAGTGGAAAAAGACTACTTGGTCTCATCGTCCAAGTACCAACCGGATCCAGTACCGTTTGAGGTTTTGGATCCGTCGGTATAGAAGACATGACGAAGACCCCGGAGTACGACCTCTGGACTTAACCATTGATCACGTTCGGGAACCTGACTTCATATCTTCTTCCCAAGCGGATGCAAGACACATGATTGTCCACGGGCATCAAGAACAGTGGGCACTGTACTGACAACTGGTGATATATCATACTGTGCCCTACATCCGCCTCGACATGTCAGACTCCATTTAACCGGCGTCTGTAAGCCGCTCTAACATTAGTAATGTTAAAACTACATTTTGTAATGTCAATTTTGATATTTTTTAATGTTGGCTCAATATAGTAAACAAAAAATGTTATTTTTAGAGCTGTTTCGTGTACTTTTTTTTTAGTGTAGCAAAAAAAAAGAAAACCATTTTAATGGAAATATTTGTCGCAGAAAGACCACTATAAAAAGCAGTGTGGAGCAAAATGAAAAATGCGTACGACAATTTTTTGACAAAGAAAAATTTCCGCTATACTATAGAAATTGAGTCTGCGATAGATAGAATTCACGTCATTCGTCAGAAATGGAGTCTGGTTACGCTATACTATATAATTTTATCAAGGTCATTTCAGAAGAGTGAAACTTTGTCCATACACAGGTAACATGAGCTCAAATCTTTGCAACTGCAATAATGTCTAACGTGAACTATATGCAGTCTGGTCACGTTTACATTTCCAGCAGATTAATCATGGGAACTGCAGTGGGACTAGAAACAATAAAAGGATTACAACCTCATGAATATAAAGGCTTGATAAGATTACATTTTGGTTATATTTTCACAAAAAAAACCCATTCAAAATCTTTTCATTAGTTTAGGCTTAAATGCAAAATAACCGAAAGGAAATTTAGGATTTTTGGACAATGTCTACAGTTAAATAAAGTATATAAGGTGGATAAGTTCACCTTCCTTTTTCTTCCATCAAAAAGGCTTTTAATTCAAAAGACACGGTCATGATAACTGATCGTGAAGGAGAAGATTTTATGGGCAAATTCCTACCTCGCCCCTTAGATCCACAGATCCAACTTTTTTAAATACTTATATTTCTTGAAAACTTTTCACTGACTCTGATGTTTGCTAAAAAAATACTGAAGTCTTCAGATAAGTACTTAGAAATGACCCTTATTTCTCCACTACCAGTCTTTGAATTGCCAATATGACAAAAAGTGTGTCTAAGCCATTGCAAACCGAGTGCAGAAATCTCAGTTGTTTACAACAATTATTGATTGCATTGATTTATATTTTTCTTTTTTGCAAAGCGCATTCACTTTTGAAATAATTTTTCAGATAGATAGCTACAAAAAAAAAATAAAACATTTCAAGCATAGTAAATAAATAAATAAATGCATTGAATTTTTTTTTTTTTTTTACTGTTGTTTCGTTAAATTCAAAAATTGCTAATCTTTCATTTTGCAAAAATATCACGCTCAACTCTCAACACACACAAACAGATACTCACTCTAGAAAAAAAATTATAGCTTTTAATATTGTATCTACTTAAATGTAACGCATTTCGCCATAAAAATTGTGTAGCTATAACTCCCTGTATATGAATTTTCAGATTCAACTCAACACAATGTTTATAATCCATATCGATGGTTTGATAGTGGCCTTCTTCTTTTTCTTCTTCTTCTCCTGTTGCTGCTTCTACTTCCTTTGGTTTGTTCATTCCCTCTCACTACTTTGGGTTACATGCAATTTCGTTTATATAAGAAGCAGCAGCAGCAAAAGAGAAAGAGTAGGAAAATCTAATAATTGCATTTCTATGGGTTTATTACCGAACGATCTGGGATTGTCATTGTAAATATGGCAATATATGCTTAAAATTACACAGATACACACACACATATACACAAAAATGAATTTGTGCACACATTTACCAAGAAATACATACATACTTACATTCATATGTAGCAACATAGCTACATTTAGAGCAGCATCACAGATATATATTTTTTTTCATATTGTCCTCGCTCTTTCGTCCTCGTTCGTTTGTTGCCTCGAACGTGCCAATGTGCGGAAGTAATTTGTGTTTTCATTAGTATATGGCAACATATTGTCGTTGCTTGCAGTCGTCATCGTCGTCGAGCGTCTGTCGTTTTGCTCTTCTCAAACTCCCACTCAAAAACAGAAAAAAAATTTATATTAGTACGAACGTGTGGAATTTGTTTTTAAGTGTCTCACTCTATTTCAAATTATCCTGGGGTATACGAAAATTTCATTCATTCGTTTGCCGTTTTTTCTGTATTCAGTTTTTTTTTTTTTTTTTTTTTTTTTTGGGTAATGATATTAATGTAAATATTGAACAAGTGAAGATGTTTACTGTATTAAGGGCATATCGTATATGGGTGTGTATGTGTTTGTATAATTGTATTTACTATGTGTATGTGTTAGTGTATTTGAGTATGTGTGAACAGCGGATATGAATTGTGAACGCGCTGCAAATTGAACAGAAATTAAGTGACTTCCGTTACAATTTTTGTTGTCTAGCCGTCTGGACGTGGAAATACACAGAAGAAAACGTAAATCTATGGATGTAATAATTGCCGGTACTTGATGGCTATGAAATTATTTGAACTAAAACATTGTAAAAATAATAAAGCAATTATAGCTAAATATACTCAAGTATGAGTTTATTTATGAAATTTAATTAGCGTAAAATTCATTTATGTGATTATGAATTGAATTGGATTTTGGTCAGATTGGATCCAGAAAGTTTCTGCATAAACACATTAATTACCAAAAAAAAAAATGCTGGTATCCAAGAACTGACATGAATAAAAATATGGAATTATACTTGTTAATTCAATTCAACCAAATTTTATTAGTATTTCAATCGCTCTATTGAAGTTAATCTGTATATTTTTTAATAAAAACATTTTTTAGAAAATTTTCTATGTGAAGTTTATTAGGTTAATTAGTAGCGGAGATTACAGGCTTGATACTGTACTGGCTAAATTTATCACAGATAAACTCAAAGTATAGATAGATAAATTGCTAACTGTCGAAAAATTATGAATTCATAAGTCCACTTAAAAATTAAATTTTTATAAATTTCTAAACATGTTTAGTTTGATATTTCGCATTTTCAATCACAGACAAATTTTTTCATATTATATGTATTCATTCCCCGCATTTTTCACAAATCGAGAGACATACGATTTTTCGAAGATGAAAAAAGATATCCCGACATATCTTAATGTGTTTTGTAGAGGAAGAGCAGTTTACCCCATTAATGATTTTATAAAAATAAATTATCTTATCAAATATCTCGAAAAAAGTGATATCCGCATAAGTTTGAATATCTCGAAAATCTGAACTATCAGAGAAATTTTTTCGGCGTGTCAAAAACCTTTGAAAAGTTTATTCTGATTTCTAAGTACAAGGTTTAACCAAATTTGGTCGGCTTGCTTTGCTATTGGAATTTAATAAAAATTTTAGAGTTAATTGCGATATTAGAGAATTGAAAATTAGGGTATGAAGTTTCAATGATAATTACAAAATATTTGTAAAGAAAAAAAGTTATGGGAGTTCAAAGTCACTTATTTTTATGTCTTCATTCTTCCATATTACAAAGTCAAATTTATGCTTCATCTTTGAATTTCGATAACTTGAGTGTAACTCGATATATGAATCAAGTGTTGATAACATATACATTTTTGACGTTTGATTTTTACCGATATTGTAAAGCACTCTAAAACAATTAAAATTCTGAACTTTAAAGTTAAATAAAAAAAAACACTTCTTAACACCTTCGATTTTTTTTTTTTTTTTTATATTTCTTTCAAGCAAGTATGTAGATTAATATTTGAAAGTTTCATCTGCTTTCGTCTGCTTTTTCTGAACATATACAACTTTTTCAGTGAGTAGCCGTGTGCAAATTAAAGCGGTTTTTAATGCTTGGTTGCAAGTAAAAAGCAATATGCAAGCCAACACGTTTGATGGTGTAAAAAATTTTATTGAGAAAGAGCTTGGCAGCGAAGGAGAAAAGAATCTGAGGAATTGAGGCTTATGATCTTAAAATTTAGTGCAAGCTAGAATGTATGGGATCGGGAAAGGCTGGCCTAAGTTATCATATGAAGAGAGCTTATAGCTTGAAGATATCCCGAACAAATAATGAAAGCTGCTGCTTAGTTGTTTACAGACAGAAGCTAAACATGGGAAAAATGGGGATAAAATAGAACAATTCATATTGTCAGAAGAATATAAAGGCACAGAGGACAATGACAGTAAGGTTTCTCCAGATAGGTAAACTAGCGATGAAAACTAAAGTGACTATTTTTTTTCAATGTGTGAATATCAATACGAAATAAACAAAAAATTAAATTTGTATGTATTTAAATCCCACATTTAATTTTTTTTAATATGAAAGGTGGGCGTGGCCGATATCAAAATAGTTTCATAGGTACCTCTTAGTAATCTTGGGGCTGTTCTGAAGAATTTTCAACTATCTGCCGTTACTTATTTTGATATAACATTAGTTTACTTTAAAAAAATTTAAAAAGTTATATGAGAGGTGGGCGTGATTTTAATCCGATTTTCCTAAGATTTTGTGTATTGGCTTCGTTGCTCATAAAAACGATTTGTACCAAATTTCATTAATCTACAATAACTCCTTCTATCTTTGTCCGTTCACTACATGAACTCGTCACACTGTGCCACGCCCGTATTCCCAATCTTGACCATTTTTGTTTTAGGGAGTGTTTACATTATTGGTAGCTACTGCACAGTAGTTTATTACTTCAACAGTTTTTGAGATATTGTAATTTTTTCATTCAGTTTGTATGGGAAGTGGGCGTGTTCGTTAACCAATTTGACTGAAATTTGCAATATTTCTTAATCTTTACCTTAAAAATATTCATTGGCCTACCACCATTCCTTCTATTTTTGTCCCTCTGTGACGGAGCTATTACACTTGTTTCTCATAGTATAGTAGATTGCCGTGCGAAAGCTTCATACTTACATTATGGGTATTCACGCGTTGGTGCGAAAATGCGAAATTGTGAGTATGCTACTTATTTGTGCACTAACGTATAAGCGTTCAATCCAAATATTGGAGATGCGAAATAATTTAACTATCAAAATATTATTACCTTACTGCAAAACAATAAATATATTTTGGATTCTTCTTTTTGTATTAAACAATTATTTTCTGAAGCCGCAATCAGCTGTTTATCAATTCGCAATTAGACTCTGTTAAAATTTTGCATTGAATCGATGCAGTGCGTAATTTGAAGAGTAATACAGATTTTTTGGCAATGTGTTTGTTGCTCTAAAAATGCCAAACTTTCATAATCTGCGCTTGAGCAACGTTAAAATTATATTTGTCATCAATGCGTGAATACCCACATTATTTTAACAGTGGATTTTCTAAACCTAGCACCTTCAAGAAAAATTTAGACTCTTGTTGTAAGTACCCACATGAAAGTTATTATTGAGCCTAGCATTTTCAAGAAAATTCTAGACACTATTGAGCAATGCATCTCTGAGAAAATGAAAAAAACCTAGAATCTAAAATATTTTCTAACGAAACGAGCGAGCACAATTTATCTCAGCATTTCAAAGGAGAACTAGAATATTTTTGTAAACACATAAACGAATTCAATGGAGCTTAACATCTTTAAAAAAAAGGTCTTGAATCTTGTTCTAAGTACCTGAGTTTATACTCAATTGGAACGAGTTCATTTAAAATGAACACCTTTAAAGAAAATTTAGAATGTTGTTCTAAGTATACGATTTCCAAGAGAAATCGAAAATCTTATAAGCTTATTTTATAACATCTCCATGAGAATTTATATATGTTATTCTAGGTATACGTCCAACTCCAAGGAAAATTCAGAATGACCTCAATTGAGCCTAGCATCTTCAAGTAATATATATTCTAGGAACATGAACGAGCACAATTAAGGCTAACTTATTCAACGAATATATAAAATCTTGTTTTAAAAGCACGAACGAGTTCAAATAAACCAAGCATCTCTAAGGAGGATCTAGAATTACAGGAACGAGCTCAATAAAGCTTAGCATCTTCAGGAAGAATCTAGTTTAAAGTAATAAACGAACTCTATAATTTATTTGTTTTTTGCATGTATCATCAGGACAAGAGCATCCAGAATTATTTTCAAGAAAGAGATGGGAGTTTTCTATCTGTAAGCCTCAAATAAATTTTTATAATTTTCAATCAAAAAATTACACAAACTTGCGAAGTTATGGATTTTGCTAGACCCAAGATTTAGTATACGTATTTCTCGTCCAAATCAGGGCAAAAAAGTTGTGTGTAAAAATTAGCAATATTGAAATTTTTTCACTTCTAGGTTACCATATTTAAAAAGTGATAAAAAAAATTCTGCAGCCATAATCCTTAAGCGTTGAAAGTTTTATTTTTTTACTAAATTTTACAGTTTTTTTGGATTGTCTGCTGGAAAACAACTACTCTGAAATTTGGTCTTGAAAATGGTAGTATATGATACTTGAAATATACACAGAAAAATATTTTGCTTTATTTACTTAATTCCTTGTCTCGTATCCTAATCTTTTATGGTACTATTTGATTTCTCAGTGTTATTCTTAACATTAAACCTCAGTCAGTTTGGCGGTCTCAAAAAAAGTTTTCGACTTAGTTTTTATTCCCAGTGTGATTTTATGAAATTTTTAGTTTTCTTCTATCTGTAGAAGCAAATTAAACAAAGGAAAAGAATAAGAGAATTTATTACATTTTAAATTATAAGGTTTAGGGTTAAAGAATATCTGCTAGAGTTACCACAATTATAAAATCATTTTACTCGTAATGCCAAATTTAAGCCTATGTATATGATACTAACAATTTTTATTTAGAATTTATCAATTCCAATTTCTTGCTTGAGTTTTCGTCCTTCCATTTATCACAAAAAAGAAGAAGCTTAAGAAAGTTACTGCTTGCTTTCAGTCAAGCTCATTACTTAATGATAATCGTTAGCGATAAGACTTTATATAATAAGAAATGCAGACAACTTATCCATAATAAAAAGCGAAAAGCTTGACCTCTTCCTAGCTCAACGTAGGCTAGCTCATAATTTATGTATAAATTCATAATTTATGTATGTATATGTAAATTGCTCCCCTCAGTTGATTCAGTTTTTCACTTTAAAATGTGCGCACAATTTCTATGAAAATATTTTTATTTTTTTTATTTTTTTAGCTGGATGTACATACGCTGTTAATTTTCATTTTCACTTTAATGCTTTTAACCTAACATTGAACTTATAAAACATTTACATTACGACAGGTCATACTTACTCGCTAGTGCACGTACATGCATATACGATTTTTTTATATTTTTCATATTTTCAGTTCCATTTACGCTCATAAAAATATAAAAGAATTCATGATTTTATTTTTTATATCTGTTTGTTTTTTTTTTTTTTTTCATTTTGCTTCAATATTTTTGCAATTTTATAGCTTCATATATGAACCCGAACAATTCTATATTTGCATGCAGAATACACATGTAAACATGTGTATGTGTGTGTGTTTGTATGTGTGTGTGTGTGCATATGAGTACTCTTCCTTATAAAATTTCACCTATAGTTACACTTCCGCTGTGATTTCATATTTTTTGTTTCCTCCTCCTTGTTGTTGCTGCTCATTGTAAGTGTTAAAGCAAACGTGTTAAACTGCTAGCAACAAATACTCAGCAAGATTGTTGTTGTTGTTCTTGTTGCTGCTGCTGCTACTGATGTCATATCTGCATATGTAACTTTACTTCTACCGCTTTTTCTTCTTCTTCCATTGCTTCTTTTTTCTACAACTATTGCTTCTTTTACTATTTTTTTTAATGTTGACGACTTCTCTTCTATTTTTATTTTGTTCACGTGACAAATTGAAAGCGAAAAAGGAATCAAGTTCAGCGCATAAATGTCTGAAGAAGAATCAAATAGAAATCACATACACACACATGCTCATATGTAGGTATATGTATCTATCATCATACATACAAAGCAAAGTGAAGAGGAAATATGTAAATCTACAAATAATAGACTCGAATGTGCATGAATATGAATATAAATTGAATTTACTCCAAATAAAAAAAGAAAGAAAAAACTGGAAGTAGTAAAAAATAAAGTAGTAGAAAAAAAATTATAGAAAGAAAAGTGCAAATCGCATTTATGTATATTCATTTGACCATGAAAAATCGAATAAAAAGAAAAAGGTTTTTTTTCTTTATTTCTCTACTTAGAATATGAGGATGAATTCGTTTTATAAAACTGAAGCAGACATTGAAAACATTAAATACAAACTCTTTCAAGCATTTAAATATTCTTTTTAAAGACATTTTTATATATGTAATACATACACATAAACATTTGTTATTGACAACATTGGCAACACTGGTGCGCAAAAAGGAATTTAACCACAACAACAGTAACACAGCAGCAACAACATCCGCAACCATTCTTTCTCACTTTCTCTCTCTTTCTCTTTCTGACTCTCAATTGATGTAATTGACACCAATGTGAGTGAAATTTAATTAATCCTTTTGCTCAAAGGATTAATAAAAACTTCTAAAGAAAGAAAGCTTCAACAAATACAACAACAAAAACGGAGAATTAATTGATTTTTGCAGGAAAATGTATAGAAAAAATGTTATTTTCTTGTTCTCTCACTTGAATATTTTCCACAAAATCAAGAAAATATCGATATAATTAGGTCTTCCGCACAATATTTCGAATATGTTCCAAGGGAGCTCTACTCTCCTAATTTTCCCTATAAAATGTTTCGTTTGGCATTGAAATCAGACTCAAAAACTGATTGGTCCAATTTGCGTTTTTGAACAGACGATAGACCAAAAAAATATCGATAGAATAAAGTAATTTCAAAGATATTTCAAGTAAGCTCTGCTCTAAGCTGAGGTAATGGCTATACAGGTGGTAGCGAACCCATGCCCATGATATCTTCATTTTCAGCGACAGTCAACCTGCTATCAAATCCCTAGCCTGTATATCACTAACCTCCAAAGTGGCTCTTGATAGTCGGCGATTACTCAATGAAGTAGCCGATGAACTCAACGTACACTTTGCATGGGTTCCAGGTCACAGTGGCATACTTGGAAACAATAAAGCTGATGATCTAGCTAGATTAGGTACACAAATGCCGCTACTACAATTCAAAAACTACCCGGGTATCCCACTGGCAACCTGCAAGCTTAACTTTCAAACGGAATTCTTGAACCAGGCGAAGTTGAGATGGCAGACAGGACGCACATGCAAAATCACCAAGCAGGTATGGCCAGAGTACAACCCCAAACGCTCTAAGAAGCTACTATCTTTCAGCAGAAGACAAATTTACAAAGCCGTGGCAGTAATAACTGGGCATTGCCTTATAGGTGCGCACGCAACTAGATTGGGTGCGCCCTCAAATGACGTTTGCAGAAGTTGCAGGGATAAAGAGGAGGAGGAATCCCTTTCACACTTGTTATGCTTTTGCCCAGCCTTGGCTATATGTAGGAAAAATCAATATTTTCTGGATGACCTGTCCGACTTGGGGTCAACTGACCTAGGGAACCTACTTAATTAATTATACTAACCTAAGCTCTGCTCTTCTAATTTTCCCTATAAAATGTTTCACTTGGTATTAAAATCTGATACAAAACCCTCCTGGTTTTAAACAGACCATAATTCAATAAAATATCAATAGAAATAAGTCCTACTCCTCGTCACTTAAGCAGCAATTTGAATATAATCCAATGAAATTCTACTCTCCTACTTTCTCCTAAAAAATGCAGCGCTGAGTATTGAAAGTTGATTCAAGAACCGGTAGAATAAAATCGCGGTTTTGGACAGGCTATTTACCAAAAAAATATCAATAGAATTGAACCACTCAAGCAATATTTCAAGAATGCTCCAAGAAAACTTTACTCTCCTACTTTTTTTTAAAAAATTTCGTACTTGGTATTAAGACCTGGTTCAAGAATTGATTGAACCAAGTTGCGTTTTTGAACAGGTCATCTACTACCGATACTTTTATCGATAAAACAATGTCAATCAAGCAATTTACTGAAAAAAATGTGTTGCTTGGTATTAAGATCTGATTCAAGAACCGATTGAGTCATCAACCAAGGAAATATTGATAGAATAAAGTCACTCAAACAATATTTCGAATATTAAAATGTAGCGCTTGGTATTAAAATCTGATCCAGAAGCTTCATAAATGCGAATTTAACTCAATTTTGGATGAGATACTTTAGGTCATGCTGGGAACAATGGCGGATCTAGAGAGGGCTGCCGCGAAGTAATAGCAGGAGGTAGTCTCACGGAGAGAGTAGGTGGTAGTCAGCAGAAATCCGATATAAGTAATCGTAGAACTCCACTTCTATACAAAAATTACCACCTGTAAACACACGAAAGCGGTGCCGCACCCTCTCAAAAATGTAAATACAGGAAATTTTGACCAATATTTCTACAGCGCAACTCTTCTTCTAAATTATCAGTGTTTTATAAATCTCCTATTTTTGGAGAGCGAAATAATGGTTTTGATTTTTGTTATGAATTTAGTTATAGAGTTTCGAGTTGAAGGTGGGCTGAACTAAACCAAAGCACTCAATTTCAAAGACCAATGTCAAGATAGAGCCAGTTGAAGAGAGTAGACGAACAAGAAGGATATGTGAGGGTATAAATGAGAAGGTGATAGCTCTAAGGTCTCGCAACCTTGAACTCTTTTGTTTCGCTGATGAACCTTAAAAGCTCAGGAAGAGAGGGAGTGTGGGTATTATTCATACTCAAGACATCACTACCCAACAGCCTTAATCTGATTCTCGCGAACGCCGGACAGCTACAAAGATAATGCTCCATAGTATCGTCATCCTCAAGACACGATTGGCAGATTAAATCGTCGACCATATTAGTCATATGCTGACCACATGTGTTGTGCCCTGTGATGATACCCACCAGTAATCTCAGTTTCTCAGTTTTAGAAGAAATTCCGCTTATTTTTTGTTAGGTTATCTCACGAAGCACTTCGCGGTTCTGCAGGAGTCAAGTTTGAGCCATCTTTCTTTATGAGTATAACGCATGGCCTCCCAAGAGCTTACGCCAAGAAAAGACTCCGGACTCCATGGTGTAATTGCAAAACCTTCATTAGCCAGTTTATCTGCTAGTTCATTCCCTGCAATATTACTGTGTCCTGGAACCCATATAAGCCGTAACTTGTTGTGTTTTGCAACACTATTTAGCTTTTCCTTACACTCGCTGACTGATTTTGAAAAGCTGACAGGTTTAACAAAGATCTTCAGTGCAGCTTGGCTATCACTACAGATGCCTATGCTCTTTCCATGCCATCTCCTTTCAATTATCCAGCCCGCCACGTCCAGGAGATAGCGAAAACCTCCGCTCGGAAGACTGTCGCCATCTGTTCAATGGAAAAAGAGTACTTGGTCTCATCGTCCAAGTACCAACCGGATCCAGTACCATTTGAAATTTTATTTTGGTTCCGTCGGCATAGAAGACATGACGGAGACACTGGAGTATGACCTCTAGATGTAACCATTGATCACGTTCCGGGAATCTGACATAATATCTTCAACTTGCGTTTCCTAGTGAAGACCCTGCAGAATTTAGTTATACTTTGACAGTTTTTTTGTTTGATTTCAGATTTGGTTTTTAATTTGATTTTCTTTTTAATGTTTGGTTTGAATTTGGTCTAGAGTTTGCCTAAGTGTTGGCCTCTGATTTCTGGTTTAAATTTCAGTTTAATTTCCCGTCTAAATTTGGGCTAAATTTTGATTTAAGTTTTTGACTGAACTTTAGTCAACATTTCGGTCTTTATTTTGGTTCGCTTTCTGTTTGAATTTTAGTGTGATTTTTAGATTAGATTCCTGATTTCTTGTGTGATAATTACTCTACTATTAACTCAGCAAAATCAACTCTTTTTCAAGGGAGAAACACAAGAGTGCTAGAAAAAGGTTAAAGAGAGAGAATAGAAATCTGAAACACCACAGCTTTTATGTAGTGATTTTCATTATCATTAATCATAACACGAATAGAACAATCACTAAAAAAAATCGTGGTCCATTGAACTACCAAACTGCCAGTTGATTAAAAATTAATGATATTGTTATTTTTTAATAATAAAAGTAGTATATTTTTCACATTTTTGCCACATCCAGGCAATTTATACTTCGATAGAAAGGTCAAAAAAATCATTATATTTTAAACTTTTAAATACTTAATATGTATGTAAGATATATATATATGTATTTTTCCAACAACAACAAAAAAATATTGTAACTTTTATTGACTTTGACAACAAAGACCTCATTGAATGAAGAACTGAATGAATGAATGAATGAACGAATTACAAAATCTTAAAATTGGCCTTTTGTGCGGTTACAAAAATACGCACTCACTCATCATCCACTTGCAGTGCAACGTCAACTTCAACATTCAACATAAAGTATTTAAAAGTAATTGTAGCTTGAGCTTTTATGCGTTTTCCTTTTGTAAAATTTTTGCCACACAATTCTAACACCAAATGAAAGGAACAGAAATTGCTTGGATTAAGCTGAACTGAATAGAAACAGTAGGAAGAGTAAAAGATTTAAGCAAGCGAACTGTAAACGAATAGAACTGAAACGGAAACGGAAAATGAAAAAAAAAAAAACCAAATTGTAACCAACTATAAATGTAGCCGTTTCTAGTGTGATTTCAGGGCGAAAAGAAATGGATGAGAGGTTACCTTCAAGTTGGAAATGTTTAAAAAAAGATTTAGTGATATAAATTCTGAAAAGATATGGCAGCAACACTAGCAAAGTGCGATTATACTTTATCATTGTAAAAGAGATTAGCTCAAAAAAGGAAAAAAAAAAACAGTTGTTGCTTTTTTTTATCAATGGATAAATGCAATAAAGAGCAGTAAATGTAACAGAAATATAAGTACCTAAATATAAATAATATTTTATGAAAGCTAAAGAAAACATTGATATGGCGTTATGTTGAAATGTCAGCCAGGCAGTCAGTGAAGTTGTCAGTGAGACAGTCATGCATTCAGTCAGCCAGCTTAAGCTTAAGAAAATGATACCCTACATATGTTGGTTGTCATGTGTGTGTGTGTGTGTGTGTGTGTGTGAGCATCATTTCCGGAGCAACTCAATTGAATTCAGAAATACACAATTCATTTCATTTCAATTGAATTTATTTCTTACATATATGGGCACATACATACATAACACACACTTTCTTATATATATACGCACGCCATTTTGTGCTAATAAAAATGTAGTGAAATTACAAAAGTGTCAAAATATATGGAACTCACATATGCTTTTGTTCAATCACTGACAATGCTCTCTTCTTGCATTCTCTCTTCAAATGCACACATACACACAAACAAATACAAGTTTCCACTCTGGCTTTATGCTTATGTTTCCGTTTGTGTTGGAAAATATTATTTGTGCTTTGATTTTTATTTTTTTTGCTTTTTTGGGCAGTCGCTTGTTTGTCATTGTATAATATGTCTATAGAAAAAACAGCAACAACAACAACAACATCCACCAACAAGTGGCACATACTTTCTCGTATTTCTCTACTAACTTCACACACAAACACTGGTCATATCAACTTTCTTGCCACACATACTACACTCTCACGCTCTACTTGCAGCTTCTCTCGTATGTTATCTTGTTAATGTCCACTTGCCGGACATACCAATTGTGTATTATAGGTTGTTGTCGTTCTTTGTTGTTGTTGTTGTTGTTACTATGAATAAGTTTCCCTTTAGTGTTTTGAAAATTGAAACACAACATCCGTTTCATAGTTGCGCAATTTGATAAAGATACCAAACAGTTTTTTGTTGCACGCAGACATGGGTTCGTCCTCGTCTATTGTATATATATTTACAAACACAAACACATATTTGTTTGTGTGTATTTGTATAAAGAAATTTTGACTTGATGCCGGAAGTAACGCCATGCACACATACATATTTAATATATGGCATAGTAAAAAAGAAGATTATATCCTTGAAAATTTCAATAGTACACAACTTCTACTTGAAAACAATTTATTTGTACATACACATTTCTAAACAAAAATTTTATTCGATATTACTTTGTGAACTGAGTTCACCAGTAAGCGACATCAGCAGCAACAGTGCAGTAACTAGTAGTTTGAGTTCAGTGGCAGTCCTTGTAAACTGTCGCTATTAAGGAAGAACAAATTAGATTCAATTTTAGTTTGGAAAAGTTTCACTTTGAACCCAAGTATCGTATTTGTACATAATAATACTGAATAGATTAAAAATAAAGTTACTTTCGCTAATTTTTTCAAAAAAAAAAAAATTTGGATTTTTGGAATCTTGATAGATATATATTATAGTATCGGTATCCCTTTCTTCCAAGAAGGATAAGCTCTATACTTGATTAATTGATTTAAAAGTATGATTATGTACTGCACCTCCTTTTTCACTAACCTCACCAGTAAACCTGTTCAAGGAATCTTAATAATAACAAGACAACTTGCATCCAACCATAAAAATGTCAATTGGGCTCAATTCAGGGAAATTTGACAGGCTGAGAGGAAAAGCGGGCTAAAATTTATATAAGAGCAAAAGTGAAATAATTTAGTGTGTCAGTGCAAGAATGGCATAAGTAATACGGTTTAGAGTGAAAATGAAACGCCTTAAAAGTAAGAACAAAAATGGTATAACAATTCTTTCAGAGCAAGAACAGCATGATTTTTTATTCCGTTTTCGTTTCACTTTTGCTCTGAACATATTTCGTTTTGCTTTTGCTCTTAAGTAAAATTATTCCACTTTTTCTGAACGTTGAAGTTATACCACTTATCCTCTCAGCCTCTCAAATGAGGACGATTCGGTTTTATATCACTTTCGAATGATAAATGACAGGTTGAGAGGAAAAGCGGGCTAAAATTTATATAAGAGCAAAAGTGAAATAATTTAGTGTGTCAGTGCAAGAATGGCATAAGTAATAAGGTTTAGAGTGAAAATGAAACGCCTTAAAAATAAGAGCAAAAATGGTATAACAATTCTTTCAGAGCATAGTTTTTTATTCCGTTTTCGCTCTGAACATATTTCGTTTCACTTTTGCTCTGAACATATTTCGTTTTGCTTTTGCTCTTAAGTAAAATTATTCCACTTTTTTCTGAACGTAGAAGTTATACCACTTTTCCTCTCAGCCTCTCATTTAACGGATTAAGTTCTTCGGAATATATATATTATTCCAAAGCGTTGGGATTTGTGCTGACGTAATATGAAAGCGCCAAAAAAAACTTAAGCTTACTTCACTTAGAAAAGCCTTAAACTGGAATTTATTAATATCATTATTATGTGTAAATCTTTCTCAAACTAAAGGCGACATAAATTCTATTTACTAACAGCTTTTCATCAACTTCTCCTCCATCTGCCAGGAGAAAAGTAACAAAATATATGCACAGCTAATATCCTCAACTCCCGTCTGAATTCATTGCGCCTATGCAAAAATTTTCTAAATTCACAAATTAACAGCCAATCAAATCCTTCAATGCAAAATCCAAACAAGTTTCATTTTCAAAATACCTGTGTACTACAACACTCAGACCGACAACAACAACAATAGCAATGAAAGAAAAAGTGAGCTCAATAACATTGATAGGTGCTAAGCGGCTTTTTATTCGACTACAGGCAGGCAGACAGAGAAGCAAGCAAGCCAACAGGCAACACTTGATTTTAAACTCGAAACACTCAATCAGCAAAAACATTTTACAATTTAAGCCGACAACACAAAACTTTTCGCACTATTCATGCAAAAAACAAAACAAAAAAACAAAAATCAAAACAAATACAATACACAAGCAAAACTAGCAGCAACAGCAAGTTAGAACTACATGTATCGATTTCATAATACAGACACAGACTTAAAACGCACACTGTAGCTTTCATACATATTTATGCATGCGTTCGTTTGGAAAATATACGAATAGAAACAAATCTTCTTTCACAACAATACGAAAAATGGAAAACAAAAAGTTGTAGTACTAAAATCAACGAACCAAACAAATGCACTCAAATACAATTCACCAAGCAGCAACACCAGTAACAACAACAGCAACACCAGTAACAACAACTCAGCTCAACTCTCAAATCGATTATTACCAAAAACTGTGCGATTTGATTTGTTTTACCAATGTACGCACGCATGCATGTCGTCTCTCTAGCTGTCTACTGACTATATATCTGTGCTTGCCTGTGTCTGTTTGCATTAACAGAACTTCATGAATTATACTTTTCAGCCTGCTCTCTACGCCCCTTTTCTCTACACTAGTAACAGGTAACAAAACCAATATCCCTAGTTGGCAAATAAATGTTATCATAGTGTTACCACCATCGGCTGACGTGATTCTGTTGACTACTAACTACAAAAATATACAAACGTAAAATTTCGCCAAACTGATAGTCAGAAAATTTTGTTATTTTTTTTTTTTATCCGACTATCTAGTCTTTATTGTTGTTGTTGCAATTGTACATATCTCTATGCGTTTCCATGCTACATTGGTTCATCCATCAGTTTTAGTGATGTTTTCATCATGCAAACATTTGTAGATATTTGTACACTTGGATATACCTGCAAACATACATACACACGTGCACTCGGAAAGGACTGTCAAAAATCCACAGAAGCTATAGTTTTGTTTAAAGTTAGATAGAGAGTAAGAGTTCAAATTCATTTATGAAACAGAAAAGTGTAGTAAGTGGAATAGAAAGGAATATAATAAAGGGCAACAATTCAAAAAAGTAGCTAGCTTTATTATCATAAAAGATATAAATGTCATGCCTGAAAATGTTTATTTAAAAAGTTACGTTTTGAATTAATTTTTTTTTTTTTAATGTTCTGTGATTAATTTGAGGTTTAGATTACAGATTAGGATTTCATTTCATTTAGATTTTATTAGAAGAAAATAACTATTAATGCAACAGAAAATCTAAAAATCTGTGAAAAATCAAACCACTTATATTTGAATTTTGACGACCTCGATAGTCTAGTGAGCAGTGCACTAGACTTTCATCTGGGAGGTTCGGGTTCGATTCCGGTCTTCGTCTGGTGATTAATTTTTATAACTTTCTTATATTCACTACCAATATGAAGTGAATGAGAATTATAAGATAGTGTACAAGTACACACCTAGGTTGGTAATGGCAAAACCACTAAGCCGATAAAAATTTGCCACACCGCCGTTCGGTATCGGCGTTAAACTGTAGGTCCAACTATGTGATATCACAATGGGTCGTTCAGGCCTAAGTGTGTCTCTCGACAGTCACTGCAACCTAACCTAACCTATTTGAATTTTATGTAGAGAAATCAAAATTTTTCAGAAATTTCACTGCATTGAAAGAAATGAAATGAAAAGACATAGAAAATTAGACGTAAACCGTCATTTTAAAAATGTACTGCATTAGCGAGTTGAAACGCAGATTTTAGTTGCATGCTATTCAATAAACTACTTTCTTTTTCAGTTTTTGTTTATGCCTAAATAATAATTCCAGTTTTGCACCTACAAAACTTGTGCCCAATCCGATAATATCCTCTGTCCATTGAATCCCCAAGTTTCAAAATCACAATGAAATAAAAAACAAAATTAAGGGTATAATTTTTTCAATAAGATATAGCACTATTTGCTATGTATTTTTGGGAGCTGACTCTATATTTGACCACGTAATTTCCATAGCACTTTTAGTTTAGGGGTGATAGCACTATGGACCGGATGGTCTATGTGAGGTAATCGCCGCCACTTCTAACGTAACCTTCAGTATAGGAGATAAACGGGTTCAAATAGTAAAAAATGCGATTATCTTTCAAACTTGCACTACACCCAGAGAAATACTTACCTCGTTTGAAGAAAAACGGCTATCAAATTGAGGAAAAATGGGAATGATTTGGAGCCATAGAAACGGTTTCCTCATTTAGATATACAAAATTTCTTTGAATTGAGGAAATATTTTTTCTTTATTTTAGAGAAAAATTTCTAGAAAGAAGGAAATTTTCTATAAATTAAAGAAATATGTCTTCAATTTGTAAAAATTGCGTTTTTCAAATGAATAATATTTTATTTCATTATGAGAAATTGTATATAATTTAGGTACAATTTTTCTCAGTTTGAGGAATAATTTTTCATAAATTGAAGTCAATTTACTACCTTTTTAAAAAAAAAAAAATCCTCAATTTATGGAATATTTTCTACAATATTGTTTTAATTAAAAGGCATAGAAATCATTTTTTTTTACTTGTATTCATTTATTATTTTATTTTTAATAAGTATAAAGATTTACATTCATACGTATTTTTACATACACTACAGGCGTCGTCGCCTTGAAATGATCAAAAGTTCCTTATGACCATCAAAAAGTTATAAATTGAACTTTATTGAAATTTATATCTTTTCAATATATTTTATTTTTTTTTTTCACAAAATATATCAACAGCCACAAATACAACCGCTTCGCTTGAAATAGAGACGCCAACTAAAAACTTCAAAAGAAAAACAAACCATGCGCGATTGTCTGCTAAGACCAAAAGAGTAAAGCTAGTTTTTGTGTATACTAAAATTTTGTATGGAGAACATTTTTGGTATATTCGTCTCTTTCTTACATTTTCCATACAACGAAATTTGTAAAAATGAAGACATAACTTACTTCAAATTGAACACCATGGTTGCATGAAAGGAGCACATTTTTCTTCATTTTGAGGAAAATTTACTTAAACGAGAAAAACTTTCGTGGATTCGAATTGAGGAAACTTTTTCTTTCTTTTAGAGATTGGTATTTTTCTGGGTGTACCGACCGAGATTTTAAAGATCTTTTTAAAATGTTAATAAACTTTTCTCAGTTCATGTTTCAATTCAAAGAAATTTTGTATATCTAAATGAGGAAACCGTCCCATTTTTCCTCAATTTGATAGCCGTTTTTCTTCAAACGAGGTAAGTATTTCTCTGGGTGTAGTTTTCACCCTTTCTTCATCTGTGTGTTTGATTTCATATGCAACCATTCCCATATCTGGTGAGAAAAATGGTGCCCGCGGTTGTTTTTCATAATAATTTTGAAACTTCAAATCCAAAATATTATCCATATGATATCAGTACAAGTTTAATTCGTTACAAATTGGTTGAGCCTACTACCAAAAGCTGAACTGAATCGCTTCCACTAAACTTCGCTTCTCACTTATGCTCTACGAGTGTTAGCGTCATTTTGGAATCTAAGCTGCAGACAGGTTTTCTGAAGCTGATCCTTTCTTATTCCGATTAAAAAACTTTCCTAGCCGTTCTCTCAAAAATATCTATTACCCAAATTTTAAGCGATTTTCTATGTTGATGCCCGTGTGTTTTCGGTACATATCGTTGCTGAACATGAAAAATGGGTCTAGTAAAGTATCTTCCTAAAAGTTTTTTAACCGGCTGTAGGATGGATAGAAACTGGGTTCAGATCTCCAGCTATTTAATCCTAAGAGGAGCTTCGGCTGTTGGTAGGTGATCATGCGGTTCACATTCACTTTCTTAAGCATTCGTAACTGGTTAGTTTGTTCACTAGCTTCTTTGCCGTCCCTGTAAAAAAATGAAGATGAGACTGTCTATAATTTCTTATCTGCTCTGCTCTTTAACACTCCATTAAATTCTCAGGATTACTGGGGTTGATTTGATAAATATTAAGGCAACCAGAATAGACTACAAAGACACGGGAATGTGATTTTGCAGCACGACAACGTCCCATCACACTCAGCGAAAGCGGTTCGCACTCTGCAGACTTAGACCCTTCCAACTAACACTTATTTTCACCGATGTCTCATTCACTTGTTAAGGAGCACTTCAATTCTTATGAAGAAGTCGAAAAATAGCACCATGAAGGGACTGCTTCAAAATTGGAAAAGGGTTTTTGGAGTAGTATCCACAAATTACATGAGAAATGGGAAAAATGGCGCTTACTATGAATAAACTATTTTTTAATAGACTATATTAAATCTGAAATTTCAGGATCATTTTCTAATGCTCAACTTTTGGAAAGCTCCATTGCGATTTTTAATCTGATTTTTAAATCGGATTTTGGTCTTATTTTTGGACTGGTTTTTGATTTGAATTTTAGATTGAATTGTGGCCTTAGTTTTGGTCTAAATTTTGGTTTAAAATTTGAGCTGTCTTTGTTTTGGTCTACTTACGGTCTGATTTTTGGTCTGAATTTCTGTTTGAATATTGATCAAAATTTTGGTTTGAATTTGGTGGCTATTTGATCTCAGGTTTGGTGTTTTTTTTCTTTGATTTCAGCTCTAAATTTGCTTTTAGTTTTGATCTGAACTTTCGTCTGATTTTGTTCTGATTCTGGACCCAAATTACAGCCTGCTTTTGATCTGCTTTTAATCTGAGTTTTTATCTGGTTAAGTTATTTGTCTGATAATTAACCCATAATTTGCTAAAATTCAACCAACCTTCGTCCAATCGAAATCCTAAATTCTCCACTACCCAAATGCAGCTTTCTAGCGCGGGTAATAAATTATAAAGTCACACTTAACCCTGTTAAACTAAATAGCTCTTAATGTTGATACTACTAATGGTATTTCACAATTCCGATAATGTTTCTACATAAATCAAGCTATTAAAGCTAAAATCATTTATCTGTACTATATTTTCTATATCAATGTAAATTTTATCTATGAAAATTAACTTAATTCAGTGAAGTGCTAACTTAAAAACACATACATACGAACAAGCTATTAACAATATTTGTTTTTGTTATTCTTTTATACTTTTTTGACTATTTTATTTTTTGGTTTATAAAGCGCAACCAGACGATTTGAATTTTTAACGAGGCTTTTACACCTCAGATTGTTTTTTCTGCGTCTGTATCCTTTCGCTAGCTTCCATTGCATACATTCATGGGCATGCAATGAAATGTATACGTTCTACTTCACTATTGCTGTGTGCAATATATATGTATGTGTTTGTGTCTCGGAATTGTTTAAAAAAACAAAAAAACAAACAAAAATAAACATTTTAAATACTCATACATGTACACAGAAGAGGAGCAAGCACTCACACCTACAAACATACATAAATATTTCTTTTTTGTGTTTTGGACATTTTTTGCTGCTATCTACGCGTAAGCAACGATTTGTTGTTGCTGTTGTGATTTCGCATGCTTTTTATGTGTAAGCACCAGAATAAGTATAAAGTGTTGCTTGGTTGGATAGGCTGCAATGGGTGCAGAGCAGCAGCAGCAGCAACAGCAACAACAAAGTAACACCAACAACAATCTTTTGATGTTGATTAAAGTGGAACCATGTGTGTTCAATGGCAATTTCACTGTCGCCTTTAATGGAGGCATTTTTATGCATACACATACATGTAGACATTCACACACATGAGCATACGTACGTAGTGTATACGTGTTTACACACCAAAAATATAAATAAAAAACCAGAACAACATCATAACAATTTTCCAAAGGATTAAAGTTGGCACAACAGGATTAACAAGTAAAGTAGTACTCGTGTCGGTATACATACATATATGTATATGTATCTATAAACATGTATGCATGCATATGTATGTATATATGGCTTGTGTGTGTGTGTGTGTTTAAACTGTATTCATACGTTTATTTCTTCCACCCTTAAGATATTTTAAAAGTAGTTTTTAGTTACATGCATGCATCAAGCAGCAACTTCTGCCGCTTTCGGCAGCTTAATGCTTCCGGCATTGCGACATGTTTAACGAAAATTTCAGGTGATTAAAAAGTTTGAACACAGTTTATTAAAATGAGATTAACAACAACCGCAAGCATCATTGATACATACGCACACACTCAAAGAAAACGACAAAATTATAAGTATTTAAAGATTTAGCAAATTAGATATGTGCTGTTTTAGATTTTCCAGCTTTTTAGCAAACATTTTTTTCATTCACGAACTACTGAATAGTGAATCCTTTCAAATTAATGGGTGTGTTGGAATTTATTAAATGGAACAACTGGGAGTCTCGCAAACAGAGAACTGTAGCTATATCTAGCACAGAAGCAGAATATATGACACTTTCTGAGTCAACAAAAGAAGCAATACATCTCAGACGTTTTTTGACCGAAATTTTAGGTCCACAGCAAATTACAACTATTTTTAATGATAATCAAGGTGCAGGGATGCTGAGCAAAAATCCAGTATTCCATAATCGTATAAAACACGTGGACATTCGTCATCATTTTTTACGAGAAACAGTAGATAGAGAAGACATCAAAATTGAATATCTACCTACTGACAAGATGCCGGCTGATGTCCTGACGAAAGGATTATCGGCCCCAAAGCATAACAAATGTATTAAGGATATTGGCATGGCTATAATTCACAATAAATAAAATCACACAAATATATAAAAGTGAGTTGCCGTTTAAGGGGAAGTGTTGGAATTTATTAAATGGAACAACTCGAATACTTGTGTTATTGTTACTTTGTTGTTTTTGTTTTTAATAAGCCATGTTTTATATATTTCAATGTAGAAAATATTTTAAGTATTTTCAATCACTTCAAATATATGTTTTGCTGAATGAACAACTGCTTATAATTGTTCTTGGCTGCCCGACTCCATTTAATCTATCCACTACAGGGAGCGTATCTTTTCAGTAATTCTTCAAAAAAAGAAATTAATACGCAACAATATTTCTTCCTACTTCCTCTAGATCTCCTAATGCTGCCTTTCATAAATTTTTATTTTTAACTACGGAAAATTGTACTCCCCCTAATCCCGAAGATTTTTTCACACCCTTTGTTCTTCTTCCCATATAGAGAATATAAAACCGTTTGCTTTTCAAAAGAAAGAGAGACAGAGAGAGCGCTATACACTAATTCACCGAACTGACTTATTTTATTGGAACTTTTCGTTGGGATACTTTTTTCAAGCAATTATTTTTCATCTTGGAATCGAAGCACCCATTCACTAGACCGCTGAGTTGGTAGGGAATATAAATTTTTATACTTTTTACTTCGCTAGAACTTACCTCCTGTGCGATGTACCAAAAGCACCTTTTTCATCATTGAAAGTATTACTTAAGCGATTCCACTTATTTTGCTATATACGTGCTTTGAAACCAACTGCACAGAGTGAAACTTCCCAATGCCTGAACTCTGAATCCCTGTATTAGAATTACTTGGTCAATAGTATGGTAGTCAGCAGAAATCAATAACTCAACAAAAAACTCTTCAAATGTTCAACAACTGACCTTCATTATGAATCATAAAATTCATAAAGTTCTGCTAGAAAATGAACACTATGGCAGATCTAAAACCTGTGGTATACATTCAAAGTATTAACTATGATTGTAGTCAATATCACTTTCACTTTCATGTTCCTTCCTTTAATTCAATGGTGTAGAAATATCTAGGTTCATATTTGAACACTCATAAACAGTACACGAACTTCAAGAAATATTGTTCACATTGAGAAATTAATGTTCATTTATAAACATTTGTATCGATGAGTAGAGGGTTAACTGACAGAAGCCGATACAACTGATTAGAGCCTATGAGTAAGGACATGAGCTGAACTGGAGGCCATGAATAAAAGCATACAACCAATTAGAGATAATTATTTGAGACATACGACTGACTAGACGTGCATATTTTTAATATACGACTAACCAAATTCGATTATTAGTGGCATATGACTGGCTAAAGCCGAGAGTAGAGAAGATACGACTTAAGCTATAAACAGAATTGCGGCGTATCCATGAATTTACGCGGCGTAAAATTGCTGTTACATTTAAAAGGCTCATAACGCTCACCAGTGCTGTCGCTGTCACTTCAATTGAAGTTTTTCACTTCACTTTCAAGCCTGACACTTCGTCACTTCCTCTTTCAAAAAAACACTTCGGCTTCCCAGTTTCAAGGAAAGACTAAAATCGATAAAAAAAAAAAAAATCTGATTATGCTCATCTCTGTAATATTCTCCGACTGTAGTGAGATCGGTGTGTTTGAATTTATATCCCCTATAAAAAGTAAAAAGATACCATTTAGCATACATCCTTTAGTATATTCTGAGACCTTTTGTGTTTATTTATTTACCTATGTAGCAACACTGATGACGCACTGTCATATAATTTATTAGAATTTGGTTGAAAATGAAGAGGTAGACGATTTAGAAGGCGAGTGGAAGATTTTATTTTTAAATGATTTTATGCCAAAACGCGACAGTTTCTGGCTTTAAAAATTCCCTAAAACAAATTATGTACTCATTCCTCATTCAAAAAGTTTTGTCTGCGCCTTATTGTGTCTGCCACACGATAGCGCTCCACCAAAAGTTTTTTTTTTCGCAAACTAAGCACATAAAACCAGATAAATTGTGAAAATATGTCAATTTCTTATTACGCATCAAAAAACACTTCATTTTTTTAAAAATCACTTCAATTTTTTAAGAATTTCACTTCACTAAAAAATTTCAAAACGACAGCCCTGACGCTCATGAAGATGTCGTGCTGTACAATTTTCATATTCATGCATACTTTTTTGGTCGATTCTCTTGCATTTCGAATGTTCAACATGAGAGTGTTCATATTCAATTGTTTAATTAGTGCTCAATATATCTGACCTTTTCGAGCATGTACATTTTCAAAGCTAATACGGGCTGCTAACTACTTAAATTTTGAGACAAACAAGTAAAAACAAAACAAATATTTGATCATCAAAAATGCCACTTTTGCTTGCGATTGAACCAATTTTCGAAACTCGTTTTGATAGCATCAAACGCGTCTTCAGACTCATTGGGTGCTTAATGTGTTTGAGCCCATTTTGCCGTGGTAAAGAATGATACGCCTTCGGCGGTTGCCTTTTCTCATTTCTCCGAACACTTCTAGCAAATAAATAGTGGTGTACCATTCAAAATTAACCGTACGATGCTCTACTAAACGCACTATTTCCATATAACCACGAAGAAGCAAAACACCATTTGTTTCGAAGTTTTTCGTACGTGTACAAATTTTGTTCGATTTGGCTCGTCTTGAAAGACCCAGACAATCAGGTGCTGTTTAGTTTTGGGCTCTTATAGCTAGATCCATGATTAATAGCCTGTCACAATTTTAAAGCATCGTTTGAAGTATGGAAGCAGCGATTGTCATATTATGCGGTATCCAACGGGAACAAATCCTTTTGACGGTCCAATATTCATGCAAAATTAATGCATGGAAATAAAACTAATGCCCGAAAATGCTTCAATCTCGTAGTATGCCACATGATGATCTTGTGACATCAGTTCGCACACAGCATCGATGTTTCTAGCACAACAACATATTTTAGATGACCTACACGAAATTCGTTCTGGAGCAAACTACGGTCACGATTGAATTCGGAAAATCAGCAAAACACGGTGGCCTGGGATGGAACGAGTTGATCGGAGCACTGCTGTTGAGTTAATTCATGTCGAAAATTATAAAAAATTATCTCACGAAAATGATCACGATTTACCTAATCCAATTTTTTATGATATTAATTTTTAAAAACACACTGGTGTTGCCATATAGGCTCTGTGTTCGCGTCTAAATATAAGTACGAAACTCGACAAAGCAAGTATGAACACTCACCGTATTCAACTTGATATCTTGAACACGTACATATATACGAAAAGATCAAAAATCTTCAATGCATGAGTGACGATACCGTTTTATACTACCTATTTATGAATGTAATTACGTATACAGGGAACAGACTCACAAAGATGTTCGGAATAACTAAAAATTCTTGGTACATGGTAAAAAATAGCTATAAGTGTTGGGAAAGTGAAAAAAGCGTGAAAAAGTAGCAATCCAAATGAATAACAAAGGGCAGACATTTTTTTTCTTTAAATCTAATAAAATTTTCACGCCACTTGAAAGTTTCAAAGCTTTAACACAAATTAGGAATTTTTTTTAATTTTTCAGCTGAAATTTGTTTCAAATTTCGAAAGAAATTCAAAAATAACTTTTCAAACCCCTCGTTGTTGGACATATTTAAGTGCAAAATAAACCGCTTATGCGCGGACCTCAACAACCAAGGATCTGTTCCAAACTTTGAGTATGTTAATACACGGTCTAACTGAGAAGCTCCAATTTATAACCACCGAAGTTTAATGTGAAATATTGCAAACTAATTTTGAGTTTGCTTATAACGATCGCTTATTATTTTTACCATATTTTCTCTTTGAGTGTAGGTAATGAGACATCAGCAACAAGAGGTTCAAATCTCTCTGTGGTTTCTCTGGAAAATAGTAACAGCTTTAGTTTTACTACCTACCTACATATATATGTACCTAATACAAATATTGTAGAAATTGTAATAATTTTTTTCTTTAGAATTTTGCCTGTCGTCATCTTTGTCATAAGTAAAACAGCAAAACTTTGTCTTCATCCATAATAAAAAACAAAACACAAAACTACTTGCTAGTACCATCATCATAATCATCACTTCGCTCTTTTGCTTTGCACATTTATGCGCTCTGTTAAACCACAGAGTTTCGTTGAGTTTATATTCCAGAGTTTTTGGTTTCATTGCTGTTTTAACTAATTTTTAGTAGAAAAGTTTTGCACTTACTTCCGCTACTTTTATGTGTTACTCCAGCTATATGGAGTTACTCAAATTTACACCAGAATAGCTACAACTACAACAATTCGTTTTCATTTTCAGTGTTCATAAAATAACAACAACCACAACAACTTTACTGATACTACACTAACGCTTTCAACAGAATTCACTTTCGCTGCATAGTCCCTACCATTACCACCGGCTATTGGCAGTAACTACATCCAACCAACTCTACCAGCCAACATTTACCATCCAACAACTGATGACAGGCCAAAGCTTACTTGCTTTACTTTCATACACACCATGGTACACTAATTGAGTGAGAGTGAACTGCATGAATATCGCTTTTTTGCCCGGTGTTTACTTGCTTTATTGCGAAGGAATTCATGGAATTTTTGCTGGCATTCCCGAATATTTCCACCAACTTGATGATGAGGATGAATGCTGGCATTGTTGTTACTGGCATTGTTGTTAGCGTTGTTGCTGCTGCCGCCGCAACTGGCATTTGAGCTTTTGTGCTCTCGCAAAGTAAGTAAAGTTGATTATTACTATTATAATTTTTTTTGTTTTTGGTTGCATTCTCGTGGGTCTTATTACAAAATTCATTCATTGAGTTAATTTGCCAATATTATAATGATAATGTTGATGTTCATAATCATCATTGTAATTAAGTAACATCTTTATGAGGGAATAACTTTGTTAGTTTAAAAATTATTACGGATTATCTTATGTTGCACAATTGTTGCACTCAAAGCAATAAAATTGATGGCAATCAAATAATTTTAATAAAGTTTTTTTAATTTTTTATGTCAGTATGCTTTAAATAGATTCATGATTAAGAGATTAACGTTAGAAGATTGAAAAAGGTAAAGAACTTTATATATTCATATAAAAATCGAACCTTTCGAGCCTTTGTAGTTTGTGAGATATATCCTAACTTTTTTTCCTCCATATGAGCGCAATGTGGTCGTAAGCTAATTGCGGAAAAACTAATCTGCCCTCAGATTATCAAATATCGTTTCTCTATCGAAAGCTCCGAGATTCGCTTCATGAGATTTTGTCACTGTCCATAGCAAAAGCTCAAGAGACTACAATAGAATTTCTGCTATCTGCCGTATTTTTACATGAAAGCTCGGAGACTTGCTCGTGAGATTTTGTTACTATATTGAGTGGCTGTAGCTGTGAAACTACTCAATTTTGAAGAGTGACGATGTAGAATTCGTGGCTCATCTGATTTTTGAAAAATTTTCCCACGAAAACTTTGAGATTCCTGCAAAACTTTAATGATGAAATTTGGTTAAAGTCAATGACAAAAGCCCAAATGCCAATGACGTCATAGAGCACGGTGCAGTTGAGTTAAATTTATTTAAAATATTCTTGCATAAGACATTTTTTTTTTTGGATTAAGGCGTTTGGCACAGCACGAACATTTTCAGATCAAACACAAAATAATTTAAGGCTCACTTTTTTCAGCTGGTACTTTTTGATACTCCCAACAAGTTAAGTTTGATCACTAGTTTTGAATAGATTTTGAAACGCTGATTACGAATACGATGTTCAAATTTATCTACTTCTTTTTTAAAAAGTGGGGTAATAGGGACTTAAGTCACTAAATTTTGATTAGTAGCGAGGTAGAGGTCCTGGCTTATTCAAAAAAAAATTTTCTAGCGAAAATTTTGTAAGCTCACTTTGTGAAATTTCGTCACATTCCAGAACAAAAACCCTATAAGAAATTATTGAATTTATGAAAAAATTTTACTTTGTTAACTTGAGACATACGTATGCCGTTCAAAACAGGCGTTAAACTGTAGGTCAAAGGCTAGAAAATAACTCAGAATTTCATACCAGGTCCCTGTGGTCTATACGTAATTAAAGACTCTAAGTATAATCTGTTTATAGGCAATAAGACAGAAAAGCTGGTTACTCATCGGAACATGTTTCTCTCGAAAACTCTAAGACTCGTCTTATAAAATTGCTGAACTTTCAGCAGTCCCGAAGAGAGTAGTTAGATTGTAGTTTTTGTTAAGTGGTGGTTCATTGCATCTTAAAGGTTTTCCGTCGAAAGCTCTAACATTCAGCGCATGAAATTTCTTCACAGTCCTTAAAAAAATTTCAAAATTATGAACGATTTTTACTTACTTTACTTAAGGCGACTCTTACAGATTTAACTGGATCACAGAACTTCATACGTGGTGCTTTATGAGTGTCTCTTCACATTGGAAACTTTAAGTTAGATTGGCTATAAATCAGTAAAAAGATTTGCTCATGCTGTAACATTCCTCTCGATAACCTCGGTAGCCTAGTAGTGAATAGTGCACTAGACTTTCACCTAGAAGATTGCGAGTTCGATTCTTGTCTTTGTCTGATGGATAATTCTCATAAACTTCTTATATGCACTATCGATATGAATAAGAATTATAAAAAAGTGTACAAGTATAACTCTTGGTAGGCAATGACAAAACCACCAAGGGATAACATATTGCCACACAGCCATTCGGAACCGGCGTTAAACTGTGGGTCCAACCATCGCCACTGTGGTCTAATGGCAGCATGCTAGACTCTTGTCTCTGGAGACCCGAGTTCAGTTCTATGGTTTCTTATCTATCTTCTTCTTCTCCTCCTTTATTTCTTCCATATCTTAGGGCTTTGGTACAATAGATGTTATAGGTCGCACTGCCAAATGTTCGCGTCGTCCCATCCTTCAAATAATAACTCCTCTCTACAAAGATTCATCTAATAAGATTTCATCATATTCAGGATCAAAGACCCCAGAACTAATTAGTATTCGAATCTTTTTTATCGAAATCTTTAACATTCGTGTCATGAAATTTCGGAACAATTCAATTCACAAACTCTACAAAAAGTTACTTAATTATATGCTGGGTGATTCATCTGTTAGTTTCTTTTCATTCTGGAAAAAAACATACTTTTTATGAAGGAACAGCGTAACTCTTTAGTGGTAATGGAAGTTAAGTCTATGCCATTTATGTATGGAATACAATATTGCAGTTTATTTTTATCTAAAAAAAAAATTCCAAAAGGACCCCGGAACAAAGGTTACAAAAATTGAGTAAAATTTCAGCGCCATCTATGGACCGACCGATTGTTTTCACTAAAGTTTTTGGGTCGGAAAAATAATTTTTGGTCTCTATTTTGATTTAAAATACAGTAGAATCGCGATAATTCGTATCCTGTTTATTCGAAAATCTCAATAATACGTAACAAACTGTTAGTCCCTTGAAAAAATCGCTTTAATTCGTAAAAATTCCATACATTTTAGTCCCCTCGCTAATTCGTATTTTTTTCAATATAGGTTGAAATTGGTTATTGACAATCTCTTATAATTCGTAATGCAAATCAAAATTACTATGTATGGCACTATGATTTGAAAAAAATCAATCGTAGTAGACAGCTACGTTCACTTTTTTGATGGAATTTTTTGTGTTTTTCGTGGTTGACAAGATAAGCGAGGAGAGCCTTAAACAACTACAAATTACAGGCTTTTTAGAACATAGTTTTTAATGGAGTCCAATATGTGTACATACGTGCATACATATTTCAGTTGAAAGAATAATTGTTTTTGCTTTTTTCTTTCTATTAAAGATATTGAAAAGAATGTCAATTCGTATTTTTCTTATTTTATCTTCGTTAACCCTGGGATTGTATGTCCCAATAATGTTCAAAAACTCAAGTAAAATGGGAGGTATAGTTTACATTTTATTTGAGTTTTTTTTTCAAATACTGATGGTGGCTGTCAATGAGTATACATGCAGCTTCTTTTGCTATAATTTCTGGTTGCAAAGATTATACCTCATTGAAAAACTTAAGGATAATTGTAAGGACTAAGAGTCCGGGAAATATTTTTTTTTTTTAAGTGAAACTTCTTTTCTCTCTTTTCTCTTGTCCTAGAGTAAAACCAACCGGATGTGACGTCGCGCGTAAGTTTGGAATGCGACATAATTTTGTCGAGCAATGTGCATGAGGGGCTAAATATCAATATTCCGTAACTGAATTCACGAGCAAACTATATTATAAACGATTCATAAATAGTTTTAATTCAATATAACATTTTAATTTCACACACACACGCCTATGGCAGAGAGAACAATGTGTAGCGTCACCATCTTAAAGTTTATGACAGTTATACATTTCACACACAGATGGCGCAAATGTCCAAGGAATTACATGAAGATGTCGCACACAAAAAGAGTTCGTCTACAATTGTTATCGAAGTTACCGGCACAGAGTTGCAATTTTTATTCTAGCATTAATCCAAAAAAAAAAAATTGGTTGTGTATTAACAAACACAACGCAGAAGTGAAACTTCTTGTGAACTAAACGAAATACAAGCAAATGAAATTAAAAATTGATTGTGTATTAATGAACACAAGTCAGAAGTGAAACTTCTTGTGAACTAAACGAGACAAAAGCAAATGAAATTAGAAAACATAAGCCAATGAAGTAAAAAATTCAGGGATTGAAAAATTTCATTTGCTTGTTATTTGCTTGTGTTTGGTTTAGTTTACAAGAAGTTTCACTTCTGCGTTGTGTTCGTTAATTTGGGTAATCCAAACTAAAAACACAAAATAATTTTTTAATTTATTTTAATATTTGCATAAAATATTGAAGAAATTCAACCAGATTTTGAGAAAAAACTCCGAAGTGAAAGGGTTAAATCGAAATCTCGTTAAATCGAGAACCTCTGTATTTCGTAAAAAATTGCTGGTCCCTTGCGATTACAAATTATCGGGATTCTACTGTATATCCCTCTGTAGTAAAAATTAGGGAATAGCTGATTTTTCCTTGTACTGGACCGCCATCTATGGGTTGCCGATTTTGATGAAATTTTGCACACCGAAGTTTTTTTTTACCAGAAAACCTATTTTCGGTCTCTTTTTTTACCTTAAAAATATTCCAAAGAACCTCGAGCAAAATGTTATGAAATAAAAAAAAATATGTCAAGCAACTTATATTTTACCCCTTCTTCTCAAAAACGCTATCATGATGGAGGTTACAAAAACCTTCTGTATTTAGATCTAATCTAACGTATATTCTTAACTTTTCATGATCATCATTGGTCTGATTTAATAGGATGGATTTCAGCGTGCCTAAAATGGAGACTCTTAAGTAAAAATATACTACAGGATAGTAGAGTAGAAAACAAAAACTCTGTGGAGCCCACAGTCAGTAAAACCACTGAATTCCAATCGGAAAATAAAATGGAATTCATAGCTCATCTAATGTTGTCACAGTAAAAATTTTATATAACAAATTCGACTTAAAACTGTAGGTCCCTTGGAATGGATGCGAAAAACAAGTGAAAAGTTTAACAGACGTCCCAGTTGGTTTCAGATATACCCAAACACTGGCAATAAAAATACAGGTACTTAGATAGAAAAATTCTATTTATAAATTAACAAGTTTATTTCTTTTGATACAAAAAGAAGAAAAAACCTCACTAACTCTTTGTTTCCACGCACAATTTCGAAGGTCTAGATAGCCGCAGCTGTTACAATTGTAATTTACATAAAATTAACAAATACATCACGTGAATGGGCCGCAAAAAGAATCTTTTCAACAATTTAACGACTTTCGTGTGGGCGTTAGAGTGGGTAGAAAAAAAAAAAAAACCAATGGAAAATGTTTTTATAGCAATTTAATTTTATAGCATTTTACTTTTTTTATAGCAAGTAAACAAACAAACAAATAAACAAACAAAAAACGTTTAAAAGCACGTCGAGCGATGGCAGGCAGCAGCTTGAACAGAGGCAGACAGATAGAAAGACGTGGACAAGAGCTACCAGCCGGCAACTAGCCAGTCAGCCAGTCAAGATTATCTCACGTATATTAATAATAATTTCGTCATTAAATGAGGCGTATGAGGCGTTAAGGCGTGAGCGGTGGGTGTGGCGCATGAGGTGCGTCAATTTCACACAGGTGTAAACGATATGAAAACACTTTGTGCATTCGAATTCGAAGGTGTCCGTCGACACACACACAAACAATTTACCTTAAAGTCCATCATAACAAAAACAATTGCTGAAATTGAAAAAAAAAAAAAAAAAAAAAGAAAATGAAGACAAAAACAAGCAGCAGTTTTCATTATACTTACATATCAAAATAAAAGATAAAATAAAATAAAAAGTGAAAAACAGGAGGAGGGCTGAAAAATCTTGCAGCTACGTGCAACAGATTCCATTTTAACGCCTCATTAACTTGACTTCCTACCAGCTTCAAGTTACTTTTTGCGAGAACGCGTTCCTTCATTGCTGTGGCTGGCTGGCTGGCTGGCTGCTGATTTTATTTGCCGTTGTTGTTTTGTGACGCGCCGTGCACCCACACACACACACAGATACTGAGAAAGAACATGAACATAAACGTGCTACGATAGTTATAATAATTTAGCAATTTCACCGGCTTAATTACGCGCCACATTTCATTTTCCATCTGACTCTACAACAGCATCAAATATGAAAGGATGCGAAAAATCAAGGCAAAAATTTGTTGCTATTACTGCTCCCGCTGCTGTTGTGACTTTTGTTGCTACCTGCTACCTGTCCTCTGTTGTTTCCGGCTTTAGCCTCCCCTGGACACGACGATTTCACTGTCGCGCATCTGAGAATTGTGTGTGTATGTGTAGATACCTAACATTTGAGACTGAGATACATTTTAATGACCGCGAGCTTATAATAGCCTAAGCCAATAAAAGAAGCAAGGAACTAAAAAAAACAAAATAGTGAAATAATATCCACCCACTAAAGGATAACATAAAAACCTAAAAAAAAAAAAAAAAAATTGGAAGGTAATAGAAGCTAAAAATACTAAAAAGACATAGACAGTGTTTCCAGGCCATGGCCATCAGGATTCAAAAGAAGTAGTTAAAAGTAAAGCAAATTCCCCATTCACACCATTCGCCTGCAGCTTTGCAATATGTGAGAAGAGTAAACTTTTTGGTTTCTTGCTTGCTTGTTTGTTTGTTTGTCTGTTAGTTTATTGTGTTGAGGTTTTTCATTTCATAAACAATTTGTGTTAACGACACTTCTCTGTATTTCAACTTGGTCCCCTCTTGGAAACCCTCAGGAGATGTAGGTTTAAGGGCAAAGTAATTTTGTTAGCAGTAAACAAAAACTATGCAAACATCTTAAATATGAGAATAGAAACTGTAATATTCTAAGGTGAAGAAAAATATGAAAATAAGAAATTTGACCATTCTGGTATAGTATTTTTTTTTTGGAAATACATCCACATGTGAATATCAAAAACTGTGCATTTAACAAGGAATAAAATGTAAGTGATTTCATTGATTAATGATAAATTTAACTTCTTAAAATCAACCAACGAGAAGTAATAACGAATATTGCCAATTAGTTGTAAGAGTCGATGGTTAGATTTATTACCTGGTGCCAACGATCAAATTGTGATGTATAACTAGTTAAAGGTAACGAATGTAAATCTTTCTAGAAGTGCGGACCATTGACTTTCTATTATTTGCCGGATACAATACTTTTAATTCATAATATTTTTGGGAACTTTCGCGATGGTGTCAGTAATTTCACAAACAGATCTTAGATCAGTAAAACTAGTGTCAGATCTAGAATTTGACTTCGAAGGGAGTTAATATAGTTAGATTAACCCTCTAGTTCCCAAATTTGTATTTAAAAAAAAAAAAAAATCGGAATTGATTAATATTGGCGTAAAAATCATAAACTGATTTAAAAACCCAAAAAAAAAAACTAATGGGCGTGGTTTTACGAAGTGGGAAAATTTGAACGCCTAAAATTATTTGTTGTTGAATGAGCTTTTTATCAATTTTTTTTAAGTAATTAAACATTTTATATAAAAAAATTCAAATTCTCAGCTATCCATAGCTAGTTTTTTTATCTGGATAATATGACGGAAAGTATTTTATTTATTTTCTTTTATTTTTTTTCATTTTTTTCACTTTTATCTCAAATTCCATTAAAAATAATTAATTTTCCTATTTTTCAAAAATTTTTGACTTTGGCTGTCGCTACTTCATAACATAACATCATAGCTCATAATTGATGCATTTTTTTAAAAGCTTGGGAAATTTCCTAAACGATATGATAAAATGTAGCAACAGAAAACTGGAATGGTTGCAATTCCATTCCTTTTGATAAAATCCGTCTAGAGGCGGGCTTGGGAACTAGAGGGTTAAGGAAAGGCTGTCAATATTAAATATATTTTGTTACCCGAAACCCAGACTAAAAATCAGAACAGACACAAGGCTGAAGATAAAACCAAAATATCAGACCCAAAAAACAAAACAAAAATCAGATCAATAGCAAGTGCTAACCTCAGCACAAATTAGACTAATGTCCCGAATTTAGACTAAAAATTAGATCGGAAATTGTACTGAAATTCAGACTAAAACTGAGATCATAGCACTCCAAAAATTGAATCGAAATTCAAACGAAAGATCAGACCGATATTCCAACCAAAACTCAAACCAAGGCAGATCAAAGATTAGACCGAACTTTGGGCAAATCTCAGGACAAAAAACAGATCAAAGCTAAGGCTAAAAACAAACCAAAAATCACAACCATATTCAGACTAAAAACTAAACCGAAATTCGTATTAAAAATATTATACAAATTATGTCTGAAACCCAGACCACGCATGGACCTTTAGGTCCTGGACGATACCAGATAGGAGTCTTTCGAGAATCATCTCATTAGATTAAGTAACAGTTCAGTGCAAAAACCATTCAGTCAGCTGACAAATTTTCACAAGTGTCTCAATGTGGATCAATAATATTCGAAAAATTTTCTCTTAAAACCTTTCGAGATTTCGTCACAATTCAGACCAAAAAAATTTTATTTTAAAAACTTTCGAGATTTCGTCACAATCCAGAGCAAAAACTTTATAACCTACAGCCAGTTTGCCCTCTGAATTTAATAACAAATTAACATTCTCCGTCCATCCATTTTCAGAAAGTTTTGTGTCCGAAAAAATAGGGCTTTAGTGGAGTTGACCTTAACCTTGTGGACCCAGACTCGAAGGCGATAAAAAATTGAACTTTTTCAATGAAATCGTAGTTATTATAACTTCTTACAGAAAATTACGAAGTTAAAAAATTTTCTACAATCTACAAGGATATTAGTTATAACTGGTACCCCTAAGGGTCAAGGAGAAACTAAGAAATTATAAGAATTCTATAAGGTTTATAGTGATTCTAACGTAACTACGGCCAAAAATCGAAGAAATATTTTATAAACCGATAACGGTACTTTTAAACACCGGTGGTCAACCAAGGGTTAAACAAGCCCATGAGAAATACTTCCTTAGAAGATTATTCATTGTTTTATCATAAACGTTTTTTTCTTATCACTTGGTGGTTTTGCCATTGCCTACCAAGAGGTATACTTGTATTATACTTTCTTAAAATTCGCATACACTTCATATTGATAGTGATAGTGGGAATCGAACCCGCAATCTCCATGTTGAAAGTCTTGTATATTACCCACTAGAAAATCAAGGTCGCGCGAGTATTTCTTAATAGTTAATCCAGTACAAAGAGATTTTTATACCAAAAACCAAATTCTGCCTTTCGAGGGTTATTTTCTTAAACGAAATTGGACTTAGGTGATTCTAACTTTTAGTGAACCTAAATATTTCTCAATGAGGAAGATCTTTTTATTTTTTTGAATACTTTATAATAGAATTCTCGACCCAATATGGTGACATATAACTTAATCTTTATGTAAAATTCTCTGCAGAGGGAAGGGATTGGGTAATGCTCGTATTCATAAAAGTTTTGTTTGCCTTGTTGTGGTAAACAACTTTTTCTTAGGCATGAAACATGTTGGTAGTTGAAACAAACAAAGTTTACTTATTGGTTCAGAGTAAGTCAAAGGATTAATCCCATTCAGGGTACAGAAATCTGTGGTCAGTGTTGAAATCAGCGACTTCAAACTGCACTTAAGACATTGAAATCTATCAGTAACTGAATCTGATAAGTAATAATGTTAAAACAACGAGAAGAACTCTATTAATTACTGGAGTCAATGAGTTGAGTTGAGTTATGATAGCAGTCTTTCCCTAATATCCGCTGTCATTCCAGTATTCAGCATGGGCCTATAAATAATTAGCTACGAGTTTGCTTTTGATTTATTTCTTACGAAATACTTTCAAGAAAATCCAGTTAAAATAAATCAGTTTAAACTGACTGAAGACATTTTTGCTTATATAGATATGTATTTAAATTTATAATGGCTTATTAAAAAAATTGTTCACTACTTCATAAAATCGCAATTAAAATGCTAATTAATTTTATGCTATTAAATAAACTTTGGACAATTTATGCAAATGTGTATATCAACAGCAATTCTCAGCAAATTAACTTTCTAAACAATTTAAGAATCTTTATTTTAGGCAAGAAAGCTAAACAATTCGGAATAAATTATTTTGAAACATCAAGTAAAAGTAAAAAACAAATCAATTTTGGGCGACAATTAGAAAAAGACTGGGGCTAGAAATTTTAATTATTTGTAATTTATGTGTAGAGCTGAAGCAGTAAAATTAACTTAAACTTGAAAAGTAATTGTATAAATGCTTTCCTTATCTTCCTTTTTCTTCATCTTCATAAATTTAAGAGAAAAGTTATATACTTATGTAGGCATAAGAAAGAATGAAAATCCGCCACGAAATCAAATCATAATTAATTTTTTTTGTAACTCACGTTCAACCACAAGTTATTCTATCATACTCGTACTTGGGGGGTCTACATGGAAAAAGGAACTATGTGCTATGAACATATGCGGGGGAGAGAGAGGAGGAAAAAGAAGCTGGTATGCAGCAGAAAAATGTGAAAAATTTGTGTGTGAGTGTGTGTTTTTGGTGCTCTGCCATAAAAGCGCATTAAATTAATTTTTCCTGCAGGTGAATACAGTTCAAACAATTTGAGCAACTTGAGCGTTTTGTTTTTCAACGGTCTAGAGATGACTTTCCACGCTCACCTTTCCTTTTTTTGTTTTTTTTTTTTTTGTTTGTTTTTGCTTTCACCTTTTCTCTCATTCATTTTTTTCTTCTTAGTTCTATCCTTCTCAATGGTCAACAATGGTCAATATGACTTACGTTGTTATAACGCAAAAATTGCTGCATTTTTCAAATATGTTCTCGTAAAGGTAAAAAATACTTAAATGAAAAAAATTTTGTATGTGTGTGGTTTACGTTAAACTAATGGTGGATAGAATAAGGCGAATACATAGATAGGGGAGTATTGGGGAGGGAAAATGGATGAAAAGAATGCTTACTTTTTCTAGCTGTATATCGTAGACATCGTCATCGTCCACATCGTTGCGGTAAAGAAAATATTATTTCAACACTTTTTTTCGCTTTTACTTTTCTATATCTACTACTAAAGCATTAATCGACTTTCCCGGTATTTGGTGTGTGTGTGTATGTGTAGGTGTATAATTGTAGATGTGTGTGTTTGTGTGCTGCTATTGTGCGTCTGTATATGTAGTGCTTCATATCATGTTTCATTATAGTCGAAGCGTGTATCTATGTGTGTGTTTGTGTATTTATTTGAAGTGGACAGCGCAATATGTTCATGTTGTTTTTTTTTTTTTTTTGTTTTGTTGTTGCATCCTATTGGTTCAATGCTTTTATTTAATGGATTCTATAACTTTATGAGGTAATTGATTTTAGCTTTCAAGAGTAAAATACAGAATGAAGTGGTTAATATTTTTGTTTATTTTTTTACTTTTTTTTTTTTTTGTCTATTATAAACTTAATGAAAAAATACGTAGCGTTAATTAAGAATTTTTGTAATTTTCTACATAAAATATCGAGATACAACTATTAAATTTTTTCTTTTTTTTCTTCATTATTGAAAAAATTCATTACAAAATTTTAATGGTTATCTTTTATCTTTAAAAATGAAGTGAAAAACAGCTGAAGAGGTAAATTCTAAAGAAAATATATGTTCTTCGAGACGCTTAACCCTTGGATGGGCACCTCTTTAGGAGGCGCTAACATAACCTCCTGGGCCTAATTAGGTCCAGTGAATAAAACAATAGTTATTACAGCTATTACAGCATGTTATTGCGCAAAATTTATATAGGGTTTTATTCACTAAATATTCTGCTATAGTTTGGTAAAAATAAGCACCTTTTTAGAAAGCATAACGTAAATGAGGGTAATTCGGATCGATGTTTATAATTCGGATCGATTTTGTTTTGCTAAAAACTTTTCTTTGGTATCTTTTTAAATTACGTCCTTTTTCGAAACGAACGAGAATTATTTCTTCTTTCTAATGGTATGCAACACTTATTTCAATTATTTCAAATTAATCAGCTGTGAGCGAAGAAACAAAGAGTGAGCGTATTTTCATACAAAACCTTAGCAAATAATATAAGAAAACCACAAATTTTATAACAACAATAACTTTTGTGCTGGTAAGTACATTTATATAATTTATATAGGATTTAGTTCACAAAACATTCTGCTATAGTTTGGTAAAAATAAGCACGATTTTCGAAAACATACTAAGAAAAAAATTGACTTTTAAAATCGATCCGAATTACCAGCAAATGAGGTGTTTGCAAAATTACAAAATTTAGAAAAACTATATAGTTTCAATTAATGAATTAATTAGTTGTGATTTAGATATTATAGGTGATGCTTAGAGGTATTTCGGATCGACCCTTTGTGTAGAGAGTTTTTGTGGAATTTGAGTTCAAAGTTTGAATAAACTTGAAAATTTTTTTTAATTTTAGTTTAAAATTTTGCATTTTAAAATCCAAAAATATTTTTTTTTTATTGAAATATTAATTGAAATAAATAACGTTTCTTAGTGTAATACCAATTTGGAACTATTAAGTAATTTTTAGTTAAATTCAATATGAAAAATATTTTTAAGAACCAGTTTGTGTTAAGTGATTTTAATTTTTGACTACATACGTATGTCAACATACTTATAAATTTTAATTCAGAAATTGCTTAGAATGATTCAAAGAGATGATTTCTTATATATTTCATTGTTCAATGGTTACTGTTCTTGGACTAGCGGATAACAATTTTATTACTTTAGCTTGATATGATATTCGAAGATATTGAATTTTTGCGAAAATGCCACGCCCACTTTGAGATACGGTCACATTTTATAGCCCTCAATTTAACATATATACAACTGCATATCTACGCCAAATTTGACTGAGATCAGACAAACGGTTTATGATTACATAAGCAAAACACTTAGATGTGGGAATAATTTGTACGTATGTGTGTGTATGTATTTACGCACACATGCATACATTTTTTTTATATATATAAAATCCTTAAACCCCAAAATTACATTTTGCATCTAAATAAATCTCAAATTCAAAATAATTTGTTATTAATTTAACGAATACACAAAATAACCACTTAGGATTTTTTAGGCCCAAGGGGTAACTTTAGAGGTTGAGACAATAAAAAAAAAGTTTGTTGTATCAACTTATTCCGATTGAAACAAATTTTGGTTTTTTGTGCTCAGACAACATTGGCGCAAGAAGTCATGGAGTTTCAGATCAATTCGCCAAGAATTAAAAAAGATATACGTGTTTAAACTCAAAATGGGCCTAATTAAGCCCAGGGGCCCATCCTGGGGTTAACTAGTTTTATATGATTCTATTATGTCTAGCTAGCCGGGTCTTGTCGGCTTTAACTAATTGCTGCTCTTGCCAATCATATGATTTTTCTCTTTAGTTTTAACTAGTCCCACGTTTCTACTCATCGATTTCAGTTAAAGATGGAGAAAGAAGGAGAGATTAATCTTGAGAATAATGGCAGAAACGTTTGAAAAGCCAGTTCACCAGTTCACACAAAATTCGCAAGCTTAGCCCAAATTATAAAGCACTTTCGAATAAGTATAAAATAAACCAATCTCATATTTCAATTAATAAATTAATCAATAGAGTAGTTAGTTTAACCTGAAATACAATATACGAGTAAGCGCAATTATTTTCCGACATTCGGATACTTTCTGCATAAATATAAAAGCCAAGTAGAGAAATTTGTTAAGGGGTTCCTAGTTATAAGCTCGATATTAAGTTTCCAGTTAAGCTAAGCACTTATTTCCACATACGAAGTTTCATCTTTTCTTTTATTTTAATTCGTTTTTGCTGCTTTTAACCCGAAGTTTCCAGTATTTTAAATTTAAGTTATAACTCTTGAACTAAAGGGACTAAATATACAGAGGTGAGAGAAACAAACCTTTATCAAAAGCTGACAGATATATTCAATATATTAATGGTAGGTTTAATTTTTAATATAACCTCAGATTATTCGAAAACTTTTAAATTGAGATCGTTGAAGTGTTTCAACGTCTCCCTGGTGGGTGGTTTTGGCGTAATAATTGTCTTGTATAATACAACTTTATAATCAAGGCTGAGTTTTGATTTTTTGTTTAAAAATCAGTATGTATTGCGGAGGGCAATATTGATTTGAACCAAGTGAATCTACGATCGAAATGAACGTCCAGATATTTGGTGTCAAAGCATTGTGAAATTGTATTTCCACATATCACCAATATGACACCAATGACATGTGTCATTTATTCAAATTATTCGTCATTGAGTCATTTATTTATCTAGGGAGTTAATATGATCCTGAAAATATTTTGGAGCCAGTATGTAATTGAAATGTGTTGAGAGAATTAAAGTGCCAACTGCAAATTTTGAAATAGCAGTGTGAGTACTGGTCAGCATATCAAAAGTGAAGATAGAACAAAGACCTTAGACTTTAACTTGGGGAGCTCCAGTCAAGATACCGAGTGATCTAGAAGTAAAAACTTTGTATTTGTTGAAAAATTTTCAAAAAATAAATGAAAATTTGCTAGCAAATAGGTCTGTATGAGTTTATCTTTGTAAGATCTTTGCTTGGTCTTGGAATCATTGTAATCTGGAATTGCTTCCAGACACGCGGATAGTAGACAGTACAGTTGCAATTTGGGGAAGTTCTTTGACCATTTTTCCTGTTTTGAGATCACGACTTGTAGCTTTTTTGATGTTTATTCCATTTGAGATTGCAGATACTACATTCATTTCTTTATCACATTCATTTTAATAAAGAATGATAAAATTTGTAAATTGGTGATAGGATTGAAAATTTATTAACTTTTATATACCAATATAAATAAGTGTTTTTAGTTCCATTTAATTTGCTCTAGTATTTTGTCTGATATTACACCTTAAAAATTTCACTTATATGGTGGGTGGGCGTGGTTACCGAGGGACTTGGTTGATTTTAGTACCAAATACTATCGATGTTAATATAAAGAACTGAGTTAAACTGTATTGAATTTACTTCAATATTTTACTTCATATCACACTTTGAAAATTTCAATTGTATGGTGGGTGGACGTGGTTTCGAACCGATTTCACTCATTTTACAAAGGAAACATCTTGGCGTTCGATTTGGTATAAAAAATAACTTTGGGCAGCTTTTGCTGTCAAATACCAAAAAGTTCGACGTTTCAACTTTTTGATGACACACTATAACGAGTAGTCGGACGATTTTGTTGGGTGTTGATTGAGAAGATAATTGTGAAGGTACTCTTAGTCGAGTTTAAGAGCTTTTTGGAGTGCATTTTTGCATGATGAAAGATCTTTTTTGAGATTTGAAGATTTATGCTGTTGCCGTAGCATTTTTTGAGTAGCAACGTAGCAATATTACTTGATGGCTTTATTGGTAATTTAAGTTGTCTTCTACTTATCATCGATGAATGTTTTACAGCTGATGTCATTAATGTAGAAATATTTGAGACCGCATGATCAATATCAAAGCCGTTTTTCAAGGACCCTTGCAATTCAGTATGTACTTTGATATATTTACTGTATTTAAGCCAATGAGTAATTTGATGTAACGTTTAATGCCGTGTGAACGGAATGTTTCTCATAGAAATTGTTATCGACAAGTGATCAGAGGAGAGGTCTGCAAAGGGTATCAAAACCAGCTGTCTCTTTTGAGATTTTTCGTTCCCCAAATTTTGGGCTTCTCATTGATATTGCGTCTAACCCAGAAGTAAATATAACCCAGTGAACCCTGCTTGGCATTGCAGTCTCTAACTGCTCTTTTAATTTGTTCCGCTCGTACATTTCTGCCGTCGTCAGTCGACTTTGGGTAGCTAAAGTGCACTTTTTATGCACTACATGAGGGCAGTAGAAGAAAATGGAGTTGATTTTAAGCTGCTCGTGATTAAGTTTGATTGATCCATCAGAGTGTGTATATGCTAAGGTTACAACTTGCTTTCTTCAGTATACGGTACGGTATAGATACCGTATCTACGGTAATTTTTGTTACAAAGATACTATGTTGCCCCAAAGCATGTGGAATTTTATCCAAGATAATTCTGTGGTAATAAGCAAAAACAGTCTAATTCGAATTAAGATGGAAAATATTATATTATATATTTTAGATTATACTTAAATATTAAGCTATTAAAAATTTTTAAATAATTTTTTGAATCATCATTATGAGAATAGAGCCTTTTAAAACAGTGCTATAATATACCTATCAATTCAAAGCTAAGAAACTCGGATAAGAAGAAAATAAATTTGTCTATTACTCCTTTTTACTAAAAAATTCACCCATACATCACCGCAAACCTTAAAGTTTTTGAGTTTGTCACTTTCTATTTCAGATAAATCCTTATGAATCCTTATACTTACCTTTTCTTTTCTCTCATTATCTTCGCTTTTAATATATTTATTTAATAAATTTTAAATAATTCTCTTTCATATATTTTTTTTTTAAATCTTCAATCTATATTATTTACGAAATGTTAACTTCATCCTTTTCAAAATTTTTTAATTTAATTGCAAATAAAAATTTTATTAAGTACTTAAAATACATTTACCCACAGCATGAGCACATGTAATCTATACAATAGATACAACAACAATAAAGATTACAAAGTATTTTACAAGCGACTTTGTCAGCTAGCCAATTATACAGCCGGCGAGGCAAGGATTATGGTGATTTTCAGTGTATTACTCATACTACATGTAAGTCCGTTTCATGTATGCATGTGTGTTATGCATACATACACACTAGCGGATAGGATTGGAGGAGAGGGTGTTTTGGAGCTCACCTCGCCCCTTCCCCCACCCGTCTCGCCCCGCTCCTGGCCAATGCAAATTTCATTCATTTTGATCATTGGCCATGGTTCAAAAAAAAATTACAACAGACGGAAAAGTTAAAATCCCCCCTCAGGAAATATCTGGATCCGCTAGTGTACATACATGTATAAGGTATATACAAGTAGATTTCGTTGTTACATCGGCTATATGTCAACAGATTGATGTTTGACAATTTAACAAAGTCACTTTTAATCTCACTTTATCGCTTCAAACATAGTCATCGAGCACAACAACAACAACCACAGCGAAACGCAACGTGACACAACGCAATGTTAAATCTCAGCCGCCCGAAAACCTTAACCCACACCAAATGTAAGCCCCACAACAATATAGCATGTCATCAAAAGAATTTCTTAACATTCTTACCAACACCAGCAGCAACATTATCATCAACAACATCATCATCATCATCATCATTGGTAACGCTAACGCTATCATATGTGCACATGCATGTATGGGTGAGCGAACGCGTTCTTTTCATATTTATCATCATTCTTGACGAATTGTTGCAGCAGCACAGCCACGAGCAGCATTACGACTATCACCATTATCCTTTACCATCACCATAACCAGCGGAAACGATTGTTTGTCTGTATCAACGTTGTCATTGTCATTTGGTGTATGTGTATGTGTGTGGCAATGGCGATAGCGATGTATGATGTGTTGATGCGATGTGATATTATGATGCACGGATACGTTTGACCATTTGCGGCTTTTTTGGTTAACCACATGTGTTATGTGTCAAACACACATCCACACATACATAAACTATCGCTAAGCAAAACCCAACATCATTCATTTTGCCCAACATCACCAGTATCGCAGCCACCTATACTTGGCTGATGCTGCTGCTCCTGCAGCCTTGCTGTCGCCTCGTCCTTTTATGATGAACGATGTTGCTGTTTGTTGCTGTTGTTCCTGATTGAGCATATGACTTACTTGGTATCGGTTGGATGTTGAAGCCACACACACACACACACAAACACACCAACAAACTGATTTATTGAAGAATATTAAATTTTCGCAAAAGTGAAGACGGCACTCGTTCGTTGGTGTATGTACGTTTATGTAAAGGCAATCGCTGTATTGTATGCAATATTGGCGTGTTTAATCGTTTTATTGTGCAATGTGTGACGGATTGGCTAAAATGTCAATTAAACACAAGCTCAGCATACAAAATTTAACACATACATACGTTCATATGTACGTGCATGTATGTGTAATGTAAGTGTGTGTGTGTGTGTTCAATTACCACACTGAAATCCGAGATTTTTTGAAAGGTGTTGAAATATTGAACTTTCAATTGGCTTCTTTATAATTTCTCACACTTCTTGTATTTTTACACTTAAATAAAAATGTTGAAAAATTGTTATTAATTAGTTGTGCATGGTCTCATCTAGAGCTAGCCCTGTAAAAATTGTTTAGGTTGTCAAATTATGTGTTATTACTAACATTCCGACTTCACACACAAAATTTCATTACTTTGATTCCCCAGATAAGCTGTTTCAAGTATTTTGGTTATATGAAAATCAAATGTACTATATGAAAATATAACCAAAACTTGAAACAGCTGCTATGTCTATTTTTATAAAAACTACCACAATTTTCCCAATAAATACTATTAAAATAACGCCCTCAAAGGCTATATTTCACTACTTTGGTTATAGCTATGGTTACCAAGATATGCCGTTTCAAAATTTTCCACCCCAACTTTTCAATATCATATCGGATATCTTCCATGACCTATCCGATTACACAAAGCATATGTGTGCAAATTTTCCATTCCTCATAAAGAAAATTTCATATAGATTTTCTAAATGATTTGAAATGGATAAAATCGGCATTTTGCACCTTTAGGCTTGAGTATTTCGAATTTAACCTATTAAATACAATTCGAACAGAAATTTTTCGGAAAATAAAAACTTTAATTTTTGCATCTGGTACAATCCAAAATTTTGCAATACTGTGGTGACAATTCTAGATCAGCTTAATTTACCTATATATGTATTATAAAAAGGAGTAAACTAAAAAAGGGTTTAAGTTGAAATTAACTTATAACAGCTAGAGTGTCAAATAAGTTAATTAAACTTTAATATAAATGTGATTTCGTGGGAGAATTCTAAGCGATTAGTTTTGGTATGAACTCTTCAAATTAAATTTTAAAAATAAAATACAGAACTTTGTTAAATAATTCATTCCAGATATTACATTGTAAGAAAAAACTTAAGCTTTATTTCGACTATGTGCTGTTAGATCATATCAATTTTCATGTGCAATCATTCCTATAAAATAATCAAACATATCCACCATATCAAATGTACTCCTATGAAAAAAAGTGATACATCGCTTAACTTCTCTCCTTATCATTGAAGAAACAAATCTAGCAAATAATTTAAAAGTAATATTCAAAAGTTTATTACATAAATAGTGCAAAAAGAATATATAAAACAAAAAACGAAGATTAGAACTCGCACTCAGTTGTTTCATGGATTTTTCATTCATCTTTACTCTCGCTCTATTGCACTCTCTTTCATTACGTCTCTCTTGAGTTTTTTATGTCTTTGTTGCTTTCCAATCGTAGTATCAAAGCGTTAAAATTTGAACTGAGGAAAATGGGGCAAATGGGCATGGTACCTTCTACCTACCTACCTACCATATGGTAGAAGTAAAATTTTCAGAAAATGCTGTCAAAAAAAAATACTGAAGCAAATTAAACCAAACTCACTCGTTTAAGTAGCCATGTGGGTTCGAGGACCCTCTTAAATAATTGTAATAATCAGACTCCTACTTCTAATGGCAAGCCAAGTTTTTATAGAGCAATATCAAAGGAAAGAAGCAATGATATTTTTTCATTATAAGGTCTATACAGTTATATATATAGATCGGCAGAGTCTGAACTTTGCTTTAACCGTAATCTTTTCTCACAGAATTGAAATTAACACCCGGAACTCTCAACTGAAAGTAATTTTTATTTTGTTAATTCGCATGTTTGTTTTCTGTATATAAATCAAAAAAAAAAAAAATCTAATGAAAATCGAACATTAAAAAATGTTCCTTTGTTTGAACCAAAACTTCCATTTTTAATGCAAAATTTGTTAAAATTTGTGCTTATAAAAATATTGTAAATTTATAGTCATTGATATTTGAGTCGCTCAGAGCAAAAGTGAAGCATAAAATTTACTAGAGAAAATAGTTGTTGCTGTTACTTGCCGACTATAGCGATATAGCCGAGTACGGATGAAGAGTTGTAACATTATTATTTATTATTTAGGGAAGCCCAACCAGCCAGGCACTGCGACCTATTTTATGACAAAAGACGTTCAGCTGACCTAATAAAAGTCAAGACATCTTTTGTAGAAGAAGATTTTATTTGATTAGCCGTCAGAAAAGGAACACCAAAAATTCTTCCTCTGAGCCGAGCCAAGGTCGGACATTCACACAGAATGTGAGGTGTCGACTCGTCATCTTCCAGACATAGACGACACTCTGTCTCATTAGACAGACCTATTTTGTTTAGGTGATATCTGAGCCCATAGTGTCCAGACATGTAGCCCACCAGTAGCCTAAGGTCAGATTTGGGATAAGAGATGGGCTTATTTTGGGCAAGCGGAACGATAAGCGCTTTTGCCTTTCTTAAACCTGGGATAGAGTTCCAATACTCTAGCCATTTTGCCTAAGACCACTCCTCAACGATAGATTTCGTAGAGGTCCAGTCGACTCCGCAGAACGGATCGGAGCCAATGTGCTTTGTAGATGAACCTTGTCTGGCCAGTTCATCGGCGGCCTCATTACCAACAATGTCACAGTGGCCGGGTACCCAACAAAGCGTCACTTTGTTACGGGTAGACAGGCGCTGGAGACTCTCAAAATACTCTTTCACCAGTTTAGAGTTGTAACATACGCACACACACACACAATCTAATATGCAAAGAAGAACGATACTTCGTTTTGAGTTTATGAAATTTTCTACTTCACTTTTCCTTTAGTAGATTTTATGGTTCACTTTTCCTCTGAGCGCGTCATTTGTGGTTCATATGAAATAGTTTTAATACTCTTTTCTTCTTTTTTTATTTATTCAAATACTCTATTGAATGAGGATGATAGGTTAAATAATTTTAATGGTATCATGTATGCAGCTCTACTACTAGTGTACCATGACTTACTCCGCCATTTTCAAACCTATATGTACCTGGAAGATTAATTGTCCATCCTGTTTTTTCTACGATAATAAATCCAGCTCTAGAGGAGCTGAAGCCCTTAAGACAAATGCTCAAAAGAAGAATGGATTTTCTTGAAGATTTCAGTTTTTGAGATATGAGATATGAGAGAGCCTCATATTGCTAATCGTCTAATTATAGAAGTGAGGGTAACATTATTAAGAGTCCTTTCACATATTACATACATACTTCAGTCGCCTTTGAACCTTTTTCGACTACCTCCCAAAGTTTAACTATGTCAAAGATGGAATCTATACAATTACGAGGTAACAAGTTTGTTTCATACAATAAGCGAGAACATAAGCGATTGGCGGCAAAAATCTCACATAAACCTCAGGGTTTGGTGTGATTGATGGCGCCCAAAATGAAAAATTGTGGAATAATTTCAAATATGAAATGAGAAATTTGTCTTTCTGCCTTTCTTGGAGTCTCAGATTTCACTCAAAATTGTTATGCCGGTTTTTTTTTTTTCTTTTTTTGTGAAAACCCAATTTTGGTAACTATTTTTTCTAAAAATCGAAAGTCAGCAAAATTTCAATAAATCTCAAAAGTTTTATGTGTTTCTAAATTTTTAAATAAATTTATTCCCCTATTACTAACATTTTTATTGTTAGTGTAACGACGTTTACCATAATAATATTTGTAAACTCCTTTACAATTTAATTTGTTTTGCTTTCCATCTTGTTTATGTATTACTCCACTTCTTCTCCTTCCCCTTGAAATAATATCCTATTACAAAACTTTCACTTTGGCTTCTTTCAAAAGAAGAAACAGAAGCTTTTTTCACACAACAACTGACTTTCAAATCAACCAACCAACCAAACAAGCAACATTGACTTCAATGAACCAAAAGTGCCAAAATTGCACCTTTCCTACAATACTCAATTGTGTACTTGCTGTGTACTGCCTGGACTCCCATTCCCTGTCCTTGTTGTTTTATCAAAAATTTCCGTACTAAGTATTTGAAAATAAGCCTCATAGACAAAAGAAAATGTATGAGTCTGTGTGCATAAAATATTTTGTTGGTATTTTATTTTATAAGAAATAAGGAAAAACTTTTAGTTTTTTGTTTTTTTTTTTTTTGCCAAAGTGTTTTACAAAACCAAAAACTTTTAGCTCTTGACCTAACAGCTATGGGTCAATGCAAAAGTAAAAAAAAAAATAACAACAACAAAAACAAAGTTTTTTTTGTTTTTCGTGTTTTTGTTTTTTGTTTTTTTTTTTTTGTTGCTTGTGTTTTACAAGGAACCAACAACCAAAAAAATACCAATACCAAAACAGAAACACCAAAACTTTTTAATGTCTTCTGAAGTTTTGCTTCAACTTCTTATGTTTCCTTTTCATTGACGAAGGAAATTTAATTTACTTGCACTTTTTGTTTTTTTTTCTGGTTTTGTTGTCTTATGCAACATTTTAAGTAAAATTTATTGATTGTAATAATTTTGAGTGAAAAGCTTTGCATATCGTGTATAATATACTCAAAGAAAAATGTTGGTGTAAGATGTAAAAGGTGCAGTTGGCAACTATGGTTTGGGTTTTCTAGCTTTGTATACTGCATTTCTTGGTCCTTTTATGATGTTTCTGTTTATAAAATATGCTCCTTATATAATAACACTTTTCCAAAATTACGAGTCATTCTTTATGGCAACTTCAATTGTTAATGAAAAGTCCTTCATAATCTAAAATTTTAGTCTGAAGCTTCAAGGAAAGTGTTTATGACGGAAATATTTTTTCTCACATTGACCCTGAGTCTCTACTGATAGTAATTAATCAACTATACGTGCTTATGCACGGTTCTGTTTTTCAAGTAGAAATCTTCAAGGCTTAAATTCTTGCTACATCTAAACTGGTTATGAATAATAAATTCAGGCTAGATTTTATTGGAAAACATAATAGCCTGCTGTTAATATGAACTCCTGAGCACTTAGAAATCTCAGGAAATGAATCTGCTGAGCTTTTGGCCAGAAATAGTTCGGAAACTGGCTTCTTGAGCCCAGAACCCGTGCTCTCTTTCTCGTCTACACCCATCAAAACAACCGTGAATTGAAGGAACTGATGTGCTGTAGACAAACAAAGATCATTTTGCCTGACATCTCGAAGCGATTAATAGATTTTTGAGCAGTACGCAGCTTTATTTGAGTCAATTCTGTTTGACCATTCATTTCAATATGATTGGCCTTCTGTGCTGCTTATGGTTCGGAGAAAGAATGTGAAGAGACAGAATACCACTTTCTTACAGTCTGCCCCGCTTTTTGTTGGACCATAGTTAGTATATTTGGCGCTTGATTGCTGAGAGACGAATACCTGAGCTCTTTAACCTCGCAAATTTTGAAGAATAGCAAAGTGGAACACAGGATATAGTACAATAGACTTGCCTGAGTGCTGTATTCTTGAACATTTCTTTTACTGTTTCATAAAAAAAAAGTGTTCTTCAAGCGACTATAGTCACCAATTTAACCTTACCTAACCAATAATGGACCTCGTATTTAAATCTGCCAGATATACAACTGACGTTATATATGAGTGTCAAGAAGCTCAATGGTTCATCACTAAACTTGAAAAAATCTCTCTGGCTTTCTCTTTACAGAAATTACTAAAGAATCTGATCGAAAACTATTTTTTAACCATTTGCAGGTGCTTAACAAATGGAAAGTGACCCATATAGACCTCCACCAGCAATCAACAATCGTTCCTAGAAGCATCTTTGGCTTATTTAAAGTCTTCGTTTATGGAAAAATAAAAAACAATGGCTTTTATGACCATAGAAGGAGAGTCGACAAGTGACAACATTCTGAGCAAGTTCTCTATATTTTCATTGTCCAATATCCTTGAGGTTCTCGAAACCGATATTTATATAAAAAAAAAAATACTCCACCCTGCCCACAAATGAAATTTTAGCTTACAGAGTAAAACTGTTATACTAATTCTTTTTGTAGAGAAGTAGATTTACTAAGTGCTAAGTGATTGGACTTATAATTTAACGCCGGTTCCTAACGGGAGTGTGGCAATTCGTCAGCCACCAAACCAAGACTGGAACCGAACCCGCAATCTCCCGGGTGAAAGTCTAATGCGCGAGAAACTAGACTATCAATGTCATCATAAAACTAAAATAAGTCTCTTCTGCACTCGTCACATGATGTGATAACATACTTTACGCATTGTTGTTTACTTCATCACAAAAGTTGTCGTTTTTTTTTGTTCCAAGAAGTGCAACAATGGGGTTTTTAAATTTTTCATTTTCTTTTTTCAATGCACTTTCTTCACTTTTGCACATCTACATCGCCTAATGGTGATATTATTTTACAATTTCAATTAGGAAAGAATAAACTATAAACTAAAATGAACTATACAATAAAACAATTCAATAAATAAAAACAATTCCACAACCATTTTTGATACAGAAATGATGTGTTGCATACTTTTGGGCTTAAGCCTCACACAACACCGACTTGAAATATGACTTTAATTTCTTTCAAATAACTCCACTATCAATTTTCCTTCAGCCTCGAGTAAAGATGCTATCACATAAAAAAAAACCCCCCTTTGCTTTTAAGGACTCGAACTTTGTAGATTCAGACATCCCAGACAAATTTGAATCTTACATACGGCATTGGAACTATGCGCATTTTACATAATTTTATTTGTAGTATGAAACAAAATTAAACTTTTTATACACACATTCGGACATTGTGGTATCATCAGCATTTGAAGCTCTACTGTAAATCCATTTACTCAACTCCATCAATTTTTTAACAAAGTAATCCTTCACCTTGAGCAAGACATAGCCTGAAAAATCGACATTTGGGGAGTTTGAGGATCAATATATCAGCCATTATGATCATTGCACCGGAATAAAGAAACCTTTTTCAGAAACTAGAAGACCTAAACCCATTCCCTTTTAAGACTTTTATTATTTTTTTTATTATGGTATTTTGAATCAATACAATTGTATTTTACATATCCGGATTCTATTAAAGAATTTTAATAAATTTTAAAAAAAAATAAAATTTTTTTCTGATTCCGAATGTTGAAGGACTTTTTCACGGAGGCGCCAAACGAAAAAAATAAAACTAAAATAAAATAAATAAGAAATATTTCTGATAAGCAAATTAGTTGCACAACAAACCAAAAAAAAAAATTTATCAATATCTTTTATGCGTTATAAAAAACTTCTAGACGGTACTACCCCCTTAAAAATGGAATAATATTGAACTTTCCGCGACGGAAAACTAAAATTCGATTATTTTAATTTCCTAGTTTTCCCAGACTCATTTCTGAGATCTTAATTTCTGCCGATATGTTAAGGCAAAAAATTATTTTTATTATTGCTTTTTCCATTTTTTCTATATTGTTAAAATTTGTTAAAAAATATTTTTTGTTTTGATTAAATTTTTCATATCATTAGTTTGGTTTTTGTCGAACATAAAGAAATGACTGAATTTCTGGTTCCGAATATGCTAAATATTAAAGTTCGGTCAGGCATAAACTAATATAACAATGTCAATGGAATGAAAAAACGTACTCTATGTTTGTTAATTTGATCTAGAGAATCTATGTTTATTTTTGTATAAAAAGTTCTTTAAACTCCTTCCTCTCTCTCCCCCAAATTTCGCTTATAGCACATTCCTAGAAAAAACATTTTCCATTTTAAATTCATATAGCCTTTCATAAATAATACAAACAGTATGCATCAAAGTGCATAAATCTCAATGTTTTTGAATTTACTTTTCAATATTTAAACGACGAAGGAGCAAACAAACAAGCAAACAAGCAAAAAAAAAAGAAAACGGATACAGATTCCGACATCTTTAGAATGGAGTTTTAAGTTTTTTTTTTTTCTCCTGTCTCCTGTCTGCTATTAGAAATTGTCTATACTTTTATTTTTCTACACTGTAATTGAAATATTTGCAATGTAACTAAATTGAAAATTTATATACCAAGAAAAAAGAAAGGAAACCCTGTAAAGAAAAACTACGAAAATAAATTCGTTAGTATGAAAATTTGTTTGCTACCATAATACTCAATAACCCTATCATAATAATAAATAGTAAATGTAACAAAAACAACAACAATAATAATAATACCTGGATTCAAATGTATGTATGTAGGTACAAGTATTTTACAATAATAGCATAAATCTTTCGAAATGTCCACTTCAATCTGTCCGGTATACCGTGTAAAAAGATTCAAGTATTCATTGCTGGTATTGCCAGCAAAACAGAGGTAGTTACCACAGAAAGAGAGATGAAGAGAGTAAAAGAGAGAAAGCACAAAAATTTACCTTTATTTCTTTTAGTTTGTTTTTTCTTTCATTGCTGAATTTTTTTTGTTTTTTTTTTTGAAGTTGCATTGGCAGCTATGGTAACGCCATGGGCGCTAGAGAATGGCAACAATTCATTTGGTTTGGACTGTAGTACTAGATGAAAAGCAACACTATAAAGAGAGAGAGAGAGAGGGGTGCACTTTTTTCACTTGGCTTGTAACATTGTGTCCATTGGATTTTCTGCATTTTGGATTTCCAGTAGATAGTACTATTATTATTGTTGTTGTTGTTGTTGTTGTTTTTTGGTTATGCCACACTAGTAGAAGGGGGAGTAAGTGAAAGACAGACAAGCTTGCGTACATGGTTGGAGTGGGGTAAAGAATACCAGAGCTATAGCTACACACATTCGGATGTATTGCGAGTAGTGCGAGTATGTTTGTATGTATGTATGTGTAACTAGTCGAAAGCATTGCTCCGTTTAATTCGTTTCATTACAGTTCACTGAATATTTGGGTTCTTTAACAATCGGTTATCAATGAATTGTGCCTAATATGCTTTTGCTTTTGCATTTGGTGAACGCGCGCAACGATGATGTTGACGATGTGTACTGCATAGTGGGTTGGCTGGTTGTTTGGTGCTGGTGTATTGAACTGGTGTTGTTCTGTGTTGTTATTATTGCTCCTACCTCTGCTGTTGTTATTACTGAGGCTTCTGATGCTATATTGCCAATGGTTGTGAGCTTTGCTTTGTTTTGTTACGGTTCTTTTGGCTGTCATCTTTTTTTTATTTGTACGCTACACTCGATATTAACGAGTGCATGCATCACTTACTTGCTTACCTACATACTTTGTAATCACAGAAAAAAAATATGCGTCATAGTTTGTAGAGAGATTTGAATATATGTAATAATTTGCAGGGTCAGGAAGCATTAGGTGGTGATGATATTTAGATTTCACATTTTTTAATTCGTATTTCCCAGTAACTCAATAATCGGGCATTCTAGATTGAACTTAACGATGATACTCATCATAAAACTCTTCTTCTTGATTTCATATTCTTATTACAATATTCTTATTCGAATATGACTGAATGTAGTATTTTTTTGTACTAACATATTTTTGTTAGTTATTTTTTTTTTGTTGCTCTTCACGTATTGTGATACTAAATAAGTTTAAATTTACTGTTTCATATAGTGCATTTTTTGTTTTGTTAGTTTTATACAATTCTGTTGTTGTTATTGGTATTACAGGTAAGCTTCGTGAATCTCGAGTTCAATTGCACGTAAGAAAAAGGTTATACAGAGTTTGAGCATTTATCTGTTTGTTTTTTATTGGATTTTCTACTCTTATGTTTTTTTTTTATTTTATTTGTTCTGCGTTTTCTGTACTTTTGGTTTATTTAATTTCTAATTTTTATTGATGATTTGCCTGATTGCTTTTGACCCTTGTTTTTTTTTTTTCTTTTTTGTGTTTTTATATGCAGAAAATAAGGGATAAGTTTTTCCATATATAATCGAGAAAACAGAGAAAACAAAATAAAATACAAAATAATGAAAATGATTGAAATTAAATTGTAATATAATATTTAATGAGTAAGTGGCATTGAAATTAATAACAACTGGCGAAATTGTAGAGCGCAAAAAAATCAAACCATGTTCCATGTTAAACCATGTTCCAACTAAGCCGAAATTGCATAATTTCGGCAAATGGTTTCGAACGAAACTGCAATCATTCACATTGTGCAGCTGGTTTCGATTATGGTTTCGTTTGGCAGTTCATTATTTATTTCTTGTTGTAAAATCCCGGCGGCTTATGTAATTATTGCTAATATTGAATTTGAATAAAAAGAGAATCAAAATAATAAACGAAATATTTACCAACAAAATAAAAGTATATAGAAGAAAGCGTTATTTCTTATGTATCTTGTTTCACTTCAACCGCAGTCACTTCTCCATTTTGATACTTTTTCCGCCCATATTTGGGCTATAAGCTCCTCTTCCAGCGCATTACACAAATTACTTTTTTTTATATTTTCGTTTTCCCGTATTAATCAAGTTGTAAGCAAAGCAAAATATAAATGTCAGAATAGAAATTACGGATTGAGTTCATTTTAATATTCATTTTAGTGAGTACATTCAGGGTTGCATTAGATTTTAACGCGGCTTCGAAGAAAGTTTCGTTGAAACTACCTCATTTCGGCTAATGGTCGAAACCACGCAATTTCAGCTCAGTGGGAACATAGTATTAAGTTCATTCAGTTTCGCCTACTAAAGTTTATTTTTTATTATGGTTAAGAGAAATAAGCATATGAGAAGAGCGACAGAATTGATAAGAGAGGTTTCTATTAGAAAACTTCATTTTCTAGCGGAGTTTCATATAATGGAGTGAGAGTGAAAATAGTCAAGAGAGAGTAGTACATAGCTATGAGATTAAAAATCGACGAGTTGTTATTATAGGTCGTTGCTAACCAGTTAATAATAGGTCTGTTCCCGTACTTTTTGGGTAAAGTCTGGTAAACTGAGAGTAAACGAAAAATGCTCTCTCTAATACACAAAAGTACGGGAATGCACAAAACCACTTCTCTTGCACGGGACAAAACGTCAAATTTGAACGACAGTTAAATTGTTAAATATTACAAGAAAATAAATAAATAATGAAAAAATTAAACATAAATTATTCGCCTGTCTACTTTTGTAGAATCTTCGGGTTCACAATCACAATTTTCATTATTCAGAAATGGCAGAAGCTTCTACAGCGTCAGAAGTTGAATAGACAATTGCTTCATTACCTTGTGGAGAATGTAGTTAAAAATTAACTAATATACTATTAATTAATTTTCAAATGTCTTTTAAACATTTTCCATTTTAAATATCACTTATTTTTCTAAAAATTCTTTATTTATTTATAAATTTTAAATTTTCAATATATTTGCACAAAAGCGAAACAGCTGACAAATACAAAACAGCTGATTATTTGACACTTTTAACATTTTTACCCGAATAAAAAGTGCGGGCTGTTTCGTGTAAAAAGAAGAAGACAATTACTCTCTCATCTCTGCTCTCATTTGCAAGTTTTTTAAGTACGGGAAGGCTTTCTGGGCTGTTTTGGGCGAACGCGTTCACCCCCGTTGTAGTACGTGAATGGAGCTATTAAGAACCTGTGTAGCCTGCATTAAGAGCCTGTGTAGCTTTCATTACAATATTTTCTCTAAATAATTAGATTGTTTATGTAAGAATGATTCAAACTTCGTTCAAATTATGAAAAAAAATTTTGAGAAAAAAAACTCTAAAACAAACGAAGTCTTTTCCAGCAATTGAATTCCACAAGAGAAAGCTCAATATTATCAAGATTATGAAAACCATAAAACGGTTTACGAAAAATTAGGGTGTGGCTTCACATTGGGTCTGATTGCTCTCAGCCAACTTAAGACGAAAATTTTGTTTCGATTAGATGTAGACTAAAAATATTTTATTGATTTAAAAACATGATGATCGGAAAATAGTTTTCTGAGCAAAAGAATACTGGTTCTAGTGAGGGCCACACAGTAAGTATTCTGTCTCATTGCTCTCGCAACATTTTCAATTGGGTTCGTCATAGAAAATGGCCTGCTAGATAATCTGACTACAACGATAAGAGTCCTAGTGAGGAAGTCTTTAGTTATTATAAGAAATGTTCCCTATTTGTACCACTTATAGCAGAATAAGAACAAATTATGTAGGTATATTGTGAACCTTGCCGAAAAGTTCCTATAATCTGACAACCAAATAAATGATATGACATATTTGCTTAATTTCTTAGCTTTTTAGGTGCTTCTTATACTGTCATACTATTTTAGACTTTCTACCAAAAAAAAAAAAAAAAAACTGAAATTAAGACCAAATTGAGATCAAAATAAACACCGAAATTCACACAAAATTTGGACCAATATTTAACCCTTCCTTGCCCATGCTGCCATACATGGTCCCACCACTTTGGACAGTAAGTCCATCTTACGGCCAACATCCAAACCCCAATATGGGTTTCGTAGATTGCAGCTTTCTGTATCGATAGACATATATAACAGTTTTAGAAAACGCCAGCTGTCAAAAGTTACAAAATTTTATCACACATTTTTGAGTTTTGGCCAAAAATTGTATTTTTGCAAAAATTTTGTTTTCATAAAAAGTTTAACAACTCAGTCAATTACTTACCGATTTTTAAAAACAAACTTGCGTTTTACTCCTTAATAATAAATTAAATTTAGAATAAATCCATAAGTAGTATAGCTCCTTTATAAAATAGTGAGTAGAAACACCGTCAAAGTAGAGAAAAGGCGAAAAAAGTGAAAAAAATTGTATTTGCTAGACAAATATACACAAATTCCTCAAATATTCTAAAATAAAAAATATATTGTTCGAAAGGTCTAAGTTTCTTTTTTCTAAAACCGGTTAAAATCTGTTGATTATCAACCAAGTCACAGGCATATAAGTGCCCAAAGGTACCCAAAACCGGTTTTTTTTAACGGTAAATCAAAATTTTGGGGGTGTTTGGAAAACTTCAAGTACAGATTCTTGTTTTACTCGGCAAGACCTACAAGAAAAGTAGTATGACATCCCAGGTATTTTTTACTGTCGCACCGTGTAATTAGTATAAATTTTAATTTTGGTTGTTTTTCTTAATAAAGTAATTAAAAAGAAAAATAATGCATTTCTATTTTACTTGATACTGCCCAACGAAAAATATATGGCCCACTAGGTAATTTTACATTTCAAAACTTGTAATTAAGATATTGAAAAAGTCGTAGAACAAAAGTTTTTCAGAATGAAGAATGCTGTTCCTTAATATTTTTTTAAACAAAATTTAATTTTTGACCAGGGAAGGGCTGGAGCAAATTGAAAACAAAATCTAGAGCAAATTCAAACCAAAACTCAGACCAAATTCAGATTACAAATCAAGCCAAAAATCAAACCTATAATTCTGCTAAATTCAAAGCTAATTCTTATCATAATCAAGTCAAATATTCAAACTAAAACTAAAATCAAAAGCAGACCAGAGCTCAGACAAAAAATCAAATCAAAAATCAAAAACAATCTAAAATTCAGACCAAAACTCAGATAGAAAGTAGTCCAAATTTAGACTAAAAATCATCTCGTTATTTAGACTAAAACTTATGTCAAAATTCAGAACCAAATCAAACCAAAATTTAGCCGGACGTTCGATTTCTTATTTCTAGATCTTCTACCTGGCAATTACAAGCAGTATTTGGAAAATATAAGCTGAATATGCTCCTGCTCCGTCGGTGCAGAAAATTACGTTAGATTGGCATCCAACTGCCCGTGATCTCAAACAAGGCCTCGACGGACTTTTTACTCTTGGTGTTTGGTAGATTGTGCGTTTGTTTTTATTAATTTAATTCATTGTGTAGAAAAGCATAAATGAAAGCCTTAAATCTGCGTGGGACTTTCATTCACTATCTATCTCACTGTCTTCTGGGCAAATTAATTAACTAGTGAGTTAAAATTGTAGCTGTCACTGTAGGTCATAGTTTTTGAATTTAAATGCATATATAGAACCAAAAAGCGTAGCATATGGTTACTACAAAAAATCACTGTCTTTATGTATTTATGTATATACAAAACTCTATGGGTCATTAATAAATACATAACTTCAAAAAATTATCAACTCAATCTAGAGAACCAATTCCTAAACTCAAATACATTACGATTTAATTTAATTTATTCTTTATCTAATGCTTTCAAATTTACATTTTTGCTTTTAAATCACCTGACATTGCTACATTCATTATTTGTAGTTTAATTTTGTAAAAAAAATTAATTAATTCAGAAAAAGGGAATACGAAAAAGAGACCATTGCTGCAAGTATACACATTTATAGTAGAGCCCACTAAATGAGCTAAGCATGGCATAACTTCCGTTTTTTTTTTTTAATCATAAATATATAAGTCAGATTTATTGAACCATATTAAAATAAACAAAAGAGAGAACGAACACACTCGAGTACACTGATCTGAACCGAACCATATGGGTTTGGCATCTACTTATAACTAACTAACTAATGCTACTTCCGGCTAAATCGTCCGCCTCCACCGACGCTCCTCCAAATCGACAACGAAATCAAATGAAATTACAATTTAAAAAGCGTAAAAAAAATCTAAATGTACCGCCATCAAAATGCAAAAACAATGCGCGCAAACGCATATTACGAGAGTCAGAATTTCCTCAATCAAACCCAAAACTAACCAGCAACAGCTAGTAACAGCGTAAACTAACAACAAAAATCATGCTTCAGTGATATTTACTGTCAGGCATGGAGCAACACAGCAACAATAAACACATGTAAATATTTCACTGAATGTTAAGCAGAAAAACTAAGGTTACTAAACTGTCATTTATTCTGTCGCGAGCGAGCTCCAAGCTGGCAAATAAATATTTCTTTATGCTTACTGGAAATCAAAATAAATTTTCATAAATAATTCAAAACCGAAAATCAAAGCGAAAATTTCAACACAAATTAAATTTCATTCATTGATGAAGTTGCTGAAGGCTTTAAAGGCAACCAGTTTATATACTCCTGTTTTAGCTTCTTTAACTTTTCCATCTTCAATTTCTTTTGCATACATTTGTGCACCCTTTCACCAGGCAGGCATTTTCTTTAGCCCATCCATCTCCACTTTTAATATTTGTGTGTTCTTACGCGAAAACGAAGCTCTCAAAACAAAATCTCCAAAAAAAAAAGGTTATACCAAATTTTATATGCGCTCAATGAATTTCATTTCACCTAAATTCAAATTTAGCAAAATTGATGCAGGGGAAAGGGATACGTAGAATTGGGGAAATGGAAAATATGGCGAAGGGAGCGAAGTATGCATAATTTTCATATCCGTCGTTGCGTCGCATACTATATACCTTGTACCTAGTACCTTTTCATCAGCAATCTCCAAATAATCCATCATAATGTTTGGTCTAGTATAAAAAAGTGTGTGTTAGGGTGTGATGAGAAATGCAAAAATAAATCTAAAAAGTTCCTGAAGTGGGTCCGCTGGGATTCGTTCGAAGTTGCCAAAAGCGAAATTTTGAGGATATTTTGTTAGTTGAAAACCAACAATCCAAATAGCTGAGATACTGACCAAAAAAAAAGAGAAGCCTTCCTTCCCTCAGTATGCATACATAAGTGTGTATACAGATTAATGACAAACTCTTGTGTATCTTATTAGACATAGATCATGGCAGGAGTTTGCCTTCAATCTCAATTGCCATTGTGCTATACCCAGTATAGATCCAGTATAACAAAGTAGAAAGATAGGATAGAATTGTGAGGGGATAAATAAAAAGAAGGTCTCACAACCTCGAACTTCTTTACTTCACTGATGAACCTTAGATGCTCAAGAAAAGGAAGACTATGAATATTATTCATACTCAAGACATCGGCTCCTATTATGCACTTAACTATATCATGTTTAGTACATAAAATAATGTCTGAAATTTTTGCCATATTTATGATAAACAATTTTGAAATTTAGGGGCAATAATCTTATTTACTTTTCCTGACGCTTAACTTTATGTTAGTGATCAAAAGCCTGAAACCTGGAAAGGCTCTCTAAAAATATTCACCTCAGGGAGACGGGGACGTGGTAAAGTGGAACTCTAACCTGGCTTCAGCACCCTCCCCCTATCTTTTGGATATATCAAATATTTGTATTTTAAACTCATTTAGATTTCTTCAATCTTCTTCTTTTTCCCCATTGGAAATTAGTTTATATTCCGTGGGAATGCGGGAAATAGAATGCCGTACCATGTCATAGCTTCCCCCTCGGTTTCATTTTTGGATCTCCTCTAATACTTTGCTGGACATGGAGCAACAATAGATTCTCTGGCTCGATTCCCAACATCCCTTACTAGTAAATTCCATTGGAAAGCTGTTACTTAAACATTACTCATCAAAAAGCTTGTTTGATTTCCGAAAGACTTAAACTTTTCAACCAACCATAATTTTCACAACACCCTAAAACATGTGTTTATTGTATGCAAAGAAGTTGTTTAGATAGATTGGTACAGCGAAGCACTGACTGACAGACCGACCGACGGAGAAACACTTTTTTTGTATGTTGGGTGCACGGTACTGCTGGCTTCAGCCAACGAAATTGCAAAGTACTGGACTTTCAACCACCTTCAAAGAAGAATCTCTGCGTAAATTGTGTGCAAGCTAAAGGTTTATCGCGCTGTATACATATTTGTGTAGTATGTCCAAAAATAAAATGATGAATTTCCATCCTTTCACGGATGAACTAACAGCTGGTATTGCTTTAGCGTACATACATTCTATGCCACTGCTGTGCTGCCACACAGTGTCACGCTCATTGAGCAGCAGCAGAGTAACAGAGGAGTAGAGTAGAAGAGCAGCACATACAGCTCACAGTGATTTTGTTGTTGTTGCTGCTGCTGCTGCTGCTATGATAGCACGACAATACCCATCAATGGATTTTGATTTTTTTTTTTCTTTTTTGATATTTTTTGTTGTAATCTGTGAATATAGCTGAGTTTATCGCTTTTTACTCAAGCTCAAGTTACCTATGAATATTATTGCTGATATTCGGGTGCTGCTTCTGCTGGCTGCGTATACACGAGCGCGCACACGAATGACGCTCGTTCACGAGCAATTGAATAAAACGAATGAGCCAGCGACTAACTGTGATTTTGCCGAGTTGCCAACAATTGAACTTCATACGCCAGCAAAGCATCGAGTAGAGTAAAAAGCATCGCTCACTTGCTCGTTCGCTCATTCGGTTTCGTTGTTTTTCATCTCGTCGTCGTTGTGCTTCGTGCGCTGTCATCATTTACTGTTATTTCATGTGATATACCTACCTATAATTTGTTGTTCTTGTTGTTGTGTAATATTTTTCGGTTGCCGCCAACATCCTCTACATCCACCACTACAACTACAAAATTTTCTTCTTTGATTTCATTTTATTTTACGTTTTCTTTTTTTTTGTTTTGTGTGTTTTCGGTTGGTTTTTCGAGGGTTGGAAAATTATTTTGGAAAATTTCGTTTCATTTTGTTGTATTTTGTTGAATTTTGTTGGTTGTCGTTGTTTTCGTTGTGAATGAAAAACATTTGTTGTATCATTCGTTTCGTAACGTTCAAGGCGGAAGTAACAGCCAAAGTGCGATGAACGGATGGATCGTAACTCGTCATTCATTGTACGGAAAACTTGCACACTTGGGTTGACGAAAATAAACGTTGGCTTGATTCAAATAGTAATAATAAGTAATAGTGCTTGGTGTTAAAGTTCGCGCGCCAAATTTAAAACTCATCATCATCACTAGCTAGTACTTCGTTTTGGACAAGTGAATCTCAAATTCGGCTAAGAAAATCGAAAAAAAAAACAAATCAACTAAAGCTTCGAAAACGAAATAACACTAATTTAAGCAACAATTGTCGTAATTTCATTTCGATTGTTGGCTGTTTTCAGTTTCTACTTTTGTTGTCGCTCGGTCACACACCAACAGCAACAAAAATAATAACTAATGATTGAAAAAGTAAATTGCCACAGCTGTTGCTAGCTGTTGCTGCTGCCCAGATTGGCATTTGCCGTTCCATCCGCTCTCCAAATTCGCATTAAATGTAATTCAAAAATAAAAACAAAAAAAACGCCTGGCTCAATCTCTAAATAAAGTAGAAAAAACAGAAAAACATTTTGTGTACCCACCACAAAGTGCCAAGTGAAATTTGTATTTGTCGCGTTTGAAATTATCGTGTTCTGTTGCAATTACATCAGCGTTCAACAAAAAAACGATGACTTAATCTACATAGTTTAGTGTTGTTATTGGCCGGCATTGTAGAATTGTTGCCTACAGTCATTTAGCTCATTGCTTTACTGTTCGGCTGTTTGCCTTACATTTTGTTAATTTGCACTTGAAATGGTTGACAAAGATATTAGAAATTGCAACGAGCAATTTGTTAATTAACTTAATCAAATAATGAAACTATATATACTTATACATATACTAGTTTGCTGTCCTATTTTTAGGTAAGTTAATAAACTTTATAAGATATATACAATGCATTTACAATAATTTATTTTTTATTTGTAATTAAGGCATTCACTGTGAATTTTCTGTCTTTCTACGCAATATTCAGTTTATTTAGTAGATATTTTATGTAAACTTACACTGAGGAACTAACTCTACGAGATTAGAAATAAATGACCTTACCGGTGATTTACTTAACTTGTTTGGACTCACTACTGATTGGTGTTCGGAACTAATACGCAGGGTGCACTATAAAACTACAACAAAAACAATATCATTTTAATCTTTCACAAGGATAATTGCTTTAAAACTGTTGAGCTTATGTGATTTTGACGTTTAGTAACCCCAACCATTTTTAGATTGGGAAGATTTTTCTCGAAATCATTATGATAGATTTCTCTGCAGTTCACCCAGTATGATATTGTATGACAGTGACTCAAAAAGTTGTTCACGTAATGAAACATTTTTGGGACACATCGAAAAGTAGCCATCAAATCGAAAAGTAGCAGCACGGAAAAGTTTCTACTCATCTCGATGAAGAAACAGCTTTTTAAATCAGGTAAAATTGATAAAAAGTTGTAAAATTGTCTCACATATGAGTTGTGAGGCGTATTACAAACGTCAAAGTAAAAAAAATCCGAAAAACAGGAAAATTAATTATTTTGATTGAATGAATTGAGTGAAGAATGAAAATAAAATAAATAAAATACATCCCAACATACTATCCACATAAAAAAGTATCTAGGAGTAGCTGGGAATTCGAAATTTTTATATTAAATATTTAATTACTTAAAACAATTTGATAAAAATCTCATTCAATAACAAATATTTTTAAGGATTCAACCATTCCTACTTCATAAAACCACACCTAATAATTTTTTGTAAGGTTTTAAAATCGGATTTATTCTTTCCACACCAATATTATTAAATTCCAATTTGTTTTTAACTCTATCAAAATTTGAAAACTAAAGGGTTAAGATATATGTATTTTGAAATTAGTTAAACTCTTCTCTTTATGCACGTACAAATCGTTTTATGTATTATGGTCTTTATTCAAAGATTTTCATCAGGCTACTGCTTTCCACAACAGAATCTGGTAACATACCAAGGCTTCATGGAACTTCTTTCGGTTGAAAACCTCACCTCAAGACAATGATTTTATTATAAATTAAAAAATTACCCACCTATTTAATACGATTTTCAATATTATGCTTTCTTATGGCAAAGATAATATTATCTACTAGATAGCTAATACAGTAAACGACAAAAACATATAACCAACTCATTAATACATAAAAGCTGTTTTTTCACTTTCCATTGAATATTAACCCAGTAATGCCTAGCGGTGCCATATGGCACCTTGTCGCTAAGCCGTTCCTGAGCTTGGTTCAAAAACAATTTTTTCCTCAAGTTCCTTTTTTGATCTATCCCACTTTGGTTCCCGCTCGTCCTTAATTGGTTAAGGTTTCTGTTATAGTATAATTTGTTTCTGTTTCTAAGATTCCAGCTGACCAAAATTATTTTTTAAACAAAATCGAATTAGCGTCCCGAGATGATTCCTTTGCAAAATGGGTGAAACCGGTTCGAAACCACGCCCACCCACTAAACAAATGTAATTTTTAAAACGTCATATCAGGTAAAATACTAAAGTAAATTCAATACATTTTGATACACTTCTTTGTATTAGTATAGATAATATTTGGTACTAAAACAAACCAAATCCTTCAGTAACCACGCCCACCCACCATATAATTGAAATTTTCAAGGCGTGATATCAGGCAAAATACTGAAGTAAATTCAATACAATTCGACATACTTCTTTACATTGGTATAGATAATATTTGATACTAAAATCAAGCAACTCCCTCGGTTACCACGCCTACCCACCATATAAGTGAAATTTTCAGAGCGTATTATCAGGCAAAATACTGAAGTAAATTAAATGAAACACACTTATTTACATTGAAATATAAAATGTTTGGTACAAAAATCAACTGAAGCCCTCAGTAACCACGCCCACCTCCTATATAAAAGAAATTTTCAAAGCGTGATATCAGGAAAAATGCTGAAGTAAATTCAATACATTTCAACATACCTCTTTATATTTACATAGATAATATTTTGTACTAAAATCAAACAAATCCCTCGGTTACCACGCCCACCCACCATATAAGTGAAATTTTCAGTGCGTAACATCAGGCAATATACTGAAGTAAATTAAATGAAACTAAACACACTTATTTACATTGGAATATAAAATGTTTGGTACAAAAATCAACTGAATCTCTCAGTAACCACGCCCACCTCCTACGTAAGAGAAATTTTCAAAGCGTGATATCAGGAAAAATACTATAGTAAATTCAATACAATTCGACATACTTCTTTATATTTGCATAGATAATATTTGATACTAAAATCAACCAAATCCCTCGGTAACCACGCCTACCCACCATACAAGTGAAATTTTCAAAACGTGATATCAAGCAAAATACTAAAGTACATAAAAGCAATAACCGCGACACACTGATTTACTCCAAAATTTTTGCAAACCAATTGATGATAGTCTACTTCAAGGGTAAATAATAAAAATATAACGAGGATTCACGAAACCAACAACCATAACACAACATATATGGAAGGAAACCCTCAATTTTTAGACATATTTTAATTCAAAAAATTTTATATCATTACTACTTGTAATACCTGAAGTTTAAGGCTCCATCATCCAAAAATTATTCAAAAATGTTTGTTTTTCTAAAATTTCTCTTCAAAATACTGAAAAAATTCATTTTGCGATTGCACGCAACCAATAACAAAAAGACCGCAACTTTGACAGCTCATAACCAAAATACTAAGACAAATAAGACAATAATTGCAAATGAAGCAGAATTTTATCATCTTTTATCCGATACCCAAAAGTTCTATATACATCAAAATTAATTTTTCTGAATTTTGGCTAAAAAATCGAGTTAAATACCACAGTGTGCGGCGGATCATAATATTAAATTTTTAGATTATTGAATTTTCGTTTTGGGAGGAATTAAGACTTAGTTTTAACTTTTGTTGTACACATGGACACAACTCAATGTCTGATTAGCATTTGACATAAGACCATAAAATTAATACTTATTAGAATACAGTTTCAATCACAACTTACTTCTACAAATGATCTATCAAGGTTAGAGCATACAAAATACTAAAGTAACCAATCATACGGCAATCATACCGTAACTAGAAAAACTATTTAAAACTACATATGCTATACATATATACGCACCACATTTAATTTATATATGGTAGAGAATGCTATTGAAAATTAATTTCCTTTAAAATTTTATATATTTCAAATGTTTTTCAAGTTGAGTTCATACGCTACAAATACAATAAGGAAAACTAAATGAGCTGGCATTTTATCATAAAAAATAATAAGTCATAGAATTTAAAGAAAAAGTGCAATTTCAAACAGTAATTTATTTGTGCCAACTGCTTAAACTGCATCTACTATAAGTATGAATGTAATTTAACGTTCAATCGTACTTCGATATACATATGTATGTAAGTATGCACTAGCATAGGCAATTAAATTTTAAGGCGTCTACTTTGATGATGACGATGAACCCATTTAATCACCTAACTAACTATGAGTACTAACTAAATGTGTGCAATGATGAGCATTGAACGCGCTGCTCAACTACGGATGCGATATCGCCTGCAATAGACCGTAACATATACTGTGAGTCGGAATTGGAATCGTAGTCGTTGGTAAACTCAACATTTAATTGTGCAGCAACTATAATGATGATGATGATGATGATGGCGATGCTATTCTTGTTGTTGTTGCTGCTGTTGCAGTTTGTACTGATGCTTCTTTTTTATTGTTGCTATAACTATTTTACATGCGATAGCTGCCAAGAGACAACAGCAAAACAATTGTAAACATTAATCCAACTAAATGAAATCGTTATGTTTTACACGCCACTTTTGTGCACATCAAGAATGCCAACGCATTTTTTTCTTTCTCCCCGATAGCCCTCGAGAAATTCCCCGATTTTCGATCGAATTCCCCGCATCGATATAATTTCATATTTTAACAGCGCGACACGCACTTTCCATACATATAAACATTTTACAAAAACGAAAAATTATCTAAAATTGACCTCAATGAGTATTTTATTAAGGCGACCCTGAACTTTCTCGGTCCAAAACTAAACCAATTTTTACGGGACTGGTAGATTAATAGAAATGTAACTTCTGACTCCGGAATTCTTTTGGCACATGGGAGAATTCACTTTAAGGAATCCCACTCTCAAAATCGATCCAGCTCAAGCTTGCATAAAGTTTAATCCTATTGGGTAGTAGTTGCCACACCAAATTTGAACGCGATGTGGTGTTTCGAGTTACTAGACGTTCATTTTGATAGATAAACAAGCGTAAGCCCACTGTTGGGCATCAAAGTTTGCAAAGGAGAAGACATGGGCTCTCTTTTGACTCAAATAAAAAATGGCAGAAACCTTGTTTTGAAAAAAACGGGTTTAAACTTTTGATTATCGGTTTTAACATATAAAATATATTTCATCTTCTTTATGATGGCCGATCGTAATTTGTAAGTTAACAGATTAGTCAGCAAGGATTAAGAGTTATTAATCAGGAGGTGCTGGACTGAGGCATAGCTATCAGAACGGTCGAAATGGAAGACGAAGCGCCGCGTCTCTCTGAAATTTTCACAAAATACTTTCGAAATATAATACTTTCAAATAACACTCTTTTTTAAAAATCGATTTCTCCAAACCAATAAATCGCAGGGCCCACTTATGAAAAGACGAAGATTTTAAGACCTAAAATATGAAATATTGCGGTAAGTTAATCGTTTTACATTACATAAAATTTGACAAAAAATATTCTACAGACTTTTATGACTAAAAGCTGAACGACTTCAAATTCCCCGCAAAAAACAGCTCATCCCCCGATTCCCCGTACCCAGTAAAATTCCCCGTAAATCGGGGAATTCCCCTCAAGTTGGCATCGCTGGTGCACATACATACTATTTTTCGCTTGCTCTCTCTCTATATCTATCTGTCTCACTCTTTCTTGTAGAATACTCTCACTCACACGCCCCTCTTTTTTAGCACGCTGCTACTATACAGCAGAGGGAGAGTAAAACTTACTGTTGTTGTTGTTGTTGCTTTCTTGACTTATTGGCGCGCACTAATTTGAATGTGAATAACTAATTTTAGAAATGGTTTTTATTTGATTCGAACGTAGTTAATGCAAAAGCGTAAATTCATGTACATTTCAATTCAGAATAGAAAGACAGATAGGTAAATAAAAAGTTAGAAATAGATATAGATTGATAGATGAACGAGTTGAATAACGGGGGAAAAACAAAAACAAATCACAAAAGCTAAGTTCAACATCATCGCATCGATTAATCGATGTGCAAAAACAATTAAGTATTCGATTGTTCGTTCTAGTCAAATTCGATCAAACACAAAGCGAACCGAGTGGGTATGTGTGTGTGTGTGGGGGGAGAGTAAGCCCAATATGGGACTGTATGTGTGTATACGCGCATGTGATTCTGTCTATTTGAATTTAAATTATCCAAGTGATGTCAGTCTGTCTGTCTGTCTTTCTGTCTATTTGCCTCTACTCTACATATGCTAAAAAATGTTTTCGGTCTCCAGAGTACAATAAGCTAAAACTTAAGTGAACAATTTACAAGCACAAGCATATTGTGGCAAAGAGAGTGAGTGGGGAAGCATGGTTCTGGGAATTTCGATGTCTTTCTTGCATTCGAGGGAACACTTTGTTAAATACTTTTGGGCATTATTGTATATGTGTGTGAATTAAGTTGTTGTTGTTGTTGTTTTTGTGTCTGCTATGCTATGCGCTGCTTTTAATATGTGGAATTTGAATTTGTTTTTTGTTTTTTTTTTTTTTTGTTTTTACTTCATACCATTTTAAGTTTAATGTAATGCAGTTGAAAGAATTTTTGTCAAGAGACAAAAATACAATAAATATGTGCATATATGAAAAGCAGCAATGAAGTGCATTCAATGGAAACTAATTTTACAAAATAAGCTTTACTCAACAAAATATTCGATTCTCTTTTTAAGTTTGCAAAATTTCAAGATTTTCTAGTGATTTTGGAAATACCTCACCGATTCCATAAATAAAACAATTGGAATGACTTTAAAATCGTTAAAAGCTAGTAATCTTAAAGACATCGACCTCGAGGGACTCGAGTTTTCCGACCGCGTCAAAAAAAGCGAGAGTGAAATAAAATTGTTTTTAAATGGCGAATCTTATCAAATAAAGGCACCCACTGAGTGTTTTAGTCTGCGCGAGGCGCTGAATAGTCTTGCCAGTTCATATGAAACAAAAACGGGTTAAAAACTATCAAACTAAACTTAAAATGGCAGCCGTTTGAAAAAAAGACAATTTTTCGCCCTATCTTTTTTTTTGCTTCAAAAATAACAATTCAAAAATTTGTCTGTGTCAATTTTCGACAAAAATTGTTTTCTGACGTCCCCGAAAACCAAAATTCCTTAGAGTTTGATAGAAATCGGCTCATTCAGCGTACTGAAAAATTCCAGAAAAAAAACATTTAAAAATTAATGTTATAAAGAATCCAGCTGGCGAATGCTGCCACTCAACAGACTGTAAATTATAAAATATTTTAGATATGAAAATATTTGTTCACCCACCAAAGACTTTAAAGATAAAGGAATTTTTCATCGTCATGATTGGGCACCTCCCCTTAAATTACTTTAGCTCGGAATAGTTTTTAATATATTCGATTTTGGGGAAAGCATAGCCAAATGTAAGGCCAAAACTGCCATAGAAACAAAAACTATAACTTATAGAAAATTTTTCGATTTTAGATTCTGAATCAACATTTGATACACTTCTTCAAAATTATCTTTAGCCCCGGAGCAAAGACCATCAACAATGCCAACATACCTTCCAGCTGTTGTCAGGTTAACTACTTAGTTTCGCGCTCTATCTTCCTCTTTCAGTTTTCACTCGGTCTTCTAGGTAAGGTAACCTGACACCTGTGTCAATGGGGTTCAATCCATTGCTCCTCTTGTGATGCTTTCTATTCACTTCCACTTCTGTCCAGACGTCTAAGAGTTATACAAAATTCAAAGTACAATTCGAAGACAAGAGATCAGAAAGATCTCTAGACCCATTTCAATATTGTTTACGTTATCTCACAAATACAGCAACAGCGAGTTAGCAGGACAATTTTTTCAGCATTCAAAAATATGAAAATTGGTTGATTTTAATGTATAAAACTCGGAAATGAAGTCTAAAATCGAATTAGAGTCATTATTTTCGCTCGAAGTGAAAAGAAAAGTGGTCCATCAAAAAGCTTGTAGTCCCGAGAAAACAAAAAGTTAAAAATTAATATGTATTCAAATGGCATAAATTTAAAATATAATCAATTCCCTTTCTAATACTTTTTTCGACTCCAACAAGCAATTATAAATATTTTCTTTATTATATTTTTAGTAGACTATGAAAATTAAATCTAAGCGATAACTTTTCAAAGTCTTGAATACTGTTCCATGTTTTTAGTTAATTTAGGTAATGTATAACAGGCTTAAGGAACGTATATATGTAGTCATCACAACAACAGTGTATACAGAGGAGGGCAAATCGGAATCCGCCACGATTCCTCTTCAGTGATCTTAATGATAGTTCTTAGTCTTTCAATATCCTATATAAGCTACTAATATTAGAAATCGTAACCCAGAATTGCTGATTTGATTCCAAATATCTTCACTGAATAGAGATATTGAAAGAAAACTACCACTACCGTTCTTTTATTTTCTTTTAATAATTAAAATTATCGCAAAAAATTTGAATATCACTCGAAATCTGACCTTCAACTGACTATAGTATAAAACGAAACAACGCACAAAGTACAAAAGCTGCGCAACATGCAGCTCTGGTATTCATCTATCTACTGAGTGGCATAAATACACATAACAAATTTTTAAAAGTCTTTTAAATTGTATCAAGCGGTTTCCCACCTGCTAGAGGGTTAAGGTGGCATTTGAACTGCTTCAAAACTGTCGTCGCTTTAGTTTTAGAAACTCCAGGCAACACATAGAAAGTCCTTACAGTTTACCAGTTAATACATTGAGGCAGCTATCCAGACCCCAATGAAAAATCTACGAATAAGCAGAGGACCCTAGAGGTAGCTCCCAATAAAGTAGTATTGTTGGATGCTTAGGGACTAGTCAATTTACCGCTTCACCAGATGATTTCTGACAACCATTGCATAGATCAAAAGCACTATTTCAGTATAATAAATGCACTAAGACAATGTTCGCTTTCCTATAGCAAAAATCACTTGCAAATCACCAAGTGGAAAAATTCTAATGGGATAAAGTTGTATTTCCGTCTTTTTTAATTCGACCTAAAACTTTCCAACAATTTCGATTTTGAAATGATGTTCAGTGCTAAGTCAAAAACTTTTTTGCATCCAAAGTGCAAAGAAAATTCATAAATTATCGTAGGAAATTACATATCGCTTGCTTGCTGCAAAACTGTCATAAGTCAAAAAACCAAATATTCGAGAAAATCGCATTTAAAGATAAAGGATTAAAAAACAGTTTATTCTGTATACATAGTTTGAAACTTTTCTTCTTTTTTTGGAGTAAATGCCATTTAAAGTTTTCAATTATCTACTAATTCGCTGAATGCTATTATGACAAAAAAAAATTTTTGCACAAGGTTGAGCATTAAATATCAGTTAGTTCTGCATATTTAACCCGAATTTTTATTTTTTTTTTTTATTTTTTTATTATGACAGTCTTGCAGCAAACGAGCGATATATAGACGAAAAATTGGTTGGAAAATATATGAAGTTTTTATCAATGGCATGTAGTAAAAAAACGCACATTGTACTTTACTCACACTTTATATTTCAACTTAATATATAAACAAAAAAATTTAGATATTAATGCAACAAATTAAATTTAAAGAAATCTAAATAAAAACAAAATGAAGCAGAAGATGTCAAATTTTAAGTTGATGCTTATTCAAAGGACTGGTATGTAATGGCAACAGTTGCCCTCTACATATCCATTCAAATGCATGCATACATACTTGCACACATATTTATGTGCATACGTACACTTAACATTTTCAAGGTAAATTAACTTATTGTCTACTAAATGTTGACAACAATACTTGTATGACAATTGTCTACATAAATGTAAAAGTGTGTTTGAGTGTATGAATGTATACGCCACAAGCGCATACAACAACAACAACAACAAATACAAGTAGCAACAAGTACAAGTTGCTGCTACTGCTGCTGCTACTTGGTATTATCGCATACATCAATCGCATTTCAACTAGAAAAACAATAAACTTTCGTTGCATGCATCCAATGTATCGTTGTAGATATGTAGATATAATGTTTTGTGTTGTTGTTGAAAATGTTTGAAGTTTGAGTTGAATACAAAAGCGACAACAGCGGAAGGATATGAAACACATATCAATTTATATGTATATAGATGTAGATGTGCAAGTATAAATGTGTGTGTATGAGTAACCACATATATCTACTTACAATTGCACTCGAAACACAAAATGTGCATGCAACATTCGTTGTTGAAGTGTAAAGTGAAGCGTTTGTGTGTGTGTGTGTGCCTGATGCTGCCAGCAAACTGACATTTCTCTCACTCTCTTTCCTCTTTCACTCCCTTTCTCTCTCTCTCTCTCTCTAGTACACAATAGTAGTCAAAACAATCAGGCAGACAATCAGCAGCAACAACAGCAACAACCACTCATACATACCTATGTTGCAAGCAAGCATAGCATTGTTGTTAACAGAAACAACAGCAGCAGCGACAACAATAAAAATAATAATAATAATGATGGCAGAAAAAAAGGCAAAGAAGTAGCAGCATGTAAGTGTAAGAAGCAGAAAATATATTTCAACTTTATTTGATAGAATATGGCAACATTATATAGCATACGAATGCAAGTGAATGACTGAACGTGTGAGTGTGTGTGTGTGTGCAAACGGAAGGTGTCATTCATGCCTACTGTAAAAGTGATGCATTCATGTGTGTGCAGTATGTGTGTATGTGGTAACACGCACACTTCCATTTCTGCCGCTTTACTTTTTTCTTACCACTCGGTATATATCAATAACTAAAGTTGGTCGTCATACATGTCGTCATTGTCACAGTCGCTAACAGTTAGCATGCGTACATATGTGCATATGAGTATCTATCTATTTTTGTCTTTCTGTCTGTCGATTTTTTTTTCTCTGTTTTTCTATCTGTCTGTCTATCTAGCTATCATAACTTTTGTGTTGATTTGGCACTTTTGTCTTATACGAAAACTTTTGCTTTCAATTTTAATTTTGCGCTTTTGGTTATTTTTTTTATTCTTCTTTTTGCCTTTTGTGTTTCAGTTGTCTGTCATTCAATTGTAAAGTCACTTTTGTTTCAATACATTCAAAAAATATCATCAATGAGTTTGAGCTTATGATGAGGCATATGAATGACATTTTGTAGCTTTTGTTCATTACTTACATATAAGATAGATAAAAAGATTGATAAAAAAGTAACCTACCTATTAGTGAAAAAAAAGATGTTCAAATTCCAAAAAAATGGTGTTAGTACAAAATTTTTGAGCTTGCTTGAATAACTCGCCAAAATCGGCTTTGATTCTTTTTATTCGAAGCAAATATCATTGATAACTAAGGGATGTGTTATTGTTAGAAGTAGGAGCTATATCTATAATGAATACACTGTGTTCGAATTTAAAAAAAAAAAAATTTTGTAGCAGACGGAAGAAATATCGTTTCTAACTAATTCGGGGTCAAGGAGTTCAGTGGTGATAACCGTTTTTCCCCTTATCAGCAGCGTTTCATACAAATTTTTGTTTTTAAGTTTTGGTTTGGGGATATACTACGAAGTTACATGTTCCTCTTCTTATTGCGGTGAAAATTGGTATCGAGACGTTTTTTGGCATAGAAAAAAATAATTTTAGACATACCTCCCATACAAAAAACCGTAAAAAATCCGCAAAAAGTGGAAAATTTATGTAGGAATTTATATTCCCCAAAAAGTGGAATATTTGTATGAGCGGTACCCTTATTTTACATCAAAATAAATTAAATTTTTGCACATTTTTTGTTCGGTAACCTACAGTAAAATTTCATGGGCAACATATTTCTTGAAGATATTAACCCTCTATCAACCCTCATAATGGGTCAAAAAAGTAACTATTTTCGATAAGGGCGAAAATCTCACGTACTGGTGGGCGCCAAAGGGTTAATATGTTGGAGGAAAATATTCTACAGGAAATTCTACTACAAATTTCCAAGTATACAAAGAAGCTTTGATGCAAAACTAACAAGTTGTCTCATGGTTTATTTTACTCAATCTGTGTGAAATGGGCAAACTTTAGGCCCGCGTACAAAAAATATTTGAGGTAAACTTTTAAAACACAGAGACACGTATAATTTTTTTTGTCGAGTTTTATCAGAATCCACTTGTTATTTTTTGAAAAATTTATTTTTGTCGGATAGTTTAATTTTTGTTTAGTAACATTTGATCGCTCATGGTGAGAATGCTTATTTTTTAGCGGATTGTTCTAAAACTTTCAGAACTTAATTTTTTAACAAAAAAAATGATGGGTGCAAAAATTTAATTTATTTCGATGTAAAATAAGGGTACCGCTCATACAAATATTCCACTTTTTTGGGATTTTTAACGGTTTTTTGTATGGGAGCTATGTCTAAAAATTTCAATGTCCAAAATTTCAATGTCCAATTTTCACCGCAATAGTATATCCCCAAACCAAAACTTAAAAAAAAAAAATTGTATGAAACGCTGATGATAAGGAAAAAAAACGGTTATCACCACTGAATTCCCTGACTCCAAATTAGTTAGAAACGATATGTCTCCCGTCTGCTACATTTTATGACTAGCACAGTGATACTATTGAGCTCTACGTAATCAGATAGATTCACAAAGCTCAAAGACTTTTGGATTTTATCAAGAAATCTGGTTTTATAGTAAACTTAATAAATTAGATTGCGAAAGAACGACTATTGCTACCACTTCTTCTGAGTCTGAAATGTAATCTAAACCATAACTACTAAAAAATAAAAAACCGAAACTGAATCCAAGTTTGTAACAGAAACTGAATTTGAAACTTCAATGGAAACTTAAACTGAAACCGAAATTGATACCAAAACTAAAACCAAAACTGAAACCAAAACTGAAACCGAAAGTGAAACAGGAAACAAAACTGTAACTGAAACCGAAACTGGCACTCAACTGAAACCGAAACTGAAACTTGCATTGAAACTAAAATTAAAACTGAAACTGCATCAATAACTGAAACTAAAACTGAAATCAAAACAGTAATTCAAATATAATAAGAAAGAAACAAAACCCAAAACCATAGTTCTTCGACCGAAATTTCTATTTCGAAGTTTGAGTTATCCCTAATGTGACCAATCGTATTGTTTTCAGCAGTACGCTACTGTTTTCTGGCTTAATATATACAATAAAATATACTATTAAGTATGTATTACTTTGTAAGGTTTTTCATTTTTCGTACTACTTTTTAAAAAAACTAAAGAAAAATTACCCATATCGGTCAAAATAAGTGCATTGCTTCTACAACTTAACTAAAAATTTTTGATATTTTTCATTCTACAATGCCAAAGGAACGTTGGAAATCTTCAATTGCAACAAATCAGAAAGTCAAATGCATTACAAAAATTTAAATCGATGCTTTCATATACCATTAGGCATAAGGGAGCAGAAGCTGCTATTTCTTCGACAGCAAGTGTTTCAACTTATTTCCCTACAACAACTGACTATAACTTAACGGCAGGTGACGCTGTGTGGGCTTACCACACAAATAGTAGAAAACCACAGTTTGAGAATGCGCTTCAGTCCTGGACTTGTTTTCGGAAAAAAGAGCAACTTCTGATAATTTTGTAATTAAATACAGAGTTGTTAGTTTCTGTGGAGATAACACTAACACAGACTTTGGCGTCGTGAAACCGAAAAACAATCTTTCTGAAATATTCAATTTTTTTTTTTTCAAAGTAACAGCAATGTATATAGAGACAAGCAGACCAGACGGCCGTTTCGGAATTCGCCACGATTCCCCATCAGTGATCTAAGTGATTGTATTGTATTGATAGAGTCCACGTAAAGTCACGTAAAGCGGAGAGCACGTAGGCTTGAGAGCCCATTGCACTCTGTCCCGAAAGGGTACACTCTCCTAACTTTGTTAGGCTTGGTCAATGGTCTTGAATCTGCCAGAAGCTTTCGCAAATTTGCATAGCCCAGACAGATCAAAGTTGGCCAGGTCCACTTTAGTCAAGAAATGTTTACCCAGTGTAGCACATCTTATCCAAGAGAAAGCAGGGCATTCATAAATGAAATGTTCTGCCGTTTCATCACCTTCGAGACACGCATCCCATAGGCTCGATTCCTTGGACCCGATTTAGTACAGCAAATCGTTGGCTGTGGCGAAACCTGTGACAAGTCCTACAATGAGTCTTAAGTCACACCTACGCCAACTTAACAGATACTTAGATCTGTCTTTTCTAGGAGAGTCAATCAACAACTTCGACTGTCGACAGGAATCCAGTCTCCGCCAATAGTCGTAGTGCAATTGACGCAACCGTATCTCCATTTCATGATTACTGAAAGAAAGGCTGCATCCAATGGCGAGTTGCGGATCAGTGAAAATCATTTTTAATCCTTTTCTGGCTAGCATATCCACCATCTGGTTACCCAAGATACCAGCGTGGCCAGGTACCCATACTAGCGTTACTGAGTTTCTTCTCGCAAGTCTGTTTAGCTTGATAATTGCTTCGTCCACGATTTTCGAGGCAACTATGTAAGCTGAACAGACTTTAATGGCCGCCTGGCTATCCGAGCAGATGAAAATAGAATTACCATTCCATTTCCTATCCAACATCAGCTGTGTTGTATAAATAATTGCGTACATCTCAGCTTGAAAAACCGAGGTGTAGCTGCGATCTGAGTGATGGTTGTTATTAGTATTTCAGCACTTTATATAAGGAACTACTTAGTATCTGAAAATATAATTGGGAGATCAAGATTTTGCTTTTTTATGCTCCTTTTAGAGCATGCACCAATTTAATTTTGGTATAAATAAAGACGAAAAACTTTTTTTTTTATTAATCAATAAATTCATCAATTTTTGTTAATATTATTTAAGAGGTTTATTTTTTGTGTGTGCTTTCATAATATTTGTACTGCTTTTGTACTGGTTTTCACCTCCAGGTTATGTACTGTTTTAAAGGTACCCCCCTCCCCCCCCCCCCCATTCTCGATTTAGAATTTCCGCGATATTCAATGGGCTGGTAAATAAACAAAAATCAATTTTTGAAGTTTGGATATCTGCGAAACCTTAAAAACAAGAAAAAATTCTTACATTGTTGTTTTACAAACATTTTAGCAACATTTTCGTCGTCAATAAAAAAGCGTGTTTTTTGATGGCGGGAACGAGTGCAAATCACTGGAAAAAATCGAACAGAATTGGATAAAGTACATGTTTTGTATAACATAGACTATTATTATTCATTTCGGACAAAAATTCACAAAATGGCGGACATTTGAACGTATTTTTTCGAAAATTCAATGCTTTTTGGTTAAAAACTGAGCTGAAAATTATAGAAAATCTTTATCAATCTTCTTGATAATAGTCTAAGTTATAGCTATTGATGTATTAAACAACATTGCAAAATTTCAAAGCGATTAGTTGAATAGTTTTTGAGTTACAAAGTCGGCCAATCGTAAAAACACTGTTTCGGGAAAAATGCGTTTAAAGTTTTGTGAAGCAATGTTTCGTGTTTAAAACCAACTCACCTTCAATCAGCTATGCCTGGTTCATACAAAATCCCTTCAAACTCTTCATAGGCTTAGTTTTCTTGGTTTCGAACAAGACAATAAAAAAAATCGATTTTTTGACCCCGAGAATGGGGGGGGGGGGGGGGGGTACCCTTAAACTCTAAAAACGTTGGTCTAGTTAGTTATGCCACGCAATTCCATCAATTCCCTTGGGAATGATTGCAACATTTTTTTTTTTTTTTTGTAAACTATAAAAATACTTTAAAATCCCTCAATTGATATTTCCTGCCAAAATGTGCCAACTTCGAACACTGCCGATATAAAAAAAACCTTGTCCAACGAAAATTCCAGCAAATAATATTCTCCTTACGAAATTGTTGCTTTGCTTTTGAACTTGATTCTAAAAGTTCGGATTCGATTAGCACTCCTCATTATTGGTTAGCGAAAACTCCCTTAAAAATAAATTTGGCAGCACTGAAAGCCAAGGAAAAATTGCGGTTAATTTGTATAAAAAACTGTTGGCATCACGAACGTAAAATAAAAAAAAACATACTATCAATACTGATTATTTTTCCCCATTTTAACAATTTTCACAACAGTTTTTTCTAAAGGTTGTTTCAATGAAGTGTACCGAGTTTAGTTTAATTTATTTTCGTATTTCCTTCAATATGAATTAAAAACTTGAAAGGGATAGACTTTCGCGGATTGCTGTTGGGGTATTGCATTGTTATAATGTGATTATAGAATGAAAATAATAGGGTAAAAAATGCACATATCGTCGCCTGAGAATTGATTTGGCGTATAAGCATAGGAATACTTATGCACATACGCCAAATCGATTCTCAGGCGACGATATGGCTAGCTAACTGTAAAAGGGGCACAACTCATACCTAACACTTTCACCAATTGACTCTACCCTACTGAATTTCTATTGCCTTCGCATATAGATCTTTACAAAGCAATATGATTTTAAATGGAATAACAAAAACAAAATTCTTAAAATTTTATGTTCTTATTTCGGTTAGAGTGAAACGCTGATGTTACGACTCAGAATGTTTCTTTCTCCTTTTATTTTCTAACTCTGGGAAAAAAAATCATCTAAAATCTGAGGAAATAGATTCGGCAAACACTAATGCATCCACCAGATGACTTTGCCAAAAAGGCCGTCAAATAGAAACATCTAGTCAGCCGTTGCCAAGATAATCCTGTTAGCATTTAAAGACGGACTATCAAGATTAAAATGCAAAATAGGATCAAATCCTGAAATGTTGGTCTAATGTTTTCCAAATCAACAAGAAGAAATTAAGAAGAGGAGATTTTCAAACCATATCGATGACAACTAGAAATATCTACTTAAATGCTATTTACAAAATCAATTAAAACTTTCTAATAAAAAATTTCACCTGAGCATTCTTGGCGAAATCCCTAACACTCCCATATGTACTGTATCGGACTATATGGTTAGGGATCTATGTTTCGGTAGGAAATTCAACATCATTCTTCCTTCCAGGTCCGAATGGGATGGCCAATGTCCCGATTTCGGTCCCTTTGCTCTCAATTGGTATACAGACGGCTCGAAAATGGACTGTGGTTCTGGTGCCGGAGTTGCTGGACCCAATACTAGAATCTCAATCCCTCTGGGTATTTGGCCCAGTGTCTTTCAAGCCGAAATATACGCAATTGAGACCTGCGCTAATATAAACCTGTATAAAGGTCTTAAAGGCGCAAATATTGTAATTTTCTCAGATAGCCAGGCGGCTCTCTTAGCACTCTCTTCATGGAGTTTTTCATCTAAACTGGTGAAAGAGTGTTTTGATAGTCTCCAGCGCTTGTCTACCCGTAACAAAGTTACGCTTTGTTGGGTACCCGGCCACCGTGACATTGCTGGTAATGAAGCCGCCGATGAACTGGCTAGGCAAGGTTCATCTACCAAGCACTTCGGCCCCTATCCGTTTTGCGGAATCGGCTGGGCCTTAACGAAATCTATCGTTGAGGAGTGGTCTAAGGCAAAATGGCTAGAGTATTGGAACTCCATCCCGGGTTTAAGACAGGCAAAAGCTCTTACCATTCCGCTTGCCCAAAATCAGCCCATTTCTTATTCCAAACCTGACCTTAGGCTATTGGTGGGCTACATGTCTGGACACCATGGGCTCAGATATCACCTAAGCAGGATGGGTCTGTCCAATGAGACAGAGTGTCGTCTATGTATGGAAGATGACGAGACGACACTTCACATTCTGTGTGAGTGTCCGGCCTTGGCTCGGCTCAGAGGAAGATTATTAGATGATTATTCGTTTTTGACGGCTGATCACATGAAATCTTTTTCTACGAAAGATGTCTTGACTTTTATTAGGTCAGCCGAACGTCTTTTGTCATAAAATGGGGAATGGCACAAAAGATCTTTTAGGTCGCAGTGCCTGCCTGGTTGGGCTCCTCTAATACTAATAATAATAATAATAATAAAAAATTTAAACTTTGTTAAACAACTAATACAACAACAACAACTACTACTTACTCTCACTGTCATGGTAACATAGCCACTTTAAACTTTTTGATTATTTTACGCCCAAAACAAAAACTACATGTTAATTACAGTGCAAACGTAACTTAATACAATTAAAAACTATAAGTATGTGGACAAATTTAATTGTATCCAGCAGCAGCTGCAGCTGCAGCAGCAACAGCAGTAGCACTTGCCACACCAAATTGCGCTACTACAACAAAATACGTAGAATTTATATAAATGCTAGAAAATCTAATTAAATATAAATTTTATTTTAAACAAATTAAAAAAAAAAAGTTTTTGTTTTAGTTGCTTTTAATATATTTAAGTATGATAAATAAAAACAAATACAACGTATAGGCATTTTCCGCTCTATCAAGCAAACAAAATTAAATTTACTTTGCTGCAGCATATGAAAGTTGCAAGTAGCCAATGAAGCAACAATATTTTCAAGTATAAAACCGAGAATTTGCATGTGACAGCAACCAACACACACTCCCACACACACACACACACACACACACTCTGATTTTGTTATTCTGGTATACATCATTTAGTCATTGTTGGTTAGTTTTGTGTTCGAGTCTCTCTCTACTCTGCAAAAGTATACAACTTTACAACGTTTGTCCTCTCATCTATCCAGCTGTCAGTGAAACAGTCAGTCAGTCAGTTAGTCATTTAGTCAATATTGGTTGTGTTTGGTTACTTTTAATGCAATTACATAGTAAATTACTTTATTTTAGCATTTCATCAAATGCACATTCGTCGATGTGCGTCAGATAGCTGCCGAGCAGTCAAGCAGACAAGCAGCATGTTGCTGCTGCTGCTGCTGCTACTCCTGTTGCTGTTCACATTGTGATGATGCGGTAACATCACCAGCAATTAGATTAGTGTCGCCTCAACCATTGTTGTTGTTTTTGTTGTTGCTGTGGCAAAAGCTTTTTGTGCAATGCTTTGGTTACTTGTTTGATCAAATGAGAGTTTTAGCAGCAAAACCAGCTACTACTTTTTGATACTCACTTCACTTCATTCTCCCTTAAACGAAATTAATTGCCAATGTGTGTGTGTGTGTGTAGGTTTGGCATAAAGTTCGATTAAAATTTTGTTGGATATCCAGTATTACTGCTGCTGCTGCTGTTCCTTTTGTTTTCCGCTGCGCTTGTCGTTATTTTACTTTACTACTAAATTAATTGAATTTTATATTTAAACTTTGTCACTTTCGTTCGTTGCGTTGCTTTCGTTTATAATAAACAATTAAATTTTACTAACTAATTTATTGGTTATAGCCAATATTTTATTTTAATTTAATTTAATTTTAAATCTATTTGCAAAAATAAACTTGTTAATTTCTTTTTATGTGCGTATGTGGTTTTTAGGCAACATGCCATTAAATGTTGCACATACACACACACACACACACACACACTTCTCTCATTGCAAATTAGCTTAAGGAAGAATTTCGTAATCCACTCATCAAAGTTTGCCTTTCATAATGCAATGAAATTAAATTTTATCTTTTATTCTCAATAAGTAGAATTTATTTTAATACATAATGCTATTTCTAAATTAATTCATACTTCCGGCTGGATCTTGATTCAATGAAATTATGTGGTCAGGCTCGGGTTCAGGTTCAAGAACAATAAGAAAATGCGATTTCAAACCCAATTTGGTGCTAGAAACTACCTGGAGGAAAGGGGAAGTAATTCAAATTTTGTATAACCCTTTCGGTACCATGGTGACACTGGTGTCATAAGATTAATTTTTGTAATTTTTTTAAAAGTATCCAATAATTTTGTTTAAATTTAGGGTTTTTAAAAAGAGAATTGATAGTTCTTTATTTTCGATTAATAATATTCAATTTCCAAATATTTTATGTAATGGTACTGTAGCGTATCAAAATGAAAAAATTGTATTTTTTTTTTTTTTTGTTGTTAATTTTCAATCGCTCACAATTTTTACAAAATTAGTTCAAATACACCAAAACTTTTAATATTTTGTGTGAAAAACTATTTACTCAAACATGATTTCCCAATTTATTTTTTTGGTAATACAAATCGTAAATGGAAGGAACTGAGGGGCTTTAGACAGACTCAGACCATGTTACCTGTTATCTCGAAGCGCCTTTCAGACTTTCTGTTATCACTTAACAGAAAGAGCTGTAGGCAGCTGATGGGATTATATACAGGTCACTTCTCTTGGACCAAACATTTGCATATGGTTAGCCTGGGAGCTAGTGCCTTCTGTGCTTCCTGTGGTTTGGAGGAAGAATGTGAAGAGACGCCAGATCACTTTCTTAGTGTCTGCCCCGCTTTCTGCCAGATCAAAGTAAGCCTATTTGGCACTGGAGTGTGGTGAGACGAACACCTGAGCTCTTTAACACCGCAGAATCTGCTAAGATTTATTAATAAATCTGGTAGATTTAAAGAATAGCAAAAAGGAACATAGGATATAGTAAAATAGACGTAAAACTTGTCTGAGTGTTGTATTCTTGAATACTTCTTTTGCTGTTCCAACAAAAAAAAAAAACAAAAAAAATACAAGTTTTTCTATGGGTCACCGGTGACCCTTAAATCTTCAAGGGAAACATTTTAGAAACTTTTTTACAATGAAATGGGGGTCGAAGAATGCAAATCTAGAGTCGGTTTTTTCTATTGGTTCTAGTTTTCTTACAGTCCAGAAAGGGTTAAGTGAAAAATTATTACTATGTTTTTTGTCTATCTTTAAAAAAATATCAATAAAAATATACAGAAAAAGTTTGTCGAAAATTTCCATTGAGGGCCACTGGGTCACCGGTGACCTATGAAAGTTCAAATCTTTAGAGGCACAAAAAGTCTGTTTTGATCAAAAATTGTAACAAGAAATGGGAGTCGGACAATATGAATCCGGATTTAGTTTTGCGTTATCGCCTCTGGTTTTTCTACGGTGCCAAAAGGGATAAGAATTTTATTTTGCAGATGTATTTCTCAAAGAATGGAATTTGAATTAGAATAACTTAAAAACTGTTCCATAATAATTCCAATTTATTATAAATCTGTTGCAAGTGCTCGAAAATTATTCATAGATGGTTTCGGTATTTTTAAATTTTTGTATCTAGATTTTACAAAATTCTGGCATTACATATAAAAAGTACTTCTTAAATAATTCCGAATCTCGGAATAAGCCAGTGTAATCAATTTAACTTTCACTTTCACAAAATAATAAGCACCTACCAGAAATAAACGCATATTTTTAATAATTCATAATATAAAAATAAGTAATGGGACATAAATATTGTCACAAATAATATTGTTAAATGACAAAATATCTCATTTTATTTTTAACATTATTAAATTTCAATCAAAATCTTGGCAATATTCAATTTCTGTATTCAATTTCCCCCCCTCTCTGACATAAACTTATTTTATTACATTTTCCATACACCTTTTTGACATTGTAATAACAATAATTAAGTTGTCTAATGAAAATTTCAGACAAAATTTTACAATAACATCATTAAAATGTTATAATAATATGCCGCAATCTGAACCATAAAGTTTTTTAGCAGCAGCAACAGCACGACATGGCAAGGAAAAAAATACACTCAAAAAAAAAAAGCGTACACAAAAAAAGAGGGTGTAAACATAATATGCTAGTAAAAATACAACAACACATTAAGAAATGATATTAAAAAAAAAATCTAAAAAGAATTTTAAGCAGTAGGGAGCTACTGTCTAATTTTGTACATCGATCGTTCAGGGAGGTAAAAAAAAAAAAGAAAAAGCATAAAAGTAAAAAAAAGTATATAAGAAAAGTTAAACGAAACGGCAAAAAAGTAGTGAATAACAGAAAAACATATTGAAAGCATTTCTTAAGCGTTTGCGCTGTTTAAAACTACTTATTTAGTTATCAGAAAAGATGCGAAAAAAAAGTACAAAAAAAGTACGTACATAATATAAGTAAGTAGCAGTAGTAGTACTAGTATCTTCTCTTTAGAGTTGCTTGCTTGCTTACTTTACATTTTTTGCTACTACTACTTTGCTTTCAAAATTTATCTTAAGCTTATCCAACCCTCAGGGAAAGCAAAGAGGACGGTAGTCAGGCAGAGGAATGAAAACGTAAAGGGAGTAAACAAAATAAATAAACAAATTACTGCTGCTGCTTTTACTTTTTTAACTGCAAAGAGAGACAGTGAGACAATAAATATTTAGAAGAGACATAAATACATAAAATTTAGCAAATATTTATTAATATAAATATTATGTCTCACAACTCATTGTGAAGTTTAATGGAAATAATTAAGTATAACTGCAGATTACATTTCTAAAATGGTGGTACAAATTTCAAACTGTTTTGGGAAATAGGAACCAATACTTCTTTCTTTCAATAAGAACCTACGTCTCAAGGGATTGTAAAATTCTTAATCCTTTCCCCTTTGGATACACCTTTAATCGGGTTCAATTTGTCTGCATACAAATCGTATATGAATAGTTCCATTTTATATGTAATCAGCTGGGAGTGGATTATGAGGAATTCTTCTTTTTTCTCCTACATGATGATCGATATATCGTCGCCTGAGAATTAATTTGGCGTATGTGTATAAGTATTCCTATACCTATACGCCGAATCAATACTCAGGCAACGATAATTTGTTTCAAGCCCCCCTAGTTCGAAATATATAGGTACATTTTATTTTTCCTTTTTCACTTTCTCTGCCATTTTTTAAATTTTTTTTTTTTACTGGTTATTGCTTTTTTGAATTTTTATGCCTTTTTTCTAAATAATAAATGCCTTTTTTAGGGTTTTCTCCCAATTTTTTTTTGTGGCTTTTTCAGTTTTATCTGGCATTTTTTGGTGTTTTTAAAGACTTTTTTATCGCAATTTTATTTTTTATCTTTTTTTTAGTTTTCAGGTAAGCTCACAAAATCCGCTCCCTGATAATCACATTTAGCTTTATTTAAACTAATGTAATAATCTTAGAAAACTAAAACTTATGAAGATGAATAGCTTAGCCTTGCAAAATCAACGACTTCAAAATTTAGGTGTCTTCAAGCTTATCAAGATCACTGCTACAAAAGTATTGTTTATGGTGAAATAAAAACTTGCGAGATGGTCCTATACAATATACGATTCCACACTCTGGCTGACTTTAGATTCTTTAATTTAATTTACTTAAGAATATTGAATTAATCAATTAACACGTTCGAGGACGTGAATGCTATAACATTCATTTTCATGGTATCACAATATGGCATGAATGCTATAGCATTCAAATCTATTATACAAATTTCAGCATTCAATTCTAGCGTTCACTTAATTGCCAACTGAACTGATCTGTGTACCGATGTATGAGCTTTTTTTTTTTTTTGTTTTTTTGTTGGAACAGACAAAAGAAGTATTCAAGAATACAATACTCAGACAAGTTTTACGTCTATTTTACTATATCCAGTGTTCCTTATTGCTATTCTTTAAATCTACCAGATTTATTAATAAATCTTAGTAGATCCTGCGGTGTTAAAGAGCTCAGGTGTTCGTCTCCCAACACTCCAGTACCAAATATGCTTACTCTGATCTGGCAGAAAGCGGGGCAGACACTAAGAAAGTGATCCGCGTCTCTTCACATTCTTCCTCCAAACCACAGGAAGCACAGAAGGCACTAGCTCCCAGGCCAATCATATGCAAACGTTTGGTCCAAGAGAAGTGACCTGTATATAATCCCACCAGCTGCCTACAGCTCTTTCTGTTAAGTGACAAGAGAAAGTCTGCTAGACGCTTCGGGATAACAGGTAACATGGTCTTTGTCTGTCTAAAGCCCCTCAGGTCCTCCCATTTACGATTGTGGGTCAGGTCGACCCACTCATTAATGGTGGTCTTGATGGATGTACATGACAAAGAGAGTACAGGTTCTGGGCCCAGGAAACCAGTTTCCGAACCCATTCTGGCCAGAAGGTCAGCAAATTCATTTCCTGAGTGTCCAGGAACCCATATCAACAGCAGACTATTGTGTTTTCCAACACAATCAAGCCTGGATTTACAATGCATAACCAGTTTAGACGTGGTTAGAGGATTAAGCAAGGATTAAAGCGCAGCCTGACTGTCACTCTCTCCAACCATTATCAATATCATGGTCCATTGCCTCGATGATTGCAAAAATTTCTGCTTGAAAAACAGAAGCATACAACCCAAGAGAGAGAGAAGTGAAGATACACTCCAACATTTTCACTGAAGATCCCCAGAACCCGAACCGAATTCAGTTCTGGAGCCGTCAATGAAAAAACGCATGCAATCAAGAGAGTAAGAGCTTTAGTATTCAGTCAATATAACTAATAAAATGTGATATTGTTAGAGCTTGGAAAAAACATGTATAATCAAAATTTAAATATTTCGATTATTTTAAGAGTACCGCCGTGTGTCTCGTTTTGCGCCTCGACACAATTTTGAGTGTAGCGAACTCGGGTTATCTTTAATTGTCTCTAACTAATTCTAGCTACTCCTTATTGAATCTCACTGTATCTTATTACTTCTAATTCCCTCAGACTTCATCTAATTAACCTTTATTGCCTCTAACTTACTTATAACCTATAGATGTCGCTCACTACGTCTTACTATTTTTGATTGTTTCTGACTGTTTTTTGTTCGCTCTGACTTATAGTTATATCCGATTGCCTCTAAAAGCCTCAAACTGCCTTTTAACTAATCAAGTTGCTTTTGATTGAGTCTATCTGCCTTTTATCACCTCTGGCCTATAGCCTCTGGTTGTCTCTATCTATATGTAGCTCTCTTATTATATTTTATTGATCTAGCTATCTCTGACCACCTCTGATTTTATCAGGCTGCAACCTCTGACTTGCAACCTCTAGTTTCATCAGGCTGCAATTTGTTTCCTCTGACTTGCAACCTCTAGTTATCTCTACTTGTGTTAGGTGCTTCTGAATATCATCCAATTGTTTCTTACAAGTTTTAATAGCCTATGTCTAAATCTTATTGCTTCTAGCTATCGTTTAAATTTCTTCTATTATTTTTAACTTATACCACTTAGTTATCTCTGACTGCTCATATTACTAATCCCTGGATCTGATTGCCTCTGATTTCATTTGACTAAGCTTTATTGCATCTGCTTTACCCCTAATCGTTTCTAACTGCCTATAACAGATCTTCAGGCTACCCATTATTGTCTTTCACTGCAACTTTTTGCTCATTTTGATAGCCTCTAATTTCAACTGACTGCTCTTTAGTTGATGCAGTAATCTCTAATCGTTTCTAACTGCCTAAGATAGTCCTTGTTTGCCTCTTATTGTTTCAAGTTGCCTAATATTGTCTTTCACTGCATGATTTTGCTTCTGTTTGGCACTCACCATATCTTTTTGATTCAGATTGCTCCAGAGTTCGTGAGATTTCCATTAATCGATTTTGACTAATATCCTCTGAATGTCGTTGATTACCTCTGCTAGCCTATAACTGCTTTTGATTGTCTCTGATTGCCTTTTATAGCCTCCTATAAGCCTCCTATAAGCCTCCTATTGCCTCTCTCTGTCTCTTATTTCCTCAGATATCTATTCACTATGTTGTTGCCTCTTGTTGCTTTCGATTACGTGTGTCTCATACCACCTTGATTTTTTAGTAGTTAGTTCTTAGAATTACTGACTTTCTCTCTCGTCTCTGTTTAACACAGTCTGTCTTTTATTACCTCAGACTGTCTGTAATTACCTCAAACTGTCCCTGTCTATCTCTGAATATCGCTGCCTGCTTGCCTCAGAACTCTTAATATTTTCTTTGATTGTAACTTTTAGCCTACGATGTTACCTCCTATTGCTTCAGGTTGCCTCTGATTGATTGATCCTAAAAATTAATTGCCAACGTAGTTTAAACATTAAGCTAAGCTTTTTGAGCTTCAAAAGAACCTCTAGAGAACGAAACGTAATAATATTCGCAGAAAGTGTCGGACACATATTTTGTTTAATTACAAATCATTTCGTTACACTGTGGAACACTCGAATGTCGACGACGACTTCAACGACAACAAATAATATTGCGAAAAACTGTTAAAAAGAAAAGCAAAAACAAAAAATGAAAAAGAAGAGCACACTTCAATCCAAAACAATCCAAAGCAAGCTAGAAGAAGAAAAGTAGAAACCGAAAAAAAAGAAGCCCCGGATAAAATGTTATCACTTTACAAAATTGCTCATTAGCACGTGCTAATATGGTATTTGAGTCAGGCATCGCATTGCCCTCTAAGCCAAACCCACACACACAAACACATGCACATATACATAGATACAGCTACACTATGTGCCCCACAAAGTTTAAAAATACCCAAACCCAAACACTAACAATTTAAACACACCACAGAGAACAACACACATTTCGGCAAAAAGCCAAAAAGGTACAGAGTAAAAATGTAGTAGTGGAAGAAGTAGTGATAGCAACAACAACAACAACCAACAACAACAAGTAATTCCTTTGCAACACAACCCAAGATTAAAGCAAGAATGCTGCACAACGTTGAAGGCGACGAAAACGTTGGAGAAATGAAATGTTGGCATATTTTATTTTCATTTCCTGTGCAACGTAGCGTAGCTGTTGTTTTTAGCCTCAGGGTGCAATTCTCTTGAAAATTTTCAAATCTTTCTCACACTATGCTATGCCCGAAAAACAGTAAGTGAGTGAGTGAGTGAGGCGGACGTGTGTGAGGTAAAAGGTACTTGAAAAATACTTGAAAAAAGCGAATAGTAGCGGAGTGAGCGATTTTAGAAAGAGCATAAGTGAATTGAGGCTGAAAGGATATTATGAGTTTTAAATTGCTATAAAAGAGGCGTGTTTGCAATTTGTATGTGTGCGACGAGCGAGTGTGATAAGCGCTACGCTTGTTCTACTAAGCTGAAGCTGCAGACAGTAAATGTCGTCATTGTCATATGTGGTGGTGATGATGGTGATGGTGCCACCAAAAAACTCATACTAAGTAAGCAGAAGTTTAGTCTGCTTCATTGTATACTTTCTTTGGTTAAGCTCTCTGCATGTGAAGTTTTGTGGAAAAATTAAATCTTTTTAACTTTAGATAAGTGTATGTGTGTGTGTGTGCGTGTATGAGTATGTGAAAAGCTTAAGTGTAACAATAATGAAAGCGGCGTTAATTTGATATCCTTTTAATTATTTAGATGCCAAGCATGAAGCATATGTTTGTCAGTCAGTGTGTTGCGTGTGTGCGTGTTGAGCATGCGATAAAATTTTACATACGATAAAATGATATGTTAAATCTGCGTAAAAGCTAATTTTATGCTAGTTTAATTATATTGTTTAAATATACTTCCTGCTTTCTTTCTATTTTTTTTTTTTTTTTTTGAGTGATTATTTTCGGTAGAAAATTTTTGTTTGAATTTTGTGTGCAATAAATAAAAACAGTGAACAGTGAATTCATTAGCTCATCTTGCTGTTGCATATTAATTTTATTTTTAATGACTGATTGTGAATATAAAACTTATTTATTTTGAAATGTTTCAGCAATCAGTATTGGTTTTTAATGAGAACAATATATCGAAGGGGTTCAAAGTATTTTCAAAAGCCGTCTTATACTTTATATTTGTTATCAATTTAACGTCTGAAAGGATGAATAAATTCTAGCCCCTTTCTTCTCTTGGATACACCCATGACTGTTTATGCAAAAATCTAACTTTACATAAATCCGTTTCAAATTAAGCTTCATTTATTTTTGACTAAACTGACTTTTTCTAGTAAAATTATAATCTCAATATTGAATATTGATTGTTGAATCCAAAACATAAGCACAGGTCTAGTTAACTTTAGGCTTAACTGCTTCAAGACACTGCTCTTTTAGGGGGTAGGCTTTGGGGAATCTGATTTCATGAAAAATATTTCAAGAGTCAAAAAAAAATAATCAAAAAATAATCAAAAAAAAAAAAAAAATAATTCAAAAAAATTATAATTTGTATTTTTCCAAAACAGACTGAACCACACTATAAACAAGACCAGAAAAAAGATCGTAAGTCATGCCAACAGTTCATCCCAAAATAGAATAAAACTGAGATTAAAACTCAGACAAAAATGCAAATCAAAACTTAGTTCAAAAAGATCTCAAAAAGCAAAGCAAAATTTAATTCTAACTTCAAATCGTAAGCAGATCATAACTCCGACCAAAGCTAGACCGAAATCCAGTCTGAAAGACTGAAATTCAGGCAAAAATTCAAACCAAAATTCATACTAAAATTCAGACTGAAATTCAGGCCAAAACTTAAACCAAAAATCAGACCAAATGCAAACGAAAAACCAGACTAAAAATCAGACCAAAACGGGAACGATAACCCAAACCGGAATTCAGTTTAAAATCAAACCAGAATCAAAACCAAAAATTTGACCAAAACACAAACCCATCAGACTGATATTCAAACCAATAATCATTCGAAACGCAAACCAAAAAACAGACTAAAAATCAGCCTAAAAAGGACGAAAATTTAAACCAAAATTCTGTTCAAAATTCAGACCGTAACTCTGACCGAAAATCAGATCAGAATTAAAACCAAAAATCAAACCGAAAATTACACCGAAAATCAGTTCAAAAGTTAAACGAAATTTCTGTCCAAATTTCTGACCAAAACTTAGACCAAAAATCAGATTAAATTTAAGTTCGCAATTCAGATCAAAATTCAGACCAAAACTAAAACCAAAATTCAAGCGAAAGCTCAAATCAAAACTCAATCTATAAGACCGAAATTCAAACAAAAATCGGACCAATCAAAACTCAAACCATAATTTAATTTAAATGTCAGACTCTAATTCGGACTCAAATTCAAGTCGAAATTTAGATCAACAATCATAATCAAGCTCCCCAAAACTACGTATATAATACACAGTTGAGCTATAGTTATCGGAGAGTAAAATTTCTGAAGATCACGCAAGCAACCCTTGTATACAATTACCTATATAAGGTAAACGAAAGAGAAAGCAGCGTAATTGTAATAGCCAAAGAGCAAAGTATTCTTGATAGACACGCCGGCAGGAGATAGATACATCATGAAGAAGCTACCAACCTGCACCTTCTCTGTAATTGTACAGCTCTTGCAAGAACAAAACTAGGATCTTTAAGCCCGCTATCTTTCCATCAGAGTTTATATGTTTTAGTGTGTACAACTCTTAGTAGGTGTCCGTCTTCTAAGGCGTACCAATCTGAAGATATCTAGAATCATTTAGCAACTTATTTTATTTTTGATAAAATCAAACCAATAAAAAATTAATAATGTTTTGAATAGCTCTGGTTTAATAGATTTTTATTAAAAATTTTACTCTTGACATATTATTTTATCAACAATCGTTTCTTTTCTTTTGCTCTTTTTAATGATATTGTAAATAGAAATAAACAAAATAATTCCAGTTAATTTTAGTAAATACAAATTTGTAAAACTCTTAGAGCAAACACTAACAAAAAGTGAAACACCGAGACACTTTCCCAATAGTTCAGCAAATAATTTTCAAAGAATATGGAAGTATGAACTCTCATTCATATACCACAAAAACATATGTGCACAAATACATATACAAACTCCCATAAATACATATCTCCATTCACTTCACTCGTACACAAGTGTGTAGAAAAATGAAAATTCAACATTATTAGCAGCAAGTGGTAGCAACAACAAACAACTGCAGCAACAACAACAACAACAACCGTACACACCATACATATGTACTTACATAAAAGTTTACAAAATGCCAAATTAATTGTGGCTTACAATGTAAAAGACAAATATTAACTTTTGGTTTTAGTGTGGTTTTAATTTTGATACGAATTGTACATAAATTATGATATTTTCACACAAGCACATACACACACACACAGACACAAATATAGCCAACACATGCACTCCACACATTCAAACATATAAAGGTGTAATTGTAGTAAATGTATATTTGCATATGTCTGCAATTTTGTTTTTAGCGTTCTTGTTGTTTAAAATGCGCTTAAATTACAAAACTTGGTCATATGCATTCTACTAGTAGCTAGCTATATAGTTGTTGTTGCTGCTGTTTTTGGTTTTGTTGTTTTTTGGGGTTTGTTTTGTTTATTTATTTATTTATTTGTTTGTTGGTAAAATTTGTTGAAATTTGCTTATGAAAATTTAGTTATTGTGTCTGTTTATGGAAGCACCTCTCTCCCCCTCTTTCTTTTTCTGTCTGTCTGTGTGTGTTTGTTTGCTTGTTTGCTCATCTCCTTGTATAACTTTTTATTAACATCATCATCAACATTACTGTCATCAACAAATTGTATGCAAACTTTGCTTGTTTAATTTACCAAAAAAGAGGTAAATTTTATTTTAAATGACATTGTGGACTTTGTTGTGTATTTATGTATATATGCAGATGTAATTGTACGCACATATATACATATTGACATTATTTATAACAGCTCAAGTGCGTCAAAATGAAAAAAAATTAAGTCGAAAGACGAAAATTATTATTATTTTTACCGACGAGTATTTTTAACATATTTTTTACTGGTACTAAGTAAAATTTTAGCTCTAGTATAAAGTATTTGGTAAATTTTTTGTTGAATGTATATTATGAATGAAAGATTCTTATTATTGATCATGAAGATCAGTGAGAGAGAGTAAAAATGTTTCCTTTCACTATGAATCTCACTAAATACTTAATTGATGAATGATTCTAAAGCTTCAGTTAGCTTGAATTAAATTATTTAGAGGAGGATCACAGTCTAAATAGAGGAAAAAGTGAAGAAACATTTGCGCGTAACAGTCTAACCCTCCTCAAAACTATCTGCAAGGCATCACTACCCAGCAGCCATTGCCATCTTCTTGCGTAGGCTTGACAATAACAGAAATAAAATTCTAAATTGATCCTTAAGATTGGTTCCAGGCCCATTGGACTTGTCGCAAAGCAGCGGCACTTTCGTTACCAGGCACACCAGAGTACTTTGGAACTTATGTATATAAGAAACAACTTGATTTCTCATGACATTATGGAGTTTTGTCTTACAATCGCTTACTATCTACGAAACTTTAGTGCAGCCTAACTGTCCCTCAGACTCCCGTTTATTTTAATTACTTATTTTCATTTATGCAGTAAGCTACGTGAATAAATGATGCTGTAAGTAATTTTGTATCTCTCGAGGGTTTTACAGAAAATTTCGCCGACGGAATTGCCAAATGATAAAGTTTGAGTTGTGAACTTTATGATTGATGAAAATGAGAAAAATATGGTTAGTTAATGTGTAAATATCCCCTGTGTGAATTCTAAGTCTACATGAGTAAAATTGTTTAAATGAGTATGAAACTTGTCTGTATGTATGATTGCTCGTGTGGATAAGCCCATAAAGAAATAAAGGGCTATTTTTTTATATAATCCAAGTAAGTTTAATAAAAAGCTATAAAATTAATAAAGCAAAGTTAGCAACGACTTTAGTAAAAGGTCAATCGACAATTTGTTTTCAAGAAAGATATTTAAAATTAATGAGGATATGAAGAAATTGATCGTCCTACTGATCTAGATCACGAAGGATCATTGCTGATATGCAGCCAGCAAAGTTAGAAATTAATTCACAATAAATAATTCGTAATTTGTTCAAGCATTAAGTTAAATTACACTGTGCAATACAATTTCGGATCCAGCATAACGACTATAATAGCTGAAAAGTACTTGGCTTAACAATAAAAACCACATATATAGGATTTTACCAAAAGTCTTGGTTGGGCGTTCTGTACAGCCCGTTGAAGCTGATCGGTTTTTGGTGCTTAATAATAGCGTTTTCTGCCTTATTGGTATATAACCGTGCATTTCTTGATGTTTACGTCTGACAATCTATTATAGGAAAAAGTGTAATTAAAATTTTTGTCTAACACTGCAAAGTCGTATCTCTATAAATGCTTTACTATTGGGTTGAGCTTCAAAAATAGAAATCCTAGTTCATAATGAAAATATTTTTATTACAGACTTTATTTTAATGAACAAAAATAAAACCAAAAACTAAAAAAAAATCGGTTGAAGTCAGGCACAATAACAAAAAAAACTCAAATGTTTGTATTTGCACTCATTTTTATGCAGCTCACTCTCAAAATTGGCCAGTCATAAAATCTTGTCAAAGCCCCTCTATTTTAGTTCGCATACTCAAATTTTTTTTAGCTTCAATTAGTGCCTTTTGTTATTAATAAATGCAAAAATGGGCATATCGTTTAGAGAAATCGGTGTTATAGTTGGTAAGAAAAAAGTCAACCTTGTTTATTATCATAAAAAGATACCGCGCAACTGGTCGTGTTGAAAATAAAAAAAGAAATGCTGCAAGTTGGAAAAAAATATCAGACCGAGATGCTCGATTTGTCCTAAAAGAAATTAAAAACTATTCGCTACTATCCGCCGTAGACCTTAAAAATAAATCGAAAGACATGAAAAACTTTGATGTAAGCTCGGAGACAGTGCGCCGACTTTTAAGGAGTAATGATTTGCACGGTATAGCAGCTCGTCTCAAATCTTTGATACCGGAAGTAAATCGTCAGCTAAGATATTAATACGAGAAAATAAAGCTGCCGCGTTTTGGTCAACCATAGGCTTTCTAGATTTTCAAGCATTCATTATTTTCATTGTGATTCTTTTCCTGACCAAAGGCCCTCTTCACAGATGAGACCAAAATTAATATTTTCGGTCCGAATGGAAAGCGATTTGCCTGGGAAAATCCACGTAAGGAATTTGAGAACAAAGCAATCGAGAAAACTGTTAAACATGGTGAAAGATCGCTTACGATTTGGAGCTGCATGCCTGCGTAAGGCGTTGTCGAAATACGTTTTGAAAAGGTATAATAGACGGAAAATATTGTATTGACATTTTGAAGAAAAATACTCGTGAGAGCATAAGACAACGATCCTAAACAAAAGTCGTAGAATGCAAGAAATTTGTTGTTTTATAATTGTCCTAAAGTGCTTGCCACACCCACACAGTCACCGGACCTTAACGTTATAGAACACTCGTGAGCGGAATTGAAAAAATACGGTTATAAGGGAGTGGCATAATATTGAGCCTTGTTTTTGCAAAAAACTAGTTGATAGCATGCAACGACGTCTTCAAGCAGTAATTGAGAGCAATGACAAATCAACGATATATCGAAAATACTCCCCATGCTCCAAAATTCGCCTACGATCTTTCAGGAGTCCCATTTTGAGTGTGACTTTCATAAAAAGGAATACAAATATAAACACTAAAATTTTTCCATTTTAGCCCAGTCGGTAGAGTAAAAAATGCACCAAAAGTTCATAAAAATTCTTAACTAAGATTTTTCTTTCTTCACTAATTGTTAGTGGGGTATGATAGATTCAAAAACCACAAAAATCAGTCCTTGGGTTGCAGAACGACATGATGAAAAAAAGCCTTTTTTTTTACTAATAACTGGTTAACCGTTGAAGATATCAAAAAATAAAATTACTTACCACACAAAAAAGCTTGAGTGATTTCCTAAAAAAAAGCTCTAAAGTAATTTTTTTGAATATGTCATAGTTTGCGAGATATTCAACATTTAAGAAATTGCTAATTTAGTACTTTAGATGTACTGTGGATGCGCGCGCATCTTTGTTTTAGGAGTGAGATCGAAAAAATCTTAACATATATAAAATTCCATAATTTTTAAACGGTTGATCTTAGAGTTTTGACTTTTTTTTTATTTAATTGAAAATATTTTATAAATTACATAAAAATATAACTTTTATTGTTCTAACCACTATTTATGAACTAGTGGACCTTTTTTGGTAAACCTTCCATTAGAGATTTGATAGTTGTTTCAGACACCTTTTTGGGAGAGTTTTCTTTCCCATCTCCTTCGATATTTTGGGACACCTTTTTTGTGCTCTCTAAGTTTCTTTTCACAAGAGCCCAATATCTCTCCACTGGTCTTAGCTCCGGACAATTTGGAGGATTTGCCTCTCTTGGTACAAAAACTATGTTATTACTTTGGTACCACTCCAGAGCTTTCTTGCCGCAGTGACATGATGGCAAATCGGGCCAAAAATATGTGGATATATTGTGCTCTCTTATGAATGGAAGAAGTATTTTTTTCAAACATTCTTTGATGTATATTTCGGTATTTATAGAGCCCACTGTAACAAATGACTTGCTTTTTTGTCGCAACTGCATATAGCTTGCCATACCAGGAATTTTTTAGGAAATTTTGTCTGCTTTTGGATTCTAAATTGTTCTTCGACATTTCCTCGAGCATCAGCAATATAAAAATGTTGACCCGGAAGCTGCGTAAAATCTGCCAGTACATACATTTCGTTGTCCATTATACAACATGAATATTTTTGTATGAAATTTGATTTCCGAGCCTACTTTTGGTGTCAAAATTTTTTGCAGCATTTCTGTCTGGAACTTTTTGGACTTTGTATGTTTTCAAACCTTCATTGGCTTTTACTTTTCGCACCAAATAGTCAGAGCACTGGGCTAACCGGGCAGCTTTTCTACCAGATGTGTTTGGAGATCTTTTCAATATGCTTTCTATTTTCTTGGCTTTCCCAATATCAAGTGGTCCTTGTTTTCTTCCCGAACCAGGTTTCCAATCGATGGTCAAATTCTCCTGAAACTGTTTAATAACATTGGAAACAGTTTGACGGCAGATCTTCAATTCTTTGGCCAATTTTTTGCAGGACCAATTTGGATTTTTTGAAAATTTTTAATAATTTTAAGACGTACTTCTTTTTCTTCACTCATTTTGATCAAACTCACATTAAATCAACATGTTTGTCATTAAAAATAACAACTCAAATATTTTTCAAAGATAACTAGATCAAAGAAATTTTTAAATTTTACACTCAAAAAAAAAATTATTAGGTAAAACGTGTGCTAAGATTTTTTCAATCTCACTCCTTATTTGAATTTTTGAGTGCGGAGCCTCTTAGAAAAATTAAATTACTCGAAAACCAAACAAGCTAGAAAGAAAAATCAAAAAGGGTTTTGAAGGGGATATAAAGTACAATATCCTCTGCCATTTTCATTGACAACAGATAATTTTTTGAATACAAAAATAACAATATAGTATAGTTGCCTGTTGTTTTTTATTACTTTTACTATTTGCAGGCCTAATAAAAATAACTGGGTTCACTATATGTTGCAAATGTATTATCTTTTAGTTCAAGACATTACTTCTGTAAATGCTGAAAGGTAAGAAATAAAAAATTCACATTTAGCGATTAAAGTTGGCCAAATTTTTTACCTTTTTTTAGAAAATCACTGAACCTTTTTTTTTGTAGTAAGTAATTTTTTTGTGGTTTTTGAATCCATCATACCCCCACTAACAATTACTGAAGAAAAATCTTAGTTCAGAATTTTTATGATGTAAATATCTTTATAATGACTGGACTATTTGTGATTGAATTAGGTTTTATTTGTTATGTTATCGTTTTGGTTACTGTATATTAAAATAATGTGTATAAGAAAAAAATGTTTAACATGAGCAAGGACTTATATTTTTGATGTTTAACGCAATTGTACGCGGTGCCCCACTTTCAGTGTGAGTAGCTGTATATTTTTAAAATACAATAAGCCTCCAGGTTTCTTTTATATTCAAGCAAAAAACTTTAAGATAATCGGTGATAGTCTAGTAGCAAAATTTCTGCCGATAACTTCCAATCCTGGTTAAAATCTCGAAAAAAAATTCGTGATTTTTGTAAAAAGCAACAGTAAAATAGGTCGAATGTTAGAGAAAACCGATCAGAGTAATTTCAATTAAAAAATAATTTATGAATAAGTAATCTTGAAATTCAACCATCCATCCAGCTAAATCCAGGAATCTTCACGATCCATTATACGAAGTTAGAATTCCAAAAATCTGAGAATTTTTGGGGAGTTATTCAAAATTTATAGAAAATTAAACATTAAGTTTAATTCTCTCCGTCTAGAGAAAATATGCAATATAAAATTTTACGCGCGCCCATTATTCAACTACACACCCACATCTTATTTTCAGACTTGAAACAAAAACAAAAAAAAAAACTTCAAACACACATACAAGCAAGCATATAGACACATACATCCAGACAAACATGTACATGAAAAAGTAAATAATTCACTTAAAATCAAATAAAATTTAATTTACTCTCAACGGAAATGCACATAAGACCACTTATGTTAGCAATGAACCTGACTTCCTGTTTTATGTGTGCATGTGCACACACACACACAAACATTTTCAAACAAACAAACATACACTCTTACCCACAAGAAAGCCAACAACAAACGACTAGAATAGAGTAAAATATATGACAGAAAAAAAAAAATTGTTATAAAACGCTCCCTTAAGGTGCTTCCCTTTTTGCATGTTTATGTCGCTTTCTATTAGTGCACTCATTCACTTTCGACTACATACAAACAATTCTTCTTCTAACTTTACAGGTACAGGTTAGCTTGACTCTACGCGTTGGACAACTCTGTCGTTCGCTCGCTGTTGCTATTGCTGTCTGTAGCCATCGTATATACAAAAGTTTTAACAATAACATTTTGAGAGAAAAAGCTGCTACTGCTGTTGCTACTCATGTGCTTCGTGTTAATGTTGTGCTAAAGTAAACATAAAAATAACAAAATGACATACATAGTATGCAGGAAGGTACTAACTACAATAACAACAACAACAACAACTGGTGACCAAGACCATGAAAACCTGTATGAGATCGACGACCAAAAGCTGGTGGACAACGCCAGCACATGCTTCATCTAAACGAAAAGCTAACTTTGACTTTTAGCTATAGCTTAAAGATATGCTGTCTGTATGTATGGCAGTTTTGGAAGAGAAGGTGAGTGCCCTCCCCCACCCTCCCCCACCCTCCCCCTCCCCTAGTACTTACACTTTTGCACATTTCATCAAAGTTAATTTATCTTTTTCAAGTGTGTTTCACAACTTTTTATTGTTTATTTATACTTACGAATACGAATTTCTCTTCAACAATTTTAGTTAGTAGAGTATGGGTCAATGACAACTTGAAGTTGGCTGCTCTATTTGGGTTAAAATATTGTGGGCGTTGAGATAAATGTTTGTCTTTGCCATTTCTCTATACATTTTTTGTACATTTTAATATCCTCTTTTTTGTGTTTTATTTTTCTTTTGGATTTATTGTTGTATTTTATTCAACATTTTTAACTCATTTCTTTTTTATATTTCTTTTTTTTTTTATTTTATATCTGTAAGCCTTAACCCTGAGGTTAAAAAAATATATGAAAAAAAATCTCTATCTCTTGTAGAGAAAAAGAGTTTGAGAAATTGTTGAAGTGGTTAAAGAATCGTAAAAAAGGATTTACTCTGAAAGGTGGACACACGGACGGACACATGAATAAAGTAATAAAAACACAGAAGAGCAAGAGCAGTCAGTCCCAAAGTTTTACTAGTTGTAAATGTATAGATGTGTTTCGTAGATAAAAGGATAAAGCATGAGAGATTGAAAAATAAATGGCAGCAATGGCTGTAGTAGCATCACATAATCTCCAACAAGGTAACACAAGACAATTTAATTCAATTGAAACCAAATGATTTAAATGTTGTGGTAGTCCGAGTGAGAGTTTTTTTATTATTTATTAACGTTTTTCGGAAGTAAAAGCAGTAGAATGGCTGTCACTGATTTAAATACATTTTTCTAAGGTTTCTATATATAAAGGATACTATTCATAATCGATAGGCTCGATAATCTGGTAAATCAGTCCCAAATTTTCTGAATCGCCTGACAAGTCACGGATCTATAAGAAGTTATCATTTGATGTCAGTAGTAAGTCGGTATATTTTTTATGAGCTTGGTGAACTATTAAGGTTGACACTATCGAGTAGGGGAAAACTTTTCCCTTTTGATCGAGCGCAAAATCTACATCTACAAAATACATAGTGGGGTTTCTTTGGATGCGATGCTGATAATGTTCTATGAGGTTAAAGCCCTGTTTTTTTAAAAATCAAACTTGATTTTTCAAAGCTGAAACCCGGTTTCCCAAAGGTAAAACAAAAAAATGTCTCCTTCTTTATCAATTTCAACTGGATAATGCCAACCGAAATCCTGAGAAAAATAATAGTTTCACTTCCCCCTAATATGTGTGCCCTACTCTTAGGTATGGTATATGTTATAGGTGTTAATCTTATTTTAATCTGAGTTTTTAAAACCTTTTTGGTACAAATTCTGATTTAAGTTTTGGTCTGAACTCTGAACTAAATTTTGGTTCAAATTTAGTCTGTTTCTAATTTCAGTATTTTTTTTAAATATCAAAAGGATTTTTGGTCTGAGTTTAGTAGATTTTTTATTTGAGTTTTGCTCTTTTTTTGGTCTAATTTTTGGTCTGAGTTTTGCCCAGGCTTAATCTCATATTCAAAGCATGCCTATGTCTCTCGCATATACCAAAACAATGAACGGAAGTGAACGTGATTTTCATCCCGAAAGGGGGTAAGCAAACTCACACAAAAGCGAGGTTCTTTAACGATTAATAGATACACATCTGAGCATGAATATCCAATCGATATCCAATTAAGACTCTCCCAACATGCCGACATGAAAGGCAGATCTTTTGAGACAGCGCATTCAATGACATCTTCCCATTTGCGGCTTTTGTCGACACTTTTCTAAAGAATAGAATCATAAACGCTAAGCTAGGTTCCTCTTCCGTCGAAGGTTTGCGGTCAGGTCAAAGGCACTCCACAAGGAGGACTCCTCTCTCCGATCGCCTGAAACCTCACACTTAATGATCTTCTATTAAAACTTGAAAAAACTGGATACAAAGTGATTGTCTATGCGGATGATGTCGTTATCGCCGCTTCGGGTAAATTCATTTGTACGCTTGTAGATTTACTGCAGTGAGCACTGAACTGGAGTTCTGACTGTGGCTTATCGGTTAATGCATCTAAGACAGAACTAGTTCAATTTTTCTAATTTTCGATCCACCAACTCTGATTGGCAGATCACTTATCGTCTCATAGCAAGGTAAATATCTTGGCCTAATCCTAGACTCTAAGCTCAATTGGCATGCACACACGTTAGAGAGGGTACACAAAGCCACAATTGTTCTCTATGCGTTCAAGTCAGCTATAGGCAAGAAATGGGGATTTGCAACCCAAGGTAATTATATGGTTACACCAATTCTATGTTATGGCGTAGGAGTTTGGTGGGCAGCTCTTTCAAAGAGCACCCATCACAAGAAAATAGACAAAGTACAGCGACTAGCTTCAATGTTAATTGCAAGAGTCCTGAGACCACCGTCGTAGGCGCTGTACTCTATCCTGGATCTGCTTTTAAAAGATCTGTTCTCAAAAACCTCAATCTCAATTTCGGCGGTGAGGCTGAAAGCGATTGGTAAGTAGTCCCTTACCAATTTTTGTCACGGAAAGATTCTGGGTGAAACCGAATATCTTCCATCATCTATCGATCTCACTCTCTCCTCACTATTCTTTGGTAACAGCTTTAGCACACTTATTCCAACTAGTCAAGAGAAAAATGCAGGTAATGTGATACGCCCTGGAGCCATTGAACTGTATACTAATGGCTCCAAATTGGATGGTAAGATTGGGGGTGGAATTCACTCTGAGCGTCTGAGCATTTCAAAGATCACTGCAGCATCTCCCAAGCTGAACTGCTGGCGATCGCTAAAGCCGCTCACTTGATAAGATGTAATGCGATACCCTGTAGTGATATCTACATTTTCACTGACAGTCAGCCGACGATAAAATTCCTCCAATGCCCCGCTAACAACTCCTTGGTTGCCCTTCAATGCAGATCGTCTCTGAACGAGATAGTCACGGCATTCAACCTGCGCCTGATATGGCATAGCGACATTGAGGGAAACTGTAAGGCTGATAATCTGACCAGACTTGGCACGACTCTCATCAATTCACGCATCTTTGCCACATGCAAACTTTCAATCAAAAACCACTATTTCCATATTGCAGAAAGCAGATGGAGGATGAAACCTACATACTTCATAGCTAAACAGTTATGGCTTACGCCAAACAAGAAACACACCAAAGTACTCAAAAACTTGGAACCAGTCCACATAAACAGGGTAATCTCTATTCTCACTGGACACTGCCTCATTGGTAATCATGTCAGTAGCCTAAGCCTACTCTACAACGACAATTGCAGAAACTGCAGAAATGCAGTGGAGGATAAAACAATCCTATTTAAGGTAAATGCAACTGCCCAGTTCTAATACCGCGCACACAAAGAACTCTGGCAGAACCTTTTTATGAGACTGAACTTGCATCCTCTGAAATCGGGGACTTAGGTTAGGTTTAGAAGGCGTGTAGCAATAAAATATGCTACTTCCACTCGGAGGCCAGGTAGGCCCATTGTGATTGCCTTCAACAGTTGGTCTGGAGTCGACCGGTTGCGTGAGAACCTGTATATCTCCTATTAGTTCAGGTATTAAGCCACCATAACATTTTTGTTCTAGTGGCAAAATTTAAAAGGTTGGACAGATCGATTCTGCTAAGCTCTGCTATGTCTGCAAAGAACCTTGATCCTAGAGTACGGAATCGTCGCTCTTGCAGAGCCTCCTCAATATCTCCGCACAGCCATAGTGAACGTGACGTTGCACAATCTCTTCTGTTTGCCCAGTTGTGATTGGTTTCGTGGCTTACTATGGCGTCAATAATGCCATATAATTCAGAAATCGGTGGCAGTGTGGATGTGTCCGCTGCGCTTGTATCCATAGTGGACCCCAGCCACGCCATTTCGTCTACTTTTTCGTTCCCTTCAATATTACTATGTCCAGGATCCCAGCAGAGATTGACAGTGTGGTGTCCAATGGATAGCAGCGAGCGTCTACAATTTTGTATCGCCTTTGATTTCGTGGTTACTGACATTAGAGCTTCCATTAGCGATTATCCACGAAGAATGTGATCGTCGAAGTTGGGATGTTTTATTCGTGTATAAATTTTGCTGCTTTTTCGATTGCAAAGATTTCAGCTTGGACCACACTGCATGTACGGGGCAATCTATAGGATTGCTGTACTTTTAGTTGCTCCGAGTAGAAACCGGCTCCTGTTCCAGTTTCCATCTTTGACCCATCTGTGAATACTAATATATCTTCCTCGGTCGGGACCTTGTTGGATAGCCAGTCTTCGCGGTTGGGAAATATGAAATTTGCACTTTTATTGAAATCAGTGGTTGGATTCAAATCGGGGACTTACTACGCTATTGGTTTAATTTTTTGATGAACTCATTCGTAATAACAATAATTTTGTTACATAAAATTTATGAATAGTTTTCATTAGATTAAACAAAATCTTCATTATACATTAATGATTTTCTTCAATAAATCAATTAATCAACCAATAAATCTATAAATACCTAAACGAGTAAAATGTTTTTATTGCACTTTGAAGATCCTAGAAAAATACAAATCATAAACTTTAATGCCCAACAATGGAACTCTCATCAGGGCTTGATGTACCCCATATCCATAGTAGCTAAAAGCTACTGTTAAACTTTTCCTACGGAAACATTAAAGAAATTATAAAGTAATTATTTATTTATATGTATATTTATTAATATGGCATTATTTTCTTTTCATAATTTTTTTTTCTATACCCTCAATAATCCTAAATTATCCATAAATTATCTTCTTTAATGCTTTTTAAATCTGTTTATACATATTAAATACGATCAAAATACATTAAAAAAAAGTAATACGAGTATTTACAAATAAAAATCAATTTATTTCGTAAATAAAATAAAAAAAATATGTATATATTTACAATAATAATTTGATTATTATCAGCACAATGAACTTATGTCGTCAATTCATATGTTGCCAACATTCCCATACAATTACCATCAACAATTTGTTTGAATATTGAATGAAAGGAAAATGCTTTAGGCGAGCAAAATATCAAATGTAAACCACAAGTGGAAATCAATTCACCGCCACGCACTCAATTAATCATCAAAAACGAATTTTCTAGCAAACACAAAAGTTGTTTTTGTTTTTGTTGTTATTATTGCCAATATGTTGTGTGTTATGACATCACAAACGAAATTTTGCACAGAAATTTTAAATGAAAATACACACAGATACAAATGTACATACATAGAAATATATATAAGTAGCAGACTAGCAACAACTGTGAATGAAACTCACGTGCATATACAAATATAAATATACACGTGTATGTGTAACTGAGTTACACACACATATATAAACTCTGCTGAAAAGTAATATGACCTGAAGGCTTATAAAATCCTTTATCATACATTGCATGTTGCTACTAGTTACATACATTCGGAATTATACACAATAGCAACATGTTACGAATTTTCAATTTCACAGCTAGCGCTACTTTCTGTTTCTTTGGTATTTTTAAAGCTCTATAGAGAGAGAGCTGGTTTTAAGTGGCTGTTTTGGACTGATTCCTTTTCAGATTGTATCAAATATTTTATTTCAAAGCATAGTATTACCTTGTATAAATATTTTTGGAAAGTAATTCTAAAATTTGTATCCCTTATAAGATTGTTTCGAAAGTGAAAATGAATTGCATTCATTGAGCTGATCTAAACTCACGCATATAATTCTGAAATGAAAAGTAAATTAATTAGCGTTTTTTTTTTCAAATTATTTTGTGGGTTATCGCACAGTTTCTATATTTTTCTCAAGCAGTGTTCATAGTGTTTCTGGTCCATTTGTGGAGATTGTAATTTCCATGATCGTGTTTTTTTTTTTTTGTTCATTGTAGCAGCTTCAAATCGCATCGTGTCTCGGAATTCCGAAATCGTTGTATGGTATATTGATAGGGGAGCCAGAGTTTTGAACCGCGAAATTAGTACATTAGACATTGGAAATCAGTGAAAATCAGTACAGTTTTTGAGCTTTTATTACCCAGTAATTTCAATGTAATATAGTGATATAAATGACCTGAACTTTTTCTCCGATTTTGTGTGTTCCTTTTACATTTTTGAAGTGAAACTTCTTTAGCGAGGGTAAATCGAAAATTTTGCAACAGAAGTCGCGTTGTTGTTGCACTCATACAAAACTAATAAGAAATGAAGTTATGCTGTTGTTAGTGTTTAGCGAACGAAGTCATATGGGAATCGGTTGCTTACAATCATGCAGAGAGTCGACTTCTTGCAGTTTTATCTCATTTGCTGTAGTGAGAGAGCTTGATGGAAAAGCTGAATTTCCCTTTTATGTGTTATACACGTGTGCTACGTCATGTTAGTACCGATCACGGTTGCCACTTTGATACAATTCTACCAAAACTGGTAAATTTTTTTTAATTTTTTTGCTCTTGGTAGATTGGTACATGTCTTTAAAATTTGGTACATTATGTGGGCGTAGTTAGCTTTTATAGTAATCAAGAATTGTAAACATATTTTCAAAATACTTTAGAAATTAGAAAATTGTTCAGACTTAGCAATTTTTTGGCAAAAAGTATTATTTAAATTATTTATTTTATATAAAAAATTGGTACATTTTTCCTCATTTGGTACATTTTTTTGTAAATATTGGTACAAAATAAAATAAGGAAGTGGCAACCGTGGTACCGATAGAAAATAGAAAGAGGAATAGTGTAAAAGACTCAACAACAACAGTCAAGTGGAATATCGCGTTTTTGTTGCTCTCTAAAAAAACCAGTTAAAAGTTATGCAGTTGTTATTCGGCTACATACAATCAAGCAGAGAGACGACTTTTTGCAGTTTTATCGCATATGCTTAAGTGAGAGAGTCGATATAGAAGTCTTGGCTTGATTGCATATAACTGAACTTTTCTTTCATGTGTTATATATTTACGTGTACTAAGTCGTGTTTGTGCCGATAAATGCAGAGAGTATCAACAGAGGAAAAGCAACAACAAAATAGAGAGAAGAGGACTGCAAAAATTTCAACAGAATGATTTATAAATGTTTTCTAAAAATTTTCTAATAAACAACATATCGTCGCCTGAGAATTGATTTGGCGTATGTGTATAAGTATTCCTATGCCTATACGCCAAATCAATTCTCAGGTGACGATATGGTAGTTTCACTTCTACTGTGAGTGCTTGCAGATACATAATTTTTTTCTTCGTCAATACGTTGATTATGTATCAGTTTCCACATTTAAAGAATTGCGAGAGCTGACTACAATAATCAAATTCAATTAATAACAAATTCCCTTCATTTATTTAAAAACTTACGTTAACCGACTTTTCTTCCAGAAAATATTACTTTTCTTCCCTCATTAGCAGCAGTTAGGGTGAGACTGTCTGCAAAAACGAGTTTAAGACCATTAAAGTTAAACACAAAACTTCTTAAGACATTAATTTGAAAAAATTTCGTACTGATTTCGAGATTTGGAAAAATCAGTATTTAAATTGTTAATAGGGTCATTGGCATTCTACATTCTACATTTCGGATGCAACGAATTCAACGAAATTCACTTGAGATGGAGAAAGTAACTAGCAACCCTCAAACAAGAGAAATTTAAGATCTATTACATTTTTTAGACATTTTGGATTTTGTTTTCATAACAGCTGCTCTTGTAATATGTATTAAATGAAAATATAAATTAATAGAGTCGGAGAGTGAATCATTGCCATTCCTTCAATTATCCATAATTACTTCTCCTTAGTGTTCAAATCCAACTGAAAGGCAACATTTTTAATTATTTTTATTCACACAAAACATACACAAACTTACAATCTGTCAAAAAACGAATTTTAAATTCCTTTTTTGTAATGTGTCTACCTAAATTCTAAATTCAGAGTTTCAACGAAATTCACGCTCATGTGTCCGCACTATTAGAATGAATGTCCACGGTACGCTCGTTTATAAAACTGTGTAAGTTCCCTGAAATGTTATTTCCGCACTGCCTTTCTAAAAGGTTTATAGCTCCACCCTCTACGAAACAGTACAATAAATAAGCTTGAAAATAAATTTGAGGCAAGGCAGAATATAAAGTACCTAACATATTTTCAATTTAAAATGCCTCTTCTCTCATAAACTTCTATCATCTTCATCAATTTCTGCATTTATCATTCGAGCATTTTTACATAGCTTTATCAATCTGTTCCATTGTTTTGTTTCTGGTAAGTAATTTCGTCTCATTGCATGACTTGCCGCAGTCTAAAATTATTTTTAGGACGATGCTTATCCAGAAAGCTTTTGGATGGTCTCTTTTACGATTTCCAGAGGTTTAAGTATCAGTGCAAGCTAGTATTTGAAATTAGAATGAGCTCTTTAAGCTGCAAACGTTGCCTGGGCTCAATATTGCAAACTTGACAAGAAAATAAATTTCAAGCAAGAGAATAAAATTCCGCACACAATCTCTGATAAAAATGCTTTAATTTCCTGCATTTTCATTTTGCCATTTACATGGAAAATTGGAGAAAATCGAAAAAAATTCATTAGGCTATTTGCATTCTGCAGAAAATTTTACAATATAAAATAACATTTTCGACTCTCGTTGTGGAAAATCTTGTTGAGTAGTATTATCAGATGCTCACTCAATAGCAGAAAAAGCAAAACTGAAAAATAAAGTCAGAGGTTTTTCAAGGTGATCCAGCTCACAAACGGTAATCGCTAGATCTGAAATACTTAGGGAATCATCATAAAAAAGACCGAGGTACATTTTCAGAGGTGTACCATAAGGCCGACTTTTTTGTGTATGGGACTTAAGGTACTTTAATGTGCAAACATATGCATAAATATATAATTTTTCATATTTATTGTTTTTGTTTATGTCCAGATGAGTTGAATGTCCAGATGAAAGCTAAAAAATCCCAATATTTTATCTCAATGTACACGTTAAGCTCGATTTGCATCTGGCAACCCTAGATCTTTCTCATTTCTCCTCTTAATTCAGTAATCTAATGATTTATTATTATTTTTCTTTTAATAAATAAATAAAATTTAAATCGTACAACTTTATATTTATGTGAAGATATTGCGCGGAGATAGACCGATGGAAATTTGATTTGTTGTGTTACTAAACTCTATGGTTTCAAAGTGTTTTTGGAAATGATTATACTCCTGTTTTTTAGTTCATCAAAAATCGCTATAATCTCACCTCTTTTAGGGTTCTCTCAGTATAGAACCATGTCAGATAGCGGAACACGCACTCCGTGTTTAAGTTCTTCGTTCTTGTACAAAATATTTTAATTCATAATAGGTAAGTTTTTTTACCGAGAATAGGAACGGAGAGGTTGGAAATTTAATTCACAAAACCAACGCCTTGAATTCATGCACTCGTGGATTTATAGCAATTTATATATCGCACTATTTCTTATTCCCAAATTACTTAAATAATTGTTCTGAAGATTATTCAATTCAATATTCTTCAACATCATTACAGTGTAACGCTTTTCAGTTTCGATATTGCTGTTCATAACATCCTCACCTACTTACCTCATACTTTCTTACAGAGTAACATACACCGGAAGTAGACATATTTCTCTGCTTCGTTTTTATTGTTGTTTACAACAACACAAGCAAATAATAATTATCTTCGGTCGTCGCACATTTATCATTTCGTAAAGCACATAAAACGACTTAATTATCCTGCTTTGTGTAAACGAAATCCTTAAAATGTGCTCAGTGTTCAGTTACAAGGAAAAGTAAAAAAAACGAAAAAGAAGAAGGAGGAGAAAGAGTAGGAGAAAACAAAAGACAGGAAAGAGAGAAAAAAGAAGTAGAAGAAGAAGAGAATTTGAACATTTTAGAAAAGCATAAGAAGAAATCTTTTGTTATAGAATTTCCTGTCGCATAAAGTACACTTACACTCACACACACACATATACACCTAAACAAGCACATGTTCACATAGAAACATACATATACCCAAGTACAATAAGGAAAGCCTATAAATACTAAGGGTGTGTGTATATAAATATATGTATGTATGTATGTGCTTGCATGACTTTAAATCATGACAACATTAAGGTTAGTGTTAAAGTAATCAGTAACCATTTTAAAAACGTTAAACGAGCGCAAGTCAAAGAAAGTTTTGAAAGAAAAAAAGAACAGCAAAACAAATTTTCATTGTTAACTTTATGACTTCATACACACACAAGCACACTAACAAAACATTATAATTGTGCTTTATATCAAATATAAAAAATAATAATAATAAAATCATAACACAATAAAAAATAAAAAAAAAACAAAACGAGCCAACAACAATTTTTGCATTGTAATTTGCTTAACAATGCGAAACCAGGGTAATAAAGCGGATAATTATAGCATGTCCCTGAACAGGATACTCATATTTGTATAAATAAACACACGCACAAAATCATTTTAAATTAAATATTATACCATAGTATAGTAAAAGGTAAAATATAAACAAATTACATAAAAATTATGCCATTTTCTGTTAGGTAAATAATTTTAAATTGCATAAATTAAAGGTCAACTATGTGTAACTATGTATAATGACAAATTACATACATTCACTATTTATTTATATATGTATATACAAACAGAAATTAGAAAATAATATGATAATAACAGACTTATGAAACAACCACAACAATAATACATAATAATAAACGCCCCCCATTGGCAACTTCTCCTAATATAATTATCACAAATAAACGCAAGCAACATCATAAATTAATTTCACCATAATCTGATTAATATGCTTACATCTATGAATGTGAAACACATCCACTCACACACAAACACTTACCTAACCTATGGGAAAATTTAAAGTACTTCCACTTTACTGAGCAGCATTTAATGCGCTTCTTTTGGTAGCAGATTGAAAGCACTTCAATCGCGATATATGAATAAATGAATCATTCGTTCTCGTTTCTTTGATATACATGCACACGCAAGAAAAAGCAACACAAGAAAGTAACTAAAGGAAAATAATAATAGTGAATTAAATTTTAGTAATTATTTTTTGAGTTATTTTTTTAGTATTTATGAATTTACTTACATTGGAGGCAATGAAGAGGAGAACAAATTATTTACTATTTCTGTTATTGTATTCTTATTAACTATTACTATTATGGCACAACAGCCCATGGAGGGCCAAGGCGGAGCTTTTCGCATCCATTCATGTTGTGTGAGTTATATTTATGCCGAATCCGAACGGCAAAGTGAAAAGCTTTTCATAGGTATTTTTTTACTCTTGGAGGTTTGCCATTGCCAGCCAAGAGGTGGTGCCATGTAGAAAAAATTTTATTTTCTATTTTTGATTTTTGAGCGTGCCCGGGCACCTCTGCGTAGCAGTCCAACACACTAACCACTAGGCTACGGCGACCACATATTAACATATTATTAACGGGAAAAATTATTTTCATCTCCTTAAACTGCATTTATAGATTCAAAGTCTTGTGCGTGATAATTTTCAATTTGAAGTGAAATGAATTCAAAGTGATTTTAAAAATAAAAAGCAATCATAGCAAAAGTCAAAAATATTTCGATAAAGTACAGTTATCGAACGTAATAAAATTCTGAAGATAGAGTAGCAATCCGTAGGGGACTGTTTGCAGTTACAGATTCAATAAGTAATCCAGTTGATAATGTTAGATAATCGAAATGTGTCTTTAAATTAATCTTCTTTTATTCATTTCCGCTCACTTCTCTTCTTATTCTTATAAGGAGAGATAGACAAAATATATAGATACATAATGTCACCTATGTGGAGAAGATGACGAAATGATAACTGATATTTTATGTGAATTCCCTGACCTGGCCCTATACAGAAAATAAATTTTCAATAAGCCGTTTTATCGGTATGTAACATCAGGATTTTCTTCTAAAAAATATATCTTAGTTTTCATTAGCATAGCATATGTCTTATGCTCTAATTTGGGGGTTATCTTAGGTTGTAATATCCGGCAATTGTGTTTCCCCACTCAATGTACGGCAACTAAACTGCATCCTTTTTTTTTGGAATCACACAAAATGCGCATCTTTAGCCATTTGAATGGATTAAGCAAAAATACGCTTATTTTCTCCTAGTCAACTCATATAAAAAAAGAAAGAAAGAAATTATGATTTGGTGAATAAAAAGATGAGCTTTAACGCAATGCGCATCAACTTGAATTCTGATGCTTAACTCATTGCCGTTGGGTGCATACATGCTAATATGCAATACAATGGAAATAATAGTGGTTGTTGTTGCTGCATCTATGCGTAAATAAATTTATTTCTATGTACAAATGTATGTTTGCATATTTGTGTGTTTGTGTATGTTTTGTGTCACATGTTTGTGTGTGAGTATTACGGTCAATAAGTGGATCAGTGCAATTTTCAAAATTAGTAGTATACGTAATTATTATATGACAATAATATTAAGTAATAGTTACAGAAAGTACTAGTTTAGTTTGGGTTTTTTATTAGCTTAATATCGGCTTAATTTCGTTGCTAACATTTTTACAGAACCTTAACCTGCTACATATATATTTTACCAGAAGATTAAATGACGCACAATTTATTGGTCAATTCAAACGATGAAAGTGGTAAATAATTTTAATTACTAATTTTTATTTGGGCTCAGAGACAAGAGATCATTTATTAGAGCCATCAGTTCATCAGATTATAAGAAATAAGCCAATAGTTTCGTAACCGGTTAAACCTCTTCATCAGTTATCTTTTCATGAAAGAAAGCTATATGGGCACAACTATTCGAATATTTCTAAAGCGGTCCATCCACTGGCGCTCAAGAATGCATTCTAGAATTTAAAATCACAGAGTTTTAAATGTTTATGTTTTAGAGCTTAAAATTCCAAAGTTTTAAGTTCCAATGGTTAAAATACTAGTGTAGTTTTGAGAACTATATTCCAGAAACTAATACTTTAGAGTTAACTTTTTTGTTGTTAGACGACCTCGATAGCCTATTGGATAGTGCACTAGACTTTCATCTGGGAGGTTCGGGTTCGCTTTCCGTCTTCGTTTGGTGGTTAATTTTCATAACTTTCTTATATTCACTACCAATATGAAGTGGATGAGAATTATAAGATAGTGTTCAAGTACACACATTGGTTGGTAATGGCAAAACCACCAAGCCGATAAAAAATTGCCACACCGCCGTTCGGAATCGGCGTTAAACTGTAGGTCCAACTATGTGTCTCTCGACAGCCACTCCAACCTAACCTAACTTTTTTGTTGAACAGTTTTAAGTTTAGGATTCTCATGTTAAAAATTTCGGAGCTCAAAAATACAGAATTTTAAGTAATTAGTATATTAAAATTCAGAAATTTGAGTTTCACAGTTTTAAATTCTAGAAACTTACCAAACTGGGTTTTTTTAATTAGAAAATCTGAAGTTTAAGGTTCGTAAGTCAAAAATTTCAGTATTAGAGATTTCAAACTTTCAGATTTTTAAATTCGAAAATTTGAAGTCCCAGAAATGCTTTAGAAGTCAGTCAATAAAACGAAAAACTTTCTATTCATGGTTTCTCTTTTTCATCTCCGCAACAAGTGCAGCTCTTTCTGAATACGAATATTTATATTCAAAGTATTAGTCCCATAATAAATTATAGTATGATGATTAAAGTAAGGATCATTTGCTTACTCAAATTAAGGAGTACAGGGAGGTACGGAGCGACCTAAATCATTAAGCTCACATCACTCTTATCTGGGTTCCTGGACATAGGAGCATTGAAGGGAATGAGAAGGCTGATGAATTAGCGCGCTCAGGAGCTTCTCTTGACGAATCTTTGGGGGTACCGGTTCTAGTTCCTTTGGGAGTCGTCAGGAGAGGCATGTACCTGCACTGTCTTCAACTGGCTAATCAGAGGTGGAAGTCACTAACGACCTGCACTACCTCACGGGCGACATAGCCCTCGTATAATAAGGGCCGGTCTCGCGAGCTTTTTACCAGGGATCGTACCGGCACTGCTAGGTTAACAGCAGCCTACACCGGCCACTCACTGGTGTATAGGTACCCATGCAAAAAAACTGCACATCCCTATTAACACCCATTGCAGAAGTTGCGGAAATTTAGATGAAAAAGAAACAATCTCCAATTTTTTTTTTTGTGACTATCCAGCCTTGGCGAGGACAAGATATAGGTTCCTGGGAAAGTATTTCCTCGATAGCTTGTCCGATTGCTCGGCAGTCAGCCCAAATAATCTGCTAGGATACCTAAACTCTACGGGGTGGGTTTAGTAAGAACACATCATTAATTCCAGTTCGGTTAGGAAGTAGTTCCAAAACGGCGCTATAGCGCTAATTGTGATTCACAGTGGGTCTTCTGTGGATCAGCCACCTTAACCAACCAACCAACCTTACTCAAACAAATTTTATGGCTTACTCTACAGTCATTATGTTTTTCTTATACAGTCATTAAACTGAGCTCTAAGGTAACATATCGATCCCATCCCAGAAGAATATATTAAACGAAAACGACGCATTTTTACCTTAACTCCTCGGCTCTATCACATTCATGAAAGAAACTATAGAGAAAAGAAAATTAATTCTTATGTTCCACTGAATACTGTTCAGTGAACAGGAAGTTTTTTCGTTCTTAGAAATATTTTGAAAATGTCGCATGAAAATGCATTCTTCCGGGAATGTATCGATATTTACTAAGCTTATAATATCTATAGTAAGGCCTTTAATTGTCAACTTATTCGAAATGTCATTCGATTCGACAGTGCTATGTTTAGGGAGTACAGAATGTTCAAAGAGCTGAAAATGACGTTCCTGTGTGGTTTCTTAGTGAGTTTCAATCATTCTTAATTACCTTTGACTACACTGTGTGTGATTGCTGAAAATCAAAAACATGTATGTAATGAAAATTCAAATTCATGTGGTGATGGCCACCTACACATGCACAATGCGTCGACTGAGTTCTTTTTTTTTATGAAAATTAAACTTTTTATGCTCTTGTGCATGCGTGCTACTCTTTGGCCAACACTGATGTATATTAAACAGTGAAATACTCATATTTTTACACTTATGAAAAATTAAATCTGTATTCCTGAATCAAACCAAAAAATATTAGTGCCGGCACTAGAAAACTTTAAAGTAAAAAGTGCAAAGAGTGAAAATAAGAAAGAGTGAGAGAGGGTGAGAGAGAGAAAAATCCGCTCTTATACTGCTGTTCGTGGTGATATAATTTAATGAATAACAATTTTCATATACAATTTAAATATCTCAGATCTCTGTTAATGACGTCATACCACCTTGATCAAAAAGTTCCCGCAATTTATTCAGAAAATTAAAAATACAAGTTTATTCATCTAAATCTATATTGTCCCCTTCAAAGTAACCCCCATCGACTACAACACACTTATGCCAGCGCTTGATCCAATCCTCGAAACATTTTTTATATTCGGTTTTCCATTACTTCCTCTCGGCTGCTGAAGCGCGTTCCCCGTAATGGTTTTTTAACTCGATTGAACAAAATAAAGTCACACGGAGCCAAATTAGGTAAATTCGGTGGCTGTTGAATGGTATTTGTTGCATTTTTCGTCAAAAAATTACCAATAATGATGGCACTGTGCGACGGTGCGTTATCATGGTGCAAAATCCACGAGTTTTCCGTCCACAATTCTGGTCTCTTTCGGCGAATTGCTTCACGCAAACGCCTCGTAATGTCCAAATAATACTCTCTTATGGTTAATTTACGGTTATTGACCAAAATTTCTTTTACTTTATCAACGTTTTCGTCGGTTTTCGATGTCGATGGTCTGCCAATGCGTTCATCATCTTCGATTGACTCACGACCACTTTTGAACCGCTCGTGCCACTGGTAAACGACCGTTTTCTTTGGAGAACTGTTGCCGAAACACTTTTCCAACATTTACAATGTTCGCGCACCATTAAATCCGTTTTTTTACGCAAAATTTAATACATTACAATTTAATAATATTGTAAAAAACCGCCAACACACACAGATATAGATGTACTCTTGGCTACGTAACTTTTGCAAATGTCAAACTATGACGCTAAGATTTAGAGGGAATATCAACAACAGATGTACCAACTTAACAAAAAAAAAACCGAACTCAAATCGGAACGATGGGAGCGCCACACGGTGGTTATTCCGGGAACTTTCTGATCAAGGTAGTACTTTCTACAAACTCTTAGAAATGGTTTAACATGAACTGTAGTACGGCTAGAAATTATTTTATAATTTTTGTGCATGAAATAATTCATATTTAATGGCAATAACATAAGTCTCACTGTATTCAAATTTATATTTCACTAACTACTGAGAATTTCCTATAAATTCATATTTATGTAATTAAAAAAAAAAATTTTAAATCACGTGTAGACATTTCAAATACATAAGTGCATCAACTAAATAATCATCGCACTGCTGCAATGTAAAACAGCTTACATTTATATACATACACATTTACAGATCCCTAGTTTATAAATTTCAACTTACCTCCAATTAATTTGGCGCTGTCATAGCGTCTAAAGTGCGTTCACAGCTTTACGCTTTCTATCCGCAGGGTATAAAATACGCACAGATATATACACACACACACACACACACACACACACACACACACACACACACATGTTTGCTATATATATAATATAAGGTGTATAGGCACGTAATTTGTTAATGATATTTAAATAATCAGAAACGACATCAGCAACAACCACACCAACATGGCATAATCAACATTAAAATAAACGTAATCAGCATTCAGTATCAGTATTTATATTTACAGTATATACATACATACATGCATATATATGCATACTTATAGCCATATATACCTACATTGACTTATACATACATAAATACTGTGTACATATGTATGTATGTTTGTATGTATGTACATTAGCAATAGAGATCCAGGCAGCAATAGCAACCAACCTAGAGAAAACAGCAATAACAAAAATACTATTGGGAGTTATTATAACGAAACCGAAGCCTACACAAAAAAAAAATATTCAAAAACTTTATAACACACACACACACATACATACAACGCCAAAACACTTTTGGCAACCAAAATAAGTGAAATGAGAGATTTTGAAACAGCAATCGTAGTATCGAGGACATGACCTCACTGCTGCTACCACTAAATATACCAACACACACACACACATATATACATTTATGTGTGTTTGCCCAGCTAGCATTGCTAAAATTATTGGACGATATCGATCAACGCGGAATTTTTGCAACTGAAAAATGCATTGACTTAGGATTTGACTCACGCAGAACTCTTCATGGTGTTTGTTTGAAGAGCAATTTTGTATTCCCATTTCTTTCTCGTTTATAGTCTGGAACAGGAGTGATCACACAGAAGCTCAATTGGCTCTTTTGGCTCATTTTCAAATTGTGTCTTCTGTAATGGCTCTTTTAAAATAAATGTATTTGTTGTATTTTAATATTTTACAACAAGCACAAAAATTGTTGTATTTCGAGCACACACGAATTTTTGTTCTTTTCTTTCTCCTCGATCACATTTGTTGGTTGTTGCCTCGTTACCGAAATCATTTCATTCTTATGAATATTTGTTGTTGCGGTCAGGGCCGTAGCCAGAAATTTTTTTCGGGGGAGGCGGGTTTTCATTCGAAGAAAATATTCATAAATAATTTTTATCAAACTGATTTTTAAATACAATAAATTAATACATTTGATGGACCCTATAAAATTAAAATTTTATGAAAAATTTTCCAAATTTTTTTAATCTTAACCTAAATTAATATTATTCAATGTGCATTCTAATGCATTTTTTTTATCGTGAGGGACATAATTTCATTAACTCATTGACTTCCCACTTCTGATGATGTACTCAACCTCAAAAAAATTACCAAAAATAGTAAAGGCTCATTTTTTTCAAATGATCATCATTAGGAATTTGAGCCATTATCAATGATAAGGAACCCGGATGAGGTTGGCTTATATTCCCTAAATTCCTGAAGTCACAGCATTGAAAGAGATCTTTCTAGTCGTGGTGCTCTGAGCAATAATGCGTTAAAAAATTAATTATATTTTAAGATGGGTTTTGCTAATAAGATGGAGTCTTTACGAAAGAATTTTTCACGTTGAACACGAATCTGAAAGATTTCAAATTTATTTTTTATATTTGACTGTTTAGAAAAAAAAAAACCGATGGAAGTAAAAAATATCGTTAAATAGATTTTATTTTGACTTTTTTCCCATCCATTGGCAATTAATCTCAAAAATTAGAACAAAGTTTCCACTTTTTGCGGGGGGGCGGGGTCAGAACCCCCAAAACCTCCCCCCTAAATACGGCCTTGGTTGCGGTCGCGCGCTAAGAATATTTTTTGAGCCTCACTGCCGAAATCATTTCATTCTTATGAATATTTGTGGTTGCGGTCGCGCGCTAAGAATATTTGTTTTTGTTTTTGTTTTTCGCTTGATCACATTTGGTTGTGTTGTTGATGTCTTATGCCAGTAGCTCAATGGGCTCTTTTGGCTCTTTACAATAAACACAAAAATTATTGTTGTTATTTTCATTTCACAGCGCCCGATCAGGAATGTTTGTTCGTGTGTTTTATTTTACTTGAACAAATTTCTTCTTTTTTTTTAAAAAATATGTCAATTTTCTCAAAAAACAGATAAATAAATAAAAATCCCCTGAAGAAGGCCTAAAATTTGCGCCGAAACGTTGGGAAAAAAGTATGAAATAGTTAACTATTTGCGTATGAAAATTTCGACCAAAAAGCCTGTCATTATAATCTCGTTAACAAATTTCTTTAATTTGTTATTGTCCCACTATCAAAATCATTTAATTTCCTTCTCATTGTGTCACAGGTGATTATGTTGCGATCGTTGTTGTTGTTATTGTTGTTGTTGCTTGGCTCCCAAAATATTTTCGGCGAACACTCCTGGTCTGGAAGATTGAAAGATAATTTGCAAGTAATTTTTTTCTGTGTTGTAATTCATAGTTGGGGTGGTGCTTATTTTGTATTCAAAACAGCTAAATTTATCGTTATAAAAATAAAAAATTTATCAATAAAAATTGTGTATCTATAAATATATAAAAATAACCAAGAAAATGAAACGTAAGAACTTTCAGTAGTACATAGGCGTAGGTTTTAATAAGGCAGTAAAAAAATAATTTCCCTTGTAAAACTTTTAAATGAATCTTCCATAACCTGCCTTGGTGATTCATTAAAGAATCGCGTGTCGCCGGAAATTCTTCTCCATGGATTGCCAGAACGACACAGTTTCTGCCAAAGGATGAAACGTTCACGATCCGATAACGATATCGCCGGCAATTAAATAGAATTTCTCAACAAATCGTTGAAGGATCTTCTGGGATCAAAAATGTTAGCTGGGTGTATTTAAATACGATTATTGTATATGTGTTTGTATGTATGTTGATGGCGCTAATAACAAACAATAGGCGCACACAACATCATTATATAACAAAAATGAAGACTACAACGGCGGCATTGCCGGCTCTAGCTCCAGAGTGGGAAATGCCAACTCGTCGACGAAAGACATCAAAATTAATTTTGCTATTTGTGCTGATATTAAAATTAAATGAAATTAAATTAAATCGCATCGAAGTGCTGAATGCTTTGTTGCTGCCCGCCTGCTCTGCAAACAATAAAAACAGCAGACATTGTTATGGTGTTTATGTACATCTAGGTCTAAATATGTGTGTGTGTGTGTGTATGTGTGGAGAGAGTGTAGGTGTTTGTTCGTGTGCTTGAAAGTTTGCATTTTATTTCCATAGAAAATATTTTCTTTTTTAAATTTTTGGTGTCAATTTCTTTGTCAGCAAGCTGCTCAAAATCATTATCACAGTGCAAATTCATTCATTCCAATTGTGTGCTATTGTTATGATGATAATTTTCAGAGTCTAGGAAGAAAAATATTTTGTCAACTTTTAATCAAACAATTGAAAACGAAATGTAAATATTTGCATCAGCAGTTGAGGATCTAAGACTCCTGATTCATATTCTATAGTGTTAATAAAATTTCTAGGTTCATGTTTCTGAACCTGTAGCAAGGTCTTCCGTAGCCAATTTGAAAAATTTCGAAAGTTACTAAAAAAAAATGAGAACATTAGTTGAGTTTTTCGAAACGATTCTTAACACAACTGAGCATGATACAGACTAGCCCCAGCTCGGCTTTCGTCAAACAGAATATGTTCATAACATATTTTTCCAATCCTTAACATTTCCCGAAAATTAAATTTGACCAGCAATACAAATTGTGCCTGAAAGGAAAATGAAAAAAGTTATGCGATAAGTTTCGGTGTCTGCAATATTATGTATAAATTTAATCCATGACTGAACAGCTGCGCATTTTTACAAATATTAAGAGAATGATCGTAATTTATTAATATTGGAGTTTAGAGAATATTACAAATATCTAGACCAAGGTATACATTTTAATTCAACTTCTACTAATTAAGACTAAATCATACAAGATTTTTCGGGAAAATCGAAACTGCTTGAAAGTAACAAAGAGGCCCTAAGTTGAAATCCGAAAGCATTTGAATATAATTTGATGTCAGATTGCATTCGAAATTTGAATTCGGAGTTGTGAATTTAATTTTAGAAAGCAAACAATTGAATTCAAATAACTCAAATTTAATTCATATACATTAAATGAAAGTTCAAAGTACTCACTTTTTTATTTGGAGTAGTTACTTTTAATTCGGAGTAGTCAAATCTTATCCAAAATGCTTCAACTTGAATTCGGAATGCCCAAGTAATATTCATAGGTCGCCAATATGAATTGTGAAAAGTCAGAAAAACTTCCATTTTAATTCGGAGTAATAACATCAAAAAAATTTAAAATCAAACAAATCAAATTCAGAGTAGTCAATTCAATATAGAATGCTTCAATTGGACTTCAAAGCGGTAAAATTTTATTCAGAACGCATTAATTTGAATTCTGAACAATGCCTTAACCGGGGGTCAATGAACATGGGTGTATTACACCTAAGCGTTTCAGTGATTATAGGTTAATTTTCTTGATGTAATCTTTTTTTTTAAAAAAAAATATATTGATTTAAGAAAAGAGAATATTTTATGAAATTAAAAAAGAAAACCTTAAAAAATATCTAGTTTTATTTTAAAGATTTATTTTTTCTCGGGTGTCCCACACCCATTTCATTGACGGTGTAACAAAAATTATGTCGTTGATGCCGGGTTAATTTAAGTCCAGTTCAACCAAATTGTATTCAGAAAGTGACACTTTTTCTACGAAATAAGCAAATTGCGTCCGGAGAATGTCAATTGGAATCCGAAAAAAGTAAATTGAATTTTGAAAGCGTCAATTTAAACTGAGAATAGTCAAATTGAAAAAAAAAAAATTCAATTTAGATTCGAAGTGGTCAAATTAAATCTAAAATTCATCGGTTAATATTTGAAGTACTGAATAATTCTTCTATTTTAATTCGAAACAGTATTAAAATCGCATTGATTTGCAAAGTGAATTTAAAAAATGCCTATTTCAATTGGGAATTGTCAAATTTAACTAAAAATGCAGCAATTTAAATTTAAAGTAAACCAATTAAATTTAAATAGCGGTGTTTTGAATTCGGAGTAGTTAAGTTGAATTCCGAAGTCTTTTTCTTTTCTTTCATGGCACTTCAGTCCATGGATTTCCTAGACCTAGCTTTACTCATACATTAATGTTGTGTGAGCTTTATTTGCAAATGAATGGAAAGAACGTAATGTTTTATGCCGAACGTAAAAGACAAACAGAAAAGCTTTGCTTAGGCAATTTTTACTCTTGGAGTTTTGACAAGAAAACTTGTCGATCATTGGACCCGGGTAAATTGTCTGGCACTTAGCTACGGCGACCAATTGAAAACTTCAAAAATAAAATTTTTATTCGGAGTAATGATATTGAATTCAAAACAGACTTATTTAAATTCCACATAATCAATAGGAATTTAGAAACGAATTGAATTCGAAGTAGCAAAATTAATTCAAACTCGCTGATTTGAATTCAGAACACTCAAATTTAGCTCAGAACTCGTTTTTTTTTAGTCAAATTTCATTTAATTTTAGCCGCTTTGATTCAGACTCAAAGTGGTCAATTAAATTTAGAACGTTTCGGTTTGAATCCAGTGTAGTCCAATTGAGTTAAGAATACGTCGATTTTAATTCGGAGTAGTTAGATTGTAATCAAAAAGCGTTGATTTTCTCTTAGTCTAAGCAACGTGAATCCAGAAAGCGTATCTTTCAAACCAAAAATACACAAATTTACTTCAAAATGCACAAATTTGATTTCGAAGAAGCCAAATTTAATTTGATATACAATAGTAAAATTGATGGTCTGATGTGGTGGTAGTCGATGATTTATTTAAAATCATGTCTTGCTTGTGAAAATCTGAGAGACCCTTGAGATGTTAGTATTTCCGATTGAAAGCCCGACAACTTTACTCAAAAGCCACAAATTTTTTTATAATCGTCAGGTTCGAAATTATATTTTAGACCTTACTGTATACATTCTCTTCAGTTTCGGAAAGGTAAAATCTAACAGTTATATTTTTGAAAATCAATTAATTTGCATGCTTTGAAAGAACACTCTGAGCATTCTAGTTACTGTAAAACCAATTTATTGAATTCCCCCAAATATTTTTACGTCATTTTCAACATTTTCAGTCAATGCTCAAAATACCGTCACCAACTCTACACATTCATATACACGCACACACTAACACCTCACCTCAACGTAACGTATGAATATAGTCCCCAGCCCGCAACTCTTATAAATACTACGTACCTACATGCATTTGTTAGTGTTTTCCATTTTTGGTTTTTGTGGTTTTTCATTTGCTAAATGTCACCAATTAACCGAAAAAGTCTCATTTAAAATCGTAACAACATCATCAACAACAAAAACAAAGCAGCAAGGGCAAAAACTACAAGCAACATCAACTAGCTACAACCCAAACAGCAAAAACAAAAAACAAAAAAACGGAAATTGCAACAAAATGTTGTGGCGATGCAATGCAATAACAAGAAGCAACAGCACCAACAACAGCAGGTACCAATCAACAGCCGAACAATAATACAAACAAAAAATAACAACAACAATAAATGAGTGGACATTTTGCGAAATGCAATGAACTGCACAATATGTGCGTGTGTATGTGCCACCAATATCAATACCAATACATGCACACATAATATCTATATACGTATGTATATTTGTATGTATATTGGTATTGAAATCCCTACCGAAAATGTAATAGCCAGCAACAGCTACAACAGCAACAACAAATTGCGAATTAATGAATTGCAATGATTTTTTTATTGCCAAAAAATAGCCGAAATATGTTTTCGCAGTAGCCACTCATGTGGCTGTATGTGTGTGTATGTAAGTATGTGTGTGTATGTGCGGCTTATTGCAATGCAATATGGTTTGAATTAAAATGCAAGTATTTTTAAGTGTAATTGCAACAACAGCAAAACAACAACTGCAACACCAATGAGACCAAATTGCCTGTTGGTCACATATGCCATACCATTGCACGTTTTGTTGTTGTTTGCTGACCAATTCCGTTCAATTAACGTTTTACTAATTTGTTCAAATGATTGGAAAATATTTCTTCCTAATGGACGAATGATTTTTAATTTGCTTCATTTATTCATATGTACGTATGCGCATGTATGCGTACGTGTTTATGTGTGCATATTAAACTATGCACCAAAATGTTTAAACACTTTCAACTACAACAACAAATTGTTGTACTAACATTGCAACGCTTTAAACCTTTGGCGACGGAAATAAACACAGTTACAAAAAAAAAAAAAAAAACAAGAATGAAACAATGAAATTGCAGTGAAGTCAATGTTGGCGGGTGGTAGATTAAAATGCAACAACAACAAAATTCAAAAGTGAAATTACAGTTGGCTACACTGACTTGAAGAGTGCAAAAATAGAGAGAGGGAGAGCGTGCAAAAGAAAAAAATCGCAAAATTGCATTGCCAACTTCTTTTTTACAAAATGATGTCATTTTATATCTTAACAATTTCCACTCGCTTTCCTTTATTTTTTCTTGCTACTGCCGCTGCTGTGTTGTTATTTGTGCTTTTTTCTGCTTCTCTAGCTTCATTTTCTTCTTTTTCCTTACGCAACACACAAAATGTCGTTCATTCGTCGTTTAATTTCCTTGTCAGAAATTACTAGTAGAAAAAAAAAGCAGAAAACACTAAACCGCTTAAATTTTAATACAAAATTCAAACCTTCCAATTTAAATCCAATTTGCCAAACTACCTGCTTAACTTCCGCACCCAGCAGCAGCATCTGCTGTCATCGTTGTTGCACTTGTGTTTACCTCTACGAATCAACTCATCCTCGTTTTGTTTTTCATCTTTGGTTTTGGTGGCTTGTTAGCTTATGCTATGACGCTTCTTGCCAATCACATCATGGAATTTGTATCCTTATTTCACCTCCATCTACATGCCTATCCAGTAACGCACGAGTGAACTTGGGATCTACTTTCTACTTTCTTATTATATGCATGAAGTTGCCAGATGTAATCAAAAGTGTAAAACTATTTGATTTATTATGTCAAATATTTATATCCGTTTTTTTTAAGAAAAGTTTTCGGACCAAGTAGCCTCATATTTTTTAGACGTAGCCTTCAATATTCCATACTCTTTTGTATCTGCTCTCTTTATGAATTTTAAATAACCATTTCTCCCTTTCTTTTCCAGATAAAAGATACTGATTCATGTTTTTCATTAGCAACGTTCTACACAAAGCATTCCTAATGTCACCGCGAGATGTGTCTGAGAATGATCTTTTGGTAAGACATAAGCTTCTGAGGCAAAGGTATCAGCTATTAAAGAAGCAGCTGACTGATTGAAATGCAATAATACTATAAGTCAGGTTAAGTTGAGTGAGGACAGTGAAAGCAATCAAAGATATAGCGTTTTTTTGAGACCTCTGCCTTGGTTGTAAAGTAAGACTAAAAGTTTCATCGATGTTTCAGTGTTTGAGACGCAAAAACAATTTAATCAGGTCTTCCCTTATTTCAACGAGGAATGTTTTGACGAAAGTTTTAAACAAATTATTGCTAGAGGTAGGCAACAAAAAAGCTTAGGAAGTTTCGGTTTCTTCAGATTTTTCGGTTATGCCATACTATCTTTCAGTATGGCATTTTCTAAGAGAGCTTTAATTTTCTGATTTAACGACCAACGATCGAAACGTGTGGGATTTTCACCATTAAGAGGGAATTTTATACCTAAACAATCCATCCTCAGTGATAACACAGTGCAACAACAATTTTATGCGTTAGATTTTCTAACTGTTTTATTGTAATTTAGGGTCGCTAATCACGACTGCGTCCTCAGTTTTTCTCTATCACATCTAGTTCTCCCAAAATATAGACCTCAAGTCGGAGAAATGGCATCTTCAGGGGCTATTAAGAAATTTCTTTATTTCAACAGATACGAATTTGATGTCTGAAGCAAAGTTATTAAGTACAAAAAGATTAAAAATTTTTGAGTTCATACTTTTCCTCCATCTCTTACCTTTCTTCTTGAAAATGGGGTCATAAGCGCACTTTTTAAAAAAATGGCCGATAAAATAAAAACCGTTGAGAAACATTATACTGTCTTTAGAGAAAAGGTTTCTTGTTAAAAATTATAGGGGGCCCCGAAACATCGGAATAACCTATGTGGTACAATTTTCCCAGAATAATGTAAAAACAGAATTTTTTGCATTAGAATCGACCCTCTCACACTACATAAACATATACAGTAAATAATGGAATCGTTTATTGTTGTAATTACATTAGGCTTCCATGTGAAGCCAAAAAAAAACTTTTTTAACTGATTTAAAAAAAAAAATGTTTGAGCCTGGTTTCAATACCAAGTGGAGCCAACTAAACAATTTATTTTTAAATCAATTAAATTTGTTTTTCTTTTAATTTTATTGACTCCACATGGAAGCCTAATGTAATTACAACAAGTCCGATCTTAATAGCCCCTGAAGACCCCATTTTTCCTAATTCAGGTCGATATTGTGGGAGAACTAGATGTGATGGAGAAAATCTGAGGACGCAATCGTGATTAGTGAACCTAAATTACTATAAAACCATTTGAAAATCCAGCGCAGAAGACAAAAGTTGAAAATTTGTTGCACTGTGTAATCAATCAACCACTAAAACTCTTGATTATGTAACTATAACCTCCAAAGTAGTTTGTGCGTGATTATCGCTTATCTCTTAACAGGAAATCAGGGTCTAATCGTCTGATCCAAAAACGTAGTCTTGAGTTTCAGCAAACATAACGATTAATCAAATAGATTGTGCCGTAACGCTTAATCGTACGGATCGATCGTTTTAGACACTTCTTGGTGAGTTTATACCTAAAATTTAGCTTTCCTATGGTTTCTTCAACTTCATTAATAATACTAATGTAGCTAGATCAGCAATAGTTATGTATCTGTTCATTGATAGAAGATTTATTAAAATGGAAGTCCCTGGAACTCTGGAGAGTTCATACAATAGAGAGTGGCTAAGTTTCTTATTAGTCTAACTTCATCTTGAACCAAGGAATTCAGGGAAAAATTATACCGATCTTAGCTAAGCCAAGCTAGAATCTATCTTTTTGAACCTTCTTTATAAACATTGAATTTGAAATTTTCTATATAAACCAATACATTTATGAATAGTAAATCCACTTTACTTTCAAAAACATCTGGCAACTTTGCTATTGTAAATTATTATGGACAATGAAGGTTTAAAATATCGAACATATCTGTTCGAAAATCTAAAATAAAATAAGAGTGCAATAAATAGTTCAACTAACTAACTTTGAGGTTAGCAACGTTCTACACTGAACACAACAAGATCCCATATTATATTTAGAATTTTATGTTACTATGGCAACGAACTCGCTGCCTATCACCCGCTGCTTTTAGGCTAACAAAACTAACTTTAGACACACTTGAATACTTGAAACTTAATTTCTAAATTGGAAACGCTGAGCATACACTTGAAAGAACACAGCCAGCAGTCAACAAACACCAACGTCAACGCATCAACACTAAAACACATTGCAAAATGATGACTATCTATGAAAAGCTAATGTAGTTCACTCACCAGCAAGTACTAAGCTACAAGTTTCTGGTAGAAAGTTTGTAATGCTAGGTGGATAGATAGTTAACTACTTCAAATTCAAGTTGTCTGTCTCACAACTTACGTTTCCGCATAATTTCATTGCCAAAGTGAAAGTCAACGAAAAACAAAAAAAAAACTGACAACAAAAAAGTTGAAAAAAAGAAGACGGAAATGGAAACAGAAAAAAACGTCAGCAAGTTTAAATAAATGCAACAATCTCAATAAACATCGTTGTATCCATCTATAAAGATTCACTTGTGTCGGTTTGTCTATGTACGTGAGTGTGTGTGTGCATGTGCATATGTTACCTGCCGACGTTTATGCCAAAACTAAAATACAAGATTTCTCATTTTTTTTCTTGTTGTTTAATTTTCAAGCAATTTTCTTTTCAACTACACTTGAGCTTACTTCAACTTGTTTCATACATATCCTTTCTTTTTTTTTTTGTTGAGAGAGAGAAATCGTATGTGTGTGTATGTGTGCCTCGAAATCCTTTAAGCAGTTTCTTTAAAAACAATGTTGACTCTAATCTCAGACGCCACACGCTTGCCACATCCATGTTAGCCTTGGCTTTTTGCTTTACCTTCTTCATTTTCTACGTTTGTCGTCGTCGCTTCAAGCATTTTATACTACCATACATTCAAGCACATATTCTTCCTCCTGCTGTTGTTTCCTTTTGGCCTGTTGCATCTTCTACTTCTTGTTCTTCTTCTACACTTGTATTTTGTTGCTTTCAATGTTTTTAGTTGACTTGACTTTTTCGTAGCGTAAAAATATTGTGTTGACTTCGTTTTGACATGTTGCTGCTACTACATACTGCTTGCTTGCTACTCCTAGCTGCCGTTGGCTGTTGTGCTCTGATGCTTCTTGCACTCTTCAGTTCTTTCTTTTCTTCTCTCTCACTCACTTGCTTCAATCCTGGGTTGGTTGCGTTGACGGCCTGCAGAGTGCATTTTTCAATTTTCCTATACTTGAAATCTGAGGAGTTTTGCAACAAGCTTTGAAAAAATAGTAAAAATAAAACTTAAAGCAGCTGCAGGCACATACACACAATCTGAGTCAGAATATACACACACTCACACACACAGACTCATTTTTATTATTATTATAATAATATGCGCTTTAGGTAAGCTACCAGACTTTAGACTTGGTTAGATTCTAGGTGGATTGATATGCACTCGCTGACTGTTTCTAGGTAGTAAGAAAAACTATAGAAATTTTTTTGTTTTTACATGCTTACTTATTTACAAATTCATTCTCCATACAGATTTTTAGTTTTCTACTAGTTTTATTTTTAGTCCTAACCCCACAGATTAAAATCAAAAGACAAAAATTGAAGTGAAGAATGGAAATCCATGGCCTACCTAAAGAAAATGACGAAATTGCGAGAAAAGTCATGAAGTGGTAGGACTCGCTAGTTGATCGAGGATGGTCAGGAAGACCAATGATGAAAAAATAATCAATCGCGAAGCGGGTAATATTGAAAAAACTTGAAATGAATTGAAGGAGGTTGCCGGAAACGAAATGCGATTGTCAGCAGACCTTTACAATATAATCTTTCACGGAAAATTGTCAAATTGCGTTGTTATTTCGCAAGTACTCAAGCCTATTTTCTCAAAAACTCAATGACATTCTGAAATTTTGAGTTCAACTTTGTATAAAGTATTAAGAAATCCAGACAGTGTCATTTCAGTCAGTTTAAAAAAATTTGAAACGGTGGAGAACCGAAACCTAAAGTTTCTCTCTTCTCCTTTATCATAACAACAATACAGTTGTTGTTTGTTTGTTGTTGTTGTTCCGTTTGGCCTAATTTGCCAATAAGAAATTCATTCAACAAATACCAGGAAGAACAGCCAGAATTCAGTTTGAGGATGTAGGTTGGTATTCCGGCCTAATTTTCAAGGTTTTTTTCGGGAATTTTTTATTATAACAAAACAAAATACAATCATTTCTTTATATGTTATTATTAACATCTTTAACTGTACAAAAAAAAATGTTTGAAGTTTATTTTACGATATTTTTTCACTGTTTTTTATGCCCAAAGTAGATACCTAAAAAAAAAGGTGTGCGGCAGGCATGGATGATTGCGACACTTGAAGTCATCTGCCATTCTGGCACGTACTAAATTTAAACATTTTTTAAAAAAAATAACAACATTTCAAAAGTAGCACTTTTTTTGTTGAAAATCGGGGTAAAAAATAGGAAATAATGGTTAAAAATAAACAATTCTACTACCTGCGAGAGCCATTAGTAAAATAGCGTGTTAAAATTTCAGCTCAATCGGCTTTATAGATTTTCTTCAAACCCCTGGGCCGATCAAAAAAACGTTGTTTCGAGAAACACGCTTTTAAAGTTTTAACAGCACATACAGTTTAACCAACAGGCGCTCTCGACTATTTGCTATAACTTCGTTAATATTTTACATTTTTTTTGCAGTATACTCTCAATATATTGTACTTTCAAAATACATTATAAAAAAAAACGATTTTTTAAAACTCGAACACCGAAAAAGAACACTCGAACTTCATCCTTAAAATAATTAAAATATTTTATTGTATTGGTTTATTCGAGATTTGTTCTACTATTATTTACAAATATTCTTTAGAACCAAGAACCATTTGAATATTTTCAAGTTTTCAGAATTTCTTCTCCATTTGTGAAACCTTTTTGCAGAAATTTTATTATTTGATCAGATTGTTTGTCGCCTGAGAATTGATTTGGCGTATGTGTATATGTATTCCTATGCCTATACGCCAAATCATTTTTCAGGCGACGTTGGCAATTCGAATATTCAGGACTTTCCGAAAATTCTTTTATTTTCTTCATACCTATATAATCTGTGTATCTGCAACTAGATACAGATATTCGACTCTTTGAGGAGTTTTGTTCATTAAAGATTCTATTTATTTGATTCGATAAGATCTTAAACTAGTTGAATACTTGGTGTCTTCCGAAAATTCTTCACTTATGTAGCTGGATTATCGTGTTTCAAATCGGGAGTAAAATAACTTAGGGCGTTTTGAAATTTTTTCTTTGTAAAAGTGACTGTTACCGACCTAAAAATTTATGAAATTAGAAAAGCGTTTCTTCAATAAACTCTGTATTTGCAAAGAGATTACTATCTTTGACTTGATAAGAAATAATCCATGGGGAACAAAACCTTCAACTAGATGCTTACACGTATTTAACAGGTATGCTTAGCTTTCATTTTAATTACTAGGAAAACAATTTGGCTAACTAAGAAAGGAAATGTCGCCACCTTCGTTAGCGTAAACCTGGGATTAAATCGTCTGATCCGTGGACGTAAAACTCTTCACGTAAAAGTAAGTATTTTTGTTTGAATTATTTGACGAGTAGTAAGTACAGTAGAAACGATTCGACTCTTTATTTGACATTTTTCCATAATAAAAAATTCGCCAGAAGATCATGAAAGTTAGTGTCTACTGCAGAGGTTCTCAACTGTATTCAACCTGCGCCCCCTTTTTCGAATTCTTTTTAGTCCCACGCTCTCCCAAAGTTATGACAAAAATAAACAAAAAAATATAACAGATCTACAGAGACAAGAGATTTCTTATGTTGGTAGTATTTCATTGTCACAGCACCTAACAGCTGATCTAGTCAATACCGTATTTGTTTCAATTGTATTTATTTTTATGGTACAAAATCAAAAAATCAGTGCGGAGTATTTTTGTTATGTTTGTGGCGGGTAAATTCTTAAAAAAAGGGCAAAGTCACAACAGAATCAAATACAGACAATTTCAACGAATTAAGGATTTTCGTAAAATGGGCGTTCCATTTTCGTTGAAAATCCATTTTCGATTTCCTTGGTCAAAAATTACTAACAATGGCTAAATAATTTATTTTAAAAACCTGAGCTGATAGCGAAAACGGACTACGGAAACCTGTTTATTTAATATTTTGGCACAAAAAATGAGATCAATATTCTTGCATTATGAATCTTAAAAAGTGTTTTTTTTAAATTGTTTTTTTTCGCATTTTCGGAGTTATAGTTCGATAATTTTATTTTAATGTTATTTTTTTGTTATATAAAACATTACAGAGCATGCAAATATTTATTTATTGAAATGTTTCCGCGCCCCCCTTCAAATCTGTCTACGCCACCCTGGGGGGAGGGCGCGCCCCACCACTTCAGAACCACTGGTCTACTGAAAAATCCCAAAACGAATGAATATGCAGACAAATTCACGATTTTTATATTTTGGACCAAAATGCAGTTCCTGAAAAAAACTAACCATGGAGAGCGTTTCCCAGCCTTCGATAGGATATTGCCTAAAGACTTTAAGCAAAAGCCCCAGCAGATTTTCTAGTCCTGAATTCTGCCAGCAGTTTTACTAACAAAAGGGATAACTTCGAAGTTATAGATAGTGCCGACTATATTTTATGTTTTTCATTCAGAAATGTATCGAATTATCTGCACATAAATCCATGACCCAGTAGTCTAGAGAAGACCTTGCGATAAAGTTATGCTGAAAATAGTAAATTTTCACATTTTTGCTAAAAAGACAGCTCCTTGCTTGAGTGGCACACTTACCATAGTAAGTGTGTCCCAGTCATTAGCCTTCAATGAAATGGTGCCTAAAGGCTAAAATCTGCAGCAAAGGACCGCAACTCTGCTAATACAAAATGCAGTGGACTTTTGAGAAAATTATTGTTTTAACTAAGAATGTAGATAATGTCAACATTACCGTAAATGTTAACCTGATTTGATATTTTTTCTTTCAAAATTCAATCAAAAAGTTGTAAGTCGATATTATTCTGGCAAAATCAAAAAAAAAAAAAAATAGTAGGTTTTTAAATTTCGGACACAACCCACAAAGGTCAAATTCTCTAGCTTCGCTAAATAGACCTTCTATTAGCAACACTGTAGCAATAATCACAGGACATTGTCTGATCGGCAGACATGCCAGTAGATTAGGGCTACCTTCAAATGACTTCTGCAGAAGCTGCCTAGACGAGGAGGAAAAGGAAACTACTCTCCACTTTCTCTGTAACTATCCAACGCTTCCCACATGTAGACTAAAATCTTTAGATCAACCCTTCTACAGCAATCTTGCTGACCTCGAATCTTCTGACATCAGAGATTTAGATAGGTTTATTAAAACCACAAAAAGGTTCAACTCTACTTAAGTTATCTAGCTTACTGTGAATCTGCTGGCAGCAGGGATTCTTCAGTTTAGAGAACCACAAATTTTATTGTAAGATTAGGGAATTGTGAATAAGCCACGTGGTATTACAACGGGCCTTACTGGCCTAAGTAGGTCCTATTATCATAGGACAACCACTCTAACCTAACCTAAATTTTGGACAAAAATGCAGACCTTGAGAGGTGTGAGTCAGAACTGAAACGCGATAATATCGAAATTATCAATAGAGAAAGTCAGATTTAACTTTTTCGATATAAAAATTTCCCAAAAAGTAGATTATGTCGATAAAGTCGATATTAAAAAAAAGAGTTATCTAAAGATATGTTGAAATCTTTCAGCATCGAAAATAAGTTTAAAGTTAGCGCAAAACTTTCTATACCGTCGCTTAAACATATTGCACGCTTGTGTTACACGAAGTCCTTGAGCAGTTTCCTACTTTCTTTCTTGTTGTTTCTTAACTGTGACTTTAACTTTCTTTTCTTATAACTAAGAATATATGTGTGTGTGTGTGTGTGTTTGTATGCGTGTCCGTCGCAGTTGTTTGTTGCAACAACGTCCATCCTTTTTATGTTGTTTACTTTATATGATGTTGACGATGATGGTGAGGACGATGATTATGACGATGACGACGATGGTGCTGACTATAACAGCGACGACGCTAGTGTTGCGACCTTTTTTATGTTTTCCTTGCAAGAATATGCAATATTTTATTTTCTTATTCTTTTTTTTTTCATGCAACGTCAAAAGCAACAACGAAAAACAAAAATTGAAAGATGCTGCGAAAAAAAAAATTCTATCTAGATTTTTTCCATTCTTACTTACTTTCATGCTACCGTACAAACGAACAAGCGTGAAAACTTCTTCAACAGGAAAATTTGCCTGTGATACCCTTCAACTTTTTTTTGTTGTCGGTTGGTTGAAAGTAGGAATCTATTGGTTGAACTTTTTTGTCTGGTTTTAATACACAACCACACACACACACACAAACACACACACAAACATACAGTGACAAAGATTCTTAAGCATGTGTCTGCAAATTCAAATCATGCTCATGTGCACGTTACATTCTGCATGCACTCTACACCCCTACTACATCCATTACATACAAATATCTCTACTCTTACAAGCCCAACTGATTATATTTGGTTTCTTTCACATTTTTCGCCAAGTCACCAAGTGTGTCCTGTCTGTCTGTCTGTAAGTATGTATGTCTGTCTACTTGCTGCTGTTCTGCCATAATTGTATTTCCTTCTTCTTCTTCTTCGGTCTTCGTTTTCTACTTCTTGGTTTTGAAAACAATGCGCAGCGCCAACCAAAAGACGCTTATAGATATAAATCTCAATAATCGTTTATCATGACGACGTTCTTTTTTCTTTTCCATTTTTTGTTTCTTTTTGTTTGCTTGCTGCAGTATTTTCTAGCTAGCGCTTTCTTTACCTAAGTATATTGCCGTGAAAGTCGAAAGAAAAAAGGTAAACTCAAACAAATTGGTATGCACAATTTTTCCTTATTTCTTGTTGCTGTGTTGTTGTTGTTGTTGGTATAGGGTAGATTGGCATATTCTAAGCTAAAGTTAAACATTTGCAATATCTTGGCGTTTAACAATAATCAAGATGAATTTGTTTGTTGTCAATTTTACGCTTTAATGAAGGCAAACAATTTAAAATCGAAAAGCACGTACATACATACATACACACACACATACTGAAGTATACTGATTGAGAGATCAATATGCACGCATAGGTATCTGTGCATTGAAAGAAAGAGTTTTTTTTTTTGTTTTGTTTATGCTTAAGGGATTAAACTTCAAAATTAAATGGTAGATATGTATGTGTTTGCTTTCAGAATATTCTTCTTCTTTTTTTTTTTTGTGAAAGAATTCATAACACGTTTCTGTCGCACAGGAAAGGAAGCAAGTTAGCACCAAGTTTTATAATTAAAAATTATTTATTATGATTTATAATTTCCCCAAATCTTCCAGTTTCAAAAGATACCATAAAAATTTGATACCAAATTTGAAGTACACCAAAAGTTACTCCAAATTCTCGGGCTGCTTTTTAAAGAAAAATAATCTGGAAAAAAAATTTCTTTAAGTTCAGCAAATATCTCGAAAACGCAAAACATCCACATAAGGAGTGAGATTGAAAAAATCTTAACATATATAAAATTCAATCATTTTTAAACGGTTGATCTTAGAGTTTTGATTTTTTTTTATTTAATTGATAATATTTTACAAATTACAGAAAAATATAACTTTTATAGTTCTAACCACTATTTATGAACTCGTGGATCTTTTTTGGTAAGCCTTCCATTAGAGATTTGATAGTTGTTTCAGACACCTTTTTGGAACAGTTTTCTTTCCCATCTCCTTTTAAAATCTTCGATATTTTGGGACACCTTTTTTGTGCTCTCTAAGTTTCTTTTCACAAGAGCCCAATATTTCTCCACTGGTCTTTTGTACCAAGGATTGGCCTCTATTGGTACAAAAACTATGTTATTACTTTGGTACCACTCCAGAGCTTTCTTGCCGTAGTGACATGATGCCAAATCGGGCCAAAAATATGTGGATACATTGTGTTCTCTTATGAAAGGAAGAATTATTTTTTTCAAAAATTCTTTAATGTATATTTCGGTATTTATAGAGCCCACTGTAAGAAATGACTTGCTTCTTTTGCCGCAACTGCATATAGCTTGCCATACCAGGAACTTTTTAGGAAATTTTGTGTGCTTTTGGATTCTAAATTGTTCTTCGACATTTCCTCGAGCATCAGCAACATAAAAATGTTGACCCGGAAGCTGCGTAAAATCTGCCAGTACATACGTTTCGTCGTCTATTATACAACATGAGTATTTTTGTATGAAATTCGATTTTAATTTCCGAGCCCTACTTTTGGCGTCTAAATTTTTTGCAGCATTCCTGTCTGGAACTTTTTGGACTTTTTATGTTTTCAAACCTGCATTGGCTTTAAGTTTTCGCACCAAATAGTCAGAGCACTGGGCTAACCGGACAGCTTTTCTACCAGATGTGTTTGGAGATCTTTACAATATGCTTTCCATTTTCTTGGCTTTCCCAATATCAAGTGGTCCTTGTTTTCTTTCCGAACCAGGTTTCCTATCGACGGTCAAATTCTCCTGACACTGTTTAATAACATTGGAAACAGTTTGGTCTGCCCTTCAATTCTTTGGCCAATTTTTTCTAGGACCAATTTGGATTTTTTTGAAAATTTTTAATAATTTTAAGACGTACTTCTTTTTCTTCACTCATTTTAATCAAACTCACAGTAAATCAACATGCTTGTCATTAAAAATAACAACTGACATATTTTTCAAAGATAACTAGATCAAAGAAATTTTTAAATTTTACACCCAAAAAAAATTATTAGGTAAAACGTGTATTAAGATTTTTTCAATCTCACTTCTTAGACTAAACGAGAAAGAATATCCCACGATATATTCTCAATTGACGTCGGTTTCGCTTAAATTGTAATCATACTAAATTTAAAATTCACTCGTTTTTGCTAGAGAAGATTCTTGTGTAAATAATGAGCTTAAAACTAATTTTAACTAAAGAATCCCTTGCATGTAGGACTTCTAAATTTTTAAGTTATTTCTGTAATTACTTGTATTTACAATTAATGTAATTACAATAGCAAACGATTCCATTATTTACTTATGTAGTGTTAATGTTTTGGTTTTAATGCAAAAATTCTGTATTTGCATTATTCTGGGAAATATGTACCTGGTAGATCATTCTAATGTTCTAGGACCCTTCATAATTTTTAACAAGACACATTTTCTGTAGAAACAGTATAATAGTTTTTTCAACGGTATTTTGTTATCTGCCATTTATGGAACAAGGGGGTTCAAAATTCCATTTTCAAGAGGAAGGGTAAGAGTTGGAGAAAAAGTGTATATTGTTTATCTCTTTGTGATTAACAACTTTGCATCAGACATAAAATTCTTATCTGCTGAAATAAACAAATGGCCCTGAAGATCCCATTTTCCGACTTCAGGTCATTGTGGGTGAACTAGATGTGATGGAGAAAAACTGTGTACGCAGTCGTGATCAGCGAAAATTACCAAATTACTATAAAACCGTTGGAAAATCTCTCGAAAATTTGATTGAAAATTTGTGGCCCTATGTAATTTTGGCACCACTTACATTTTTCATTCGATAACTTGCAGGGTTGACACCAAGTATGCATGAACATAATTAGTGCTACCCATTCTTATCGAATGAAAAAAACAAAATAAAAAATTATGCCAAAAAAATCAAAATTTTCTTGTAAATCTAAAAAAAAAAAAATAAACAAAATGAGAAAAAAATAAACGTGTGCACAACCGTAAAAAAGTAAGCAAATTTGCTTACAAATAAGCAAAACGGCAACCCTGGTCCCAATAATGTCTAAACTGAGAAACTGATTGAGATAGAAGAGAAATAGTCTAAGAAAAATAGTCAGAGATTCTTTTTAGCTTCATAATCGGAGGAGAGTCGGCAGTTTACAGATTTCACTCATTTTTAAGGTTGCAGTTTCTGTATTTACTCAAATAACCATGGTGAAACTATCATCTTAACAGAAACAGTTTTAAGAACTACTAGGATGTGAGCAGAACTGTTAGCCGATCACCCATTTTCAGATATTTCCTTTCCCTTTTCCTAAGAACAACAAACTTCGAAATTCGTTGTTCTCTGACTACTCCTTCTGTACTTTGTATTAAACCGAACCACTGTGTGCATTTACATCCACATAGGCATTTTTGATATTTAACTGGAAAACTTCCGATATTTCAGATATTATGGACTTTTTTAGATAAACTTCTTTTGAGGCTTCCAGATTTTTCAATATTTTTGCTAACTTTTAATGTTGCTTTTTCCACTTTGGTCAATATTGGCAATTAGACTTCTAGTTCTTGAGCTCACTAGCTTGAATTCAAACAAAAAACCTGGTATTGATGGCCTTCCTTCCACCAAATTATGAAATTGTGCGGTGGAACTTGCTCTTCTGTTATTCAATATTTTTAATCTGCTTCTCATTCGTAGAGATTTTTAAAAGAGGAAAAAATAGTATACTACTTAGTCCTATTCACAAATCCGGCTCCAAGACCGGAAGAAATATGGTATTGTACAACGAACTTTTAGATCTTCTAAAAGAGATTCTTTCAACACAGTTTTATTAAATACAGATCTATATGTACGAGACTAACAATTTTTTCTAACTTTACCGCCCAGAAATTTCGAAAAATATAATTTTTTTCTAAATCCGAACGATTCAGAATGTCTTGTCTAATCATTACATGTACATTCTAAAAATCCGTAATAGTTTAGAATGTATATTCTTCTAAAATCAGAAAGATCAGTCTACAATCAGCAATCGTGCCCGGGTTTGTTCTTTCGGTTCTAGCACCTTTACGGTCAGGAAAGGGTTAAGTGAAAAATGAATACTAAGTTGCTTTGCCTATCTTTAAAAAAAAATATCTAATAAAATTGTATAGAAAAAGTTTGTCAAAAATTCCCATTAAGACCCACTGAATCACCGGTGACCCATGAAAGCTTAAACCTTTAGAGGCACTAAATGTCTGCTTCGATCGATAATTTTAACAAGAAATGGGGGTCAGAAAATATGAATTCGGATTTGGTTTTGCCCTATCTACTCTGGTTTTTCTATGGTGCCGAAAGGGTTAAAACGAAAGAGATAAAAGAAGAATAACGATATTTGAAAATTTTGAGATGTGCCTCTTTTGTTGTTAGGGTGCCATATAATACTCGTAAAACACACGCTTTTAAACTCACACATACTTAGTATGAAACCTCACACGACACCGACGTGGCATTTAATTTTAATTTCTATCAATTCACTCCACTATAAAACATCCATCAACCCTGAGTAAAAACATTATCACATCAAAACTTACCGCTCTCACTCTTAGTTTTTTGCATTTCTGATATATTTGAATGGGGAAGAATTAAAAAAATAAATATTTAATATATTTTATTTATTTAGGTAAAACCTTATTCAATTTGATTTAGTTTTTCTTGAATATTTTTAATGCATGTTTAATTGCTTTTGGAATATACGCACTCAGAAAAAAAACCCAACATTCGTTTAAAATTTTTGCAAATATTTGCTATGTAATTAAATGTGTGTAATTTTTATGCAGCTCAAACACATTTCAACCGCAAAGCAAACTATAAAAAACGCACCTACATCTACAAAATAAACATTTAACAATACAAATAAATAGTTATAAATAAAAATAACCGCAAGGACTTTTGTAATAAAATACTGCAAAAAAATAAAAAATAAAAATAAATACAATGCATAAAAGTGAAAAGAAACACACAAAAAATTGCATATAAATAACTTTTCCACTTTTCATAAATTTTTTTGTTTTACTTCTTTTTTTTTATTGTAGCTTCCAGGCAGCAGAGCAACGCGTACGATTTCAATTTTGTGCAAAGTTATCAACATAAGAAATCTTTCAGCTTCTAAAGCCAAGACTACCCAACTATAAAGCAGTGTATAATATACAGTGAAGAGAAGTTTTTGCATTTTTGTTTGGTGTTGTTGTTGTATCTTGTTGTGGAAAAGTGTCAAAAGTTTTGCACTTGCAGTGATTTACATTAACGCGCAAAGCAAGTCATACCTTCATACATAACAATCACAACAGCAACAACAACAACAACAACAACAATGGATACTAACTTTTGTTGTGCTGTTGTTTATTTGAAAAGCAAAGAAACAAAAAAAAAAGCAACAAAACTATTTTGGTGCAACAAATATAATAACAACAACAGCGAGAGCAATTTCCTGCCAACATTGAATTTAATAGCGGAAGCCGGAAGCAAGCAACTACCGCCGCCACTACAGCAACTACACACACACACAAAACCGCGAGGTGTATATCCTGCGGTCACATGCAGACACACTAGCAAGGTATTTCTGTATATGTGTGTGTGTGTGTATAATCATAATAATAATAATGTTGGTGGTTTCTCAAAACTTGTTTATGTTCTTCTATTTCCGTCGGATGAATAAAAGGACAGACATTCTGATGAACGCACAGATGTAGAAATATTTGGTTGCACAGCTGCTAAAGCTGGCAGCTGCTGTTGCAGTTGTTCTTGTTGCTGCTCCTACTTACATATAGCAATTTTTTTTTTTTTTTTTGTTCATTTGGGTGTTAAATATATGTGACAGTTTCATGTGTGCGTGTGTGTGTATTAGTAAGTATATTTCGCGTGCGCGTGGATATTAACTTATGATGACAATTCATCGCTACTCTTTTCTTTTCTTTTTTTGTTTGTTTTTGTTTTGTTTTTGGTGGCCACCATCGCCAGCAACAGTCGCCAGCAACAGCATGATAACTCATGACAGACATTCTCTAGCATAGTAATATCTCTTATTTTTATGTATATACATACATAGGTGTTGGTATAGATGTCGGTGTATATTATTTCTTTATGGCGCAACTCCTTGGATGACAATTATTTTTATTACCCACAGCGCGAGGTTTCTGTCTTCTGTTTTTGTTGTTGTGTCGTCTTGCCAAAGTGGCGCACATAAATATTAGTTGTATACTATACTTTACTATACTATATAAAAAGGTAAGCAGCAAGTAAGCAAAGAAGCTAAACATTTTCACATTTCACAAGCCATACATTTTTTTTTATTTCATTCTTTTTTTTCGTGGTTTTCATTTATTTACTTTTCAAATTTATGTGTTGTTGTTTATACCTTTCAAAAAAAAAAAGAAGAAAAACTAAAATGGAAGTGCAAGTAAAACAAAAAATAATAATAATATTTTTAGTGTGTTATTAACTTAGATAAATAAAAGTGTGTATACTTATTGTATGTGTGTATGCGTTAATATTTTTTAACCACGTTGAAATCGGGTTTCGTGAGCAGCGGGCTGTATTGTATAAAAACTTAGTTCGTTGTCGACGAAACCTGCATATGGCGTGGAGAAAACAACAATAAAATAATAAACAACAAAACAATTTAAGTGTTAAATTATTTTTTCTCTCAACTAATGTATTTATAATAAAAACTTATTAAATTATTAAAAATAAATTATTAAATATAAATAATAAATAAATATTTCTGTAGAACTCATTCCATTCTGAATCGTTGCCTTAGTGGCTGTTCAGACGAGTGCAGGCATGAATTATGTCTAAAAGAGAAAAGTAGAAGAAATAGGTAGAGAGAAAGAGATAACAGAGTTGCACCGAAAGTCCAAAAATAAAATAAAAATCGGCGCATTGGTGAATGTTCCATGTTCATATTGCTCCGATTTTGCCACTTTCCCTCATAATTTTTTTGAAGTTGAATAGGCACCATGAACGCAAACAAACAATGCGCATCTACGGCACACACAGTCTTCATTTTTTTGCTATCTTTTTTATAAACTTATTTTAATTTCTTAAGAGATTGTTGCTTTTATTTTTTATTTAATTTTTAGTACATATTTAAGGCACATAATTGATATTTCTTTTGCATTTTTTTACGAACAAAAGAACCTATCTTAATGAGCACAAGAAAAAGTGACAAAATTCCAATTCCACCGTTCCTTTTTGATTAGAAAAAGTCCGTCATGGTTGCACTCATGTCAACACGACACGCCAGCCCAGGCTTTTCATGCTTGCTCCCGTCTGAACAGCCACTTAAACAATTCCTACGCTCTATTTTGGGGCGATTTCGGCCAATAGCTCTTTTAAGTTTTCCAAAGCTGTATGGCTTCACGATCGAAAGCTCTTTACAACAGTGACGACCATTAATCAAATACATATTTAATCGAATTTAAGGGTATAGTACCGCCTAGAAGTTCTAAAAAATCTTTTTTCTTTTCTTTTTGTAAAACATTTGAAATATATTGATAATTTTTTTCTGTTTATTATGTAACTAATTACCTAATTAGAAATACTTTCAATTAATTTACTTATTTTTTCTGATATCCGTGGCGCTAAATTTGGGGCTTCCGTGAAGTAGTCCTTAAACCGGGGACACGGCTGCTATTCGTAAAAATATCTGAAACAGCAAAATCAAAAAGATTCTTAAGCTGTATAAGTGTTACTGAGCAATGAACTACGAACAAATTTTTTTCCAAAAACTTGTGAACTCTGAATCAATGAAATTTTTAAAATAAAGAATTGTGCGAGGTCCATTGCACAGCATATCAGATCCTAAATATCTGGGTGAAATTTTAGATCGATCGACTGAATAGTTTACTTTTTATGGTGCCCGCCAATTGCCAAAAAGGCAAATTGAGGAAAACGCGTTTTAAGTTTGAAGTACCTCCGAAAACTATATGATTTCTCTGCTTTTTGAAGACTGTACAACTAAAACTATTCCTGAGATGTAAATCATTCGGAATTAGAAAAAAAAATCGATTTTCCAAAATTTCTAGGCATTATTAACCCCTTAACCCTTGGACGCCCAAATTATAATGGGGCTTGATAGAAACAGTTTGTTTTAAAATTATCGTTGCTTAGGTCTTCCACAATCATGACACCAAATTTCTTGCCTTTACATCGATTTGTTTGTCCTATATCAAAGTTTAAAAAAACATAGTTATGAAGCTGTAGACAACCACTGGATAACTCTTTTTCTCCAATTTTTTGATTTTCATATTCTCTTATCTTTTATAAACATATCTGAAAAACAAAATTTCCGCTTAGTAATAATTCAACATATTTTTTTTCAAAATATAATGCAAAAGATTTTACTACAAAATTTTACACTTAGGTTTTTTGCTTTACTTCAAAGACAAAACATTAAAAAAAATGACATAAGCAAGAAATTTCAAATGTTCGACAACCAGCAAACGTGAAAAATACTCTACAGAACTAAATGCATATGTTATTATTAGTGAAATTTGTTAAATACCGATTTTATGCCTCATTAAAGTTAATGTTGCATATACGCAACATTGGGTATGAAAGAGTTAAAAAGCTTTTACATTGAAATATGTAAGAAAAAAAAAGAGCTTAAATCTTTTTTTCTGTGTAATTTGCATGTTTGACTCAATAACAGTGTTGGCAAAAAAAAGTAGCACAGGTGCAGAGGATCATAAGAAATTTCACATGTACAATCCTCATTGAAATAGAATGTGCCCATCGCTGTACTATAATAACAGGCTTTCAGCAGTATTGCCAATTTCTATGCTCGTAAGCGAAAAACTTGTATACTTACTGATTAGTTTGAGTGATATTTAATGAACTTTTTTTGCTAAAGTAACAACAATGTATATAGAGACAAGCAGATCTTCATTTTTAGTAAACGTACCAATTACATTTAAATGTTTGAAAGTTAAAAGCTTATTTTATAGATCTTCTACATTAATCGACAAATAGCATCCAGATCGACAGCTTTCTGAATTGTAGCAATTTTGATACCCTGAAATAAATATGTTGCTTATAAAACTATATCATCGACTATTTTTAAACCCTTCAGTGACCTCTACAGAGGCAAAAAAAATCGTGCCACTTATGCGTCGTTACCCCCAGCATCTACAAAAAAATAACTACGCAAAGTGATATGAGTATCAATGGTTATTCTATGGTTTTGGAGTTGCTGAATCCGGATCAGTAATCACAAAATGGCGGCTTCAAACTGGCTTCCTTGGTTTAATGAATCTGGATCAAAATACTTATTCGCGGGGTTTTTGGAGTCGCTGAATCCGAATCTTTGATCAAAATCTAAAAATTTAAATTGACAGTTTTAAAATGGCGACCAAAAAATTTGTAAGAAAACGAATCTGGCTGAAAATGCTTACTAGGGTGTTTTTGGGGTCGAAGAATCCACTTAATGCACTTAATTTTGCACTTTGCTATCTGTAAAGCTTACATCATTTTGAAAAATGTTCGTTTCTTACATTATAGTTCTTTTCTTGTCCGCTTGGGGGTTAAGTCGTAGTTGAGATAGGTTCAAAATGGGATATAAAAGTACAAAAAAAATATAAAATCATAAAAAATTAAAAAAATAAGCATAAGTAATTAAATTGGTTAACTTTAAGTTTTGAAGTCCTCATTTTAAATGTTGACCAAATATTCGGATTCAGTTACCCCAATAAACCTTTCGAGCAAACGTTTTCAACCAGATTCGTTAACTTTTTAATTTTTTCGGTCGCCATTTTCAAGCCGCCATTTTTTATATTTTAATTTTGACAGAAGACATTCATTCACGACGCCAAAAACATAAAATATTATTATATCATGTTTCTTCAGAAAAAAATTTTTATTGCACATTTTTGGCTTTATTTTCGCTACACTGGTAAGGGGATATTTAAAATTAACTCTGGAAAAAACTTGAACTTATATAGGTACATTTTTGGCACTAAATACTGGGTGGTTCAGTTTGAGTCTATTATTTGATATTTTTAATTTGAAAAAAATTGTTTCAAATTTCTTCCAAATTTGGCAGATCATTATCTTCATAATTATTACGATAGATAGAAAACGAACATTTTTCGATTTTCTTTTATGCATATTTAAAAGGCCTTTGAAGTTTTTATTTCGCTCTTTGCTGGAATACTAACATGCTTTAAATGTTGAAACACATTAATGTTTTAAAAAAGTCAATGAAGCTCAGTTCCGTTTTCTACACAAACAGGAGGCTACTATTACTGAATATATTACGCCAGAAGAATAACAAAAGTTTACAAATCAGGACATCGTTTCGGGACCCGCTACGGATTCCTGATCTTTGTAACAGTTCCCTTATTTCACCAATCCATATAAACGAAAATGTTGTAAAGTAAATGATGATTACTATACAATACCTTTACTGAATCCTGTTATTGATTACAACAACAATACCGTTTCTTGAGATTGTAGTACGAAAGTACAAGAAAATGTGGTGGGAAAGTACTCATTAACCCGTTGACACCCGAATTTCAATGGGACCTGAGAGAAACATTTTGTTTTGAAATTATGGTCTTCCACAATCATGAAACCAAATCTCATGCTTCTTGATTGATTTATTTGCCCTTTATTACAGGTGAAAAAAATATACCACATTTTCATATTCTCTTATCTTTTATAAGCATATCTGATAAAGAAAATTTCTGCTTAGTAATAATAAAACACATTATTTTTCAAAAAATAATGCAAAAGATTTTACTACAAATTTTTGCACTTCGGTTTTTGCTGAACTTCAAAGACAAAACATTAATAAAATTAAAACTTAAGCAAGAAATTTAAAATTTTCGGCAATCAGCAAACGTCAAGAATACCTAACAGAACCAAATACAAAAAGCATTAATAGTAAAATTTGTTAAACACTTTATTTATGTTACATAGAAGAGAATGTTGCATATATGCAACATTAGGCATGAAAGAGTTAAGTACTGTGTCCTTTCAACGATACAACTTAGCTCAAAAATTTGAATCAGACAACATTTTTTTGCAAAAAAACTAAAAAAAAAATATATATTTTTAGATTTTGAGTGAAAAATTCTTCCAGTTCAAAACATTTATTATTTATAAATTTAATATCACAACGAAGGTCTATTCTTTTTCTATGTAAGAAGCTCTACGCTCTTAGTTTAATATTATGTAAGTTATGGCTAAATATTTGATAATAAGAATTTTCACCAGGAATTTTCTTAAACACCCTGTTTCTCAGTGCATGTTGAAAATATACCCTATGTCTAAAACAGTTTTCTTCTCAAAAATTAGCCACGGAGTTCATTCTTAGAGTTATGTAGACTTCTATATAAAGTAAGTTAGTAACTACAACATTCATTTTCATTACAGTTTCTATTAGAAATTGTGTTATGGTCACATCCTTATAAAAAAAAAGTATATAAAAAAAGATTTTATTTATGTAGTTATAACGCCTGGCGTGCTAACAGGAGGACACTGTACTACTGGGGCCTATTTACAAAAGGTTTACTCCTGAAACCCCACCTCTTCTTACAGGTCTAACGTGGACTAAAGTGAGAAGTTCTCACTTGGGTCAATACTTTTTGAATAGTCGCGCAAATCTAATAAATGCTGAATTTATTTGATTTCTGAGTTTCCTCAGTCAAAAACTAGGAATGCTTTCCGACATAAAAAGAAAAGCTTTCGAGGCATGGTCGAGCTTTATGATCTATCTCAATCAATATCCGTTAAGTGAAACCCTTAGTTCTAGCCAAACTAAACGAGAGAAAGACTCTTTTTCGCTCAAGTCTACGAAGCTGGAGCAGGTGGTATCGTGAGGTATGCCAAACCTAAAATCTCTTTTTTTTTGTTTTTGGTATTAGTTTCCACGAAGTCTCTTCAAAACCGAAAGCCCCTTCAAAAAGAAAGTGGACGTCTCTACAAGGAGAAGGAATGTTTTAAATTTGTTATGCTCCAGTGGATGTTACAGAAACCAATGCCTTGTAAGAACTAAGATAGTATTGTTAGAGGTTATTGTTGTTGTACCGCGACCTAACAGATCTGTTGTACGTCCCTCTTCTCTAACTAGTCTAATCTGCCTAGAGTACCTCATCCAGTCCAGTCTGCCACAGAAATTTCAATACTGCGCCCGGATCTATGAATGCTAATTCAATGCTGTGCACTTGTGTAATGTAGATTTCTGTATCAAAGCCCACTCTATTGAGCCTCAAATTAAAAAAAAAACAGAAGGAAATTTTTGCTTAAGTGTAATTTTAAATTATCTGTATTAAAGTTAGAAATTAAATTTTTAAAGTTTTATATTCTTATAGTAATAAGATATAGAAAAAATTTTAAAAAATGTTTATTTTTAGATTTTAAGTGGAAAATGCTTCCAGTCCAAAATTAGAATTTAGAATGAACGAAACAATGCCGTTACCAACTGATCTCTGCACTCTTCTGAGCTGTAACTTGTTGTATTCCTAATTGGTTGAACCTTGCTAGTGTTGGCATTTTGTGATAAAGAGCTGGTCACTTCATGAATCCGGTGATTTCCCACTCACTCTGTAATCTTCTACTGCTACTAAGTCGCTTTTTCCAACCATTCATATTATGCGTGTTCTATTTCTACACGAACTGTAGGTCCCAATCTTCAGTTCAGATATTCAAACGATTTTCCAATAGAGCCTCAATTCACTTTCTATTTTCTTGTTTCTCAATCAAACTTAAAACATTTTTATAGCTGATATTTCAAACTATTAAAACAAAACTATGTACATAAAATATTTTAACACTCTATACACAACTACACACCCATTATTTTAATTTAATAATAAAATCGATTAACACTATAAAAAAAAAAGCAGAAACCCCAAAAATTGAAAATTTTCCAACACTTCACTTCGTTTAACAATTTTCGAAAACGAGTATGTGAGAGAATGCAGAGGAATGGATAGGGAAAAGTGTAGTGGGCATACATAGATGAACAGCAAAAAACACCACAAGGCATTCACATGCAGTTACCGCATGCATTTACTGTCCATTGCATGTGTGAAGCAGCAGCAACTACACATACACATAACAACATTAGATTTTACATCTAACACGCCTCTAACCACATTCGAAACTCTGTCCCGCAGCTCACTCTCTCTTCCTTACGTTTACCTTTTAGGAATTTAAAAACGAGTGATTTCCGCCCTCAAATGAACGAACGAATGAACGAAAATAGGGTTAGAAGCCAACATCATTCACCACTGAGCATTAGAATTGCGGTATGCCAGCAGCAGCAACAGTTGAATGCACAAAATTCTAAATATTATACACTCTCACATATTTGAACGCACACATACAAAAATTTACGCACATATACATAAATACAGACACGTACTTTTCTTATAAGTGTGCACATCCATGAGGATATGTGTGTGTGTATGTAACTTGAAACTATGACAAAATTATTCACTGTATATATACATCTTTCCTTGGACTTCTTATACTTTTTCTTTACTCTGCTCCCTCTCTACCACATAAACATTTAGCCTTCATCTGTATGTGTTTTCGTGCAACACATTGCATTTCCTCAACTACATAAAGTATATGTGTAAGTATGTATGTATGTATGTATCTGTGTTGTATGCATGAGTACTAATGCAAAAGCCACTTGTACTTAACGAAATTTTCCAAAAATTTCCCACTTACTTTGTAGTGTTACGAAACCAAATAACTCAATAAGTGAGTTACATGTTGTTAACCGAAATGCAAACACCACAAACTCTCTTAGTAATAGTAACAACAGCAACAGCTATAGCAACATATATCGTTATTTGCTCTCCAACAGCAACAACAACAACAACAACAACAAAAAAAGTGTGGCAAAAAGGCACAACTTCATCATCGTCTGGCATAGCAACATTTTCGTGCAGTTAAATTGTTGAAGGTAGAAATATAAACGTACGTATGTATGTATGTAGTCAAATATCTAGATAGATAGGCATTAGATGCAGTTGTTGTTGTTGCCGCTTCCACAAAAGTCAATCGAGATGAAAATGAAGAGTCAAATGAAGTATTTTCCGGAGCAGAAAATGTTCATTACGGATGTTCATATCCGGTTCCAGAAATTAGAAAGTACACAACAACAATTGCAGCAACCCCTTTTTTGTTGTTATTACTAAAGAGTGTTATTACTTGCTGGGGAAGTATACGAGAGAATAAAACCAAGCATGAAATTTAAATTTAAAAATATTTTTATTGAATGTGTACATTCAATAAAAAAATTTCTCTGAAACTAATTAGTTTACTTAATGCAAATATATCCAAATAATAAATGTTTATACCAAGTTTGGTTAAGATTGCAGTTTGTTTTTTTATTATAAAGATAGCCGATCCTTTGATCTTGGGATTTATTTTTTATTTCATGTTATATTGTAAATTAATATTCTAGTCAGGTTAGGTTGGAATGGCGGTCGAGAGATACACTTAGGCCTGAACGCCCATTGTGATATCACGTAGTTGGACCTACAGTTTAACGCCGATTCCGAACGGCAGTGTGGCAATTTTTTATCAGCTTGGTGGTTTTGCCATTACCAACCAAGGTGTGTACTTGTCAGCGATGCCAAATTGCGCGGAATTCCCCGATTTGCGGGCAATTTTACTTAGTGCGGGGAATCGGGGAATGAGCTGTTTTTTGCGGGGAATTTGAAATAGTTCAGCTTTTAATATTAAAATACCTCAAACAGTCTGTAGAAATTTGTTTGCCAAATCTTATATTCCTAAATACAATTCTGGCACATTCGCAACCAACACCATAAAAACATTGCTTTATGCAACACAGTTTATGTTTAGTATTCAGGCAGTCCAACGCGATCGCGCAGTGCTTCGATTTCTCTTTCAGCCGTTTAGAAAGGCTTAGCTGTGCCTTTGTTCAGCACCTACTAATTAATAACTGTTAGTCCTTGGTGACTGTAACCTATAAACTTGTAAGTTATGGTCAGCTATTATAAAGAAGAAGAAATATATTTTATATGTTAAAAACCGATAGTCAAAACTTTAAACCAGTTTTTCTCAAAACAAGGTTTTTTCCATTGGCGTGCACTATAACTGAAATTTAAATATGTTCTTCTACATTACAATCGCCCCAGGATGTAAGTTTGGTTAATTCTTTCCTCAATTTGGAACTTTGTTTTTACGAAAAAAGTCCAATTTTTGAAAAAAATAATTTTTGCATTCTGCCATTTTGTGAATTGTTGGTCAAACAAAATAATCTTAGTATGTCCTAAGAGTACAGTTATAATTTTTCTAATGGTATTTTTTAAGATGTTTCAGTGAGCTGCAATCACGTACGCCATTGCGTTTGACGATTTTCAAAACGTCTTCCATGAAGCTGCAAAACAAACCCTTTATTTAATATTTTTTTTAATTATTACATAATTTTTCTTGTACTTGAAGCCTTTAAATAGATGTCAGAAAATTTTTTTTTATCAATCCAAGAAAAATTTATAAAAAAAAATTTGAACCAAGAAAGTGCAGGGCACCTTAAAATAACTCTGACCGAGAGTAACTCCAAGCCTACGTAACGGGTATTTTTCGTTTGTATAAAATGTTTATAATATGAAATTATACCGGTGCGGAGAATTTGGTCGAAAATCGGGGAATTTCGCGAGAGTTATCGGGGAGAAAGAAAAAATTAGTTGGCATCCCTGGTACTTGTACACATTCTTGTAATTCTCATTCACTTCATATCTATAGTGAATATAAGAAGCTTATGAGAATTAACCACCAGACGAAGACGGGAATCGAACCCGAACCTCCCAGATGAAAGTCTAGTGCACTACCCACTAGACTATCGAGGTACTCAATATTCAAGTCGTTTCTTCTTAATATGATTTAAATATCCCTTGTGAGGAAAATTCAACTTTTTGTTAATAAAATTCCAAAATTGTTTAAAGGGTGAAGGCTGCCAAGCCCAACGAGATAAGTAATTAAAACTTCCTGCTACAACATATGAAAAATTTATGGTTTTAGGATGCCCTGTGACTACTTCTATTGGAAAAATCTTTATTTTAATTTTTATACACCACGCCACCGCCACAAGTTTAACCCCAAACCCTCCCCCCTTTCCCCTCTTACCAATAAAAGCTTCGTACATTTTGATCGTTGGTCAAGAATGAAAAAAAATTTAGGGAAGGAAAAAATCAAAGCCCCCTTTAGGAAATCTCTGGATGCACTAGTACCCTACACGCTCTATATACAGTCGAATCGGTTGTTTGTAATACCTATAATCAAGCTCCGTTATGAACATGCGCATATATAAATTAGCAGCGTCTATAGCGGAATCGATTTAGTCAAGACTAAATATTCACTTTGGAGATGGGTGAAAAAGAGTTGTATAGTGTCATCAGTCCTTAACAATTTCAAACAAGGATTAATTTTAAGCTAAAATTCTTTAATCTTTTTGAGTCCTATCTAAAACTCTACTATTTATGTTATCAAATTAATGAAAAAAATTAATTATACATAATACAAAGCTCCAACAGCTGAATGCGGTGATATAAAAAGTTAAGATTAGGGTACCCGTGGCATAATGATTACCATGCTAGACTGCTACGCAGAATACCTGGTTTCAAAACTCAGTAAGGCCGAAAAATCTGAACTAGAAAATTCACTTTTTTTTTAAACGGCATTTAAACTGGACTCAGAAAAGCTTTTTACTTCGAATTCATTTTTGATATGCGAGCTAACGAAAAGCGTGACCTTGACCGTCCATGGGCTGTTATGCTATAAAAGAAGAAGATGGTGTGAAATTTTTAAGTGCATACATTTTGCATATGAATGCGAAAAAATGAATAGTTTGTTTATGTGCTAAAAAACTTTTTCACAAATTGTTTTGAGTAACTCTCTATAGTTATCTGCTTTTAAACCAAAAGCACTAGAAGTCACAACTTTTTGGTTATTTGTTGTTTGCACACATGAGGAGGAATAAATTTTTTCCATACAAATTGCAATTTAAATTCTTGGGCCTAAGAGCTCACACAATTTGCAAACCTAAAAATTTTAACACAAATATACAAAAAATATACATACAGAACAAAAAGAACAAATTAAGATTATCATTTTTTGCGGTCAATTTTCTAGTGCATACACAACACTTTCTTCTTTCAAACGCAAATAAAATAATATTTACTTTTAATTGTCAAAAAAAAAACTAAATGCCAAACAATAAAGACCTTTTAGTTACTTAATTTATAAATATAAAGATATAGACGTAACTACAAGTTTTTAAAGTAAACCTCTAAAGCATGTGTATGCGAGGGCACTAACAAAAGTTCGCCATTTTGGTGATAGACGATTTGTAATAATGTCACAACATTTAATTTCAAATTTCAAGAAATCGGTTAGAATGGAGACGAAAATAAATAAAATTACTAAGGTAAGATTTGAAAAATTCCAGACCAGGCAGTTTTCTATGGAAAACATTCCTCGCGAAGGTGGCCCGAAATCTTCTACTAAACGATACAAATGTGGCCCTGTTGAAAGCTAAAACTGATGAAGTCCAAGATTGGCCAAAGAAATGATAGATGGGTTTGAATGTTATGACTATAACGCAAGTGAGGGTAATTCGGATCGATTTTTGCAAGGGAAACTTTGAGCGCTAAAAATAAGGATTACAGTTTATGAAAAAAAATGTTTTAACACAAAATTAAAACATATTTCTTCCTCTTTTAAAGTTGTTAACTTTGTTGTTGTGTTTGATAGTAACTTAAGTGACATCACATTTTTGCAAAAAACCAATATCTTTGAATATCACACCGAGCTAAATTTGATATGGAGACTTAATTGATAATTCTCAATTATGGGCATACTCATGGGCGTATCAAAATTAGGGGTAGAGGCTGTTTCTGGGCGATAGATGCGAATATATTAAAAATAAAAGTATTGGTCTGTGCAATCTTACGTAGGATCCAAATGTACGAAAAAGATTTATTCTTATGTACTTCTATTTCTTAAATATTGGGAGTATGAATGTATAAACTCGTAATTGTGACTAACTTCATATCTATCATACGCGCCATTTTTTTGACATTGACAGCTATTCTATCTCGAAGAGCGCCAAAAATACTATAAGAATTGATCTGTCAAATAATTTTCCTAATTTTACAAAAGTGTTTTACTATAGCTGAAAATGTCGAATTTCGTGCCAACAAAACAACATTTGCGGAAAGTTTTAATTTGCTTCTTCCATTTAAAGAAAAACGCAACTGAAGCACATCGTTTACTCACTGAAGCTTATCCTGACTGTGCTATAGACGTTAGAATGTGTCAGGTGTGGTATGCCCGTTTCAAAAGTGGTGATTTTGATGTTGAAGACAGGAAACGTTCAGCCGGCCCGAAAAAGTTCGAAGATGAAGAATTGAAGGCATTACTCGAAGAAGATTAATGTCAAACGCAACAAGAACTTGCGGAATCTTTAGGAGTTGATCAATTAACCATTTCTAAACGATTAAAAGCGTAGGGAATGATTCAAAAGCAAGGAAATTGGGTGCCGTACGAATTGAAGCCGAGAGATGTCGAACGACGATTTTTCACATGTGAACTGCTGATTGAACGATAGAAAAGAAAGGGGTTTCTGCATCGTATTGTGACTGGCGATGAAAAGTGGATACGTTACGATAACCCAAAGCGTAAAAAATCATGGAGACCGCCCGGACATGCATCAACATCAACGGCAAAGCCGAACATCCATGGATCCAAGCTCATGCTGTGTATTTGGTGAGATATGAAAGGTGTCGAGTATTATGAGCTGTTGAAACTGAATGAAATGATCACTGGCGACCGCTACCGACTACAATTGATGCGTTTGAGCCGAGCATTAAAGGCAAGGCAAGTAAAAACATACTTGGAAACGCTGAAATGGGAAGTGCTACCCCACCCGCCGTATTCTCCAGACATTGCTCCTTCGGATTACCATTTGTTCCGATCGATGACACATGGCCTGGCTGAACAGCACTTCCGTTCTTTCGAAGAACTAAAAAAATGGGTCAATTCGTGGATAGCCTCAAAAGATGAGGAGTTCTTTCGACGCGGAATCCGTATGCTACCAGAAAGATGGGAAAAGGTTGACGCTAACGATGGACAATACTTTAAAGAATAAATTTATTATCACTTTTTCACAATAAATGTCCAAATTACGAAAAAAAAATACAAGTTTATACATTCATACTCCCAATGAATAAATAAAAAAAAAAAAATAAATAAATCAATAGCGTATCTAAGGGGGGTAGGAAAGGGGAAAGGATTTGGGGTTAAATACGCTTGACCTCGAGCCCAACTCCTCCCTAAACTCCCCCCAACTCCACCCTAACCTCCCACCTCCTCAACTTCCCCCTTCTTTACTGTTAAGAATTTCATATATTTGATCATTGGTCACAAATAAAAAAAAATTTAAAAGGGATGAACAAATGTTAACCCCCTTAAAGTAAATCTCTGGATCCGATAGTCCGTGACCATGCTCACGAGCTGATGCACAACAAAATATATAAAAAATCATTTCTTTGAAGCATTCTAAGCAATTTCTGAATTAAAATTTATAAGTACATTGACATAATCAAAAATTAAAATGTAGTCTGGAATAGAAAAACTACTAATCATTTAACACAAACTAGTTTTTAAAAATATATTTCATTTTGAATTTGACTACAAGTTAGTTACGAAATTGGTATAACTCTAAGAAACGCTACTAATTTCAATTAATATTTCAATTTAAATTTTAAAATGGAAAATTTTTGACTAAAATTCAAAATATTTTTATAGTTTATCTAAACTTTGAACTCAAATTCCCCTAAAACTCTCTAAACAAAGGGTCGATCCGAATTACCTCCAAACATCACCTATAATATCTAAATCACAACTCAAAAACTTCCATTGATTAAAACTATATACTTTTTCTAAATTTTGTAATTATGCAAACACCTCATTTGCAGGTAATTCGGATCATCGATCCGAATTATATGCAAGGAGAAAAACGCATGCTGGTAATTCGGATCGATTTTAAGAGAAAATTATTTTTTGTTAGTATGTTTTCTAAAATGGTGCTTATTTTTACCAAACTATAACAGAATGTTTAGTGAACAAAACCCTATATAAATATACTTACCAGCACAAAAGTTATTATTGTTATAAATTTTGTGGGTTTTTTATTTTATTTGCTAAGGCTTTGTATGAAAATACGCTCACTCTTTGTTTCTTCGCTCACAACTGATTAATTTGAAATAATTGAAATAAGTGTGGCATACCATTAGAAAGGAGAAATAATTCTCGTTCGTTTCGAAAAAAGACGTAATTTTAAAAAATATCAAAGAAAAGTTATTAGCAAAACAAAATCGATCCGAATTATATACATCGATCCGAATTACGCACATTTACGTTATCACGAATATTTGGAAATCATGCGGAAACACGAAGAAATCTGCTCTATGGGCTCTACGAATTTTGAATAACGGTTAGACCGTAATGGAAAGTGAGGATATAGCACGGTGAGATTTTTGGTTGCTTCCACAAATACAAAAATTTTGAGGGAATATTTATTGCAGTTAATCGAAATTGAGAGGCAATTTTAAGGAATGTTTTAAAAATTATGAAATTTTTAACAACTTAATTGAAATTAATGAAAGCTATAGAGAGAAGATAACAAATAATGAAAATTAAAGAAATGAAGTAAGAATTATTTTTTTTCCAACCAACATAACGAACTTTGGTTAGCCCCTCCATAAATGTAGGTATACAAGAATATCTAATATTTCATTAGAAATATTTGCTAAATCAAGTAAGTGGCTTTTCTGCCTTTTCTGTATGTCGATTGCATCCAATAAATACTCGTACCAATATCTACAAAGTGTATCTTTCTTAAGAGCTTGCATATTTGCATACTATTCATATGTATGTATGTACTCCAATGTATGCATGTTTCTAGTTGTAAACATTTTCATTAACATCAACATGTTCTTCATGTTCAGTTTCGGCAGTTCGTCAGCTCGTCAGTTATGCTATGGTTTTCTACTCTTATTTCCTGGCAAAGAAAAACAGAAAAGTTTATTGGCATAAAATAAGCTTTTTGGCAATTTATACCTCTCTTGTCTACGGCTTGAACGTGTTGAGTTTAGAAAGCCATTTAGTAGTAGTATTTGAATACAGGACATCTGCACACATACCGTAATACTTACTATTTAAGTAACAAAATATCCAAGTGCACACATATTCATACATGTGTAAATGCTTGTTTTTGTAAATTGAAATGTTAGTTTATTAAATTAATATTTACCATATTTCTACACTCTATGCATATGCATTTATCAGCTCTTATAGACACACGCACACATTCATACATATGTGTATGTATTTTTCCATTGCATATTTAAATTAAATTTATTATAAGATTTTCTATGCTAAATTAATTCATACTGTATGTAACTGTGCATAATTTAATATCGTGTACTTAGTTTAAGTGAAGATATTGTATCTATTTATGTACTTCATACATATTAAGCTTTAAAATTTATTTATTCGGTTTAAACGTAAAAGTATTTTCTGTACTAAAAACTGTATGTACAATGATGTTATGATGATTAAAGATATTGGAACCGTAACCACAGTTAAGTTACTAGTTATAGATGGGCATTGAGAAACAGAATTTTATGTTTCAACTTTAATATTCTTTGGGCTCCAGAATCCTTGAAACAAAATAATTTGCTTTCAGAAATAGTCTCAAAAAGAGCGTTTTGTTGTACTATAGTAAAAATTGAAAATACCTATTAAAAATAATTATCAAAAGTACTTCACAAAAAATTTGCCGTTTTTAGAATTTTCCGTACTAGAAAAAAAAAATTAAAAATTAACCAAAACGCCAAAACGCGGGCTGGATCGTTTTTGTTTTTTTTTTTCTCGTTCGTGTATCATGTTTTATTTTTTTTTGCTTATTCATAAGCTTTATTTCGATGACTAACAATTTCAAAGATATGGCCATGTGAAAACTTACTGGTACGTTACGCATTTTGGGGAAACCCTGTTCTTGTACCAAAGCATTTCACAATTTCTATGATCTATTTCCATGACAATAGGAAACATTTATTCAGTTTTTGGTTTTAGATTGGTTTATAATGGGTCGAGAATTAGTAGAATTTTAAGAATAATTTAAGGTCGCTGATTCCTACCCTGTAATCAAATTTTCTCTTTCCCATCTGGGATTTCTTTATATCGATTCGAAACCTATAATTTTGTATTTTTTTTTTTTTTTTTTTGTGGGTGGATTCAATTCTCTACCTGAGAATAGAACGCGTTGAACTGGTACTTGATTCATGTATTTAAGAACTAAATCACCGAAATGATCCATTTTATTAGAACAATCCATTTGGGCATTTTTTAAGAATTTAACCACATCTGGGAATCGAACTTGAGGCAGATGGAACTCCAGTCAAGCATTTATCCACGAAGGAACCATTGTTGAACATCGTCGAGCTGTTTATGAACTAGCTGCTCCTGTTGGAGATTAATTTGACACTAAAATGGCAGTATCGTCTGGATAAATAGCTATAGTAACACCATCAGTTTCAGGAAAGTCGCAGGTAAAAATCGAATCGAATTTTTTAGAGCAAAAGTTTCTGTAGTAAAAATTTTCTGCACAAAAGAAAATATTTGGAAAAAATTTTTGTACTAAAAATGTATAAATTTCCTACAATAAACTTTTGATAGTAAAAATTTAAAAAAACTTAAAATTTGCGGAAGTAAACTTTTTTGTTCTAGAACTAATCTGTTGTAAAAATTTTGTACAGTTATCTGGAGTATAATATTTCAGTGCTAAACTTTTAATACACAAAATTTTTTGTACTAAAAATTTTTAATATGGAAAAACTTTTGCTACTCAAAATCAGATAATGCAGAAAATTTATACTATATACATTTTTCGATTCAAAATATTTACAGAAAAATTCTGTACTAAAAAAATTTTTAATTTTTTTTTAAAGTTTTCCTAAACTTTTGCTAACAAAATTTTTAGTAGGTATAGACAATTTTAATATTGTACAAAAGTTTTACTATTCAAAGTTTATTATAAGACATTTATACTCCAAACCATTTTTAGTACTTTTAAGTCTTTTTAGTTCAGAAAATTTGTACTACAGAAAACTTTTGCTCTAAAAAATTTTGAATACAGAAAAATTTTACTACACAAAATGTTTACTACAAAAAATTTGTTGGAAGAATAGATATTGTTTACTACTAAAAGCTTGACATACCAATTTGTAGATACAGAATATTTTTACCATTAATAACTTTTACTAAAGAAAATTTTTAGTAAAGAAAATATTTATTAATAAAAATTTGAATAAAAGTTTACTGCTGGAAGTTTTGTCTACAGAAAATTTTTACTATAAGTAAGTTTTAGTAAGGAAATGTTTTACTAATGGAAATATTTAGTACAGACTATTCAAATCAGCAAATTTTTGGTAAAGTGAATTTGATAACTATTTTTACTAAGCCTTGTAAATCTTAGCTGCAGTAAAGAAAACACTCTCTTTGAAACTGTGTTTTAAAGCGAATTGCTTTTGTAAAAATTTTATGTATATTATAAATTTTCTGTGGTAAACTTTTCAAAAATTTTCTGCAGTACTTTTACTGTGGTAGAAATTTTCTGTACTAAAAATTTGTCCAAGTATGTTCTAGGATTTGGGTTTGGGTTTGGGGGGACCTAATTTTACTAAATTAAAAGAAAAATATCAGACTCACTATCGACTAAAACCCAGACCTTGACCAAAAACGAATGCAAAAATTTAATCAAATACAGGTCAAAAATTAAAATATAACTGAAACAAAACTGAGACCAAAATTCAAACTAAAATCGGATAGAAATTTAAGCGGAAATTTCGACCAAATTTCAAACTAAAATTCAAATACTTTTTTCAGATCGAATTTCAAACCAAGAAAAGAACCAAATTCAGATAAAAAATCTAGATCAATATGAGACAAAATTCAAATCAAAATCTTGATTATGACTTTTCTGATTGATTTATATTGTTAAATGATCTATTTTGAGAAAACAATTTGAAGGAATTTTTAATTTCCTTTGAGAAAATATTTTGATGAAACAACTTGGTACATCTCTATTTTTTGACTCATTTTTGGTAAAAAAAAAAACGCGAAAAATAATTAAATTAAGATAACAGTTTATTTGGATAGTACTTTAAACAAATTTTTAAAATATATATTCATATCACTGTCTTTGCATCGATATCACTATTAATATCGGCCTGGTGATAAGATTACGATCTCACAACTCCATTACCAAGCACTTAATTTTATGAAAAATTAAATACGTTCTTTAAGTCTATTATACATTACTTAAAATGTAAATATATCTTAATTTGACATAAAAAAACAATACATTTTAAATTTCAACGAGATCCGTATACGCTTTCGGGTACCGGGCAACAACGGGTTAAAAAAAAAAACAAAAAATGTTCAGACCACGAATCGGACCAAAATTCCAACAAAAATTGACCAAAATGAGATCAAATTCAGGTCAAAACTCAGACTAAAAAGCCAAAACTCAAACCGAATCAAAACCAAAATCAGTTTTAAAGTTCACTCCAAAATTAAAAAAAAATTTAAACCACAACTCAGACCAATAGTTAGACAAAACTTTAGGCCAAATACTGAACGAAAGTAATCCAAAATTCAGACCAAAAACTAGTGGAAATATCTGATAAATATTTACATAAAAAAATTTTAACTTAAATTAAACAAAAACTGGACCAAAATTCCAGACGAATTCAGACCAAATCTTAAAACAAAATTCAAACTGATTTCGGACCGAAATTCAAACCAAAATCAAGCCATTTCAGACGAAAATATTGACCACAACTCAAACTAAGAGTTAGATTAAAACTGAGGCTAAAAGGACGTCAAATACAAATTAAAAGCAAACCAAAATTTAGACCAGAAATCTGATCAAACGCTGGTCTGCAAACGCTGGAAAGCAAATCAAAATTTAGACAAAACATGGATTAAAACTCAAACCAAATTTAGATTAAAAATTAAATTAAAATAAAACAAAATTCTGACTTACAATATGAATGAAAATAAAACAAGTAATCTAGGAAATTATGATATTTTCGATCTCGATAATAAATCGAAAGGTAGCGCCCTTCATTCATTCAGTATCCAACTACTAATAGGCACTCGGACCCGATCCAAAAACCAAATCAAAAAGGAAAGATTAGTTACTTTGCTTGCCCTTAGAAGAAGAAAATCTTCAATATTGTCCTCTTATTGTACCAAAGGCAAAAAACTACAGCTCAATCTTATGAGATGGGTGTAGGGGAAACAGAAAACATTTAAAGAATGCGGACAATTTTTTTTGTCCCACGGTCATAAACTTTTGGGCAATATGCTAAGTAATTAGTATACAATAATAATTAAATTATGATAATAATAAATTATAATTTTATGCAATTACAACTACAGTTTCCATACTTATACACTTAAACCCCACAATCTCTGGTACTCACACACACAAGCATACGGAAACTGATATGTAAATAAATTGAATCATGTATAATACACTACTACAATTAAAAAAAAAGGATTAAATTTTTACTGCACTTGTTCTATCCACTTAAGCCAATTTCAAGCACATCAACACGATGTGGTCAAAAAAAAAACAAAAACAAAAAACTGAACAGTAGACGAGTATGAAAAATAAATCGCATGCGATTCATGTTCTTCCAACTGCCTGCTACTGAAATATTTAATAGACAACCAACACTATAAGTGAAGAGTGCGGCCAGACGAATGAGAATTGGACAGGGAGACAGACAAAAGGACGAACGGATGCAACACACAACGCTATTCGTTTCAACCATGAAAGTAATGTAATTGCATTTAATACAGAAATGTTTATGGTGGTACTGATGGAAATGGCGCACTGTTAACTACTAAGCGACAGTGATGAGCTTCAACATGTTGTTGACGATGATGATGATGATGAGTATAAAAATGTTGATGCTGATAGTATTCCCATGATGGATTTATTACAAAAATCAAATCCACTTTAATTAATGCGATTTCAAATGATGATAATGTGCATGATGATGAGGGTGGTAATGAAGAAATTCTTAAAACGATTGCAAAATTAAAATGTGTGCTTGTGTGGGTGTTGTTAGATTTATTCTATCTACAAAAGCATTCTGTATTACTACACAAAAAAGTATTAACAGCGAATTAAAAAAACGTGAATTGATGAGTTTTCAGTGACGTTTCCGCCACGCCCACTACCGCCTCAAACTTATTGAAATTTTCTGGAAAATAAATAAATTAACATTTGGCACTTTGGATCCAACACTAGAATCTTAGTTCAATTGGGTAGTTTGTCTCAGTATTTTTCAGGCCAAAATGTACGCAATTAGGTTAGCCCATTAATGACAGCACCTAAATTCCATTAAACGAATGTATCAGACTTTGTGGAATTTGACTATTTTCACTACACAGTTAACCTTCTATTGCTCTATATCTGAGCAACGCAAGTACCGAAGATTAAATGCGCATAAAAAATTGAGTTTAATTTACCCGATCATATAACTTTTCTCGAGTCTGCCAGAGTTCAATTGCTGTAGTTTTTAGTCCATGCCAGGCGATTTGTTTCCATCCATTTCGTCAACAACGACTTTGTGGCAGATCGTCTCCCATACAGACCGAACTTTTATTTCTTTCTGCGTAAGTTTTTGACATTCATATTCACGTTGTAATAGCTCAGTTTCTTTAGGGTTTTCATTCGAAGAAAATATTCATAAATAATTTTTATGAAACTGATGTTTAAATAAATAAATTATATACGATGTTGCGTTTGATGGACCCTATCAGTCAAGGAACAAGATTGGATAAATGCCTTGAAGCTTTAGGAATTGTTCTTTCCGAGTTTTTTTTTATCTTAACCTAAAAAAATGGCCGAAAATTACAAAAAATTCATAGAATAATCAATTTCATATTTTTCAAATAAATATTATTCAATGTGAATTCCAATGCATTTTTTTAACGTCAAGGACATAATTTCGATAACTCCCTGAATTTCCATTACCCAAAGTTAAAATAATGACTAATATTGCTAAAAATATTCAGAGGCTAATTTTTTCAAATGATTATCAGTGAGAATTCGGACCATTATCAATTATGAGGAACCCGGTTGAAGTTGGCATATATGTATTCCCTAAATTCGTGCAGTCACAGCATTAAAAGGGATCTTCCGAGTCGGGGTGCTTTGAGCAATATTTAATTAAATTTTAAGATTGTCTCCAAAAACTTTGAAGCTGATCCAATAACACTGCTCTGCATGGGCTTGGCGAATAATATGGTTCCTAGCATTAATTTTTCATGCTGAAAATAAATCTGAGGTCGAAAACTTCGCATTACGTCACCTTAAATCAGGGGATGTATTTATGTCTACGGGTGCAGGAAAAAATTTACAAAGAACGGATTTTATCTTACTCACACTCACAGCCAGACATAATGAAAAGTGTGTTAAGGGGCGCTGGTTACAAATCTGCAGTCAGATTTTAAAAATTCAAAATTCCGAATCAAATATGGCGGACAAGTTTAGCATAATAAAATATTGCTTTGTATTGCTTTTCACATAGGTCTAATTTTACAAGGATTCGACAGTTTTTTCTATTTTTTATTAATTTTTAAACTTTTCAAAATGTTTCACGACGAAGCTTTAAATCAAAAACAGTTACTGACATAGAAAAACAATGAATGCAGGATTGCTCAGCATCACCTTCTCTTTTTGAATCCGAAATCAAGCCTCATGTCAAAGAAAATAAATCAGATTTGGTCGCATAGTGTAACTAAGATTTCAGATTTACTTGACTTTTTAGAAAAAAACCGATGGAAGTAAAAAATATTCAAAAATCTTCCAATAGATTTTATTTTCTACTTTTTCCCATCCACTGGAGATTAATATAAAAAATTAGAAGAAAGTTTCCACATTTCGGGGGGGTCAGAACCCCCAAAACCTCCCCCTAAATACGGCCTTGGTGACTACACTTTTGAATCGATAATTTATGGTTCTCTTTCAGGTTATGCCATTTTCTCTGGTATTTGTCTTCCATAGTCTTCTTGATCCTTTTGTCCATTCAAGCGGGTACAAATTGCCTTTTTGGAAATTTGGGCAAAGTTATGAAATATTACCGAAATTGCAGGGGTATTGCAAGTGGTGCGGTTTTTGTGACCGCTAGTGTATATGAAATTAAAACATCTTTGATTTAAACGCGTAACTTAATTGCAAATTTTCAAACAATTTTAACGGTCAAATAGTTTCAACGCGAAAAGGGATGAAACCCAGCGAATGAGCAATGAATGCTGCCAAAGAGCACAAATCCTTTGTGCTTTGACTTTTATTAATTTTCTCTGTGTACATAAGCAGCAAACAACACAATGGTGATGTTGGGAATGAAATTGATTTCAAAAAAAAAAAAAAAAACAAAAATATTTACATATGTGCAATATGCGCTGATACTAGGCCAAATTTATATTTTGCAATAATATGCAAATTAATCGAGTGGGTAGCGATGCACCAATAGCAATTTTGACACCAAAATTTACTCTCTATTAACGGTGGCTAAAATAAATTTGAGTTTTAAAGATATTTTAAATATAGTGTATAAAAAATATAATAAGCATGCATTATAAACTTATTTTCTCTCTCTTCTGCCCATTTCAAAAATCATACGTTTCTTATTTATAGGATTCCAACGAATCCAAATTCCTTAAGCTTATAGAGCACATGCCAACGCATAACACAATTTACATTATGCATTACACCTTCATATAAGAAACACAAATAAATATTATCAAGTAACAGGCGCTCACCACCTGATATTCCAACACACTCACTCTCTTACGTCCTTCTCATTCTCTCACTATGGCTGACATCAGAGCCTGCACCAAGGATTTGCATAAAAAAACAATACTAAAATTTCACTATACTAAGAATAAGAAAATCCTGCCTCAACATAGGATACTACTTCACTTCTACTTCGCATACTCTCGTTTGCATCCCTCCGCATTGCAACGCACTTCTCTTGCACTACACCGCACTTTTCTTACTCTACACCGCACTTCTCTTGCATTACACCGCACCTCTCTTGCACTACACCTCACTCTTCTATAGTACACTCCCCATGAATATAGCAATAACATATAAGCAAATATAAAGAAACACTGTGAATCGCGGATAATGTCTAATGTGCAAAAAGGTAAACACTATCATGGGACTTGAAGTGTGAGAGGAACAATATAGATTGAAAGTGGGTGAACGTAAAAAGTGTATGTTGGTTTTATTCTCGAAAATGTTGTATCTTTTTGGTAAATAATACACATGTGTGCATTCGCGATTTATTTGTTTAATATTAAACGAAAATGTTATTGTAGCTAAGTGTATACGGCACACGGCACAACAGAGAAGATTTCCCGCCTCTCTCCCTTCTCCGCTATTATATTCACTTGCACTTTAGTGTTTATCGCAACTAAAATATTTGTGAATAAAGTAGATATATAAATAATTTTTTTGAGAACATTAGTTGGAGTAATGTATGCATAAATATTAAAATAAATGGAATGTACTTAGATATTATGTATAACTTTAAACTTTTCTATCAATAAAAGATTTCGCAGCAAATCCTTGCTTTTCGGAAAATAGCTTATTATTTTTACCCGGATTTGTTATTATCAATTTTCAAAATTATGATATTGTTATGCCCAATTGTCTTTACTGATCTTGTGGAAGGTTCAAACCCTACTCTCTATAAGTAGTTCAGAACCAGAGTTGATCAAAATTCAATCTGACTAATGAGCGAAAAGGAATGGCTAAAAAACTAAATCAACAATGCATCGTTGACTAATGACTAAAAATTTTAGTTGTAACCATGAATGACTAAAATGATGATTACGATTTAATTTGTTTTGAATACGAATACCAGAGTGGCTTTTCACACCTGGGTGAGAAATGCGAAATTCTTATTTGTGTAATTGCAAATTTTTCCTATAGCGAAATTACCAAATTTTTTATTTATAGCTATTAGTTAAATAATAAAATCGAGTCTTGTGAAAATATAACTTCTATACATTCGTGCAGATATATAAAACTGATAAACCCATTTTCGCCTACTGGTCGCCTACTGGTCCTCCCCTCTAAAGGAGGTTTAAAAACAAGTCCGAAAAATACTTTTTCGAAGTGATTCATTTAAAATGTTCAAATCAGAAAAATCTTTAAATACAATTTGTTCAAGCATGTTAATAGTATATAGGGTGACAATCGTAAAGTGACGCACACATTTCAGCAGTTATTCTCAAAAGGACGTACTTTCATTAAGTACAATTAAGTGTTAACATTGCTGAATATATAAGCATTCATTTGAACCCCACCTCATTCAATATAACCTCCTTTAGCCTGCACACATGCCTTCAATCGATCCGGAAATCGTAGGACTGTTCGCCGCAGGACTTCCTGATCAATTTCAGTCCAGGCTTTCTCTAATGAATTTGTCAGCGACTCCAGACTGTGGTGTTGAGATGCACAAACCTTACTCTCTAAAATACTCCAAATAGAGTAGTCCATTGGATTCAAGTCTGGGGAGTATGGTGGCCATTCTTGAGATGTTATGAATCCAGAAAAATTGTCTTTTATCCATGTTTGCGTTAATTTTGCCATGTGGGAAGGTGCAGAATCTTGCTGGAAAGTCCAGTTTTCATTTTCAAATGTATCTTGGGCCCAGGGAAGAACATGTTCATTTAAAATGCTCCGATAAACAACCTGGTCAATTTTAACACCCTCTTCAACGAATATTAGAGGGGTTCTGGCATTAGCGGAAACTCCAGCCCATACCATAACGGAAGCTGGCTTTTGAACTCGGCCAACAGTCCTATTTTGTTGCGATGATGATGTTAGCCACATTCGGTCATTTTGCGTATTGAAATTTTGTTCAACCGTGAAAAGTTTTTCATCTGTAAACAAGATATTTTCAACATTTTTTAACACGGAGGAGCGTAGCAACACCTTGCATCTTTGCAGTCGCAAATCTTTCTTTTTTTGTGTCAGATCTTGAGCTTTTCAGAGCTTGTACGGCTTAAGATTAAGCTTTGATTTTGCAATGATTCGCACTGTTTCACGGTTTACTCCCACTTCCTTAGCGATTTTTCTCATTGAGCGCCTTGGAGTTCGCTTGATTCGTTTACGAATTTTTTCTGTTAAACCAGTAGTGGCAACAATTTTCCCCGGTCTCTATCTCCAAAACCCCCAGTTTCATTATATCGAATAATAGCTCGGTCTACCGTACGACTTGACAAATTTAAAGCCTTTGCAATTTGACGGCTACTATAATTTGCCAAATGAAATTTCATAATTTCACGACGAATATTTTCCTTGTCCATTTTTATGGAAATTTCAAAATGTAATAACAAAAATTCAAATGAAATTAAAAGCAAAGCCAATGATGAATGAATTTGCTTTTTAAATTAAAGTAACGGTAAATGGCAAAGCTTGCTGCAGAGTATTAAACTTGCGTCACTTTACAATTGTCTCCCTGTATATTATTTAATTTTAATTTTTTATTATATAAATCAAATCAAAGTTATGTTCATTCAAAATGTGCTGGCCGACTATTTGACCATTGCGCCTTTTTTGTACAAAATCAGTTCATTGTTTGAACAATTGTTCGTAAAATTCGCTCAATTGACATTTGAGAAACCAACGAAAATAAATTTTTTTAAATCATTTTTATCTTAATTTTTTTATTTTTTTATTGAAATGTTTTGAATATATGTTTACATTTCGTATAATTACACCTAGTTAAAAACTAACAAGTAATATTTTTCTAATAAATAACTTAATTAACCACCAGGTCCAGTAGTTTGGTTCTTCTTAATCTTCTTGAATACGTCGCCTCGTTACAGAGAATAGAAGCTTCGAGATTAATATGAATCCGCAGTCTTTCCGCATGTTTTGCAGCATTAATTTGAATTTCTTCTTTTACTTTTTTTAGTCCTAAGTCTCTAGCAATGTCATCGTTTCTGACTATATTTCTCATAATTTTATTTTGAAATCTTTGTATCGATTCAATATTGGTTTTGGACGCACATCCCCAAAGCAAAATACCATATAGCCAAACGGGTCTTAGCACTTGATTATATATTAACATTTTGTTAGTTACCGAAAGTGTTGATTTTCTTCCAATGAGCCATTGCATTTTTTGGTATTTAAGGTTAAGTTCGGTAGTTTTTATTTTAATATGCTCTTTCCATTTTAATTTGACATCTAACGTCATACCCAGGTACTTCGCATTATTGCTATATGGAATTATAGAAGTGTCAATTTTTATTGGTTTGTAACAAACCTTTCAGTTTGTAAAGTTAATGTGAGTGGATTTGCTTTCATTAAGCTTTATTCTCCATATTTTTGTCCATCGTACTATTTTATTCACTGATGCTTGTAATTTAGTGGTCGCCGATTGCAAATATGCAAGTATCGTCAGCAAATGTAGCAAGTTTACTATTACCAGGTAAAGGAATATCTGCGGTATAAAGCAGGTACAATGTTGGGCCTAGAATACTAACCTGTTGTACTCCAGCCTCAATTTTAACAATCCCAGAATAGGAGCTCTTTTGTTTTTATCTTAATGGAGCAACAGGGTTAATAAGTTTCAACTTAAAATTAGTCATAATACTGCGAATATTACTAAAACTAATGATTGAATGACTAATGATTAAATGACTAATTTATTTAAAGATGATTGTGGCTAACTATTTAATCATGGCCAAATTTAATCATGATTCGTTAGTCATGACTAAAATTTTAGTTAACTAATTAGTTAATTGAAAGAATTTGTTGATTACACCCTACCCTGTTCAGAATACACATTTTTGTTAAAAGTTAATATACAGTAGAAAGAAAAAATTCAATGTAACTACAGCCAAAAATCTTTAGGTCAATGATGAGAATTTGTTGGTGAAGAAGACTAACCATTACTAAGCAAACCCTTTTTGTAATAAACAAAGTTATAGACATATTTGGTTTGAAGTAGACCGCATGAGTTAGAGTTTAAAGTTGAAGGTGGGCTGGACTAAACCAAATAAAAGTCTAAGGTCTCTCAACCTCGAACTTCTTTGCTTCACTGTTGAACTTTAGAGGCTCAGGAAGAGGGAGACTATGGACATTGGGTAACGAGATGGTGGATATGCTAGCCAGAAAAGGATCAACAATGAATTTTACTGGTCCGCAACCCGTCATTGGAAGCAGCCCTTCTTTCATTAATCATAAAATGGAAATACGGGTCAATTGCACTACGACTATTGGCGGGGACTGGATTCCTGTCGACAGTCGAAGTGGTTGATTTACTCTCCTAAACAAGACAGATCTAAGTATCTGTTAAGTCGGCGTAGGTGTGACTTAAGACTCATTGTAGAACTTGTCACAAGTTTCGCCACAGTCAACGATTTCCTGCACAAAATCGTGGTCAAGGAATCGAGCCTATGTGATGCGTGTCTCGAAGATGATGAAACGGCAGAACATTTCATTTGTGCATGCCCTGCTTTCTCTTGGATAAGATGTGCTACACTGGGTAAACATTTCTTGACTAGAGCAGACCTGGTCAACTTTTATCTGTCTCAGCTATGCAAATTTGCGAAAGCTTCTGGTAGATTCAAGACCATTGACCAAGCTGCAGCCTAACAAAGTTAGGAGAGTGTCCCCTTTCGGGACAGAGTACAATGGGCTCTCAAGCCTACATGCTTTCCGCTTTACGTGGACTCTATCAATACAATACAATGGACATTATTCATATTCAAGGCATCACTACCCAACAGCCTTAATCTGATTTTTGCGAACGCCGGACAGCTACAAAGATGCTGCTCCGTAATGTCGTCGTCCTCAGGACACAATTGGCAGGTTGGATCGGTAATGACGCCCATGTTGGTCATGTGCTGACCACATGTGTTATGCCCTGTAATGACACCCACCAGTAATCTCAGGTCCTTTCTTCTCAGCTTCAGAAGAAATTCCGCTGATTTCATGTGAGGTTGTCTCACGAAGCACTTCGCGGCAGACCGCATGAGTAAATTTTTAATTTAATCCCCAAAAAATAACTTTCAATTTGGCTTCCCTTTCAAACCATGTATATTTTCAAATAGAATTATTATTGCTTACAATTTCACTTTTATTTGACACTTCTGAATTGAACGCATTCTCACACAAATTCGGCATTCTACCATGTAAAGGGCAACGCATAGACTGACATGAGTGTAAATGACTAAAGGAGGTCATTCTATTTCGTAATCGGCTTAGACTGAAACTAAACTACGAAGTGCAACCAACTCAAATTGCCATACAGTCACAGATTTGTCGTCATCAAAATTGTAATTGCACAAATGCCATTGTCATAAAAATCGAAAATTTTCTGTCAAAATGTAGCAAATGAAAGGAAGCTTAGGCAAAATGCAACACAAGCCTTCAAAAGGTCAGGTGATTTGAGGTGCTTTGCTAATTGAGAGCCTTTTTGTGCTTACATTTTATGAAGTTGCAGGAGTTTTGGTAATCCCAGCAGTTAAAAAACAACAGGAAGGCACTAAGAAATGCATCCATGTCGAGCCATGTTTGTTTAGATAGGAGCTGAATAGTTGTAACTAGAACAGGGGGTCTTTCAGCACCCAAAAAAAAAAATAAGATCGAAGTGATCGTTAAAAAAATTATTTTTGATTTCTTCTTTGTCATTTAATTCTCCATTGAAGCCTATTTGATTACTTTTCTTTTTGAATAACTTGTTGCACTGAAAAAAGGTGAAATTTCAATTTACTTTTTACTTTCGTATACAAGACAAAAGTACATTCAAATCCATAGTAGCTATATATAAGCCTCTATAGCCCACTCCCCAACCATTTCCTTCCCCACCCCCCTCCATAATGGCATCAACAAAAGAACACTGAATACTGAAATTGCAATAAACAATTTGGGCCAATGCGCTGCAACTGCAGCAACAATCTCCATAACCAGCAACAACGTGCAAGCAAGTATGGTCAGTTGTGATAACAAACACACCTATACAAACATACACTCAAACACATGCACACACACACACACTCACACTATATCCTTTTGTATTTTTATATGCCGAAAGGCAATTTTTAACGCCTTTTTCATGCAACGTTGTATGCGTTGAATAAAATTTTATGAGCCACGATTTTCTTTCTACTTTTTTTTATTTCAGCGATTTTCATGTTTGTATATTTTGTTGTTTTTTTTTTAAATTTATTTTTTCGAATAAAACAGCTACAACAACAAAGACACATAAGCTCAACCCATTGGTTAAGCAATATTATTGTGTAACACTTGAAGCGTATCATAATGCGATTGTCAAACATATTTGACGGTCAAATAGTTTCAACGCGAAAAAGGATGAACCCGTCGAGTGAGCGTGAGCGTATAAGCAAACAAGTGAGGCAAGCCACACCGCGGTGCATCATCACATAAATCCTTTTGTGCTTTAGTATTTTACCTATTATTAATTTGCTATGGTATCGTTTGGCCACATTGGTCAGTGATTGAGAGATTTAGTAAGTGAGTGAGTGGTGGTGGTGGTGCCGGTGCCGGTGTTTGAGGATTAATGTCAGCACACAAATATACACGAGTATAGGCAAAGTAATTATGTTGTTTCCTATGTTAATAAACGCGATGTATGCAATATGTTCCAAAGTATGTATGTGCATCCATTGTATGGAAATTGAGCAGCAAAGTGGAGGGAGCCAATAACACCGACACTTTACAAACTTTATCAAAAACAATTCGGTTTTTTTTTTTCTTTCTAAGAAATGCTTCAATGAACATTACATACTGCAATTTCATTTTGGAAATAAACGCACATACATATAAGCATGTACAGTAGCCCCAAGGTAATTGGTTTGGGCGATCGCTTTACTAATCCTTCATTTTGCTAGTTCTTAGACGAAAATGTTGAAGCGACTCTAAGAACCCGCGACAAAAAATTCGTAATAAAAACAACTGTCATATCCATAGAAAAGAATGAGCTTTGCGTAAGAGCGTTTAAATTTTTTTGTCGTGACACGAACCTTAAGGCGCTTCACCAAACAAATTTTTTCTACTTTTTTCTGCTTTTTGCTATCTTGGTTTATTTTGAGAATACGAATTATAGAATTGTACGTAAAAATGTCTTCCTTTTTTCATTCCTTTTAAAAATTTGGCCATGTAAGCTACTGAAAAGTCGCTGTCATTGTTTTTTGACTGTGCATGAGTGAAGCCTGAAGAGAAACTGGTGCATAAATGAAAATACACGGGCATGAATGAAAATGCATCAAGCAAAAACCGAAACTGATCCAATGAGATCAGCTTTTCTAAGATGGGAATACCAGGCAATAAGAGATCTAGAATTATTCAATGGTGAGGAGCTGAAATTCAAAAATTAATTTAACTGAAGGCAACCGACCCTTTCTCATAATGTAAAAAATTTAAAAAAATTTTCGTGTCTCAGTTTCGCTTCATTGAAGATTTCTAGATTTATCATTGCCTGATAGATAAGATAGATAAGATCCCTTAATTGAATCAGTTTTGTTTCTATGCTTTTGAATATGATTACAAAATGTGAAATATTTCGTTGAGTACTTTTGAAAAAACCATTAAAATAATTCACTTATCTAAAAATCTCAATAGCACGCAAATGGCGCAAGCTCTATCAGCCGTCAGATCTTCCCTTAGATCCGTCATTGGTAACAGGTATGATACGAAAACAGCTGTTCTTTACAATCTCCACCTCTTCCGGTCAGGACTAAGCTCTTTAGGCCGTGATTTGTATATATTTTCAATAGTTCTTATTATATTTTCAACCAAATTTAATAAACGTTCGAATAAATCTTTACGTATAATATCATTTTTTACCAAAAAGGTTTCAATTAAACTAATTTCCTTAACAAGGGTTTGGTTTCCATTAGCATGAAGGTTAAAGACCGATGCATTGTTGAGTTTTTCGAGACCACTGAGTACCTTGCAAATAATTTTTAAGCAAAGTATTTCATAAATATTTTGAGTACGCCGATGATGTCTTTGTTTTATGCTCAGCTGAGTACTTTTCGGACGTACTGAATTATCAGCGAGAGTGGTCTCTAACTTCACCTTTTGTGAAGAATAAAAAAGTCATCTTATGGAGATCCTCCTACTCCCAATGCTAGTGCTGCCTCCAAATACAATTTAAGAGCCTCAGTACCCGGTTTGAAGTTGCCTAGATGGCTCTATGTAATATAATTTTTTTTCAATTTAAATACTAGAAGACTAATCAGAAATTATTTTTTTTTTTTTGTCAACATTTTTAAAATTAAAAAAAAAAAAATGAAAAGTGCAGTTCATATTTTTTTTCATCAAAACATCCATTTTTACAAAAAAAAAATGTTCGATTTTTTTAGTTTTTAACTTTAAAAATAAAAAAAAAAAAAATTTTTTTTAATTAATTTATTTTTTCGTAATTTCTTTCATCCTCGTTATCATCGTTCACTTTTATCTCGTTGTTAGCTTAACCCAGTAATGCCTAGCGGTGCCATATGGCACCTTGTCGCTGAGCCGTTCCTGAGCCAGGTTCAAAAACAATTTTTTTCTCAAGTTACTTTCTTGTGACATAGCAGAGCAAAACGGACCACGGGCCCACGGACCACGGGACCACGGATCAGCGACCCTCCATTACCCTAAGTACACTTGTACCGTCTCTGCTCATTTTTGGCTGTTGAACAGTGTTATCATTAGGGTTTACTGTACTAGTCTGCTAAACAATAAAGCTAATATGGCAAAATAAATTTTTATAATTGTGCATATGTGTTGGGCTTATGTAGTAATTATTTATAACAAAATTATTATTTTAAACATTCACTGAATAATAAAGTTGCCCATATTCACTCATACAAGTACAACATGTATACATAAATGTTTCTAAGCGTGTGCCCACTTAAACAGTGCATTTAAAATGTTTTGCATCACTTAAATGGTATGAAATATCAGGCTATATTAACTATAAATATGTATTTCTAAACTGTCCATAAACTTTGGGAAATATGTAAATGAAACAATATTGATTGGAAGTCCACCAACAAATTGTTAATTTGCTGTTTCTAATAGAAAAAAGTGACTTAAGAACCATTCACGAGCTTCTGTAAAGCATTACGAGAAATTACCAATAGTGGGGTACCAAAATTTATATCAAATTATCATAATTATTATTTTCATTAATTAAAAAAAAATTTTAATAAATTAATATTTTATAAAATATAGTTTCTTCCATAGATATAGCGCTAGGTCCCGACAGGTAAATTAACTAACTTTTAAAAGTATAAACTAAACCATATACCACAATCTTTGTCCAATAATCATTCAAAGTTTCTTTGAAAAGTTTCGAAACTATTGAAGTTTATTGTTCACTTATAGCCAGAGAGACCTCTCTAAAACCACATACATTAAAACCGTGCACAGACGATTTGAGAACAAAAATCGAAGCAGGTACAGGGATATATGAATCAAACCCAAACACTACTACCCAATATGGAGACTACTAGTGTTTTCCAAGCCGTTATTCTTTCCATAAGGCTGAATATACAATTCAATCTCGACCTTAAATGTAAGAGTCAGGATAGATAGTCAAGCTGTAATCAGAGCACTAGACTCATTTGAGATATTCTCAAAATTAGTCTGGAAATGCATAGAGCTCTTGGATAAATTAGGGTTTCTTGAAACACAAAAATACATGGAAATGAGTTAGCCGTGGTTCAAAAATCATTTTGGTAGCAAACATCCTCTTTAGGTATAGAAACTCAAGTTAAAGCAAGATAAACCAAGAGAAGAGGAAAGAGACGGCAGTTGATTCAAGTAAAAAAGTAAGTAAAACCACTTCAGAATAATCACCGGTTTTCTTTCAAAGCAATGCAGGCTGGGCACCACATGAAAAATCTAGGTTTAAGACAGGACAGCATTTGTCGATTTTGTCGGAAAGGAAATGAGACACCGGAACATCCTTCGGCACTGCGAGCGACTCACTCAAAATATATGTGGTAAACTAGTGGTCTTAGAGGCGGAATCCTTACAAATATTGACTTTTCTGAATGCTTATAAATAAGCTCTTTTTGGAGGTACAATAGATCTAATATTTGTAATACATTAAATGTATATCTATCCAGTGGTGGATCTAATCTTTGCATTTAGGGAAGGCTGACAAACAACAAAACCAATATCCAGACCAAAATCAGTAAAAAAAACCAGACCAACCAGCTCAAACCCAATCAAACACAAAAATCAGAACAAAATTCACACCAAAATTCAAGCCAAAAGCCGACCACAATTCTACCCAAAATGAAGACCAAAATCATCCCAATATTTAGATCAAAAGCAAACAAAAAATTAAAATGAAATTCTGACCAAAATTCAAATCAGACTGTATTTTAAACCACCCAAAGCCGACCGAAATCTTCCCAATATTCGGAACAAAACCCAAACCATAATCATCTCGATATTCTGATCAAAAGCGAACCAGAAATACGACTGAAATTCTGCCGAAAATTCAAAGTGAAATTAAAAGCAAAAACAATCCAAGGCTCAGACCAGAATTCAGACCACAAAAACTCTAAACGAAATTCAGACCAAAATTCAAGCAAAAATCAAGGAGTGAGATCGAAAAAATCTTTACATATATAAAATTCAATAATTTTTAAACGGTTGATCTTAGAGTTTTTATTTTTTTTTATTTAATTGATAATATTTTACAAATTACAGAAATATATAACTTTTATAGTTCTAACCACTATTTATGAACTCGTGGACCTTTTTTGGTACGCCTTCCATTAGAGATTTGATAGTTGTTTCAGACATCTTTTTGGAGCAGTTTGCCCATTGCCTTTTAAAATCTTCGATATTTTGGGACACCTTTTCTGTGCTCTTTAAGTTTCTTTTCACTAGAGCCCAATATCTCTCCACTGGTCTTAGCTTCTCTTGGTCTGCTTTTGGATTCTAAATAGTTCTTCGACATTTCCTCGAGCATCAGCAATATAAAAATTTTGACCCGGAAGCTGCGTAAAATCTGCCAGTACATACGTTTCGTCGTCCATTATACAACATGAATATTTTTGTAAGAAATTCGATTTTAATTCCCGAGCCCTACTTTTGGCGTCTTAATTTTTTGCAGCATTGCTGTCTGGAACTTTTTGGACTGTGTATGTTTTCAAACCTGCATTGGCTTTAACTTTTTCCACCAAGTAGTCAGAGCACTGGGCTATTATTATTATTATTATTATTTGAAAGAAGGACGACTCGAAAGTCAGGCACTGCGACCTATAAGATCTATTGTACCAAAGCCCCAAGAAAGAAAGGAAGGCAGAGAGAAAGAAAGATAGATAAGAAACATACCCAAGCCGAGAATCGAACTCAGGTCTCCAGAGATAAGAGTCTGGCACTCTGCCACTAGACCACAGTGGCGATGGTAGGACCTACAGTTTAACGCTGATTCCGAACGACTGTGTGGCAACTTTTTATCAGCTCGGTGGTTTTGCCATTACCAACCAAGGTGTGTACTTGTACACATTCTTATAATTCTCATCCACTTCATATCGATAGTGAATATAAGAAGTTTATGAGAATTAAGCACCAGACCAAGACGGGAATCGAACCCGCAACCTTCTGGATGAAAGTCTAGTGCACTATCCACTAGACAATCGAGGTCGTCGAGCACTGGGCTAACCGGGCAGCTTTTCTACCAGATGTGTTTGGTGATCTTTTCAATATACTTTCTATTTTCTTGGCTTTCCCAATATTATGTGGTCCTTGTTTTCTTCCCGAACAGGTTTCCCATCGATGGTCAAATTCTCCTGAAACTGTTTAATAACATTGGAAACAGTTTGACGGCAGACCTTCAATTCTTTGGCCAATTTTTTGTAGGACCAATTTGGATTTTTTTGAAAATTTTTAATAATTTTAAGACGTACTTCTTTTTCTTCACTCATTTTGATCAAACTCACAATAAATCAACATGTTTGTCATTAAAAATAACAACTGACATATTTTTCAAAGATAACTAGATCAAAGAAATTTTTAAATTTTACACCCAAAAAAAAATTAAAACGTAAAACGTGCGTTAAGATTTTCTCAATCTCACTCCTTATTTGATATTGATGGCAAAAACTTAGACTCTTCACAGATCTGCCACTGCATCATTCTATCTACCCTGAGACTTCTGGTAATATCTACATATGTGGAATTTTCTATTAAGGTTTGAATTTAATGCAATTCACATCTAGAACTTTCTCCTTAGTAGTGTTCAAACTTTTCAAACTCACTGTACCCATATACCTATGAGTGTCTACCCTTCACTCTATTAAACATATTAAAGATGCATTCAATTGGATAATATTGACGTTGGTCACATAAAATAGAAGCTAGAAAAAAACTGAGGAAAAATTGTTTTCTTTTCACGCCAAATTAAGTTAAAAAGTGTTTTACAACATTTTATAAATATACAAGGACAAAAAAATATAAAAAAAAAATGCAAAAACAAAACACATTTGAAAAAAAAAAAAAAATAAGGAAAGGTGTTAAAAGGTTATGTCCGGCTACAAATGCTTAATCAGGCATATGAGTATGTAACATACACACACCTTCATACATAAGTGGACACCACACAAGCATGTGAATACACACACCAGCATATGTATAAGTGTGTGTTATTTAACACTTTAAGGGTTAAAAACCTTTTTGTATATATGTAACAGTGCTAAAATAGCAAAGTTCGTTGAGTAAGAAGGAAATAAAAGGGTTGACAAATCTAAAAATATAACAATATTCAAAAGGTGCAAAGGTTAATGTTAAGAATATATTTAAATGACCAAAAACAAAGTAACAAAATTTCTCGTTGAAAAAAAAATTTAAGTTAGTGTAACGTTTAAAAATAAAGATATTATCATTTAATTTTTTAACAAAAACAAAAAATGACTTCATATTAGTTATGCGCGTGCCAAGTCATTGCCATACACTCGTACTTATGTATGTACGTGAATTCATTCATACATATGTTTCTTAGAAAATACTCAGACTTTCGCAAATATTGAAAAATATCAAAAATGCTTGCGGAACCCAAGGGTTACTATGCATACCCATACCCCCTCGCTCTTCATTTTTCTGTATAGTAGTTTTATGCTTACACACTTTGAATAAAAATACTTTTGTTTACTAATTTATTTTTAAGCTTATATATTTTTATTTAATTCGCAGAAAAAAAAAAACAAAAACACTATCTATTTTTATATAATTTCTTAAGATAAGAGAAATGTCATGGTAATTATTAATTACTTACAATTTTTTTATGTCTGTAAAATGTAAAATATAAAATGCAGTTGAAAATTCACCTTTCGTTTGCAATGTTTTATTGCTATTTATTTATTAAATATTAAAGTGCAATTAATTGAATCATTCATTTTTATACTTACATAAATATTTTATAGTAAATAATACTGTGTTTATTTTTAAAACTAACTAAACTTAACAAAGTTTAGTTTATTTAAGTCTTAAATTTAAGTGAGTTTTACTAGTTTTCTGTGTGTATGTGCCTATGTGCTTGAGTACGGAGCAAGGGAGTAAAATTTAGCATATACCAATGAAATTAACTAGAAAAAAATTCTTCTGGTTCTTCGCAGATTTATTACCATACCAAAGTAAAAAATCTATGAAGTTTTTCTATAAATACATTATCTTTACATTATTTAATGCATCAGCTTTTACTTCGCCAGCGAAGGTCTGTGTTCCACCAGTGAACCAAAATTGCAATATTTTTTCACTTTTGTTTCCTCGTACTTTTCGAACTCATTTTATATACTTTAAAAACTCCAGTTAGTTATTTCAAGTCTCTATCTTTTTTTTTATACAATTTTAAAGTTTTAATTTTTTTCGACTCGAGCAATGGACATTTCCGCTTTAGTTACCGTTATTACTATTATTTCTACTCTAAATGCTTCATGGAAAGTTAATTAATCTGAAGAATGTCAGGAAAGGAACATCCCTAAGGAACATAAAAGAATGTTAAGCTGTAGCTTTGATCTATTTTCCTGACTTTCTTCAGATTAATTAACTTTCCGTGAAGCATTTAGAGTAGAAATAATAGTAATAACACTAACTAAAGCGGAAATGTCCATTGCTCGAGTCGAAAAAAATTAAAACGTTGAAATTGTATAAAAAAAATATAGATAGAGACTTGAAATTTTTATTGTTTTATAATACAACTAATTATTTTTTTTTTAAATGAAAAGTGCAGTTCATATTTTTTTTCATCAAAACATCCATTTTTACAAAAAAAAAATGTTCGATTTTTTTAGTTTTTAACTTTAAAAATAAAAAAAAAAAAAATTTTTTTTAATTAATTTATTTTTTCGTAATTTCTTTCATCCTCGTTATCATCGTTCACTTTTATCTCGTTGTTAGCTTAACCCAGTAATGCCTAGCGGTGCCATATGGCACCTTGTCGCTGAGCCGTTCCTGAGCCAGGTTCAAAAACAATTTTTTTCTCAAGTTACTTTCTTGTGACATAGCAGAGCAAAACGGACCACGGGCCCACGGACCACGGGACCACGGATCAGCGACCCTCCATTACCCTAAGTACACTTGTACCGTCTCTGCTCATTTTTGGCTGTTGAACAGTGTTATCATTAGGGTTTACTGTACTAGTCTGCTAAACAATAAAGCTAATATGGCAAAATAAATTTTTATAATTGTGCATATGTGTTGGGCTTATGTAGTAATTATTTATAACAAAATTATTATTTTAAACATTCACTGAATAATAAAGTTGCCCATATTCACTCATACAAGTACAACATGTATACATAAATGTTTCTAAGCGTGTGCCCACTTAAACAGTGCATTTAAAATGTTTTGCATCACTTAAATGGTATGAAATATCAGGCTATATTAACTATAAATATGTATTTCTAAACTGTCCATAAACTTTGGGAAATATGTAAATGAAACAATATTGATTGGAAGTCCACCAACAAATTGTTAATTTGCTGTTTCTAATAGAAAAAAGTGACTTAAGAACCATTCACGAGCTTCTGTAAAGCATTACGAGAAATTACCAATAGTGGGGTACCAAAATTTATATCAAATTATCATAATTATTATTTTCATTAATTAAAAAAAAATTTTAATAAATTAATATTTTATAAAATATAGTTTCTTCCATAGATATAGCGCTAGGTCCCGACAGGTAAATTAACTAACTTTTAAAAGTATAAACTAAACCATATACCACAATCTTTGTCCAATAATCATTCAAAGTTTCTTTGAAAAGTTTCGAAACTATTGAAGTTTATTGTTCACTTATAGCCAGAGAGACCTCTCTAAAACCACATACATTAAAACCGTGCACAGACGATTTGAGAACAAAAATCGAAGCAGGTACAGGGATATATGAATCAAACCCAAACACTACTACCCAATATGGAGACTACTAGTGTTTTCCAAGCCGTTATTCTTTCCATAAGGCTGAATATACAATTCAATCTCGACCTTAAATGTAAGAGTCAGGATAGATAGTCAAGCTGTAATCAGAGCACTAGACTCATTTGAGATATTCTCAAAATTAGTCTGGAAATGCATAGAGCTCTTGGATAAATTAGGGTTTCTTGAAACACAAAAATACATGGAAATGAGTTAGCCGTGGTTCAAAAATCATTTTGGTAGCAAACATCCTCTTTAGGTATAGAAACTCAAGTTAAAGCAAGATAAACCAAGAGAAGAGGAAAGAGACGGCAGTTGATTCAAGTAAAAAAGTAAGTAAAACCACTTCAGAATAATCACCGGTTTTCTTTCAAAGCAATGCAGGCTGGGCACCACATGAAAAATCTAGGTTTAAGACAGGACAGCATTTGTCGATTTTGTCGGAAAGGAAATGAGACACCGGAACATCCTTCGGCACTGCGAGCGACTCACTCAAAATATATGTGGTAAACTAGTGGTCTTAGAGGCGGAATCCTTACAAATATTGACTTTTCTGAATGCTTATAAATAAGCTCTTTTTGGAGGTACAATAGATCTAATATTTGTAATACATTAAATGTATATCTATCCAGTGGTGGATCTAATCTTTGCATTTAGGGAAGGCTGACAAACAACAAAACCAATATCCAGACCAAAATCAGTAAAAAAAACCAGACCAACCAGCTCAAACCCAATCAAACACAAAAATCAGAACAAAATTCACACCAAAATTCAAGCCAAAAGCCGACCACAATTCTACCCAAAATGAAGACCAAAATCATCCCAATATTTAGATCAAAAGCAAACAAAAAATTAAAATGAAATTCTGACCAAAATTCAAATCAGACTGTATTTTAAACCACCCAAAGCCGACCGAAATCTTCCCAATATTCGGAACAAAACCCAAACCATAATCATCTCGATATTCTGATCAAAAGCGAACCAGAAATACGACTGAAATTCTGCCGAAAATTCAAAGTGAAATTAAAAGCAAAAACAATCCAAGGCTCAGACCAGAATTCAGACCACAAAAACTCTAAACGAAATTCAGACCAAAATTCAAGCAAAAATCAAGGAGTGAGATCGAAAAAATCTTTACATATATAAAATTCAATAATTTTTAAACGGTTGATCTTAGAGTTTTTATTTTTTTTTATTTAATTGATAATATTTTACAAATTACAGAAATATATAACTTTTATAGTTCTAACCACTATTTATGAACTCGTGGACCTTTTTTGGTACGCCTTCCATTAGAGATTTGATAGTTGTTTCAGACATCTTTTTGGAGCAGTTTGCCCATTGCCTTTTAAAATCTTCGATATTTTGGGACACCTTTTCTGTGCTCTTTAAGTTTCTTTTCACTAGAGCCCAATATCTCTCCACTGGTCTTAGCTTCTCTTGGTCTGCTTTTGGATTCTAAATAGTTCTTCGACATTTCCTCGAGCATCAGCAATATAAAAATTTTGACCCGGAAGCTGCGTAAAATCTGCCAGTACATACGTTTCGTCGTCCATTATACAACATGAATATTTTTGTAAGAAATTCGATTTTAATTCCCGAGCCCTACTTTTGGCGTCTTAATTTTTTGCAGCATTGCTGTCTGGAACTTTTTGGACTGTGTATGTTTTCAAACCTGCATTGGCTTTAACTTTTTCCACCAAGTAGTCAGAGCACTGGGCTATTATTATTATTATTATTATTTGAAAGAAGGACGACTCGAAAGTCAGGCACTGCGACCTATAAGATCTATTGTACCAAAGCCCCAAGAAAGAAAGGAAGGCAGAGAGAAAGAAAGATAGATAAGAAACATACCCAAGCCGAGAATCGAACTCAGGTCTCCAGAGATAAGAGTCTGGCACTCTGCCACTAGACCACAGTGGCGATGGTAGGACCTACAGTTTAACGCTGATTCCGAACGACTGTGTGGCAACTTTTTATCAGCTCGGTGGTTTTGCCATTACCAACCAAGGTGTGTACTTGTACACATTCTTATAATTCTCATCCACTTCATATCGATAGTGAATATAAGAAGTTTATGAGAATTAAGCACCAGACCAAGACGGGAATCGAACCCGCAACCTTCTGGATGAAAGTCTAGTGCACTATCCACTAGACAATCGAGGTCGTCGAGCACTGGGCTAACCGGGCAGCTTTTCTACCAGATGTGTTTGGTGATCTTTTCAATATACTTTCTATTTTCTTGGCTTTCCCAATATTATGTGGTCCTTGTTTTCTTCCCGAACAGGTTTCCCATCGATGGTCAAATTCTCCTGAAACTGTTTAATAACATTGGAAACAGTTTGACGGCAGACCTTCAATTCTTTGGCCAATTTTTTGTAGGACCAATTTGGATTTTTTTGAAAATTTTTAATAATTTTAAGACGTACTTCTTTTTCTTCACTCATTTTGATCAAACTCACAATAAATCAACATGTTTGTCATTAAAAATAACAACTGACATATTTTTCAAAGATAACTAGATCAAAGAAATTTTTAAATTTTACACCCAAAAAAAAATTAAAACGTAAAACGTGCGTTAAGATTTTCTCAATCTCACTCCTTATTTGATATTGATGGCAAAAACTTAGACTCTTCACAGATCTGCCACTGCATCATTCTATCTACCCTGAGACTTCTGGTAATATCTACATATGTGGAATTTTCTATTAAGGTTTGAATTTAATGCAATTCACATCTAGAACTTTCTCCTTAGTAGTGTTCAAACTTTTCAAACTCACTGTACCCATATACCTATGAGTGTCTACCCTTCACTCTATTAAACATATTAAAGATGCATTCAATTGGATAATATTGACGTTGGTCACATAAAATAGAAGCTAGAAAAAAACTGAGGAAAAATTGTTTTCTTTTCACGCCAAATTAAGTTAAAAAGTGTTTTACAACATTTTATAAATATACAAGGACAAAAAAATATAAAAAAAAAATGCAAAAACAAAACACATTTGAAAAAAAAAAAAAAATAAGGAAAGGTGTTAAAAGGTTATGTCCGGCTACAAATGCTTAATCAGGCATATGAGTATGTAACATACACACACCTTCATACATAAGTGGACACCACACAAGCATGTGAATACACACACCAGCATATGTATAAGTGTGTGTTATTTAACACTTTAAGGGTTAAAAACCTTTTTGTATATATGTAACAGTGCTAAAATAGCAAAGTTCGTTGAGTAAGAAGGAAATAAAAGGGTTGACAAATCTAAAAATATAACAATATTCAAAAGGTGCAAAGGTTAATGTTAAGAATATATTTAAATGACCAAAAACAAAGTAACAAAATTTCTCGTTGAAAAAAAAATTTAAGTTAGTGTAACGTTTAAAAATAAAGATATTATCATTTAATTTTTTAACAAAAACAAAAAATGACTTCATATTAGTTATGCGCGTGCCAAGTCATTGCCATACACTCGTACTTATGTATGTACGTGAATTCATTCATACATATGTTTCTTAGAAAATACTCAGACTTTCGCAAATATTGAAAAATATCAAAAATGCTTGCGGAACCCAAGGGTTACTATGCATACCCATACCCCCTCGCTCTTCATTTTTCTGTATAGTAGTTTTATGCTTACACACTTTGAATAAAAATACTTTTGTTTACTAATTTATTTTTAAGCTTATATATTTTTATTTAATTCGCAGAAAAAAAAAAACAAAAACACTATCTATTTTTATATAATTTCTTAAGATAAGAGAAATGTCATGGTAATTATTAATTACTTACAATTTTTTTATGTCTGTAAAATGTAAAATATAAAATGCAGTTGAAAATTCACCTTTCGTTTGCAATGTTTTATTGCTATTTATTTATTAAATATTAAAGTGCAATTAATTGAATCATTCATTTTTATACTTACATAAATATTTTATAGTAAATAATACTGTGTTTATTTTTAAAACTAACTAAACTTAACAAAGTTTAGTTTATTTAAGTCTTAAATTTAAGTGAGTTTTACTAGTTTTCTGTGTGTATGTGCCTATGTGCTTGAGTACGGAGCAAGGGAGTAAAATTTAGCATATACCAATGAAATTAACTAGAAAAAAATTCTTCTGGTTCTTCGCAGATTTATTACCATACCAAAGTAAAAAATCTATGAAGTTTTTCTATAAATACATTATCTTTACATTATTTAATGCATCAGCTTTTACTTCGCCAGCGAAGGTCTGTGTTCCACCAGTGAACCAAAATTGCAATATTTTTTCACTTTTGTTTCCTCGTACTTTTCGAACTCATTTTATATACTTTAAAAACTCCAGTTAGTTATTTCAAGTCTCTATCTTTTTTTTTATACAATTTTAAAGTTTTAATTTTTTTCGACTCGAGCAATGGACATTTCCGCTTTAGTTACCGTTATTACTATTATTTCTACTCTAAATGCTTCATGGAAAGTTAATTAATCTGAAGAATGTCAGGAAAGGAACATCCCTAAGGAACATAAAAGAATGTTAAGCTGTAGCTTTGATCTATTTTCCTGACTTTCTTCAGATTAATTAACTTTCCGTGAAGCATTTAGAGTAGAAATAATAGTAATAACACTAACTAAAGCGGAAATGTCCATTGCTCGAGTCGAAAAAAATTAAAACGTTGAAATTGTATAAAAAAAATATAGATAGAGACTTGAAATTTTTATTGTTTTATAATACAACTAATTATTTTTTTTTTATTTGGTTCAATTGTTTTCCAGTAGATAGCGTCCAAAAAAATCGCCATTTTAATCGACGGTTGGACAGTTGTTATAGAAGTCCTCCGGGTGCTCCGAAAACAAAAAAATCAAAAAAAAATCTAAAAATAAACATAACTTTCTGTAAGATAAACTATTATGAAGCTATAATAACAAAAACTGAGCATTTGGCTAAGCTTTAATTAAAAAAACAAGTTTTGCCCCAAAATGAACCCTTCTAAGAGCTGTAAAAACAAAACTAAGCAACCTACGATCGTAATAATAGTCTATCTTATAAAAATTTCTGATTAAAATGAGCCTAAGTAGAACAAAATCCATCAAGTATTTCAAAAGTTAGAACACTCGCCAATTTGACAAAGTAGTATGTTTCGAAAAAAAACGCGTTTAAAAATAGTGCAGCTGCCGCGCGACTACGAAATTTTTATATAACTCATAATATACGCACTTATATTGTATAAATGCGTGTATTTCAAAAACCATATGTTTTTTTTTATAAAATTTTAGATATGTAAGTATTCTAGACACTATAAGAAACCTTTTTATGCAAAAACAAACAAAAATTTTTTGGACCTTAGCAGTGGGCATGTCTCTTTAAATATTTTACTCATTTGGCATTTATATATGAGGTTCAGTGCCTAAAAATGGTTCAGAAGCAAATAATTTATTAGCCATTGTCTTTCGTGCTGATTTGTCGGCTTCCTCATCATAGCCACTTTTTTTTATACGATTTTTGAAGGTTTTGAAAACAATCCTAAGCATATTCGAACTATAAAGAGCAACATTTTTGCATAGATTCATGGTATGTATTTTTTGTTAGTCAAATCAAAGTGTTTTCTCATCTGGAGGAATATAGGTGTGATTTTTTATGAATTTTTACAATCGTTGAGTTATCAACCGTTTTACTTGTACATTTGATCGCACCATTATTGATACACAGTCCGATTCTAAATATTTTCTTGTATTACAGTTTACATTTCCTCGGGGTTAAAACTCTCCTATTCTAAATCTACCGGGAACAGAATTCCTAACTCGATGCAGGAATAAAGAAATAAATAACACAGCTCTGTGAAAAAAAAAGTACATAGCATTGTTCAAAGAGTTCTGGTCAAAGAAGAGAATGCAATTGAAATGGCATAGCCGGTCAGAAAATAAATTGAAAGTAGGCCCATTAGAATCTCGGCAATAGCTATAACTATGAAATTATTTATTATTTTTTTGACGCTTTTTGTATAATTTTTGCAAAAATGTGTATCAATTATTGTTTCCAAGTATAACAAAGGATTATCCGGTCAATAAGTTTGCTTACGGCCTTCTTCCCACAGCCCTAGAAACAGTTTGTCCTTCAACGCATGGCTAAGATCGCGATATTGGACTTTTAACAAAATTCTGTCTAAGGCTTTAGATATTTTCCAAAGTAATTTATGTCCACAATGGATTAGCATGTGAAAGACAACAGAAGAGAGTAACAAAAGTAGCATTCTCCTCCTTCGGAAATTGGCATGTTTACGCTTTTTTTCTCTAATAGCTAAATGAAGAAAAAATTTAGAGGGAAATTCATTAATTTTTCAAATTTTTTATTTTCGAACATGGCAAAAGGGGAAAAGACAAAAAAAATCCCAGAGATGGCTTGTATAGAATAGGAGTACGAGGCAAAGTGAACATTTCCTTCGACCCTCAACAAGAAAGAATACACTATTGGTATTTGTGTTGATATTGAGGGAGCTTTTGACAACGCGACTTTTGTCGCTATATTTTGTCTCGCAGTACGGAGTGGATCCGGTTCTCGTCAACTGGATACGCTCAATGCTGTCACATAGACTTACAATGGTTCAAGCTGATTGTCATCAATCCGAGATTTAATAATTAATCAACGATCAATCGGTAGGGTATGTATATTAGAGTGGTCCTTAATTTTTAAGTTTGGAATATTTTTATGCTAATAATATAAGCTGTAAAAGTTTCAGAAAAAAATATTTATATTTCGGCTTCAAAAAATGTGGTATGTATGTATGTAATATGCTGCTTATTTATTTAAATTATTATTTTTATTATTATATATATTGGTTTTTCCATCTAACAATTACTGAAAAAAAATCTCAGATAAGAATTATTATGAACTTTTGGTGGATTTTTTACTCTACCGACTGGACTATTTGATAATACGGGAGTGTTTTTCACATATAAACTTTAAGCCCGAGAAGGCACGTTTAAATTTAAATATTTTTGCCTGAAACTTTCACAGTTTACATTTTTCACATAAAGGAACAAAATTAGGGGGCGTAGAGTAAAAACTTTATATCGATGGTCATACGTTGACCCCTCGAAAGTACTTTTTCACCACTTTTGGAAGACAAGACAATAACGTAATAGATTTCTATGAATAATATATAAAAATAAGTTTATAATAAAAAAAAAAATTATTCCGAAAATATTTTTTTCTTATTTAAAATGATTTAAAACTCAATTTTACATATTCTTTATGTAAATTTATGCTTTTTTTTGTCGTCTTTTCCAAAAGTGGTGAAAAACTGCATAAGAGGGGTCAACGTATGACCATCATATGCCTAAGAACCACTCTAATGTATAAAGGAAGGCCTAAACTGTTCTGAATATGATTGACTCTTGTTGTTGCTCAAATGGGCTATCGTTTAACCCTCTTAGAACTGGTGTTATTCGCTTTATCAGTAGAAGGATTATGGATGGTCTCAATTTACCAGTTCTCACAGGTATCACTAGTCAGCTATTGAAGTGCAATATCTTAGAGTTATTCAAGATACCAAACTTTTTAGGCGTTCTCATGTTGAGCTAAAGGTATCCAAGGCACAGGCAGCTTTTTGTCAATGTAAGACTATTTTTGGCAAAACATAGGATCTATCACCTTATTAAGCCCTATGACTCTATAAAGCTTTGATTAGACCCATCATCGCCTATGCATCCATTGTTTAATGGAGCAGATTTAATATTGACAGCGTTAGGAAAGCTCTTGCCAGATTTCAAAGAACTGTGGTACGGGAGCTTTTCCGGCAACAGCTTGAATACGAATACATTGATCTACTTACCACCCCTTAATATTTTTGCTAAAGGATTGACTGCCAAAACCATCTGAAACATGAGTTTGTACAGATTTACTGGGGAGTAGAGGGCATTGCTTTTTAAAACTGTTCAATGTTTACAAGATATAAGCAAATTTCTAAATTTCTATACAAACACTTTGTCATATTTTTTATAGTCGAAATCAAATGTGCTACAATGGCCTTAATAATTTAACGAAAAAAAAAAATAAAAACGAACATTTAATATCTGTATTAAAACATTTGAAATTATGAGCGATAACATCGTCGATAATATTTATAAAAAAAAAAAATTATGCTGTCTTTTCTTTCATTTTTATTTTGAACTTACTTACATTTTTCATTACTTACGTGCTATCTAAAATAATTGTCTAAGGTAATTGATTCAGTTCAGTGCGAGTAACACAAAGTGATTAACTCGATTTTAACTTTACGAAAACAGAATATTTTTACATTAATAAAACTACATTTACAAAAAAAATGTACACGTAATAATAAATGCTTTATTAAAAAAAAAATTAATTTATTTATTTATTTATTTAAATAAATCAGTGCAGTGTGTTTATTAGAAATTGTATGCAAATTTATTTTGTATACGCCCATGTTCAATAAAAGAAACCAAACAAATTATATTAGAATGCCAACTGTAACCTTCAGGTAGGAACAAGCTGCATACAACCAGTGGCAGATTTACCGGCGAATGTAGGGGTTTTAGCACACCCTCTACCCGCTCAGCATAGTTAGAATATAAAATAATATATATTTCTATTATTTTACTATAGGCAGGCACCTCCAGTCCCAAATTCTGGAACAGCCACTACATATACGTAAGTAAAGTAAAAACTATTGCTAAATTTACTGTCATTCATTTATAATTTACTTATGCAAAATGAAAACAACAAAAAATAAATAAATAATGTCTGTAAAATCAAACGAGTGCTATTTTGTATGAAAAATTAACATAAATTATGAAATTGCCGAAATTCCAGTTAAAATGTGATGAGTCAACACTTTGTTGGAAAGTTATAATATTATACCGAGGTGTAACTGTGTGTTGTTTAAATATTGGATACAACTTAATCAGAGGCGGATACAGGGGGGTTGAAATGAAGAAAACAATTCGCAGCTAACTAAATAAAAATTAGCAATTTTTTTACGATCTCAATAAAAACTGTGAACAACTTAATTTGAAATGAAATAACAAATTATGAAAATTGTCACTTTTTGCACTTTCAAGATAAGGAGTGAGATCGAAAAAATCTTTACATATATAAAATTCAATAATTTTTAAACGGTTGATCGTAGAGTTTTGATTTTTTTTTTTTTCTGTTTAATTGATAATATTTTACAAATTATAGAAAAATATAACTTTTATAGTTCTAACCACTATTTATGAACTAGTGGACCTTTTTTGGTAAACCTTCCATTAGAGATTTGATAGTTGTTTCAGACACCTTTTTGGAACAGTTTGCCCATCTGCTTTTTAAAATCTTCGATATTTTGGGACTCCTTTTTTGTGCTCTTTAAGTTTCTTTTCACAAGACCTCAATATCTCTCCACTGGTCTTAGCTTCTCTTGGTCTGCTTTTGGATTCTAAATAGTTCTTCGACATTTCCTCGAGCATCAGCAATATAAAAATATTGACCCGGAAGCTGCGTAAAATCTGCCAGTACATACGTTTCGTCGTCCATTATACAACATGAATATTTTTGTCTGAAATTCGATTTTAATTTCCGAGCCCTACTTTTGGCGTCTAAATTTTTTGCAGCATTCCTGTCAGGAACTTTTTGGACTTTGTATGTTTTCAAACCTGCATTGGCTTTAACTTTTCGCACCAAATGGTCAGAGCACTGGGCTAACCGGACAGCTTTTCTACCAGATGTGTTTCGAGATCTTTTCAATATGCTTTCGATTTTCTTGGCTTTCCCAATATCATGTGGTCCTTGTTTTCTTCGCGAACCAGGTTTCCTATCGATGGTCAAATTCTCCTGAAACTGTTTAATAACAATGGAAACAGTTTGACGGCAGACCTTCAATTCTTTGGCCAATTTTTTGCAGGACCAGTTTGGATATTTTTCAAAATTTTCAAAAATTTTAAGACGTACTTCTTTTTCTTCACTCATTTTGATCAAACTCACAATAAATCAAAATGTTGGTCATTAAAAATAACAACTGACATATTTTTCAAAGATAACTAGATCAAAGAAATTTTTAAATTTTACACCCAAAAAAAATTATTAAGTAAAACGTGTGTTAAGATTTTTTCGATCTCACTCCTTAGAATGACTCGAAATTCAAACGTGATAGATTCTCCGGTCAGATTTTGGCTCAAAGTCTAAATATTGAGAAAATTCCATCAGACGTTCCTGATATAACAGAGGTCCCTTATATGACATACCAACAATTAATTACCGAGTCCAGATCTTCTTTTAAATAAATTAAAATTTTTTGCACGAATCTGTTAGCAAATATATAATTAAAGATATCATGAACTATGAGCTCGATGCTAGATCGAGAATATTTGGCCGGACATTAGACATCAAAATAGTTAAATTTTATTTGAAATTAAACCCAAATTATGGGTATACATTAAAGAGGTAGATTAAAATTTAATTTATATTTGAAATGAGTGGTATGTATGCATATGTTTTTCATAAAAATATGAGAATTTTCTTCAATTTGTTTTAGAAGTTGTCTGGGTATCAATCACGATGTTTATATTAATATAAGCAAATTAGCAAATTTTTAAATATATTTCCTTCTATCCCCTAAAATTGCTTCATGAACCCGCCGCTGACTGAATTATAATGTCATTAATCTGATGTGTTAACAAAAAAAAATCGTACCTTGTACGCATGAATGTTTGTATGTATAGTTGATAATATTATTTTGACATACATATCAATATTGACAATATGCGACAGTGTTAATTAGATTTCTCAAAAAAAAAAAAAAAACACTCAAACCAACAGTTTTCATTAAAATATACTTCAAACTATTTATTTATTTATTTATTATATTTTTAGTGCATATAAACTCGTGAATTCTCTTTCAAAAATATTAACCAAAAACACAATTGAATATGCTCAATTATTAGCATAATCAAGAATTAGATTGAATGTATTTTAGTGGTTGATTAAAAAAAGTTCTGATAAAAGGAATATGCCCATATGTTTTAACCCATAAAACTAAAACTAAAGGAACTGAACAGTACACAGTGAGCTTGAACCATGTTTAGGTATGACCAAAATGACGTCGAAAACGGACTTTGTAGCTTGATTAATATACGATTGAAGGTCACAGAACTGTTTGAAATTAAATCATAGCTGCTCATATTTCCGAGAAATCATGAAACTACTTTTTGTAATTTGTACAGTTTATAAATCGTATCATATTATAGAAAGCGTGTTTATAATATAATTGAAGTTGAATCTGGCTGAATTCTTCCGAGATTTTATTTTGTTAAAATGGACCTCAAATGTGACCATGAAGAGAAGACGAGGAAAGTTTGCGCACCGTGTGGTAAAAAGAATCGTTTTTGGAAAGAGAAAAACCGAATCGTTCCTCATATCTGAAAAGCTTCAGAAACTTTCAAATAATTTTGTGAATATTAGTTTTAATATTTACGATCATAGGTTTCCCCTAAGCATTTGCAATACATTTGGGTTTCCGGAGCTTCCCAATGGATTAGGTGGTCAATATTTATATTTATTTCGTGGAACCGATAAAGACCGTGAACAAACTAATTTATCCCATTGCGAAAAATTCCGCCCCCATGCTTGCCAGTAACTTTACAGAGCAATGTTTTAGTCGTCCTCCTTCAATTCGTCTAATAAGAGACTTGTTGAATGAATTGATTCAGCTGAATTTCGACTCATCAGTCTACTTTTAACTTCTGTCTATGCAGAACTGTTTTCCATCTAATTATTGACAAATTGACGTAAGTTTAGTCAAAAGGGGTTCAATGAGTCCAAATTTAATTGAATTAATTGATACTACAAGTCCCTTATTAGACTTAGAAAACGTAATAAGTATGATAAGTCTAGATTTGCTGCTTTTGATTTGCACGGTACTGTATATATCTGGGCTATTAAAGACCGTAAAAAAAAAAGGAATTTCATGAATTCTCGGAAAAATGAGCAACTGCGATTTCACTTCAAACGGTTTTGTGACCTTCAATCGTATATTAATCAAGCTGTAAAGTCCGTTTTCGACGTCTTTTTGGTCAAACCTAAACATGGTTGAAGCCCACTGTGAGTAGATTGCATTGCCGGCGAGCTCCACATTGCTCTCCTGTTGGTGAATTGTTGTTGGTTTGTTGGCATAAGCCAACGGCTTAACATAGTCTCGGAGAAAAAGTTTAACCGCGTTAACTCGTCTATTAAATTAGCCATTAAGCAAAACTACCTTGAGGAAGCAAAAAGATCCTGGGTAGCGGAGCATACCTGTGGTATTACCAGGCTAACATGGACCACTATGGACAATAAACGTACTAGACAGCTACTCAACCTAAGCAGAAGCTCCATCAGCATAACGACTTCGGTGCTCACGGGACACTGCATAATGGGGAGACACGCTGCAAGACTTGGACTGCCATTCAATGACTTCTGTCGGGGCTGCGGCTCTGAGGAGGAGGAAGAAACAGTCCTTCATTTCATGTGCGAATGCCCATCCCTGGCCAGGAGGAGACTAAAACTCCTGGGTTCACCTTTTTTCACTAGTCTGTCCGAGCTATCATCCATAAATATTAAGGACATAGCCAGATTCATTATGGAATCCTCATGGTTCTCCACTCCGTAAATGGGGGAGTCGCGCCGTACTGTGGTATCACAATGAGCCTAATTTGTGCTTAAGTGTGCTTTCAAGCAGAAGGCTGCCACTCCAACCTAACCTAACCTAACTCGCATGCTCTTGGTAGCCATTTCACATCGTCTCATATGGAAATAACGTGTGCTGCGGAAATTTTCTTGCCACAACTCCAATATAAACCCCGCTTTGCGACACGTTGCACGGTCTTTTTTAAATCATCCAATTAAGGCCAAGTTCATGCCAGAGAAAGGCCAACTCCTTGTGCACGACGAAGAATCGAGACGTTTGGGTCTTCAGCCTCACTTTTAGCAACAGCAGCAATATTCTTGCTACACCGAGCGTTTAGGCATTGTACAAGGACTGCGCGATGGGCAACCGAACCGCTTTGCTCAAATTTCGCGATAATTCGTTCAATTGGCCGCTTGGTTAGACGATCATTTCTGCCGTCTAAATTTAGTAGCTCGCGAAATACTTGGCGAACCGAGCACAAATTTTTATAATAAATTTTAACAATTTCAACGCGTTGTATAGTGGTAAAAGCGTCAGAAAATGACAATTCTGCCACCTAAGACGTCAGACCAATAAGCTGTCAAAGTTTGGGCATGCCGATTGAAAAACCCTTTATCATTATAATAAACATTGGCAATAATTAGACAACAAAAATAAAACAATTCCAATTTGAATTTGAAGTACTTTAAACTAACAATTAACAAAGCAATCAAAAATAATTAATTACTAAATAGTTTAAATGTGTTTCAGCGAGGGAAACTAACTAAATATTGTGAAGATGGACTGAATATATGTGAAAAGCTCGACCTATATTCTTGTTCCATAAATTGTACCTAGTACCTAACATTGTTGGTTTAAGGCTTTATATGAAACGAATCAGTAAAGTGAAAGAAATAATATAGTAGGTATATTTATTAGCTAGGAACATACATAAATAAAAAGTTAAAAATTAAAACCTTGTGAGTTTTACAGCAGTTTAGATTCAACTAAAATTTAAAAATCACCAGTTTCAATCCATCATTTTGAATTTCTATTACAAATTTGAATGTGAAATCTCTTTTTTAGGAAATAAGTTCAGGCTAAGTTATGCTGCTTAGAATATGATATCACCAGCGTGAATTTTTAATCATCCTCCTTATTGGCAGATTAAAATAGATGTAGTAATATTTAAGACACGCACAGACACTTAATTTGCATACGAAAATCTATTTTTATCGCGAAAAATTCTGTTTTTATACTTTAGAAACTTATCGAGACGAGACGTTAGCAAATATCTTTCTTTTTTATCACAAATTATGAGTTTAATCAATCACACGCTTACAAAAGTAGAAAAGTAGGGGATAATGGCTCAAATTGGAGCGATGTAGCAAATGCATCGTAGTTTTTGCATTATTTAGTTTACTGAATATTTCGTTAAATTTTATTTAAAAAATTCTACCAACATTTCTAAATTTTTGATTTTTTCCAACACTAATGCAGCAAAACTTCCTTTGCAAAAGCTGAGAGAATTTTATTTTGCTTTAGGCAACACTCCCCTATAGATCATATTACTATTGAATTAACTCATAAACATATCTGAAAACGCTAATGAATACGATAAATTCTCTCTATCTTACGAGTATTCCATACACATACAAAAGACAGAATAATAATAAAATATCGCAGTAATGATTGGTGAAAAACACTTCTCAAGTCTCAAGTGTTAAAAAATAAGATAATCAATGGAGCGAGAGTTATTTACAATCAACTTGATCTGTATCTCTTTGTTTTCGTAGTTCGCATAGCATACATACAGTCCATTTCGCAACTATATCATTACCCTTTATTTGAAATTTTTTTAGACAAATTTTTTAAATTTAGAAATCGTGCTTATGTTTATAAAATATGATTATGGTGTCAGAGCACTTTATTCTAAGGAGTTCTCATATCGGCACTCGATACTTTGAGTACTCGATACTTTTATCCCGATACTATATTAATCGATACTTTTATTATGAGTACTTCTACTCATTGAGTACATTGATGATGGTATTGAAATTCCGTACTTTTCAAAATTTCCAGTACAAAAATTAGTACTAAAAAATGAAAATGCAATTGCAATTAAAATTAAACAGTACGATTTGTACTTCTTTGAACATATGTATAATCAGATGACGCTAATTTATATTTAGGAGTACATACTGTAAATCGCTACCTCTATTCTTCAACCACGTATCTCCATTTTGGTCGAAATTTATTTTTATTGCTTACATAGTATAAAATCACCTAAGAATCCAGATAGAAATAAGTTCTCGGCGAGTTTGTATAAAAAAATTTTCGAGCCAGTTCTTCAACCTCGTATCTCCTCTTGAACATGAAAGTTGCTTTTCAAAGCTTTAGTTTTTTCCATTTTCTGCGAAATGGTACTTTTGGAAATACGCGGTTGAAGAATATATAGGTATCGAAATTGTTGAACAGAGGATCAATCGGTTGAACAGAGGTTGTGCCACTTTTGTAGTTAGGGTACGATATATATCTATATTAAATAAATATCTACCTTTTTTATATACATAGGTACATATATGTATTCATTATTTATATACGTACTTATGTATATGTTTCAAACAATTAATAAAAACCAAAAATTTGCACATAATTCGCAAATTTGTTAAGCGCATCTTATGATTTTTTTTACATTAGGTATCGGAACCCGATACTTTAGGTATCGAGTACATTTATGTCTATACTTTTGAGTACCTGATGCTTTTCGGCCGATACTTCAAATGAGTATAGTATCGATACTTTCCCCCCGATACCATTTCCCTAAGCATAATTAACCCTTAACCCACAGTATCTTTAAAGATACAACCATTCAAACTGGCTTATTTTGTTTTTTTAGCAAACTTTACATCAACACCTTTTTTATGAATACTATTGTATAAAAACCTGATGTGCTAGAAAAATTTAGCTGCCATACTTGGATTCAGCGACCAAAACCAAAAAACTGGAGTAATACATTCGGTTTACAATCATTTTTCATTAAAATCGGTATGCGTGGCGGTAAAGAAATAAAATTTTCTTGCGTTTCATAACTAAGTATATCAGCATTTCTATTTATTAAAAATTAAAAGATATTAAGTTAATTTGGCATACTCCTCATTTTTTTTATGGGGTCCTTCAAAATTTGAGACCATATAGAGTCTACCGGTGTTCTTAGCTTAGCCGATTTCTTTCCAAAAATTAAGATTTTGAAGTCCTTTCTGATAGGGGCAAAGACTTAACAGTACCTCCTACGTGTACTACACCGAAAGTTACAATCATTAAAAATACTTTGAGTGGCTAAATTACAGTTAAAAATGTCTTATGAATCTTTAATTGTTTTAACCACTGTATCTATCAGAATGGAAAGCATTTCCTAGAATCCTTACAAAATACCTACAGCCATTTCAGGAAAGAAATTGAGGCGATATACAGGGTTTCAAACAGTACAATGACGTCATTAATGGGAGCAAATTTAAAAATTCATAGCTATCCTACTTACTCATCGGGCCGGAACAAGCCCTGTTCCAAAAAAAAAACTTTTGGGGAAGTCAAGTAGAAATGGCCTAGGCCAATAACTAGCAGAACAAAAATGTGGCTAAGCAAAGAACGGAAAAAAGTATGCTGCCATGATAATTTTAAAAACAAAAAAAAGTTTGTATATTTTAAGAATTTTTCTATAAAAATCCAGATAAAAAGGTGATGCTATAGTTGTGAATTAGACTGTATATCTGTCCGCCTATTAGCCTGTTTGAATTGTCGTAGCTCATTGTGAATTTTCATATTTAACAAGTTTAGTTTCAAGTCTAACATCGAAGTTTGAGCATGTCTCTGAACAATTTATATAACAATAATAAAAATCCCTTGTCAATTATTTACAAGCAACCATATGGTGGCAGTAGTTGTGAACCATTTCCAGTGTCCAAATCAAAATTACGCGTTCATTATCAAAATGAAGTTGAAAATTTGGAAAAGTTTGTTTAAAATACCTAATAAAAATAATTGTTTTAAAATGATTTACATAATAATACCAATTATAAATTAAATACTAAATACTAAAGAAAAAAAAATAGAAGAATTATTTAGAGATTTTCAAAGTTGAATTCCTGATTCTCACTTATTGTGTACTTGTGAAAAGCGCCTGTTTAAAAAATAATAAAACTTCAAATGAATAAATTCAAAATGTTGATGTAAATATGTGAAATAACAGTGAATTTCTAGCGATTTCAGTGGCGCTCATTCTCATGTAACTCATTTATGGTACAGGGTGATAGAGTTCGAGGTTAGATTTTTTTCTATTGAAAACTTCCATTGGAAGCGCGATCGTTTTCTAGAGTGGCACAAGGATCCTAAATTAAACATATTTTTCAATGTAATGTTTTCATTCAATTTTGTGATATGATCTAGTTAACGAAAAGTTTTTGTTCGTGTTCTCATTTAACCCTTTGACGCCCGAATTATAATGGGGCTTTAGAGAAACCTTTTATTATGAAATTATGGTTACTTAGGTCTTCCACAATCATGACACCAAATTTCTTGCTTCTACATTGATTTATTTGTCCTTTATTTAAAATTAAAAAAACATAGCTATGAAGCTGTAGACAACCACTGGATAACTCCTTTTCTCAAATTTTTTGATTTTCATATTCTCTTATCTTTTATAAACATATCTGATAAAAAAAATTTCCGGTTAGTAATAATTGAATGCATTATTTTTAAAAAAAATATTGCAAAAGATTTTACTAAAAATTTTTGCACTTAGGTTTTTTGCTGGACTTCAAAGACAAAACATAAAAAAAAATACTTAAGCAAAAAATTTCAAATATTCGGCAATTAGCAAAGGTGAAGAATACCTGACAGAACCGAATACAAATAGCGGTAATAGTAATATCTGTTAACTCTTTTTGTTTTGCCACATAAAAGTGAATGTTGCATATACGCAACATTGGGTATGAAAGAGTTAATCAGTTTTTGGCGTGGAGTTTTCAGAATTTATTGTTGTATGTTGTATGTCGATCAATTCGAAGAATCATTGACTTTTTACGATGTCAAAATTAATAATTTTATTGATAAACTATCTATAAAAGATACACAGTCTAAAGATTAGTATTGATATTATATTCCATTTCGAACTAATTTTCAACACAACATCTTCCAAAGTTACGTAACTCATTTGGTATTGACCACAAGATTACACCAAATAGAGGAAGAAGAAATTGCAAGAGATGGTGTTCCTTCGAGTTAATGGCACATTGAATCGCATTGTACGTCTCTTCTTTTTTCTAACCTTCCCGCTCATGACCTAAGTTTCTACTCTAAGAAGTTACTATCACTCATTAGCGGATTCAGAAGCCAGATTTCTTGTATTTTTTACCGTCACTGGGAACATTTTTCAATTGAATAGTAAATCACCACAAGCTTTATAGATTAGTATTAGTATGTTCTATTTCAAACCCAATTTTCAGCACAATACTTTCCAAAGTTGATTTGGAACAATTTCAGACTAAACCGAAAAAAGAATGAAGCAATAACACGCAATTGCCATTACCTGAGTTCCTATCCTACAATCAAAGGCTGATTTCCTAAGGGAGGTTCAAACACCCCGCCCCTTCCCCTCTTACCCTCCTACCATTGAAAACCACATACATTTTAGAGGGACCAAAGAATTAAACCCCGCCCCCTTCAGCAATCCTTGGATCCGCTGGTGGGTGTTATTCCCACATCTTAACACTAAATCCCCCACCCTCTTTGCCATAGTAACATTTGATAGTTATATGACTTTTTATTTAATTTTCAATTTTATTCAATATAGTTTCATGTAATTCATATCACCCTGTAATTCATTTGCATTCACATACGAACATAAACAAACATACAAAAATTAATAATCGGAAGTTAATATTTTAACACTTAACGTTGACAATTTGATTTTTATGGCATTTCGCAAAATATTCGAACGTACATTAAGAAATTAATTTCACACAATAAAAATGCCACATTTTATGGGTTATTATCAAAAATTTGACAACATTTAGAAGAGGCTACAAATATTTGCCTACAAATTGATTTTTATCGACACAATATATGTACAGTAAAGCCTCTATAAAACCAATTAATTCAAAACAAAACTACGATATTGTACAAAACTTTTGTTTTATATAACGCGAATAACATAAACCGAGGTCATACTGCATTAGGAATGATAAAATTTTATTACTTGAACGCAATTTCCTATTATTGGCAAAATTAAATTCAATTGAACTTTGTAGTTTTTATCAAATTTTTAAGTAAAATGTTATTCATGTTAGCGCTCAATATGACCATGACGTCATAGCTGCAGAGTACACTTTACAATTGTTGTGATAATTATTATTTAATTTTTTTTTTTTTTTTTTGTGATTAGTTTGTTTATATTTGTATTTAGCATATAGAAATTAATTTAGCAACAACAACATGTTGATCTAACTGATGAAATTTATTAAATTGAAAAAAGAAATAGCAATCACAAGAAAAGATTAAACATTTCATTAAAATGAATTACTACTTAAGAGGAGATTCCGGTATTAGGAACTAACAAAACTTAATTATTTGTTTTCCGAGTACAGTCTTAAGAACAAGAGAATTCAAAAAATTGCCAAAGTTAGTCTGCAGCAACTCGTTAACGCGTGTTTTTCTTGAATTAACTTTCACGCGACTGATTTACAGGATATCTCTGAAATTACTATATCGAATGATCTCATCAATGGATGCAGCAAAAAAGCCATGCATAGGATGTTTTTTTGTTTCATACAATAAAACATAACTGATTTTTGACGAGACATTAAAATGTTTTCTTTGACAAATCACCATCACCGGCCAAGAACCGGTCTAAGGACTAAGCGCGGGCTTATTATTGGGAAGTGCACTGTGACCTGTAAGATCTATAGTATCCCTTTGTGGATCTAAAATACTTCTATAAGTCCAATCTCCATTATAAAATTTGAGTGCTGATCCTACTTCTATGGCGTTCGGATTGACGTCTGGTATTTAATGGTTACCCAAATGATTTCTTCGAGTATGCATAAGTACGGAATACTGTTCTAAGATCTGCTTTACAGATTCCTTATCTTCTCTACAAAACCTACATGAGGCATTAGAAAGGATTTCCCATTTTGTAAGGATAGAATTCTCATACAGATTCATTTGCTTAATGTGGAAGATGGTGGTAATTCGTGTAAAGAATGAAATTAAATCCTTATCTCTGAAGAACATTATAGCTAATGGTCTTGATTTAGTGCTAATGGTCTTGCATCATAGCAAATGCAAAATATTTCTGTTATCACAACAACAAATATACGCGATATGCAATAAAAATTTGAATTTGCAATGATGCAAGATCATTTGCAACTTATCGTGAATAGGGCTAATGTATTCCCGACTAGTTTTACTTGCTTGATTTTGAATTCTTAAAGTTGATAATCCTTCCATCTCTTCTCATTCTGGAGCCAAAAACACAATTTTTGTATTAACTTTCACTATCAAAAAATCAAGTCCGGATCTATTGTTTTTTTAAACAATCAAAACGGAAGAATTTTTTGTAGTAAAATGGTTTTATGAATTAATTTTACGTTAATATTATCCAAGAAATATTGATTAGAACAAATTTTTAGAAACTGGAGATCGTGGAAATATTTGAATAAAAATGTGGCCCCTATCATTTCGTTTTTACGATCCACCGCGCTTTTGCATTATCGTTTTACAGGCTTGAACTTGGATTTAGTTCCGGGCATATTCCATAACTGAAAAGATAACCCACGAAGTAAGACCCCAAATGTAGACAGTACTGTAAAGCAAAGACAAACAGATTCTCCCTTGAACAGTTCCATAGCTTTTTATTCTTTCTTTTTGCATATCTCTTAGTATTGGAGCAGCAGATATGATTTGTATCTCATTCAGGTATATGTAAGTCCTCTGGGACGTTTCATGCTCACTACTCATTTGGTTTGTTTTGCATTATATTGCAACTTCAACACTCAATGTTCATGCTAGTAAAGTTTTAATAAAATCTCTAACTAATTTACATGAAACTCAGATTGCCTAGTTTTTCTGAGCAAAATGCAAAATTTGTCTGATAATGTTTTGACAAAATTTTCAGTCCCTTTTACTTTAGCGTTCATAGCAAACCCGGTTTTCTCAAGTAGGGTCAATTCAAAGAACCAATCGTTTCTGGTATTGGTATTACAATTGTAATTGAAGAGTGGCTTTGGACATCCCCACATTTATGTCATGCTACTGATGGTGCTATTCGCAAAGCTTTGAAATTATGAAAAATCCTAGAATATCACGCAACCTCAGCAGCATATTCCAATAGATATAAAGTTATTCTATTTTTGTCCCATTTAGCATATCCACTGATTCAGTGCGAAATTATCTAAATACATTCGAAAAACTGTCTGTGATTGAGATTTGCGCTAAATTACAATAATGTTCCGCGAATTTTTTTCTCAATGTAAACAAATCAAAAATGTAAACAACGGTCTGGTATGAAGTAGTAAAAAGATGTTTAAAATGGCGACCCTGCGCAATACCTAATCTTGTATTCTATCGTTCTTGACTTGGTTTTTAGTTAAGTCAAAGAATTTTATATGTTAAAGAGGCAAAATTGAAAGCATTCCTTTAGATATTTTCCCTGACTGCGCATATTTGCAATTACCAACTCTTTTGCAACCAGTGGCGGTTCTAGGATTTGGATTTGGGGGGACCTGATTTTACTAAATTAAAAGATAAATATCAGACTTACTATCGACCAAAACCCAGACCTAGACCAAAAACTTGTGCAAAAATTTTATCAATTACAGGTCAAAAATTAAAAGATAACTGGAACAAAACTGAGACCAACATTCAAACTAAAACCGTATAGAAATTTAGGCGGAAACTTCGACCAAATTTCAAACTAAAATTCAAATACTTTTTTCAGATCGAAGTTCAAACCAAGAAAAGAACCAAATTCAGATCAAAATCTTGATTATGACTTTTCTGATGGATTTATATTGTTAAATGATCTAATTAGAAAACAATTAGAAGGAAATTTTTTGGTACATCTCTATTTTTTGACTCATTTTTGGTCGAAACAAAAACGCGAAAAAAAATGTAATTAAGATAACAGTTTATTTGGATAGTACTTTAAACAAATTTTTAAAATATATATTCATATCACTCTTAGCATCGACATCACTATTAATATCGGTCTGGTGGTTAGTTTACGATCTCACCACTCCATAACCAAGCACTTCATATTTATGAAAAATTAAATACGTTCTTTAAGCCTGTTTGAGGAATCTATACTTAAAATGTAAATATATCTTAATTTGACCAAAAAACCAAAACATTTTAAACTTTAACCGTATCCGTATACGCTTTCGGGTACCGGGCAACAACCGGTTAAAAAAAAAAACAAATAATATTCAGACCACGAATCGGACCGAAATTCCAACAAAAATTGACCAAAATGAGATCAAATTTAGGTCAAAACTCAAACTAAAAACCCAAAATTCAGACCGAATCAAAACCAAAATCAGTTTTATTCCAAAATTCAAAAAAAAAAATTTAGACCACAACGCAGACCAATAGTTAGACAAAACTTTAGGCCAAAAGGACACCAAATACCAAACGAAAGTAACCCAAAATTTAGACCAAAAACTAGTGAGAATATCTGATAAACATTTACATCAACAAATTTTAACTTAAATTAAACAAAAACTAGACCAAAATTCCAGACGAATTCAGACCAAATTTTAAAACAAAATTCAGACCGATTTCCGACCGAAATTCAGACCAAAATAGTGTCAAAATCAAGCCATTTCAGACGAAAATATTGACCACAACTCAAACTAAGAGTTAGATTAAAACTGAGGCTAAAAGGACGTCAAATACAAATTAAAAGCAAACCATAATTTAGACCAGAAATCAGATCAAACGCTGATCTGCAAACGCTGGAAAGCAAATCAAAATTTAGACCAAACATGGATTAAAACTCAAACTAAATTCAGATTAAAATTCAAACTAAAATAAAACAAAATTCTGACTTACAATCAAAGCAGAATTCTGATCAAAAACGGGCAAAAACGGAAAAGTGAAACCAATATCAGACTTAAATTTAGTATAAAATTCAATCCAAAAACTAGACCATTATTAAGCTTTCTGAAAGTAAGACATTTACATATAAGCTGGCGTTGAAATTGTAGATTTAATGTAGTCTGAATGTATTTAATAACCAGTTGCACTGTAACGTGCATCCTATTGGCACGCCCAGCATGGTGGCTAATCAGAATTGATTCAAATATCCGATATATTATTATATATCATTTTAATATTTATAGTAAATTATTTTTATTAAAATAAAATATATTATAAAATAATATTTTAAATCCTAAAGTTTTTCATTTGTTGAAAGTATATACTTTTCACTGCTGATTGCTTTTTTTTTTGGAAAAATCTAAATATTTTTGATTTCTCAAAAATTACTGTTTACTATAAGATTATCGGGTTGAGGGGGGAGGGGGCGGGACTTCAGCCTCTATAGATCCCGCCCCCCCTCCCCCTGGATACGCTACTGTTTGCAACGAACTATACTAATATTTTTCTTCTCTACAAAATTAATCAAAAATTTTATATACCAATATTTTTAATAATTTTTTAAACACGTGATTTAATAGTCTACTATAGCTGTATTATATAAAAAAAAATACACAGTATTTCGCAAATTATCACTTTAAATGCAAAAATTATTATTTCTTTAAAAACTTAATAGGTTCTTTAGCTTTTCTGTTGTTATAATAACGCTATATAAGCGTATATGAAACTGTATTTACAAGTAAATTAACACAACTTTAAATAGCGCTTAATTTGCGAACATGTTCATAAAGTGTTAAATCCACTCGAGCTGATAGTAATTGGTGTGTAATGTAATTTAGGTGAATTGCTTCCGTAAAATGAAAACACACAGAATTAGTTTCGTTGGCTTCTTGTGCAGGCGCTTTGGCCTACCGGTTTATCAAACAATTCGATTTTAAGTCTTTTCTGCAATAGATAAAAAAAACTTTGCATTTTGTGTGTATTTCTTTAAAAAATGTCGTTTTATCGTACGTATTTATAAATATGAGTTTGTGAAATATATGTATGTATAACTTTACATTCACACAAACAAGTGCTTCCAATTGAAATGTCTAACATTTATGTAATTTAATAAACTTTTTTATAAATTCGCTGTGATTAGACACCACAGATAATAAAAACATTATTCAAAAAAGAAGTGAGGTCTAAATATTATGACAGAAAATTTCTGTTAATTAGAAAAGATAAAAAGACTTTGTAATCTTTGCCATGTTTACAAAATTTTTATTCACTTTACCACAAAAAATGATTGATGAATGCAATAACTTAAGTCTAAAATCATGCAAAAGATATTGTGATACAATATTTTCTTTGTTGAAATGACGCTGAAGGTCATTCTGGTTTGTAATTGTTTTCCATCACGTCAGAGTTTAGACAAAAATTAGGATAAAAAAAGTCAAAAAACCCCGTTTCGGACACTCTCCAAACAACTGCAAATGATTTTCAACATCAAATGAGAATATATTGTATATAAAAGCTTCTAATAAAAAAAAACTTAGGAGTGGTTATTGTCCCATTTTTTGTTACTTTTTCTAATAAAACATTATTGTTAAGTTCAATTTAATTTTAAACATTATTTTACTTAAAATTGCATTTCGGACTTTAGCCTTGCATTAGAGTTAGCCATGGTTATTGATTAATTTAAGAGCTCTTGCGCTTAATATTGCACATGCTACATCAATAATGTGTGACGAAATTGATTGGCGTGGTTGCAATATTTTCTCTGATATCACGTGCACTTAATTTTTCATTCTTAATATCACTTTTTGAACTTTAGATTTTTTATAAGAAAGCCGTGGTTATTGTTTACGTTTAATAATTTAATTTTAATTATTGCAACAAATATTACAGCTGCTACATCACTAAAGGTAGTGAGGTCATCACAATAATTTTCTTTCATGTTGATCACATACAAGCGATTTTTACACCGATTTTAATGATCTCTGCAGCAAATATTATATTTTACACTCTTACTACTACTAACCGTCAGTTAAAGTTCGAATTAATACTCAACCGCAGATTGAGAAAACGGCCATGAATTTAGAATTGTTTTGAACGTAGGCGTGATTATTGAGCGGCTCAGTCCATTTCACTGACGGAACTCCATGATAAATCGATTCGGCTTTGTACATTGTTAAATTGTACAGTTATACAATAAACAATATACAGGATGCCTTGCTGGCTTAACATACATATGTACATATTGTAAATCCAATATTTTACCTTGAAAACAATCACAAAATATCAAAGGATATTTTATCTTCAGAATTTGTTCACACATATATTAGAATAGCCTTACTTAAAAGCAACTCAAAAATAAATAGACTGGGCCAAGTGGGCTAAGGAAGGTAGAAGTCTAAGCATTTTATTTGTACAAATTTTTAAATGCAAGTTTAATAGATAGAGTATAAGACTAACTACTAAAATCATTTTTTTTTTTACTTTGAAATGCTTTCCCTAAACTGAAATAAATGAAGATGAGCAACTGTGGTACTCATATTTATTATTTTTGAAAATTAACTCCATCTTATAAATACACCATGATAAATGTAGCATATTCTCTTAGGCTGTGGTTATATTGCGAGTATGCTCGGCGAGCACCATGAAATTGTTGTTGCACCGAACACAAAGAGAGAGTCTTTACTCACTCTCACTGATGTTGTATGTGTTTAGTATGATGCTCCCCCTCTATTTGCCTTTATTATGACCGTAATCCTAAACGGCATAAAGCCTACAAGCACTTTAAAGATATTATTCGTTACTTTTTTAATACCAAACTTTGTTTAGAGCACCAAGAAGAAACTTTTTATGCTTTGGCTTGTTTTGAACCACTTTCCGTTTCATAATATGCCAGAGATGTTCCATCGGACTTAAATACGGCGAGTTATCTGACCATTCCAGCCGATAAATACAAATATCGTCGAAAACATTTTGGATCTGCAAAAAAATAAGTATCAATTATAAATTTTTTTACTATTTTTAAAATTGTTGACATTAATTGCCAACTAAAACTTACCAATTTTGCACAATGACATGGCGCAGAAGTCGTCCGGGAAAATAACGTCATTAATATGCGAAAGTGCCCCTCAAAGGTTTACAGGAATGGCTCTCTAAAATTTCTCCCATACTTTTGGGCATTGACAGTGCCTTAAATATGGTATAAAGAACCTCGGATATAGTAGAAGAAACACATCCAAACCATCAGACTTTGTAGAAATTTGACTATTTTCGCTATATAGTTTACCTTATATCAATCCTTATCTTTACTTTACTTTTGTGCGATCATATAACTTTTCTCCAGTCTTCAAGAGTCAAATTGCTGTAGTTTTTAGTCCATGGCAGGCGGTTTGCTTCCATCCATATCGTCAAGAACGGCTTTTGAGCAGATTGTTCCCTTACAGACTGAACTTTCGTTGGCTTTTGCGTAAGGTCCCAACACTTATATTCATGTTGTGATAGCTCTTCAGCTCAATCCTTATGATGACTGCGCTTTTGCACCGATCTTTTAAGCTTATCCTTCAGGTTATGCCATTTGCTCTCGTATTTATCTTCCAAAGTCTTCTTGATCCTATCGCTCTTTCAATCGGATTTAAAGCTATTTTTTCCTGAATGAGTCTAGCAACAGTCGAATGTCAGCTTTATCTTTATGACACTCTTTAATCCCTAGAAACTAAGTTAGGGAACTTCGCCAAAATAGCGGCAGTGCTGCAAGTGGTTCGGTTTTCATGAGCGCTAGTGTATGTCACTAGGAACTAATGAAGATTGAGGCATCTCCGCTAGTTCAAATCCTAAATTAAATGGTATTTTGCAAAATTTAAATACGTAATATATTTACTATTCGGTGGAAAGGCTGCGTACCAAAATTAAAAAAAAAAATCAGATGAGTTAGACTTTTTTTTTTGAGAAATTTTTATAAATATTTTGTAGTAAGATGACAAATAATTAAATAAATTATAAAATAAAAAATCTTGACTAGAAAAGAAGATATCCTGGTCAGTTTGATCAATAAGAATTATATAAATAGTTATAACCATGGGTAAAAATTTTAATTTTCTACATTAGAACGCACTTGAACTTGTATTATTTATATGTAATTCCAAAAACGTGCATATCTTTTTTTATATTTTTGCAAGCATTTTGTCTAATCTTAATTGATTTTAAATACAAATCAATCAAGACATCACTGACACTATGTGAATACCATCAATCTTTTTATCATTTTATAATTATGCTAAAAATGTAAAAACATTTTTGATTAATTACGAAGAGCAGACAAGTGAAATAAACTTGACCAAAACTTCCTTTAGTTTCGCGTGAAACTTTCAACTCAGCGGTGTTGATAAACGACAGTGAACTAAGACGATTCTTTCATCACTTCTTGCAAATCTTTCAATAAAATTGTTAGGGTTTTTTTTTTACTTTTCGCCATGTATTAATAACATAAAAATGCATAACATAAAGGATACTTAGATTACAAACCAATTCGAGTAGTGAAATTCACACTCACACACCAATTACATATTCGCACATTAAATCACACACAAGCTCAGCTCATTATTTCGACCTCTTGACGTGCTTCAAACGCCGCACAGAAAAGCTAGAAAATCGTTTATATAAATTCATATTTAATTAAAATTAAAAAAATAGCAATAAAAATCCCAACGATAGAGTTGGTTTTAAAAAACCAACTGAAATACCAAAAGCGGCATCGTCTACGAAATTATATCTATTAGCTAAAAACGCTAAAGACGCCGAACTACAAACTACTACCTTTACACCGCCTACATACCAATCAACAAATCCACCATCATATACACCGTTAGTGAAACGTTTCGCGCGTACACCTTGCGATCAGTGTGGATTTCATAATATACCCATAATGACACATCCAAAGTCACCGCTAGCTAAATCTCAAACTAATTTAGAATTAGCAGAAGGTCCGAGTGCTCGTCAATCACTTTTATCTCCGGCTTCAGCGCTCACTGTCGGCGGCCACATGTCAAATATAAATCACAATAATTCGGGTTCGGCGCAAACATTGCAAATATCCAGGCGTCCATCATTATTGCTGCAGGATATATTAACACGTCGTCCTTCGGGATTATTTGGCCGCATGAAGAGAGATGGTCAAAATGGTCATATGCCAAAATCACCACATAATATGGGGTATAGAGTTATAAAATAAATATTTAATTCTTGTGTTTATTTCGTCTGTTCGATTTTGAAATTAAATAAATGGTTTGTTTTTTCTTTCTTTTTTTATTGCAGATCCTTACAAGAGACCGCCACCGGAAGTATGGTTACGATCAATACAGGCGGCGGAGAAGGTGCCAAGACATTTCAAGCAAAACAATTCAAAGAGAAGAATAGACGTCATGGAAAGTAAGAGTTAAAAAGAGCGCAATTAAAAGCCTACGTACGCAATCAAAGCGACGAGCGATTTGGGGTGGACTCTGAAAAAAACCGAACTTGTAAACTACAATAATTTTTTTTTAACTAGAAAAAACCTGAAAACTTTATTAAAGAAATTGGTATTTAAATTAAAAATTTAAATGAGTACGAAAAAGTTGTCGTCATCGACCGTCGCTTTGATCGGACTCTGAGAGATACTAACCAACACTCTCTCTAATTTGACAATGTTTAATACTTAATTGTTATTATTTTCTATCGTTAATTTCAGTGATGCTATCAGCGCTGCACTCTCAGCGACCTATTGTAAATTTTTAGTATTATTGGGCGTGTGTTTGCCCATCACTGAAGTGATCTCAAGCCAGATACCCACTTATGTCTATCAAGGTTTCTACGTGTATCTCTATTCGATTAGTATACTATTTGTGGTATTTATTTATATATCAGCATTAAGAAATCGTTCGCTATTCAATGCGCTAAAGGATTTTCGTAAGTTTTCATAAGTAAACGCAGTGCAGAGAGAGATGGAGCTCTCTGAAAAGGAATTACTTTTGAACTTTAAAAATCATTGCTCATAAATAAGTACTACCTCTCTGTGCTGCTTTTACCCGATACGTCATAGTCTCGCCAGCTCACTGCTTTTCACTTTTATTTTTCCAGATGAGCGTAATAGCAACGTACACCTGAAACGTAAAGTTGTTCACTTTGGTAGCTTCTATTTGCGCGTGGGCGCTATTGCCTTCGCCATTGGTACAATGGTTTACTCCGGCTTAGAATTTGGACAATTTTTCGAACTTAACGGACAGCCCAGTTGTCGTGATATCTTTGTAGCCATTACACCCATCTGTCGTATGCTTTTATGCATATGTCAGATACAATTTATTTTCCTCAATACAACATATTTGGATATGGCACGTCATAAAGTAACCTGCCGTTTCGGATTGATGCATATGGTAGCGACAAATCTATGCGAATGGTTGTATGTGCTGGTCGAAGAGACAAAACATGAAATTTTCCATATAGGTCACCATGACAAAAATATAGAAAATGATCCAATATTTACGAATGGCCCACATGGTGGTGTTGATTGGACTGCAGTGAATTCATCACTGCAAACAGCACCATCCGTTGAACATCATGCTGCTGCTGCTATTAAATTCTCAAATAATACATTATCTAACCTAATTACAAATGTCGGCTCAATCACAACGGCAGCAGCATCAGCAGCATCAGCAGCAACTAATCAAACTCAACATGTTGGCGGTTGTTCACGTACTGACATTATGGGTTCATTGGTACAGGAGGTTGCACCATTCCTATTCCCCTGCACTATTGAATACTCTCTGATTTGTGCTGTAATATTATATGAAATGTGGAAAACTGTCAAATCCATTCCGGACATAGATAAAACACGTAAAAGTTCAATGAAGCCCACTCTACATCATGCACAACAGAAGCCTGCGCATCAATTCTCTGTTGACTGTTCGCAATCGCATAAAGGACTCTTCTTTGGTATACTAGTTATTGTGATAACTATAATCTCAATGATTATGTATTTTGTATTAAACACACAACCGGGATTTCAATTGCTTGCAAAACAAGAGGTTACGCTATGGGAAACGGTGATGTATTTCTTTTGTGGATCGGCAATTGTTGTGGGTGAGTTTTAACTGTTGAACTGATTTTATAAAACTTTCATTACTTTCATAATTTAATTGTTTCAATAAACAGTTTTTCTAAGCAAAAACTTATATTAATATTATTTATTATTGCTAAAGCAAAACTCACATCATCATTAAAACAGAAATATTTTTCTCCATCTAGCCATAATACTAATGCGCGATCTCAAATACATACAAAATGCCAGCGATGAACATCATTCCATGGCACTGGACAATATGTTATTGATAGTGGCACAAACGGGCGTCTATCTCTATGGCATGTTCAGCATATTGGGTTCATATTTCTCCGAATGGGATACAGTGCCCGATCGAATTGAAGGTATCTAAGACTTGATTATATTATATAACATTTTTACTCAGTAATATTTCCCGCTGGTTACTAGGTATTGTCGGTGAGGTTTTCAGTTTAGCAGAAACCTCCCTGCAGACAATGTTCATTCTGCATGCTAGTCATCGTCGGTGTAAGGGGGCAAAACAGGTGCGCCGCAAACCAGGTCGTGAAATTATTACATTCCTTTTGGTCGCAAACATAGCCATATGGTTTATTAATACGCTAATTAAAGGACGTGCTGTTTTTCGTGAAACACATTTGGAGTTCTTTGGTGTCTGGGGTTGGACCATCATTACACATATTTCGATGCCTTTAGCAATATTCTACCGATTTCATTCAACAATTTGCTTATTCGAAGTATGGAAAGTAGCATACAAATCGTCTAAAGCTCATTAACAACAACGAGGCCATTAAAGTATTTAATTTTTTTTATTATAATTGTTATTTTGATTAATTAACATTAATTTTGTTAATTTATAATTGTGTTAAGTGTTAAACTAGTGTACTTACAATGTATTCATAAATTCATATTATTGTAGCTTGTTATTTAATTAGTTTTATTTAGTTAATGTAATAAACAAATTTATTTAGTAAAAAATGTATGTTTTTTGTTTGTTTTTTAAATAGAGGCCTAGGTCCTATATAATCAAAGACCCAGGCTCCTGTATGAAGGCTGAGACATATAAACTTCATTTTCGGCTGTAAAATCGGATGGTGTATTCAGTTTTTGCCCAGAACTTCACGTTTGAGATATTTTATCTTCAAATTTTTCCATTTTTGTCTTATTTGTTTTTTTTTTAAACCTTTTATTTTTTAGTAAAAATAGACTACCATCATTTTTAAGAGTTGAGTTTGAATAAAGAAAAAAATAACTAAAGTCATTTCAAAACAGATTTCAACACCTATTCCCCCTTAAAAAAACTGAATACACCATTGAATTATACGGTCAAAAATTAAGTTTTCGTGTATCGGCTTTCCGTTGTGTTTTTTGACCTCCCTACAGTGTTCTTGATTTAAAATTTTGTGCCATGAAAAATTCGTTACGTTTTTGGCTTCATCTATGCCTTCAACAAATGTCGACCAAGTTTGTTCAGTTTTCGTTTTAGAGGTTAATCAACGATTTATTATAGCATCCCACTCTCTCTCGAAATCTCAGTCAATAACTGAAAATTAATAAATATTTTAAATTTTTATAGTTACATTGTGATATATTGTAAATTTATTTTTCGTTGCACAATATTTTAATTTCTGGCCAAATTTCTTTTCCACTTCCATTTCTTTTCAAATATTTTAAATGGTTATTTGGTACTATTCCGATGCAACACTGTATTATCTACACAACTGAATTGCTGAATACATCTGCTCGGGGCAGAGTTGCCTACTCTATAAAATTTTATATTGCAGACTTACACATTAAAAACTTTTTAATATAGTTTATCTATTATCAATTAAGATGTAGAAAATATTGATGCTGTTAATAAAAAAAGCAAAAACTTTTTTCAGTACAATCATTTTATCGAATTGAAATATCAACATAATATGAGTTGGCAACACTACATCCGCAATGACAATTCATTCAGTCATTGTCGCTGCAATGCTGCCAGACAATTATTTTGAGTGGGATTATTTTAAAAAATTTTCTCGGGTCTAAAAATTAATCTCTTACCCTAGGTTTATATGAAGACAGCTGTTAAAATGTTGAAAAAATTTTTTCTATGTGACGTAGGCTCTCAGACCATTGTTAGAACTATTCATTTCTAACTAAATTCGACTGAAGCATCAAAATTTTGTCAGCTAACTATCTAGTTTATTGTCTTCAGAAAATCCAAGACAGTCGGCGAATGCAGTAGAAAAAATGGGATTGTCTTGGGGAAACTGGTGTTAATGCTGGGTAAATGAAGAACTAAAGAAGCAGCTATTTAGTACTGTTTTTTCTTAACGATTTGTAATAGTGTGAACTTAAAAAAGCTAGGCAATATAGTCACATCTCACCCCATCATAATTAGCAAGAAGATGGATTTATTTTCTCAAATACATTACTTTCACTTCAAAACTTTTATTTGCTACAAAGCAACTCCTATTTGTGAAGAGTTTCTCGTATATTTACCTTAACATTTTGATTACATGTGCGATTTAGTGGGCAGGCGTTTACACGATCCATGATTCGACGATGTTCTCAGGAAATACTGGAGTAAAAAATACTACTGCCTGTTATTGTTTTAAATGAAATTCACATCAGTCTGGCATCGTCTAGCATCATCGCAAAGTTGCTTACAACTTTTTCCTTGGTTTGTGTTTGTGTGCGTTCTTTATTAATTCTTTTGTGATATATTAATCATTGAATTGTTTTTTTTTTAATGCAATAAATAATAATTCACTGTTAATATTTAGTTTAAATTCGAATAAAAAGTTAAAAAGGACGAGCACAGCAACAACCCGATGGAGGTAGATGAGGAAGAGTTCGAGGTACCGTCGTCTAGTAGCAAAGGAGAAAAGAAACGTTTCGAAGTTAAAAAAGTAAGTAAAATACAGATACAGAATAATAATGTTTAGAACAAAGTAAAATCAATAATTTCACGTTTCTTTTTTGCTAGTGGAATGCTGTGGCGCTTTGGGCATGGGGTAGGAATTAAAATTCTTAATTTGCGGATTTGTTAGCCATACATGCAAACATAACCTTCAAATCCAGAAAAATAATTTTTTTGTTTCACATGAAGTTTGTGTACATGTAATTTAAAACTTATTTTTTCTCTCTTCTAGATATTGTTGTTGATAACTGCGCCATTTGTCGTAATCACATAATGGACCTCTGCATCGAATGCCAAGCTAATCAAGCCTCCGCAACTAGTGAGGAATGTACTGTCGCTTGGGGTGTATGCAATCATGCTTTTCATTTCCATTGCATTTCACGTTGGTTAAAAACGCGACAAGTGTGCCCATTGGATAACAGAGAGTGGGATTTCCAAAAGTATGGCCACTAATGTGTTTTTGTTACCGCCAGCTAAGAAGTTGGAAAAGGAAACTGCTGGATAAGGGAGAGAATGGAGTTAAGCCAGATTATGAAGCTGCATCAGAATATGAAGTAGTTGCAGTAAAACCAGCAGCAGCATACACATTTTTTTCTTTTCTTAATTTATAATAGTGTCAAGGAAATACTAAACACTTGTAATAAGTTTTTTCTTTTTGATTTTGATTTTGATTTTTTTCTCTTTATTTTATTTCGAAATACTGTAAGGAAACTTAAAAATATTAATGATTTTATTTCCACCAAATTTTGTTTATAAAGCCTTTAATTATTTGATGAAATTTTATGCTGATAGTTAGCTATCAGTTAACCTATGCTGATAGGTACAACCTTATAATTGTCGCACGTTGCTTAATCTTACCTTTTTGCTTCATTCCGAATTGTCATTACCTCAAAAGAGGCTCATGAGTTTTTATATTCCTCCAATTTCTGAAGCTATATGAAACTGTTTTAGCATATTTTCTTTGAGAGCATACTTGAAGTGCTCTAACATATTTTGTATTATTTTTACAACTTAAAATTATTAATACTGGTTTTTACATATCTTCATGCGTATGAATTTCTTCAACATTTTTGTATGGCAGTATCTATTTTCTTTTCTTCTTTACTGTAGTAAATATTTGCATTTCAATTAATTCTAAATTGAAGATTTTGTGCTTATGATTAGAAAAAAATAGTTCCTTGAAGAAGTTTTTCTTATTTGAATGGAGGAAAAATAAACATTCGTTGCTAAAATGAATCGAAGAGGAGTTAGCAAAGTAATCGTAATATGCATTATTTTTAATTAAATTCAAGTGCAGTTCTAGTCGATATTCTAAATCTTAACAGAAATTAACTGCCAAAATTTAATTATTATTGTCTAGAATTGCATAGTTCTTACCTCAAATTTTACAAAAACCTTTCCCATAAAGTATGTAAAATCTACTTCAATTCTATTATGGGCAACGATCATACCAGATTTACCTTTTCTTGATATATTTACTGCTATCGCTAATGAAACCCAATATTGCTTCTGCAGCCCGATTTTTGGCGATTTGTGACCCCGCATTGCTCGTAGTTTCTAAACATTATCAACTATTAATATATTCATATCAAAATGTTATTTTGCAAAACATTCTACAGCAAATACATTACCGGTCACTACTACTTTATCAAATTCGGGGAAAAATGGTTTTATTCTAAAACAGAAGGCATTCCACGACTATATAGTTTATCATAGTGATTTCCTAAATATTTTATGCAGTTTCCTATCATTATTTCGTCACAAAGCTTTGTGAAAAATATACCACTATTATTGATAAACATAAATTGAACTAAAGTAATGGTAAAATTGATAAAGAATTTAACTAACCAAGACCAAATATTTAAAGTATAGTCAGAAATTATAATTTTTTTTTACATTATTATAACGATTACATATACGAATACATCTTGTAATTGGTTCATTTAAGGCATAATTGGTTTTGTGAGTGGACTCCTCAAACATGCGGTTGAACCTTAAGCTTCTGTTGGGGACGTAAATATTTAATAGGTTAGACAACTCAGGATGGACAATAAGACCTGATAAAACTTTGTAGACAAACGAGCGAAAAATATATTCTTCTATCGTGCAGTGATTGTAAGCCGAGCAGCTTGCGTCTGGCAGTATAAGGTGGAAGACAATCAAAGTGATTTGAAAAACTTAATTTTGAATTAAATATGATCCCCAAGTCTTTAATTTCTTGTTTACGGGGCAAAATCTGATTATTTAAGGTATAATTAAAAATAAGTGTTGAGTTATTTCTAGTATAGGAAACAATACAGCATTTATCAACATTTAAACATAAGTTATTAGAAGAGCACCAGTCGAGGAAGTCAAGTAAATCCTGCTGTAGCTTTGAGCAATCAGCTAAAGTAGTTATTTCAAAAAATAGTTTTACGTCATCAGCAAACATCAAGCAATTAGACACAGATATACTGCTAGGCAAGTCATTAATAAAAAGTAGAAATAGTAGTGGACCACTATGGGTACCTTGCGGTATACCCGAAAAGGCATTAACTACTATTTCAGATATAACTGACCCTATTTTAACGACCATCTTACGATTAGAGAGGAAGCTTTTAAGAAAGTTCAAAAGTACCCCAGAAATTCCAAATTTTTCTAATTTTTGCAAAAGGATGTGATGATCAACCTTATCAAATGCTTTGGAAAAGTCAGTATATATCACATCCAATTGCTTGTGATTTTCCATTGCCTTAACAATGGTGTTCGAAATAAGTACCAAATTGGTGCAAGTGGATTTCCCTGGTAGTAACCAGTGTTGACACACACTCAAAGCAGTATTTACATGACAATAAAGTTTTTTGCTAATGATATGGTCGAATATTTTTGCAATAACACCTTGTTTGACAATAGCTCTATAATTATTTATGTCAGTTTTATCACCAGATTTGAATATTGGTGTTATATAACACTGTTTCCAGCAGTCTAGGAACTTACCCGCCAGTAAGCAAGAATTAAAGAGAATTTTTAAGGGTTGTAAGACATTGTTAAGACAACGAATAAAAAGAACTGGTGGAAAATCACCAGATTCATAACTGTAGTTTAGTTTCAAGACGAAAATTGCAGATACAATATCTTCATCACAGATTACAAAATTAATAGCAGCATCTAGTAAAGGTCGTTCGGACAACGTTTCGACTGAGCTGTTATACTCTGTGTAAACTTTTTGGAAAAACTTAGCAAATAAATTAAAACATTCAAGAGTATTCTCAGAGATATCATTCTCAAATTTCATACTAACTGGAAAGCCATTTGAATTACGTTTAGAGTTAACATAACGCCAAAAACCAGACGGGTTAGACTGTAACTCAGATTCTATTTTAGTGATGTATTTGTTATACATAAGAAATTACAAAACAAATAAGGTCTGTTGTGCCAAAAGAACACGATATCAACCAAAAATCGATTTGTTTTCTATCAGATCGTGATACTGATGCAATGGATGAAATAATTAAATAAAACAGACCAAGTTCTGCCTAGAACTGGGCTGCAAATTGTTCACAGGAAGTACCTAAACGCTTGAGATGCGAATGAATGTGAATGCAGTTGCATATATACGATTATAATTTTTATAACGTATGACTATTGTATAATATTTTATATAAATTTAATTAAACCTTTATTAGCTACTGCCCAAGTTCGAATGAAATTACTATCGAGCAACGCCAAAGGTTTGTGGGCGGCAACAAAGAAGTTTATTTAGTGATTAGTCTTAATTCGATATTTCCGCCGCGAAGCTTATGATAGAGATTGTCTGAGAAAGATGATTATGTACTCGGTAAGTTTTATCATTATTAGCGTCATAAAAGGTAAGAAAGTTATATTTCATCTGATGTACTGTAAAAATCTACAACGATATTTTGGAAAATACTACAACTACATGTGTCTTATCCAACTACTACAGAGGAGTTCATTAGACGCTCAAGAACAAACTAATTATAAATTCTGAATTCTTAAGATTTTTCAAAGGTTTTTAAAATCAACTTTTTTTTTTAAAAAAAAAAGTACCTTTTTATTACAATGCTACATAGCCGTTGCATTTGTTAATTATTTTTTTAAGCTTCATAGTCGTTTTACATAATTATAGATACATTTACCATTTTATTAGGTAAAAGCACTAAAAACGAGAACTACAATCGAACAACAGTTAATTCCAAACCTAATCAGAAAACTAAAGTCAAATCTTAAGATTTTAGGAAGTTGCATACCAGTAAAAAATTGCTTAAGAATTCCAAGCTTCCACTGTACTGCTGAAATAACCTGAGATAGATTGCGAAACAAAAACATTGGTGTTTTCGATGTCATATTCAAGCCTAAATCATAATCCAGATGAGTTCAGAAACAGAAAAAAAGTTTAACTATAAAAATTCAATAGAGTAAATAAAAAAAAAAAAACAAAAGTATAGTACAGTCGCGCTAATCCGGACACTCGCTACTGAGGACTTCACAGTAATTCGGACATTTTTGATATTTTACCTCTGTAAATAGGGTAAAAAAATATCAAAGTTTTTTTGGTTTACAAATTGACTGTCAATATTTGAGGAACAAAAAGTAGATGAAAAAGAAGAAAACGACTAGTCCAGCACGCAACAAATATTGAAGCAATTCAACTGTTATTTCGCCAAATAAATGAAAGCAAATCAAAAATTTTCCTTTTGAAAAGTTTTAAAAGGAAGGCAAAATCGGCAAGTACGAAAAATCAGACATAAATTCATAATGTATGTTTCATACCTATGTGTAAGTGTATTTATATATTTATAATTTTTTATCAAAAATACTGTAATAAAAGCGAATGAAATATATATAAGCACATACAATTACGTCTCAAATATGCATTCTATACAAATAATTTACTCAATAGTTATTGAGCTTTCTATATTCCGGGTACGTCCAGTAACCCGGACATACCCTGAAACTATATGTGTCCGGATTATTGCGACTATACTGTACAATTTTTTTTTTGATCCATTTTAGCAACGCAGTGAATGAATTAAGTCTTAACTTTTGGTTTTATTTTGGTTAAATTAAAAAACTTAATTTTATATTATTTTTAGATCGGTCGTATTTGATTTTCTAGTTTTTTTTTTAACTCACAAATTTACATATTTTTTAGTATATTCCTAACTACCGTAGTAATATTTCAAATCATGCGTAAATAAGTAAATATGAATAGATAAAATATTGATAACAAATGTTAATAAATTTAATAACAAAAAATTAAGAAATACAAGCAATCAGACAAGTGAAAAATAATTTAAGAAAATAACCAGCGATGTGTAAATGGAGTAATGTAAAATCGCTGATTCTCGATATTACTTCAACGATCTATGTAGCTCTATAGGAATTTTAATTCCTTAGATAATTATCTAATATACTACAAAAGAGGAGGAGGAGAGAACTCAGAAACAGAGCCCACGTTTTACAGGAATTTCTTGTAGGAGACTACTAAAGGTTTCTAAACAATTCTTACGCTATTTCGTTCGGTTTTTATATAATTTTTTATAGCGTAATCAAATTGATGTGTCTTTGATAGGGACTGAAACGGGACTTCCCTAAAATGCCAGTGCCAAACGATATGCGAGATACAACCGTTTGAAACGAAAAACGAAAATATCTCGAAATTCTTAATTCTAAATTTACCAAAATGAAAATCCGTTTTCACGGATTTTTTAAGGTGTAAAAGTAAGCAAAACAAAATTGCAAAAATCGGCTACGTCATTACCTCGGATAATTTATAAAAACTTCAACAAAAAATTTGAACTTGATTTCTTGAATATATTTTGCACAATTCTGCACATCAACTTGAAAAACATGGCTCAGAGAAAAACGCGCTTAAAGTATAACGGCGAAATAAAACATAGTTTTCAGAGACTTACGTTCAATCTGTGATTTCGGGATCCAAACAAATCCTTTCACGACATCATTTCTTACATGTTTTTTTATGGGAAATATGAAAAAACCGAAATTTTTAAAATGGTACACAAGTGAACCCCTTAAAGCGGAATAATGAATTATTCTGGAACTTTAATACCTGCATAGCATTGACCAAAAGGAAGTACAAGTAATGCTTAATAAAGTAATAAATTAAAGGCAAATTTTAATAAAAAAAAAACTGTCTTTATAAGGAAAGAAGTAGGTGAGCAATTGACAAAATATGAACGGGATCGTTCGAACGGGCATAACGCATAACTTGCTATTAATAGCGAGACATTCCACAGAAAGTATTATTCTAATAAAAAAATTCTGAGAAATTGTTTTAGTAACTAACCTAACTAATCCATTTTCATAAATATTTTAATGAACAATGGTTTCGTAATATTTATGATGTAATCCCAAGTGTTTTAAACCTACTAGCAAATAAAACTCAAACTACGACATTCTCACGAAATTCATGAATAACTGTCAAAGAAGTATTCGTTTGGACTTAAGCAGCCATCTAAAAGATAAAGCTATAACCAGAATAGCAGCGTCTCGACGAATTTACGCGGCGCAAAAACGCTGTCACATTTAAAACGCTCAATCTTACGCCATGATTTTACATCGACTTGGCTTTTTATGGTGACAGCGTTTTAAAGCCGCGTAAGTTCGTCGCTATTCTGTTTATAGCTTTATGCTGATAACATTTGCCTACTGTCATTAAAGCAACCGGATTTCCGAAATGAAATCAACGATCTTGTTGTAAAGCAAGCAAATAAGTTGGGTTCCAACCAACATTTCTATAAACACAAATTTGCTCATCTTCAACTCCAACTAAACTTTGCTGGCGAATCCGTATTTAATAAATGCACTCCAAGTACATAGTTATAAATAAATGCTTAAGAAAAATTTCAATAAAAACAAAAATTTCAAATCAAATGTAAACAGCTCCTAATTTCATCATAGATAAAGATGAGAAAGTGGAAGTGGATAGATCACATTCTCCGCAAACCATCCAATCTCTATGCATGTGGGAGTAAAAAAAAAAAAACATTGGAAACAGATAATACAAGGAACGGATACCTAGAAGAAGCGTAACCGTTGGAGATTTCGTTTTATGGTTTACAGGGGTTGAATGGGCATTAGAATAAGAAGAAGAATAAGAATTCTGTATGAAGATTGTGTTTAAGACTTTCTTGAATCGAAATTTATCATTCATCTCTATCGCTCATTTCCCTACCAAAATTATGCATTGCATAAATAGGAGGAATTACGAATCGAATTGAGTTGGAGTTTATTGTTGGCACTAAGATAATCATTGTATTATTTGAAAACCCATTTTAGACCTTATAGTTTGACTTTCCAAAGATTTCAGAAAAGCTCTGTTTGTTTAAATGTTTTTGCATCACAAATGTGCTCATTAAGCTGCCCAAACCCATATGTCGATGGTTAAGCTAACAGATGTGTTGAATACACCAACAACAGCGATTCAAGACGCATTTAAAATCGGTATTAAATACTTAAAATTGAAAATCGTAACATAACATTTTTGTTCTTGTAAATATCCATATTTGGCACTCAACACATCTGTGAGCTTAACCATCGATATTGTCTCTATTTCAGCTTCGAGGGCACTACAAAAGATTTTTTGATATTATTACTAAAAATTTAAAGGTAAAGGTAGTATTTATAAATAATGTTTAAAACATTTTAAAGCCATTCCTATTATGAAATACTTAAAATTAAACTCTTAATTTCTAAGAATACAAATGTAATTTTTATGTAGGCATACTATATAACTTTTCATATAAAAGAGATAGCAATTTTGGGATACTGCTGCTATGTCAAATAATTCCGCTTTTTTTACGTCCTAAATTTTGAAAATCAATTTGATATTCGTAGTATATTTGATAAGTCTACAAAAACAAAACACATGGGTTTCTCAAACATCACAAATATCGAAAATATTCAACGGCAAAGCCCTATTGTATATCTTCTTTTTTGTATTGAGTATTCTTCTATATGTATTGAATTTTATAAATTCAAAAATTTATTACAGAGTGTGTTCACAAATACATCACATCGTGAATACCGTTATTAACTCATTTTGAAATAAATATGATTCTGTTCGATATTCCCCAGAACTTGATATAAAGTGGACGCCTCTTCTAGAAAGAAGCTTCAACACTTTATAAATAAAAGTAAACGAGGTAGAAATTCCAATAAAAAAAGTTTTCTCCAAAAAGGCATTAGTTCAAGGAGTTGCGCTAAGTTAATAATAAATCAATTATTTGCAAACAAAAACTAAAACAAAAAATAAAAAACAAAAATATTTTTTAATGTATATATTTTTCTTTTAAATGTACGTATGCATAACTCTATGTAATTTGTAGTTGGTGGTTTCTTTTTTATATTCAATTTAATGATTTTAATAGTTTTGAAAATATAATAACTTCTTTAATTTTAAGTTGTTTGTTTGTTTTTTTTTTTTTTTTATGTACATACAAATTATAACAGTGTGTATATGTGGGTGTATCATGATGCGTGGGTAAATGTGGATGTGGATGGATATGTGTACGAAAAATAGAAATCAATTTTATAAAACAGTACAAAAAATAACTTAATAGCTATTAAAAATCAATTAAAAGATGAGATAAAAAAGAAAAATAATTCAAAACTATATAAAAAAAATTAATTAAATATAAAAACATTAACTAAATTAAAATTTATATTATTTTTTTTTTTTTTTTTTTTTTTGTTTCTTTTTTTCTTGATTAAAAGCTAGCGCATCTTTTAACATTCATAAATACAGTATTCTTTTTTTTTAATTTGTTTATTTTTGTTTTTATTTGTATTTATTTATAATTAGGTTTGGTAGCTTTTGCTTGCTTAAACATCATTTTTTTATGGATCAAGATTTTTTTTTAAATTTTTTTTTATTCGTAATGTTTAGGTTTCTGTTTTTAATTTACTTGCAGCAATCGAAACGTATTTTATAAATATTTTTTTTTTTACATTTAAATTTATTGTAATTTGTTCAGTTTTATTTATTATTGTATTGAACATTGAATTTGGGTTTTAAATACAATGAATGCAATGAATTTCGTTGCTAATTTTCAAGTTTATTTTTTTGTTGTTTTTTTTTTGGAACTTTTTATTTTATTTAATAATTTTATTTTGTTTTGCAATGCGTTTGTATAATATTTAATAATAAATTTTTTATTTTATTAACTATTATTTAAGTAATGTATAATTAATAAAATGTACAAAGTAAGACATGCGTTTTTTTTTTTTTTGTTTCTTTTTCCCCTCTTCTTCTTTTTCTTCATTTCTAACTGTACATGATTTGAATTCGATTGATTTCTACTCTTAATTTTTTAACTATTATGTTGTTGTTGCTGTTGTTATTGCTGTTACTATTATCATTATTATTGTAATAATTATGTTTATTGTTGTTGTTGTTGTGGTTGCTGTTGTTAGTTGTATTGCTACTACTATTATTATTATTGTTATTATTTATTAAATGATTATAATCATTAATTCTATCATTATTACTCAGATATCTTGTTCTATTCTCATTATGTTTAAATTTTCCATCTGCAATGCAAAAAAGAGAAAAAAGAAAGAAAAAAAGCAAAAAAAAAATCAAATATTGTAGTATTCGAAATTTTGATAAAAATCATTTTGGTTTTTGATGTTGATTGATATTGAATTTTGATTTCTTTTTTTTTTTTTGTTTTTTATTTATTCGAGTAGAGAATTGCCGTTGCAGCAACGCACTCACACAGCAACAATGCAAATGCATCAGCAACGAAATGCGAGAAGTATAAAAGAAAGAAGGAAGTTTGCAAGAGTGGGTGGTGTGATGGGTGCGTCGAGGAGCCTAGTCACTAGTGTGTGAACTCATATCTAATATATTTAATATTTATTTTCTTACTTCTAATCAAAATATATTTTTGCATAGATGAACACTTTATTTGTATGCTTATATAAATAAAAATTTGCTGAATATTTTAAACTAACACCAAACATTAATCAATTTTATGCAGTTTATTTCTGAAAAGTGGATTAAATTACATTTTCAATATTTTTGGCTTTCTAGTTTTATTTCTTTTTTCGTTTTTATGGGCGGTACTATAGTGTAATTCCAGATTATCGTCAAAGGTTTTTTTTTTTTGCTTGTAATGTAAATTGATAGTTTAGAAATACATAACCACAAGCCTAAATTCAAAGCTAGAATCAAAAATTGAGTCCCGGACGAAAGGCTGAAACCAGAAATTTAGAGCTAGCCAAAGCAAACTTGAATCCAAAAGCCCTGTTTGAAAAATTAACTGTTCTCAAGCGTTTCGAGTTAATTTTTTGCTTGCATATCTTTTTCCTGATTATTTTTTTCTCACTTGAACAAAACTATTGCTTTTTTTTAGGTCTTTATCCCTGGTTTCAGACCCCGGTATTGATTATCAAAACTGTATTCAAGCTATGAGATGATCATTTATTGAATATATAGAACATTATGCACTGAAGGGGAAAACGCGTAGAAAAACCAACTGAGTTTTATCTTGAAAATTAATAATAACTATTTTATTTATTTATATTAATTAAAAACTAAACACTGCGAGCATTCAATATCTCTTCAATACCGCACATATCTGATTTTACTTAGTATATTTTATTGTTGATTTTAAATTTTTATATTTTTTTAGTTGAAATTTGTTCAATTTATTTCATTCTCGTATTTCATTTAACTTTTTCCGTCTTCAAATCTAACTCAAATACAAGCATGGCTGATTCAATAATTTTTAGCATAAGGGTGTGTTTAACTTGTTTACTTTACTTTTCCCCCTTCAATGCAGAATTTCTAGATATTTATAAAATAGCTAATAAACTTAACAGTTTAATAATATGTCGTGGTTAGGGAATTCGGATTCAAAAACAGAAAACCGAAGCCCTGATCAATGATATACGAAAAGTACTTAGTGTCTAGTTAAAATAGCATTCTCACAATACCAGCGGAAAATATAATTTAATCCATTTTCAAAACTGCGCTTCACATATATAAATACAAAAACGTAATTTGAATGTTTATTCCCGTGGAACTTCTGGTACTGTATCTTACACAAATCATATTATGGATATAAAAATGTCACAATATAAAGATGGGACCTAATAATTATAGCCAAAAAACGTAAACTGCTGCACTTGTAGTGTCTAATCTTGGAATTGTCTACAAAATAAGAAAGAACGAACAAAACAAATATGAAAAAAAAGAAATGCTTATGGCTTTAGCAAAATAAGAAATATCTATTTATGTATATATATATAAACGATTATATATACACAACGCTACGTAAGTGTAGAAGTCACTAACACTAACGAAGGTCAATTCTTTAAGAGATCAGTCGATTTTTTGGCAGCTGCAATTGAAGCAGCGGCGCCAACTCCGCCAGAGCCTGCTGCAACATTTGTAGATGTCACTGTTGCTGTTAAAGCTGCTGCTGCGTTTGCATTTGCAATGTTATTGGCAGTTGTTGTCGTTAAAGATGTTGAAGTAGCCAGCAACCGTAAAGGTGATGTTGATGCACTGCCGCCACCTCCGCCAGTGCTTAAATTGCGAGCGAATGTTGGTGCCAATAGCGCACAAGATCCGAATGTATGCTTTGGCATTGATGTTTGTGACAGGAAAAGCGAAGCAGCAGCAGAGGACGATGTTGTTGCTGTTGCAGCTGCTGATGGTGTTAAATTGCTGGCGTTACATGTTGCACTACCCTTCGGAATGATATTCATCATGGTGTTGCTGAACTGATGCGGTGCAAAGGAACTAAGATGATGTTGCGACGAATGCGTATGATGATTGCTCATGGGATGATGCGAATGATGATGAAATGGTTTATGTAAGTTTGCCGAAATCAGTGATGTAGAATTACCACTACAGCCAGCACCAATAGCAGTAACGGCAGCAACATTTCTATATGTGGTTAAGTTTAATGGTGTAACAGCAGCAGGAGACATCATTTCATCTGTTGGCATTGTAAACGATGTTGAAGTGCAGGCAGATGCAAATGATGAATTGGAGGATTGCGGTGATGCAGCTGCTTCGGTTGATGTTGTTAGCGAAACATTAGCCAAAGACGATGTCGCGGCGGCACTGCTCGATGTTGAGCTGTTCGGTTGCAATGAGGAAACTGATGAATCATTAGGATCGCTACCACTCACATTGGCATTGGTGCCAATTGTTGGTTGTGGAATGTCAATAAGTTGTGTTTCATTGCCTATACGTATGCGAATGCGTTTCTTTTGTGGTGTTTGTGTAGACGCCACGACGTCCACCACATTAGAACATGTTGGCAAATCGGCAGCATTTATTGCAGCTGCAGCAGCGACTGCGCAGTTTTTTGTTGCATCTTCTTCTGCCACCGCTTCAGCGGCTGCACGCTTGCGACGCCTACTGCTTCCACTATCACTACGACGATGATGATGTTCTTTTGCTTTATGTCGCTTTTTGCGTTTCTGTGGCACTGCCTCGTATTCGCTCCCATTTTCCGAAATGCCTTCCATGAAAACTTCATATAGTACCGGTTCCGAGTGATGAGACGATGCACGACTCGAAGAGCCCCCACCATTTAAGCTGCTGCTCTCGTCGCTCAAACTTGTGCCCGACTCAATGACTTCGTCCAGTATGGGTGAACGTTTCATGCGAATCGTAAGTTTTAGGCGTCGCTCTGGTGTTTTGAGTATGGGTTCAACGGTTGAAGGGATTAATGAAGGCGCAGCTGGTTCATTGCTACTGGTGCGCGGACGTTTGAGTGAACGTTTTTCGCAGCCATTCTCTTCCACAGCCACTACAGGCATTGGAGAATCCTGCGAGTCAGCAGCGGTGTTCGAACGTGTAGGCGCTGTTGGTGTCTGGCGTCTCAAACGATGCAAAGGCGGCAGCACATGATGTAGATGTTGACCTTCTTCTTTAGCTACAGCAGTGACACCTTCGTACAAATGTTGCGCAGTAGCACACCTGTTTGATGACGACGACGGCGACGACAATGACGCTGCAGCCTTCTCAAAGGAATCAATTAAATTCTTTCTATAACTTGGGCTACTACTATTAATTCTATAATTATTACTACTACTATTATTATTATTACTACTACCGCTGCTACTACAATTGCTTAAAGTACTTAGATTACTGCCTAAACTACTACTACCACCAGCAGCGATTGTTACGCCGGTTTTATTGTGACTCAATTCAGAGCTGGGCGTATGCAAATGATAGAGCTGTTTTTGTTGTTGCTGTTGCATTGATGCTATTGCATTGTGGTGTTGGTGCTGGTGCTGGTGTTGGTGATGATGGTTTCTGTTGGCTGTTGGTGGCGATGCCATCACATGACCCACACCCACCATCACATCAGAGTTATTACTAAATTTACTTCTACAGTTAATATTACTAGTATTACAATTCGTATTTGTAGCGGCAGTAGTTGATTTATCTCCCGACGATACAGCACCAACAGCAGCATGTGACGAATGCTGTCTGCTGCTGCTAATGATAGTTGTGGCGCTAATAATGTTGCTGGAACTTCCTGTATACTGCAGATGCTGCTGATGATGATGATTGCGTAGTATACGCCCCGTAGATCCTATTCCTCCTGCGCCTCCATTACGAGTCAGTCGGTGTTGCGTTTCCGCCGATTTCAGACTATTCTCATCGGTGGCAACTCTTGCATTGCCACCATGCGGCATAGCGGTGTTTGTGGTTGATATATGTGAGTGCGTATGCACATCGTTGGCAAGGCAGTTTTCAGTAACGTTATCTTCATTATCATCTTCGCCCTCTTCCTCCTCCTGCTCCTCTTCGAGGTCCTCTACATCTTCTTCCATCTCATGCATTTCGTTTGAATGCTGATGATGTTCATCGTCATTATGTTCCACATCGGATTCGAGCGCAATGACATCTTCCACAGCGCTACTACTAAATGCAGCAACTGTGGAACGCGTTTGTCTTCCGCCCACATGCGATCCACTGCGTAATGTTGCCCCTATAGCACTTTTACTACTCGCAGCGCTCAACTTTGATACAACGCGTCTTAATCGACGGCGCGATGCTGACGAGTTGCTCTTGTTTTCTACTGCTTGAATTGTATTGGTTTTGGAAATGCCAACACGGGCTCCCGTTGTCGTAGCAGCTACAACACCTTGAAAATCTTCTGTCGATGCTGAGGAAATAGTGCTGCTCGTGCTATTGACACGCGCAGATTTACGCAAAGACTCGCGTCCCACATTGAAGCCAATCCCAGCAGTTACACGATCTGTATGCTTGCCAGCGTCCAGCGAATGCTGATGCAAATGATTCGCAGTATGTGACTGATGATGATGATGGTGATGCTGATGTTGGTGCTGTTGGTATGTATTAGCCATTATCATTTCGGCATCATATTTTGTCATACCCTTCTGACGCAGCTCTTTCATAGTCAATGGCGTCACTACAACAGTTGGTACTTTCTTGACACCACCGCAGCTACTCTCTACCGTTGCAGTGCTACCATCAGTAGCAGTTCTTGCAACAGCACCGCCAATCGTCGAGGAGGAGGACGAAGATGCACATAAATTTTCACCCACCGACGACACAAGCTTTCTATTGTTATTGCCGCTGCTATTACTATGCGTGCTGCTTATGCTATCCCCTGCGCTTGCGCAACCATTCGTTTCGGTATGTGTCGAATTTGTTGAATTTGCTCGACTTTTAATACGGTTTATCCGATTGTCAGTCTCCCGCAAACGATAGCCGCCATTCCCATTAGGATCGTTGGCATTGATGCCTACTACACATACGCCTCCCACTTCTCCAGCTGTTTGGCCATTAATATTTTTGCCAGCAAAGGCACCAGTGCCACGCCGCTCGCACGTCTCACATTCACAATAACAATTGCCATCGCCAAAGAAGTCTTCCCCATAGAAACAGGTGATTTCCTCACCCATTTCAATGTCACGCAATACTTTAACACAGGCAGTGTCACGTCCGGTCGCTACAAATTTACAATTAGCACGACAATCGTGATTTATATACGCAGCGGGACCCAGCCATAGCTGTGCACAATTCTTTCGACAGCTATACATCACAGAAAAGTCATTTTTGCCTGTATGCAGCAAGGCTGTTTCTTCCGCTTCTGTTAGCTCTGCAATGCAGCCAACCAGACACTCAATTTTATCATTTTTGGACCAGCGTTTGGTTGAGCTGATTTTCGCGCCCTTCTGTCCTTCCAACGAATAGCGATAGCATGCCTCAATGAGGAAACCGCTATCCTTATCAAAAACACGCAAGTAGCGTATTATCTGAAAAAAATATTAAAATTATTTATTTTTTGTACACACACTCAGTTTTTGGTAATTATTACATGATCATGCAGCCGTTTGATGGAGATTTTATTTTTGCTTTTCAATGTGCGCGGTATCCAGGGACCGCTAAAGATTTTCTTCACTGCAACATCATAGTTCTGTGTCTGAATAAACTCATCAACAATCGATTTCAATTGAGACCCATCAATTTTCAACGGACGATAGCGTATGTTCATTTTATGCGTTTGAAATCCCAAATGTGGGTCCAATATTAACGATGTGGCCAAATCATCATTTTCAGAAAGTTCTTTTGGTGTCATGCCCGTCGACTGTGAGAGGCGTCCAACAATGCCACCGCTGCTGCAGATCGATGAACCACCATTTGATCCACTAACACCCCCGCTGGTGCCACTGCTACCACCTCCAACACTAACGGGCAAATGATAGCCATTTGTAGTTGCATAGCCATTTGTTCCATTCGATCCACTTCCACTCGCCGAAGCCGACGACGACATAGGGGGTGTTTGTTGTGTTTTGCTGCGTACAGTCACCAATGTGGAAAAAGATGAAGCGGAGGCAGCGATGGCAGATGTGGACGACAACGACGACGATGAGGAGCTTGTATATCTGCTGCCAGTATCACCACGATTACCACGATTGTGATTTGAACCAACAACCATTCTGCACAATAGTCTCTGCAAAAGGAAAGAAACATTAAATAGATTTTTTTTTAGTCTGGCAGCACTCTTGCAACGCCACCAATGCATATGGCAAATTCCATGTTGCAGTTGGCAATGCCACGCAATTTTGTTTACTATTACACTAATTGATACTAGCAACAATTAAAACTTTTTCATTTATATGCTAGCAAGTTATCTTTTCCATCAGTAATTGTATTTATTTATTTTATACAAATCGCAGTCTGACTTTTAGCAGCCAGTGTTGCTCAAACATCTACACACGACTACAATACAATGGTTAAATTTTTTTGCGCAACTACTACGTGCTACTGGAAATGCTGGAAGACGAATAATTGCACATTTAAAAACACTTCATCTGCAACCGTGTTTTGAAAATTAAAAATAAACAATAATTATTTTACGGCACTTTGGTAATTTTCATATTTTTACGATAGTTTTCGTTCAATTCTATGTATTTTGTGGGGGAGAAAAACTATACACGCCATTTTTATTTTCCATCTGCATACAAAACGTAAACACTGGCTACAATTCAAAGGCAAACACTGTGAAAAAGAGTGAATGAAACAGCTACTAAACAAATCGATAGCAAGAGCTTATCAGCTGGCAGTATTGCATTGTTACAAAAACAAAAACAAAAAATTAATGAAACCTAAACGAACACTTTAATAAATTAGTTGTTAAAAATACGATACATAGTAGCTACACAAATTAAGGAAAAATCATCAATTATATAAAATATTCTTCAAACATATTTCAATTGCTGCAAAAATGTTTAATGTAGAATCTTTTGTATACACCAAAAAATATACAACAACCTTAAACAATAGTATAAAAAAAACGAATACAAAACGAGGCAAGGGCAGTAAATTCTACTCCAATCGAAGTCGTAGGTAAACTCTGGTGTCTGTCTACTCAGCGCAGCCAGACAAAGGGAAATATCTACCCAAGTTAATGCGGGAAAGAGCTAAATACTCTACGCACAATTTGCTAAGGGTTATCAGCTATTAGCTAGAGTGTGACAACAGTCACGTTAACTGTGTTTGTAGCAGCAGCGTGAACAGTAAAAATTCAAGAAAAAAAAAATTGTCTTTAGAACAAGAAAAAAAATTTATATATGCAAAAATCAAACTAATTTTTACAAATTATTTACCAGTAACAATGTAAAAAATTCCAATTTCCATAAGTTTTCCAATGGGTTATTTTTTAATTTTTATCCTTTTTGCTTTCAAACAGTATAAGCATACAAAATTTTTTTTTTTTCAATTTTTTTTTTTTCCAACTTCGTTGTCTTTCAATTCTACTATATCACACCTTTTTCAAAGGTGCAATAAAGGCATTTTGCTTGCATTTTGTTGTAGTAGCGAAAAGAAATCACACACACACACAAAACAAACTTTAATTAAATGAAAAAATTTCATGAAAATCTTCACCGTATATAAAAAAAATCACAGAAGAAACCACAAAAATTCTGGCAGCGTCTGTCTCAACACTTCAGCTGCTTACACTGTACTGAAACAACTAGTGCTAAATGAATCTTCTCTGAAATGAGTAGTACTTTTTAGCTTCAACTTTAAGTATTAAAACGTGAATTATTACGAATTTTTGTGTTCACTAAAATTCAAAAGCTGATTTCTTTTTTTGGTGTGGTTTCATTTCAGTAATCTAATTTATGCACTAATTAATTGGTTTGAATTCTAAACTTAGGTTGGCTTTGCCGAGTTAACTCTTTATCACCGCGCATGCAACCATGTACTTGAAACCAGTACAATGCTGCCAAGTTTATACAAGTTATCGCTAATTGAAATAATTTAATCAGTTTCTTGTAACTATCACAAATTATTGACGGACGAAGACTTGACTTCTTTGCATATGTTATATCCATTTGTTGTATCAAATAATAAATGACTTCTTCAATTTTTTAATCTATGTTGTAAAATAAATCAAATTTGTACTTCTCTGTTGTCTTTTTGTATTCTTCCTCTTTTTTGACAGCACGTGATTAGTACCAGTGTCACTAATGCCATCTAGACGTCAATATTTAAAATTACTGCATTTTTAACATTTATTGTCAGCTATAGAAATTTGAAATTATTCCTTTTTTTTTAACATAAAAATGACTGAAGTTCAAGAAATTACAGAAGACATTCGCGATATATTTTGCAAATATAAAGAAAAGCAAAAATGCGATCTTGTTCGCAATCTCAATTGTATGAGAAGTTGTGAATGTGGGCATAAATCACGCATTTGTAATGTTCAAGCTAAATTATTTTGGTATGACGATTGCTTTCATTTTTGCCATTCATAAGAAGCGGTCTTGCTTCTAGCGCTTCAATTAATGATATAATTTTGCACATATATTCTAGGTACAAACGCATGACAAATCTCTATCAAATCATTTTGGGTACAATGTCATTGTTATTCTTGATATTAATTTATTCATTCTGGGCAGTTAGACGTTACAATCATGTTCGTTCTTTCGGTAATGGTGCTTGCGTTTCAACATTTCTCTGGACCTATGATGATTGCACGGTATCTTTCTAGACGAAAAGCAAACAAAGAAATTCATATTATTGATATGCATCAGAAAACATATATTTTGATAAATATAGAAGCTAATAGCATCAAAAATCTTTTAATATATTTTTAGTGTGGTGCAATAATGCCGAATCGGTCCAATATTCTTCTAAATATTATCGAAAGGAATTAAGAAGGATCACCTGTATAACGAGCCATTTTTGAGCGAATTTCTTGTGGGAGAACTACTAAAAATTTCTCAATAATTACACCATTTTGTTCGTTTATTATATAAACGGGAAACCAAAAAGGGAGGTGCCAAACGAGATATAGCAGTCTGAAGCGAAAAACGAAAATATCACGTTATTCGTAATCTATCCAATGTAGAGGTTTTGCAAAACTGCACACCAACTTGAAGAAAATAGTTTTAAAAAAGCGCATTTTCAGTAAAAGGACGCAATAAAACATAGTTTTCAGAGACTTACACTCAATCAGCGATTCAAATCCTATAGCACTATAGGTGCTCGGTGTTCAATGAACACAAAATATTTTGTCCCGTGCTCGGTCGAGGTGGTTACATTCAGCTCGTTGCAGAGTTGTTTTTTGCCAAAATTTACTCGTTTGTTTAATACAGTGGTCGGCGAAATTAAAAATGAGATTGTATTGGTGAACGCAGAGTAATTGCCATACACTGTATAAAAATAAACCTAAAAGCCGTCACATGACAAATAAAAAACTTTAAAACCTTAAACAAAAGGTACCAATGCATTTATTTAAATCTATTTATTGCGAAAGTGTGTAGACGCTAGTGGCTTGTAAAATGTATGGCTGTGGTTATATTGGGAGTATGCTCGGCGAACACCATGAAATTGTTGTTGCACCGAACACGAACATATCTCGGTGCACGCCGAGTATATAGGGTGACAATGAGTTATTTTACAAGACAGTATCATACAAAATACTTAGTATTAAACAAACGACTATATTTCGGCAAAAAGCAACTCCGCAACAAGCTGAATGTAACCACCTCGACCGAGCACGGAAAAAAATGTTTTGTGTTCGTCGAACACCGAGCACCAGCATAACCAGGCACTAAGAAACGTAAAGATTTGCTGCACTCATTTTTATTTGGAAGACTACGAAGAAAATAAAATATTGAACTTGCAACCAAATATTTAAATAGAGAAGAAATTCCTTTCGTAAAAATGTCAGTACCACCAAGAAAGCAAAATGCACCAATAATTAAAGGTATTTTTAAGAGAATAGTTGCTGAATACTAAAATGGAATACATCAATGCTTTCCTGCAGCCACAAAATCTCATTTAAGAACTTTCATTTCAATATTGCTTATCGTATACATCGTGCTCTTAAGAAAATACAACAAATCAATACTTAAATTAAATACCTTATGCACCTGCTTATGAAAATAATAACTTTTACCAAAAATCATAATTTGTTAAAGTGGCCCAAATTTTTATTCAGCATCCGCCCCTGAAGCCATTTGACAATTGTTTGTATGTTTAGTTGCCAAATACACACATATACTAATGCATATAAAACGTGTGCATGCGTACAACTCACATTTGCACTAGACTTTCTCCCTTTGATTTCTGAATTCAAATACATTGCGCAGGTAGGTTACGAGCAATATAGAAGTATGTATTAAGCCACATTTATAATGGAACTTGTCGCTAGTCTCGTTGTTCAATTTACAATTAAGTGAGCCGCGATTGCCAACATGCTGGCAAATTTGATTGAATTTGACATAGTGAAAACCAGGCATTAGCTTTTTAAACATCTTTAGCAATATTAAAGTTTCGCGAAAATTTCACGTTTTTACTAACTTAGATACAGTTTGGACATGTACTTTATATTGAAAATGTATTATGGGATTGATTGAGCTCCTAACTACCAAATTTTACATCCCTATGTACTTTAATATTGTTATAGATTTTTTAAAAAATTGTATAGGAGAAAAACTGAAAACGACATCGTGTTCAGCGTGCCCGAATTATGTAGAAAAGTATATTCAAGCTCATGCATTTTTTTGCTGTTGCACTGTGTAATAACTACAAAATTTTTTTTTCATATCTTCAGTTCTTAAGATTTCTATGAATTTTTTATTTTTTTGAACTTTTTCCAGAGTTTTCTTCCAAGGATTTTTTCTTTCTAGAAAACATGGAAAAAAATTTTTTTGGTGCATTAAGGACGGTATCATCGTCGTCAAAACCATCACTTGTTTAAGTCATTTTATTAAAAGAGAAAATATTTCTAAAAACATTTAGATGACAATAAATAAACATTGAACTAATTTTTACATTTTACAAAACATTTTATCAGTGTACACAATTACCTTACAACAAATCTATAAAAAGCTAACGGAAAAGGTGCAGTGTTTGGTGTTATAACCTGAAGTTAGGTATGACCTCAGAATTATGATATATTATAAAAAAAAATAACACTTAACAGTACATGAAGATTTCTTTTTTTTATTTTTCATTTTAATCCTAGTACATACATAATATTACAAATAACACTGTGTAACAAAAAAAAGAAAAGAAAAAATTTTACTTCGCCCGGAACAAAGTGCAAGTTGTAGGTCTAACGTAAACGTTAATAGGTGACCCCGAATTTAGCACGTATCTCATCTGGAGTATTGCCCTCAATCATCTTAGCGATGGTTTTAGCTGTAACAGTCACGAGCCCCTGAATATCTACATAGTTAGCAGCTTTCAATAGTTGGAAAAGTTGACCCTGGTTAGCATTAAGAAAATCAACATCCCATGCAGGAATATCATCGGTTCGCATCTCGGTGCATTCCATGGGCTGTGGATCCTCATCCTGGTGGTGATCGAGCCATTCCATAATTTTCTCAAATGTAGTCGAGTGTACGTAACGTAATGGTATCGCTTGCATAGTATCAAAAGTTCCCCATACTCCCCTAATACATCCTAGAAACATGGCGAGTTTTCTCTCCATAAAGTAGTATTTTTTATCGGATGTCTCAATTTGAATAGATGACATTTTTCCGCAATACTTAGTTTATGTCACTGATGTTTAACGAAAAATTATAATTTTTTAAGTTTTTTAATATTTTTATAGAGAAAAAAATGTAAAGCTGCACGTTTTTCACAGATTAAATAGCCTCAAATTTATTTTTAACAGTAATAGTTCGGTTCACAGTTGATTGTTTATGTATTGTAACCATGGATTCGAGACCAGATGTTTCAACTGTACAACAAGTACATACAAAAAGACAATGACAACCAGGCCCGTACGCAGGATTGTTGTATGGGGGTAAGGGGTTAGGTTTGAAAGAACATTGTGTGTACTTTTCGTTAAATTTATATTTAAAGAAAAAAAATCAGTTATATTAGATGCTTAGTTTTTGAGCGAAAAAAACCAAAAAAATCGTTTTTTTTCACATTTGAATATAAAGAATTTCTAGTATCATTTAATATATACAACTTTTGGTTTAAACAGTTTGCTGAAATTCAAAACGGTTCTATTAATTTTGCCTGTTGGCCTGAAAGACCAGATTTTTTATCAATCGCAATGCAAAACGTCTGAGAGAACAATGGCAACTCGTTGCGAGTATAATTTTGATAGAAGTATAAACATTGAAGGCGATTCCGATCGTCAAATGTAACTTGAAATATTCATGCGTTGATGTCTATAAAAAACCTCACAGCAAATCTGGAATCGCTTCGTAAAATTTTTTCAAAGCACAAATTCAACACAGCTACAGAAGGACATATTAAAATGGAGAACGAAGACTATTCAGATGGTCAATTTTTATTGAAAAAAATTGATACCGCGAAATATACAGTTTTTGGTTCGAAAAAAGATACGAGCGTTAAGTATGCATGAACATAATTAGTGCTACCCACTCTTATCGAATGAGAAAACGAAATAAAGGGGTAATAAAAAGATTATGCCGATATATCAAAATTTTCTTGCAAATTTTAGTTCAAATTAAATTTAAAAAAATAAACAAAATGAGAAAAAAGTATACGTGTGTACAACCGTAAAAAAAGTAAGCAATTTTGCTTACAAATAAGCAAAACGGCAACCCTGTTTACAAACAGAGACTAGTTGTGTGCGACTGTCGAAATATGAGAGAATAATTTCATTTTGGAAAATACTGAAGCTGCCATCATTAATAATGACAGTACTAGTAATAATTTGCTATCTGGAGAATATTTCAAATTGGGGAAATTCCCTTAATTTACAAAAGATGCATGTGTAATGGTCTTGTGCTTACCTATGCGTTGTCAACTTCGCTAGTAACTCACTATGTATATATGAAATGAGCAACCGTGTTAACTATGAGTAATTGATAAGAATATTATCTGAGATCTGAGTGCGAAAAAACGTCATATTTTCTTGTTATTAATAAAAATCAGTTCGGTCTTAACCTATTCGCCGGAATATACATTTTATAAAAGTACGTAAAAAAAAACACCAAACACAATTTATTGTAAACTATTTCTGGAGAAAAATATTTAAATTCATACATAATTCTAATATTTCTTCGTTTTAAATTTCATTGTTTAAAAGAAAAATAATGATGAATCATTAGATTACTAAAATGAGAGGCACTGGTTGTCAGTGTTTAATAAATAATACGTTTTATAATACACTAAGTTATAAGTTAACGTTGATAATTTGAAATTTTAAGTACATTTGTAATAAAATTCTGAAACACGTTTGCCAAATTTTTGGGATCGCTAAGTCCTATATCACACTGTAGTTGCAGTAAAGACAAAATTGTTGTTGTTTTCTCATATAAAATAAAAATCATTTTTTCATGTCCTATGGGGGAACAACAAAGATTTTATATCCGAAAATCTATTTGCTATATTGCGCACTTAAAAGTTAAACACGCGAAAATGCCAACTATAAAATTGCAATCATCTGATTTGAAAATTTTCGATATCGATGCCCATATCGCTGAGGTCTTGGGCGTCATAAAAACTATGAAACAGTTCTTCAAGCTAGATGAAGACAGTTCGTCCCCAGTTCCTTTACTCAATGTCAACTCTGTCATATTAAGTAAAGTTGTAGATTGGGCCACCTATCAGAAAAACAATCCACAGCTCACTAAAGACGACGGACAAGGACGATATCTCAGAGTGGGATGCAGATTTTCTAAAAGTCTATCAGGGCACACTTTTCGAACTTATACTAGCTGCGAACTACTTGGACATTAAGGGTCTATTGGATGTAACATGCAAAACCGTCCGTAACATGATTAAGGGCAAAACTCCAGAGGAGATCCGGAAAATATTTAATATCAAGAATGATTTCACACCAGCTGAAGAAGAACAAGTACGCAAGGAGAATGAATGGTGTGAGGAGAAATAAGCAGTGTGATTCTGTTTTTTGTATTTCTTTAAAACACGTGTCGCGGTGGTGTGCCCAACTACTGCTACGGCTAGTTAGCTTCACCAAAATTTGTATCTGTAATATTCGAGTTTTCTATAATACACAAAAACAAACAACTTAATTGATTTCTTGATCATTAATTTGAAAGTTTTATATAACATTAAAATAAAATATGGATTTAAAAACTGCAAACAATTTTATTATTATTTTATTATTTTTTATTAGCAACAGACGCCATTTTGTTATTCACACGATTTGGAAAAGTGTAAAGGACATAGGTAGACACTTTTACCTTTGTTAACATTCGCAGTTAGAAGCAACTAAGAGATATATTCTTCTTAAGTAAAGAAAGGGATCAATAAATAAGTGTTTTGCAAGATATTACTTGTGAAAATTCAGATCTTTTTTCTTGCTATTTTCTTTGTATCTATATTTTTGCCGTCGCTGCCCTGTGACGAGCTGTGCTGGGTTGGTGGGCATTGTCCGGGAGAGAAAAAATATCTAAATTTTGATATTAATACTAATTTTTGCTTGTTTTCAATTTCATTGCAGAAAATATTGCGTAAAAATGCCGAGCATCAAATTGCAATCATCTGATAAGGAAATATTTGATACAGATGTCCAAATAGCCAAGTGCTCGGGCACTATAAAAACTATGCTGGAAGATTGTGGCATGGAAGATGGAGACAGTTCGTCCGTAGTACCATTGCTAAATGTTAACTCGGCCATATTACGTAAAGTTTTGACTTGGGCCACCTATCACAAGGATGATCCACAGCCCGCTGAAGACGACGAGAACAAGGAGAAACGTACCGATGATATCTCATCGTGGGATGCAGATTTTCTAAAAGTCGATCAGGGCACACTTTTCGAACTTATACTAGCTGCGAACTACTTGGACATTAAGGGTCTATTGGATGTAACATGCAAAACCGTCGCTAACATGATTAAGGGCAAAACTCCAGAGGAGATCCGGAAAACATTTAATATCAAGAATGATTTCACACCAGCTGAAGAAGAACAAGTACGCAAGGAGAATGAATGGTGTGAGGAGAAATAAGCAGTGTGATTGTTTTTTGTATTTCTTTAAAACACGTGTCGCGGTGGTGTGCCCAACTACTGCTACTGCTAGTTAGCTTCACCAAAATTTGTATCTGTAATATTCGAGTTTTCTATAATACACAAAAACAAACAACTTAATTGATTTCTTGATAATTAATTTGAAAATTTTATATAACATTAAAATAAAATATGGATTTAAAAACTACAAACAATTTTATTATAATAACAACAGACGCCATTTTGTTATTCACACGATTTGGAAAAGTGTAAAGGACATGGGTAGACACTTTTACCTTTGTTAACATTCGCAGTTAGAAGCAACTAAGAGATATATTCTTCTTTTTCAGAAATTACGAGGAAGGTTAAAAATCAACTTATATATTTGACCATACATATACATGCTCTATTTGAATAAAGACGTTCGAATTTACTGGCAAATCCATTCATAAAACTGAGATTTTAGGATGACTTCAGGTCAGGGTTATGGATATCCCACTTTTGGAGAGTTGTGTAATGATTTTTGATCTCGTTTTTATTTAGGGTGATTTAGTTTAGTCTCTAGCCTGCTCTGGACCATCACAAAAAACATTTTTTGTGATCTGTTGTACTTTTTTCACTACGCCTTAATTTATCAAAATTAGGCATATGTTCGATAAAGCACGGGAAGGGTTAAAAATAAGACCCTAAATGCGGTATACATTTTTATTATTTTGTATTTAATATAGTGGATGTCAAGCTAAACTTTCTTTGCACTAGGTGAAGTGTAGTGAATTGCACCCCCAAAGTATGCTGTATTATTATTAATATAAACGAATTAAGAAAGCTGTGTTTTTAATAATAAAAATAGGACCCTAAAAGTATACATATCCAGGAGCACAGGGTTCCGATTCACCCCCGTGCATATCTTGTATTATTAATATTGAACTTTTATTTCGATAATAATAAATGAGATACTTTTCTTTAAGGCATCTCCCAACATTTTTTTCTAGTCACAGTACTGGAGAATTGCAATTGCTTTTCTGAAGCATGCTTTTTTGGTTAATACAGCGAGCTTTTGGGGATAATAAATAATTTGCCATTTCATTCCTATATAAAATCTGATTAAAAATAACCAAAGCGGCAATATTTGTTCCAATACAACACCAAAGTGAAAAGAATAAAGGAAGATGTTCGGCGAACAATATTTTTATAAATCGTAGTTGGCAACGCATGAATCATAAAACATCAAGCCAATTTAAGTACTAAACTATGCAACCGTGTCAATTATGAGTAGTTGATATATTGCAAAGAAAATAATTTGTCAGCGAACGACATATAGAAAGAATTCTTGAATTTTCTTTTTATTATCAAACATCAGTTCGTTCGGAATACATTCGTTGGATAAAAAAATTTCATTTTAGTAAATCAGAAAAGTAAGTAAAGAAAGGGATCAATAAATAAGTGTTTTGCAAGATATTACTTGTGAAAATTCAGATCTTTTTTCTTGCTATTTTCTTTGTATCTATATGTTTGCCGTCGCTGCCCTGTGACGAGCTGTGCTGGGTTGGTGCGCATTGTCCGGGAGAGAAAATTTTTTAGATATTTGATATTAATACTAATTTTTTCTTGTTTTCAATTTCATTGCAGAAAATATTGCGTAAAAATGCCGAGCATCAAATTGCAATCATCTGATACCGAAATATTTGATACAGATGTCCAAATAGCCAAGTGCTCGGGCACTATAAAAACTATGCTGGAAGATTGTGGCATGGAAGATGGAGACAGTTCGTCCGTAGTACCATTGCCAAATGTTAACTCGGCCATATTACGTAAAGTTTTGACTTGGGCCACCTATCACAAGGATGATCCACAGCCCGCTGAAGACGACGAGAACAAGGAGAAACGTACCGATGATATCTCATCGTGGGATGCAGATTTTCTAAAAGTCGATCAGGGCACACTTTTCGAACTTATACTAGCTGCGAACTACTTGGACATTAAGGGTCTATTGGATGTAACATGCAAAACCGTCGCTAACATGATTAAGGGCAAAACTCCAGAGGAGATCCGGAAAACATTTAATATCAAGAATGATTTCACACCAGCTGAAGAAGAACAAGTACGCAAGGAGAATGAATGGTGTGAGGAGAAATAAGCAGTGTGATTCTGTTTTTTGTATTTCTTTAAAACACGTGTCGCGGTGGTGTGCCCAACTACTGCTACTGCTAGTTAGCTTCACCAAAATTTGTATCTGTAATATTCGAGTTTTCTATAATACACAAAAACAAACAACTTAATTGATTTCTTCTTGATAATTAATTTGAAAATTTGATGTAACATTAAAATAATATATGGATTTAAAACCACAAACAATTGTATTGTAATCACAACAAACGCCATTTTGTTATTCACACGGTTTGGGAAAGTGTAAAGGACATGGGTAGATACTTTTGTAAACATACGTAAGTGGAAGCAGCTCAGATATATGCTTTCTCTCTTTCAGAAATTGTGAGAAAGGTTCAAAATCAGCTGTTACATTTTGATATACATATGTGTTTGTATACATATTTACATTGATCTTCCGTTTGTAAACACGCACATGTACAACTCGAATAAAGACGCTCTCGATTTACAAGCAACCCCAAAACTAATACATAATTGTGATGCGGTTGTTATTTTTGTATTGCAGGTAAATTTGCAAGCGTTTTCCTGCGGGTAGTATAAAATTAAGGTATTGTGTACAAGGAAATTTCCAGTATACTTGAGAAGTAATTTACGGCCTATTGGCTTTGCTTATTACCTGCAAAAAAATGTATATTGATTGTTATATTTCTTACAGGGAAATTTTTGCTATATTTTAGAAGACTTTTCACTACATATACGTATATAAGGAATGGAAATTCCCGCCATATTCGGAGTACCTATTTGTTCAATAAATTGAAAATAACAATATGGAGGCAGTAGCATATCCTAGTGAGAAGGGTTTTTGGGATAAACCCCAGCCCTTAGCGATGAAAATCTAATACATTTTAATCGCTGGTTATGAATAAACTATTTTAAAAGAACGCAGAATTTTAAACTCCCCCTTAGGAAATGCATTCACTAGTTTACAGAGGTGGAATTACAATGTCATACCGAATCCGAGCAGCGGAAATTTAAAAAGGCAAAAAAGACATAAACTATACTCGAAGATCTACCATCGAAACCTTGAGAAGTAGTAGGTTTAGCTTTGGAAGCGATATGCTGCTCAATCATTCAACCATACAGAAATTTCAGGTCAGGCCGACACACTAGACAACTGAGTCACAGCAACAAAAAGAAATCCTCCATATTGCCCGGAGTTTACTCGCATTATACATGAGCACAATAAAGTTGTAACCCATTCTCTCAAAATTGATTGATAAACTCAATTATAATAATTCGACTTATACTAGAGATTAAATTTATTTCTGAAGTACATATTTACATGTAGCATTTAAGGGGAAAATATTTTATTGTTCTTATATTTTCCTATATATATTGCTTGAGCGATCCGCAAGGGTTTGGGTGAAATCTAGTTGTACAAAATTAAGCAATCCCAAATACCCAAATCGCCTTGGAACCATAGAATATAGCGATCATCAGTAAAAGGTTTGCACTAAAAAGAAAAACTGACTGCTAACCTCTAAATGAACACTTGTCGCCCTATACTCTGATTAAGATTGATGTATGAAATTCAATGCAAACGAAATGTAGAAATCTATCGAAGATAGAACTTTACGTTGCGTTACGATCTCCTATATCAGAGAATCGAGACATGATAGTAGCGTTAGGAGACGCTACGTTACGTTTGCATATTTGAGCCGTTAGCTTAAAGTAATTAGATGACTAAGATAAGCTGTATTGGTTAAATAGTTTTTGGAAAAAATAGTTTGGGCAGGAGGGAAGCGGAGGATTATATTTTGACCCGAAGTCATTCCCTCACTTTCTTCTTCTTCAATGTGAAATCAGAGACTACTAAAACTTTAATTAGGACCATATTCCCACTAAACAAGTTTTCTTGTCCGTAAGTCGACTTCGAACGCGACTTTTCTAGAGTAAATGGGAACAGAAAACCTTCAGACCCTTTAATACAACGCTAAACCCGCTCATTGGCATGGAAACGCGCTTTTTTCAAATTCAATTTCCTTCAATTTTTGTTTTAGTGCGTTTTATCTTAAATATCTAAAAATAAAACGGAGCTGAAAGAGTAACACATTTATCGAATTTTTGCAAGATTATCCAAACTGCGTCTGCCGCCATTCTTCAAATAATTTCTTAATCTTTTCATCAATAATGCTCCGAATACAATGGATGCGACAACTATCAACTCTAAGATCGCATATCGATGGTCATACGTTGACCCCTCGTAAGTACTTTTTCACCACTTTTGGAAGACAAGACAATAACGCAATAAATTTCTATGAACAATATATAAAAATAAAACCAAAATAAAAAAAAAATAGTTCCAAAAATATTTTTTCCTTATTTAAAATGTTTTAAAACCCAATTTTATTCTCCAAATATATTCTTTATGTAACTTTTTAGCTTCTTTGTTGTCTCTTCCAAAAGTGGTGAAAAACTATATACGAGGGGTCAATGTATGACCATCGATATATTCTTTTGAGGACAGACAAATTGGCTGCAACACTGCCATAATGCAACACAACGACAATTGCCGCAGTCATCGACTACAACCTATTTTTATTTTTGACCTGCTACAATGAAATGAAATGCAAACAAATTATCAACCATGCAAATAATTAGTAGTTTTAGCTTGTTTCTGTTATTTTCGATTGTAAGCAATAGAAATAGGTTATTTTATGAAAAATAACTGTTTTAATTTTTATAAGGTGGAAAAGTGTATATGGATGAAAAAATAATTAAAGAAGCGTGTTCTATCGTTGCCGCCTTCATTGTGTTCAAGTCTCAAACAACACGATAACATTTGCTGCAGACGCTATCTTGTCGTTGTCAATGGTCGCATTCAGTAGATACAGCGGTGGCGCAACTGTGGTGTATATTGTGTGAATGTGAATGGGTACTTGTAAATTTATTGTTCGCAGAAGTGTTGGCTTTGAACGCCATTTTTTTCGTCATATTATTTATCTGCTCTCTCGGACCAATATGCTGCCTCAAAATTTTTACAGTTCAGAAGAGTCCCGCGTCCTATTATTTATTTATTTCAAATCCAATTGCACAATTTTATTTACTTTTATTTTCACGAATTTCACATAAAAATTTTTCTTTTTCTCCAAACTCGATTCTCAATGTAATTTCATTTTTGTTGCGTGTTCACCTAAATTTGAAATTCAGAATTTCAACTAAATTCACTCTCGTGTGTTCGCACATTTCGCACCGTGAGATGGCAACATTGTTGACCATGCATATGTTGAAGGTGAACAAAATAAAGACTCAATTCTAAAACAGTATTGCATAAATATGTACTGAAATCAACCATTGCTTGGGAAATATTTATAACAATAATAATTAACAAGTAAAATTCTTGATATTACCGAATTATCTATTTTTTGCTCCTTCTAGAGCAATAACAAATTTACAATTGCTTAAACCAAGGATTCGAAATAAATTAAACTTCTGTTAACTTTTTATGCAACACTGAAAATTTAGTTGAGCAAAGCAAAAAGTGGGAAAAAGTTAAATAAATTACAATTTGCTATAAATCAATTTAAGGAAGAAAACTGTGAACATAAATAAGCGTATGAGTTGCACCGCTTAATTTGGTGTTAAAGTTTAAGTGGAAAAGAAAAACCTAGTAATCAAACAATAGAAGAAAAAGTAAAATAAAAAAATGTGCAAAAATGTATGCTGAAGAAGAAGAGAAACCGCAGCAACAACAGCAATATATTATTCCGATTAATTCCAAAACAATAAACGAGCATGCATCAAGAACTTTTTACAAAAAAAAAATCAAAAAGTCATAAGGTACAAAGAGAAAATTGTGTAGAGTTTATCTCTTCCCCCCCAACAAAAACTCTTCGTGCATTTGTTGCATCTTGCATTTCAGTGTGTTTGTTGCGCCGCTGATGATATTTGCATCGTCATATTTACATTTTCAGTGTGTGTACAATTCGAAACGAAATCAAACAAAAATTAAAATAAACGAAATTAGCGAAAAATTACAAAATTAATTCAAATTGGAATTGCCGCGGCTAGGGCAGCAACAAAAAATTGCGTACGGCAAATTGAAATTCGCTTGCTCTCATTGTTTTTCTCTCACGTTCTCGCTCTGTATTTATTTGGTAATTTCTTTTGTGCTTACATTCGCTGTCAATTTTATTCGCTAAATTATTTGCGTTAATTTTCTGCGGTGTTTTTTTTTTTTTTTTGTGTTTCTCGCTCTCCCTGTGTGTTCTTCTCTTTGAACTTCAATTGAAAATTTTTTTTCTAAAGTAAAAAAATTAAATTTTGTAAATAAAATCTTTTAAATTGGAATTTTCACCATTAGATGTGGAAAACAAACAAATCGAACAAAATGTGTTTATGTGTGTTTGTGAAAATGAAATAAATTAAACTTTTTCAATCGGAAGTAAACATATTTGTTTTTTTATGGTTTTTTTTTGTGCAAAAATTTTCGGAGAGCAGCAATTGTGTCGACGTAACGTTATTATCGTAACGTAACGTGAGAGTCATTGAGTAGGATAGCGTTGCCATATTATTGAATGAGGTGAGTATAGGATTTAAGCAAAATCAGCTTTTTATTTTTAAAATGTATTTTTTTGTAACATTTGCATAGATTTCTTAGATTTTTTAAGAATTAAACTACCCCGATTACAAAGCTCCAATTTCAATGTCTTCCTAAAATATGTAACTACAAAAAATATGGGCTTTATTAACCCTATTCATCTCACGTTGTTTTATAACGTAAAGTCCCACGTAGTGGCTTAGAGTAACTATATAGAATTAACTCGGCTATTCTCATTTTATTCAATTTTTTTTCCAAAATTTTTGAAAATCTGATAAATAAACAACAAGAATAATATAATTAGGTGTTTCATGTGAAATTTCGGCGATTTCGTTGCATATGTTGGCCCTAAGTTGTTCAAAAGGCTCTGGTATATTGGCATAAATCTGACTTTTTAAGTATCCCCACAAGAAAAAGTCAGGAGCGGTGTCTTCGGTGTTAGCACTTTTTTCAAACGATATTTTGGTCTGTGGGAACGTTTTGTTAACGTAACAGACTGGACTGGAGTTTATTACATGAGCTGTCAGATGACGATTTAATAGCTGCTGTCATTGTTGTTCTAGTTTTACATCGGGTACCACAAAAAAATTACCCTGTATAATAGCTTATGTTTTATTACTGCAAAAATCCTTCTACTTCTCTATTCTTGTTAGGAAGAAAATTATTTGAAATGCACATTTTATTGTTTGCATCGTACTAGTACAAGTTAATTGTTTTGACAACTGGCTTTACGACAGTTCTAACTAGTAAAGTATTTTTCGGACTTTGGCAGCTCATATGGCTTACAGAGCTGTTCCACTCCATGCTGTGCTAAGATTTAACTCTTAGCGCTGCCTTCCTTAGTTACATACAGTATCTCACAGTAAAATATCCGCTATCACAAGTCCACCAAATGTTTATACCATATTTGTGTAGCCATCTTCATTTATCAAGTTTCATCAAATGCCAAATAACGCGTTAAATCGGTAAAGCTATGCCTTGACATACAAGCACGGAACATCAAATTGTCATATAAAGTATCACAAAACTCTCCATAATCGACAATGCCATCTGCATCTTACATTTGCATCTATCAACTAATTCAAACACATCGTTTCCTACTATTATTCCGGGTTTAATTTGTGGTACAGTACCTATACAATATACAAATGTATATAGTGACTCACAGTTACTACGTGGGATTTTACGCAGTTATTTGTTTATTTAATGATTTTTGACTAATAAAGAACAACAAAACAAAAAATCCATTTTTATGAAGATAACCGGTAAATGAACGAATACATTAGGCCCTTCCCGTGAAAAAATAAGAAATCTGAAAAATATAACGATTTTAATTTTAATAGTGACTCAAAGTCACTGCGTGGGATGAATAGGGTTAGTAAAATTATATCATGAAAGTCATGTAGTTTTGTGCCCTATAAACCAGGATCCCTCCTTAAGTGAAGGGAAACCAATAGATCCTTCTTGATACTACTGTCTCGGCTGTGATCATAAAAAGAAAACTTCATGTTTGAGAGCTGTTATTCATGCGATGACCACCGTTAGGAAAAAATACAAACCAAATTCAACTTGTTTCGACTGATTGCGTCAAACTAGGACTTATGTCTAGCCAGGGCATCAGCATTTTCATTCCCACTTCTGTTTTTATGGCCAGGAACCTAGATGAGTGTTTAGCTAAATTGCTATACTTGGCTGACAAGGTACACCTTACACTCGTTCACTTTGGCTAAGTTGTTGCATCTAATAAAAAGAAGAGACTTGATAAATCGAATACAACTGAAAAGACTATAACGTCTTCTCCACAGTTCAATTTTGAAATGTCAGTGTTTAAATTATAATCCAATCGATCTCATCGTGCCTAGTCGCGTTTAAAATTTTATACTTAAGTTTTGAGGTGATATTTTAGGATAGTATAAGCGCTCGACTGGGGTTGAATATTGATTATATTATTGTGGCCCTGTGATGCAGCGATCCAGCAGCTGCACTCTCTGAATCTAATAGTCCCTGAAGCTTTTATGTAAAGGTCTATAAGAATAAGATGCGGCATCAGATAGGGCGAGCAACTACCGTATACATCCCCAATTCTTATCGAATGTTATAAACCAAAAAAAAATCGAATGAACACAAAAAGTCGACCAAGTCTTCACCCGCTATCAAATGTTGTTCTTACAGATTTACAGCTGTTTTAACGATCTAAAATTACTAAATCCTAGAGAAAGTTGATGATTGTTTAAGCGAGGATCATAATTTTTTTTTAGTATTTAAAACTTATTTAATTTATTCTTTTTTCTTTTAATGATTTCAGGCAAACTAAATTTAAATCTAATTGGAACATAAAATTATGAATAATTTTTTAGAATCAACTAAGTAACTAAAATGTTATATCCAAATTGCACTGACTCAAAGAGCTAATATTGAAAAAAAAAATCTACATAATACTTTAAAGCAAAAGGTAACCAAACGTTTTCTAAATATCTATGATTTTATTCTAACATATCTATTTCTCCACTAGATTATGGATCATTTTCAAGCAACACTCGATCCACGTAAGCAAGAATTATTGGAGGCGCGCTTTATAGGAGCAAGGGTGAGTTTGGAATAATTACATTATGAAATATATCTAAGAATCTTTTGTTATACAAAAAATACTTATTGTCTTTAATAAAGTTCTCTAGCTTTTAAGCTTATGATCCAACAATTCATTGTTGAGAGTCGAAGCGCAAAATCATGATGTGCGAGTCATATTTATACCCACAGTTTTGTGGCAAACTCGAACGTCGGAATGAAAAGTTGAATGGTGCCGTATAAACAGATTATCTTTTAAGTTGACTTCGACTATGTTGAGTGTAACCCAAGCACTGGTAATCATCATTAACTTAGAAAACTTTATTGAGATTCCTTAGTAAGATTGGCTTATCTAAATGCTTATAATCAAGCAGCTATTGGAAATATTAGTCAAGTTTAGTATATCTACATTATTTATCTATCTATGCCGAGTATTGAATCCACGCACCAGATATATCGTATCTAATAGTGTCTATCTACAATTTCCATATAAGAAGAAGAAGATAATAAATGCCTGTACTAAGTTTGGTTGCGATGGCTTAAGTTATTTTTTTTTTTTTAAGTTTTTACGTAACAGATTGACAGACATAAGTAGATCGACTTTGTTATCCATGCTGGCCACATATATACATATATCTTAGGGTGACCCTTATATTTCAACTTTCTAAAAGTTTAGTTCCCAGACCCCTATCTTGTTTCAATCAATTAATCAATAATAAACAATCTGTACAAAATTTGAGCTCAATCGGACAACTGCGAGACGGCCCTAAGCGACCATAGAGTTGTACATTGTAGCCCGGAAAATCTCTTTTTTCAGATAACTAAACTTTTTGTTCTTGGATTTCTTGAACAATACCGTTCCATGAAAAAACACCGATATGATTAGAATTAACAATGATTTATGCGTGCAAGATATAACTTTCTCAAGATCAATCTCAGTTATCTCATAATGGGCAGAACGCTTTAAAAGAATTTGTATTTTTCTTGCTCGGGTATACGTTCGAGCCTAATTTCTGTCACCAGATGGAATTGTAGCATCTTATCATTACTTTTTGTTCATGCGTCATTTGATAAATTATCAGGATATTAATCGAGAAATCAGAAATTTGTCACCACCTCGAGTACTTAGCTCCCCAAAACTGTGGCTCTGTCATTATTTGATGAAAATGTTCCAACAGCGGTTAACACAAATAAAGCTTAAATTAAATAAATTGGAAGCAGGCTACAAAAAAAATCCTTTTCTTCGTTTATAAACATCGAGTTTTTGTCTTTTGTAACTCTTGGTACAAAAATCTTCTTTGCGAAATTTTCTATCAGCGCCGATTTCTTCAACAAAGAACTTTGAACATGGAGAGATGATCCAGGTTACAAAAATGGAATTGAAAAACTTGGGAAGAAAGTTTTGGTCAATAATGATGCAGAAAAAAAGTGAAACTCATTTACGAATACAATAACATTTCCACAAAAAATTAAGCTGAGAATAATTTGTTTTACAAATCGTTGCCGAAGACAGAAAAAGATACCCAACTACTAAATTCTCTTATAGCGCTAATACACGAGAGTGAATTTCGTTGAAATTTTGAATTTCCAATTAAGCTGACACACGACAAAAAATAAATTTCATTGAGAACCGAATTTCGTTTTTGACTGATTATAAGTTTGAAGAAGAGGAAGAATATTTGTGTGCTATAATTATACGTGTTTTCTCTGTGGTTTTGTTGTTGTTTTCCCATACAATTATCGCTGCTAGTTATACATAACTAGAAGCAAGTGGCGAATAAAACGTGGCTATTGTTTCAAACAACTTTGCCATCAAATTAAGGATCATTCTTAAAACGAAATATAATTCTAAACATTATTTAAAAAATCGCATCAGTTTTTCCTGTTTTTTACAACCATGTGTTTGAGGGTTGCTGAGTTACTTTCGGCATTTCAATTGAATTTCGTTGTAAATAGAAAAACGTTTCTCCTATAGAAGTTGTGGGCGATTATATTTTTCAAGTTGCTTCAGGAATTGTGTCCAAATAAATTTCTCTAAGAAGAAATAAGAAAATGGTTAAGATAGGGAAGGCTATACCGCTTTTGAGTTTGGAGTTAATAGTTGCGTATACTATGTTTCAACTTCAAGGCGTTTGAGGGTCACCTAGAAGTTGCCCGATGGAGCTAAAGTTTTGCACAGCCCAGTTTTTTCTTGATTGGAACCAGATTAGTGCAAGGGCATTTTTACTTTTGAAAAATTATGTAAAGGTGGCCCTTACACCTTAATATATATGGGTCTTTCTTTGTCAACAAGAATAGATTTTCGTGTAGTTAAAGATGCCGATGGGCGTTTTTCTAAAAATGTAAATGGTGATGCCAATATGGCTGCATAAATTCATTAAGTTTGGAAATTTAAAACTATTTTCATGAACTAAAAGTTAATAAGTACTTAAATAATTCTGAAACTCTTCAACCAACTGTTTTTGAGGTCGCTGATTGCGAATTTGAAGAATGGTGGATCCAAAATGGAGAACAAATTTTTAAAAATAGATCGTTTTTCCTTGAAACCTCTTACTTGTGGTTTTTTTGGCGACGCTGAATCCGACCTTGTACTCAGATTTTTTCTATCAAGTTTGGGATTCCCGGTATGGGGAGCGAAACACATAATTTTGGAATGCGTGGAACCAATACACTATTTTTCATTTTACCTTATATATGTTTCATAGCTAAGAGAAAGTTGTTTTTCATGACAGGAAAATAAAATTACTTAGACAGCAATACTTCCCTTACCCACCCTTTTGGGAGTTATATGAAGCCTCTATTCGATATATGACTATACCGGATAAACGGACGCGAAACTTATCATTACGTTTTGGCAAAAAATGTTCCCCATCGAAAAGAAGTTGGGGTCAGCTAAGATCAATATTACCTAGATCCAACTTTTTTAAGAAATTAATCTTTGGAAATTTTTTTTTTTTTTTTGGAAAAAATAATAAACATTTTTCGGAAAAAGTATTCTCCATCAAAAAGTATTTGAAGTCACTGAAGGCCAAAACCACCTTAGTCTAACTTTTTCCTGGAAAATTAACATATTAAATACGAAATTTCTGTACTGTACTGTGAATATTTCTCGAGATATACCATATGAGTTATATGAAAGGTGCCACGCCCACTTCTCCAAACGACCTTATGAATAATCTTTTTTAAGCCTGTCGACAAAGCAAATATATTCAGAGAATATCAAGAAGATTGGCGAAGCCATTAAAAAGTTATTAAATAACATACAGACGCATCAACGATTTTATATATAAAGATTTGTAGTTATCTGATGCTTTCACATTGGAAGACTCAAAGAAATATTTCTGCCGCGATTTGTTGCCTTCAATGGCATTGCGGCATTCATCACACAAATGTAAGAAAAAATAGTTGTGAAAACAAATTTGGAAAGATTATCCAATCTGATTTTGATGATATTTAATTATTTTTTTTTTTATATATTTTGAAATAAATTTTGTTAGCTTTTTGTTAAATATCCAATAATTTCAAATACTTTTCATTTGTATTTTTAAAACTTCGTATTTGTTTGCAAATTGTCTATAAGACTTTGCTTTTCGACACCCTGTTTCTGCGTTCAGAAGATTGAGATATGTGCAAAGATCTCAATTTTCCCAGAATCATTTTTTCTTTCTATAATTTTTTTATTTTCTAGTACTTTTTTTAAGACCTATTTCATTAAAATGGTAAAAAACTTAATATTCACAAAGCAAATTCCGACGTTTTGATTTGTTTTAGTGGCATTTTCGAATTATTTTATTACAAACTTAAAAATATTTTGCAAAGAGTGAGATCGAAAAAATCTTAACATATATAAAATTCAATAATTTTTAAACGGTTGATCTTAGAGCTTTGATTTTTTTTTTATTTAATTGATAATATTTTACAAATTACAGAAAAATATAACTTTTATAGCTCTAACCACTATTTATGAACTCGTGGACCTTTTTTGGTAGAGATTTGATAGTTGTTTCAGACACTTTTTTTGGGACAGTTTGCCCATCTCCTTTTAAAATCTTTTGCGATATTTTGGGACACCTTTTTTGTGCTCTTTAAGTTTCTTTTCACAAGAGCCAAATATCTGTCGACTGGTCTTAGCTCCGGACAATTTGGAGGATTGGCTTCTCTTATTACAAAAACTATGTTATTACTTTGGTACCACTCCAGAGCCTTCTTGCCGTAGTGACATGATGCTAAATCGGGTCAAAAATATGTGGTTACATTGTGCTCTCTTATGAAAGGAAGAAGTCTTTTTTTCAAACATTCTTTGATGTATATTTTGGTATTTATAGAGCCCACTGTAACAAATGACTTGCTTCTTTTGCCGCAACTGCATATAGCTTGCCATACCAGGAATTTTTTAGGAAATTTTGTCTGCTTTTGGATTCTAAGTTCTTCATCGACATTTCCTCGAGAGTCCTATTATTGAAATAAAAAGACAGAAGATACATATAGGAAAGAGATGAAAGGTTAATTAATACGTTAATTAAAACTTTCCACTGAATATTTTTCTATAAATTGCAGAACAGACTTAAAACGTTTGAAGCCAGCAACAAAGAAATACTTTGCAGATGACCGAAAAGTTTCTTAACCCCAAAACCCCTCTGCGTTCGTGGTTTATTGAATGCAACAAATAAGTTGCAATTTCTTGTACTTGCTCATATACATATATATGTATAAATTTAACACAAGCATATGTACATGTATGTATGTATGAATATTTATATACTATGTATTTTTTTATTTAAATTATTATTTTATATTGATTATATTGCGGCAAAAGTTCACAAATAATAAAGTTTATACTATAAATATTATAATGATATACGAATAATGCGTCAAAATGTAGCTAAATATTTATAGACATACATACGTATTTACATATGTATGTATGTTTGTATATCATCAAGTCACATGATTACACAAAACGTTTTTTTTTTTTCGATTTTATTATTATTTTTTGCTTCTTTTCTTGTCTCTACAAAGATTTGACTAATACTTACGTCAATAGCATTATAAAAGTATAAGCAAAATGATAGAGAAATATAAACAATTTGAAAAATATGGTATTCTTTGAATTCATAAATTCATAATAAAAATTAAACTAATTTAGTATTTTTCTAGTACCCATATAAACTAAATAATTTATTCATTTTTAGTTTTCTCAGAAGAGAATTTCTTTGGACTCTAAATTTTATGTAGGATCTTTGTAAAAAGGTTATGCAATGGCATCCCTGTAAAAAATGCCACTAGTTTCAAATTAATGATTTCAATTTTGGAATTATTTTTCAGTCGCCTCTGCTATGTGCGCGCTGGTGCAAGTTGATGAGATCAAGTGCAGTTAGGTCCTCCAGTACCTGATATTTCCAATGAAGATTCGACTGTCCTCTTCAACGCGTTCCACCACCGTTGCTCAAATAGAATGCGTTCCTAGCTGGAGCGTTTCCTTTCATTCGCTCAACATGGCCTAAGCAACGAAGCTGCAGGATTTTTATACGTTAATGTCGGCATGTAGTTCATACAGCATATGGTTATATCTTATTCGTTACATACATTGGACCACAGATATTGCGGAATATCTTCCTCTCGAACGCACACATTTATGGTCAATCTCCACGTCTTAGCGCCATACATTAGGACGGGAAGGATGAGAGACTTATAGAGCGTGATTTTTGTCCCTCGAGAGAGAGCACCTATTGGCAAGAGTTAATCTAAATTTTTCAAATCACAAGTGACTTCAAAACCTCAAGTGACTTCAAGAGGTTTCCAATGACTCCAATTGACTTCAAATTCCAATTGAGTCCAAGTGACTGTATATGACTTCAAGCGACTTTAAAGCATTCATGATTTTGAAGTTATGACTTCAAAAAAAGATTTCATTCCCTTGGCTCCAAAAAAGACTTCTAAATGAATAACCAATCGACGACTCCAAAAAAGACTTCTAACTGCATTTTTTATTCTAGAGTCAAATATGTTATTCAATAACTGCAATTAAAAATTATTCACTTGTGACTTTTACACTCAATTGATTGCATTATTTTACAGCTCTGCTGGTCGAAGATAAAGCGCTCGTAATTCATAATAAAAAAGTACGAAATAATGAATAATAGCATGTGCTAAGTTTAGACCCTTCAGTAATAAAGGGTGTTTTTTTTAAAGTGTGGTTTTCAATCTGGCAATACTTTTTTCGGAGTTGGTATTTTTGACAGCTGTCACTTGATTTATGCTTAGTTTGGTTTGTCATTTTATAATGAATAGACTTAATCCTGAACAACGTTTGCAAATCGTGCAAACTTATTACCAAAATAAAGGTTCGGTTCGCGCAACGCATCGCGCGCTGCGTCCAATATTCGGTCGACATAATCACCCAGCAGAGTCGGTAATTCGAGCAACTATGGATCGGTTTCGCACCACGTTTTCTCTAGTGAATAATACGCACCCTCAGATACGCCGTACAGTGCGCACCGAAGAAGCTATTGCCGCTGTGAAGCAGAGTATCGAAGAAGACCCGAATGAGTCCATTCGCCATCGCGCGCAACAATTGGAGCTGTGCCCATCCACTTTATGGAAGATTTTGCGGAAGAATCTTTGTTTTGCGGGCTTACAAAATCCAACTCGCGCAAGAATTGAAGCCGAACGACCATCAAGCGCGTCGCACGTTCGGTGAATGGGCCCAAAACGAGGTGGCCACCGATCCCGATTTTCACAAGAAAATTTTGTTCAGCGTTGAAGCTCACTTTTGGTTGAATGGGTACGTTAATAAGCAAAATTGTCGCATTTGGAGTGATGATAATCCACAAGCCATTGTTGAGACGCCGTTAAATCCTCAAAAAGTCACTGTTTGGTGTGCTCTATAGGCAGAGGTCCATATTTCTTCAAAGATGAAGCCGGTCATAATGTTACAGTCAATGGGGAATGCTATAGAGCCATGAATAATGACTTTTTCGTTACTGAATTGGAGGATGTTGATGTGGACGACCTTTGGTTCGGACAAGACGACGCTACATGCCATACAGCCAACGAAACAATCAATTTATTGACGCCTTGGAAGAGAATATTCGGCGCGTTATTACTGACATACGGCAAAAATCACTGCAAAAAGTGGTCGAAAATTGGGCCTTTTGGCTGGAATTTATTCGATCTAGCCGCGACGGCCACTTGCCCGAAATCATTTTTAAAACATAATGGCAAACCCTTATCTTTATAATAAAGCTAAATTCTTGGCCATAACATTAAATTATATGCGTTTGATTTCTTCTTTAAAACCACACTTCTAAAAAAGCACCCTGTTTATATTACCAATCATTATCATTATATAATATATATATATTAGAGTGGGTCAAATTTTTGGTCGATATCTGGTACCCCTAGCTGTGTTCTATGGATCATTTTAAGCAGCTTTTCCAATGAAAGTATAGTTCTATTTTGAATTCCGAGCCCCCCAATTTTTGAAAATAGGTATTTTCTCAACATTTCCAAGATTCGACTTGGACACAGCATTAAAAAAACTAAAAACAGCATTACAATATTTTGCTATGAGGGTTTTTTGGTACGAGAAAACCAAATTTGACATTGATTTGCCGATAAAATTATGTTTTGATACTCAATTTGAACAAAAAAGGCTTAAAATGTACAAAACAGGCAAAAAATCGGATTATTTGTATGGGAAGCACCTTTATTTTTAATCGTAATGACTTGAAATTTCGCACAAATTTTTTTTTTTAAAAAAAAAAAAAGATTCTGAAAGTTACAGTGCAATATAATAAAAAATGAGGGTACCTCCCATACAAAATTTTAGATTTTTGGCCTGTTTTTGGCATTATGTATGGAAAATATGTTTATTTTCCATCGTAATGACTTCAAACTTGCTGAGATTGCAAAGTTAAGTCAAAAAATAAAATTCACAAGTTCTCGTCATGATATTGCAACTACTACTGTAGATTTCAGATAGAAAACGGATATTTAGATATTTTTCTATCTACTTGCTAAATGAACAAAGCATATTTTTTCCATTTCAATTTCAACATTAAAGATAAAATTTCACTGCCATTTCTTTCTAATGTCACTGCCATAACTTCTTCTCGGTTCTGTTCTAAAACTTGTTTGGACACGCTAGCTAGCAATTGAACATGTTTTTCCGTTGCTTGTATGTGTAACGGCATTTTCGGATCAAGTAGCGGTCGATCATGATTTTCTAGATATTGTTCTGGATGTTCATAAGGAATGCTTAGAGTAAATGGTGGTTCGAATATGAGTGAATTATCATTCATATCAATCATATTCGTAAAATCCGTGCAATTGAAGTTCACGATAAGTTTTTTATAAGCTCTCAGTTGCATCGGATTATCTCAGCAAGCTTGAACTCATTACGATGGAAAATAAACATATTTTCCATACAAAATTTTAAGTTTTTGGCCAAAAATCGAAAATTTTGTATGGCAGGTACCTTTATTTTTTTTTATATTGCACTGTAACTTTTAGAATCTTTTTTTTTTTTGTAAAAAAAAAATTATGTATGAAATTTCAAGTCATTACGATTAAAAATAAAGGTACTTCCCATACAAATAATCCGATTTTTTGCCAGTTTTGTACATTTTAAGCCTTTTTTGTTCAAATTGAGTATCAAAACATAATTTTATCGGCAAATCAATGTCAGATTCGGTTTTCTCGTACCAAAAAACCCTCATAGCAAAATATTGTAATGCTGTTTCTAGTTTTTTTAATGCTGTGTCCAAGTCGAATCTTGGAAATGTTGAGAAAATACCTATTTTCAAAAATTGGGGGCTCGGAATTCAAATTAGAATTATACTTTCATTGGAAAAGTTGCTTAAAATGATCCATAGAACACAACTAGGGGGTACCAAACATCAACTTTTTTTGACCCATACAATTTGACACACCCTAATATATATATAATGTTAAGTCGATAGAATTAAAAAAAACCAACTCAACAAGATTTTAGTGGTTAAAAAATAGCATTAGCATTAGACCAATTCTAATGATAATCCGTTAGCATTACCATTAGAGAAATCAATTTTAATGATTAAAAACAAGCATTTGAATATTAAAACTTTATTTTAAGCATTAGCAGCAGAATAGCTAACTAGCATGAGAAATTTTTGCGAACGAAATAGCTCTTATAAATGCCATATTCATGGTAAACACCACTAAAATTATTGGGTAGTCCACAATCTGTGACTTTGCCAGCAGAGACATGGCCACATATAGCAAGGGAGATGATAAAACGTTGATATTTTTCAAAGTCTACGTAGTGCTATGCATAACTTTAGAGTAAATAAAACGAAAAACTCATTACATTAGGTATACAAATTTATTTATTCATTTACATTTATTTGCATTATGTGTAAAGTGAAGATTAAAATAAAAATATAAATAAATATAAAATGGAAAATTCCATGAGGCATTCTTATAAATAAATACAACATTTCACATGCTCACACACACACATAAACAATCACAACTTAAAAATGCGAAAATGGAAATTTTCATATTAACGAATTATTTCAGCTATGTAGAAACAAATAAACATGAAAACATATATACAAGTATATAAAGTATTATGTAGGTATTTTTACTATATACAAATCGATTGGCCTTAGCAACAAAAACAACTGAAATACAAAAGCTACAACGAATAATTACTCAAAAGTCGCGACAAACAAAACGTCAGGCAAATTTTATATACAGCAAAAATAATAACAAACAAAATTTCAATAAAATATTCGTATCACATTTTCAGTTTACACCCAAAGTTCATGGGATACAAACGTCGCCGTTGTTAGCGTCGTTATCTTCGCATGTCAGTCAGTCATATTCATTTACTCATTCATTCATGGATACATTTTTATTATTTATACAAAAAGCTTAAAAACAGCTTGATCAAAATTAAATGCTCATAAATACCTAACAAAAAGGAACAAATTAACTAAAAAAAAGAGCATACAATCAAGTTATATTCACTAAAGATATATACATTGTTATCATTTCTACTAAAACAAGTTTTGTATATAAACGTGTTAGCAAAAAAAGCAAAATTTATATGCTACTAGGTGCTTATTAAATTAAATACATTTCAATTAAGTGCTCAGCGGCATTGCCTAGTAGTAGATGCTCTAATGCCGTTGCCGCGCCTCCAACGTACGTTGAATGACTGTCAAACTATGCCACAATGTGATTTCAATGATGGCATAGGAAATCACACACACACACATACACATACACATACATACTCATACATACATATATAACGTTTATTTCTATTTCAAGAGAGCAGAGAATAAAAAGTAGAGAGAACACACTGAAAAAGTTTGAAATGTTTTTGTTGCTAATTACTATTTCTACTAGAATTTCTCTACTACTCTCTTTGGGCGTTCATGTCGTATGAGTGATATATGCAATTGTCTTACAAATTTTTTTTTATACATTTTCAAAGAATTTACTTCTGATTTTAAAACTGTAAAATATTTAAAGAATTTATTTATCTTGTAATATTTTTAATTTTGCTATCTATGCATAAGATATTCTTGAGATACTTACATGCATATGTATTAGGGCGGATCGATTTGTATGGACGATTTTTAACATTATATCTGCCGTCAATTTTCTGAAAGGTATTGAAAATGAAAAAACATATATACATATTTTTAAATTTGGATATAATTTTCGCTTTCCCGATGGCGTTTGAAAATTTAAAATTACGATTTAAAAAAACTAATATACTATGAATTAACTAATTGCAAATTTGTTATAATGTATTTATTTGTTTTGATAGATTTAACTGTCGTCAGTATTTTTATTGCAGAATAAAATATTGAAGTAGAAAAAGCGAAGCGCTCTATAAAGAAAAGAAAAAAAAAAAAAAAACTTATTGGGAGTATGAATGTATAAACTCATAATTGTGACTAACTTCAAATCTATCATACGCGCCATTTTTTTGACATTGACAGCTATTCTATCTCGAAGAGCACCAAAAATACTATAAGAATTGATCTGTCAAATAATTTTCATAATTTTACAAAAGTGTTTACTATAGCTGAAAATGTCGAATTTCGTGCCAACAAAACAACATTTGCGGGAAGTTTTAATTTGCTTCTTCCATTTAAAGAAAAACGCAACTGAAGCACATCGTTTACTCACTGAAGCTTATCCTGACTGTGCTATAGACGTTAGAATGTGTCAGGTGTGGTATGCCCGTTTCAAAAGTGGTGATTTTGATGTTGAAGACAGGGAACGTTCAGACGGCCCGAAAAAGTTCGAAGATGAAGAACTGAGGGCATTACTCGAAGAAGATTCATGTCAAACGCAACAAGAACTTGCAGAATCTTTAGGAGTTGATCAATCAACCATTTTTAAACGATTAAAAGCAAGAAAATTGGGTGCCGTACGAATTGAAGCCAGTGGCAGACCATCGACATCAAAAACCGACGAAAACGTTGATAAAGTAAAAGAAATTTTGATCAATAACCGCAAATTAACCATTTGAGCGTTATGAGGCGTTTGTGTGAAGCAATTCGCTGAAAGAAACCAGAATTGTGGGCAGAAAACTCGTGGATTTTGCACCATGATAACGCACCGTCGCACAGTGCCATCATTATTCGTAATTTGTTGACGAAAAATACAACAAACACCATCCAACAGCCACCGAATTCACCTGATTTGGCTCCCTTCTTTCTGTTCAATCGAGTTAAAAAATCATTACGGGGAACGCGTTTCAGCAGCCGAGAGGAAGTAATGGAAAAATCGAAGCAAGCACTGATGGACATACCGAAAACCGAATATAAAAAATGTTTCGAAAATTGGATCAAGCGCTGGCATAAGTGTGTTGCAGTCGATGGGGATTACTTTGAAGGGGACAATATTGATTTAGATGAATAAACTTGTAGTTTTAATTTTCTGAATAAATTCCGGGAACTTTTTGATCAAGGTGGTTACTATACATATGAAAAATGCTTTCCAGCGTTTTTTTGCGATTCACATGTCTGCTAGAAAAAAATCTGCATCAAAAAATATGGGATACAAATCGATGAAAAAAATCACAGTTATAGCAATTTTCTCGTTTTACTTGCATAGGGAATGCCCTCTAGCGTTAACTTTTGCAACTAATATACATTTCAAATCATTTATAAAAAATAAACTATTACCAATATTAAACAATCCTTAAGTAGTACGATGAAATTAAATTGAAGCTGAATTGAATTCGTGAAGAAAAATCAAAATACAGAGCTTCTGATATTTCATTTGCATGTAAGATGCCCTCTATGGGTGGTTTTAGTAATCTTTATATAAGTATGTATGCCGTATCTTTTGCAGCAAATAAAACTATGCCCATATAGCGATTTTAATATTTTAAGTGTTATAGAGCGCCGCCTTTGCATCTCTGGAGTCGCTAGTGTGAATATTTATTATATCTGCTTACTAATTCTTTTCAAATCACTACAAAATTTTCCTACAATAAATTCAATTTAAATTAATTTCTATACACATGGCAACTCTGATGCGACTGTACAAGTATTTCATACTCGTATCTGTAGATATACTGTATAGCAGCAGCATTGAACATATGGTTTAAAATTATCGCTAAAAAAAAATTGCTTTACTGTCAAAGCAGCAACAAACGAATGAACCCTAACAATGTGAGCAACTGACTGAGTGAGTGAGCGAGTGAGCTAGTGAGCAAGTGAGTGAGTGAGTGAGAGTAGGTTATAAAAAACCAAATGTTCTTGCTTCGCTTTGAACATTTGCTGTGCGCCTTGTACAAATCAAAAAAATAGAGTGAGTAGGTGAGCACTCAAAATCGATTTTTATTATTATAAAAAAGTGCAAAAATAATAAATATTAAAGAAAACGAATTTAACCATCACTATATTACTAAAATTAGTTATGAATAATAAAGATGCGTCGAAATTTTCAATTTCAAATATATCTAATCATTTATAAACATTTAATTTCAAAATTAAGCAATCACGTGTGTTTTTTTGTTTTTTTTTTTTTTAATATTTAAAAATAAATTAAATACATTTGCTAAAATTATTTAATAAGATTAAATTGAATATATAAATACCACTTAATGGCAACACTTTTACACAAACCAGAAACACACACACACACATTAACACACAATAATCGATTTTGCTGTGCCGCCGACATACATACTTAAACATTTTGACAGCTCTGCTCAGCACTCAGCTGTTTTGACGACACTGACAGTTGTTTGCTATGCGCTGTGATTATCTCACCGAAATATGTTAAAAATATTTGTATGTATATTTTACGCTCTCATGCTTGCACGTATAATAAACTGAATGTTGTTGTTGCCATTGTATCTACATATATATTTATTTACATTGAGTAATTTAAGTCTCTTTAAATCTATTTCAACTCTGTTATCTTGATACATAATCGTGTTCGTTCATTCGGCACGCCTCTCAGCAGCACCACCAGCAATAGAAGCAGCACCTCTCTGCACACCGGCTTTTACCGGCGCGAATACAACAACAAAAATAAAATACATTTATTAACATAAGTTAATTCTCTTGATTTTTCCGCTCAAATGGGCTTTGTGTGTGTGTGTGTGTGTGTGCTTGCATCTGTGAGCTTCCTTTATTGTATTCTTCTTAGAGCGTGAGCATGATTGCTCTCTTTCTCTTTCTGAACAACAACATTCCAAAAATTATTTTTCCTATATCAGTCGCGTGAGAGAACAGCAGCAAAAAAGGGGAGCAACTATTTTTTTTTTTATAAATTGGAGCTTTCTTTAATATAGTCGTAGGTCATACTCGTGTTTGCTGCTTCGTTGTTTCGTATCGATGCAGTTTTTTTTCAGTTTTTGTTTTTATACTACTTACTCTCTGCTCTGTTCGTTTTATTCTCGTGTTCGTAATTGTTAAGGTGTTTTTGCTGTTGTTGTTTCGTTTGTTCGGTCACACATTGAAGTTTAATGTTTGATAACAACATGCAGTTGTGGGCATAAAAATAAACGCAGGGTTAAGTTCGATTGTATTTCCTCCTCTCTTTTCCTTTTTGGGGTATTTAAGTCCATCCATTTTTGACAAAAATTAATTATGAATGCAATCTACTATGAGCTTTTTTTCTATGAAGAGTTTCCAAAAGAAATCCTTCAAAATTTCATCATGTCAGGCCTTTTACATCTGCAAAAATCTACGATATGAGGGATCTATCACCTCATATTTCTCCAATACATCATGACTGTTTTCAAAATTTTCTATTAATAAAAAAAATTTATATAATCTTGTAATTAAAGAAATTTAAATGGCATTACCTAAACAAATATTGAAATAAAGCCTTTTTATATTTTTGACATATTCAATAAAAATTTCGTAAAAAAAATTAGTTTGTTTCAATTGAAATCGCATATTTAATATTTCATAAATGTACGTACGATTTCCATATTTTGTTGATTTTGAAAGTGGTGTAATTCCATCTGAGGTTATCAAAAGTATACATTTTTTAAACCAAAACGATTTCATTATAAACCTAAATAAATTTAATATTTAAAAAATATAAAATGACCGTATTAACATATACCAATATTTTTCAAACCATTTAAATACAACCCTTTAATATCTCTATATAAAATAAAATGGACTTGCACCACTTGCAAAGAAAACGACTATCCAGTTTTAAGATATGATATGGATGATTAAAACCTTCAATCATAGTTGTTATAATTTTTAAGCCCGTCACTGTAGTTATATTGTTGTTGTATGCACTTCTATCATTTGTTGTGGTTGCAAGTTTGATGGTGATTGCTGTTTTAGTAGTTTTTGAATATTTCATTGAATTTTTAGAACTTCTCCTGGGAGTAAATAAAGACAAATTGTATTTTACTTAAATAGGTATAAATACATATAAATATATGTGTAGAATAAAGCACTGTTGCCAGATTATGGTAAATTTACCAAAAAGCGTTAATTTTGACCCATTTTTTAGAAAGTGGTAAAAACATAATTTAAAGAGAAATTGTAAAATTTGTACAAAGAATCATTCTTTATATTCCGATTGCAAATTATTGAACAGTCTAAAGCAAACCAAAATCTATCGACTTATTAGAATTATTCCACATCTTTAATGAATAACGGTTTATACATTTCATAAATTCTCTCCAAAAATTTGTGTAATTGTTTTGGCAGAGCAGAACAAGCAAAACCTTATAACTCTGATTTGCCCGTCTCTTTTATATTCGGATAAATAGGACGTTTTTCTTTAATAGAACTAAGCACACGTTTAAAAATTTACTTAACATTGACTTAAAAGTGTTTTTATTTAAAGTAAAAAGAAAATTATGGCCAGTTTGCCTAATAAACAAGTATTTTCGGCATCAAAGTGTCTTTTTTTTTGTGAGTAAAAATAAATTTATGGCCAGTTTGTAAAATCAAGGATAGCAAAAGTTGCCGATGACAGGACGAAAGCATTTGCAAGGTTTGTAAAGTTCGCTTCAATTGTGGAAGCAGCGGGGTTTTTCCACGCCTTTAGGGTAAAAAATTAAATGAGTCCCTTCTGCACTCGTCACTTAATGTGATAACATACTTTACGCAATGTTTACTTTCTTATAAAAGTTTTCATTTTTATGTTCCAAAAAGTGCAACCATTGGTTTTAATTTATTCATTTTCTCTTTTCAAAGCACTTTCTTCGCTTTTTGCACCCCTACATCGCCCAATGTTGACTAAAACTAAAAATAAACTATGCAATAAAACAATACAATAAATATAAATAATTTTGGATATGTTCCACTATTCCATTGATATGTAAATATATTTCACAACCCTTTTGGTTGTACAAATTATGTGTTGCATACTTTTGGGCTTAAAGTGCATGTTAAATAACACATATATTAAAATTGACTTCAAATCCCAATTGACTCTAAGAGACTCCAAGTGACTCCAATTGACTTCAAATCCCCAATTGACTCCAAAAGACTCCAATTGACTTCAAGTTCCTAATTGACTCCAAAAGAATTCAACTGACTCCAATTGACTTCAGAATCCCAATTTCCTCCAAATGACTCCAAGTGACTCCAATTGGCTGCAAATTGCAATTGACTCCAAACGATTGCATTTGAGTTCAAGGTTACTCAAGAGACTCCAAGTGACTTCAAGTGACTCCAAGTGGCTCAAAGTGACTTCAAAGCGGTCATGATTTTGGAATCCTAAGATTTGCAGTCTCATGATTTCAAAAAAAGACTGCATTCTTCCCTTGACTCTAAAAAAGATTTTTCTAAATGAATAACCAATCGGCGACTCCAAGAAAGACTTCCAAATGCATTTTTTATTCTGGAGTCAAATACGTTATTCAGTAACTGCAGTCATGCATTGTCGGTTATTAACTGTGACTTCAAGGTATTGCAATTAAATTGATTGCATTTTTTTACAGGTCTGATTTTCAGTCACTCAATAATAATATCGAACTGCAGTCGAACTTCCCTGTAGTGAACTTCAATAAAATGAAGCACTCCCTATTATGAATTGATTTCAAGTATACAGCTTTTTCGTTCTAATGAATTTCCATACAGTGAATTTTTTTCTACAATGAACAAATCTTGCAGCTGGAAATTTATCTCTCATGCGTTTTTGTCTCCATATAATTAATTTTTTCAAATAATTTTCTGTTACGTGTACCGTGAAAAAATAGAACATAATTAGGGTATCCCCAAAAATTGAAAATAAAAACAGAAAAAAAGAAGAAAGTCCCATCACTTACAATTTTGTCAGCAAGTTGCCTGTGTTCAGTGAACAAAGTGAAAATGCCGCTGAAGAAGAATTGGCAAATGCTAATAAGGTGTAACCTACATTTGGACGAATTTCTTCATCAATTGCCGTATAGCAAATCTTTTTCGTTTTCTCGGATTGTTGTAAAAACTTCATAATAAAAATTTTATATGAAATCTATGGTAATGTTGATGAAATTCAGGAGTGGTAAATTTTATCAAAAAGTGTTAATTTTTTTTATATAAAGGGAGATATTTCAGAAAATTGGTCTGGCAACACTGAAGTGTAATATATTTATGTGTATAAGTGTGAATATTTTATTACTCATTTTCTACTCTTTTGTTGTATTTTACGGTTGTAATTTCTCTCTTCCTCTATTGTTCTCTCATTTACTCTCTTTGATATGGTGTTACAAATTGTTGTTATAAAGTGCCTCCATTGTTGTTGTTGTGGTTAATTTGATTATTTTATGGGTTTATGAGGTTAGTTTTAACACTGTGTTAATTTATAGTCTAATTGATTTATTTATGAAGTTGTATTTATTTTTTTATTTATTTTTTATTACAAAATTTTAAATTTTTTATGTTATCATAAAAGTAAAAAATTTTAAATTTGTTACTGAAATCATTAACCATTGACAGACAAGAAGAGAGGAAGTTTTTAATGAAATTTAATTGTAATTATTATCGTGGATATTAGTAGTTTGTGAATACCTGTTACCTTGCGGTAGAAAAATAAGTTATGCCATTGAATTTCTATATTTGCTCAGACAATTTGGTAGATATAAGTATTTTTTACTTAATTTTAACAAATTTTCTTGACTTGTGTGCTCGTATAAATTGTAACCTAAAACTAAATATCTATTACCAAAACTCCCCTTGACTGTGCAACTTTGCAGTTTGGCTCTTCGTAAAAATTTTCATCAAATACATACACATACACATACACGCAGTGATGCACCGCCATACTGCAAACACATGCACACGTACGTACTCTCACACGCAACCCTTTTTGTTTGCACCTTCACGTCAATTCGCCTTGGCCATGCTCGCTAACGTTTTCAGTTTGCTTGATTTATATCTTGTCTATGTTTGGCGTGTGTTGTGTAGTAACCCAAAATGCTACTATTGCTACTACTACCAAAATCAAAAGGGAAAAAAACGAACAGAAACAAAAGAAAAAACAAAAAGAAACTAAGAGAGCAACGTCGCGCATGTACATGCTTCTCATATTATTGCCAAATTGAGCTTTTCGCAAAAAAAACAAGAATAGCTACAAACAACAAGAAAGAACAGAAAAAAACATCGTGATACCAAAAATAAAAAAAAACAAAAAAATTTATAATTTTCGCTACGTTCTTCTCGGAAATGAAAATCTTCTCCATGCATATGTATCAACTCTTATGGTTGTTGTTGTTGCTGCTGCTACTGGTTGCCAACTCAACGAAACTGAGCCTTTCTAAATATGTGCGAGTATGATTGCATGTACCCACCAGCAGCAACAACAAGCAACTTGCCAACAACTCTCGTATGCATCGTCGTTGTCTCGTCGTGGTCCCCAGTTGAAATTAATGTTGGTTTTTTTTTTGCATCGTGTTACGCTGCGCTTATTCATTTTCCGCATGCATTTTGTTTTTGCAGCAACCAGCATCTTTAAAGAGAATCACGTAAATATGCAAGATACACAACAACAAATACACATGCTCATATACATACATATAAAGAGACTGCAAATTGACCAAAAGTTGCGACTGCGAAGTTTGTGTGTTCCTGTTGTTAACTGATGATAGTAGTCGTTTTCGTCGTATTTTGTCATCAGCGTCCTCGTCGTCGTCGTCGTCGCCTTTTTCTCCACTGCAGCCAACAACAGCGGCTCATAATGCGTGTGCTCCCAAAAACCAAAAACAATATGAACCCGATTACTGTAAACCCGAACAACATGCACTGGAGAACCTCAACTTTATCCTAGTCTCACTGGGCTAACACACGATGTTGAAGGCGACGAAAAAGTATCAATTCAAGCACACACACTTTTAAGTACACTTGCGTTTACACTCAACGCAAACAATTGACTAAAGGCGAGTTCACTTCGAGGGTTTGGACTCTTAGGTTGCTTTTTGAGTTCCTTCATTTTTCCCGCAACTTTAAATTTTTCAGAATAATGCAGGCAACAGTTTTTATACTTTTAGCAAATTTTTTATGTTTCCAGAAAGTGAAAATCAATTTGCATCCTGACCTTTTTCGTATATTTACGTCATAATATGCGAGTAAAGAATGATACGAAATTTCACACCTACAAGGCGCATTTCCTTAAAAAAAAAAAACTCAGTCGTTAATTATGCATGTGTGGGGTGGCTGATTTATATCCATTACCTCCTCTTTGAATATCTAAATCTTCAGATTTATGGATTTCGTTTCTGAAGACACAGACTGCTTAGAGAATTGCAAGATTCACCAATTAGAAAGAACTAGTTCTTTGTCACTTCCAAATACTTTCAACTAAATTCTCGCAGACAATTGTGCACCAAAGGCAATACTCCTGCTCTTTTTTAACCCTTTCAGGACCATGAAACCAGAGTTGGTAGTGCAAAATCGAAGCCAAATTCGTTTACTCTGACCCTCTTCATTTTTTGTTACAATTTTCCATCAAAACAGAAGTTGTACATTCCTGAAGGCCTGAGCTCTCAACAGGAATTTTTTGTGAATATTTTTTGTACATTTTTATTAGATATTTTTTTAAGGATAGGCAAAGTCTTTTACTATTAATCCTTCATTTAACTCTTTCTTGGCCGGTAAGAAAGAAACGATAGAGTAAACCCGCTGACTCTCATTTCATGGTAAAAAGTTTCTTAAAATGTTTTCATTGAGGACCGGTAACCCATAGCGAAACTTAATTTTCAAAGAAAGTAAACAAAAATTTTTAAAAATAGGAAATCGTGTTTTAGTAACTAGTTTTTTCCATAACAAATAACGTCAAAATTGGGAACGATCAAAAGTAAAAAAAAGTTTTTTTTTTTGGTTTAGGTCACTCTGGTGTTTTCAATTAGATACAAATTTCAAGAATATTCTTCTTTATTTTAGGATTGTATCCTGTGATTACAACAATTTTTACAAAATATATATTTAACAAATATAACAAATCAGAGAAAAAATAAGATATTATGTTTCTGTAGAGCTGGATGTCCAGCATTCCAGCCATATTTTAAGTGGTCCACCTGAGGGTCTTGCAGCGGCTGGTTTTCCCACCATAGCAATTTTCGCCAGTCGGTGATCGCCCATTCTCAGCACCTGCCGGTTCCACTCTTTTCGCTTTGTCCTGCTCCACTTAGTAATATCTTGTACGTCGCATATCTGCCGAATTTCCTCATTGCGCATCAGGTCCCAACCCTGCAATCGAGCACAGTGTTTGCATTTCGGTTTTGGTTACTGCTTGTTCCGTAGCTTTTGTGTCAGCCCTCGTTTCAGTTGCATATGTCAGTATAGGCCTAACACATGTCTTATATATGCGCACTTTTCCTTTAATGCTGAGGTGCTTATTTCGCTATATAACATCTCTCAAACAGCCTACAATGCGTGCTGCTTTGTTTCTTTGTGTGATAACTTCGGTCGTTAGGCCTTTGGAAGATGTAATTTTTACGCCGAGGTAGTAGAATTCCATGACCTGCTCTATGCTCTCTCTGTATACCGCTAGATTGCATCTTAGAGGTTGTCTTGAGATGGTAAGTCACTTTATTTTTGTGGCGCATATTTTCATATTGAATCTTTAGAATGATTTTTCAAAAGCGAATTAAAGTCTTTGTAAGCCATCTTCATTATCAGAAAGCGTCGTCGGCATAACAGACTAGTTTTATTTCTGTGTTTAACTTGTACATTTTTATGCTACTAGGATCAGTGTGTGGTTGGAAACATGATGCACTTTTATTTCAACTTGATTCAATCAAAACTATTTTCAATTAAATCTTAGACTTCGACTGCTTTTCTTTTAGGCTTACGCCAATCTTCAGAATTCGGTAGCATTTCAGGACTCGTGTTTACGAAAATAATTCATATCTGAGACGCTGAGAAGAAAAGTGGTATAACTTCAACGTTCAGAAAAAAGTGGAATAATTTTACTTAAGAGCAAAAGCAAAACGAAATACGTTCAGAGCAAAAGTGAAACGAAATATGTTCGGAGCGAAAACGGAATAAAAAACTATGCTGTTCTTGCTCTGAAAGAATTGTTATACCATTTTTGTTCTTACTTTTAAGGCGTTTCGTTTTCACTCTAAACCGTATTACTTATGCCATTCTTGCACTGACACTCTAAATTATTTCACTTTTGCTCTTATATAAATTTTAGCCCGCTTTTCCGCTCAGCCTGTCATTTATCATTCGAAAATGATATAAATATCGTCCTCATTTGAGATGCTGAGAGGAAAAGTTGTATAACTTCTAACTTCAGAAAAAAATGGAATAATTTTACTTAAGAGCAAAAGCAACACGAAATATGTTCAAAGCAAAAGTGAAACGAAATATGTTCGGAGCGAAACAACATAATCTTTGTGAATTTAGACCTCAGTCTTCAGGTTTCTACTATAATTCAAGTTTGAATAAAAAATCAGAATTGCTGTTCTTTTTCTATTACTTTAAATTACACCTTCGCCTTTTCTTAGTTGTAGTTTATATTATTATATAATTTCAATTAAATCTTTTATTTTCAGAATAAATGTAATACTCATACTGGCCTTAATTTAGACTTCAAGTTTTCAAGACTTCTACTAATCTGAATTAAATTCTTACTCTTTCAGAATTGGGTGAATTTCAACCAAATCTTCAATACTCTTGCAACTATTCTATTATTCTCTATTTTATATCTGCAGAAAAGTAAAACATCCTTTCTACTAACTAAATCTTTGGGTTTCTAGGACTCGTGTATGCATGATGGCAATACTAATGCTCGATTTCTATTTCAACTATCATCAAAATGTTTAGGTTGCCGGGAGCTAGATTGTCTAAGTGTAAACTATTCTTCCCGAATATGCTAGTTTCAACTAAAACCAGAACACATCTCTTCGTAAAGGTCTCATATCTGGATATATGCAAGGTTTCTGTGTATTTCCATTCTACATGTTTGCAATATCCGCACCTGAAAGCATTATTCAGCTATCATCTAAATGTTTAGTTTACCAGGAGCCGTGACTAGGAGAAGAAAGGCTAAGCTATTGTTATAATTTAAATTCAAAGTGTTTTCAGGGCACTTGTCCAAATGAAAATTAAAGCTTCTCTTATATATTTTCTACTATTGTAATACTTACAAAACTCGTAGTACTCGTGCTGTCATAAACATGATTCGAGAACAGAGCAAGGTACAACACTAAAATCCAGATATTCTTCTAAGCCAAGGCGAATTACTTCAAGCATTTTCGACTCCGATAGGCAAACCGTAATTTGTGGAATGTCTAAAGACAAAAAAAAAAAGCACCATATTCCCTGGACATAGATGAGATAGCCGAACCTTTGGCAAGGAAGGCAACAGACAAAAATCACATTAGTACTGGTCTCATTCTAGCTATATAGAACTATAAAAATCATCTTACTGAACTCAAAAAGCAGGAACAAATCGGCAGCTTTAATCCAAAAAAAGATATAAAAATAATTTCAGGGGGCTTTAAAATGGGAGAAAACCTAGGACAAGGCGGCCACCGTTCTTTTTTTCGAAAAGAAAATGAGATGCCGAAGCATATACTCCCTCGTAACTTTGCAATATATATAATATTGGGATATCATATTCATTAAAAAAAATGTTCTTTAGGAAATGAAAATTTTAGGACTTTTTTTTTGCATGTAAATTCCATACGAATTTTTTATTTTGTTGTATCAAATTCGTTCTGCTAGCTACGGCACTACTGCTACCGATGGATGAAATCTTGAATACAGCATGTTTTATACGCATTATTTAGTAGTAGATGCCGTTAGTTGTTCGGCATCATGGCCACCATGAACAACGAGTATTCAATTGGAGTTTTAAACGACGATGATGTTGTCTAGACCAGAGTAGTAGCCAAAGCATATTCTATGTTAAAACACTAAGCAATAAATTCATTCCAATGTCTGTCTGTTTTTGGCTACTTCACAAAGACGGGCATGCATAGAAATTGATTGACAACTGGTATATAGTTTCGGTTACAACTACGAAGATATTCGCTTTGAACAAATTCGCTCAATTTGCAAACGCGTTTTTGTTTTTTTTGCTTTGCCTCTTGTATGTGATTCGCCTGCAGGCGTGCAACCCCGAACCATATCAAACCAAAACTAAAGTCAGTCACAGTTAAACTTAGGCAAAATAGTTAGTGCTCTCTTGGGTTGTTTGGCTGAGTGCTTGGTTTGCCTCGACTGTCGTGGCTGTCTGTCCCTGCCTAATAAAAATTTGTATCTCTGGTTAGATGATTCGCTTTGCTGCTGCTGCTGATTTGCTCGTTTTGTTTGTTTTCGCTTTGTCGTCATCGTTTACACTCCACTCATTCACTCGTCCGTTCGTTCACTCTAAATTTGTTTGTTGCCAGCCATTCATTCTGCTGCTGCTCTGGATTGTTGTAAGCTTTGTGGCTCAGCTTATATCTAACTACCTACCTACATATTACGGCGAATACACCAACCAACCAACCAGCCAGCTCTAACTAACAATAAGTAGTAGTTTCTATTACGCTTTGGATGGCATTTCTTCTTTTCTACTATTTAGTGATTTTTTCACTTCTTTGCTTTGCTTTGCCTTTGCTTTGGTGTGTGATGGAGTGTGTGTAAGTGTTTGATTTTTTTTTTCTTTTGTTTATTTTTTTGGTGTATTTCCTTGTATTTTGTTGTTGTTTTGGCCAAGTGCACTCCAGTGAACGTTGACGTGCCGCGTCGCGCCACTCCGCATCGTGCCGTGTGCCAACGTCTTCGTCTTCGTCGTCGTCGTCGCCATCATCATCGTGGTCGTTGTCGTCGTGTTGTTGTTAATCCGCCACAGTATTGTGGCTGGCTAATTTTGCAAAGGTTTTATAACGTCGTTGTCGTGGTCGTTGTTGTGGTTGTTGTTGTACACTACACTACACTACGTATTACATACACTTATGATAACTTACTATATTCGTATTACTACTATTGGCACTCTACTCCTAGCTACATACATACTATTGGCATTGTGAGATTTTTGCAGTTTTGCAATAGCAATAGTAACAACAACAGCCAAGCACTAGCACAAGCAACCAACAACAGTAAGTAGTAGCAGAAAATGGCAGCAACATCATCAGCAGCAACGGCAACAGCAACAGCAGCAGCAACCAACGGTGGCAGTGGCACTGGCGGTGGCGGCATTTTCTATTGATAGCAGATTTTGAGATTTTCAAGTCAGTTTGCTGCAACAACGCTTCATTGAAGTTTGTGTTCGTGTGTGTCTCTTATTTTTGGTAATATAATAAAATGAGTGTATAGAGTCGGTTAGTGTATGTACCCAAGTGTGTGCAAATGTGTGTGCGTTTGTGTGTGTTGCATGTAGTTTAATGCTGCTTCATCCACATATACTACAAATATTTTATTGTGAAATTTTCGCAACTAAATAAAAAAGAAGAAAAAAAAAATATTTTTCAATCAAATATTTTACAATATAATTAACCAAAAGATAAAAAGTGTTAACTAAAGTTAAAAAAAAAAAAAAACAATATAAACTTTATCACTCTGCTGCAAAGTATTTGAAAGCGAATACAACAACAACAGCCAACAGCAATAACAAAAAAAAGTACTTTGGCATGCCTCTCATTAAGCAACGCAAAATGAGCCGTTACAAGGTTTGTAGCAACAACATATACACTTTAACTATTAAACTTTTTAATTTAGCTTTTATAATTGATTTTTCCAGTGAAATTTTTTTAATGTGCATATCATAAAATAATTGTAAAATGACAGTTTTATTAGCTCTTTTTGAATTAATTTATATATGTATGCAGCAACAGCCGCCCGGTTTTTGTTCAGGTTGATAGAGACTTTGTAAAACCGCAAACGGAGACTGCACTGAGAAAATTTTAATGACAACTAAGTGCCAGAGAAAAAAAAAAAAAAAAAAAAAAATGAGTCAGGTAGAAAAGACAAATGTGGGCGTTAGGATCGATAAGAAAAACAAAGAATAACACAGTTGGTCGATTTAAGACTTACTGAGAGAATTGATGTTCCGTTTCGGCTGTGTCAGATAGTGAAAACGAAGTGTGAAATTGGGGGTCAGTTCTGGGTGCACTGTGAAAATTTCGGTGTTCGAGTTCGATGACGTCAGGGGTAGAAACAACTAAAGAGTCAATTTGAAAATGTGTGGAAAAAACTCAACGTCCGAGTTCAACATCGTCAGATGTTCAATTTTGAAGTTATCGAGAAAATCTCAGTGTTTAAGTCCAAGTAGAAAAAAATCAAAAATACCACCGGCAATTGAATTTGGATACACTTAATGCAGTACGATTTTGATTCTACTGAAAAAGTTTCTGCACTCAATGAAAAATTGTCGGTGTTCGGATAGAAAACGTTGACATGTTGATTTGAAACGAATTGGGAGATTTTTGGTCTTTGATTCGGATGGAATCAGATAGAAAATTCAAGTGGCTGAGGTGTGTGATTTTAATTTATTGAATTAATTTCAATCTTTAAGTATGACGGCATCAGGCAGAAAAACTGAGAACCATTTTTTCTGCCCATCGATGATACAGAATTAAGTATGATTTTAACTAGAGGAGTTACATTCATACTCTCGTGATCAAGCCAGCGAAGCCAATAAATTTTTATACCTTTTACGGATCTTAAAAAAATGTATTTAACCAAATTTGATTTGGACTAGAGGTCACTCAATTCCAACTTGACATTACATTTAAAAAAAATTCAATTGGCTGGCACAAAATGGCAAATTGAATTTCATTGAACTCGCAATATTGCAATATTGCCTCCAATACGCCATTTTGTTATCTGATGCTGCGAAGGGGTTAAAAGATAGGAACTTTAGAACGACATTTTGATCTTAAAACTTATTGGAACTGAAACACAAATTTAAGTAACTCTTTTTTTTATTAATCGAAACTTCATTTCATAAAGAGTTTGGAACAAGTTTCGAAAGAAGCAATACATGCCCGCTTAAAACTTTAATCCGTTAAAAAAAAAAATATCATAAACTAAAATGAAAAAAGTACATTCCTCCTCCGTTTCAGTTGGAATGGATCTTAGAATGATTGAAAACAATTTTTTGTTTTCCATTCCATTACGGTGTCTTGTTTATAATTCAAAGCACCTCCATGACCTTTAGTAAATTAATATTAAAATTAATAAAAAAAAAGTAATACTAAAATTTGGGTAAATTAAGCGTGTATAAGTTTCAATGAGAACAGAAAAAACAATTCACTCTGCAATCTGTGCATAAATATATATTCATTATTCCAATTTAATTTTCTGTGCCTTAATTACTAAAATGAAGTTCCAACATCGTCTTACCGCTTAAGCATAATAAAAAGAGGGGGAGGGTGGAGGAGAAAAATTAAAAAAAAAAAATGCTTAGAGATACATACAACATACAAAAAAAATTAATACCTAATAATAAAAAAAAATAAATAAATATTCAACAAAAATTAAATACATAGTTGTATTGCATGCACACACACACACATACACACAACTCAAATACTCACTAACTCAAACTAGCATATCACTCTTGCTCGGAACACCAACCAAACCGAACCCAACTCACATACTTTCTCTCTGCATTACACAAATTTCAAATAGAAAACAAAATGTTTGTGTTTTTTTGTTTTTTCGCAAGTTCTATGAACTTGCAACGAATTGTCGTCGTTTTTACATAGATTTGACCTGACCTAAAATACGAAAAATTCATTTTTTGTATGTAGAGCAAATTCAACAGTGTGAAAACTACAAAAACTTTGAATCCACACAAGCGCAAACACTCACACACACACACACATGCACATAAGCTTAGAAATACGAGTAAATGCGCTCTTTGAATATTTTATATTCTCTCTCTTCCTAAACTCTCCTTTATGTTTTTGTTTTGGATTAGTGTTGCCATATTTTTTTTTTTTTTGGTGAAACTGTAATAGATAAAAAAAAACTGTATTTTGGGAAAAAAACTGTAATCCATAAAACTAAAATTTGTGTGGGAAAAGTTTCTCAGTCACTTGCCCATCATTCCATCGCACATATAAAATTGATTAGGTCCATTAACATAAAAGTTTCCCTATTTTGAATGTTTGGGGTCAGCCATGGCTTTTTGGACGGGCCGGACACTTTAAATCCTCTGTCACTACAGCCAAACTCAACTTGGTGTCAATCGTGGTGCCAAATTTGAACAAAAAAAAAAAAAAAAAAAACGGAGCGTTTCGCTTATTTAGGTATGATTCGGAAATAAACAAACGGGCGAAATGTAGTATATCAAATAAATAAGCCAGTTCTTTTAAAATTAAGTTATTTAAATAAATATGTAATAATATCAAAGACATGTGTAAAAAAAAAATGTGTGTAATAAGGAGCACGGATTCACATTCTTGTTATGACTACTTAAAAAATAAAATTAAGGGGGCATTTCTAGTCTTCTACACATTTTTTTAAGATTTTTTTTTTACAGTAAATTTTATTAATAAATTACAATTTTTTCATAAATTTTTTCACATTCTATTTAATTCCCATTGACTCCAAGTGACTTCAAATGCCCAATTGACTCCAAATGACACCAAGTGACTCCAATTGACTTCAAAATCCCAATTTCCTCCAAAAGACTCCAAGTGACTCCAATTGGCTGCAAATTGCAATTGACTCCAAACGATTGCATTTGAGTTCAAGGTTACTCAAGTGACTCCAAGTGACTTCAAGTGACTTCAAGTGACTCCAAGTGGCTCAAAGTGACTTCAAAGCAGTCATGATTTTGGAGTCATAAGATTTGCAGTCTCATGATTTAAAAAAAAAAAATTGCATTCCCTTGACTCTAGCAAAAACTTTCCTAAATGAATAACCAATCTGCGACTCCAAAAAAAACTTGCAACTGCACTTTTTATTCTGTAATCAAATATGCTATTCAATAACTGCAATCAAAAATTATTATTCATTTGTGACTTATTTCCTCAATTGTTTGCATTCTTTTACAGCTCTGCTAGTATCAATACAACGATATTAAAAGTTCTCAAAATCGTTTTATCATATTTTCTGTATATTATTCTGTATATATTATTTTGATGCCTCAAAATTTGTACAAGTTTTTATAATTTTTTTTAAGTCTCCTTAAAATGAAGTAATGATGAAAGAAATGGAGTGGATTTTTCACTGTGAGTCGTTCATTAAATAGTACTTTTGCTTAAATGACATATCTGTTCTCGAATGGCATGCTTGCAGCCATGATTTCAACTAGGCGGCTTTTGTTCTTTCTCCTTTATTTCGAATTTTAGTTTTATTAATATTAACTTTAATATTATTTTTAATATTCTTTCCATATTTGCTACCTACAAGTGCTACTATTTTTGTTGAAATACGATTGCATTTTTATGATAACCAAAATATATTTAAATCTATTCTAGTATATTATTGCAAAAACTGTAAAATTTGGGAATAAATTGTAATATTTGAAGGAAATCTGACCGAAAAAACTGTAATTTATAGATCTATCAATATGGCACCTTTGCTTTGGATGAACTTTGTATTTGAATGTTTTTTGTTATTTTTTGAGAGAAAAGAGAAATTTTATGCTATTGTTGTGAAGAGAGACAGCTGTTTTTTGTTAGCTAACCCGAATCTCTCTTTTGTTGTTGCTGTATTTTACATGAGGTATGCGACTGCAGTATGAGTATGCGTTTTTTATTTTTTTTATTTTTACTCTGTCGTTATTCTCTTGTGGCTATATTGCCGCTGATAGGAAGAGGATATAGAAGTTGTAATGAATAATTTTTTAGCTTCCGGTATTTATTAGTCATGTTCCTAGTTTTCTTTGTCCTGTCTGTTTTGTGGCTTTTGGGAAAATTGTATGGATGATGTGTATGTAAGGCGGAGTTTAAAACTTTCTAAATTATTTAGGTATTAAATCGATTTTGGTGACCTTTTTTTGGAGTGATAGACAGAGCTTAATGGAATAAAACACAATTGTTGTGATCTGAGGGGGTATAAAGTACTAGAGATTATGGAAAGTTAACTAAATATAAATTATGGTTACAACTCAAGGTATCATATTCAAGTTCAAAAAACTAAAAATAGAAAAGGCCAATTTTTTCAAATTCCTACACAAATTTTATATAATCAAAAACAGTAGCAACAAGAAAATCTCCACATTAACAAAAACATTTTGGTTTGGATTGGATTCAGATATTCATCGGGAAGGGTTGAAGGATTTATCAACAACTCTTCGATAGCCTATAAAACTAGACTATCATGCGGCTGTGAAGCCGAAACACACTAGGCGGCACTATTGTGAAATAACGAAGACTCGAGCAGAGCTTTACTTTAAAAGTTTGCCTCGATACAAACCTGCGGTAAGTCAATCACCTGCCCAGGCAGAAATGAATTGATTAATGCAACTTAAGCATGCTAAATCGTTTATCGTCATATCCTTTACGGGACCGCCGCTAGGCTGAGAGTGCTTAAAAGCTGTCTATGAGTGATTTCGCTACTTTAAAGCCGATATCCTCATCCGACGCCGTACTGTCGATGCGCTCAGTCGAATGTTGCCCGAATCTTCACCATGTACGATGCCTTCTGCGTCACGTTCGCCTAAAGCCGGACAGGGTATCTCCTAAATGAATAATCATACATAATAAATAATATTACACAGAGTGGTTCTAAATACTGAGCCACGTGCAATGACTAGCGTAGCTGTGCAAGGACACATTTATGACAGAACGGCTCATTTTTATACCACTTGGTTGGACATATAGTTGAACGATGGTTTCGAATGGCGGTGTGGAAATTTGTTATTACTTGATGGTTTTGTCATTGCCTACTAAGAGGCACTTTCTTATAAATCTCATTCACTTCATAACGGTTAGGTTAGGTTGGAGTGGCTGTCGAGAGACACACTTAAACCTGCACGGCCCATTGTGATACCACATAGTTGAACCTATAGTTTAACGCCGAATCCGAATGGTGGTTTTGCCATTACCAACCAAGGTTTGTACTCGACAACTATCTTATAATTCTCATATATTTTATATATATAATTAAACACCAGACGAAGACGGGAATCGAACCCGAACCTCACGGATGAAAGTCTAGTGCACTACCCACTAGACTAACCAGGTCGTCGATAGAAATATAAGAAAGTTATGAAAATTTACTATCAGACCAAGATGGAAATCGAACTCCCCGCCTCCCGGGTGAAAGTCTACCTACAAGACTAACACAAGTAATTTGACATTCAAAAGTAATTTGCTGTAGGAATCTCGATCAAACTTTGCATAATTCGCTTCAAGCTCGTCTGATTGAACAAAATTTCAACGTCAACTTGATCTTTTGTCTCTCGTTGCATTTCCGCACGTAATTTTTGGTGAATTTTTAATGTCGAAACCCGAACTGGAGTCACCAGGCTTCTCAAGCGTTTCACTTAGCCTATTACAGATAATTTACTTCAGCACTTTGCGTAAAGAGTCCGGTTCCTTCCTTCCACACTGCTGCCAAATCGGCCTTGATGGTCACCTTCGTTGCTTCATTGTGAAAACATTGGCTAGTGTTAGCAGTTTCTTCTCTGTTGTCACGACAGCGATGTCCTCTACGTTCGAGTAAGGGCAGGGATAGTGGATTGGATCCCTCTGTGAAGTGAAAGTTCAATCGCCATGCTGTTAATTAGAGTTATCGATTTGCGGCTTGTAGAGCTCTGCGTCTTTTCATCCAGGGTCAGTATTCAGGCTAGCATGAAAGTCTTTAAACAGGGTATCGTCAAATCGGAATCATTGAAATAGGCCACCCCGTGGCCTGGTGAATGAATGCTAGACTGGAGTTCCAGCTGCCTCTGGTTCCATTCCCAGATAGGGTTAAATTCTTAAAAAATGTCCAAACGGATTGTTCTAATAAAATGAGTCACTTCTTTGACTTAGTTCTTAAATTGTAGAACTGATAAATGGACACTGCAGGATTGAGAACCCGTTTCGCCTATAGGTACGCTCCAGTACGTTGTTGATCTTTGAGTTGTACCAAGCTTAGCTACTTCGGCAGCACGTTCTTCACAACCACAACCTCCTATCATACTAGAATGCTAATTAAATTTATCTGTTTAATGAAACAAAGAGTAAGCAGACCTGTCACAATAAACTCACTAGAGCATAAAACTCTATTCCATGTAGTAAAGCAAGCTAAGGTCAGTGGATATGACTCTCCAATTTCATGAACTTCAACTGTGTTCATTTCTGTTTATTGAAAGCCTATTCGCATGACGATTTTTCTAATTTTTTTAAAATAAGTTTAACCTTGCCTATTCAACTCCGACTCTATGATGGATACCAAAGTAATGAATTCAATTAGAATAACATTAGTTGATGAAGCTTTCGATGAACAAATCCAACATAGCCTTCTGCATGGATATTAATTTGTTCGTATAGTGTTGCTAGTGATGCTGCTGCTGGTGAATTTTCTATGCTTTTACTATGTACCTCTGTGCTTAATTCATTCCTTGATGTGTATGCACGTAGATTTATTTGCCATCTCTCTGGGTGCTTGATTTTCAGTGCCTCAAAGTCATGATTGTGTGTATTATTGTTACTGCTGCTATTGCTGTTGTTGAATTTGTACACCGACAGAGGCCATTTTCTTTCTAATAACTACGTCAAAGTGTACCTACTCAACTACTCGGTAATATGTACGAGTGTGGTTCGTCGAAGTCGTCGTCGTCGTCGTAGTCGAATCACCATCATAGACATCGTCACCCACTTTCGTGGATTGTTGGATGGCTGGCTGGCTGTCATGTTGGCATTCCTTTTTTTCTTCTTTTTTTGTTTTTGTTTTTTGGTTGTACATGAGTTTGGTATATGAGCTTTAGAGTTGATGCTGTAGTTGTAGTTGTTGTTGTTGAAAGTTGAGTTTAGGTTTTCCGTTGGGTGTCATTGCTGCAGTTTGCATTATGCTCGCTGCAATTGCAATGCATACACATATAAATTCAGTGTGTACTGAATTGGGTACGTACACTACACTGGATGGATAGATGGATGGGATGCATGCAACACATCACGTTGCCAGCCAGGCACTCAGGCACCCAGGCATCCATCCACTTGTAGAAGGGAGATAAATTTATTACACTCTCTTTATGTAATATGCCCAAGCTAAAACGAGATGGTTGTATATACATAAATACACGACTCGATTCGTATGTAAGTTTTTCCCGGATTTTTTCCAATTTTCTGTAGCGTGTTTTTTTTTTTTTGTTGGTTTGTTTGTTTGTTTGTGTGCATTACATTGGATTGCATTTTCTTGTTGTTGTGCTTTAAACTTTGGTTTGATGGGCTACTACCTACCTAGCCACCTTGCGACCCTCCTATCTATCCGCCAATCTACTTGCCTACGTACCTGCCTACCTCCCTCCCTTTTCTACCACCTTACAAATGAACATTGGAAATGAAAAGCAATTTCATGGACGCTTGTGTTTGCTTTTCTTATAATCTTGCTGGTGCTTTCTGTTGCTGCTGCTGCTCTTTGAACTCTCTCCAAATATTTTCCAGTATTCGTTGTTGAGTTTTGTATGCAAAAACATACAATTATTGGATTTTTCGATTGCAATATATTTGGTATATGTGTGTGAGTCTGTGTGTATGGATTGCGAATACTGTTGCTTAATGTGTTAGTGTGTGTGCGATATGCAAATGTTTTTCTTCTTGGAATATACAATAAATGCATCTAGAAATAACATAAATTCTTTTCTTTTGGTTCAGTTAGTAAATTTAACTATAAATCCTTAAGATTTAAATGAGATTGAGCTTTTTCGAGCTCCGAGAAATAACTCAGATTGCAGGGCTGCAGGTAAGCGTAATCTGAGTAGTACAACTAAACTGTTTCGAAATTACTGACGCTACCATTTCAATAATAAATTCCGAAATCGTCAATTAGAATTCAGAGATAATTAATTTTAATCAGTCATCGTCAAAATGATGGCAAAAACCAAACCAAATTGAGTTCAGAAAGTAAACATTTGAATTTAACTTTTGAATAGCCAAATTGAATTCACGAAACTTCAGTTTGAATTCAAAATTGGTCAATTTTGAGTTTAGAATAGTCGAAAACATTTATTTGAATTCAAAATTGTCTACGTGAATTCAGAGTGAGTTAATTTGAATTTAAAATAGTGAAAGTGATTTCAGAGCAGACGAAGTAAATTTAGAAAGTATAAATTTGAAGCATCAATTGAATATTCAGGTAGTCAAATTGAATTGAAATTGAAATCACCAATTTGAATTCAGATTAGTCGAAATGAATGAGTCGCAAAAGTCAATTTGAATTCAGAATTGTCAATTTGAATTTTGAACACGTCAATTTTAATTCAAAAAAATTAGAGTAAATTCGGAAACCTTCCGTTTGAATTTTGAATTGTCAAAACGCATTCAAAAAGCATCAATTTGAATTCAGAAAAGTCAAATTGAATTCTGAATGGATTATTTTGAACTCAGACTAGTCAAAACATCAATTTGAATTCAGAAGAGTTAAATTGAATTCTGAAAGGATTATTTTGAATTCAGATTAGTCAAAATTAATCCAAAAAGCAGAAATTGAATTCAGAATAATGAAAGTGATTTTAGACTAGTCAAATGTATTTCAGAAAGCGTCAATTCTTATTCAAAAAAAGCAAAACGAATTCAGAAGCCGTCATTTTCAATTCAGACTAATGAAAGTGAATTCAGAAAGTTTTAATTCAGCATGGATCAATTTAAGTCAAAGCTTCAATTTAAAATAGTGAATTCAGTAAATTAAATTCAGTTTGGACAAATTGATTACAAAAGGCGTCAACTTGAATTTAAAATAATCAATTGGAAATCAGAAATGGCCAGTTTGAAGTTTGAAGGTGAGCTGGACTAAACCAAAGCACTCACTCTCAAAGACCATTGTATTATAACCAAGATAAAGCCAGTAGAAGAGAGTAAAAATACGAAAGATACGTAAGGGGATAAATGAGAAGAAAAAAGGTCTAAGGTCTCTCAACCTCGAACTTCTTTGTTTCACTGATGAACCTCAGAAGCTCGGGAAGAGAGAGAGTATGGATATTATTCATACTCAAAACATCACTACCCAACAGCCATAATCTGATTCTCGCGAACGCCGGACAGCTACCAAGATAATGCTCCGTGGTATCGTCGTCCTCAAGACACGATTGGCAAATTGGATCGGTGATGACGCCCATGTTAGTCATATGCTGGCCACATGTGTTGCGCCCTGTGATGACACCCTTTCTTCTCAGTTTGAGAATAAATTCCGCTGATTTCCTGTTTGGTTGTCTCACGAAGCACTTTGCGGTTCTCCAGGAGTCAAGCTCGGACCATCTTTCTCTATGGATAGAACCCACGAAATCTTTTATCCAATGTATGGTCTCCCTAGAACTTACGCCAAAGAAAGGTTCCAGACTCTATGGTTTAAATGCAGAATCTTTATTACCTGCTTTATAAGCTAGTTCATTCCCTGCAATACCACAGTGTCCTGTAACCCATATAAGGCATAACTTATTGTGTTTTGCGACACTATTTAGCTTTGCCTTACACTCGCTGACTAATTTTGAAGAGCTGATAGGGGTTAGCAAGGGCCTTCAGCTCAGCTTGGCTATCACTTCCCACGCCATCTCCTCTTAATTATCCAGCCCGCCGCATCCAGGATAGCGAAAACCTCTGCTAGGAAAACTGTCGCCATCTGTCCAGTTTTCTCATCGTCCAAGTACCAACCGGATCCCATTGAAGTTTTGGGTCCGTCGGCATAGAAGACATGACGGAGACCCTGGAATATGACCTCTGGATGTAACCATTAATCACGTTCCGGGAACCTGACACATGATTGTCCACAGGCATCAAGAACAGTGGGAAGTTATAGACAATTGGTGGTATATCTGACTGTGCCCCATATTCGCCTCGACATGACAGACTCCATTCAACCGGAGTCTGTAGGCGCTAGTAGTACTCGGCTCGTCTAACGCCTTCCGATGTGTTCATCGCTCTCTCTTCTATGATTCAACTCCCAACTGTAGGATCAGGCATTGTTTAACATCTTGCCTGGTATTACCATTTCATGGGTTGGGTCATCGTGCGATAGTTCACTAATTTTACTTGCTAGTTGAGCAAAGTTTGCTGTTTCTAATTAAAGAGGCCGTTGTTCTAGTAGCTCACTTTTCCACGGATTATTTTTCTGGGTTGACTAACGCTTCAACTCCACTCGAAGTTAAGGTATCCACCGCACCAGTGTTTCATACCGTTAAAGTGGTTAACAGATCCTCTCACAGCTTCGTTCTTCACCTTTCCAGATTCGCCCGTGCTTGATAGTGCTGCGGTTGAAGTGGATATCAATTCCACTCCTTGAGAAGTTTCATTGTCCACAAAATCACAAAAAAATATTTCACGTCTCTAGGAATTATCGCCCAAGGAAAAATCGCCGAAAAAAAATTAAAAATAGCCCTAAAAAATTCGATACAAATTTAGTCCAAAATTTATATGAGAAATCAAAATTTGTGGGTGATTTTTATTGAGCCTAATTCCATCGCAAGCAGCTTTAAACCTGTTGGAGTTGAAGCCTCATGGTATTCGACTCCAGCCAAATTTCTTATCTTAAGAGAAATTTCACAAATTTCAATGCCAATACCACATAAAGCTATGAATATTCTAATGTCTCTAATTAAAATACAAATATTTATTTTTGTTGATTTTTTTTCTTTACAATTAAACTTTTTTCCCCCTTAATTTGAACATAAATCCAGTTTCGCCATCAGTCATCAATATGCAATTTTTGCTTACTCTTTTTTTCCTCAACTTCTTTATTATTATTTCCTTAAAGTAAGAAAAAAAATCATGTTCGTTGGCAACAAACCAAAAAAAAAAAAAAACAAAAACAAAAACTGGTTTAACTAGAAATAATCTTTCACAAATGCATTTGCTGGGACAAAGACTACAATGCGGTGCGCAATGGGGTAAGGAATGGCTGGAACATCTTCTTTCATCATCATCTTCATTCAATAATCAAGGTCAAAATACTGTCGCAAAACTCATCACAATTTACTGGTCGTACTCAACTTAAAAGAAGTAATAATGAGCGCATGCGTGTGTTTCTTTTTTTTTGTAGTGCTTAAAGTGTACAGTGTAATGAAAAATTTTTGCATTGAAATGCGAAACTTGTTTTTGCGCTTTGTTTTATTATGCACGAGCGCTACTTTTAAAATAAATGGTTGTATTAATATTAGGTCATTTACTTGTTCTTTGTATATTAAAAAGTTGGAGATTTGTGGGAAATCTGGGGGCATGTTAGTGTGTGCTATTCAAAAGCATTTAAGGTTTGAAATAAATACTTATTTACTTGAGCAGCAAATGCTTATTCAAGTTAGACCGCTTCTGTTACATTATTTACTATTTTTTGTAAATTGAATTAAAAAGAAACTCTACATCGAATATACTTTTAATATCCTCAATTTCGTCAACAATTTCTATTATTTTGACTGGTATTTTTCCAGTTTTGTTTATTCGACCAAAGCAGCACGCCATTCTGACTTCAACATTAGTATCAACAACACCAAAGATTTAACGGTAGAGCTGATTCCATCAAAATCGAAGGCTGGCCTGTTGAATATGTGAGCGAATTCCACTACCTAGCCGGCCTGACCACCATAGATAGTGGAGCAACCACAGACTTCATGAAGCCAGCGCTGCGTTTGCACTATTACAGTCAATAGGGAGGAGGTCAAATTTAATAAGATGATGACCTCTGGAACCTTTTAGCGAAGAACTATTGACAATCCAGATAAAGAGACGAACGATATGACATACTGTAAGACAGTCAAACGACAGCATTATAGGAATAGCGCTTGTTTGGTTCTATTCATTAGAAACTATCAGCTAAAAATACAACGGCGCAAAAATTAAAAACAACTGCACACAACAAACTCAATTGGAAATGATGGTAGAAGCTTTAACTTCCTATTTTTTTTTTGTTGGAACAGACAAAAGAAGTATTCAAGAATACAGCACTCAGACAAGCTTTACGTGCATTGTACTATATCCTGTGTTCCCTTTTGCTATTCTTTAAATCTAGAAGATTTATTAATAAATCTTAGCAGATCCTGCGGTGCTTACTCTGATCTGACAGAAAGCGGGGCAAACACTAAGAAAGTGGCCCGCCTTCTCTTCACATTCTTCCTTCAAACCACAGGAAGCACAGTAGGTACTAGCTCCCAGGCCAATCATATCCAAATGTTTGGCTCAAGACAAATGACCTGTATACAGGGTGACAATCGTAAAGTGACGCACACATTTCAGCAGTTATTTTCAAAAGGACATACTTCCATTAAGTACAATTAAGTGTTAACATTGCTGAATATATAAGCATTCATTTGAACCCCACCTCATTCAATATAACCTCCTTTAGCCTGCACACATTCCTTCAATCGATCCGGAAATCGTAGGACTGTTCGCCGCAGGACTTCCTGATCAATTTCAGTCCAGGCTTTCTCTAATGAATTTGTCAGCGACTCCAGACTGTGGTGTTGAGATGCACAAACCTTACTCTCTAAAATACTCCAAATAGAGTAGTCCATTGGATTCAAGTCTGGGGAGTATGGTGGCCATTCTTGAGATGTTATGAATCCAGAAAAATTGTCTTTTATCCATGTTTGCGTTAATTTTGCCATGTGGGAAGGCGCAGAATCTTGCTGGAAAGTCCAGTTTTCATTTCCAAATGTATCTTGGGCCCAGGGAAGAACATGTTCATTTAAAATGCTCCGATAAACAGCCTGGTCAATTTTAACACCCTCTTCAACGAATATTAGAGGGGTTCTGGCATTAGCGGAAACTCCAGCCCATACCATAACGGAAGCTGGCTTTTGAACTCGGCCAACAGTCCTATTTGGTTGCGATGATGATGTTAGCCACATTCGGTCATTTTGCGCATTGAAATGTTGTTCAACCGTGAAAATTTTTTCTTCTGTAAACAAGATATTTTCAACATTTTTTAACACGGAGGAACGTAGCAACGCCTTGCATCTTTGCAGTCGCAAATCTTTCTTTTTTTGTGTCAGATCTTGAGCTTTTCGGAGCTTGTACGGCTTAAGATTAAGCTTTGATTTTGCAATGATTCGCACTGTTTCACGGTTTACTCACACTTCCCTAGCGATTTTTCTCATTGAGCGCCTTGGATTTGGCTTGATTCGTTTACGAATTTTTTCTGTTAAACCAGTAGTGGCAACTGTTGAAAATTTTCCCCGGTCTCTATTTCCAAAACCCTCAGTTTCATTATATCGAATAATAGCTCGGTCTACCGTACGACTTGACAAACTTAAAGCCTTTGCAATTTGACGGCTACTATAATTTGCCAAATGAAATTTCATAATTTCACGACGAATATTTTCCTTGTCCATTTTTTACACTACGGCAAGAAAGCTCTGGAGTGGTACCAAAGTAATAACATAGTTTTTGTACCAAGAGAGGCCAATCCTCCAAATTGTCCGGAGCTAAGACCAGTGGAGAGATATTGGGCTCTTGTGAAAAGAAACTTAAAGAGCACAAAAAAGGTGTCCCAAAATATCGAAGATTTTAAAAGGAGATGGGCAAACTGTTCCAAAAAGGTGTCTGCAACAACAATTTTCAAATCTCTAATGGAAGGCTTACCAAAAAAGGTCCACGAGTTCATAAATAGTGGTTAGAATTATAAAAGTTATATTTTTCTGTAATTTGTAAAATATTATTAATTAAATAATAAAAAAAAAATCAAAACTCTAAGATTAACCGTTTAAAAATTATGGAATTTTATATATGCTAAGATTTTTTCGATCTCACTCCTTAGAGTCGCACAGGCGATGTTTCTACGATGTTCCAATGATTCAATAAAGCTGGAAACCCTACTATATCCTATTAGCTTTATCGAATAAAGTTTAAGAGCTCCAGTTGGGTTAGTGAAGCTTCTATTGGAGCATAGGACCAGTAATGGTAACAACTGGAAACCAACGATCGATGGCAGTAGGGGCGTTGTCGAGGCTCTATGACCCGCTTGAAGCTAAAACTCAAAGAGAGAGGAAGTGCTTGATCTCTCATTTCCGCCTAAATCTTAATGAGATTTATAAACTATTTGCCAGAGTGCTAAATGATGGTGACGACATTGATCTCATCAATTTATGCACCTCCCACTGTTTCAGTAGGTTTGACATTGACCTGGTACCGGATAACTGTAAATCCTCTGAGTTAGCTAGGCTAGTTTTTACCTCTCACAGAGTCTAACATTCTGGCATGTCTTTTGCAACCCGTAAATTAATCATACAAATATAAATCATTAAATATAAAAAATGGCGACAAATATGGCCGTCGTATACCCTAGGAGGTTAAAATTTTCTCTCTTACACTAGTTACTGAGTCTTGCGGTAATAATAGACCTGCCATTAGATTAGGACCAGTCGAAAATTTTTTTTTTGCAGGAAAAAACTTCACCTTCTCTGCGATTTCCAGGCCAGTTCTCTTCAAAAGAAGACTGAAAATTTTAGGCCAACTCTTTTTCAGCTATTTAATTGACCTTGAATCTGCTGACATCAGATATTGAGTATTTGATTTAATTTCAGTGATAAATTGTTTGTTTTATTTTTATAACTACATATTAATTTGAAAATTTTCCTAACTCTTCATACTTCATTTATATTTAAAAATAAGTAGAGCCATGGCCAATTCCATCATAACCGACCCTTCAAACTTCTTCTTTCTTTAGTTCATTTTAATTGTTTCTTTATTGTTGTGTAGTTGGTTTTAAGTAAAAAGAAAAAGAACCTGTTTTCTTGCAATGCGTAACCGTTTTATATACCTACATATATTTTATTTAATTTTTTATTTTTTGTTTTGCACTTGCATACAGACATTCTTTTTTTTCCTAATAACTTGATTTAAAATTGTAGTACGTTTACATTAAAAAAGCAGAAGAATTTTTTTTAGAAATATATTTCATGCATTCAAGAAAAAAAACGGAAAAAAGTCAATATACTTTCTATTGAAATATGAATGGACACGAAGGCGTATGAGTAACATTTAATTTGAAACTAATACAACAGACCGATACTACATAGATAGTATAAAAATGATAGTTACATGAATTTTTCAATTTAAATGGCGCTGTCAACGTTAGCTATTTTAATCCTTTTTCTTTGTGTGTTTTCCTTTTTTTCTCGGTCCTTTTTGGGTTTTCGTATACTTACATACATACATATGCACATAGCTGTAGTCGTCTAGTCAACTTTGGCATTTACATACATATTTACAACTGAGTAAGTGAGTATGTATGGTATATGAAATACATAAGGAAATATGTATTTGACAAACAAACCAAACCAAAAAAAAAAAAGAAACAAAAATCTTATATATTAGGTACATATGTATAAGAATCGCGCAAAATGGCGTCCAATCAGTGTTGCAAAGTGTGTAAAAGTTTGGAGTAGTAGTCAGAGTTGAAGTCACAGTTAGTGGCAGTGGAAGTAACAGTAGCTACATACATATATACATACATACACTCAAATGAAAAGTTTGTGCTGTGCTGTGTTGTTTTGCTGCGAATATAATAAAGAATGCTGAACAAATTTCTGTTTTTGGTTGTTGTTGTTGTTGTGGTGTTTTGTTCTTTTTTTTTTTCTTTTTTTCGGCAATAAGCAAACGTTACGTGTACAATAATAATAACAAAAACAAGAGCAATAGCAACAAGAACAACAACAATAACAACAACATCTAGCGAGACATGTATAATACACACAACAAGAGCAGAGCGCACCATAAGCGGATATGAAATTTTCAATATTTACTTGTACTTTAATGTATGCACCAGTGTTTGTTGTTGTTGTTGTTGGCTGATATTGGTGGTGGTAATGGTAGAATGGTAGTAGATATAGTGTGGGAGTATGAAGGAAAACTGATAGGAGTGGGTTGTGTGTGATGATAGAAAGAAGTAAAGGAGATGAGTAAAGAGTTTGGGGTGTGGTATGTGATATGCGATGCGATGCGGTGCGGTGCGGTGCGGCATAGCGGTGGGGTTTTTGATATCATATTGAGGTATGAATGCGTTCGTCGTTGTATTACGCTGCTTGTTGTATGCTTATGTACTATATACATATGTATATATATAAAATCGTTATATACATACTACTTTGAAGTTCTCGGTACATATATAGGCGAATTTCTATACATATGCATGTATATAGTTATGTATGTACAAGGGATAATATACAGGGTGATTTTAAATTCCAAAGTTTGGAATTTCTTTTCTTTAGTTTTTTTGTAGTAGGTAGGTGGTCAGAGATGCAAAGACTTTTTTTTTTGTTGCAACATTTTTCCAATAATGAACGAATTTTGGTTATATAAGAAATTTTTCTATAGTTACAATGATTTTAGAATTACGTTTGTATGAAAAGTATCTTCTAGTGATCGATTATGGAACTCGAATTTACACGGAAAAAAAAATATTCTGTAATATTTCATTGGTTTTTTGATAATAATTACAGTTTTCCCTGTCTTGCCCGGATAGTAAGCGAAAAACTGTAATAATTGATAACGATCAAACAATAATTCCCTTGAGTTTAATTTATAATATCCAGAATGAGTCACTACAACGTACTTCACAATACAGTTAATATTATTGGAGTTTCAAATCAATTTTTACAGTGTGATTTAGTAAATTATCAAATTGGAAATTGAATTTTTACTAAGCATAAAAATACTTTTGATATCAAAAGTCAGCAATAATTGAAGAGTTATAGAATATTTTGTTCTTTTCCCTATGTTTAGTTTCAAATCGCATTGATCAAAAGCAAATAACTCGACCAGCTATCTTCATGATTTTAGGGTAATTCAAAAAAAGATGGTGCTTTAGTTTCAGTACGAAATGGACATCCAATACTAAAGACTTTTGCTAATAAAATATTAAAACTTTCATTTAATATAGTGTAAACATCCCAAATCTTACTCGCTTCTGGTAAAAGTCACGGGTAAATAATCCAAAATGTCTCATTACAGAAAGAAGCAATTCCAGGTGCCAACCAATCAGTTTAAAAGTTATTTTATTGAATGATAATACCACCTTAATCAAAAAGTTCCCGGAATTTAATCAGAATATTAAAAATACAAGTTAATTCATCTAAATCTATATTGTCCTCTTCAAAGTAATCCCCATCGACTTCGGTATGTCCATCAGTGCTTCCTGCGATTTTTCCATACCTTCCTCTCGGCTGCTGAAACGCGTTCCCCGTAATGGTTTTTTAACTGGATTGAACAGAAGGAAGTCACAGGGAGCCAAATCAGGTGAATTCGGTGGCTGTTCGATGGTATTTGTTGTATTTTTCGTCAAAAAATTACGAATAATGATGGCACTGTGCGACGGTGCGTTATCATGGTGCAAAATCCACGAGTTTTCTGCCCACAATTCTGGTTTCTTTCAGCGAATTGCTTCACACAAACGCCTCATAACGCTCAAATGGTTAATTTGCGGTTATTGACCAAAATTTCTTTTACTTTATCAACGTTTTCGTCGGTTTTCAATGCCGATGGTCTGCCACTGCGTTCATTATCTTCGATTGACTCACGACCACTTTGAACCGCTCGTGCCACTGGTAAACGACCGTTTTCTTTAGATAATCGTTGCCGAAACACTTTTCCAACATTTCCATCGTTCGCGCACCATTAAACCGGTTTTTTACGCAAAATTTAATACAATACAATTTAATAAAATTGTAAAAAATCGCTAACACACACAGAGATAGATATACTATTGGCTACGTAACTTTTGCAAATGTCAAGCTATGACGCTAAGATTTAGAGGGAATATCAACAACAGATGTACCAACTTAACAAAAAAAAAACAGAACTCAAATCGGAACGATGGGAGCGCCACACGGAGGTTATTCCGGCAACTAACAAAGTAAAAATGAAAGCAATGAAACAAAAATATTTTTTTTATAAATTTTTACAGTTTGCCTCGTAATTTTTATTTGCCGATCATAGAATACTTCAATAATAATTCAGTATTTTTTATCAACTCAATTTTTTCCATGCCACTTTGAATATTTTCCTATCTGAAACTGTAATAATTAAGTTTGGGGCTGTAATGTTTGCAGTTTACCCATAAATTTATATTGAGTATCTTATGAAATTTCTAAATTGCAGGGCGAAATGGCAATTTCTACTGATTATTCTGCTTAATTATAATTACGAAAATATATAAGTATTCGAAAATTATAACGATTCCAGTATTTTTTTTTTTTTTGATGACCAGTGCCCTCTAGTATTTAATTGTAGAACTCACATAGAGTTCAAATCGTTTTGAGTACAGAAACATTTTCCATGATAACAAATTTTACAGATTGTTCAATTAGTTCTGAAGTTAGCGATTTCAGTATTTTGGTATGATAGGTGTCCTCTAGCGATGAGATTCCGAAATTTCCTCTTTCCTTTTGTCATCTAGCGATATGTTATAGAGTTAGCCTATGGATCGTCTAAACATTTATTAGTATAACTACAATTTTATTCCAGAAGATACAGAAGCGCTCATCATATTATATCATATATCAATTTAAAGAGCTTGACTAGAAGGTAGGTCAGATTTAAAATCGGTTAAGCGAATTCCAAAATATTAGCGTTGGAAGTTTTTTAAAATTCGCTCATTGAATAAAGCATTGCATTCATCGTTGAAAAAATCGTTGCTTATGCGGGAGTAAATAATAAATGAGAGAGAGAGAAGACATGAGTAACGGCATCTCTCAGAATTATCTAACGAATTATCTGCATACACAAACAACAAAACAAACACCAACGAGTAGTTTGGTTCGCTTTTGATATTTGTTTTTTCATGAAGAGATTTCTTCCACAAAAAAATAGCCCCAGTTACTGGGGCCTTACCGACTAGTATCATTTATAGCAAATTAACTTTTTCAGTGGTTCAATATCTCAAAAATCCGCTAAGTAGTTCTTAGGTCACAATGATTTTGGTATTTCATTTATGTGAGCGGTGCTCTCTAGCGTTGGTTTTTGGAACTAACAATAATGCACCAATCTCACTGAGGTTGACTTCTACGAGAGAATACTTTGCAATGTAAGGTGATATACACCGGCGTCTCATTTTCTTTCTTTCCAACAAACCCGACAGCTTTTATCCTATCCTTAATTGTCTCCTCTCGCTCCTCTAAGTTTATCTTTTATATGGCAAGTTCGTATACCCAAAAATGTTTCACGACACAAGCCATTCGTTGCCAAACAATCTCACATTTTCATATATTCCTGTTGTAGGGTGTTGTAAAGATGAGCTAATTTTAAGGCATTATAAAATTTTTTGTTTAAAACTCTTTAAAATTTGCTACTTAATCTGAAATTCCACAAATTTTTAATATGCATGGTAACATCCCTTAAGACAGAATAATATAAATTGAATTTCCTCGTACAAGGGCAACCCAGTATAATAAAATTTTCTATATTGTGCATGTAGCTTTGGTAGTAATTTGTTTTTGTTGCTGCTCTGTTGTCGTTGTTGCTCACCACATACTTACACATACAAATATCCTTATATTTATATATATAAATAAACATAATTTCCTTTCCTTATGGACGGACTGGCAAATATATGGACACAAAATTCCAATACAACACCAACAACACCCGCATAATTTCGTGTGCGCTTGGTTTTTTTTTTTTTTGTCTTATTTCCTTGCTCGTCGCAGTTTGTATCTTGTGTGCGAGTGTGTGTAGAAGTATCTCACTCATCTACTCTTACCTTAATGTATATCATTTCGAAAATTTTCACATCCTGCAGAGTGCCCTTCATCTGTGTATCTGTGCAAAGTGTTCTATGAGTTTGTTTGTGTGTGTGTGTGTGTGTGTGTGTGAATATGTGAATGTATGTGTCAGTACGAATATTAAAATATTTGAAGAATATTACCTACAGAGTAGCAAACAACAGTTAGCTGCGTTCTGCATTCTGCGTTCTACACTCATTTGTCGTCGGTGGTACGTTAATACATACGAGTACACTCGAGAGTCACGACATCCAACCCGACACAGTTTTTAGCTCTTTTACGTGACACGCGATGTCGTCTACAAAATGAGATGCAATTTTGATTGTCGTTCGGTTGTTTGGTTTGACCATTGGTCGGTAGTTTGGTCGCCTGTTGGGTCGATGGGTTTGGTGGGGATCTCTAGTGGTTTTAACTCGGTTGCTGGTTGACTGATAGAAGCATATGGACCACCATCAGCATCACTACCGCTTTCGCAAGTTGGCCAGCTACAAGCATCGCCATTAATTCGTTGTACTCCTTCGTAATGTTATCACGCGTTATACGTGCATATATATGTACATACTTACGACGACTACGGCAACGACGACGACTTTGAATGGATGTACACATTTTAACGCAACAAAAGTTATATATCCGTTGGTTTATTTTAAGTACACTGAGGAAAAAAATCTAATAAAGATAATTTATGAAGTTTAGTAATTGATTGTATACTAGCTAATTAGATAGTCATCATCTTCATTGTTGGCATGACGGTCCTAGTTGGACCTTGGCCTCCCACTGTGGGTCTCATGATAAAAGATATTTTCCGGGGACAGATTATCGACCTATCGCCCAACCCCCTTTTCGGATGGCCATTTAATCCCGTTCAGTTGGCCTTTCCTTTCGCTGTGGTTGGTTACACAATCTCTGGTAAGGTTGCTCAGGTTTCCAGGGGTCACCGCGAGGAGGTGGAGCTTAGGATTTGAGTAAGAGAGGCTATGAGATGTCAGCATCATGTATTGCGCATGCATTACCCTTTGACCCCCATTATTAGATAGTAGGAAACTATAATAGATTCTAAATTTCTCGTGTATCGCAGCTAAGATAATCCAAATGCTCACGGATTGTAGATTTAATCCTCATACATCCTACGGCGAGTGTTCTTTATGTTAATGGGACCTATTCTCATATATGCAAAATTGACATATATTGACCGAAATCTTGGGATAATATAATCGAAAAAAATAATATTCATTTAATGCATTTCTCAGTGAAGATATATATATAATTTACAGAAGTTATTCAAAATTTTACCTTGGTTATTAGGAAACACATATATCAAAGTAGCACACGCAAACAGCCCGAAGATAATAGTAGCAGAACTGATGAATAGATGAACTCTGAACCCGATACTCCGAGCTGAAAAAATATTAAGGAAACATAAAAACGGAATACATACTAAAAGACTCAATGAAATATTCAATCTGAAACGAAAGTTTATATGTTAAGAACTTTTATTTCAGATTAGACAAGTTGTTATTAAAGCATTGACCCTTTCGAATATATAGTATATATAAAATTTTGAAAAACCCTATATTAAAAGTTGTAACAAATAATAGAAAGTACAAAACCTGGTAGCCTGAGAACGGATTTGGAACTAGGTAAAAAACTATAGACCAGAAACCAAATATACGTAAGCATGCCATTAAAGCATTGAATCCCTATGAAATCTCTTGAAATCTTAACGAATTAAACAAGAAAACAAGTTACAGTCTGTCAACAAGTTACAGTGCATCAATTCTGTATGAAGATTTAAAGCCTTGTTCCTTTTTGTTCATGAAAAAGGATAAAAAATGTTGCAAAATATATGCTAAGTAAAATCGAAAAAATTCATAACAAAGTGAGTGAGTAGATATTTAGAAGTGAGAAATGTAGGCGACTCTCCACAACGCGGCTTAGCAAAAAAGCTAAATATGTTTACGAAACATGACCGGTTAATCTTTACGAAGCGCCCAAGAAAAGTTATCCAAAGAATACACAATTAGAAGATGACTTTCTGCCAAAGATACAAAGTATCGCTCCTCGATAAAAAATTTCCTTAGGTTAATGAAAATATTGGCTGGTGTGTAGTCATCAATCGAATAATCCGGACAGATCGTCAAACATCCTTTCAATGCCTTTCAAGTAAGCGGTTTGACACATTGGTAATTTTTACTGGCAATTTTGAATGCAGAATGGATGGCGAAAATTTATAAAGGGAACTATTACCATCTGCTGAGAGGTGGTTTGGTAGAAAAAAAAGGAAGTTGGATCCTCCAGAAGGTCAAAGACCCCAAACACCGAATTCGGTGTGGAAGCAAGAAGGACAAGTTGATGTATTTGAAGAGCCCTCAAATACATCAAGCCCAATATCAAATGTGTGCCCTATTATGAAGCTTAAGCTACAAGAAAAATAAAATTTGATCTGCTAAAAAGCTTTTCCGCCAACTTCGGTCTACTTGGCAGAAATTACTCAGAGAATATGCTAAAAACGCAGTAGAAAAAATGCCTGGCGGGTAACTGGACAAAATATTGATAATAAACCCTTTGAGGGCATTCATTAAATAACTTGTTTGCTGAATTCCATTAAATTTCATCAAATATTTTTAAAGTAATGTCGATCACGCTCTTGTGAGATAGACGGTATAGTATTCCTGGTTCATTTTTTAAATGTTTTTATCAGCAAACAACAATTAGGGGATACCTCTATCGATTTAGAGCTTTGAGTTGATTTTTTGAATTAAAGAGATAATGGGATAGTGAGAAGGAAAAGAAGAAGAAGGTAGAAGTAATTATAAAAGTTTAATTTGAATGAGGTCATAATTCTTAGTATATGCTGAGGTTCTATTGCACTAATGCGCAGGATAACAAAGGAAAAACTATATTTATAATATAGCACATTAACTACAGTCACGTTTCGATGATGTTTCAAGGAATCAATAGAGCTGGCCATTTCCTTGTTCTCTATCAACTTTAATGCTCGCTATCGAAACTACAGATGAGTTAAGTCCATAGGGAAAGAACATTTCTTAGATCTTATGTGCGTCTATTTGGATTGAGATTGAGTATGTAAATTAGACGGTAACGAAAAAAAGACAATTGCTACGTTAGATTCAAACGAAACGTCTCCATCAATTGTCTGGGAATTTCAGAACTAAACCAACGCATCAATTTTTGTTGTCGGAGTTACATTTGTATAAAAATGGCTGAGACCTACAGTTTTATGCAGAGTCCGAACGGCGAATTGAAAAGCTGTTTATAGGTAATTTTTACTCTTGATGGTAGGCCGTGTAGAAAAAAAAGGTGGGCCGAGGGAACAGGAACAGCCAATGGTGTTAAATGGAACTCACATAGGTATGGAACAAAACCAAAAAAAAAAAAAAAAATCCTTTCGGAGCTTAATCCATTCTTTTTATGAAATAAAGTTTTTTAATTCAATTTCACATATATATATTTTTCAGAGCTGTAAAAGAGTGCAATCAATTGAGGATATAAGTCACAAATGAATAATAATTTTTGATTGCAGTTATTGAATAATGTATTTGACTCCAGAATAAAAAATGCATTTGGAAGTCTTTTTTGGAGTCACCGATTGGTTATTCATTTAGAAAAATCTTTTTTAGAGTCAAGGGAGTGCAGTGTTTTTTTTGAAATCATGCGACTGCAAATCTTATGACTCCAAAATCATGACTGCTTTGAAGTCACTTGGAGTCACTTGAGTAACCTTGAATACAAATGCAGACATTTGGAGTCAATTGCAATTTGCAGTCAATTGGAGCCACTTGGAGTCTTTTGGAGTCAATTGGGATTTTGAAGTCAAGTCTCATAAATATTCAATAAATACTCAGGTCTCTCACACTGGTTCTTTCATAAATACTCAGTTTTTTAAAAAACACACGCCAAAAATAATATAACAATATCACAAATTATTCACTTCAAAAAGGTTTGCACTTTTTGTGGTGATTTCATGCAACTCGCGTTTCAATATAATAATTAATACTTTTTACTAATTTATTTAATATTAAAAAGAAAATGTTTTCACAATAATTTCTGCGAAACTGACATTCGAGTATTGTAAATGAAATAACAAGGTGTATTACCCTAAAAATGTATTAACAATATATCTAAGCTATAACTCGTACAAAACAGTGACTCCAATTAACTTCAAATTCAAAATTGACTCCAAAAGACTTCAACTGATTCCAATTGACTTCAAAATCCCAATTGATGTCAAAAGACTCCAATTGACTTCAAATTCCCAATTGACTCCAAAAGACTTCAACTGACTCCAATTGACTTCAAAATCCCAATTGACTCCAAAAGACTCCAAGTGACTCCAATTGACTCCAAAAGACTTCAAGTGACTGTAAATTGACTTCAAAATCCCAATTGACTCCAAAAGACTCCAAGTGACTGTAAATTGACTTCAAAATCCCAATTGACTCCAAAAGACTCCAAGTGACTCCAATTGACTGCAAATTGCAATTGACTCCAAATGACTGCATTTGAGTTCAAAGTTACTCAAGTGACTCCAAGTGACTTCAGAGCAGTCATGATTTTGGAGTCACAAGATAGACTCAGATAACATCGTTGTATAGTTTTTGTTCAAAGAAGATGAAACGTCACAGTATATTCTTTTTTAGGGCATTGTCGGAAGGCATAGATTTAAAACTAAGACCAGGCTTGTATCGAAAAAACTGTAAGTGAAACATTTTTTTACTCTTCTAAAAACCGTCTGGAAGTTTGAAAAAATATCTTTTATACTTTAATCTATACTTTTACTCAATGAATTGTATTCTTAACCCTTTAGGGACTATTGGTCACCGCTGACCCAAAATACGTTTTTCATTTTATTTAAAAACAATTGCACCGATTTTAATAAAATTATATTCAGTGAAAAGAGAATTGATTGTGCTTTAGTTATTATTAAAGAAAAGTTCGGAATTGTTACCTAAAGTAAAACAATTTTTTTTTACATATTTTCAGTGGCTCACAATTTTTACAAAATTTGTTCAAATACACCCAAAAAAACTATTTACTCAAACATGATTCCCCAAATTTTTGTTTGCTTTTTTTAGAAATACAAGTTTTGCTATGGGTCACCGGCGACCCCTAAATCATCAAATTAATCTTTTTGAAAACCTTTTTACAATGAAATGAGGGGTCGAAGAATACGATTCTGGACTCGATTTTATTTATCCTTTCTAGTTTCCTTATGGTCAAAAAGGGGTTAAGTGAAGAATTGATACTAAGTAACTTGGTTTATCTTTTAAAAAATATCTCATTAATATGTTCACAAAAATGTTGTAAAAATTTCCATTGAGAGCCAATGGGTCACCGATGACCCATGAAATTTCAAGGCTTGAGGGGTGAAAAATGCCTGTTTTGATAAAAAATGGGAGTAAGAGGGTACGAATCCGCAATCGGTTTTGCCCTATCTCCTCTGATTTCCTAACGGGAGGAAAAGTCGATTTTGCTTAAAATTGTTAGCTGGAAGATTAAGCAAAAAATTACTTTATAATCGCGTGGACGATTCATCCTCCAAGCCTCTTCTAATTGACTGTAGGATACAGGGTGAGGACACTATTTGAAGTGAGACTAAGTAGATATCTTCAAGTCTACTAGAATCCACAAATATTTTATTTCCAATGTATTTGTGGTTTATGATGCTTCTTCGTCTTCTGCAACGCCTAGGCCAGTTTGCCATTTTAATACCATATTTAAGTATGTATGAATATGTACATTCATACATACATACATACATATGCACAAGTATATAAATATGTATCTACATATGTCATTGTATATCTACACTGTACTTACTGACATATCTACTGTAAATAAACTTATCTATTTATTTTATTTATTCATAATGCAAGGAGCAGGCAGTGTTTGTTTGTATGTGTGTGTGTGTGTGTAGGTAGGTGTGGTTGCTTCCTTGGTTTGTTGGTTATTTAATTTTTTTTTCTTGCTCCTGCTGCTTCAGCTGCTGTTGTTGTTGGTAGTAGCGGCTGTAAACAAGTGCGAGAGTTTGAACTTTTCGTTCGTTTTGTACAAAAAAAAAAATAAAAATAAGAAACTTGAAGAAGTAGCAATGAGGATTGAGCTTTAATATGCAGTAAAAAATGAAGAGAAAAAAAAAAAACTAGAAATTGGGGTTGGTTAGTGGGTGGTTGGTTGTGTGAATGAGGGCGTAAATAAAGGCGTAGTGGGTAGGTAAATGAAAGAAAATTTTGCATGTGTTGTTGTTCTCATCTCTACGGTTCTGCGTATTTTGTTCTGTGGTTTCCCCGGATATTATAGTTTAATAAAATTGTTGATGCTGCGTTGCTTCTTTTATTTATTTATTTATTTTTTTTTTTTTGTGCACTTTTTTGTTTTCTGGTTTTCTTTCCATTTTTTACTTTCTTTTATATTACATATTCGTTTTCGCTAAGTTGCGTGTATGTAAAAAGAAATATAAATTTATATATACATCCTGTATATACTATACGTTTGTACATATGTATACCTATATTTCAATAAATTTTCCTTCTTACTTTTTGCTAACTAAGCGAAATTCATGAAAAATCTATAATAGTCAAATGTCGCTTTCCTGGTTTTTTAGCTGTATTTGTGAATACCCACATTATTTTTGTATGTAAAAACTTGCTATACTATAAGGAATTCTATATGAAATAATAAAGTGAAATGAAAAAAGAAAACATGTTATATAAATTTTCTTTTTCTGTTCTTTCTACTCTGAAGCTATGAAAAATAAAACAAAAAAACAAATGTGTATTTATTTAATCAAGAAACTTCGACACAATGTATTTTGTTTAAGATTATGCGTAGTTTTATAAAATTTATTTTTTAAATACTATTTAATACAGAGTTACATACACCACCTATATCCGCCCCAAAATGGAGTATAATTCGCACCTATGGGCAGGCGCTTCACGAACGCAACTAGAGTTCCTGGACCGTATTCAACATCGGGCGATAAAGCTAATAGAAGACAGTAGGGTTTCCAGCTCTATTGACTCCTTAGAACACCGTAGAAACGTGGGTTGTGTGACTCTGTATTACCGGTATTTTCATGGTAGATGTTTCGCTGAGATACGGAATTTGATTCCACCAGTCCATGTGTTCAAGCGGTAGTCACGCATTCCACGTGGATATGGTACCCCAACGCACCACGCATTACAGAGATAGTTCTTTTCTCTACCGTACCGCTCGTATATGGAATAAGCTTCCTGCAACCGATTTTCTTGGCTTTTATGACATTTCCAAATTTAAAACAAACGTTCACAACTTTTTCTCCCTCTTTCCTCTTATATTCATTCCTCAATCAATGCCGTGCTTTGCATTCATAGGGGTACCCCCTGAGTGTTGATTGCTTAAATAAAAAAAAAATAAAAATATTAGTATATGAAAAACGGAAAACACGAGACAAGTTCGTCTAAGCAAGCGAATGATGCCATGTGATTGTTGTAATCATAGAGCACATGAGACGACACTGAGAGAGCAGACGTCGAGAGTCAAGTTTTTTTCATCGGGTTCATACAAATGACGTCAGCTTTCTAATTACTCAGTACTATTAAGAGAGACTTGTATATTTTCTCATCAGCGTAATTCTATATCTATTATTACGGCCTGCGAATCTGTGTTTTTTTGGGAACTAGTTGGTCGAAAAATTTAGATAAGTTTTGAAAAAGGTGGAAAATATAAATGGTGTCGAAGCTCTTGAACTCATCCCCTCCTTTCAAAAATATGAAGTGAAGTTGTAAATTCGATTCAATCTAATATTAATTCCCGGAGTCAATACTGAGTTAAATCATCGTAAACAGAGGACGGGTGACCATCAGGAAATAAGTACTATTAATATGGCAGCTATTAAAATAAATGATCGATATACATTAAAATATTTTGATTAATGTTAAATAACTAACACAAAAATGTATTCAATAAATTCTTGATTCATTGAACATTATGAATACATACGGTGTTTGATGAACGATATTCATTATATTGTTGAATAAATTCGTAAAAAATGCTTGTGAAACACGCAGGGGTAAATTTTAAGAGTTTCCCAAAAAGAAACTTCCTGGCCCAGATTATTGGAAGTTCTCAAATCGAAAGAACTTTCTCGTCGTAAAACTCTTACCTATAATTGGTATGAGTGTTAACCTCTGCATGTTTTAAGTATGTTTTAAAGGCTAAGAAGAACATTCAAATTCCTAATAATTCAATTTAATAATATTTTATTTACATCGGTACCTACATATAAGCATTTCAGTATGTACATAGAATTCCAAAGTGCTAGGCAAAGTAATCGTCTAAAATACATACACCCACGCCTATATACATATATACATGTAAATCGAAATCACATCAATATGTGAGAATGTATGTATCTGCGTACATATGTGCAATCTTACACACATACACACATACAAAATAACTATCCTATAAAATTAATCCCAGATTTTAGCTGCTGCCCGCTGAATCAACTCTTCAGCTTTTGTTGCTCTGGTTGTTAGTTGTTGGATATTGTAGATTGTCGGTGGCTGCTCATGCAACATGCGTACATGCGTTAATATTCATTAAAGTTGGCCGCTGATATCACACATTCATGTGTTAACCTATTTCAGGACATAGACATGGACGTGGTCGAGAATTGTAGGCTCATATCTCAAACAGCAAACACACACACACACACGCACTTGTTTCTATGCAAACACACAAACTCGTATTCACACCAATGCATTCATGCATTTGGTGTATGCGCTGCGCTGCTGCGTGTGTTCACATTTGAAATTTAGAATTTGGTAAAAGCGCGAATGTAAGTGTGTGAGTGAATAAGAGAGTGCTTGAGTGAATCAGTAAGAGTGAGTGCGAATGTGTAAAACACGAGCGAATAAACGAGAAATTCTGCTGCTGCTGGTTCTGGTGCTGCTCAAGTGCATTCCGGGGCGAAATGTTCCCACTGCCACTCTGCATCTCTGTGCTTTTTGTGCTTGCTTAGCCATTGTTGCCATAGTTGCTGAATATTTGGTATTGATGGTACTGTTTCATTCCTACTTACATACTTACATACATACAGATATACAAGCATACAATTCATATTCATCTCGTACTTACATACATATTTCGAACTTCTATTCCAAATTCTCTTACTCCACTGCCACATGCCTTTCTGCCTTTTTGTTTGTATGTATGTTTGTATTGCACAAAATTTTACTTTAGTTCAGTTCACTTTAGTGCAATAGTGCAGCCACGGCAGCAACAACAACAGCAAAAACAGCAGAAACTGTATGTAGCAGTAGCAGCAGCAGCAGAGTTGCAGTTTTGTGGGTTTTTCGCCAACGAAACGTACGTTGAAATAGTAAAAAACAAAACAAAAATCTACTACTCTTTCACTTTGGTATGCGATGAAATATTGCATTTAGTTTAGTTTCTATATATTCAAGTACCTACGATGTCTATCTATCTATCTAACTGCTGTTGTAGTTGCAGTTGCTGCTGCTGGACGACGGTGAGTGAAAGAGTGAGTGAGTGATGCTGATGCTGCATCTACAACAACCGTTGTTGTTGTTATGTATTATTATTGCTGTAGTTGTTGTTGAAATAGTTCCGCCGTCTACTTGCATTTCAAACCATCTATATAGTTACCACCATATATATCTACATTCTACTTACATTCACATATACATACATATGCACTTGCGGATCCAAGGGGGAGTAATAGAGATTTTGGGGTCAAGACCCCCCATACCCTTGCCGATGAAAATCCTATAGATTTTGATCGTTGGTTATGAGGCAAAAAAAACAAATTTTAGAGTGAAGAAAATTTAAGTCCCTCTACCTCCCCCCGTTAGCAAATTTCTAGTTCCGTTAGTGTATATATGTATTTTCGTATTCTCATGACATGTACCACATGCGATTTGATATTTTCGCTTAGGCTTTTATGCTTACTAGATGTTGTTTGTACTTGTCGGTATATGCATACCTACTGTATATATGTACCTACACACATATACACATATATGTATTTAAGTATACACAAAATAGTATATACTTGCTTGTACATATTTGCATTTGCAAATACATAGAATTGTGACAAATAAAAAAAAAAAAATAATATAATATTTTACATACAAATTTAGTTAGTTTTGCGTTAAAATAAATGTATTTGTGTATGCAGATATTGTTCGGTTCAATCTAGAATTTTCAATAATAGCGAAGCTTAAGCTTCTCTTTAATATATCTGGAATAAGAACTAAAACATCGTTTGCCTCCGCAGAAATTATTGTAAATGTGAAATTGGGGAGATCTATGAAATCACCAAAAATAGGATTCCTTGTCTTAAGAATAATCACCAAACTCATAATCCCCAAATACAGAATATCGAAATTAAAAACACTCAAGCGTAAAATCCTCCAATTTTGAAACAAATTACTGATGCCCAAATTTTGACCGTTAATGTGACCTCGGCCTTACCTGACTGCCGATAGCTTACGCAATTTGAAACGTCTACACTCCTGATGAGCGAGATTTCAAGTTGTTATTTCCAATTTGCTACCTTTATTCTTCAACCACGTATCTTCAAAAGTATCAATTTTCAGAAAACGAAAAAAACTAAAGATTTAAAAAAAAACTTTTGTGTTCAAGTAGAAATTCGATATCGAAGAACTGGTTCTAAATTTGTTTTACCCAAACAAACTCGCTGAGGACTTATTTCTATCTGGATTCTAAAAACTGAATTTCATCCAAAATGGAGATACGTAGTTAAAGAATAGAGGTAGCGAATTGTTCTTTTTGTTATAGTAACCATTTTGTTTTCATCATAAAAATAAAAACAAAACTTGTTCCATTATCATGAGTTTTCATATAGTTCTTTATTACGAATATCAATGTATCGATACTAAAAACGTATACGGAACCAAAAAGTTCATAGTATTTTTTGAAGGAAGGACGACTCGAAAGTCAGGCACTGCGACCTATAAGATATATTGTACCAAAGCCAAAAGAAAGAAAGAAAACAAGAGAGAAAGAAATATAGATAAGAAACATACCCAAGCCGAGAATCGAACTCGGGTCTCCAGAAACAAGAGTCTGGCACTCTTCCACTAGACCACAGTGGCGATGGTAGGACCTACAGTTTAACGCCGATTCCGAACGGCTATGTGGCACTTTTTTATCAGCTCGGTGGTTTTGCCATTACCAACCAAGGTGTGTACATTCTAATAATTCTCATCCGCTTCATATCGATAGTGAATATAAGAAGTTTATGAGAATTAAGCACCAGACCAAGACGGGAATCGAACCCGCAACCTTCTGGATGAAAGTCTAGTGCACTATCCATTAGACTATTGAGGTAGTCAAGTTCATAGTACACATGAAAATTATCATTCGGAGTATGAAAACGCTCATAGAATTTGCAACCAATGTAAAAATCTATTTATGTATCTACATTTAGTCAATAAACAAATTCATTGCATCAATTCATATGAAATTTTTACATTGATCCAATGTAATTTTTCATAAATACAATGAAATCTTTACATTTAATGTACATTAATGAATTGATTTTTTATTTTTCTTTACTTCAGTGTTATGAAAATTAAAAAAAATCTTATATTTATAAGATTTTTTTGTATGTATCGACTTTAATTTCGATAGCGCATAATTTCGACATGTTTTGCATCCAATGCACGCGTTTTATGGAACAAGTACAAGGATGATATGGTGGATGATGTTTTGTACAGAACTCTCAGAACGACCGGAAATCACGAACTCGAGATGAATGATGAGATTCGAAATTAGGCATTGATTTTGATCGACAACATGTGTTTGCTCAAGTGCGGCAGTGCGTTGTGCAATTTGGGTATGCCCATTCCAAATCGTCCCATGCATGATACTTTTAATCGTGAGTTACAATGTGAGCGCGACTACGATCTAAATACGTTGACTGACGTTGTACGAGGAAACGTTCGAAATCTGAATGCTCAACAAAAGAACGTTTACGACCCATTAATGAAGACGGTTGACTTTTTCTTTGATGGAACTGGAAAAACATTCCTTATTTCGTTTTTTTTTTAGCATCAATCCGTTCAAAATCCGCCATTGCCGTGGTTATTACTTCCTCTGGAAAGCTGCAACATTTGTGGAAGGCGGTCGAACAGCGTATTCAGCATTGAAATTGCCTCTAAACCTCCAAGCACATGAGAATCCGACTTGCAATATCCCAAAAAAATTCAGCGATGACACAAGTATTGAAAACTTGCAAAATCATCATCTGCCACACAAACGAACGTGCATTGGAGACCTTCTACAGAACGCTGAAAGACTTGCACAGCAATACCAGACTCTTCGGTATTGCGATTATTCTGTTGGCCGGCGATTTTCGTCAATCACTTCCCGTCATTCCACGATCGACAGCGGCCAAAGAACTAAACGCATGCTTGAAGGCGTCACTTTTGTGGCGATATGTGGATAAGCTGCATTTAACAACCAATATACGAATAACGCTACAAAATGATCCATCAGCCAATGAATCCTCAAAACAATTGTCAATTGGAAACGGCCAAATACCGGCTGATCTGTCGATTGGTCTTATTTTGTTCCGCCGAATTTCTGCCACTGCACATTGTCGAAGGAAGTGCTCATAACTAAAGTGTTCCCGGTTGATTGCGTTACGAATGAAGACGAAGCCACAAACTATCTGACTGAATTTTTAACCACACAATTTGCAAACTGAAAATTGCCTCAATCATCATTATGCTGCGCAATCTAAACCAACCAACCAAGCTGTGCAATTGAACTAGATTGACGGTGAAGAAGCTGATGAGCAATGCCATTCAAGCGACATTAATCAAAGGCAAGCTCAAACGCGAGGAAGCACTCATTCCGAGAATTCCAATGATACCTACTGACTTGCCTTTCGAGTTCTAGCGCATTCAGTTCCCCGTTCGACTCGCTTTCGCCATGACGATTAATTATTATTGAGCAATTATTTAGTAATTAATCTCATATTTTATTGTCAAACTTATTTTGATCTCTTTCCTTCAAAACGGGAACGAAGCCGAAATCCGAATGAATACTAAAGAACAAAATCGAAACTAAAATATTTGACAAAACCAAAATTGGAACGTTATATTTATACGGTTTCATTCCTTGGTTAGTATTAGTTTTTGATTTAATAACATCAATTTACAATGAATATCAAATTTAAGAGATTTGAAGTTGACTTTTTGGTTAAACACACTAAAGGTCCAAAAATGAGTGTTAAAGCTGCTGCGAAATACATTGAATCTTAAGCGATTTAGAAAATTTCGAGAATGTTGACGACGGTGGGGCGGGGACAGAAAGAAAGTCACTTTAACTAGAGCTGATAAGGCGATATGCAGCTTTTATGAAAAAAAACTAACGCTTTTCCTTAGAAAAACTTAACAAAAACTGTCCAAAAACGACATCAATCAGGGATCTGTAACAAAACCACCAGCCCAAAACCATAATTGACTGAAAATCACATTGTAAAACGTTTGCAACGTGATGCACCCATGAAAATTTGGATCGTAATTGGAGCAACGCCATTTTTACTGATGAGTCTTCATTTGAATTGTTTAATAGCTTTCAGAAAGAAAACTAATTTAAAAAAAAAAACAACTAATTTGAACGTTCAAGCGTATATGAAAATGATTTAATGTAGAGTATGCCGAACAATTAAACCAAAGTTGCACCAGGAGATGCCAAATAATTATTGCCAACAATGGCGAGTGGACAATCAGCTTTCTATTGAATAAAAAAAAAATGAATTGTGAATAATGTAAGTTTAATACGAGTCTATTTTTTCACACAGTGCACACAGTTCGGTTACCCGTGTATCCGACACAGTGAGCTTGAACCATGTTTAGGTATGACCAAAATGACGTCGTAAACGGACTTTACAGTTTGATTAATATACAACTGAAGGTGACAAAACTGTTTGAAATGAAATCATAGCTGCTCATATTTCCGGGAAATCATGAAATTAGTTTTTGTAATTTGTACAGGCTATAAATCGATCATATTATAAAAAGCGTGTTTATAATACAATTGAAGTTGAATCTGGCTGAATTCTTCCGAGATTTTATTTTGTTAAAATGGACCTCAAATGTGACCATGAAGAGAAGACGAGGAAAGTTTGCGCAACGTGTGGTAAAAAAATCGTTTTTGGAAAGAGAAAAACAGAATCGTTCCTCATATCTGGAAAACTTCAGAAACTTTTAAAAAATTTTGTGAATATTAGTTTTAATATTTACGATCATAGGTTTCCCCTAAGCATTTGCAATACATTTGGGTTTCGGGAGCTTCCCTATGGATTAGGTGGTCAATATCCATATTTATTTCGTGGAACCGCTAAAGACCATGAACAAACTAATTTATCCCATTGCAAAAAATTCCGCCCCCATGCTTGCCAGTGACTTTACAGAGCAATGTTTTAGTAGTCCTCCTTTGATCTAATAAGAGACTTGTTGAATGAATTGATTGAACTGAATTTCGACTCATCAGTCTACTTTTAACTTCTGCCTATGCAGAACTGTTTTCCATCTAATTATTGACAAATTGACGTAAGTTTAGTCAAAAGGGGTTCAATGAGTCCAAATTTAATTGAATTAATTGATACTACAAGTCCCTTATTAGACGAATAAAAGGAGGACGGCTAAAACATTGCTCTGTAAAGTCACTGCTAAGCATGGAGGCGAACTTTTTTGCAATGAGATAAATAAGTTTGTTCATGGTCTTTATTCTTTCCACGAAATAAATTCAAATATTGACCATTTGGAAACCATGTGGACGAGTCTTTCAAAAATATAAATAAAATTGATAGGCCCCCGGAATCAGCAAGAACATAGTGGTTACCTTATAGTATTGGGAGTATGAATGTATAAATTCGTAATTGTGACTAACTTCAAATCTATCATACGCGCCATTTTTTTTGACATTGACAGCTATTCTATCTCGAAGAGCGCCAAAAATACTATAAGAATTGATCTGTCAAATAATTTTCATAATTTTACAAAAGTGTTTTACTATAGCTGAAAATGTCGAATTTCGTGCCAACAAAACAACATTTGCGGGAAGTTTTAATTTGCTTCTTCCATTTAAAGGAAAACGCAACTGAAGCACATCGTTTACTCACTGAAGCTTATCATGACTGTGCTATAGACGTTAGAATGTGTCAGGTGTGGTATGCGCGTTTCAAAAGTGGTGATTTTGATGTTGAAGACAGGGAACGTTCAGACGGCCCGAAAAAGTTCGAAGATGAAGAATTGAAGGCATTACTCGAAGAAGATTCATGTCAAACGCAACAAGAACTTGCAGAATCTTTAGGACTTGATCAATCAACCATTGGGAATGATTCAAAAGCAAGAAAATTGGGTGCCGTACGAATTGAAGCCGAGAGACGTCGAACGACGATTTTTCACATGTGAAATGCTGATTGAACGACAGAAAAGAAAGGGGTTTCTGCATCGTATTGTGACTGGCGATGAAAAGTTGATACGTTACGATAACCAAAAGCGTAAAAAATCATGGGGACCGCCTGGACATGCATCAACATCAACGGCAAAGCCGAACATCCATGGATCCAAGCTCATGCTGTGTATTTGGTGGGATATGAAAGGTGTCGTGTATTATGAGCTGTTGAAACCGAATGAAACGATCACTGGCGACCGCTACCGACTACAATTGATGCGTTTGAGCCGAGCATTAAAGAATAAGAGGCCAGAATATGAGAATAGACACGACGAAGTTATTCTTCAGCACACAATGCTCGGCCACATGTTGCAAGGCAAGTAAAAACATACTTGGAAACGCTGAAATGGGAAGTGCCGCCGTATTCTCCAGACATTGCTCCTTCTGATTACCACTTGTTCCGATCGATGACACATGGCCTGGCTGAACAGCACTTCCGTTCTTTCGAAGAACTCAAAAAATGGGTCGATTCGGGGATAGCCTCAAAAGATGAGGAGTTCTTTCGACGCGGAATCCGTATGCTACCACAAAGATGGGAAAAGGTTGTGGCTAACGATGGACAATACTTTAAAGAATAAATTTATAATCACTTTTTCACAATAAATGTCCAAATTACGAAAAAAAATACGAGTTTATACATTCATACTCCTAATAATAACAAAGAAATCTAAGGCTTTGTGCTTAAATGTCCAGTTTATTATTTTGCTGGAAAGTTTACTATAACATCCGTCTTTGTTTCAATAGTTTTCTTAAGCATATTTTGTATGAAAATGTCTAACCACCTAAGCATATTTGATCACTATGCTCATTAAAATATTTGAAAATTTGATGGCAGGTTCGGCAACTTCTAATGTTAATTTTTTAGGTTTCATATGTTGTACTTTCATTTCCAAGAATATTAAAACGTAATTGTAAATACCCAACTATTAGCACACTTCCACAAATTACAAAGTTTTAATTTAAAAAAAAATATGAGATAAATCAAATTCTCCACCATATTTCAAGTAATATAACTAATGGCCGGTCGGTCGGTCGGTCGGTCGATTATGTTGCTAGGTACTCGTACTATCATATATCGTATATGGTACTAACTAACAACATGATGTTTTTGGCGCAAGTTAAGCATTCACTTTTGTGTTGTGTTGTGTCCACAACATAAAACGCCATCTTTATATTTCTTTTATTTTTCATTTTTATTTATTTTATAGTTTTTTTTTTTTTGTTTTTGTTCTTTCGTGTTTTATTTATGTATGTATAGAGTTAAGTTGTATAGCTATAGATATTTTTGTTGCTGCCTTATATTATTTCTTACAAATAACAAAGAGATTGAAAACTGGTTAGATTAGTTTTTTATTTTTTGTTGTTGTTGTTTTATTATTATTATGTTTTCGTCGTCGTATTTACCATTTGCTGCAATCCAATATGCAGCAGCACCAAGAGCAGCAAAGAATTTCGCAAACTGTACCCCGCGAATACTCATAATTGCACCACCGGCCATTCGTACTCGATTAACCACCATGTGCCAATGAGTGCATACAACATAAAAGCAAAGTATAAAATTTAGTACCTCTATATTAAATGCTGATTAAATGATTGTAAATAAATGTTCTTGAATTGTTAAATATCTGATGCTCACTATAAATATTTATACATTTAATAGTTTATTAATTAATTTTGATGAACCAACTTGGAACTTCTTTTCCTCGAAGTGTATCATAAATATTCAGAGTTTCTACTTATATTGAAAAAAAAAGAGCAGACAGACTTTTCATACATATGTACATTTTATACCCTATACATTATGTGCAGGCTTTATAGGTTTCGTTGGTTAGTTAATGGCTCTTTTTTAATGCCCATGAAAGATGCTATTTTCATATGTTAGCTACGCTTACATGATGGTGAACTTGGGATCAAACGGAAATATGTAATCAAAATTTTCAATTTCCGATATTAAAAATATTAGACCTAAATTTAAATTCCTCTTCTACAACACCGATTTTCCTTTTTTCTCTAAAACTCGAGACGTGTATACATATCAAAAAAATTTTAAGTACGCAATCGTGTTCAGCTATATTTTAAGGTTTGCTTCGGTGACTGTGGAATGAAACTATGTGTTAAAAAAAAAAAAAAAAAATTGTCCACGCTAAACATGAACATCGCAAAGCGGAAATTTGGTCACATTTTCTATGCAACCAGTCGATCAAAAAATTTGACCTAATTTTCAATTTCTGATAACCAAAGTAAAAATATTAGATCTAAATTGTATACCTATAAATCTGTTCTCTGAGGTTCTCTGTACATAAAAAAATTTATAAAAAAGTAAGAAAACCACAGTAACCAATTTTCTTGAAATTGAACTTGCCAAAGAATGACATCATTGAAAATATTAAATCGAATTGAAATTAATTTGATCTAGCAACTGTATTGGCGAGTTAAAAATTTACAGTGAGTTTGGTGTGTAAAAGTCTACTTCTGAGTATTTATTGCCATATACATATTTTCGACTGCTTCTCACAGGCCAAACTACAAGGTAATCTGTGTAAATATTTACTCACTTCTCTGTGTCATAAAGCTGTCATTGGTTGGATCTGGGAGGTTCTAGGTACTATCGAGTCCAAGGAAAAGGAGGAGCATGGGCTTGAAGTTAAACCCCTCTATTTGCCGATTAAAATCTCATACATTTTCATCGCCGGTCATGAAACAACAAAAATTTTAAATAGAAGAAAATTTAGCACCTACTTCCGTCCGTCCGGTCCCCTTGGGAAATCTTTAGATCTGCTAGTGGTTCAAGTTAATACGAAATGTGAATCTATGTTTCTAATGTATCAAAAGATTTCCCACTCAGGTATTTTTGTTTCTTTGTTTAAAAATTTATCCCAATTTTCGATTTCTGGTATCTAAAGTAAAAATATTAGATTTGGAGACCTCAATATAATTTCTACATAAAGAAAATTGAGTTGGTCCAAAAATATTTTCTTTTTTTTTTTTGCATTAGAAACTTTGCTTATGTAGGGCGAACTATGTTCAAAATGATTCTTTTCGTGGAATATGTAGAGATGCAGATACGCCCTTTGGTCGCATTGAGCGAAAAGAGAGTCCGTTGGGATTCGTCGAAAAAAAAATCTGCATGCCCGAGACCACTTTAGATTCAGAAACTGAGGACGGATAGAAAGCGGAGGGTCTTGGTTGGTTCGTTCCTTAAAAAAATTCTAGCATTATCCGTAAGGGCTGAGATGTATGTAAATCGGGACACATCTTTCTCACTCTCCCTTCCCTCCTTTCCTTGGATCCGCTGGATACTGTATTAATGCATGTTTGATCGATGGTTATCCCCAGTGCCGCGGTTCATGTGTTCATAGGTTTTTGTGGTAAACAGCCTCATTCCTTGGATCCATTAATGGGTTAAGAATAAAACTCTCCTCTGTAGTCTAGCGACAGTGTGCCAAACTTTTGTTTCTGGAGTCCCGGCTATGGTATGGTTTCTTATCTATCTCTCTTTCGTTCTGCCTTTCTTTTTTCATAACCTCGCAATTTTTTACAATAAATCTTTAGGTCGCAGTGCCTGACTTTTAGGTCGTCCCATCCTTCAAATCCTCCTGCAAGTGAAAATCACATAATACAGGAGGAAATGCACTAAAATCTCATTTGAATGTCTTGACTTTGAGCTCGGTATCTCTCCTTTTACAGTGCGAGTACAAGAAACTAGAGCATTTGACTTTGCTTGTCTTTCCCTAGTTCGTTCAGTAGCTCTACGTTTGAAAGATGCTTAAGATCATTCCCATAGGCTCGGAACCAGACTTTTTGGGCCACATAAATCTGCTCCCTTTTCAGATCTCGCACTGTTTGTGTAAAGTGTCAGTGATAGTTTTAGGTATTTTGCCTCTACCAGATTACTTGTTTGTGGTTCTTACTTATTCACTGCTAACCTTTGTAATTAAAGACCGTTTCACCATTCGCAACCTGAGACCTGTCCCGTGGCTCGTAGTTAGTCTTCGTGAAGTTCGCATAAATTCCACGAACCAGAATACAGAGTCTGCTTATATCTCACAAATAACTTCTAAAGTCTGAAAATAGAAAATGATGATGAATGTGCTCGTTGAGTCTGCAATGAACTCTTTATTCATTGTGCGTCCTGTGAGTCGTCTTTTGTCGTGTTGGCCCAAGGCTTGGCATTAAAGAGGTTTACACTTTTTTAGTGCTGCTCTCTCCATTTCTGAGTACCTTCCTGAATATTTTCTCTCGTTATCGGATGCAGAGGTTCAAAAATAGATTTTCGGTTTTTTTTTTGTTTTTGTTCCTTTAAAAAGTTTTGGCGGATCCAAGTGCGTTCTATTTTATATAAAAGACTAGCTCTGAATCCTTCTACCAGTTAATGGGGTGATAATATGTGCATTTGGGGTATTTTATATATTCAGACTTGATCGCACAATATTTTAATGCTGCCGTTTCTAATAACAATAGAATGCATCCACTGTACTGTATGTCTGTCAGTCTCCCAGTCTGTCTGTCTTTCTACATATGTATGTATATGTGACGCCTTCTTCTTCTTCTTCGATTTTTTCTTATTTATACAAACATATTTATGTATATCTTTAAAGTATGTATAAATTTCTATACAACATTTAGTTTTTTCTGTTCATTTTGTGATTTCTTCATCATATCATGATTTTTCTTTAATACTATAGAAAAAAAAAAAAAAAACAAACGAACGAACGAACAAGCGACAACGACGACGAGCTTTAGTTTTAGTTTTTTGCTAAGTGAAGTTAAGTTGCGCACTTTGCGATGTGACTTCATCATCGTCATCATCATCATCATTATCATCACCATCATTATGTTGCTTTTGTTTTTGTTGTTGTTGTTGTTGTTGTATTTGCTAGGTTCATATTCTCATTACAGGTCATTCACCTAAAAGATACGCTTTGTATGTTATTATTCACTCAATACATACAATATATTTTTTGTCTGTATATATATTTTAAAATCGTATCGCAATAGCGTACAAAATAAAAGTTGCCAACGATTGTGGGCCTCTAACTAAATCACTAGCGTTTTGTTTTATATTTTTTGCTAATTTTTTTTTTAATTTTTTTCTTTTTTTTTTTGTAGTCGTTTTTCTCTTAATATTTTGCTATATTATTTCTGTGTTTCTTTTTCACTTACAACTTCAGCTTTCGAACCCATGTACAAAATGCAAACAACAACAGCAATGCATACATATCGAAAGAGTTGTGTAACTCATTGATCGTTTAAATCGACGCCTAAATTACAAACTCAGTCTCGAACTTAGTCGTTGATCGATGATTTGTTTGTTGTGAGTTCAAATGAAATAATTTGCACAGATTGTTTAAATTTAATAGCATATATTATTTGAGTTATTAATTTCATATTTAATAACTGTATATTTTTTCTTCTTCTATTTTAGGTAAGTTGGAAAACTTCATGTTTTGATATCTCTGAAGATTTATGTGCTGGTATATAAATTTTTACTTATGTGAGTACGAAAATTATGAATAGTTTAGTTAAATTTTTACTCTACAAAGGTTGGTCGAGAAAAAAGAAATGACTTTTTTTTTTGTCAGTAAGCAATGTTGATATGGAAGTCTTTGGGATTAGCATATGGAAACTATAAGTTGATTGAAAATGTTCTAATTGAACTCAAAAGTAATTCAATGGCGATATTATGTAAATTATATTTTCTGCAAGGAGAGTAGAGAAGTGTTGGAACAAACGTATATAAAGTTAACGGACCTTAGCTTACATTATTCCAAAGAAGAACAAAAACATTCCTACCTGAGGTTTTACTTACTTACATAATTACTTCAGCACAATAGCACCTAGCTGGCGGAAGTGATCCGAGACCGTTCGCCTACTTCCTGGAACTTACTTTCTTACTTACTTGATCGGAACGATTTCAAACCTACATACGTTGAATGTATAATACGAGACAGGAATGACAAAGGAAGATTTTATTGCTGTTTAGTTTTTCAGTTTAGAATTTTTGACAGTTTCCTTGTGATTCGTGACATTTAGTTTTTTTTTTTAACGAGGAGGAAATCCTAAAAAGCCAAGTCAGTTAGAATCATTCACACGCCCAAACCACCTCTCGTCTGTACGGATATTCCTCCCGGAACCACCGTTAGGTATTACGTCGGAAGGCCGTAATGAGCTTAGTGCTCAATCGTCAGTATTGGTTTCTGTCCAATTCTGTCCGGTTGTATTATCGGTGTCGATATCTGGCTCCATGCTCCTGTTGTTTTCCGAATGCTCGGCTTTACGCGCACGTTTTGCAACCTTGGATGCTGCATTCCATATTTCCATTGAGTTACACATCTGTGTCGCCAAGGTCTTTCTCCAGCTCATCTCTGTCCTTGTTGAAACGCGGGCACTTAAAAAGTACATACTTCGCGTTCTCTCATTTCTCTGGGCATCTTGGGCAAAACAAATCTTTTTCTCTGACGTTGTTCGTATGCAGGTACTGCTTGAAGCACCCATGGCCACTTAAGCAGTTGCGTAATGTGGTACTTAAATTTGCACATGCGTGCGTGATATCCACACTTTTATATCCGTAATGAGATTGTAGGTCCATTGACTCTTATTGGATGACTCCCATCTTCGCTGCCATTCCATGATGGTACGCTGTCTTTCTTTTCTTATGCCTTTGGTTGGCTTTATGTCACGATCATATAACCGCATCATCTCTTGTGCCTGTAGATCGATAGGCACCTTTCTTGCTACGACACTGTGCGATACGCTCTAGCTACCTTCAGAGCACTGAGCCTATAACTCGCACGGATATCCTTCTGGTGTGTCTTCTTGCTGCCTGCCCACATTGGTGCTGCATAAAAGATTACTGACGTAGTAGCCGGCGCCTGCCTTCGCACAGGCCTCCTATGTTCGGCATAATACGTGTTAATCACCGACCGTGATGACCAGCTCTTCACGTGCTTTTCTAGTGCTCAACTAGTGCACAACTTCCGTCTTCTGTTCCGCCAATCCCAGCTATGCGTTGTACAGCCACTTTCTCACCCTTGAGATGACGTCGTTACATATAGCCTGTAGCGAGTCCAAGTGTTTGGCTACTGACATTATCGCGATGTCATTTGTATATCCACTGATTGTTGTATCCTCCGGGAGATCCAATTTGAAGATGTCGCCATACATTACGTTCCATAGCGTTGGGCCGAGAATAGAGCCCTGCGGAACGCCTCTCTTGACACGAAGCTGCTTCACGCCGTCGTCAGTATCGTATATTGAAATCCTGTTGTCGAAGTAGTTTGCGAATATTTGCAACAGGTACTCCGGTACTTTAAATCCTCTCAGTGCACTCATAATCTGAGGCCAGTTCGTCGAGTTGAAGGCATATTCGATGTCCAACGTCACTACGGTGCAGTACTTCGTGCCGTTTCTCCATTGCTTGCCGCTGATTCGTGATATGTGCCAAAGTCAAACAGAAAGACTTACACCCGAACAACGCTTACAAATTATTATTGCATTCTGTAGTAACAAAAGTTTGCACCGATTTTACGCTATTGAATATTAATCCACCTACCCGTAGGTGCAGAGTGTGTACAGAAGAAAATATTGCTGCCGTAGCCGACAGTGTTGCTGAAGATCGTAATTTCTCCATTCATCGCCGTTCGTGGAAGATTTTATTAGGTATTATTATTATAGAGTTTTTCCATCTCTACAGTGTCCGCACATGTCGGAGAATACATATGTCCCGGGTAGCGTTATTAGGTATTATTATTATCATTATTAGTTAAGAATTGTTACGTACCTGAAGCGACTTTAGACTGTAACACAATAGATCTATAAGTAAGCTTCAGTGGTTCGTACCTCCCAAGTACGAAGAATCGAATTTATTGTCGTTTTAGTGTGTCAAGGCTCAAAAACCATTTATTCAAAATACAATACTTCGGGAGATTATAAAATTTGACGTTAGAATTCGTATAAATCTATAGTCGTAGTGTTTGCCTATGTATACACCGAAGAAGTTCAGCAACCAGAGTTGATTTTGGACAAATGCAGCAAAAAACCGCCGATTGGCTAAGCACTTAAAATAGATGAATCAACGGTGTTCAGTGTGTTGGTAAATTTTAAGAAATATAATAAGATGATGCACATCATTAGAAACTGGTGCAGGCTTTTGGCCTATAACTTCTTTCATAGAAATTCAATTTCAATTATTTTTATTAGGTTAGCTTTGAAAAAAATTTCAAATAATATTTTATGCACGTAGTAATACTGATTGATTATTTGGCAAAATCATGAGTAATGGAAAAATAAGTGCGTGAGCAAATTGTAAAATGTTGTTTAAATAACTCGCAGTGAGAAAATGACTTTCATTAAGACGCTAGTTAGCAAGTAAGCAAGGAACAGGTAGAAAGAAAGGTTGTGACCTTGACAAGACTAACAAAGTGAGGACTACGCTGTAAAGAAATCCTAATGTCAGGAAAAAAAGCGACCAATGCTCTGAATCATTTGTACAGAGAGTGAAAGGTTAAGCTGGTCTGAAACCATTCAAAGTTCAGAAAGTCCCAGACCACAATGTGGAAAAGAATTGTTAAGCAAAAACACGCGTTCAAAAGTTAAGTAAACATTTTTTCAGCCAGAATGGATGTTGTGTAAAGGATGACGAAACATTCGTCTTTTCCGACCTTTATCAGCTACCTGGCCAAGAGTTTTATGTTGCTGATACTGAGAACATATTCCGGAAAAATTTTAAATCCAAAGAAAAGCAAAGTTTCTTAAAAAATATCTCGTTTTGGCAAGCAATTTACAGCAGTGGGAAAAGAATTTTCGTGACCACCGGTACAATTAACACCAAAATATATATTGAGAAACGAGACTTCGATCATTTTTAAACCAGCATTGGGTGTCTAATTTTGCTTCGTGCCGCTACAAAAAAGTGGCTCTTGAGAAGAACAAAGTAATTGTCATGCTTAGAGAAGCGAACCAATCTAACTGCCCGGAACTCCGGTCAAAAAAAGATATTGGGCTCTAATAAAAAGCAACTAAGGACATTACAGATTTCCAACGGAGGTGGTGTATTCGGGAAACTAAAACTAAGGTTCTAATGAGAGATGTTTCGGGAAGATTTAAAACTTTTTCACTTTAAAATTAATATTTTTTTTTGTATTTGTATTGTATTTCAATTTCATGTTCCGATTTCTAATGACGTACTCCCTATGATCGAGAGAAAAGTTGGTTGTGAAGGAAAATCTGGTACAATAAATCAAAAAAAGTAGCAAGGCATGGAAAGGATGTACAAAAACCATTTGAAGATCTTAGACTGTTTTATTATTTGATCCTTTATCACAAATACGGCAGTTAACTCTGAAATTTATATCAGCGAGTGTTGGGAGAAGACACACAATGCACCGGAGATATTAGGTCATATAAAAAGTATTTTCGGTTTTTTGTCAATGTTTGAACATACATTTTCTTAATTTAAATTCAATTTTAACCAAGTACATATTAGCCATTATTATCTATGATCTTTTGCCATTTTTCCGGTAGCTTCATAATTCTATCGGTGTAAAACATCTGTGGTTTATCGCCGAAAAACTTGGCCAAGGTAGTCAGACCGTGCAATGTCCGGGCTATACAGTGGGTGCATCAAAACTGTTGGTAATTCGGTCAAATAAATTTCTTTGTGTTAATTCATGTGGCAACTAAACGTCGAGCTTCTTTGAGTAGCCAGCCTTTTTTAAATGATTCCAAACTGTCACGTGGTTGATGTTTAGTGCTTCCGCTATCTCCTGACAGCTTGTGTACCGGTCTTGCTCTACCAGTTGGAAAATTGTATCAGTTTTTTCATCAGTGACTGGCTGGCCAGAGCGAGGTGCATCTTTGACATCGAAATTTCCAGAACGGAATCGAGCAAACCAAAGTTTAGCGGCACGTTCTGTTAAAGCATCCTCACCGTAAACCGCACAAATTTTGTGGAATGTTTTTGCAGCCTTTTAACTTTATTTATTGTATTAAAAAAAAATTTTTCTTTAAAAATTTCACTCATTTTCAAATCAATGTAACTTTTTACACGAATAGCGTACTACAAAACTGTTTTCGCAAAAACGTAGCCTGAAATGTCACGTTTCAAGCGCGTTCGTTTAACAGAATTGGATCAGTGGTGCCTAGGGTAGCCAGACGTACTGATTTGATCAGTACATGTCCTGATTATTTTTTTAAATACTGAGTTTTTGCAATCTTGAAATCAGTACGAAAATGTACTGATTTTTGTATTTTGTACTGCTTTTTTCAAATTATTGTTTAAGGAATTTTTGTGGTTAACCTTAACGGCCTTATAATCGTTTTTGCAGACGTGTTACGCTGTTTGTTTATTTTTCTGATCGTTCATAAAATAAAATACATACGCATTGCTGCTACCGAAAAGAGAAAAGCAATATTTGCTTGAAGAAAAGTAGGTTAATGTAAGTTTTTGAATGAGTGAAAGAATTTGTTATTAATTGAATTTGGTTATTGTCCTCAGCTCTCATAATTCTCTCATTAAAAAATTGGAACACACAAAATCGGAGAAAAAGTTTCAGGACGTTTATATCACTATATTTTTCATCTAAACTGGTGAAAGAGTGTTTTGATAGTCTCCAGCGCTTGTCTACCCGTAACAAAGTTACGCTTTGTTGGGTACCCGGCCACCGTAACATTGCTGGTAATGAAGCAGCCGATGAACTGGCTAGGCAAGGTTCATCTACCAAGCACTTCTGCCCCGATCCGTTTTGCGGAATCGGCTGGTCCTCTACGAAATCTATCGTTGAGGAGTGGTCTAAGGCAAAATGGCTAGAGTATTGGAACTCTATCCCGGGTTTAAGACAGGCAAAAGCTCTCACCATTCCGCTTGCCCAAAATCAGCCCATCTCTTATTCCAAACCTGACCTTAGGCTAGTGGTGGGCTACATGTCTGGACACCATGGGCTCATATATCACCTAAGCAAAATAGGTCTGTCCAATGAGACAGAATGTCGTCTATGTATGGAAGATGACGAGACGACACTTCACATTCTGTGTGAGTGTCCGGCCTTGGCTCGGCTCAGAGGAAGAATCTTTGATTATTCGTTTTTGACGGCTGATCACATGAAATCTTCTTCTACGAAAGATGTCTTGACTTTTATTAGGTCGGCCGAACGTCTTTTGTCATAAAATGGGGAATGACACAAAAGATCTTTTAGGTCGCAGTGCCTGCCTGGTTGGGCTCCTCTAATACTAATAATAATAATAATAAATAATCACTATACTACATTGAAATTATTAGGCAATAAAAGCATTAAAAACTGTACTGATTTGCACTGATTTCCAACGTCTAATGTCCTGATTTCGCGGTTCAAAAATCTGGCTACCCTAGTGGTGCCAGATGTATGGCCATTAACACCATCTTGTGACAAAAACCAAAAATAATTTTTATATGACCCAATATTTTTGACTGACTTAAAAAAAACTTTTCGAGAAAAACAAAGTTTCGTGAAATGTTCGGAAGTTTCTGTTTCTCGTTTCGTTCTACAATCTTGAAAATAACTTCATTAGTTAACTCTACCTTGTAATTTTGGAAAAGACTATTTTTTACTGAAAATTTTAATCTTTTTGCTTAAACTTTTCAAATGAAATTTAATTTCTAAATCAATTACTTTTCCATGCAAAACTCAAACAAAAAACAAGAACACAAAAGTCCATCATGTGTAGGATGTAGAAGTAACTAAAAAGGTCAACTGTGTGTATGCAGTTTAGAATAGCTTTGATAAATGGGCGGTACAGGAGGAGGTGATGTACCACACCATATGCACTAATAAGTGTGGAGTGTATGTAATATGTCAATATACACAAAAATCTTTAGAGAATAGTACAGAAAATTACATTCACTGTTGTTAATAATCTTAAATAAATGTGACGCATTTGTTTGTTTAACTACATTCACATGTGTGCCTTGGGAGCGATGAAGCAGAATAAAAACTAACTATAAAAAGGGAACACATTTTTGTGAGCAGAAGTGTTGATCGTAAGTAACAAATATGTATGTGCTAAAAAATAATAAATAACAACCCGGGAAAAAAGTATTAGACTAGAGAATATGTATGCAAATATATTTTATATACGCAATTGACATACAAAAACAATAACAACAACCAGAACAACAACATCGGGAACACTAAAAAAGGAACAAATTTTATTTAATTGAAAATTCTTTTTACTTGTAAGAAATAAAACAAATACATGTACAATACTCACTATACTCTTTTCTTCGCTCTCCTATTTTATGTATATGTGTGCGTGTGTGTGTGTTTATGTGGAGAGTAGATTTACTTATACGTACGTACGTAAATATGTAGGCACAGGCTTCTCATTTCATGGAATGGAAATGAAATGCATATAGTTGACCCCCTTTCTTTATGCTCCGCTTTGCTCCCTCCCACAAACACGCAAATATATTGAATTTAAAAAATTGCAAAAAAAAAAAAACAGATAAACTTCTCTTCTTCCTCAACCACGATTGCCAGTGCGCTGAAACAAAAACCTGCATCAAGCTAAAAAACAAAAAATAAAAATAAAAAATCCACCAAAAATGAAATGGTGAACAAAAAAAAAAAAGAATAAATAACTTAAACTCAGATGGTTGGTTTTGGTTTGGTTGGTGGCTGGTTGGTTGAATGGTTGGTCGGTCGGTTGGTCGCCGGATCCCTTGGTAACAAGCATATTTGCAAATAACGAAAGAAAAACCTCAGGTTCGCCTGTTTCTTTTTTTGTTCTGTTATGTGTGCCTGCCTTGCTTCCTTCCTTCTTCTTTCAGTGGTGGTGGCTTCTATTTCTTCTTCTTGTTTTTGTTGTTGCTGCTGCTGGCACTTCTGCTACTACTGCAACTGCTGCTGCTGCTGTTGGTTCTGCCATTGCCACCACGCGCTGCGCACCATCAGCCGCCGCCACCAGAGAGATAAAAACACAAAACTTCCAGTTGTTCTGTGCTCTGCACCGGAATCGGGTTAAAAGCGTTTCGATTAGTTCGTTGATTTTCTGTGGATGTGTGTGTATTTTGCCTGCTTTCTTCTTTTTTTCATTTCTATTTATTCAGTATAGAGGAAATTGTTTATGTGTATGTGTGTGTGCGTGTGTGCCCCATGTATGTAACCACAGTTAAAATAAAAGAAAAAATAATAATATATAAATGATATTTATAGCGGAAAAAGGTTATGTCCTTTGCCTTTGGTGGCATATGAATATTAAGACACGTGTACTCACTCATCCTTTAAGCTCTAGCTAAAAATTTACTCCTTGTACGTACGTCATACATAGAAATATTCATGATTTCTTTTTTTTTTTGTCATCCTGTATAATTAAAATAAGTTATTTGTAACTGCATAAACTACTCTATACCATTACCGCAAGTCAATAATAATGTACTAACTACTAACCAAACGCTGGACTTAGTGACTACTACTGCTTTACACATACACACGTACATGCATGCATTAAGGACGAATATGAAAATGTCATGACATTAAAATGTTTCCTTGACACGCGATTATTATGTGAAGTAACAATTGCAAATGTTTTGGTATGTTGAAATATTTATTTTTTTTGTTTCTTTATTTCATTTTTGGGTTTTTTGTTTGTCTGGCAACGATTTTAATTTGATTTACTTACATTCTGACATATGCATATGTGTATGAATGTAGTCGTTTACTATTCGGTTGACATACAGGGTGATGCATTGCTTTAAGTGGGTATAAATGTTTTATTTCGTCAGAATTAACCTATTAAAGACGAGCGGGAACCAAAGTAGATAGATCAAGAAAGTAACTTGAGATAAAAATTGTTTTTGAACCTGGCTCAGGAACGGTTCAGCGACAAGGTGCCATATGCTACCGCTAGGCATTACTCGGTTAAGTTGAGTATTGCCACTAGCAGATTTAGTGGAGGGCGGAGGGTTTACCATAGTTTATTATTTCAGGTCTAACGTTCCTCATGGTTAAGATATTCATTGGAAAAGGTGAGACAACAAAAATTTCCTCACCCTTTTGGATCCACGATTGGTTTTTTTAATAATAGAAACTTGCCAAATTTTAAAATCCATTATTTTGAGAATTTCCTTGGGCTCCTTATCTCTTAATATACCTAATTATTTTTTTATTTGAAAGCTGTCATCAAAATTGCGTTCACTTTCTTCAGATTAATTTTTGGAACATCAATTCTGAATATAGGAAATTCCAAATTATAGTAAGAAGAATGGTATTCTTCGGTAGAAAAAACCGAATTACAGAAAAGCTTTTGATTCATCAAAATCTGCAAAAGATGGCTCTCAAAACCCAGTTTGAGTGAACCAGGTCGGTATGTGTTATCTTTATATAATTTTTTTTTCTCAGTTTTCCTTCATTTATTAAGTCGGAGTGTAACCAATTAGCTTTGCAGCAAACTTAGGTCTTTCTAATTATTCCGCCGCCATCGGTCGTGAGGATGAAGATATTGTCTGAAATTTTAGATTGAATAAAATGAAATTACTTCTTAGCAAGCTTAGGCGTGCAAGAAATCTTGAACAAGATCGAGGTTTGTTGCGATCTTCAGGGTCTTTCAGTTAATCTTAGTAAAAACACCTTAGTGCTCTTTACTAGAAAGCACAAGATGAATGGCATGCTATTACCAACAATGAAGGAAGTAACACTGCAGTTGTCTTCTACAGTTTAATATTTATGGAAGACGCATGTCGAGCTGAAGGTCTCGCGAGCACTGAAGGTTTTCTAGCAGTGCAGGCGGCCTTTCGGCAAAGACTTAGGATCTGAATCCAGCTCTAGTACACTGGGTATACATTGCTCTTTTGAAACCTATTGTCACGTATGCCTCTGTAGTATGGTGGAGACGAACTTTGTTTAAGTCCATAGTAACCTCTCTGACCAGGCTTCAGAGAAGTGTGTGCCTGGGTATCACTGTTGCAATGTGTGATGCCCTCAATGCCTTGCTGGACTTGCTTCCTCTGGATCTTCAAATCCGTAAAAAAGCGATGAGAGCGGCCTACAGACTCCGGACTCTGGCATGTCGAGGCGGATATAGGGCACAGTCAGATATACCAACAGTTTGTCAGTACAGTGCCCACTGTTCTTGATGACCGTCGATAATCAAGTGACTTGTATCCGCTTCGGAAGAAGATATGATGTAAGTTTCCTGGAACGCGATAAATGGTTAAATCCAAAGGTCGTACTCCGAGGTCACCATTTTGTCTTCTATACCGCTATTTCGCTATCCTGGACGTGGCGGGCTAGATAATTAAGAAGAGTTGGCGTTGTTGGGAAGCGATAGCCTAGCTGCACTGAAGGCCCTTGCTAATCCTATCAACTCTTCAAAATTAGTCAGTGAATGTAAGGCAAATCTAAATAGTGTCGCATAACACAACAAGTTATGCCTTATCTAGAATACTGTGGTATTGCAGCGGATAAACTAGCTAATGAAGGTTCTGTAATTGCACTATGGAGTCCGGAATATTTTTTTGGCGTAAGTTCTGGTTAGGCCATCGTTGGATCCGTGGGCTCCAACCATAAAGAAAGATGGTCCGAAGTGCTTTGTGAGACAACCTAACAGGAAATCAGCGGAATTTCTTCTGAAACTGAGAAGAAAAGACCTGAGATTACTGGTAGATGCCATCACCACGCATAACACATGACCGACATGGGCGTCATCATCAATCCAACCTGTCAATCATGTCTGGAGGACGACGATACTACGAAGCATTATCTTTGTAGCTCTTCGACTTTCGCAAAAATTATATTAAGACTGTTGGGTAGTGATGTCTTGAGTATAAATGATATCCATAATCTCCCTCGTCCCAAGCTTTTAAAGTTCATCAGTGAAACAAAGAAGTTCAAGGTTGACAGACCTTAGACCTTTCTTCTTCCCATTTATGCCCTCACGTATATTTTCTTTCTTTTTACTCTCTTCTACTCGCTCTATCTTGGGTATAGTACATTGGTCTTTGAGACTGAGCGCTTTGGTTTAGTCCAGCCCACCTTCAACTCTAAACTCTTAGCTTAAGCGAGTTGTAAGTGACTTAAGAGATGCTTAGATAATAACAAATTTTAACAATTGAACGTCTTCAAGAACGAATATTGATATTGATTTCAATACAAGTCCGAATGTCCTAGACTTAAGTTCTTCATACCATTTTAGGTTACAAAACTTTATATTTCGAATAAATTTCATATATTTTCAATCCATCACTTTACAAATTTCCTATCTAGATTATACAGACCCCAATAATTCTCCTATTCGGTCTGAAATTATTATCTCCTATCTTTGATACGAACAAAGCCCTTTGGCCATTAAACACGGGGCTAAAAATAGTAATTCGTTACGGAGAAATGTTGTCATCTGACAATATTTTTGTGACTTTTATGCTAAACTGGAGTATCCTTAATCAATCTGTATTTCAGAGGCTAGTAGCTGCTTACTTCATACAGAAATGTATGAAGTAAGCTATAATCGCCTGAGATAGAATTGGCTAAAATTTATTTGCTTTCTTTTCATTTCAATTAGCTTTTAACCATTAATATATATTGATTTCTAATGATTAATGCAGACTTTATTCCAATGAATTCTTAATGATTTATGCATATTCAAACTTTATTGCATTCAATTTTCGAAAATGAATGCAAATGCAAACTTTGTTCGAGAATTAATAGAAATGCAAATCTATTTGCATAGAATTTTTCAGGATCAATGCAAACTGTATTGCATTGCATTGAATGAGAATTAATGCACTTGTAAAATTGTTTTCCATTAAACCAAATGTTTTCTTTTCTCTTAGTGTATCTTACTGTATTTTTCCTCACCCTGTAAAAAAGTGGTGTTGTTTTCAAAAGTTTTACACTAAATTGAAAATACTTTTTATTTAACTAATTTTGATTTTACAAAGTTGTGCCGCTAGTGTTGCTGCCGCCATTGTTGCAGGCAGTTGCAGCGCAATCATCAACTTTTTCTTTTTATGTATTTCAAATTATAAACTTTTGCACAGTATGTGGTAGGTACATGAGTACCTACTAAATATAACTGTACATATGTATACGCTAACTACTTCCAGAAAAATCTCATTTAAAAAGTTTTCTTTCGCTCCTCCTCCAGGGCCCCTTTTTACCCTACTTTCTACTACCACCTTTTAAACGACACTTGCATGCGCGAAAGTTTTTTTTTTTTATTGTTTGCCTTTACGTAGGTAAGAACTTATATTGAATGTTGCTTGTATGTATGTATGAATGTGTGTGTGTGTATATATTTGAATATTGCTGTATGGTCGGTCGTTCGGGCGGACCTTTTGGTCGGTCGATGAATTGAGTAGTGTGCATATTCTATATTTTTCTGTAAGCCTGATGTAACACCATCTGTTGACGCATGTGAAGTTGTGCGCGATGTTTTTGTTGTTGTTGCTGTTGGTGAGAAATGAACCTCTAACCACGAATAACAGCAATATGCAGTCTGTGCAAAATACACACTTCTTACCCCTTCCCTTTCGTTTCTTCTTCGTTTTCTACTTTCATATTACATACATACTTCATATTATCATGGCATAATGTCGTTGCTGTGGTTGTTGTCGTTGTCGACGGCGTTAACGTCAACAGCGGCATTTTGTCCCGAAAATTTTCACGATTCACATTCATTCTTCTCACTCTTCCCTCATCAAAAGTTGGAGCATAAAATTTTCTCTCCTGTTTCGATTTCGATCGTTGTTGTGTGCTGCGTAGTGTGCGTATAGTTGGAATGTCGTTGTTGTTGTTATATTCGCCTGTTGTTTGTTGTTGCTGTAATATTATTCGCTAGAATTTCATCTATTGAGATGTGTGCAATGCGCATTTATATGTATGCATTTTCAAATGTTGGTAGTTTTCGTTGTTGTTGTTGTTGCTGTTGTTATGATTCCTTCTACTGCTCCTGCTCCTTTTCCTGCTGCTGTTATTTATGTTACGACGCAGTAGCGCTTTCAAATAGTTAGAGTTAGTATACCTACTATAATATTATTCCCTGTTTATTCGTATATTAGATAAGACATTCGTAGAGCAATCTGCATTTGAGTTGTTGCTGCACGTACGTGTGGTTGCGCTGCATGGAATGATGAATTATATTTGCAAAAAATTTTCTTATTGAAATATTACTATTTTCCTATAAAAATACCTTTCCCATTGCTTATTATTATTTCATCGGATTTTTCTTGCATCCTTTTCTCTTTAATTGTGTTTGTTGGTAAACTGCAGTTTATTTCTGCTCATACACCGATGATACTCTTGTTGGTTGTTGTTATTGCGAAAGAGTCGTTGTTGTTGTTGAAGATAAAATTGTTTTATTTAAATGTTCTCAAAACTTTCATTTCATTTCCAACTCATCTCACAATTGAATTCATCACATCATCTCCCTGCAGTTTTTACAGTTATGCAGTTTATGTTTCGTTTTTCATCGTAGCTGCGTTCTGCTGCTGCTACTGCACCTTTGGAATTTCTTGATTTTAAATGTCTCTTTCTATCGCACTCTCTTTGTGCGCAAATTTTTTTTTTTATTATTTTGCATAAATGCAATTGAGTGAATAAAAAATTCATCACAATTTGATTCAATTAAAAACAGGATGCGTCATTTTTAAATTGAATGCAAATGCAAATTTTTCGTATTAAAATTAATACAATTTGCCTCTCTTCATCTTCGTTCTCTCTCTCTTGTGCTCTCTCGAGTAACTCTTGCATTGAGCCAGTGTGACCCATTAAAGAAAATTCGATTTTTATCCCTAGACTACTTCTTTATAGCTTCTTTTAAGAGACTAAATCTTGATAGTTCATTTCGGCGCTACAAAAAAACTTTCACAATTCCACGGTACCCAACTGAACTGGCTGAATAGCATGCTGTAAGTTACAAGCACATACTCTTATTTGCTTGGATTTTATATTCTGCTTAATTCTTGTGTGTAGTTAATGGCTTTTCAGTTTTGTTGCATTGCCGGACTTCATGCGAATTTAATGGTGTATCAATTTTAGTATAATTCCATCAATAGTAGAGTAATGGTGATGAGTATTTTTATTTTAAAGTTAGTTGTGCCTTATTTTGTTCATCCACACTTATTTTAGAACTGAAGTGTTTTAGCATTCATGACAGCGTTGACAATGAATAATAGTTTGGGGGATATATGTGGTGAGAGGGTGAAAGGCGTAAAATCATTAAAGTAAAAACATTTTCTTTTCAAAAGGAAAAATTTTAGAAATAAAAAAAAGGAATTATTTGCTCTATTGTGAGTATCTACTCTACATAATAACCTCAAAACCATGCACCAACATACATGCATACATACATACACCCCACAGAGCGAAGAGCAGAACTCCTTCTCACTACCTGCATCATCCTCATCAACAAGAAAAAACAAACAAATATTCAACATTGCCTTACGATGTTGCTTCTTTTGTCGACAACGTCGCCATTGATGGTGACGACGTTGTTGCTATTGCTGCTTTTTCTTTTCATACATTTATATGTTGGTATATATGTTTATATTCTATTTTATTATTATTTCTTTTTTTCCCACAAATTTACACACATACACACACTCTCTCTCTGTGTTTTGCTCTCTGTTACTGTCACTCACTCTCTTTCTCTTAATTTAGTAGTAGTAGCGCCTCCGGAAGTGATGGTTTTGTATATTCTATAGTATGTGTGCATCGAGTTCTTTCTCTATATTATCGTTGTTCTTCTCCTCGTTGTCGTTTGTTGTAATGATTTACAAAACAAAAAATAATAATAATAATAAAAATTTTTTGTGTGTGTGCAAATATATTCATAGCGCACATCTAAATAGTTGAAAACAAAAGCAAATACAACACAGCAACAACAACAAATGAACTAAAATACATAGTGAATTTTAAATTATAAACAATTTAAATTTAATTAAAAATTCATTTATTGCAATCAAGTTGAATTTTTTGTATTATTAAGAAAAAAAAACTTTGAAAATACATTCAATTACGCAAAAGTGTTAAATACTACAATACTACAAAGAAAAACAGAAATTGAATACGAAATTTATTGTAGGAAACTTGTAAATGTTAATGGCTGCCTCAGTCATTTAGATGAGGTAAGTTGCAAACAATAAAAAACTACAAATTAATATATGTAATAAATAAAACTATAAATGTTAATTTGAGTTATAAACTTTTTATTATGTTCTGTCATTTACTGAATGTGGTGGTAATTTCGGCATCAAAATTCTGTAAAAATATGTCTATGTCTTCTCAATAAAATTTATTGTAAAGGTTTTTTTTTAATCTTTATTAAATTTAATCTAAGTTCTTATTTCATATTCGTTACTAATTTGAATGATTCCAAAAACAGAAATAATCTGGAGTTACGCTATCAGTTTCTCTCAACCTCAGGCCCAAAGGCGACTGACTGAATGTGTCTCTTTGTACCAGAACACCAAAAGAACGGCACAGAAAGGAGATTGAAGGGTTGGTGTAAAAACAAAAAAATGTTAAACTTTTCATAACAATCAACTTTACCTCCGAATTTGGAGTTTTAAAACTTTAAAGCAATAAACTTATCCATTAGCTCAGTACCTTCACTTTGTTTTCACAGGAAGGCAAGGTCTTTACATAAAATTTCTCATTTAAATAACTTCAACAATGTGCTTCCACAATCACTTTGTCACTTTCAGAGAATATATGATTCGAGAGAGGATTTAGTCAGAAAGAATCAATGAATAGTTCCCATATAAAGATAGCTTTAGAAGTTTTAAAAAACTAATAAGGAAGACCAAAGGACATTCTTGGGAGGGATACTGCAACAATGTTAAGGTTGCCTCCTAATCAAGTCGTCTGCGTAAAATCCTGGCTTCCAGTCCATCAACACCTGGTTATATTTCAAAGCCAAACGGAGTGTGGACCGTGCCGAGTTTCGAGACTCTTGAAATCCTTGTCAGTATTCACTTTCCCGGTTGCTTGCAGTCGGGAAACAGTGAATTGGCGGCTCACTTCTCAACAACTCACTCGCCTCTGAAATTTTTAGTAAGGAAAAGATACATTAGGCTTTGCATAGTATTAAACCGTTTAAAGGACCTGGGCCGGATGGTATTATTCCAGCCGAGCTACAGACTGCCTCAGAAGTCAACATTCTTTGATTAGAAGTTATATTTAACAGTTGCTTACAACTAACTTATATTCCAAAGCGATGGGCGAATACTAAAGTAGTCTTCATAACCAAGGGAGGGAAGAGTTCTCATAACAAAGCTAACGACTTCCTACCGATTAGTCTAACTTCATGTCTCGAATTGAGCGACTTGTAGATACTTTCATTAGGCAGGAGATAAGTCCCAGAATGATATCTACGTCTCAACATGCTTACACCAAGGGCAAGTCAGTAAAAACTGCCCTTCAATCCCTAGTTTACAGTATCGGAAAATTTTTGGTTCTAAAGGAGTTTATTCTAGTTGCTTTCCTCGATGTAGAAGGAGCCTTCAATAATGTTCTTCCCAGTTCTATAACAGCATCTTTGGGTAAGTTGGGTCTAGATTAAGCTTTAGTTAGCTTTATTGAGACTCTGCTCACAAAAAGGGTGATAAGTTCACGTCCACGTTAGGTTTGCTAAATGATCTTTTAAGTAGATCTAGAAGGGTGCGACTGCCCTGTAGTTGCTTATGCGGATGACGTTGCCTTGGCAGTTTCAGGAAAATTTCCAAGCACTCTCTTCGACGTTTTAAATAACGCTTTCAAAATCCTGACCAAATGTGCAGCAAATGCGGCTTGGGTGTAAACCCGGCTAAAACGAACTGGTCCTTTTCACTAATAAGCACAAAATCCCCACCTTTAGTACTCTGATTCTTAACGGACCCTCTTTAAGGTTAGCGGAACAGGCGAAATATCTGGAACTCATCCTAGAAAGAAAACTTATCTGGAAAGCCAATACTCTTTTTAGGGTCCAAAAGGCCAATGCTGCCCTTTTCTCATATAAAAAAGCAGTAGGGCAAACGTTGGGGTATGGAACCTCGGATTGTTTACTGACCTCGGATTGTTTACCAATTCTTTTTAAGGACAACCCCTTCCTTAGCCATGAATAACATTCTTTACTTAACCCCTGTTAATCTTTTTGAGAAACAGATCACGACCAACTTGGCTGGTTAAATTCAGTCATCCCTGATCAAATTCCAAAATTCTTTCGGAATTCACCACTTTATCTAAGAACATTGACTACACCCTCCCCAACCCTTCTTCGGTAATCACTTCATCACTTTCATTTCTTTGCGAGAGGATATGATTGAGAGTCGATGCCAGCAGAGAGATGTGGTGTACTTTTACACCGATGGATCCAAGAGATCCATGGATGGAAGAGTAGGGAGAGAGGTTTTCTCTGAGTAGTTAGGGTTAAGCCTATCCTTTTGTCTGCCTGACCAGTGCAGCGTCTTCCAAGCTGAAGTCATGGCTATACAGGTCGTAGCGAACTAGCTGAAATGTTATTTTCATTCTCAGCGTCAACCAAACTGCTATCCCTAACCAGTATATCATTGACCTCCAAGGTGGCTTTTGATAGTCAACGATTACTCAATGAAGTAGGTGATGAACTCATCGTACACCTTGTATGGGTTCCAGGTCACAGTGACATACTTGGAAATAATAAAGTTGATAAACTAGCTAGATTAGGCACGAAAATGCCGTTATTACAATTAAAAAACTACCCGGGTATTCCACTGGCAACCTGCAAGCTTAATGTTCAAACGGAGTTCTTGAACCAGGCGAAGGTGAGATGGCAGACAGGCCACACATGCAAAATCACCAAACAGGTATGTCCAGAGTACAACCCCAAATGCTCTAAGAAGCTACTATCTTTCAGTAGAAGACAAATTTACAAAGCCGTGCCAGTAATAACTGGCCATTGTCTTATATTGAGTGCAGCCTCAAATGACTTCTGCAGAAGTTGCAAGGATGAAGAGGAGGAGGAATCTCTTTCACACTTCTTATGGTTTTGCCCAGCCTTGGTTACCTGTAGGAAAAATGCCCTGGGTCAATATTTCCTAGACGACCTGCACGACTTGGGCTGAACTGATCTAGGGAACCTACTTAATTTTATAACAAAGTCCAAGTGGTTCGATTAATCCACAGAAAAGTTATTTTGATGTTTTGAAGCCGATTTTTTATGAAAATGGTATAGAGCATTTCTGGTTTCAATCAGACCGCACAACACCTCACACTGTGGCTCGTGCCACAATCGATTTTTGAAGCCATTGTTCCCCGGTCGGTTGATATTAATGCTGATTTTGACTTGCCTTCGTGTTCGTCAGATTTTACACCGTCGAACTTTTTCCTCTGGGGCTACTTGAAGTCAAAGGTTTATATCAACAAACCAAGGACCCTAGGCGAACTTAAGGCCAACATCCGCCAGGAAATAGCCGCCATATCAGCCGAATCACTGGCCAAAACGATTGAAAATGCCGAAAAAGAGCTCATTTGGCCGTCAAGGCGAAATAAATGATTATCCAAATGAACAACCAAAAAACTGTTTTTTTTTCATATTTTTTTCAAAAATAAATGCATCAACTTTAAATGGCCTTCCCAGTAATTCCAATATTTCAAATTATTTTATCAGGATTTTTTCATTTCAATTTTTTCATGAATCTATATGAGTTTTTTAAATTCATATAAACAATTTTAGTCAGTCTGGTGCAAAAGAGAAGACGTTTGATAAAATATTCCTTTAGTTAATTAGCAACTAATTGTAAATAATTAATAAGATTTATATAAACTTTTTGCTTTTGCTTTGTAATTAGATTCGATATTTTGCTTTCAATAGTTTGCCCTTTAACTGGATTTTGGATTCATATTTTTTCACTTCTGGGTTACTGATCATTTAGAAAACTTAATTTTGGCATTTATCCAGCAAGTTAAGCCGATACCCTTGAACTCAGATTAAGCTAATGCTACAGCATCAATTCCTCTATTGATCGAATTGACAAGTTTAAACCCTTGAAATAAGAACTTATTGTGAAGCGTATTCGTGTTGTTTTGATCGAGTTAGAAGTGCGTTTTTCCTCTTCTTCCGAGAACTTTTTACTGAGGTTGCCATCTGTTGCTTTCAGGATAGTAGACTTATGATGCCAGGGTTATGGTTCCAAGTTAGAAGCTTTGAGCCTAACAAGTAATCTTCGCCATAGAGAACTAAAACAAACACTAGGAGAGTCAACGTAAAGTTCGGTCTTTTTTGATATGGGCATATGACGATCGGCCTCAAACGATGTAAACAGAGACGTAGACGTCGGCTTTTTCAGTGTCATCTCATGTGCTCTATGGTTTGTAGTAGCACTTTATTTAATATATGTTATTTATATATTAAAACCAAAAATCGGTCGAATAGTCCCGGAGAAAACTGTTCGCCCAGCTTGAAAAAGTGTTAAAAATTAGGAGTGAGATCGAAAAAATCTTAACATATATAAAATTCAATAATTTTTAAACGGTTAATCTTAGAGTTTTGATTTTTTTTATTTAATTGATAATATTTTACAAATTATAGAAAAATATAACTTTTATAGTTCTAACCACTTTTTATGAACTCGTGGCACTTTTTTGGTAAGCCTTTCATTAGAGATTTGATAGTTGTTTCAGACACCTTTTTGGAACAGTTTGCCCATCTCCTTTTAAAATCTTTGATATTTTGGGACATATTTTTTGTGCTCTTTAAGTTTATTTTCACAAGAGCCCAATATCTCTCCACTGGATTTAGCTCCGGACAATTTGAAGGATTGGCCTCTCTTGGTACAAAAACTATGTTATTATTTTGATACCACTCCAGAGCTTTTTTGCTGTAATGATGCCAAATCGGGACAAAAATATGTGGACACATTGTGCTCTCTTATGAAAGGAAGAAGTCTTTTTTTCAAACATTCTTTGATGTATATTTCAGTATTTATAGAGCCCACTGTAACAAATGACTTGCTTGTTTTGCCGCAACTGCATATAGCTTGCCTTACCAGGAATTTTTTTTAGGAAATTTTGTCTGCTTTTGGATTCTAAATTGTTCTTCGACATTTCCTCGAGCATCAGCAACATGAAAATTTTGACCCGGAAGCTGAGTAAAATCTGCCAGTACATAAGTTTCGTGTTCCATTATACAACATGAATATTTTTGTATGAAATTCGATTTTAATTTCCGAACCCTACTTTTGGCGCCAACATTTTTTGCAGCATTACTGTCTAGAACTTTTTGGACTTTGTATATTTTCAAACCTGCATTGGCTTTAACTTTTCGCACCAAACAGTCAGAGCACTGGGCTAACCGGGCAGCTTTTCTACCAGAAGTGTTTGGAGATCTTTTCAATATGCTTTCTATTTTCTTGGCTTTTCCAATATCATGTGGTCCTTGTTTTCTTCCCGAACCAGGTTCCCTATCGATGGTCGAATTCTTCTGAAACTAGTTAATACCATTGGGAACAGTTTGACGGCAGACCTTCAATTCTTTGGCCAATTTTTTGTGGGACCAATTTGGATTTTTTTGAAAATTTTTAATAATTTTAAGACGCGCTTCTTTTTCTTCACTCATTTTGATCAAACTCACAATAAATCGACATGTTTGTGATTAAAAATAACAAATGACATATTTTTTAAAGATAACTAAATCAAAGAAATTTTTAAATTTTACACCCAAAAAAAAAATTGGGTAAAACGTGTGTTAAGATTTTTTCAATCTCACTCCTTAGTTGTATAAAACCGCGCATAAATTTTATTTAATAATTTTTCATCATTATTACATTAATAAATATTTTGTGTTATAAAAAAAGGTTGTTTTGACCTTCAAAGACTCCAACTATTTTTTTAATTGAGCATATTTTCAGCGCAGATCGTTTACTACTTTTTTTTTAATGGTTATCGAGTATAAAGGGATTATTATAAAAAAAAATAGTATATTTGAATTTCAAGGGGTAGTTCCTTAAGAGAATATTTTTTCCGAAGAATCTTTACTATTTTTTCCAGCAATTAATCAATTAAAAAAAAAAAAAAAATTTTTAAGGGTCGATTTCTTAAAAAAGTTGGGCCTAGGTAATTTTGACCTTGGGTGATCCCAACTACTTTTCGATGGCGAACATTTTTTACCGGAACCTAATGATAGATTTCGCGTTCGTTTACCTGGTATAGTCATATATCGAATAGAGGCTTCATATAATAATCAAAAGGTTGGGTAAGGGTGGTTGGTGGAGTGTTGCTGTCTAAGTAATTTTTTACCTTCCTTCAATGATAAACAACTTTCTCTCAGCTATGAAACATGCATAAGGTAAAACAAGAAAAATTTTATATTGGTCCCGCGCATACCAGAATTATGAGTTTTGGTCTCCATACCAGGAATTCATAACAGACGTGATAGAGAAAATCTGACACAGTGTCGGATTTAGCGAAAAGTTATCCATTCGATATTTGAAATTTACAAGTTGCACTGTGTATTTATTAAATTTTACACATATTTTTACAATTGTGATATATGCTCCTTCCTTAACATTTTGTATTCCCCCCCCCCCCCCATGTTTCGTAGCTCTTTAATTTCGTGGGTGGTTGTTGGGTGGGACTATTCTTTATATTATTCTGCTATATTTTCTGTTTTTTTTTTGTTTTGTATTCTTTGCTACTTGTGTTTTTTGTCGACGCCAGCTGCATATTGTTGTTGCTGGCATTTTAGATTGTAGAAGTGTTGCGCTTCGTCGTCATTTTGGTTAAACGACGAATAACGAAAAAAAAATAAAATAAAAATCAATAATGTTGAAGTTTTCTTCTTTTTTTTTTTCTTCTACAAATCCATGTATTTTATATAATACTTGGGTTGAGTTGTTAAAAAAAAAAATTTAGCTCTTAAATATTTCTTAAAAAACTAAACACTTGTTTAAACATATGCTCATTTTATCTTAACAGTTTATTATTTTTTAATTACTTGTAATTTCACCTATTATTTCTCTGCTATCAAATTATAACAATCTAAATTGCACTAAAATGCAAAAATTTTTGAAATTTTAATAATCATTTGATTTTCATTTTAATTTATTTGTTGTTATTATATCTTCATTTAAGTCGCTTAAGCACAATTTTAATAGTGGCAGCCATATTTAAATTCCAATTACATTCGCGTTCGTACTCGTTACACTCGAAACATGCACAAAAGTAAACATACATACATACTTACAAACGTGGATGCATACATATCTACACACACACACACACACACAATTTGCGCAAATGAACAATTTCATTTTCCACCATATCAACCAGAAAAATACTTCGGGTACTTAATGTAAATGTCTCTGAATTACACAGCCATGCACTCTACTTCGAATACACTCAAAGAAAATGATAAAATCATGAAATTAAAAAGAATTGTTGTTGTTGTTGTTTTGAAAATATTCAATGAATTTCAATTCAATACCAGCAATTATGATTAACTAGTTCTGTTCGTTTGTAGGTCAATATATATTTTGTTTTTCATTTTTAGAGAATTAAATATATCCAAGGACAAATGGAAACTGCAATAGTTAGACTCAAACTTGACTTAGAACCTGGCTCAGACTACCACCGATTGGCTCAAACTCTCAGAGACTGCGTCATACTGGCAAATATTAACTTAGAATATCAGAGATTAGCTCAGGCTATTAGACACTTCCTCAAACTGTCAAAGATTGATTAAGCCTATTAGAGATTGGCTAAGATTGCTGCGAGAACTGACTCTGTGTACCAGAACCTCTCATAGATTGTTAGATACCAGTTCCGACTATCAGAGGTTTGCTTAGACTAACAAAAATTAACCATTACTGACAAAAATTAGGGTAAACTTTCAGAGACTGCTTCAGACTGGCAGAGATGAACTCAGACTCTCAGAAACTGAGTCAAACTCAAAAAGATTGATTCCCACTGTTAGAAGCTGTCGCAGAGTGTAAAAAAATTGGCTTAGACTGTCAGAGATCACCTCTGATATTTAGAGATTAAACACAGACTGACTCTGAATTTTAGAGACTAGTTCAAATTCCCAGGGACTCGTTCAGACTATTAAAGATTGCCTTAAGCTGTTAAGGAATGACTTTCAAGACTATGCCTCCGACTGTTCGAGAATGACTTAAGCTGCTAGATACTGATTTAAATTGTCTGAGAGACTGACTTCAATATTGGCTTATATTCAGAAAATTAGAAAATTAGAAAATTGTTTAGATTGTCAGAAACTGGCATAGGCGGTGAGAGATTGGCTCATATTCTTAGAGAAATCTTCAGTCAGGCTTATAGAAACTGGGTCAGGCTTTTAGAAACTGCCTCAGACTATCAGAGATTAGCTAAGGCTGTCATCAGAGATTTGCTTTAAATTGTCAAAGACGAGCTTAGACTATACCATAAGCGACTACGGTAGACTGTCAGAGATTGCCTCAGACTCTCAATAACTACCTTAGATTGCTAGAGACTGGCTTAGGCTCTAAAAGATTGTCTCTAATCTACTTCGATTGCCTCTGATTATCTCAAATATCATATAAGAGCAACTCTGACTATCTCTGATGACTTTTAACAACCTTTCACTGATTTTGATTGCCTATGATTGGCTTCAGTGTTGTCTATTATTGCCTCTAACTATTTTACTGGAAAAAGTTTTCAGCAGAGGCAACTATCTGTATAAAAATTTGTGTAACGAACTTGCCTGTTAGAACAGCTTATCTTTTCTGATAACCAATAATTAATAAATCATCCAGAACCTTTTTGTAGAAGACTACGGTTGGGTTGATTAAATAAATAATTGGCTATTGCGCTATTGGTGAACACTAGATAGAAAATACAGAGCGCCTGGTTACCATCTGTTTTATAACAACATATCTTTACTAAAGACTCAGTGCTGATTATAAGATTCTGCTAGAGGACATTAGCACTGTATATTGACCTATTGAAGTGAAGATCATGCAAAGGCTAAATGTGTCAAAAAAATTCCGTTGTCAGAGCTACTATGAGACAAAGAAAATGCAAATATTGAGATTTTTCTATGGTTTCGTTGAAAACGAAACGATTTTTGCTAAAGTAGATAAACTAGGTAAATTCATAATTAAAGACTTAGAAGGGACTAATTCTTCTTGATGTCCTGTATTGCCCTATATTGACGACGTCAAGGTTGCTGCTAGCCAGCCATGAATATTGGGGTTTCATTCAAATGCCTCTTTTGGAAGATTGCCGCTTGAATTTCCTATTGAATGGTTTTGGATTTTTGGAATTGCTGATGACTTTCCACGTTTTGAGTGCATATCCAAGAACAGATTTAAAATTGGATTTGAAAATTGACAGATGGACGCTGCATATGTGGTTTTCGCAAACATTATGAAAGAAGGAATACTTCTTCATGAAATATTGAATTTAATTGATATTAAGAAGGAATGATTCGACCAACATAAATTTCGAATATCAATAGAGCAATTTTGCATTAGAAATTTCAGAAATATGTAATGTTCCAGACCCGAAAATATTTATCCTAGTGCATAAAAGAAGTAACTACTTTGTGTTGCACCATAAACTTGACAGCTAAGACTTTGTTTTGTCAAAGGTGAACTTGATTGCACTCGACATGGGTTCACTAAAAGTTAATTTACCTGTTGAAATATAACTCGATTTGAAAAATTTTTGTATTTCAAATAAACAACCCTACGTACTCCAATTTTAAAAAAATTACCGCTATCTGGAAAATCCTAACGGGTGAATTTAAAAAATCGTAAAAAAAAGTACCAAATGGTCACTTTAGGCGCTAGGGGTGGCTTTCGGTTTGGTTGTATCAACAAAAAATTAGTACGCCTTTCGCTTAAGCTGCATTTTTTACATAGGTATGGATACCTGAAAATCTCTTATATGCAAGTTGAATGCTTTTTCCATACAAAATCCCAAACCTATTGTAAAACATCCTTTAAAATCACGGTTTTCGGAGTAGCGCATCCAGTTTTCGCAAATTTAAATTTTTTCTTCCATTTTAATTGGTTTTTAGCACCCTATTTTCAGATTCTGCTGTCACAATGAAGATCTGAAATACTTTAGCAAAATTTATGGAGAGAATAAGCCATCTAATATATAAATATTCTTTGGAATTGTAAAAATTATGACTAAATAGGGTTCTATACATATATCTCAAACTACAGCTGACCAAACTTTAAGAAAAAAACATATGGTAAAATAGGCAAATTTTAGCAAAAATTTATGTTTTCTAAATTTTAGTGTTTTTAACTTATAATAACTTCTAAAAAAAATGTTTTTATTCTATTTGGTCGCAAAGAAAGTTTATTTTTAATTTTTTTGTATACTAGTATGTGTGTATTTTATTGCACAGTTGGTCACCTCATTTTGTCGGGATAAACCAATTTACGGTTTCACCCTTTAAAAATCATAAACTAATTTTTATAATTTTTTTGAGTGGTGAAATATTATACTGGTGACATATAGAAATTATTTTAGAAAAATTTTCACAATTGGACCATGATTTTTGGTACCGGTACATAACGCCATTTTTTTTTTATTTAGCAGAAGCTAAAAAGTTCCAAAACAGGACGATCTAAGGAGTTAATAAATTCCAAACAAATGTTCTACATAAATTTTAATATAAGTAAGTGAGCACACAAATATTCGGAGATGCAATAATAACCAAGCAATCCTGTGTTTTATAATACGAAAATTGGCAGAAACAGGCAAACTTAAGAACTGTTTAAAATAAACAAAGAGACATAGCTTTGGAGTTATTATCGGAAGTTTTGAGAATGCGATGAATATCTCATAAATTTAAATCGATGTTTGTTTGTAGGAAAGAAAAATTTTCCTTTAAAAAATCTCCTTCTTGAGTATTTTTCAACAAACATAAGTTGATTCCTATCGAAATTTTTTGCTTCACAGTCTAATTTACTAGAATTTAGCAAACTTTTTCTTTCAAAGTGTAGAGTAGACAGACATATTGTAGTAGTAGGCATATATCTCTATCTTGTACTACCATTTATTTTCTTTTTAATGACTTTGTGCATAGATACAGTACAATATCTAAATGTTGCTGTTGCTGCTGTTGCCTACTTGCCATTGTGTATGTATTCGCGAAAGTACAATATTTTTTTATTGTCTTCTTGCGTTTCTATTACATTTTCTTTTGCTGTTCCTAGCTGCTTACAAACAAAAATTTCGCACACATTTTCTATTTCTGCAAAATAAAAAGAGAGAAATTTGCGAATTTATTTTTGCTATTTTGCTACAGTATTGAGCTATTTGCTTCTTTGCTCCTGTTACTATTTGTAGACTGTGCATCGTCATTGCGCTGCTGCACACACAACAGAAAAAAGTCCGTCGACATTTCGTTGGGTTACTGATTGTCGTGTCATTTCATTTCATTCCATGTATCTAACTATTCAGCTATCTCAAGTTAGCTTGCTATCTTTCCATGTATCTATTTATTTGAATGCCTCCCAGCCTGCTTGCCTGCCTGCCTGCCTGCTTGCCTGCCTGCTTGCCATGTATGCGATGCAGCAACACAGATTTTCATTTAGCTGATGCCGCTAGCAATGAGAGATTCAACAACAACCAACCAAAAAAAAAAAAAATCATTTTCGAACTTATCACATGAAAATGTTTTTTATTTTGATACATACTAATTCAACCTTATCACAATTTCCCTTTTGTGTTTGTGTTGGTTTTTTATTTTTTCACTTCATATTTTCTTTTTTTTTCACTTGTGCTTTGTCATCTATCTGCTCTTTGCTTTTCTATTTTTTGCCTTTCTTATACACTTTGTTGTATATCTGTTTGTTTATACAAATATTCGTTGAATAAAATAAAATAAAAAATTCCGCAACAAATTTACGCCGACTGTGACTTTTTTTTTTAAGTCACAGTCTCTAGCGTCTCTTGTGTCACTGTTTGCCTTAAATTCCACCTTTCTATTCCACCATTCACCATACTCACTACCACTCTCACTCACCATCGTATCTATCGTCGTCATCATCATTCTCACCATTCCTCAATTCCGCAATCGAAATTGCTGCTATTTATCATCGCTATGATAAGTACTCGCTCGTGTACACAAGCAATTCAACTTAAACAACAACCAACGGTTGATTATCACTTTGGCTTTACTTAGCTCTCGGATTGGCCCCAGCGTGGGGCGCCGTCATTTCGAATTTAATCGATTCCGAGTGTGTAACAAGTACGAATAAATATTTTAATGCGCTACAATTGAAAATCGGTATTGCGGATTGATAGTAATTCACATCATGGTTCCTTATGGAATATCGAGAAATTTGTATTGGTAAGCCCTATGATCAGTGTGCAACCTATGCAAACGGAGTAATAGCGAAAGTGTGGATTCTAATATCGATTCACGAAATTTTTTCGACCTCTTAGAATGATGGAATATTTCTTAAAGTTTCAAAAATAGGTAGGGGACTATTTTAATTGGAAGAACTATCTGGGCATTAAACAATTTCCGATCCCAAGCAAAATTCTCACTCTCAAAGACTGTTTTAGGGGATATGAGAAGCTGTAAAGGAGAGCTTATTAATAAGGATTCAGATCAGGTCGATTTAGTGTTAATTTGTTAAATATTATGCGACTTATATTTATTGGTTTTAAGAAGGTAGAGACAGGCGGTATAAAATTTAACCCTCTAGTTCCCAAATTTTTTATTGATTTAAAAAAGCATAAATCTAATCTCAAAAACCTAAAAAATTTAATAGGCGTGGTTTTATAAAGCCGGAAAGGTTGAATGCCTAAAAGTATTTGTTGTTGAAAAAAACTTTTTAACAATTTGTTTTAAATAATTAACCCTTCTGTTACTGTTACACTTGTAATATTAAGGTCACGGAATGACCTGACCAGTATTTTGTATGCATATCGTATGAAAACTCATAATTTGAATTAAAATTTTAACATTTATTAGTTGTACTGCTTATTGATAAGTTTAATACTGTTTACATTCTTATATATAGGTATATATTTACTATGTGGCCTCAAGGCAATAGGTTGTATAAACTGTAATCGTTGTAAGGCGTTTTGGATTCGCAGGTTTTTTGCAAATAGTGCGTACGTTTTACTGCAAATCCAGCTGATTAAACAGCGCAAGTTGATTAGCTTTTCTCTTCTTCAGAGCAGCACTTGCCGAAGTGCTAGGCTCTTGTGTTTCTGCCCGAATATTTTTGCACAATATCTGCCGACAATTGAGTTCTTGGCTAACATTTTCTATGCTGAATCACTCTCTGAAGAAGATCTAAGCCCAGATTTTCGATTGAATATGTTTGACACGTTCCATAGGGTTGATTTCTATCCATAAATCGTAGGCAATTCTTTTTCATCAATTTGTTTGTATGAACATTTTTTTCATGTGCACTATGAAGCATAGATCGAATAACTCATATATGTAGTAACTCCAGGACGTCCTTGAATTACGTTTTCTACTTTGGCCTTAGCATTAGTGGGTCCAGTAAGTTCCGTTGATCACTCAATATCTTTATCCTTCGATTAGTACATGGGAAAGCTGCTATCATTTGCCGATAGTGCTCAAACAGCACTTTCCTCGTCATCACTCTTTATATAGTCGTCAGAAGATTCGTTGCCCGCAAACTTTTCTAGTAAATAGTTTTAGCACCCAAACGTCACTATAATCATTAACATTCCATTCCTGCCTTCTTTTGACTTTCTGTCATCCGAAGCAAAATCATAACTCATAACTGACAGGTTGAGAGGAAAAGCGGGCTAAGAAGCGAAATAATTTAGTGAGTCAGTGCAAGAATGGCATAAGTAATACGGTTTAGAGTGAAAATGAAACGCCTTAAAAGTAAGAGCAAAAATGGTATAACAATTCCTTCAGAGCAAAAACAAACATAGTTTTTTATTCAGTTTTTACTCTGAATAAAATCAATTTTGAATAAAATTGATACCGCGAAATATACAGTTTTTTTAAATCGATTTACCGTTTTTTTTTTTTTTTTAATTTTTGGTAGAAATATACAGTTTTTGGTCCGAAAAAAGGTACGAGCTTTACTCATAACTAATGCATTTTTTAAAAGTTTGAAGAATGCCATAAACGATATGATGAAATGTAGCAATAAAAATCTATTAAGTTGGTAATTACACTCGTTTTCATAAAGGCTGTCTAGATACAAGCTTGGGAACTTGAGGGTTAAATCGTTTCTGTGCTACATAACATATCAGCACTCGATTCGAAAATCCATCGGTAGAGGGCGCCTTACATACGCACATTATACTAAAATCAGATTAACTTTTGCAGTGCATAATTGATTTTACCAAGATTTTTGGGAATTCGGAATGTTTTGTTTCTGTGAAGGTTAGAAATTTCATGAAAGTTCCGATATACACCGCTAGAAGGCATCTATCATACAAACAAAATACAAAAATCAGCATATTTTCAATTATACATTATAGATTACTAAGATTTCTGAGAATCTAAAATATTTCTTTACTGTGAAGGTTAGTAAGTTATTATGGTACCGGAAACCATCGTCAGAGGGCATCTCCCATACAAATGAAATACTAAGAACGCACTAACTTATAACTTACTAAACAAATTTCCGAGATTTTTGCATTAGTGGAAATTATCTCTTGCTGAACATAAAATTAAATTGAAAACTAACTACATTGCCTACAAATTTTGTTATTTTGCTTAATATGCCTTAATATCACCTGTGCGCACATGACCGAATTTAAAATTTCTAACTTTGTTTTCATTTGCTTTTTTTATGTTTTTTTTGGTTTTTTGTGGTTTCTTTTCATTAGCTTAATTTTATGTGTTCATGGTGCAAAATATCTTATAGCTAATTTAAATTAACTCAATTATGTGATTACATATGTATTTGCTTCCATACATATACATAATTACATATGTATGTAATGTATATAAAAACATAGCGAAACAAAATAATTTGGCAAAATTCAAAGCTCTTTCCTTTAAGCTTTTTCTTTTGGTTTGTGGTGCAAAAAAATTAATTCTACTACCCTCACACCTTTGCCTTCCCCTATCTCCTATGCTTTCCCCCTCCATGAAAAATCTATGTCTTAAAATACGTAAATGTTGCATGCTTTACATGGCAATTAAAGCTTTTCGCCATTAAAAATAATCCAAAATGAGACAATGAGATCATAATAAACACAACTTCCGTTTCCCTCTTAGCCTTCCAAAAAAAAAAACAAAACAAAAAAGTATCTCTTTCTTGTCATCTTGCTTTTTGCTGTTGTTGCTCTCATTTTTTTTTATTGCTAAAATTCACCACCGCTTCTCTCAGATACATACATATGTGCGAATAACAATAACAAAATACATTTCTGCTGTAAATATACAAAAACAACACACTAACAACAACAAGAATAACTAAATCAAAGAAGAAAACACAACAATGAACAAAAAAAAATACAAAAAAAAACACCAACAATGGAAATACAAAAACAAACAAAACAAAAGGCAACCTTCTATTTTTTTCTCATATCCAAGTATCTGACATTCGCGCTGTACAACAAAATGTTCATAATATACTGTAGGTAAACGTTAATCTACTAAAAATATATAAAATAATGATATAAAAAAAGCAACAAACTGTTTATACGTTTTGAAATTACTATAATATACAAAAACAACAGCAGCAACACAAATATAATGAATTTATAAATGTTGCTGTTGTTGTTTTTTTCAAAATATGAAGTACTTTTGCTGTTGTTGCTGCCTGTTGTGTGTGTGTGCCTAAACAATTCATAACCACTTGCACTCGTGCACAATTCTCATTCCGCACTCGCTGGCATACGTACGAACTCGTATGTGTATTATTTTCTCACACGCTACCACCAACTACTTAACCAATAACAAAAAACAACAATAAAGCGACTCGTCTCTCTTTTGGCTCTTTAATGTTACTCCCATGACATCCCAGTAGAGAAATTGGAAAAGCCTTGTAGTGTGTCAAGCACTTAGTGAGCTTATGAACTCATAAATTTACACATTTACACTTTTTTGCTTTCTCTCAATTGATATACACTGGAGATCATGAAAACCAGACCACCCACAAATTTTAAGAAAATCGTTTAAAATGGGACCTAAACCTGATTTTGTTTTAATGAATGTAATTTTTTTTTTCGGGAACAAAATGAACAAAAAAGCGAAAAAAAAGATCATACAAACACACAAATTTCATTACTTTGTAATTAAAACAAAAATATGGGAAAAATTTCACTTTTTTAAGGGTATTAATTAGTAAGTAAAAATAAAAATATCTGTTATTTTTTGAAGGTGTAAACTAGGATTAATTTGTTTCATGTTAGATTCACAAGCAAAATTGTTTGTTTTGATGTTGCCCCTCTCTTAACCTTTATTATGGCCGTCGATAAGCACTTCAAGAATATCATTCGTTATTTTTTTAATACCAAACTTTTTTCAGAACTCCAACAAAGGGTTTTCTATTCTTTGGTATGTTTTGAAGAACTTTCCTTTTCATTATATAATAGAGGTGCTATATCCGACTTAAATCGCGCGAGCTACCTGATCATTCTAGCCAGGTAAATTCTAACAACATCAAAAACACTGTGAATCTGCAAACAAATAAGAATCAATAATCGAACTTTTTACTATTTCTAAAGTAAAGCGAAAGTGGAGCGAAAGCGCACCACAGCAATTGGTCCATAAAATTTTACACATATTTTAAGGCGTTCACAGTTCCTTCAATATAGTATAAGGGGCTCAGGATATAGTAGGAGAAATCCATCCAAACTATCTGACTTTATGGGAATTTGACTATTTTCACTACACAGTTAACGTTGTATTGCTCAATATCCCAGCGACACACATACCGAAGATCAAGTGCTCATATCAAATTGAGTTAGTTTGATTTGTCCGATTATATAACTTTTCTCGAGTGTTTTAGAGTCCAATTGCTGTAGTTTTTAGTCCATGTCGGGCGATTTGTTTGCATCCATTTCGTCAACAACGACTTTTTGGCTGATCGTCTCCCATACAGACTGAACTTTCGTTTCTTTCTGCGTAAGGTTTCGACACTTATATTCACATTGTAGTAGCTCTTTTGCTCAGTCCTTATTGTGACAGCACTTTTGAAACGATCATTTATGCTTATCCTTCAGGTTATGCCATTTTCTCTCGTATTTGTCTTCCATAGTTTTCTTGATCCTTTTGTCCTTTCAAGCGGATACAAATTGTGTTTTTTCTGGATCAGTCTAACAGCGGTCGAATATTATCATCAGGTATTTAACTTTATGACATTCCTTGATATCAAAATTTCGTCGTTATGGTGGCGCGACAATTGTTTATGCTTTGCAGTCGTTTTTGGCACTTTTTCAAAAATTCATCTTTTCGCCAAACAAGCGCTATGAAAAATGGTACATTCCGTTTAAATTTATTCTTAAAATATAAACAAGGGAATCTCTTTTATAAAGGAAGAGAAATTTGGGCTAAGATAGGAAATATTAACGAAATTGCAGCAGTGTTGCAAGTAGTGTGGTTTTCATGACCACCAGTGTATGTATGTAGGAGAGAGTCTCCGGTTCTCGAGCGTACCATGACTGGAACCAAGCCTGTACCATAAGGCGGAGATTTTAACGTTTCATAACGACTACGCCAACAAAAAATTTTGCCACAATATGGGTGTAATTTGTTTGTATGATAAAATTGAGTCCAAAACTAAACACTTGACATATTACTCACTAAATATTGCTTGAAAAATTAAATTTTAACACCTTGTAAAATAAGTTTTGTAAAAAAAAATGTTTTGAGAACTTTATTTAAGTGTGTGCTCTGAATATATAATAAGCGATGTGTCTTTTTAATTCGGTGTTTTATCAAAAGTGAAAAAATTTTAAATGTAAAAAATTAGAAAAATTTTGCACCGTCTCAACCGGAGCCGTCCCATAACTGGGAATTCTCCCCTACGAATGTATATACTATACAATACTTGCTGCTTGTTATTAATACTGCGATTTTTAAAGTGAAAAATGACGAATAGATACTATTTTACCACTGGGTTAAGTCACATCATAACATCACCAACAAAAATGCCTATATTTCGCCTTCCTCTCTTCCACTCTCTTTAACTAAAACACAATTAATGAAGAACTAAACTGAAACAAATTTATTCGGCATTCGTTATTAAGTTGTTGTTGTTATGCATAAACAGCATTCGTTAGAATTATTCGTTATTTTCCTGCCGCTCTCATTCGCCACTTTCGTTCATTCGACACTGGCTCGGGTTGCTCGTTCCTTTCGCTCGTTCGTGCCATACGGTGTGTGTGTGCGTGTTATGCAGCAACAACAGAGCAGCAGTTGTAGAAGCGAAAATATTTTCCGGCACATGTATCTCATAGCACAGCACCACGGCGCGTACACCAACTGAAAATTTGTGCAGCAATATTTACTTGCTATTTCTCTTTGTGAGAGTCTGCTTGCCTGTTACATTGGCGGTTACACGCCGTCAATTTGCTCGTCGTCATTTTATGTTTGTTGAGTTGAAGGAAGAATACAAGCAAAACAACTAACCGCCGCCGCTCGTTTGTGCAACTAACGAACGAACGAACGAATAACTCAACGTCGTTGCGTAGCATAAAGCATTGTAGATATAGTAAAACAGCAACAAGAATAACGTGTGCACGAAATGTTTCATCGTAAATGTACTCTGTCTGTCCGTTGTATATTATTTGGTGCTGCTACTGTTATTGTTGTTTTGTTTTCATTCATTAAGTAGCTAGTTTTGTTTTGTGCTATAGATACTACTCGTTGTTGTTTGTGTTCATGTTGTGCATTGTATTCATTCTCACTCATTCTCTCTCACTCGCAAAAGCACATGCTTGCTAAATGTTTTGCGTTGTGTATGTTTTTCTCTCTCTAAGAATCTCTGAATCAGGCATACACTTAATTTTAAAAGTGGCGGGGTTTTCTCGTTATTCGCTGGTAATCACTCTGTCGCTCTTTGGCTCTCTCTCCCTCTTTCTCTCTGTTGCTCTGTCTGGCACTCGTATCTGAACGAACGGTGAATTTTCTTACAGTCGAGTCGAAAGTTGGTTTTTTTTTTGTATCTGGTCGTTGTTGGTTTGTTTGGCGTTTAATAATTTTTGTCGCGTGTTCGCTTGCTATTTCTGCTGTTCCCCTATTCTTTCCCTCGAATATCGAATCTCGATTTCGATGAGATTTTTACCGACGAACTTCTTTCTTGCTGCTTATTTTTGCTCTGCTCGTCCTCGTTTAGTTTTCATTTAATACTTTCTTTTTTTTTTTGCTTGTTTAGTTATTTTAATAAATCTTTATTAGTTGTTGTCATGGTCTAAGAACACAGAGCACCCCCTTCCTCTTACCACACCCTCTCTTCCATGTACATATGCATAAAATAATTTTTGCAACGAATAACACAAGATTTAAGATATTCGTTGTCGCTGTCGTCGACGACTGACCGCCATATTCATTCTAACCAACACACCATCCATCCATCCATATATCGAATTTATTATGAATGCCGGTCGTCGTTTAACTCGACTCAACTCGTATCAGCTTTTCATCCTCTTCCTCATCGTCGTAGTCTAGTCTCTACTCGTTCGTTTCATTTTGTCTGACTGTGCTCGCTCTTTTCCCGAACGACCGAAACAACGTTACGATTGCTATGGCTGTTGTTGGTGTTGACGGAGCATAAGGTTTCTTTATTTAATCATTTACCATTTTTAATTCTATTAAAATGGAAATGAACCAGAACCGATTGAAATATACAAAAAAAAACATAAAAACTAAAACAGCTGAGGGCAAACAGCAGCGTCATGCATGCCAATGGAGCACCAGCAGCAATAACAACCAACAACCAGCCAGCCAGCCATTTCACTCAACCAACAACAACTGACTGACATTAATACCCTCACTTGCTGTCGTCGTTGACAAGCAGTCATCTCGTTGCTGTACCGTCGCCGCCGCAACCAAGGCAAGTCGTTCAAACGAACGAACCACCAAAAACAAGCAAGCAAACAGTCATACCACAACACCCAACAACAACAACAATAAACCACTTTATATACTTTCGCTCTAGAGAACTCAAGTAGTAGTCAGCCGTTTACTCCAAGTTGTTAGTATGCAACCATGTGAAGTACCGTGAGAACTTTTCCCTCTACTATGCCGCACAGCTGCTGCTCTTCTGCTGTCGTTACAGCACTGCACTTTAACAACAAATTGATATCTTGCGCCTTGTGTGTGCGCAATCCAGCACGTTGTGCTGTTGAATGAATCAACATTGAAAACCAAAACAGATGATTAGCCTAGTAAACCCGAAGACATACGACAACAACAACAACAACAAAAAACAATCTGAGTAATTTTTGCAAACCTGTGAACGAAAGAGCTAGTGAGAGCAGAGCGACGTTATTGTCAGTATTATAGTCACGCTCAGAGTAATCATGTTTTTACAGTTAGCGAAAAAAGTTTTCATCCAAAATAAATTTCTAGCTTTATTCATTAAATTGAGTCACCCATCATAAGGTTATGTGATATCGAAATGCTATATTTTATTCTAAATGTTTGAAGTTGTATTACAACTCAAACCAAGCGTGAGTATAAAGCTCTAAATACAATTGCGTGGTACGACAGTAAACCGGTGACGGTAAAGTGAATAGACTTAAACCTAAAACACAATTGCGTTGTGTGACGGTAACGTGAATAGTTGCCGTCGTTTTTACCGCCGACGGTAAGCTGTCCATGTAACCGTCGACCGCTTTATAGTCGTACGACACAATTGTGTTTTAGGCTTAAGTTTCACCATAGCATAGTGGTTAGTGTGTTGAGTTCCTAAGAAAAGTTCCCGGTTTCGATGCTCGACAATTGAAAATACAAATTTTCCTACATAACACCAACTCTTGGCTGGCAATGATAAACCTCCAAGAACACTAATTTTCTAAGAAAAACTTTTCATCGCACCATTCGGTAAGTCCTTTCCATTCCTGTGTAAATATAACTCGCAGAAGATAATGGACGCGAAAATCCCGGTGTAGGTTTTACATGTGCATAAGTTTACGTAGTTGCTTGCACACCAAAGTCGTAGCGCAAATTTATGCGGTTTGTATAAATATTATTTCACATTAAATTTCGTCAGCTCATTTCTGATGTGGTATTTGCAGTTTACAAGGCTTTTGAGCATTATCATGAATCCCACTATAATTTTAGTTGACTTTTGATGTGTAAGGATGTTATTCTTACTCGGCGCTGAAGGAAAAGCGAATTTAGAAACATTAAAATCAAATGCCACTTCGGTGTCGTGTGAGGTTTCATAATATTGTGTGAGTTTATAAGTGTATGTTTTATTTGTCTCATTTGCATCGCTTATAAAAACAAAACTCCAAAATAATGGCCACCGAAATTCATGACGCTATAACCTAGTATTCTAGTGCGCCAGCAAGCACGCAGCCACTTGTGGCCAAGGTTCAAATTCCACAAATTTAGTTTTTACATTTATATTTTAAAGGTTTAATCCCCACAAATTAAATTTTTTTTTTTTCATTTCTAAAAATAGACCTAATAAAATTTTGAAATTATGTTAGTGAAAGCTAAAAATTTTGTTACTGTGTTGGAGTTTCCATTAGTCCTGTCTTGCAGGGAAAGTATGATATCACATCTTGTGACGAGTGCAGAAGGGACTCATTTATGTATTTTTTTTTAAATCGTACTGCTTCAGCGCCATTTCTAGTACTAATTTTTTAGAGGAAAGTATAGAGTACGAATACTTTTCTCGTTTACTGTATGCATGACGAGTGAGTATCTGTGTGTATTGTTTTTGTGGGCTATGCTTTGTTGTTATTGCCTACTATCTGTCAGTGCCGGCTGCACTCGGTGTTTAAATGATTTTCCGCTAACCCAGAAGACATTCGTGTATGCAGAGTGTATTCGCAATGTTAAACGAATACTTGCTTGTATACTTACATACGAGCGCATAAAAAAAGAGAAGGTCGTTTAGTAGTTGTTGGTGCTGTTCCTATTGCTGCTGCTGCTGTTCCAATTGCTGTTGTTGTAGATGGTGGTGATATTGTTGCTGCTTTGTATACTATGTGCTTGAATTCTCACACTCACTCTTCTGCTCAACAAGAAGCTCTTTTTTTTTTCGTAATAGTTGTTCGTATTTTCGTTGTTGTCGTTTCGCTTCGTTTCGGTCGTCGCTCTGGAGAGTAGCCGTTGTCGTTGTTGTTGCCGTCGCAGTCGTGCGCCATACCGGAAGGTCGCTTTACCACAACATTTATTACTATATGGAAAAATCGCGTAATCACTTTTGGCGTATCTTTATATTTTATATGTCTACATTTTTTGTATACATATTTGTTGTTAAATATATACTCGTACGTACTCGTACTTTGACTATTTTTAGCCAGACGCCGTTGGCGTGTTGTGCTTTCTTATTGTTTTTCTTTTTTTTTCGTTGCTATGCTGTTTGGCACTGGTAGTATTAAATCGAACTTGTTGGATGCAACAATATTATAGTATGATGCAACTAAAGGTGGTAAATGATGATAATGTTTTTGTTATTCTTTTGTTGCTGTTTGCCTCTTAAGTGTGGTTTTCACAAATTTGGTCTGTCGGTCGATGTGGTGGTGGCGCTGGGGTACTGTAATGAGCTTGGAGTGTATTGAAAATTGAATAGCATTTTGTTGGAAATCTTTATATGTATCTATAAATTTTTTTTTTGGCTTGCTTCCACAGTAAAGAGTGTGCTTGCTGTGTGCAGTTAGTTAGTAGATAGGATGGTTTGGTTTGTTTATTATTTTTGTGGGGCTGTAAAATAATATGCTCGATTGTAACAAGTTGTTCGTCGTGGTTGTTGTTGCAGTTCCTGTTGTATCACGCTTGTTTGCATATGAATGGAATCTAAATTTTGAATTGTAGTTACATATTTATTAAATACTTATAGCGATTTTAGGGTTACCATTGAGAAGTAAATGTTTTTTTCTCAAGAAAATTTTAACGAAGTCAAGTTTAAATAAAAATTATATATTAATAAAGGTATTTTCACCCCGTGACCCCGGAAATATCAAATAAATTTATAAAAAATGTTTTCAAATTAAAATATCAGGTCAGTCCATAAGTCTCCGCGTATTTTCACATAGTTGTGATTAGATGCCATTTTGTTCATTGGGTATACAAATTTCAGTATTTTTCTATTTACTGTTTTTAATAATAAGGGATTAGTCACTTCTGTGAAAATCTTCAAGTAGATTGCACATCTTTTTGATAACGAAAAGAATAGAATTCACAAGCAAATTTTAGACTTTTTCTTTAAAAATAGAAAAAATGCTACGGAAGCTGCTGCAGAGATAAAATTGGTTAACGGTGAAAAGAGTGTTATAAAAATTTGCAGATGGATGCGATACAGCTGAAGACGCATCACGTTCCGGTCGTCCTGTTGAATTTGCAGAACCCACCCTGACCGTCTATATGATAGCAAAAAGATTAAATTCAACACATGATACTGTACATCGGTATTTAACGCAGATAGGAAAAGTACCTAAGCCTGGGAAGTGGGTACCACACGATCTGCCGGTTTCTAACCTTCAACAGAGTGTCAATATTTGCTCGCATCTGTTACGTCGCATCCAAAATGATACCTTTTTAAATTGAATTGTAACAGGTGATGAGAAGTGGATTATATACGATAATGTCATGCGAAAACGGCAATGGGTAGAAGCAAACCAGAAATCAGAGCCAACTCTGAAAGCCGGATTGTATCCAAAAAAGATCCTGTTGTCGATATGGTGGGATATTTACGGAATAGTGTACTTCGAATTGCCGGAAACCAAATCAAGCCGATTACAGTCGAAGTGTATTGCCGCTTTAAATGAAGAATTGAAGAAAAAATATCTCTCTTTAGTAAACAAAAGACAGGGTTTGCTTCACCATGACAACGCTCGACCGCACACTGCAAGACTTACCATGGAAAAACTGCAGGAGTTTAGATGGGACATCATGCATCTTCTACCGTATTCTCTAGATATTGCACCTTGCGATTACCACATATTTAGAGGCTTGTAATCTTTCTTAAGCGGAAAACAGTATACGGATAAAAGGGCTCTCGAAGCAAGTATAATCACATGTTTCAATCTAAACGATAAAACCTTTTATTCCAAGGGAATTGAAAAATTACTACAACGTTGGCAAGACATCATTAATAATGAAGGAAGATATATTATTGATTGAAATTAAAATAAACATAATTTCTTTGTGTACTGAAAATGTTTGAAGAAACGCAGCAAAGACTTATTGACTGACCTGATATTAGAAATGCGGCACGTTTGTATGCACAAACGTACTTATTTTTTAAAAATACATACGTGCAACTCTGCAATTACGAAAATGTAATATTTGTTAAATTAGGTAAGTTACCATAACAAAAACTCAATGTCACTGACAATCACTTGGCAACCCTACCGCTACTACTAATACGTATGCTGTCATTTCGAACGAAGCAGCTGATTTATGTGTGCTTAATACAATAAAAATTGCACCAAGTCTGCCACGATACCAAATTAAGTGTTGGAATGGTTGGAATGCAATCATCATACTTCACTGATTCACACTGTGGTAAAGATAGAGAGAGAGAGAACGAAACTGGGAGAGTGAACCAACAGTAAATATAATACCAATCGAAAGAGAAAACGAGAGAGAGAGAGTTCTAGTCTCATGTGTAAACAAAACAAAGTGAAACGAGCAGAGCACCAAAAACAAAAAATTGCTGCTTATTGATGATGATGATGATTTCTCATTGTGATTGTGCTGTTTGACCTGTTCTGTTTCATATCACCTCCCACACCCCCACCCCTCATACGCCACACACTCACACACTCTGTTGTTCTCTGTCACTCTTTCTCTTGGTTGGTGTTTGGGTGTAACAAATGTCGTTAAACAGTTCAATGGGTTGCAAGCAGCAGCAGCAGCAACGGCAGCACCAAAGAAACAAGAAATGTTTGACTAACAAAAAAAAAGAAGAAATTAATATTGAAATCTTTGTGTCGAATTGTGGATGTTTTCGTACATATGTATTTCTTTCTTTTCGAGCACAATATAACAGCAACTTTAAAGCTTAGTAAGCGAAAATTAACGAAGTGATACGACAACGATGACTTCCTTCTAATATGTGAGAAGGTGGCGCTGCTGCCGCTGTTCTAGTTGCTGTTATGCCTTACGAATGCGAGTAGCAAAGGTTTTTTTTTTTTTTTTTTGTTATTTGTTAATTTTCAAATCAAAGTTTTGTATATTCGAATTTCGAAACGAACGAAGAAGACTCCAAAACACTATGTATGCTGCTGCGTATTTGTATCTATAGGTATACAAGTACGAATAATATTCTCGTATAGCATAAGTGGTTGCTGGAGTTAGCTGTTGTTGCTGCTGTGATGTTGATGATGATTACCCTGAGGGCAAGCAATGCCAAACGTTAGGCAGTGCACACACACACACACACTGGTTCAGGTTCTGGGATACATTCCTTTTTGTTTTTTTAAATTCATAAATGGGTTTTGTTGTTGATATTATTGAATCGGTTGGCTTGATGGTTGAGTTCGTTGTTGGTTCGGTTCATAGTGGAGTGGATTTGGTGAAATGGTGGGGTCATGTGGTGAAGTGTTGTCGTTGTCATCGTCATTATTGTTGCTGCTGATGTTGTGACTTGAGACAATTATGTTATGAGTTTTGTTGCTAGTTCAAGATATATAGCAAGGGGGTGAGAGCGAGCAGGGAGCAGTGGAATATTTGCTAGAGGAATGAACAGGTTAATATTATATTTCCATTGTTATTTTTGTGCTATTTGTTGCTATAGTTTTGAAGTTGAGCTCTATTTTGTTCCTACGATATTATTGTGTTGAAGAGAGTACACAAAATCATTCGTTAAAGAGCGTGGGAGAGTAAAGTGTGAGGGTGTGGTATCGTTTCTAATGTGAAAATGGCATGCGACATTATCGTTGTCGCATTTATTTTTACATACAGACACATACATACACTGAATGTAAGGTTTATGCGTATGGGGGTTTATGTGGAAGAGAGTAGCAACTCGCATTCATGCTTTTAATAAGGAGCCATGTACAGTGGTGGCCACGAGTTCAGCCCATCAATTTCAGAACAAATATAGTGGCAGTTTACACGGGCGCAAGCATGAACACCTGTCTGAAAGACAGTGGTAGAAAAAATAGGTAGTTAGAAAAAGGCTGGCGAGTTTCTATCTCTTTCTTACTATCTGTTTTTTTCTATCTCTCTCTTTCAAGCAGGCGTTCATACTTGCACCCGTGTAAACAGCCACATGCAATTCAAACAAAACTTTTTTATATTTTTATTTTAGAGCAAATTTTTATCAAGTGGATACACAAAAACAACTTTTGTTTTTATAGAAAAGTTCGTTTTTTGAACCAAATATTTAATATAAGTTTTCTTCGAGTTATTAACGATACAATTTTATGTAGTCTACGGTGTTTTCTTTTGAATGTCTTAACATAAAGTAATTACTTTGGTTTGTGATCACCTAACCTGTACTAAAAAAAATCATTGACTTATTGTGGCCATTACTGTATGAGAGGACAAGGCTTGAAGAGTGAGGAGCGGAGAGATGATGGAGAGCACGAAAAGTTCAAATTTGTTGAAAAATGCTTTTAAGTTTAATATCGAAAAGTTTTCGTTTAAGTTAATTTTTCTTTTTGTTTTTGGTTTGTTTGGCCCAGCTCTGCTTGTCGTGTGTGAGCATAAATCGTTTGTTTGTTTAATTTCAGTACACGGGAAGGGAGGGGAGAGAGGTGCTTATGTTGAAAAAGAATTGAGAATAGATTTAGTTGTTGCTGCTGTGGTTGAGTTTTGTTGCTATTGTTGCGTGCTTAAGCAGCCAATAAATATACGAAAAATAGTCATGTCGTTTTGCAAACCGGTTGTAGAGCCTCCCGCCCTGCAGCACTTGTTCCTGCTGCCTGGGACAGGGTCTCCCTTCTCCTCCTTATTTATGCTCCCTTTTAGTATTAAGTAAGTGCTACTACTAAAAACACTTCTCTTACACCTCTCTCTTTCTATCTGACTCTCGTCTCTTACTTTTTTTTGTTGCGTTTTACTCTGACCAATTATATGCGTACGCATTATTTTGTTGCTGTTTTTGTTGTTGATGCTTTAAGCGTTAAATCCTTTTTGCGTTTTAGGTTCATTTTTTTCAGATTTTCCTTTGTACTCTGTGTGTAAGTTTTTTCGTTTGATTTTTCCATATTTTCATGAGTGTTTTGTTGTTGGGTTGATATGCTACAGTGTGTGTATGTGTGTGCATGTGTGTTTATGTGGAGTTGTTTGAAGTTATTGTGAAGAAGGTGAGGTAGGGTGGGGTAAGGTGAAATAAGGTTTGGGTGTGAGGTGAAGTGAGGTGAGATGGTTTTGGCTACTACTTCTTTTCATTCTGCTTCTTTTGGTTTGCCTTGTATTGCTATTTTTTTATTGTTGCTGTTATTGTTGTGTACAGTTGCTGCCACTTTTGCATGCGCCCTGAAAGTTTTTCTTTCGTTTTTTTTTCTGCTATTACAACCAAGTACTACTCGTACTTGCTACATTTTCTACACTGCCTGCCTCCTTCTTCTCCTGTTGCTACTTCTGCTGATGCGCTACTGTTGTATTTGTTGTTGTATTTTTCACTTGTACTGATACTTTATAAATGTTGGTACTGTTGTTGTTGCTGTTGCTGCTTGTTTTGCTGTGTATTGCGTTGTGTTGCAAGCAAGCAAACAAGTAAATTTCGTTGTTGCCACCTCGTTCAATGTTGCTGCTACCGATGCTCTTGGTTTCGGTCTCTTGCCTGCCAGCCAGCCAGCCTTGCAGTCGCATCTGACTGTCAAATTAGACATACAACAACAGCGCCAGCAATTTTATTCTGCTGTAATCTGCGAATTGCTTTGGTTTCGTTTGTTGGATTGCCTGGTTGCTTGCTGTTGATGTGGTTGTTGTTGTAAAAAGCATCAACTTCATCATCATCATCAACAACAAGAATCAAATCAGAGTCGTCAGTCAGTCGTTCATTTGATGCGCAACGCAAACGGTAACGTATTTTTCGTATGTTATTCGCGTACTATTTTTCATACTAAATTTTGTACCTAGTACTAAATACGCTTTTTGGTTGGTGTGAGTGTGTGCTGATTTTGCTCTAACCACTACCACTACTATTACATCAATTTCTAGTGCATATCTGTGTATGTGTATAGTGCGTAGAAGTGTATGCGTGTATGAATACAGCAGCAATGCATTTAAAACTAATACGAAACTTTTCTTCGTCGTATACCTACAATTTTCAAACGTGTCGAAAACAAAAAAAATTTTTTTTTTTAATTAAAATTTGTATATCTTTCTTTTGCACACACACAAATCTATAGATACGATTATATTTACAAGTTTTACTTGCATTTTCTCTAAGTGTATCCCACACATACACTGCGAATAAAGTTGGATTTTTTTTCGAAAGTTGCTTTAATTTTTTCTGCATCGCAATTGTTCATGTGTGTGCGTTTGTGCATTTTTGCATTTTGTGCATTGAATGTTTCTCGTGAAAATTATACATATCGAAAATAAAAACAAATTAAAAGGAAAACGAATAACTATTGCAAAAACAAAAAACAGACTTGCAATAAATAAGACAACAACAAACTTATAGTTAAACTAAATAATTTGTGCACTCACCATCATCTCTCATTCTCGTAGTTGCAGTTGCAGTTGTAGTCGTCGTTATCGCTATCGCTATCGCTGGCGTCGTCGTCGTCGCGTCTATTCGTAGTTTTATTTTTTTTTGTAATATCGTGAAATATCTTCGTGCAATTTTCTTATATCGTTGTTGTTTTATTATTATTTCTATTCGCTCTCTCACTCGGTATATATTGTTTTTGTTGTATCAGTGCTGTGATTTCTTTTGCTGAACTATAAAACAATGACTACATACTAATGTACTTAATCAAAAATTGTGAGTTTTTTTTCATCTCTTGTTCTTCTTTGCATCTACTATTTATAATAATAAATATGTATAAATAGTATATAATATATGTATGTATTAGTATATAAACTTATGAAGTAAAAGCTTATCTAAAAACAAATTTGTTTACTTTATTTTTGTTTTTTTTTTGTATATTGCGATTCAATTTGCATATTTTAAATCTATGAGCTTTTAATATTTTTCGATTCCCTGCTAAGCAACCTATACCCCAGTTCCTAACAAAGGTTCCATTTTGGCAAAGTAAATGATTAAATTAAATAAACTGTCAGTAACCAGAGGCGGATTTAGATAGGTTTATGAAATTTACAGCCTGCCCTTCTCCTTCCCCCAGAATGGTTAAAACAAAGATTAAAAAAAAAAACATTTTTTTAGACAAAATGTTCAATATTTGTTATAATGAAACCTCTTCAAACCAAAATCTTAGACCTGTCCACTACCTGTATTCTTACCCATAAATCCGAAGGAATTTTTTTATTGAAGGGTTGTAATTTATTGCACACTTTATCGTACTAGGTAAGAAAAATTATAACTTTTAATTTGATATGGGTCCTGTCCTTTCTGTAAACGCTAATACATGGACGATGAGGCACAATAATGAGCAATTATTCAAGCATTTCCAAAATCCTTCCCTTGCTGCTTAATATTAAAAATATCAAAAGATTTCATTGTATAGTGTTGGTATACATTACGAGCGAATCCGTATAAAATTTGGGTCACTTCTCTCGTAACGGCTTATTAAAAGCATTTTACAATGTTTTCCGAATTTTTTTTTTTTTTACTTTTTTGGAATTGAACTAAAAGGGAATCAATTACTTTCGACCAGGGACCCTAACGGTTATGCTTTTCATAGTAAAAGTCAAATATTGAAAGTTATTTTGTGACTTTTATCGTAATAGGCAAAATAAAACGGTAAATTGTTGACTTTTATGATATTTGGCAAGAAATAATAGTTATATTTGACTTTTATTTTGTCGGGCAAAAAAAAAAAAAACAGTTATGTTATGAATTTTATTTTGTTGGCCAAATCGAACCAATGGACAAAAATAAGGAAAGAACGAGTAAATCCAAAACGAACGAACGAGACAATTGAACGAAACGAATAAAGGAATCAAATGGTTTAAATCAAGTAACGAACTATCAAAAGTTTTGACAGTAATTTTCAAAATTAGGTGAAAGCGGCACTCAGTTTGTTAGTAAGTGAGACATAGCAACATATTTTTTTTGTTTCAGTTTTGTACTCTACTCGTTGTCACCATCCACTCAACTCAATTTCATAACCCAGTTGAAAAAATTTAGTTTGCTCTTCAAAAAATTATTAAATGATTTCTCTTTTAATACTTAATATATAATTTTAAAGAAGTTTTCTTCACGTATCTGTGAACGAAATACAAGTTTTGAACTTTTTTTTTCAATGAAATTAACCTTAGAAAGACAACACTTTTTTTGTCTACGTAAATAGCAACATTGTTAAATAAAGATAATCAAACGTATTTATTGTAAAATCACTTATTTACTTTAATAAAAAACTTGAAAAAAAAAAAAATATTTTTATTCATACATTGTTTTTTATATTAAATGTAGTTCTGGCAAATTTCTTTGCTGTGCTTTTATCAAGTTGTGGGGTGACTGGTCACCTCTGCTGCCTTTCTAAGGTTATTACTGCATAAAAATCGAATCAATAGAGCAGTTATGGGTAAATCCTTTTCAGTAATTTTTTTAATTGCCAGCACTTTTTTCCATACATCTTAGCTTTCATAATAGCCTAAGCGTTTTTTGTGAAGGCCAGTATTCCATTGGCCCAATTCATTCATTTTTTGATATGTCTTTGAGGTTTTACCAAAGTACTGCACAAATGCTCGATTTAATAGTGTGAACACGATTTTCATTTGACAATTTTTGTATGGCGAAATTACGCATTTCAGACACATTTCAAAGAAATGCTAAATTTGCCTGAAATTCTCTCTAAATAATCAAGACGTTTTTCTTTTTCAAAATCGCTGTATAATGGAAATTTAATAGTTCTCAATTCACATCTCATTACAATATTAGTAAAATTGCATTCGCATTTAAACGTTACTTCGAATTTTTTTAACATTATCTTTCAGAAATTGAATGATAATGTAATAAAATTGAAGTTTTCCAACGTTGAATTTACCACTGGGAAGCAATAAAAATGCTCTATTTTTGAGAGAGCCAACGAGAGTGAAAGAAAGAGCAAGAGAGATAATTGCTTTATTGCTTGTAGGCGAACATCAGTCATATCTTCCTTTTTATATTAAAAAGGAAAGGAAATTCGATGATTACTATAGAGATGACACTACGTACAACTGGGATACTATATATAGTTTATTGTTTTAGTTATACATTTTTATGTGTAGCTGTTAACATTTTATTACGCACACATGCTCAATTTATAATAATACAACATCTTTTTTTTTATATTATTATAATTCGTTTATTCTTTAGTTTTATTTGTTGTAGTTGCTTTTTTTGATGTTGTCTTGTATGTTCTCTTAGTTCTGTGTATTGTTGTACTTCTCTTCTGCTGCTCCAGCTGCTTTTTTTTAATTTTGTTTTTTCTCATTGTTGTTTCTTCATGTATTTTTTCTTTCTTCATAAGCCCCGTCCTACCTTCTGTGTATATTATTATTTTTGTGAATCCATCGTCGTCACCCAAAAAACATGCAACAACAATAACATCTTGCGGTGCCGCTGACGCTGCTGCGCTGTTTGCTTTACTCAATTCTTCTGCTCTTCACACGAATAATTTGAACGCATTGTTGTTGCGCTGCTATGACTTACGCTCCCGTTGCGTTGCTGCAATGTTATTTTCATTTATTTCCGCTTATGTACATACATATGAATGTATTTCAGCTATTATATACTTTTACACACATCATCATCGTCATCTACATTTACACTTTTGCTGCTTTTGCCCAGCCATATTTTAATATGTATCTACTTTCCGGAGCAGCAGCACCAACGTACCAACGAACTACAAAACCAATCAACAAAAGAAGAAAAAAAAGCAACAACAATAAACAGAAATATCTAAACAGCGTAACAACTGTGTGTGCGGTAGTAGTATCGAGTCGAAAATTAAATAGTATTTCTTTTTTTTTTTTTAATGTTTATGGCTTCATATTCCTTATATTTTATGACGAAAGTTGATTACGTTTTATTTTTGTCATTTGAGTGCAAACAAACAAACCTACAACATAACCATAACATACTAATAAAGATTTTTAGAATAAAGTGAAATTGTATTCAAATTATAAAGGAATGTGTTAAAAAATTTTTATTTCAATTATCTAAATATAAAAATTCCTAAAACTGGTGAAATTGTTTAGCTACATATTAACATGTTTAGTAAATGTAGCGCAACATTCCTTAAATACACGCAGTTGCAAACTTGAATGTGAGAGTGAGAGAAAGAGAGCATATGTTAATGGATCTCCACACTGCAGCATGTTGCTAAGCCAACAATGCTGAGATGCACTCATTAATAGTGTATATAATATAATTTGTGAGAGTGTGAGGGAGAGAAAGCATGAACGATCTCCACCAAAATTAAGATACACCCAGTAGTAGTGTTTACATTATTTTTTGTTTATATAAATAATAAATGAATTTATTAAGACAAATATAAATATTTCACTTTTAAAAATCAACAAATATTTGCACAATTGTTTGCAATTTAAAAATTAAAAAGAAAAAAATAATAAGTTGAAAAGCAAAAGTTTTTCATTTAACCCATAAGAGCTTAACGCGAAATTAATAAAAATCAATAAAAAAAAAATACCTTGTTTTCTCAATGCTTACCAAAAAAAAACATTTGTTTTTTTTTTTACCTGAAAATATATTGTAAATGTCATTCACTTTGACATTTGACTAGACATTAAAAAGAAGAAATAAAAAATTAAATAAAATTATTTATATTTTATTTCTTGTAAATTAATTTCTTGCTGCAATGCAAAATTGGCAATATTATTCACCACAACAACAGCAGCAACCAACAATTGCACAACTGCATCAACATCAACAGAAACATATGGTTGGTGGCAGTAATAGCAACAATAACCATAACAACACTGTGATCACTGTGACGACGGCTGCGCGTAATAATAGCAATATTAATTATAAGAATAGTAATCACAGTAACGGTGATGATGAAAATTCTGGAATTTATTATTTATTTTACAAAGATATAAATGTAAGTTTATTTATCAATCATTTTTTGTATTTAATTTTGCATAAATAGTGGTTAGAACTATAAAAGTTATATTTTTATTTTTTTTTTTATTTAATTGATAATATTTTACAAATTACAGAAAAATATAACTTTTGTAGTTCTAACAACTATTTATGAATTCGTGGACCTTTTTTGGTAAGCCTTCCATTAGAGATTTGATAGTTGTTTCAGACACCTTTTTGGAACAGTTCGTCCATTTTTTTTTTTAAATCTTCGATATTTTGGGACACCTTTTTTGTGCTCTTTAAGTTTCTTTTCACAAGAGCCCAATATCTCTCCACTGATCTTAGCTTCGGACAATTTGGAGGATTGGCCTCTCTTGGTACAAAAACTATGTTATTACTTTGGTACCACTCCAGAGCTTTCTTGCCGCAGTGACATGATGCCAAATCGGGTCATAAATATGTGGGCACATTGTGCTCTCTTATGAATGGAAGAAGTATTTTTTTCAAACATTATTTGATGAATATTTAGGTATTTATAGAGCCCACTGTAACAAATGACTTGCTTCTTTTGCCGCAACTGCATATAGCTTGCCATACCAGGAATTTTTTAGGAAATTTTATCTGCTTTTGGATTCTAAATTGTTCTACGACATTTCCTCGAGCATCAGCAACATAAAAATGTTGACCCGGGAGCTGCGTAAAATCTGCCAGTACATACGTTTCGTCGTCCATTATACAACATGAATATATTTGTATGAGATTCGATTTTAATTTTCGAGCCCTACTTTTGGCGTCTAAATTTTATGCAGCATTCCTGTCTGGAACTTTTTGGACTTTGTATGTTTTCAAAACTGCATTGGCTTTAACTTTTCGCACCAAATAGTCAGAGCATTGGGCTAACCGGGCAGGTTTTCTACCGAACCAGGTTTCCTATCTATGATCCTGAAACTGTTTAATAACATTGGAAACAGTTTGACGGCAGACCTTCAATTATTTGGCCAATTTTTTGTAGGACCAATTTGGATCTTTCCAATATGCTTCCTATTTTCTTGGCTTTCCCAATATCATGTGGTCCTTGTTTTCTTCCCGAACCAGGTTTCCTATCGATGGCCAAATTCTCCTGAAACTTTTTAATAACATTGGAAACAGTTTGACGGCAGACCTTCAATTCCTAGGCCAATTTTTTGTAGGGCCAATTTGGATTTTGTTGAAAATTTTTTAATAATTTTAAGACGTACTTTTTTTTCTTCACTCATTTTGATCAAACTCACAATAAATCAACATGTTTGTCATTAAAAATAACAACTGACATATTTTTCAAAGATAACTAGATCAAAGAAATTTTTAAATTTTACACCCAAAAACAATTATTAGGTAAAAGGTGTGTTAAGATTTTTTCAATCTCACTCCTTATCACATATATATTTTGTTAGATTTCCCTTTCTTGTTGTTGTTTTTTTTCTGTATTGCACCGGCAGCAGCTGTTAGTAAATTTTTCCATTAAATTGCTTTTATTAGTTACTTCTTCTTTACTTGTTTGTTTGTTTTCAATTTACAACATACCATATTTCTAATTCTTTTATTTTTCTAATTGTTTATTCTTCATATACGTTTAGCTGATTTCTTCTTTCTCTCAATATTCTGGTATGTGGGTTGCTTACAATATACATACATATGTCAAATGTTGAGGGTGCTAGTGGTGAGGGAGGGTGTTTATACCATGGTATTTTTAGTATATACTAAATTCTTGCTTACTTCTTCCAGTCTTTCACATTTCCTTCCTTCCTTTCTCTTGATTTACTTCTATCTATTTTTACTTTATACATATTTTCTTTTACTTTTTTCCAATCGCCCTATATGCTCTTTTACCCACGCATTTCATAATAAATATACAAAAGTATGTGATATGTCAATTTAGGGGCTAAATATGGCTGCATTTGACAGACAAATTCGCTAGATATTCAGACAGATAGACAGCTGATTTATATATTTTTTTTTCAATTGTTTGAAAATGCATGAACACATATTCAAACATACATATATAAATTTTTTCCAATACATTCATTTTAATTTACAAGCGAACGAACTACCGCATTTTATATTGCTTTGATTTAAAATTTGTTTTAGTAATAATATTTTGTAGGTATCAAAATTTATATATACAATATATATATACTCTAAGTATATAACTTATGTGCATATTGTATACATTACCTTGAAATGTCATGCTGAAAATATTCATGAAATTGTATTTATAGTAAGTAATGTGAATTTAATTTGTATTTCTCGTTTTATTTTAATTTCTGTATATCAATATGACAAGGTGACATCAACATCTTTTTGCATTTACGTATAACATTTAATATCTACCTAGTATTTAGTTTATCAAATATTTGAAGAGATATTTATATGTGTGACGTTCTTTGATATTCTCGAATTGGAAGTCACATTAAAAAAAAAAATATTCAAATTCCTAGATAGTTGTTCAAACACTAAAAAGTTTCTTAGATGAAATCCTATGGCATCTACAAATCTTCAAATTCAAATTGCTTTAATTTTGAAGCTTTGTAAATATTTAAAAAAGTACAGTCAGTAACCTTAATGGCATAAACATAACCAAAACAGCCGACTTCCAGTCGCCGACTTCTTCTGAGAGAATGAACACAATAAGAGCGCCAACCTCTAGCGACAAAAATATATAAAAAGAAAAACAAAACAAAAGTTAATTTTTTTTTGTTATTTATGTTGTCAGTTGACAAAAAATAAAAGGAAAAATTCACGATCCTGCAATTTGAAATAACTGTTGCATAAATTAGAATGATTTACTTCATTTATTTGTGCAAAATCAATTAAAGAATCAAGAAACAAAACGAAACTCGAAAAAATACATATATTTTCGGATTAAAACTTGGCAGCACTTAGATTTTTCGTGAAAAATATGACAGTGAGTGCGTTTCCCGGGTCCAAATCAGAAAAGCTGATTTCGAAATGATTAAAAATTTGTTGTCAGTGTTTGCGTCTTAGAAATGGCATAACGCATAAGTTGTAAAATTTTTTTTAAAAATCATTAAATTCTAGTTTGTGAAATGTTTTGGATGATTTCGCACTTGTGTCGAGAACTGTCAAAGTTTTAAGAAATCATGCTGACCTGAAAAATCAGAAATATAATATGATTATAAAAATAGCGTTCGCTTTGCTAATCAGAAGCACTCAGCAGCGCGTTTCTAATAAACTTTGAAAGCAGATTTTCTGATTTTGCATCCGGGAAACGCACCCAATGTTTCCCCTCTAACAAGAGAGAAAACATTCTGAAGCTGAGAGAATTTAGATTCTATTCAAATTCTCTCAACTTCATAATGTTTTCTCTCTTGTGAGAGGGGAAACATTGCTATATTATTGAAAAAACAAACAAATGCTGCCAAGTTTTAGTACGAAAACATATGATTTTGCACAAATAAATAAAAGCTGTGTTTTATTCGCCAGTCAGTTTACGTTATTCACAATGAAACTGCTCAGCAGCTAGAACTGAAATATTTTAATGGATCCCAGTCATTGCGGTCAATCGCAGGCATTGTTTTTAGTTTTTACTCTATATAAGAATATTTAACGATGATTTTAACTTATTTTCACCGCCAGACATTTCAAATATTTTCCTTTTCTGTTTTTTTGCCAAACTGTCATGTTTCGTTATTAGCAGTAGCTATAGTTATACGTGTTTTCTCTGCCGCTTTGTTGTTGTTTTTCCATACAATTATCGCTGCTAGTTATACATAACTAGAATCAAGTGGCGTATAAAACGCAGCTAAAGTAAATAATTTTCATTTATGCAACAATTGTTTCAAACTACTGAATCTTGAATTTTTCCTCTAACTTTTTGATAAAAAAATCAAGTTTAATTGCTTTTGTTTTGTTTTTCTTTTGCATATTTTTGACGCTAGAGGTTTATCCTCTTATTGTGTTTATTCTCTCAGAAGAAGTAGGCGGTTAGAGGGCGGCTGCTTTGGTTGTGTTATACCATATACCATAAAGGCACCGACCTAATGTTGCACTCTTTTTTCGTTTTTTTTTTTTGTATGAAATTTATACGCTCTCAATTTAAGAGACCGAAAAACGGTCTTATACTATGCTCCCACTGAGCCGAAATCGCGCAGTTTCGGCAAATGGTTTCGAACTAAACAACAATCGTTTACATTGTGGAGTTGAATTCGATTATGGTTTCGTTTGACAGTTCATTGTTTATTTCTTGTTGTAAAATGACGGCGGCTAATATAGAGAATCAAAATGATAAACAAAATATTTAGCAACGAAATAAAAGTTCATAGAAGATAGCATCAATTGTTATGTATCTTGTTTCACTTAAACCACTATGCAGCCTTGCTGCTGAAGCTCCTCCGTCATTTGTTCATATGTAGGGCTATTTTTTTTTTTTGGCTCTACATAGCTCCTCCACCTTTTCTGACCATACCTCGGCTATGAGCTCCTCTTCTCTTGCACTCCATAAATTTCTTTTTTTTATATTTCCGTTCCTCCATATTAATCAAATTGTAAGCAAAGCTAAACATAAATGTCTGAATAAAAATGTTAGTGCAAATCCATTTTAATATTCAATTCGCTGAACGCATTCAGGGTTGCATTAAATTTTTTGCTGGGTTTCAACGCAGTTTCGTTGAAACCATCTTATTTCCGTAGTTTCGTTTAACATTTTTTTATATGCCGAAATCGAGCATTTCAATGGAGTTTCAGCCGAAACCATGAAAATGATCGAAACTCCGCAATTTCGGTTCAGTGGGAACATAATATTAAGACGAAGTACACATCTGCAAAAAGTATTTTTGAGAGTAAATTGCTGATGTCAATAAAAAAGAGAAGTAACTTGCGGTTTTTCGTTCAAAGCGAGAAACACTTTTTGAAAAAAATTGCGGCCATTTTCTTGCAAATGTAAACTCCGCCTAAGCAATAGGTCTCAATTTTTTTTTCTAAGTTTTATTATTGGGAGTATGAATGTATAAACTCGTATTTTTTTCGTAATTTGGACATTTATTGTGAAAAAGTGATTATAAATTTATTCTTTAAAGTATTTTCCATCGTTAGCCACAACCTTTTCCCATCTTTCTGGTAGCATACGGATTCCGCGTCGAAAGAACTCCTCATCTTTTGAGGCTATCCACGAATCGACCCATTTTTTGAGTTCTTCGGAAGAACGGAAGTGCTGTTCATCCAAACCATGTGTCATCGATCGGAACAAGTGGTAATCAGAAGGAGCAATGTCTGGAGAATACGGCGGGTGGGGTAGCACTTCCCATTTCAGCGTTTCCAAGTATGTTTTTACTTGCCTTGCAACATGCGACCGAGCATTGTCGTGCTGAAGAATAACTTCGTTGTGTCTATTCTCATATTCTGGCCTCTTATCCTTTAATGCTCGGCTCAAACGCATCAATTGTAGTCGGTAGCGGTCGCCAGTGATCGTTTCATTCGGTTTCAACAGCTCATAATACACGACACCATTCATATCCCACCAAATACACAGCATGAGCTTGGATTCATGGATGTTCTGCTTTGCCGTTGATGTTGATGCATGTCCGGGCGGTCCCTCACCGCCAGTCACAATACGATGCAGAAAACCCTTTTCTGTCGTTCAATCAGCAGTTCACATGTGAAAAATCGTCGTTCGACGTCTCTCGGCACCCAATTTCCTTGCTTTTGACTCATTCCCAATGCTTTTAATCGTTTAGAAATGGTTAATTGATCAACTCCTAAAGATTCTGCAAGTTCTTGTTGCGTTTGACATAAATCTTCTTCGAGTAATGCCTTCAATTCTTCATCTTCGAACTTTTTCGGGCCGCCTGAACGTTCCCTGTCTTCAACATCAAAATCACCACTTTTGAAACGGGCATACCACACCTGACACATTCTAACGTCTATAGCACAGTCAGGATAAGCTTCAGTGAGTAAACGATGTGCTTCAGTTGCGTTTTTCTTTAAATGGAAGAAGCAAATTAAAGCTTCCCGCAAATGTTGTTTTGTTGGCACGAAATTCGACATTTTCAGCTATAGTAAAACACTTTTGTAAAACTATGAAAATTATTTGACAGATCAATTCTTATAGTATTTTTGGCGCTCTTCGAGATAGAATAGCTATCAATGTCAAAAAAATGGCGCGTATGATAGATATGAAGTTAGTCACAATTACGAGTTTATACATTCATACTCCCAATATATTTAGTGTATATATAAGTTTTTCAGCCGATTTACACTCGTTTGAAATTCTCCAAGTATGACAAGAGAATGGGTTTTACTAGAGTGTAATGTAAATCTGTTTCACCTCTGTATATTTACGCATTTACGCAAACTTTTCTTTAACTTTCTGTGATGTTGTAATTAACGATGGTTAGATTACATCATTTAAGGGCTTTGTTCTGGGGTCTACTGTAGGAATCTGGGTGGTTTTAATTTTCATTTAAAATTAACTTTAATATATTTGCCTACATAAATTCAGTTCATAAGTTGATAAGAATTTTAGTATAATTTTTACCAAATATAAATAACTATACCAGCACACACACAGTAAAAAAAAAACAACAACAACAAACAAGCCCAACAGTAAATTGTTACTTAAAATGTATGTATATCAAGGTCAATTTAATAATATAAATGAAAAAAAAAAGAAACTAATTCATGGAAAAATCTAATAAATAACCAACTATTTATGATGTACATATATACCTACATGTGATTATATACTTGTGGTATGTATATAAACAATGATCGCATACATTCATTCCTCATGCATTTAAAATGCAAAATTATAACGAAATAACAGAATTAACTCATAATAAACGATGAATGGCTCCTAGGATAGGATTATTACTCAGTATTTATTACTAAAAATAAAAATCAAAAAAAAAAAAAAAAAAAAAAAAGAAAATGAAAATAAAAATAAAAAATATTGAGAATTTATTGCTTTAATAATTTCTTGAGTGTAAAATGCTGAAAGTGAAATAAATGTATACGTGAATTTGTGCATGTTATTTCATGAATATAATGCGTAATTAATGCTTGTTTATATTACGTTTCTCGTATTGTTATTATTGTTATTACTTATTGAGGGTTGTTTCTTTAACCCTCAAAATGTTAAAATGCCATTCAATACAACAAACAGCAGCGTGTTTCTTTTTGTACTTTTTTTTTTTTGCTATAAATGGACTGCAAAATTATTCGATATTATTCGAAAACAAACTACTAGGTTTTTTTTTTTTTTTTTTTTCATTTTACCTGAACACTAATCGTCGTTTTATTTATGTAGTATATAAATACATGGTACACCTTTATATACCAGTAGTAGGTACCTATTTCTCTTGTTTTTGTATAAGGCTACTTTAGCGAAAAAAAAGCAACAACTACAACATTCATACCTTCATCTGTATTCATTACATTTTTATTGTTATTTAATTTGATGTCGCGCAGTTCAAAATGTGGTGTAGAGATATGAAATTTATTTACTGTGAAGATGTACCCAAATTCAAACCCGAACCCTGTGGAAAATTACACAAAATGTGTGATTCATTCATTGATTTATTTTTTATTCAGTTTCAGAATTACAACGACGTCGTTTTGCGTTTTACATTCATACCATATATATATAGTTTAGATTATGAGATTATTTATTATATGCTTGTTTTTTTTTTATTTTCACCCTGTATTTTGTCAGCAACAGCAGATTTCAATTTTTTTATTTTCATATCTTTGTAATTTTACGTAGTTTTTATTTTTTATTTTATTTATTTATTTTATTTTTTTCTTTTTTTTTTCTTATTTTGCTTTATAAAGTATCTACAAGTACATTTTTAAATTTTATTATTTTTATTTTAAGTTTTCATGCTCTTTTGTTCATGTTTGCAAATATAAGAATTCAAGTAAAGGGTCTTTATATAATAAACATTCATACATTGTACATATACCCAGTCGAAAAGTGTGTTCGCCTTGACCAAGTCACTAGTAATGTCTTCAAAAACTTAGCTAGTTTGGCAGAAAAAAATTGTTAAAAAAAAAAATGTAGACATATGATTTTCTCTTTAAAAGAGTCAGCAAGAAAATTGTCCAGCTAACTTCATAGAAAGGCGTTCCGATCCATAAAACAAAAATTGACCTTGACCACAATTCAAGGTTGAATTGTGGACAAGGCCTAATTAGCCAAGGATTGCCATCTAAGAAATCGTTTGTACCCTACATACGTTGGTGATTCGTGTTTTTCTATTTTTTTTTTTAAGAGAGCTGCCGCTTTTTTTTTACCGAAGTGCCCTGTAGAATTAAAAAAAAACAATTTTTTTTTTCCATACTAATACTAATCATTAAATGCTATAATTTTAATTTTTGTTTATATTTTAGAAAACCACTATATAAAATATTTCGTAGACAATTGTGTAGCAATGTGGGCAGCCTAGAAAACTTTCTCAACTGGGTATTAATATATGCATATTTTAGTGTATATTTGCAGTTTTTGTAGAAAAAGTAATAAAGAAAAATAAAAAAATAAGAAGAAAAAGGAGTATGAATGTTGTCACGAACCTTTTCAGCTTTAGATATTTTCGCTGTATGTATTTATGTAATTTCATTCATTTTTTCATAACCGAAAGTAGCTGGTTCTTTCAGTGGGGTGTATATAAATATTTCACAAGTACCTGAAGAACTCAAAATCTAAAATATATTTCAATAAAATTATGAAATTATAATTTGAAGATTTATTTATTTAAAGTGGTTAATGAAAATCGTTGAATTAATGAAAAAATTAAATCAACTAATGAAAAAATGAATTGAATTAATGAAAAACTTAATTGAATTAATGAAAAAATTAATCAAAATAATAAAAAAATTAATTCAACTAATGAAAAAATTAATTGAATTAATGAAAAGCTGAATTGAATTAATGTAAAAAATTAATCGAATTAATGAAAAAATTAATTGAGCTAATGAAAAAAATTAATTAAACTAATGTAAAAATTAATTGAACTATAATAAAAAGATTAATTGAATTAATAAAAAGAATTATTGAATTTATGAAAAAATAATTAAAATTGCAAAAAATTCAATGAATCAATGAATTAATGCAAAGTTTTATCAAATCAATGAAATATTCACTAAATCTTAAAATTGATACATTAAATTTTGTGAATATTCATGAAAAAGTGAAAGAATTAATTAAAGTGTCATAGTTCTATTCGATCGAACAAACCCCTCAATCTCTTTTTGCTTCAATTTTTTCATCATCATTTTTTACAGTGGTTTGAAATTTTGATCCTTTGGTTTTAAATCGAATCAAACAATGAGAAAAATTATATATAAGATTTTATTTGAGGTGGTTCTTGTCCGTTGCGACCTGTATTAAAATTGTTCGAGGAATATTTCCTTAGAACATTTTAACCCTCTAGCTGCCACCAGTATGGGTCATTTTGGGCCTTTTTCTTAAAAATTCCTTAAAAGATGGGCTTAAGGGGAGGCCAAGGGTTAAAACCTTCCACAGCAATATGCTTTGTAAAATTTCACTAAGGGTCATCGAAGAATTAAAGGTAACACATAAAAAAAAACGAAATTAAGTATTAAGAAATTTGTTTGCAAACATATCCCTGTAATAAGTGCTGTAATTATGGAACGTAGAAACCTTTGGCAGCAGGGAATCATTTAATAATTTTGTAACGGTGCAGTGACCCTCCCTCTCCTCCCACCCCCACGCCTTTTATATTGTAACATTATTCCTAGGTTAAGTCCATATTATTATCATCCTCTCTATCAAATAATAAAAAGTCTGAAACTACAACATGTTTCATATTGATATCCTCAAATTTTTCTTCGCTTCCTCTGTTTTCATCCTGTTCTTCGAATATGGTTTTGGACCACCAATAAGTTTCAGCCAGTATTACATCTGGAGTTTTCTTTCCTCTGTTTCTGAAACAAACCCATTTAATACAAAAAAAAAAAACAAAGCTTTTGCCAATGCAAAACTTCGAGTTATATCATTTCAAATGGCAAGGATACCTTATGATACTGTTCCTATTGCTCTTCCGATTCCGTAGCAAGTTGTTTTTCAGAATAATCCAAATGGTAGTGCAGGAAATGTATTTTTATTGATATATTGACGTCAAGTTTTTCGAATGCAACATCTCTATTACAATATCATTAATTGATTCTCTTAAAAGGATATTACTAATCATACTTAATATTGCATATTGCAATATATGTTTACAAATAAAATTTAATTTAGTTTTTTTATATGTTTACAAATAAAATTTAATTTTTTTTTTTATGTGTTAGCTTCAATTCCTAGAGGCTACTTATCTTTAGTGACCCTTAGTGTAATTTTCCGAAAAATAATTTTGTGGAAGGCTTTAACCCTTGACCTCCCCTTAAACTTAGCTTTAAGGAGTTTTTAAGAAAAGGGCCCAAAATGAACCATACTGGTGGGAGTTAGAGGGTTAAAATGTTCTAAGGAAATATTCCTCAAAAATTTTTAATTTAGGTCGCCGAAGACAAGAACCACCTTAAATAAAATTTTATATCTGATTTTTCTCATTGTTTGATTCATTTTGTGGCCAAAAAATCAAAATTTCAAATCAGTGTGAAAAAAGATTATGAGCTTTTGTTACTGAGATCAAATACTATTGTTTGCGATTGCTTTGGTTTTGTCCCGAGACATTGACCCTTTAATTGTTTTAAGACATTTCCATTCACAGACCCAACTGCAATACTCAAATTATTGAAAGAAACTTGATAAGACAAAACGCTCTAGGCATAAAACTACTCAGAGACCTGGATCTTATAGGTCCTGGTATAATGCAATAATCATTAATATATCATTTTGCTGTTTATAGCGACAACAAAATTGTTATATCGTCGCCTGAGAATTGATTTGACGTATGTGTATAAGTATTCCTATGCCTATACGCCAAATCAATACTCAGGCGATGATATGTAATCTTTGGTTGTAATCAAAACTGATCAATATTTCGTAGGGGGTATGGTCCTAGTTGGAATTGAATTGATAACTATGAAAAGAATTCATATTTATCAATACTTATACTTAAAAATGTTGTTTCAATAGAAAAGCTTGCAATCAGTTCAATATTAGATTAATTGAGTTTGTAAATATGACATTTTGTTTCAAGTCCTCATGGGACCACAGTATTGTACTTAATCAGCTCTTATCTAGAAATTCCTAAATTGAATTCCGTAAGAAAAGAAGCAAAAATAAACAAATTTCCCCGGAGATTTCATTTCGGTAAAATTTTGAATAGGGCTGAATACCTTTCGAGCATAGAAAACTTTTAAATTATATACTTATATAATATATCGATTATACTTGAAGACTAAAGGATATTCAAAATTTTATAGCATACTGTAATTTCTTATTTGCTCCATAAAACTTTTACATTCTACATTCAAGAATACAACAACTTGCCATTTGTTGATGATAGCAATGCTGCTGGAAGAGGAAGGTGATATTGTTGGTTGCAGTTGTTGCCACTAGCAATAAGTTGACAATGGTGGTGTGATGTGATACCTACATGAAATGTGGAAAGTGGGAGTGTGTTTGATTTAACTGGAATGGCATGGTATGGTGGGGAAGGCTCTTGAATGACAATGTCGGTGTTGGTGTTGCTGTGTGCTTTTGAGTATTTTTATTAAAAGAAAAAAAAAAACAAGTAAAAGGAAAAGAAAAACTTTAGCTTTAGCTTAAGAATAAATGAAAGCTTCCAGTTTTTTTTCTGTTTCTTTTTTTTTTTTTTCATTTTTGTATCATCATTATTGTCAACATCATGATTATCATGAAGAAAAATCTACATCTGCACCTTTCACTGATGATGGCTGCGACATAAGAATCCTGCGTAATATTGTGCCTCCCTTTTCTCCTTTGGCTGCATTTCGTATTCACCCTCTTTTTCTTCTTCTTCACTCTTTATGACGCTAGCACACACCCTACTTGAGTCCCCTACACATATAACTGCCCATACTCGTTCGTTCTTTGCGAACTCATATGCTTCTGCTTTTGAATGTTGTTGCTGTTGATGCTGCTGCTTGTTTTTTTCTTTTCTTCTTTAAAGCTGCCACAGTTCACTACTACAGTATATTATGTAAATAAGCATGTACATATATAAATATATAAATACTGATATATACCTATATATAAAAAAAAAAAAATTTACGAAAAGGCTACATGATTTTTTTTTCGTCTTCATATACGAGTACAAGCTGACGATGTTACTCTGCTGCTGCTACTGCTGCTGATGTTGTTGCCATTGTATTTTTGCTGCTGCTACTGCTGCTGTTTCTGTATTTCATGCTTTTACTAGCATTTTATGAAATGAAAATGAAGAAAAAAAATACTCGTACAACAACAAACAAAAAGTATCTTTATTTCAGTTTCTTTATTTTTCGGCTTTTAGTCGCGCATATCTTGTATTAAAATATATGTACACTTTTTTTTATACTTCTTTCTCCCTCCCTAAACTGACGCTATATTGCTACTGCCAATTGTTTTGGTTACTGTTGTTGTTGTAACAGCTAGTACTATTATGCTTCTCGGTCAGACCAGACCACAGGCACACGATAAAGCTTTTCTTTTTAAGTTTTGTAGGTATTTTTTTTTCAGATTTATACCCTACACTCATAACTTCATAGCTTCAATGCAATTTGATTTAGCCATGTCTGTATATCCTTTGGATATTTTTTAATATATGACAATAAATTTCAATGCTCTTCAAACTATGGAAAAGTAGTTTAAAACGGATTCTTTTTTGGTTGGTATCTGTTATTTGAACGTTTCAATCGCTAGGGGGAGCAACTTCCATATGAACTTAATCCTGAAATCGATATTTCCTTCACTCTGATTTACATTATGCGTAACCTTCGGAAATTAGAAGACAACTCCCATACAAAGAAGTTGCCGAAATCATTTTAATGTTGATTCTAAACTACCGATTTTTCCACCATCATAAGTTTTTTATATCCAATTTCGAAAACTACGCGCTGGAGGGCACTTCTCACATAGCCTTTTGTCTTAAAACACCAATTTGCAAGATTCTTCTAGTTTAATATGCTTTTCTTACACGAGAAAGGGTTTAAGCTGTACGATAAATCGAAAACTTACCGCTAGAGGGTGCTTTCCATACAAAAATGTTGCCAACGAAGTTCTCCATCGTAAATTTTTCTTCTAGGGAAAAGAATTTAATCAATACTGAAATTCGAAAAAATTGGTAAAATCTTAATCATTGTAAATGCTTCTTTACTGTAAAAGATTTATTACTACAAAATAGCTCCAAACCTGACCTCTAGAAGCCAATTTCGAAATCTTCAAAAAGTTGTTTCCTAAACATTAGTTCTTAAAATTGAATTTTTTATGCGCGAAAGGTTTCAAGCAACACGTGTATTCGGAAACTTATCGCTAGAGGGCACCACTCATGCAAACAAAATACTGAAATCGGTCAAATTTAAAGTTTTCTTGACAGATTTCGATATTTTTTTCATATCGTATCTTTATTGCAAATGATTTATTCTAATTAGAAGTTCTAAATCTGTTCACTAGAGGACACCTCACATACAAAAAATATACTAAAAATGTTTGAATTTTGATTCAAATTAACTAATTTCTAAGTTTTTTGTATTGGTACAAGTTTTTTTTTAAGCTGATAAGGAATAAATTTGCTTTTGAGTTTTATGTAGAGTAATGGCGAATTCAGCGACCGAAGCCACACTCTTTTCATCGTTTTTTTTTATGAAATTTTTCGCTTTCTTAAATTGAGAGCTTACAAACTTCATATAAAAAAAAAAAACGAAAAGAGAGTGCGGCCGACAGTGGTTGAACTTCATACAAAAAGAGAACAAAAATAGAAGGAATCGTCGTAGAGTCACAAATTTTGGTACAGGAGTTGCTTATGTCAATACAACGTCAGGGTGCAAAAATAAAAATAATACTCCCACTGCCACGCCCACATCCCATACAACCAAAGGCGGACAAAAATAGAAGAAGTCGTCGTAGAGTTACAAAATTTGGTACCAGAGTTGATTATGTTAATACAATGTCAGTTTTACCTCATATGGTTTTAGTTTTTTTTTTTTTTTAATTACGAAGAGAGGGGCAGATAAGGGCAGCTAAATTTGTTTGCATTGCATAGCTTAAAGTTCAAGCTTCAATTAAATATATAACATAAAACATCGGTCGACGTCGTTCATTAGATATTATCTACTAAAGTTGGTGTAAATGATTTTTTTAGGACTTTTAAATAAAGCCAATTTATTTTTTTTTAAGCCTCATCTATGACAATGCTTTCAATAAGAAATATATATAAATTTGGCATGCTTTTAGTAATTTTGGAGTGATAAGCTCAAATATAGATTATATGGCTCTCTCTTACCAAACGTTCTAACATTTATCGACTTTAAAGGGCCCACATTGGGTAGCCAGATTTTTGAATCGCGAAATCAGTACATTAGACGTTGGAAAGCAGTAAAAATCAATACAAATCAGTACAGTTTTTATGATTTTATTACCTAGTAATTTCAATGTAATATAGTATTTATTATAAACGTCCTGAAAAATTTTCTCCGATTTTGTGTGTCCATTTTTTCCCTTGTCAGTAGACAATGTTGGTTACGTATATCAGTCTCCATATTTTGAGGGTTGTGAGAGCTAAGGACAATAATCAAATTCAATTAATAAAAAATTCCTTTCACTCATTTAAAAACTTACGTTAACCGACTTTTCTTCAAGCATGATCAGAAAAAGAAATAAACGATTTTAAGACCATTAAAGTTAATCACAAAATTCTTAAGATATTAATTTTAAAAAATCAGTACAAAACACTAAAATCGGTACAAAATACAAAAATCAGTACATTTTCGTACTGATTTCGAGATTTCAAAAAATCAGTATTAATTAAAAAATCAGGACATTTTCTGATCAAATCAGTACGTCTGGCTTCCCTAGTCCCACATAAAAAACTTATACAGATGCCACCCTAATATTTTTAAAACATGACATTCAGATATTTATTAGTAAAAAAGGAAAAAAAAAACAAAGATTGGAGCTAATGAAAAAATGGGTTTTATCCATTTTTCAACCACTGTGCGGCCTCCGATCAGCTAATTCGCCTTAAGAGTCCCAAAAGAGAGCTATCATCTGATTAGTTCATCTTTTCCACCAAACATATAGCTATGTAAATACAAAATAGAGAGAGAGAGAGAGAAAGAGAGCTGCCTGCGGCATGGTTTTCATCAGTGTGGCCAACTCAGCGCTTTTCCCGCTGATTTTAGTGCTTTTTGAAAATTAAAAAGCGGAAAAAAAGTGATTTAGCGCTCTGCTAATTATAAGTTTAATATTTAATAAGTTGTTTAATATTTATAATATAATCTACTTAAATATTTTTCTCTTAAAAAAAAAAAAAAACATTACTAAATTTAAACATTTTCCTTTTCTCTTTTCAGGTAAGCTCGATATGATAACAAAATTAAATATGTTGCGTAAGTTTTTATATTTAACTTATCAGTAACAACTTTGTGGAAATATTTATATTAAATGTAATTTTAACGAATTTTTAAATTTATTTTTTCCGAAACATTAGTCTTAAATGGGTTAAAGAAAATGTAGCGCATCTTATGTTACAACATGACCGCACTCCTAATTTATTCGTATATATGTATATGTATTTATTATTCATTTCATTTAATGTTATTGTATTTTTTGCGCATGTTGTTTCTGTTTTAGTTGTATGCCAATTTTTCTAGTTATTTAAACATAAATCTCTGGCATTGCAAGATGAAACCAAATGGGAGAGAAAACGCAAAGGCTACACAAAATTATTTGTTGATGCTGTTGACTGCCTGCTGGCTGCCATTACAGTCAGTCAGGCAGTTTGTTCTCTTTCTTCTACATGGTCTGTAATTTGGACAAAGTTTTACGTTTTTGTTTTTTTTTTTTTGTAGGTACATAAATATTTTTATTTATTTCCTTTTTTTTTTTTCAAATTTTATAACTTGAGCGCTAATACTAACACCATCTCTCTAGCTGTATCTAACAGATATTTTGTTGGTCGTTGTTTCAAGTTTTTGTCGAAATGCAAGGCGCTGATGTTCGTTATACAATAGTCGTCATAGTCGTCGTTTTCGCCTTTTTCTCTTCTTTTTTTTTATTATATTTTTTTTTTCATACAAAAAAAACCAATAAACCAAAAGCAAAATGATGAAAAATGAAGCAACTAAACCAACTTAAACAACCCACCTTTTTAAGCATTCATCTGTCAGGCAGCCAGGCAGACAGTTTGTTGATCTGTCGTTTTGTCTTTCTATGCGTTCCTATATCTCTTTCTCTTGCATTTGTTTTGTGCTTTTAATCGGTAGATACTTGCTCATGCATTACTCATTGCAGTGGCTGACTCAGAGGAGAACTATGGAAGCTGCATTATAACCTTTAAAAATTTTTCTTCAGTCCAACTTGTTATTACATACATTTCGACTACATTAAATCTGAAATTTCAGAATCAATTTGTAGATTCTCTACTTTTGGAGTGATTGTTAATGGATTTCGGTTTATGTTAGCCTTTATTTTAAATCTGGTTTTGGTTTAAATTTTTACCTGATTTTTGATTTAATATCTGTTCTGAATTTGGTCTTCTTTCGCTTTGATTTTTGGCGTTGGTTTGTTCGGAATTTTTGTCTTCTTTTCATCTGAGTTTTGGTCTGAATTTAGTATGAAATCTGGTTTGCTTTTAGTCTGACCTTTAAGCTGAAACTTCGTTTGATTTCTGTTCTGAATTTGGTTTGGCGTTCGGTTTGAATTCGATTTCTTTTTGATCTGAATTTGGTCTGAGTTTTGAACTAATATTTGATCTGAAGTTAGTCTAGCTATTGGTTTTTTATTGTGTCGGAACTTTAGTCGGAATTTCGGTCTGAATCCGATCAATGGTGGAGCTGATTTTTGCCTTTAATTTGGTTTGTATTTTCGTTTCTTTTTTGATCTGAGATTTGGTTTGAATTTGATATGAGTTTTAGTCAGATATTTGATCTGAATTTGGTCTAAATTTTGATTTGACTTTTGCTCTGAATTCAGTCTTCTTTCTATCTGAATTTTAGTTTTGTTTTTTTTTTTTTTGTGGCGTGGGCTTGCTCGGAATTTCGGTCTACTTTTAGTTCGAGTTTTGGTCAGAATTTAGTTTGAAATTTGGTTTGCTTTTGGTCAGAGTTCTAAGCTGAAACTCTGTTTTATTACTGGTCTGAATTTGTTCTATTTTGTAGCTAATTTCTGCTTTTAATTTTGGTTTGCATTATGGATTCTTTTCGATCTGAATTTGGTCTGACTTTTGGTTTTATTTTGGGTATGAATTTGATCTGAATTTCAGTCTGAGTTCGAATTTTTTAATTGGTTTTCGGTCTGGATTTTGATCTGACTATTAATTAAATTTTTGGTCTGGGTTTTGGTCTAGTTATCGATTAAATAATTACCCCATAATCAAGCAAAATTAACCCTCCGAAAATCAATCCTAGATCCGCCACTGGCTCTCCATATACGTTAGTCCACCCATTTATCCAATCGGCCGACAGTCTTTCTGTCTGTCCAACCAACAACTTTGTGCCTTTGTGTTTATATCGAAATAATTACTTGTGACTGTAATATGTTTGCACTTTTTTTTTGTTTTTTTGTTTTGTTTTACATTTTATTTCTCTCTTTCTTATGTATAAATTACAATAAAAACGAGTGCAACATTTTAAAAATTGTATTTTTGTAGTACGCTTTGTTGTTTGAGTGTCTGTTTGTCCATACGTCTGTCTGTCTGTCCGTCCGTCTGTTTGTTGTCTACACTCCACTCCATCTATCTAGCAATCCGCACCCGTACTACAAAAATGCTGCTACTCGGACTACTTTAAATTCTCTTGATATTTTTATATTATAATTTCATTCCAAATCTTTTTTTGCTGTAGTTTATAAACTTTTTCTGCTTCTTCTTTCTTTCACTTCCCCCTCACCCTCCAATTTTCTGGTACTCCCTCTTGCCCACTTTTTTTTCAGTTATTCATTAAAATTTTTCTATTTTTTTTTTGTTCATTTTTTTCTTTACACTTGAGCAGCATGAAGAAAACAAGACGACCAAAAAAAAAAAAAAAAAACTTTAAATTAAATACAAATTTTTTGTTTACTTTATTGCAATAATATGATGATTTTTCTTTTGTTTGCTATTTCCTTTTTTATTATTAATTCTTTCATTCTATCATTCTTTAGTTATTTATTTTTTTTTTTCTTCTGTTATTTTTCTTATCAGTTTTATTATTGAAAAGAAAAGAAATACGTTACTTTATTATTTTCTGTTCTATTTTTAACATGGAATTTTTTTTTTCTATTTCGAAATCTTTAAGCTTTATATTTTTTTTTTTGATGTTTATATGAAATTGCAGTGAGAAAAATATTTTTGTAATTATTTTTACCATTTTTATATATGTACATAGGTGTACAAAAATTATACATTGTATAAATGTATGCTGGTTCGTAATATTGTGTTGGAAATGTGGCAACATAGCAGTGAAAAAGTTAAAATTTAGAAAGTTTAGACAAAACAAAGTACAAATTTTAATGCAGGTATCTACTTATGTATGTATGCTTTTTCCAATAAGGAGAGATTGGAGATTGTTAAAATTTGCAGCTCATTTACTTATGTAGATTCAAAGTATTGGCATCACCGAAACTTGTAGGCTGATAATGCATCCTAATTTGACTCACTCTTTAAGTATTCAAGTTCATCCATCAGGGAAGGAGAGAGTTACCAATTTAGCAAGGTCTTAGCGTTCTTTCTTCCCATTGATTTAAAACAATCACGCTTCAGGTCATTGACCAGGTCATTGTGAATTAATCGATTTTACGATTTTCCATCTATATTACAGTCATCTATATACAAATTAAACAAGTGTAGCTTGTTATAATTTGGATCACAACCGAATGGATGCAAAACTCAGAGCCGTCCTGATATTTATGGATTCATTATACATCTAAATTTAAGTCTCACCTTTCTGACTCATTCTAAGTATTTAAAAATTCTTGTAGGTATATACAAAAAAGTTTCGGAACTCGAATTGCCTGAATTGTTTCTGGAACTCTTTAAGTCTCTTGGTCCATACACATTGACGACAGCAGCTACACGAACACACGACTGCGAAATTCTGTCGGCTACAACTGTCGCCGCGTAGTCAGCTACTAAACACAATGGAAGCGCCACCACCTGCAGCAAACTCAGCCAAAACAACAAAAGCAAACTCTCTTCTCTGTCGTTTGTCAAATTAGAAATAGATATAAAATTGGCTACAGCCACAATTATGGTATGTGGTCATGTAGTCGTGACGTCGCCAAAATAATCGTCTCCATAAGAACATGTTGTTTTTATAATTCGACATTGCAGTCGTGTAGCTGCCTTCGTCAATGTGTATGGGGCATCTATCTTAACCCTTTATTGCATGACATATCCTATATGATATGCTTATTTCATTTCATGATAATTTTGTTTTGTGTAAATAATTTCTAATTTTTTCTTCTATTTTGTGTACATTCTCTATTTTGGTTCACCTTTTTTGCACTCAACTGTCAGATATCCCATTACATTGATAGTTACGGTTGAACGTTTGCAAACATCGCGTATACTAGTTTTCATAGCCCTGTGAACGTTTGAGTTTTTTGTGATAATTTAATTATAAAAACATGTTAAATACATTATTTGGATTAATTTAGCTCGGCTTTATTACAATTTAATGAATAATATAACATTGCAATCTTAACAACAATATATTGATGTAAAAACTTTATTCAAAATCGATAGAAATTTCTCGATAGCTAGCAAACAGGTTAATAATTTCCAAAATTCTTATCATTTTCGTGATCAGGGTTATAAAATACATATAAAAATTTTTTTTTTCTTAAAAAGAAAAAAATCAGGCATTAAAAGGTTAAATTGCAGTTGTGAACCGAAAGCTTAGCATCTTACACAGCTAGAGAAAGCTACAGTTTAATCAGAATTTGGTTGTTCTCTTTTTGTTCTCTAAACTCTGATCTCTATCCTCTCTCTCTCTAAAAGAAAAGCCCGTGGTTATGATAATGTTCCTGGCAAAGTTTTTGAAATCAATCCATGCAATTTTCACCCCCTTCCCTTTTCGAAGCTATTTGGACTGCGGAAAATGTATCTAACTATTGGCTACCTAAAGCGGGCATCTGAATTAAGATTCTCAAGAAAAGAAATCTGAAAGAGTTATTCTAAATAAATTCATTATAAATTATATGGGGCAACCGAAAAATGTCTGTGCAATCAATAGACCGGTATACTCCGTAAGGATGTCAGTGAAACTTTTCACGTTGCCTTTTAGTGAAACTCACAAGGAAATCGTTGTTAAGGCAGACCTAAAGAAACCTGGGGCTTTGCTGTCAACAGGGAAATCGAAATCCAGAAAAGATTGACAAAACGTTTTCGACATGTCAGAAGCTCTACATATTCTTGATCTGATACCATTACTTCATTAAAAGTAACAATAACAGTTACGACGTGATACTAAAGAGCCATTACTTCGCTAGGAAGAAAAATAGAATAAAATTAATTTCTTTTTCCTTGTGTTGGATGACTCAACCGCACATATCGGTGGTAGGTTGGTTGGTTGGTTAAGGTGGCTGACCCACGGCAGACCCACTGTGATTCACAATTAGCACTATAGCTCCTAGAATTAAAGCTGGACTTTTACTAAACTCACCCCGTCCAGTTTAGATAACCTAGCTGATTCTTTGGATTGATTGCCGAGTAATTGGAGAAAATACTTTCTCAAGAACCTATATCTTGTCATCGGTAGTAGGACTTGAATCATCATAAAATTATCAAACAAAGAGATTTGGACAGTGTTAGAAGAACCGACCTCAATAGTCCAGTGGTTAATGCACTAGACTTTCACTCGGAATATTTCGGGCTTGATTCCCGTCTAGGTCTGGTGGTTAATTCTTATCCTTTTATATTCACTACACTACATACGATATAAAGTGAAAGGCAATTATAAGAAAGTGTACAAATACACATCTAGGTAGGCAATGGCAAAACCACTAAATCATAACAAATTGCCACACCGTTGTTCGGAACCGGCTATAGGCTTCCTCGGCACGACCCTGGAAACAACTTAGCATATTCCAGCTATACAATTTTCGTCGCTACAACTTAAAAAAAAAACATTCTTGTGTAAATTTTTGAATAATCGCCTATATACGAGCCGAGAGTAGTGATAATTCGATACAATATGTTGAATAGTTTTCCTGCTATTATAAAATTTCTAACATTGTGTATCTAAACATAATAAATATCATATAAATTGCAGTTAATCTTTTGCGTCTGGCACCTCGTATGTCATTTCTAATAATTCGCGCGCTTCAAATCGTAATAGCTCAAAAAAAATGGCATATAGGCGACAAACTGAGTACGCCATCAAAGAAATGATGCATGTGCCTGACGCAAATTTCCTGTTGAATAGCGTAATTTGTCTCTTTAAATGAGTATTCGATACAAGTACATATTCGATACTTTTTTTTCCAATATTTTCGGTGACATCGATACCTTTATTCGATATAAGTAATAAGTAAAAATATCGTTACTATGTGGGTATCGAATCAACACTAGCCGAGAGTGGCGAATCGAATACGCCAGGGATTGTAAATAGAATAAGGTCCTAAAGGAAAACTATTCTGCGAGCTGTAAATAGAATAAGGTCCTAAAGGAAAACTATTCTGCGAGCTGTGCAGTGCTTTTCTTAGTTTGAACCAGAAATGCTATATTAAAAAAAAGTAAATAAATTAAGTGATAAGTTCGGAACACTAATATGAAAATCTGGAATTTGTAGAGAACGAAAATGTATACCAAAAAGAAACTTATTCAAAGAATAATTCTAGGAAAACTATAAAATTTGTAATGTACTGAGACCTATAATTTCCCGAGAAGCTTTTAGCTTTTTAACGTATTTAAGAGAAAAGGCTTAAAGAGTAAAAAGCTTTACTTGCTACATGGAATATCAAATAGGTGTTGTTTACAGATCTATGAAAAGTCTGGAGAGAGTAAACTCTTCACTTACTCTTTAGAGTAACGTGCTGGGTAACGAGGTAAAAAAGTAATGTTTTACCTTAGAGAGTGAACGCTAGTGTCTAAGCCGAACTTCGGCCATTCATCTAACCTTCGGCCGAAGCCGAAGGCCAAAGGATTTTTAAAATATAAAAAATAAAAATCTGAAAGTAAATTTTGCAAACATATACAGAAAAATATAAATAGTAGATACTCTAAATAAAAAGCTCACCAGAAAAACTAAATAATTGTTCACCGTCGAAGGAGCTGACAAATATTATTTATTTCAAGAATCATTTAAAAATTTGTTTACGTCAAAATATACAGTTACATCGACTATATATCTACACTTCACATTAATTTATTTGTATAAATTTTTACTACCAATCTATGGTAAAAATTATTATAAAATAAAATGCTTATAATCTTCGGCTTCGGCAAAATACTTCGGCCTAAACTTCGACTATTTTTTGCCGAAGCCGAAGGTGCAATTTTAGGCCGATTAGCCGAAGAACCGAAGCCGAAGCCGAATATTCGGTCGGACATTAGTGAACGCATCGAAAACTGAGAGTGCACTCTGGAGTAAATATCAATGAGCAGTTTTTTTTTTGCGACCAATGTTGCCAATTTAATACGCTACCAACAAAACTTTTGTTTTTTATTTTTTATTGTCATATAAATCAATAAGTAGGCAGCACTGATTCTCTCTTTCACTCAGGGGTAACAGTGTAACAAATATATTAGTCAAGGGTCAAATCAGAGTAAAGTAGTAAAGTGAGAGTAAAAACTAATACCGTATATTTTGTTATTGTAAAGTAATTTTGTATTACACTTTTAACCTGTTACTTCGTTATCCAAAAGAGTGAATTGGGCTTATGTGTTTACACCGACCAAACATTCCAAGAGCTTAGTATGAAGGAAATTTAGCTTTTTCGGAGGGTCTTTTTCACTGGCTAAAGAAACAAGTTGGGCGGGCGCCTGGCCCACATCTTATTTGTTCTAACTCTTGCCGATTAACGAAGTAGATGGCCTCAAAGTAAGAATTATCCTTTAATTTTTTGAGTTATCATCAAAAATAGCAGTGAAAATATTTCAATTTTATATATCGCCCATTTACTAAAAGACTGTCATAAATCAAAAAACATGAATTTTGAGTTAATGATGTAGAATTATTCATTATATCACACTTCATATTGTATGTATAAGATTTCTTCTTTTTTCTGCAATGTGGGAGTCAATTGAAAACTTTAAACGCGTTTTCTGCAAAATCGGCTTTTTTGAGTTATGACTGTTCTATTAGTAAATGAGCGATATGTACTTTTTTCAAACTTAACATTTTTCATATTTGTTTGTTTTCTATATCCTTTTATAATTCTATTCCCAACTCGTGAATTCCGAAAATTTCACCTTTTATTTTGTTTTCTCTTTTAATGAATTAGTTGTGCACTTTTTCAATGACACACTAGCACCCTGTCTGCGTCTTTTTGTCATTCTTAATTGAACCCCACCCTAAAATAAATTGATTTTGTTTTTTTGCTGTTTTTGTTTTTTATTTTTCCCTTTTGTTTCATTCAAGTTTTTTGTTTTTAGTTTGTAGTACGTTTTTGTTTTTGGCCTCGAATGTCTTTAATAAGCACTACGAGTACATTGGAAAATAAAAAGAGATAATAATAAATTGTTTGTTTGTTTATTGTAGCAGTAGATATTGTTATTGTAATTAACATATCCACACATTTTTACATATGTACATATATAGCAATTTAACAAAACTTATGACATGTGACATTTTAAAGCTAATTGAGTTAAATCACAAAAAAAAAAAAAAAAATAATACGCTAAATATATACGGCAACGTTGACGACAATTTGACATTTAGTTGTCACCTTCTTCTTGTATCTATGCATGTAATTTAGAGGTACTCATATTCAGAATTATTAGAAAATTTTATATGCATACTTTATATATATATATATATATATATTATGTCAATATTAAATTACTTTTTCCAGCGCCGCTCACTCACAATGGTCGCCTAGATACTTGGTGTGTTCTACTTGCCTCCTCCACCCCCTTATTCTTCGCTTTCTTTGTTACCACCTCCTCTTCATCTTTTTACTGCCTAATTTTTTTTTTTTCGCTTCATGCTGTCAACTTTTTGGCAATATCTCTAGAGTAGGTAAATAGTACCTAGTATTTTAATTTGTATGACGTCAATAGAGATTTGTGTTATTGTTGTTGTTATTATTTTTGATGTCGTTTTCAAGTAAACAAAGTGAAATAATAATCATAATAGAAATCAAAATACATACTTACATACATAAATTAATGTGAAAACAAATTTTTGTTTGTCTGTTTGTTCGTTTTAATTTATAGAAATTTTAATTTCCGGTTTCTGTCTTGACGGTGTTAATGAAGATGCGTCTGTAGCCTCTACTATAATTTTTGAGGCCAAGTGCAGTTATGTCCTCCTGTACCTGGTCTCTTTTCAACGGAGATTAGGTGGTCCTTCTGCGCGTTTCCACCGTAGAATAACCAGAGCGTTTTCTTCCATGCTTTCAACATGATCCCCTTAAAGATGTCACTAGTTACTGTCGGTCAACGACAGTTTACTGCTCATACATCTCTTTCTTCTTCTTCGGTGCACATCCTCCACGAATATTGGACCATAGATCTTGCAATCAGCGATTAGCCTCTCATCATTGGTTGTGATTGTCTACGATTTAGCCCCATACAATTGCCTTAACGCTGACATTGTTGTTGTTGTTGTTGATATTGGAACACAGATATAAGAAATCCTTCGACTACTTCGAATATACAATAGTCTACTATAACATTTTGTCCGTCTTGGCCGTGACTCTTTCTTAGTTAAACGAAAGTCTTTCGTTTTGCCCTCGTTTACTGCTAAACCCACTCGAAGAGACTCGATTTTCCAGGTTGAAGAATGCTGCGCTGACTGCTTCCGCATTGAGACAACATTTCCACTCTAATAAAAATAACATTGCACTATGGGGCCTATGAAAAATCTAGCTGGCCAAAATTCAAAAAATCGACTATCTCGGTTTGAATCCAAAAGTTAATGGGTTTACTCTCCATAGATCCCTCACCATAATCCACACACAGGATATTCTAGTTAGGTGAAGGATCTGACTGTGCGACCGTCAAAAGTTGCAATATCTTGCCGAGAGTTTTAGTATTGTTGAAAATGTGTTGTACATAAAGTATAATAACTTAGCCAATACTAAAACTAGATCTTTATTTATTTTAGGTCTCATATTAAAGAGAAAACTTTACACTGTTAATGGATATGGTAAAAAATCAACTTACCATTTTGCGATGAAAAAATAATGCGATGAAAAAATAATAACTTTTTTTTAGCATTTCATTTTTTTTTTATGGATGAGAAAAAAAAGCTCCGATTTGCTCCGAGCGAAAAGAAAAACCATCATATTATGTAAAGCATCTGCTTTAAAATAAGATATGAGTACTTTGCAACTTTTTGCCACTGCTTTAATAACAAGCGAAAATATAACATCACATAGCATTTGTTAAATCACAGGTAGTTATTCAAGGTGTTATATTTGACAGGCTGAGAGGAAAAGCGGGCTAAAATTTATATAAGAGAAAAAGTGAAATAATTTAGAGTGTCAGTGCAAGAATGGCATAAGTAATACGGTTTAGAGTGAAAACGAAACGCCTTAAAAGTAAGAGCAAAAATGGTATAACAATTCTTTCAGAGGAAGAACAGCATAGTTTCTCATTCCGTTTTCGCTCTGAACATACTTCGTTTCACTTTTGCTCTGAACATATTTCGTTTTGCTTTTGCTCTTAAGTAAAATTATTCCATTTTTTTCTGAACGTAGAAGTTATACCACTTTTCTTCTCAGCGTCTCATTTAACCCATTTTAAATGGTAGTCAGACAACAATTGGTATACGGAGTAAGTCTAAAGCCTTATTGACTCTGTATGAAAAACTTTTTAATCGGACAATTGCAACGCCTACCTCCAATATAAATGTATGTGAAATTTTGAAAATGCAACAACTTCGAACCAATTACATCTGCTAATATATATTGTCTTGAACATAAGTCGTGCTTAAGATTAGAGCTATCGGACCATTATCACGCATACCTCTCATATAAATATAATTTCAAAATACTGATATCTTATTTTAATTTTTTTATTATGTATTTTTAAAGTCTCACATATATGAGAGGTAGGCGTAACAACATTCCAATCGTGATAGTTTTTACCTTGATATATTGATATGCTATTATTTACCAGAATATGTAATTTTATCACTATATCTACAATGGGTTCCAAGTTATAGGGTTTTAAAAATTTCGCATATATGAGAGGTGGGCGAGGTAATAATCCAATATATCCCATTTTTACAATGATATATGGCAATAATAATGTTTATAAGTATATAAAATTTCATGATCATATCTATAATATATACCAAGTTATACCCTTTTCGCGGTTTCATTCGTATGGGAAGTAGGCGTGGTAATAGTTCGATCTTTATAATTTTTCGCACAGTGTTTGCTAATGACCTCATGAGCCAATGATCCAAATTTCAGAATTTTGGCCAGCCAAAAACGGATTTGGCCCCATAGTGCATTGTGCATAAAGTCCCATTTACAATTGAGCAAGAACGCGAGGCGATATTCGAAAGCGTCTCGTCAACAATTTTTCATTCTATGTGTTTCAATGTGTGCATCTACAATGAAGCGAGGCGTGCTCTCGTCTCGCCAGTGAATTTCGAAAATTAGGGAAAAAGATGCGAGCGAAAAGCGAGGTTGATAAAAATAGAGTTGCCATATGAGCTATATCACTATTGAAATAAGCATGAAATAGCATATTAGCAGAAAACTGAGGAAAAACGAAATAATCACTAGTGCAGCAATTATGGAACTAATAAACAATAATTTTAACTATATTTTCCTGAGAATAATTTCATTTTAAAATATATACACTATTTTTGAAAAAGAAAGATGGCAACTGTACATGAAGTAAAACCATTTTAAACAGCTGTTTCAGCTGTTCTCGCTCCATTGTAAATGGGGCTTAATTTGGATACCTTACAAAATAGGAAATAACTAAATTTTTAAGAGTAATTTGGTTTTGCAGACTCTGAAATCGTACTCAGATTTTCTCTATTGTACCACGTCTGGGATTCCCGGTATAAATACTCAAAATCCATAATTTTGATGCCTACAGACATCCAGGACCAATACTAATATTTATTATTTTAACTTTCAGCCATCCCTTGCCCTCTCTTTGGGATGATATGTGAAGTCCTTGTATGATTATACAAGGTAAAAATAATCTCTATCAGAAAGTTAGTTAAGGTCACTGAAGGTTAAAACCAAATAAGCCTAATATTTTTCAGGAAATTATTCTTTGAAAGGCAATAAATTTGATTATTTATTCAAAATCTTTTTTCAATGGATAGAAAAAATACCAAAAATTATTTATAGAAAATATTTCCTGTCGAAAAGTAGTTGATACATATTTGTTTCACTGAAGGTTAAAACTACCTCGGTCCAACTATTTTTTTTGAAGAAATTTACTTAACCAAAAGTTCAAAAATTACGTATTTTTGCAATCATTTTGTACATATATACTTGATTAATCATTGGAAATAATAACAAATAATCTTCATAATACTTAGGGTCACTGAAAGAAGGCCCTCAAATCCTGAAGTCTTCGTTTTTTTAAAGTAATTAATTAACTCTTGGGAGCCAACATTTTGAGTTCTTATACTAGATTAAACGTTAAAAATAACAACTAATAATTTTCTAAGAAAATATTCCTCATTGAAAAATACTTGGAGTCATTGAAATTCGAAACCACCTTAGTCTCCAATTTCTTTTTGGAAATTAACCCTTAAAAACCAAACATTTTTTTTTACCGTAAGAAACAACAACAAACTACCTTCACTGCTATTCCTATTATTTAATAATAAATACAAAATAATTTCTAAAATTTTTCCTGTACTTTCTATGCCCCATTTTCAGTATACCAAATAAAATACGAAGCAGGCAAAACCGTGTGCAATTGCTAGTTTATACCCATGCATATATGTATGTATATATGTATATTTTTGACGAATTTATTAAACAAAAGTAGCGTACATTGATTAAAGTATGACAATATACATACATACATACATAAATACATGCACTTATATATGAACATGCCAAATGTAAATAATCGTATATAAGTAAAGTATATAGTATATAGCACAATTTTTATATAGCATGTAGTACATACATATATACATAGATACAAAATATTTCTTGTTATTTTTACTTTTGGAGCATCGCCGTCGTTTGTCGATTATTTCACATTTTTAGTGTATGTATGATTTTTTTTTTTATTGTTTCTTTTGTTTTTTATTTTAATTTTTTTTTTTTGTACTTCTTTACTTGTTTTTGTGTAAAATATAATTTTTTTTATCTATTATACTATAAAACACATATAGCATGTAAAAAAAAAACAGCAACAACAACGAGACTCTTTACTTTTATACATACAGAAAAATCGCAAACCCAGCAATAATTGCAAAAAAATAAATAAATAAATAAAAACTAAAACTTGTACCGTTTTGCTGTTTTGTTTTTCCGTTCCATTCATTTTTTTTTTTTCAATTTTTTTTTAATGTAGAAGTGTAGTTGTTTTTGTTGTTGTTATTTTTAAAGATTTCTCCATTTTTTGTTGTTGTTATTTTGTTGATGTGTATCTATAACTGTGAATAACATCATTTTTGCACAAGATACAAATAACTGCCACTGCTGCTGGCTTCCATAGCTGCAAAATATCTTCTTCTTTATCTTTCTTTTTTTCTTTTTAGCTATAACTACTTTAAAATATAGCTTCATACATCCATAGATACTATACTTAAAAAATTATTTCTTCTTCAATTAAATACATTATTTACTTGGTACTCACTCACTTATAGATAGACAGTCAGATAGATGAATATATAGACATATGTTTGTATGTTTGTCTGCTTGCTTGTATGTGAATCATTACAAATTTACAAAAAATTTCACCATCAATTTTTTTATTTTTTTTTTTTTAATTTTTACTTTACTGCAATCGCATTCAATGGAATTTTCTAGTATTGTTGTCATTTTCAGATACATACTTGATTCTGATGATGATTTTCTTCTTAGCTCTAACTATAATACAGTGGCAGAACTTTTTGATCGCGGAGAAAAACAAAATTTGTGTACTATTTTTTGCTTCGAAATTAGTTGCCTTCTTAAGCTAAAAAAAGAAAAAAGGAAAAAATAACCTGTGCTTATACTTTTGCAACTGTTTATGAATTTGAAATTGGAGCTTCTGTCTAGTCAAAGCTAATTAAAGTTGGATGTTTATTAACCCTTTGCATGATAAGGAATGAGATTGAAAAAATCTTAACACACGTTTTACCTAATAATTTTTTTTGGGTGTAAAATATAAAAATTTCTTTGATCTAGTTATCTTTGAAAAATATGTCAGTTGTTATTTTTAATGATAAACATGTTGATTTATTGTGAGTTTGATCAAAATGAGTGAAGAAAAGGAAGTACGTCTTAAAATTATTAAAAATTTTCAAAAAAAAATCCAAATTGATCTTACAAAAAATTGGCCAAAGAATTGAAGGTCTGCCGTCAAACTGTTTCCAATGTTATTAAACAGTTTCAGGAGAATTTGACCATCGATAGGAAACCTAGTTCGGGAAGAAAACAAGGACCACATGATATTGGGAAAGCCAAGAAAATAGAAAGCATATTGAGAAGATCTCCAAACACTTCTGGTACAAAAGCTGCCCGGTTAGCCCAGTGCTCTGACTATTTGGTGCGAAAAGTTAAAGCCAATGCAGGTTTGAAAACATACAAAGTCCAAAAAGTTCCAGACAGGAATGCTGCAAAAAATTTAGACGACAAAAGTAGGGCTCGGAAATTAAAATCGAATTTCATACAAAAATATTCATGTTGTATAATGGACGACGAGACGTATGTACTGGCAGATTTTACGCAGCTTCCGGGTCAACATTTTTATGTTACTGTTGCTCGAGGAAATGTCGAAGAACAATTTAAAATCCAAAAACAGACAAAAAATCTGTCAGGAATACTAGTTTTCACATCGTGTTTCCGTTCTTATCACAAAAAAGTTTATGAATAATGAAATTGATTTATTTTATCGTTTCAACACGTTGTATTCTTTCTAGTCTATTCCGGAACCGATAAAATTTTTTGGTTTTTGGAAAAAAAGTTAGGTTAGGTTAGATTATACCTGCGAGAAAAGTCTCACATAAATATTAGAGTCCACAGTGATATCCCAGCTCTTAAAATCTGTTCTTATAGTATTTGTTTAACTGTTAGTTTAGTGAAAAGAAAAGAGCTGACCGACCGATTTTAATTGTAAACCAGTAAATGTTGGGCAGTTACAGAGTACTGGTATAAACACAACCAAAGCAGCCGGCATCAGCTTCAACAACAAACACACAGAATTTTATGAATTTGTATGCACTAGATTCTAGATTCTATTCAAATTTTCTCAACTTCACAATGTTTTCTCTCTTGTAAGAGGGGAAACATTGCCATATTTTTCAAAAAAAGCCAAGTGCTGCCAAGTTTTAATTTAGTTTCCTTTTAGTTTCTTTACTCTTTTGATAATTTTTACACAAATAAACGATGTAAATAATTTTAATTTATACAAAAATTTTTACAAATTACAGAATATTGAAGTTTTCCTTTTATTTTTTGATAATTGATAACGTAAATAAAAAAAAAGAAACTGATCTGTTAAAACAATAATCAAATCCAACTGCTTTTGTTTTGTTTTTCTTTTACATATTCTTGACGCTAGAGGTTGACGCTCTTATTGTGTTTATTCTCTTAGAAGAAGTAAGCGGTTGGAGGCCGGCTGCTTTGGTTGTGTTTATAGCATATATCTTCTAGAGTTTCACTTTCCTCTGATTCATTACATTTTCTTGCAAAATAAGTTACAACAAAATAATTTTTCAAACCCCAACAATTGATCAAATAGTTGAGTCACTGTAAGTACGAATCTATAGCTACATCTGTTTTCATTACACAATTAATTTCATACTTATGTGCATCTGATTTTTCTTTTATCATAAAATAAACTTATTTCAGAAAAATTCTTATTACAAAAAAATTGTTTGAAAATCAAAATGGTGGCATTACAAGTTAATTTCATGCATTTTTGTTTAAAGATATTTTAGATTTGTATGAACATCCAACATGTACTGCACTATTTAATTGTTTTTTATAGTGAGTTTTATATTCATTATTCAAAAACTCACTGAATACAACAGCTGCATAGGCAGATAAATAGATATGTACACACTATTTGTAATTACAAATAGTTTTGAATAGAATTGTCATATATGTACGATTTACATTTATTTCCGTAGCGTGTGTCAGTCATTACAATCTAATTATAATAAATTGTGAAATTAATATACACACAATAATTTGTTCCATAAAAGTTATTACAAAATATATGGAAAGAAAGTACTCGAAATTACAAACTTGTAAATATTTATTATCTTAATATTTTTGCGTATTTTTTGTAGTCGAAAAAAATACGTAAAACAAAAATTTTTCACCTGTCTTCTTATTAATTATTTTTATACATACTCACATATATGAATTTTTTGCTTCGGAAATGTTAGTTTATATTTGTATGTCTGTTTACGGTAAGTAGCAGATGTTTTCCAAAATTACACACATACACACATACATATATTGTATATAAGATCACCGAAGTACATAAAAATGTACCAACCCATTAATCGTATTTACAATACCATCTCCAAATTATTTATCCTGTAGATTTTTAATGACAAGTTTTATTTACAACCATTTAGATTGCTTAATAAATATTTACTTATTTTCAGTTTTTTGTGAATTTTGTTATATAATATCGTGCGTCAGCATTTCTTACACATAGAAAATCGAATATATTTTTTCTATTTTATCACATATTTTTTCGTGTCAAAATTTGAAGAACCGGTTTAAAAACCTATGATTTCTAAGATTTCCTGATATTCTTTCTGTTTATTTGTAAAGGCAACATTCCATATGAAATTATTTAGATTTAGTTTTGCAATGTTGATTGCAATTAAAAGTTAACCCATTGATATTTTTTGAACTAATATAAAAATTGCAGTATTTCCAAATATACGCTACATTAATATATGTACATTAGGCCAGGGCCATTTGTACGGATTAAAATTTTTCGATACCGTGCCGTCGAAATTATGATTTCTCTTGTCATTACGAGTAAAAAGTTCTTCCACAACATAGGTCTAAAATGAATTTCGAGGCTCCGAAGTTTGATTTTTATGGAAAATTTTCGGTTTATATTATATTATTCGGTTATATGTATATTTTTACAGGGTGACAATCGTAAAGTGACGAACACATTTCAGCAGTTATTTTCAAAAGGACGTACTTCCATTAAGTACAATTAAGTGTTAACATTGCTGAATATATAAGCATTCATTTGAACCCCACCTCATTCAATATAACCTCCTTTAGCCTGCACACATTCCTTCAATCGATCCGGAAATCGTAGGACTGTTCGCCGCAGGACTTCCTGAACAATTTCAGTCCAGGCTTTCTCTAATGATTTTGTCAGCGACTCCAGACTGTGGTGTTGAGATGCACAAACCTTACTCTCTAAAATACTCCAAATAGAGTAGTCCATTGGATTCAAGTCTGGGGAGTATGGTGGCCATTCTTGAGATGTTATGAATCCAGAAAAATTGTCTTTTATCCATGTTTGCGTTAATTTTGCCATGTGGGAAGGCGCAGAATCTTGCTGGAAAGTCCAGTTTTCATTTCCAAATGTATCTTGGGCCCAGGGAAGAACATGTTCATTTAAAATGCTCCGATAAACAGCCTGGTCAATTTTAACACCCTCTTCAACGAATATTAGAGGGGTTCTGGCATTAGCGGAAACTCCAGCCCATACCATAACGGAAGCTGGCTTTTGAACTCGGCCAACAGTCCTATTTGGTTGCGATGATGATGTTAGCCACATTCGGTCATTTTGCGCATTGAAATGTTGTTCAACCGTGAAAATTTTTTCATCTGTAAACAAGATATTTTCAACATTTTTTAACACGGAGGAGCGTAGCAACGCCTTGCATCTTTGCAGTCGCAAATCTTTCTTTTTTTGTGTCAGATCTTGAGCTTTTCGGAGCTTGTACGGCTTAAGATTAAGCTTTGATTTTGCAATAATTCGCACTGTTTCACGGTTTACTCCCACTTCCTTAGCGATTTTTCTCATTGAGCGCCTTGGATTTCGCTTGATTCGTTTACGAATTTTTTCTGTTAAACCAGTAGTGGCAACTGTTGAAAATTTTCCCCGGTCTCTATCTCCAAAACCCTGTTTCATTATATCGAATAATAGCTCGGTCTACCGTACGACTTGACAAATTTAAAGCCTTTGCAATTTGACGGCTACTATAATTTGCTAAATGAAAATTTCATAATTTCACGACGAATATTTTCCTTGTCCATTTTTATGGAAATTTCAAAATGTAATAACAAAAATTCAAATGAAATTAAAAGCAAAGCCAATGATGAATGAATTTGCTTTTTAAATTAAAGTAACGGTAAATGGCAAAGCTTGCTGCAGAGTATTAAACTTGCGTCACTTTACAATTGTCACCCTGTATAGAATTTTCAAGGCACTTGGAATTTTTGTAATTACACAGTGCAACAGTAAATTTCAAATGGAATGGATAACTTTTTAAAGATAATGAATAAGATGGCTGAATCCGACCCTTACTCAGATTTTCTATATCACGTCTGAGATCCTCGGTATGGGGCCGAAACCCATAATTTTGATATAACTACGTGAGCCCAATATAAATTTTTTTTGTTTGATTTTGAACATGTTTCATTGCTAATAGAAAGTTGTTTATTATGGAAGGGAGGAAAAAATTACTTAGAATTACCAACCTCTAAACCTTTAGTGGTAGTGGAAATAAAATCTCACTATCACTAAACGTTTAGTGGTAGTGGAAATCGAAACCAACTACCACTAAACTAGTGGAAATTATTCCCCACTCGATCGATATAAATATGAAAATTGTAAAATAATTGAAATAATTTTTTTTTCTAATTATCTATAAATGATATAACTTTAATTATCTCTCAACTTGAATTTAACTAACTATAATTTAACAAATTTAATATCCGCATTATTAAAAAAATTTAGCTTTGTCTCCAATGATGATTTCATATGAGTACATAAATATTTTTCCATATAACTCAAGACAACGGCGCGATGAAATGAAATCACGATTGATTATGAGAAATGGCCTTGCCTTATTTTAAGATTATTGCTCATTTTTTTTATTTTATTTTTTTTTTGTTACCAGTTTTAATGAATTCAAACTTTCAAACAATAGAATTCTATTATGCATTGTTAATTATTAACAAATTGGCGATCTTACAATGAGTTATGTGTTCTTATTTGCAAAATCTCCTCAAAACATTTCCCATATGTTATTCTACTTAAATAATGCGCTCCCCAAAAAATTCTTACGTAATTAGCAATATTTGTTAATCAATATTTATATATTGAATACATATTTGTGTATATAAATATAATGTAGCATATGTGATTTTCTATTTTGCTTCCACTCATTATTAGAACAATGATTATTTTCCTACATATAACAAATATGAGTGGGTAGATTAGGCAGTATCTAATAAACATTCCCGAGGCAGTAAACAAATATTTACATCCTTCACCCAAAAAAGAAAAAAAAATTATAGGTATAATTATATAACTACAATTTTATTTATCTATGTGAAATCATTTATCGTGTGTATCTTTATTAAAGTTATTCACTATTTGTGTCTTAAGTAATTGTTATTAATCTAAGTAATTGCATCATAATACTTGATATTCGGTTTTATCTTTATGGCAAATTGTGGTGGTATTCACGCTTCAATGCATTCAAATTTCGTTAATATTAGTATGTGTAAATTGTTCGTAATTGAGATTATGTTCACACATTCAATTTTTCAAGGTTGTACCTACTTTTAAAAAAAATATTCGAAGTGATGATATCCATATTAGAAAGTAATGTTGAATATAAAAACATTTTGGGCGTAATATGTCACATTTTGGTTTGTTTTCAAAAAGATTATAGACCTATACCGATAATTTCTAGCCGTAGTTTTCGAAAAAAGTTCATGATTTCTGTGTTAAAACAGCAGCACAACAAATTGAGCATTTAATTTTAATTGAATAGATAATTAACAATAATACTAAAATCTAGTAGGATCTCGTCCAATTCTAGTAGTCATAGCAGATATAATAATTCCCCACCCAGAAGTGCTTCTTTCCTCACTTACTTAATCATTTTTTCGTATTACTCATCGAAGTTTTGATGAAGACTAACGATTATAGTCCGAAAAATCCTATTTTTGTTTTAATAAATTCCTTGTTCGTAAAAATTATTGTATTTCCGAACAAAATCAGACGACCTCGATAGTCTAGTGAGCTCTAGGCTTTCACCCGGGAGGTTCGGGTTCGAATCCCGTCTTCATCTGGTGGTTAATTCTCATAACCTTCTTATATTCACTGTCAATATGAAGTGTATGAGAATTAAAAGAAAGTGTTCAAGTACACATCTTGACAGGCAACAAACAAATTGCAACATCGCCATTCGGAATCGGCGTTAAATTGTAGGTCCAACCATGTGGTATCACAATGGGCCGTTCAGGCCTAAGTGTGTCTCTAGTCAGCCACTCCAACCAACCAATCATAACTTTCTCGGAATTTCCGAGTTTCGACATCAAACTCTTAAATCATTGGTTATTCTGACTAATTTAAAAAAATTTACTTTAATTGCTCAGGAAGAGTAGTTTTCCGGTCTATAGCACTATATATTAGACTGGATTGAAATACAGGGGACTTTTGTGACGAGCCAAATTTGGCAACAAATTATGTCTGTACAATACAGAAGCCTGTCCCAGCATATGCTGGGAGAAGAAAACCAACCGTACAATGCTGCTCCAAATGTGCTACAACATCGAAAGATGTATACGAACAACTACGTGTGGGTGTATACTACAAAATTTCAATTGGCAGAAGCAACAAAACAACAATCCATTGCATTCGCCCGTTATACGCCAGTCTACGCACAGCAGCGCTACGCCAGCGCGATCCATCGCATTCGCCCGTTATACGCCAGTCTACGCACAGCAGCGCTACGCCAGTGCGATTCATTGCATTCGCCCGTTATATGCTAGTCTAAGCCAGCGCGATCTATCGCATTCGCTCGTTATACGCTAGTCTACGCACAGCAGCGCTACGTCAGCGTGATCCATCGCATTCGTCAGTTACACGGCAGCCCACCCACAGCAGTGCTACGCCAGCGCGATTCATTGCATTCGCCCGTTATATGCTAGTCTAAGCCAGCGCGATCTATCGCATTCGCTCGTTATACGCCAGTCTACGCACGCTACGTCAGCGTGATCCATCGCATTCGTCAGTTACACACCACCCCATTTAATATTAAGTTGAATTAATTGAATTATTCGAAGTGACATTGTTAAGTGTAATTTATTAGTGAAATAAAACCTGAATTATTGTTAAAATAAGAACCTGTGTGTCTAAATAAAGTGAGGGTCCCCTGCAAAATACAAATTTTGTAACGCGAAGAACCTCTGGAGCCCGCTGAGACTACCCCAGCCTAAGACCGGGAAACGGTTCGCTACACTTTTGTAACTCTCAGCATGACGTTGCTTTTTGAGAAGAGGGGATAAATACAAGATGTTTGACATGATCTTTTTAAAACGCATTTTTAGTTTTATAAAACTTTTACTAACTTTTGCTCCTGAACTCCCTTTTTGAAATATTTTTTTAGATCAAAATAGAGTCCAAAAATAGGTTCCTTGACCAAAAAAAACTCTGATGCACGAAACTTCAATAAAAACGGCCGGTCTATAGATGGCGCTTCAGTACAAGGAAAATTCTACTTTTCTCTGATTTTTGTCCCATTTGGAATATATTTTAGATCAAAATAGAGGCCAAAAATTAATTTTATGGGTGTGGAAATTTCAACACAATCGGGGGGGTCCATAAATAGCGTTTCAGTATAAGGAATAATTTAGAATTTCCGAAATTTTTCTTGGATCGGAGCCCCCTTTAGAATATTTTGATAATAAAAATAGACGTCAAAAATAGATTTCTTGGCACACAAAACCCTAGTATACAAATTTTGATCTAAAATATATTTCTGCAGCAAAAATCAGGGAAAAATGAAATTTTTCCTTGTACGAGAGCCCCGTCTATGAACCTCCCAATTTTTGTGAATTTTTGTGCACAACGTTTTTTTTTGTTTTTGGTCAAGGAACCTATTTTGGTATCTATTTTGATCCAAAAAGTATTCCAAACGGGGTTCAGAAGTAAAAATTTTATAATACTAGAAATGCGGGGGGTACGTTAAAAAAAAATTAAATTAAAAATCAAACATCTTGTATTTACCTCCTCTTAGAAAACCCTATAGTGGTGGGAGTTACAAAATCGATTCTATATTACCTCTATGATTTTTTAAGAAACCCTTTCCCAAAGTTTATTTCGCAAGTCTAAATTTTACCAGAACAGGAAACATTTCGCACAGGTTTCTCCTTTTCTCGATCATTGAGGGAGATATAAATTTAGACAAAGCTGAAAACATTTAAAAAATAAATTGATTTCTTGCTTTCTTGGTTTATTGAACCATTGTACAGTGGAAGTAAGTAAGAGGAAGGGAAGTAGATTTATATGATCTATTTTTTACTCAAATTTAATATTCTGTGTTGTCTGCTTTTATAACAGCCTTTGAATTTAAAAACTATCTTATGTTGTCACTTCAAGGATATAGAGATTTTACAACGCGTATTTGTGTGATTACCCTTATTTGTTTGTTGTGTATTCCTCTTATGATCCAATCACTTATGTTAATACAGCTTTTCGATAATTATTATGTATGCGTATCTAGGATTTATTTGTTCAATTCATGCTGTAATTTTACCGACTACGACTATGTACTTTTAGCCTTTAGGTGTTGTTGGTTGTATGTACTTTTTGTGTATATACTTATACTACGTAGTCACTTATGTGTTTTGTTATTTTGCACGTTAACACTATTTGCTCTTTTCACTGTGTAATATTATATATTATACTATATTCGTACATATATAATATTTAAGTTTTTAACAGCTATTTTCGTAATCATCAAGGCAATAATTACAATAACAAAATCATACCACTCATTTGCACGTTTGAATATAATAACGCTTATATACTTACATATCTATCTACATGGATATATAGTATGTATTACATATGCGCATTTATATGTAAGCATACATGTTTCTGGAATTGTCTCTTTATAAATGTCGTTCAGTTTCGGTCTGTCCTTACCATATATGTAGGTAAATACATAAGTAGTTATGTATATATGTAAGAATGTGCGTGTATGTGTGTATATACATAAATGTGTATAACTAACCAAGAATATATTGGCTGATTGGCTGTCTGACGGACTGACTGGTTTGACTCACTTGGTTTTCAGGCAGGCTCTGATGATATTACGCTGAATTTAATCATATGTATTACCTACTACTTACTATGCAATTCGTCGTTCCTTTGCCGTTGTCGTCTTTTTCTGTGTGTGATATGAAATGACTGTGAACAGTTGCGGATCTAGAGGGGGGAAGGGGGGTCAGGTTCGTTTGGAGAGCTTGATAACAGTTTTTGGTCTGGGTCTTAACTTTTTTTTTGCTTGGTTTCATTTTGATCTGAACTTTGGTTTGATTTTCGGTTCCAGATTTAGTTTAAATTTCGATCTGCTTTTGGCCTGAAATATAACCCAAAATTTTGGTCTGAGTTTACGTGTGATTTTAATTCCGAAATTTGGTCCAAGATTAGGTCTAAAATGCGGTTTGATTTTTGGTCTTAACTTTGGTCTAAAATTAGGCTTGAAATTTGGTCTACTCTTGATCTGAATTTTGATTTGAATTTTGATATGGATATCGGTTTGAGTTATGAACTCAATTTTGGTCTATTTTTAGATTGAATTTTGAGTTTTGATCTGAAATTTAATATCAATCTAAGTCTGAGTTTTGAGCCTGAATTTTGGTCTCGTTTTTGGCCTGAGTGTTTGTCTGAATTTTGATCTGAGATCAGGTTTAATTTTGGTAAAAAGTTTGTTTTGTATTTTAAACGAGTTTTTGGTCTGAGTTTATGTAGGACGGATTTTTTGTTTAAATATGGGTTTGCTTTTGATCTGAGTTATGATCTGGATTTTAGTTTGGATTTTGTTCTGAGTTTTGAGCTAATATGTAGCCAGTGCTTCGGTCTGATTGTCGGTATAAATTATGGTTTAAGTTTGGTTTAAATTTTGGTCTCGTTTATAGTCCTGAGTGTTGAACTGAATGGTAATCTGACTTTAGAAACAGGTTTTCGTCTGTTTATATATATTCATTGCTTTACCATTCATAAGCTTTGCCTTAATATAGTCAAATCAGCCCTCCTCCTCCCCTCAATCCGCCACTGAATATAATACAGTATTCTGTGTGTCGTAACGTCTTTTTCTTCTTAACGCTTCACACACACACATACATAAGTATTCAGTTGCTGATTCTTCTTCAACTTGTACTATGTTCTTGCTACTGCTGGGATGTAGGCAAAAGGAAGAATTGCCAGTATCATACTACTATTTGATACTCTATACTCATGTACATATGTTTTTCGGTTAAATTACTCCCGATGTATTTTTACTATTTATATGTATAGCTGTAAAGCTTTCTACTAGATTTTACAACGCATGTGGTGGCTTTTTTCCAGCCCAGTGTTCAGCCACGGCAGGCAGTCAGCGACACTTGGTGGGTTTAAGTGGTTTATTTTAGCTTTTTTTTCTTCTGCTTATATATAGTATATGTTTGTGTGAATGTATATTTTGGCATTATTGATTTACCATTTAACATTTATCTTTGGTTTTTCTTATTTTCTTCTACTTTCCCAGCTCATGTCTCTTCTAGCTGTCTACCCAGTTTTCTTATTCTACTTCAATGACGCCCTTTTTGAGTTCATTTTCTATAATCGAAAGGAAGGAAGTTTTATTCATTCGTTTCGTACATATATAGTATATTATTGTTATTGTAAATGTATAAGCATTTTTGTTGTAATGTATTTATTCTAATGCGAAAATTTATTTTTTTCTTTAACATTATTATCGTGTTTTTTTTTTTTTTTATTTTTTTTTTTTTAAGTTGCTTTTACTTTGTATTTGCAATCTTTGACTGTAAAGTGTTAAAGGATGTCGCCATTTTCGTTGTTGTCGTCGAAGTATATATTAGCAGTTGGTGGTTTAAAAAAAATGTAATTTTACACTTTTCTTCATATTCTTTCTTTCTTTGTATTTCACGTTGAGTTGAATATAAAATTTTGTGTTGTCGATTGGTATGCATAATTCCTCAATTTAGGGAATTATATAGTTGAAATACTGTGAATGTAGAAAAAAAACTGTAATCTATAAAAACCAAAAAAAAAAAAAAAAAAAATTTTTATCCGAATAGTTTTTCCCCAAAGGTTACTACAGTGGCCAACCATGTAAATCGAAATTGCGGAACCTCAAACTAATTTATTTGAGAACTCGTAGAACAAACGTTGTTCGGAATCACAAATACTAACTCTAAGTATGCTTTTAATTGAAATCGGACGTATTGCGCATTTAAATGTTAAATAGACATTCCTGGATCCGATTTTTTGAATAGTCATAGTTACCCAGTAATCTATACAACATTTTCAAATGCTCTCAAAATTGTTTCATCAATTTTTTTTGTATATTTCTCTTGATGTTTCAAAATTAGTACAATTTTTAAAAATTTTTTAAGTAAGTCTTTTGTTCTTTCCAGCTTATTTAGAATTTTAGTTTCATTAATATTAATTTGGGTAAATATTCTTTCCACATTCCATTCCACCTACAAACTGTTCACACCGTACACGATATGCTTACCGTGCACTCCGAGTTTTCAGTGTGACAATGTGCTTTCGACAAAAAGCAACTCTGCAACGAGCCCAGTGTAATGCTTCGATGACAATGTCGGCGACTTGGACACAATGAATTCGACAACGACCGAACTCGCTTCTTCAATTAATTTTTAATCCATATTCAGCTTTTCGCTTTATAAAAATTAAATCCGTCATTTTTTTAAAACTTTTCATAAATTAACTTATTTATATTACTTACTATCGAAAATAACAGAAACAAACAAAACGGAATTATTTTTGCACGTCAAAAATAAAAATAGATTGTAGTCGATGTCTGCGGCAATTGTTGCAGTGTTGCAGCCAATGTGTTTGTCTTCATGAGAATATCGCACCATGAGAATAGACGTATCGTAACTTCCGAAATGACAAATTTCAGGTTTCTTTCAATGGAACACTGCCCAAACTTCCATCTCTTACCGTTTAACTTTTTTTTCAATCGAACTGATGATATTAATTCAAAAAATTTCAACGAAAATTTCTGCAGTAGGATATTTCTCATCATATAAAAAAACGGAAAGATAGCGCGGCACTGGGTTGGTGAATCCGCTTTAAAGCTCAATCATGCATAAGTAACGCTCGTATCCATACAGTTTTTTGCAGTATTATACTGTTTTTTAGAATCGTTTACGCGTTTACACTAAGAAAAAATATATAAAATTTTTGAATGCTACGAAACTAAAATTTATCAATGGCAATGCAAAACGTCTGAGAGAACAATAGCAACTCGTTGCGAGTATACTTTTGAAAGCGATTCTGATCGTCAAATGTAACTTGAAAAATCCATGCGTTGATGTCTATAAATACCTCACAGCAAATCTGGAATCGCTTCGTTAAATTTCTTCAAAGCACAAATTCAACACAGCTACAGAAGGAGATATTAAAATGGAGAACAAAGACTATTCAGATGGTCAATTTTTATTGAAAAAAATTGATACCGCGAAATATACAGTTTTTTCAATTCAATTAACAGTTTTTTAAAATTTTTTTGGTAGAAATATACAGTTTTTGGTTCGAAAAAAGATACGAGCGTTATGCATAAGTAATGGAACGGAAATGAGCGTTGCCATTACTTAAATATCTGCGATATAGGCAGTACGTGTAAGTGATTAGTGCCTGGTTATATTGGTGCTCGGTGTTCGATGAATACAAAACATTTTCTCCTGTGTTTGGTCTAGGTGGTTACATTGAGTTCATTGCAGAGTTGCTTTTGGTCGAAATGTTCTCCTTTTTGTAATACTGTTCTGTATGTAATGATACTGTTTTGTAAAAAAAAAACTCATTACCACCCTGAATGCCCGGTGATCATTTAACCCAGCATATCGTGTTTATTGAAAGAGTGAATAAAGATTCTCACTTTGTGTTCGGTGCAACAACAATTTCATGGTTTTGCCGAGCAAAATCTAAACATAACTACAGCTTTGTGCCTGGTTATATTGGTGCTTTACATTGAGTTTGTTGCAGTTTGCTTTTGGTCGAAATGTTCTCCTTTGTTGTAATGATACTGTTTTGCAAAAGAACTCATTGCCACCCTGAATACTTGGTGTGCAATACACCGAGCATATCGTGTTCGGTGTGAGAGTGAGCAAAGAATCTCTCTTTGTGTTCGGTGCAACAACAATTTCATGGTGTTCGCCGAGCATACTCCCAATATAACCTCAGCCTCACCGAAATAGTAAGGGCGATGTTATGCAGACGATCAAATGAGAGGCTGAGAGGAAAAGTGGTATAACTTCTACGTTCAGAAAAAGGTGGAATAATTTTACTTAAGAGCAAAAGCAAAACGAAATATGTTCAGAGCGAAAACGGAATTAAAAACTATGCTGTTCTTGCTCTAGAAGAATTGTTATACCATTTTTGCTCTTACTTTTAAGGCGTTTCATTTTCACTTTAAACCGTATTACTTATGCCATTCTTGCACTGATACTCTAAATTATTTCACTTTTGTTCTTATATAAATTTTAGCTCGCTTTTCCTCTCAGCCTGTCAAATGATCGTCGATCACGCCACTTTTTACGCTCTCTTTTTGATTTTTCAACTCTCTGCCCAAAGTATGTTATGCAGACAGTCATTTGATCGCCGATCAACAGTACATTTCTGTATTGTTTTAGTACTTTTTTACTACTATTTTATTTAAACTTCGTATTATTTTTTTATTTGTTTTTTCTTTTTGTACAAAATTTGTGAAGCAAATTGATAAATTTCTTTATAACAAGTAAATAAAAATAATTAAAAATTAGCTTTTGTTAACTTTTTGCAAAATTTTATGGGTAAACGAATATGTAAAGAATGACGAGTGTTGCTATTAAGCAGTTTTTTTTTTCCTTTTTGCATACATGTTCACCAAAAGTGTACTATTTTGCTCCTAAAAGAAAATTATTCTGAATAATTTCTCAAAGGTAACACTGGTTTGATCGCATGATTCGGCATCAACAGCCAAATCATTTGGTGATCGTGACGATCAAATTTTACTCTCTTGCGATCTCTCTCAATTTTTCACTTTATATTGAAGCAAAAACAACTCGTGCCCATGATGTGATCATGATCGTCTGCATAAGAATGCACTAACGCAACGTAGAGTTCTATCTTCGATAGATTTTTACGTTCCGTTACTTAAGAATAATTGAGCCTTTACCGTCATACTTAAATTACAGCATCATCGTCATTTATTCTTGTTTGGAAGTACATGTTTTTATAGAAGTTTTTAGAGAAGAAGAGAAGAGAAAGAGTTATACAGAAATAAGGATTGATCTCACTATTGATAAGCAACTATTATTAATAAATATAAGTTTTCCTTCCAAGTTACAAGTGGCAACTTTACCAACAAAAACTAACTAACTAATACCATTTAAGTATTTATACATATATATTTATTAAAAGAAAAAAGTGCAAAAAAAATAATACATTCTTAGCATTTTAATGAAAAAAATTAATTTTGAAATAATAGAAAAATTCTTAACTATAAAATTACTACCTTTGGATCATGTAAAAGTTCTCTTTCATGTTGTACTTGTTCCAGTAATTTTCGTAAAGCACTCAATTCTAACAAATGATTGAAATAAAAATTCCATGGGCATCGCCCAGGATCTCTCAGCAGTTTTTCAAGCATGGCAATTTTAGACAGTATGGGTGTTAGCGGTAGCCTTTCCAAATTATACTTTACTAAATCAATATTATCTTTCATATCTTGAAGATCATGCAATTCGTTTTCTATTTCTTTCTCCGCCGCCATTAGCATTATTTGTTGAAAATTGAGCGGTTCGGTCTGATTTTTACGTTTCTTTAGCTCATCAATCTCATGCATATCTAAGAGTATTATAGCTATTCTCTTTTCAAGTTTTTTTATTGCGGGCGAGTAATAAAGTTCGAAAGATTTACTTAAATCGTCTCCTGGAAAAGTAACCGTATTGCCCTCCATTAATCTCAATTCATTAATACGTTTTTCCAAATCATCGATTCTCTTGGTTCTTTCTTCGTCTTTTTGTAATGCTATTTGTCGAGTTTTTTGTTTTTTTGCTTCTTCTTCTTCTTCGGTTTTATCTCTGCGAGGCTGGTATGGCGGCTTTCTTGGTTTTCTCAATTTTTCTATGGGTTTCATATTCGATTGTGATGGATTTGTTTTTTTTTTTTGTTTGTTTATCTTTTCTCCTGCTTCTTGATAGTTTTTTGTTTATTCATTTTCCACTTTGTTAGCTTCTAAAATATCCTTAAAAATAAGAAAAAAAAATTTATTTTTAAAATATTTTGAAATGCAAATATATTACATATTGTTTATGTTTTAATGTAATGTAGACCATGTGTTCGAAACACCTGCTCAAACCACGCCACGTGTAATTCAATTGCTTTACCTTTTATCTGAAGCGCTTAAAGGCTCACTTTGCAGAAATGTTTCTTTCTTTTTTTGTATACACTTTATTATTTTTTATATTTCAGAATTTTAATTTTGTACTTCGCAGGATCAGAAATAAAGCAAACACGTATTTCTACATCGAGATTTGTTTATTAAATGAAACCACAAAATGTTTGGAGTACAGGATTATTGTTTATTGCTTTTTTTCTCTTATTGATATTCAGCGTCGCAAAAAAAAACATCTAGAAAAAGTACTTGTGAACAAAAAGCAGTGCATTTACTAACATAGCGTCTTGGCTAGCTATAATTCATAGCAATGTTTATGTTCATATCAGAGCAGTTGATGGCTGTCAAAATATGAAATGGGCAAATTATGTTTAGGCATTTCATTTTACCAAATGCTTTGAATAGTAAACAACAAATATGCGTTAAAATTGTTTCCCATTTCCTCCTACGGTTTTCTTTTCAAGTCGGTTCTTTTTTATTTTTCACTGTTTTAATTTCGCTCCCTAGTCCTGACAAAGTTTGGGTAAAACGAAAATTACAGCTACAACAAAATTATTTTAAAAAAGCTTCCATATAAGCTTTGTAACCTCCGATCTAAATGTAATTGTTTCACTTAACATTCATATCGTTTTTATGACGCCTGCTATCAATATAGGAAATACACCGTATTTATTTCAGGGTTGCATAGAGAATGCCATGCCCACTAACTTGAGCCTACCAAAATTTTACCCATGGAATCCAATCATATTATTATTACAAATCTTAGTACCGCTCCATAAATAGTTCCTGATATATCCAATAATGAAAATTCAGGTTATATGGAAAGTGCCCCGCCCACATTTTTAATTGAACCTACATTTTTCTTTTACTATGGTTTTGTCAACCAATATCCGTATACCATATTTCATTACTCTAAAAGTGCAAGTGATTGCAGAAATATACTAAAAAATACTTCAGAGCTGTATGGGAGGTGTCACGCCCACTTGTTCGAAAACAACTAGGTTCTGCCCAACCTCTACCACTAACATCCCGCTTTTTTGTTTTACTATAAAACTATCCTAAACAAAAACTATTAACCTGGTTTTATCGTTTAAACAATTCCTTTGAACGGTAAGTGCCACTCCCACTAATCCACACCATTACATATTATTTCCACAGAATGTCATTAATAAATAATGTTTCCATACTAAATCTTAAAGTCGTACCACAAAATGGTTCTTGAGGTATTCCGTAATTAAATCTCAGGGTATATGGGAGGTGCCACATCCCCTTTTCCAATCTCACCCATATTTTTCCTGTAGTATTCGATTGTCAATCGACATCCTTGCGCGAAATTTCAATACTGTACCGTAAATGGCTCCAGATATATATTCAAAAAAGCATATAGCTTGTATGGGAGTTGCCATACCATACCCACTTGTAATTTTGAACTCAGATTTGGCCTATCTTATGACCAGAGACATAATGCACATATTTTCATTTTTATTTAGAGAAAATAAGAGTTAGAGAAAAAGAGAAGAGATAAACACTCAAATTTTCTATATCACTAACTTAATTTGCTAAGGGCCTAATATCAAATTTTGTCAATACCGAGTCCTTGATAGATTTTTTAGTAAGACATTAACATAAGATGTCTCGTCTACACATTTTGATGGTAAGACAGAAACATTGACATGAATTATAGCTAGTCGAGACACTATGTAAGGGCAACTATGATTAATGTACAGGAATGCATTTTTCCGCTACTGACCTTGTTAAAGAGGGTTGCATATTGTACTCCATTGCGGTCCTACCGGTTTATATTTATATGCTCTGGTCCACTCAATGGATGTTCTTTGTACCATAACCTAAAATATGTAAAATATATCTGTTTCCTTGGCAGTATAAACTATATCGAGGAAGTATATATTTCCTCTCAAGTACTAACAGAAAATTTACCGAAACTGATCGCTTCAAGAAAATGTAGAATTTTTCTTTGTTGTTTTCGTTGATAAAACAGTATAACAGTAAAATAGTATCTAAGTTGTGGCCCGGTTTTTTGGGGTATTTTTGGCCGCTGATCACGAATCTGTAATTTCAATTTTAAATCTCTGTTTTTTGAAATATACATAAAAAATTGAAATTTTATGAAAAAACATTTTTTAATCCAAAACTCAAAAAATGGCATGATTCGTGTAGAAAATCAAAACAAAAAAAATATTTTTCTTCCTACCTTAACAAATTTTCATAAAACAAAGATTTACGAATATACGCGAAACCGGATGTGACCCGAAAATTTTTTTACGGATTCATTATCAGCGGCCAAAAATATACTAGAAAAATCGGGTCACACACATACATACTATTTTAAAGTCCCATTTTATTGTACAGTGTAATAGTTCTTAATTTTAGCAGGTAGATTTAGGGCTTACTAATACGAGTCTGGTTTCGAGATCTCCAGGTCCCTGGTAGTAAGTTTTGTAGCATATAACGATGTGTAATGTGTGACTAAGTTTTAGATCCTGGGTGCGGCAGCTTGATGCACGGCTGGTTCCGGCTCGGCTCGTCGGCTAGTGGGGTGGGATACTGTTTGCAACCGCTCACCTGGTTAGCACACCACAGCACTTATTATTTTAATTTTGCGTGCATCATAGATGGGGGTAGAAAAAGAAAGAGAAAGCTAGAAAGGAAAAGAAGGAGATAGAGGAAGAAGAAAGGAAAAGGAAATACAAAAAGAAAAGGACATTGCAGTTCGCATTCTGCCATCTTTGTTGAGCCTAGATGTTGTGGCATCAACAATTGCCCTCCCAACCATGATCATCTTCGAATATCCTGATATTCAAATCCAGTAGATGATCCCTACGACGAACCACAACCAAGCCCACTTCACTTCATGAACCCAAACTAGAAAATTCCTTATTTCATTATAATAACAAACAAATTTTTATTTAAATTCAAAATCTTAATCATATCGTAATTGTATTAGCGCAAGTAACAGAAATATTAACGAAAAAAAATGTACTAAATAGTATCAAATGAAAAAAAATTATAATAAAAAAAATATAAGTAAAATGTAGGAAAAACTAAAATATTCATTTATAATTATACTTAAATATAGGTACATAGAAAAAAATTAGAGAAAAAAAAAAGAATAATAATAAAGATTTATGCAAAACTATGATAATTCAAATTGAGTTTGCAAAAAAAAAGAAGATTCATTTTAAATGTAGTAAAAAAATAGACAAAGAAAAAGTAATAGTATTAAATAAGTTAAAACAAAGTGTCGTGAAAATTAGCGCATGCATGCATGACATAAAATATGAAAAGGTTTGTTCGTAATGCATTTAAAAATTCTCCTACCAAAACAAAAAAACAAAAAAAACCTTCGAAAAAGATCATTAAATTTCTCCTCTCTAACTTTGAATTATTTTACATACATATCTATGATACAGTATCAAGTTCAAACTCACAATAATTAACGGCACTGCTCCCACGATGAAAGATCTTTCTGTAGAGAGTAATGCTGGTAGTTCTGGACTGCATCTAGCTGGAGGGGAAGAGAAATATTTTCGAAGTTTTCGAAAATTTTAATTTGCACAACACTATATGTTGCGTATGATTAGCAACATGTATGTATGCATGCACTCTTTCACACTTATTTCTCCTAATTGTTTTCTTTTTTTTTTGTTTTAACTTAACTTTTAATGAATTTAATATTTTAGCACTTTACTTATAAAATAAATTCCGAATTGTTACTTATTTTAATTGTTGCAAGTGTTTGCGTTATGGTGCACAAGAGATTTCATATTTAATATAAAAGGGAAATGACGACACAATGCTTTTATCGCATGCTAGAAAATTTTGGATCTTAATGATCTCTTTAGCAACAACTCACAAACACATGTTACAAACTCTAAACTTATGCATATGTGCATAAAATAATTTTTAATATTTTAATTGAATTTTAATTTTTAAACGATTTCTCTCATATTCACCAATTCATTTTACGATCTTATGTCTTATTCGAGACCTTTTTTTTTCCAATTCATTTTAACAGATCTCGAAAATTTTTACAAATTAACCTTTTTTCTCTCACTTTCAGGCAATTTTTATTTGGTTTTTAGATTTTCACTGTTTTTTTAATATGTTTTAATATGTCGTGCATGATCTTTTTGTAATTCTTTTAAACTATTTTCAAGCTCTAATTTTAAGACTAGGTTATTAAATTTAATCAAATTAAATATTTATATATATATTAAGCTTCTACACCAAAATCACTTTTTCACTATTTTAGATCTGTTTTCGTGTGTTTTCGTTATATGTTTTTTTCAGAGTTTTTGCATGAGATTGTCCACCTTTTTAACTATTTTTAAGCTATTTTTAAACTAGGTTTCAAAGTTAGGTTATTAAATTTTATGAAATTATATATTTATATATTTAGCTCTACAAAAAAAAACACTTTTCTGCTACGCGATTTCGACCGCATGTTGGACCTCTATAGATTACCGAGAGTTACTGCTTCGGTAACATCTTGATGCCTCGTTCATCAGCTGTATTAACAGCTACAATAGTTAGTAGTGATTTCGCCGTAGTTTTTGTTGGTAATTTTTACCTTAATTATCGTTGTGCATAATTATTGATTTGGTGTCAAATCTATATGAATTTTATTATATTAATTAAAATGTACAAAAAAAAAAATGAATGGATTTAATTTACCCTTGCCAGGAAATGACACCGCATTGAAATAAAAATTGAAAATCAAATGAGACTTCAGATTTTAGAATTATTCTATCTTTTTATATATAAGTATCGCCAGGAATTTGAAAAGTTTAATTCTAAGAAGAAGGAAAAATAAAGAAAAAAAACTGTGATACGAAGGTACTAGTTTAGGGATTGAAGGGTAACTTACTCGGTTATGAAATGTTGTAAAAAAAAAACAAGTATAAGAATTTCTTTTGAAAATCTTTCACTAAAAACTTTCCACTTTAAAATTTATGTTGTTTCCTCGGCCGATGCTGGATTCAAAAGGAAGTTATGAACTCCTTTTTGTGACCAGCTAAGCTCGGTAGTTGCATCATGATGCAGCAAAATTGAGAGATTAGTTGTAATTTTCCAGTAATTAAGAAAATTAGTAGATAAGGATATGAAAAAATTAAGTGCTGCATAACAACATGATTATTAAAATTGCAGGGTGAATCAAACGGATGTAAAAAGGACTGAGACTAAATTTATATATAAAAAAAAATACTTAGTTGGGTGAATTTATAATGAAATTAAATGATACAACAAAAACAAAACTTTTGAAGCTACAAGCGCCTGTACATTTCCCCCCGACCAAAATCAGATTTTGGGGGTTCAAAACTCACGAAAGCTGATACCGCTTGTAGCGCACATACTGCTTATATCATTGCTTAATGTCTTTAGCATGGTATGTACCAATGAAGCGTCCTTGCAAATCTTCTAACTCATAATAACAGTTGCCACACTTTTTCCTTACGCGTGATTTTACAAATGATGGTGCAAGCTTTGCATTAAATCCTTTAGCAAAATTGCTTTGCTGAAAATTTCTTCGATAGACTTCTTGACCTACATCATACGATACTATTCGTGCACGCAAATTGTATGCGCGTTCATTACGCTCTTGCTGTTTCTTCATTTGATCAGTTGCTTTCTGTCTAATAATTTCTAAAGAGTCTTCTCTATTAAATCTAATTGTTCTATCTTCCAGCATATTAAGATTTCGAAGTAATGTATATGTGGAACCATTTGTAACCATTTGCTGCCCAAATGCAACGAAATAAGGAGAATTGCCAATAGACGAATGCACCGCAGAACGTAACGCGCAACATATGCTACTAAGATTTTCATCCCAGTTCTTTTGATCTGGTTTGATGTAAGCTTTTATAGCTGCAATGACGGAACGATTAACGCGCTCTGACGCATTAGATTGTGGTGAATGAATTGCGGTATAAACATGTTTTACGCCGTATCTACGCAATAAATTGTTAAAATCAATGGACTTAAACTGTGTGCCATTATCTGAAACTAGAGTTTCCGGTACGCCAAATGCGTGGAATATATCTTCTTCTAGATACTTTATCACTTTGTCTGCAGTAAATTTCTTTACTGGCTTCAGAAAGGGAAATTTACTAAAGTGGTCTAATGCTATGAAAATACCTATGTTACCAGATCGAGAACGAGGATATGGGCCTAAAAAGTCAACATATAACTTTTGTAGAAATCTATGCGTCTCTGTCGTTTTACCCATTGGAGGACGCAAAACACAATTTGGGTGTTTTGTGCATTTACAAATTTCGCAATTGTTTACATATGACCTAACATCATTTGCTAGTCCAGGCCAAAAATAATATCGACGTATTCGTTCCAACGTTTTGTTAATACCACCATGTGATGAGAGTTGGCTATCATGTGCTTTTTGTAGAACCTCATTTATCATACTTTTGGGTATCCACAGCTTCCAACATAGATCGTCGTATAATTGTTCACCGGTTGCATGCTCTGTCCGTCTATATACGTAGTTGTCCATAACTTTTAAGTCAGGAAATTTGTCTTTGTATTCGCTAACTTTCGTCACAAGCTCTTTGTATTCGTCCGATTGAAATTCTGTTGAATTTAAGTCAACGAAAACTCCAATGTCATTTTCTAATGCAGACAAATCTTCTGTATTGACACGAGAAAGTGCATCAGGAACAACGTTTTGACTACCACGTCGGTGTTCAATCTTGAAACGGAAAGCCTGAAGCTTTAAAGCCCATCGTGCTAAACGAGAACTTAAATCACTTTGTGACATTAGCCATTTTAGTGATGCGTGATCGGTAATAATTGTAAAATCATGACCCTCAATATATGGTCGAAATTTCTTCACACTTAATATTGCTGCAAGGCATTCTTGCTCTGTCACCGAATATTTCCTTTGGGCCTGATTCAGCTTTTTGGACATAAATGCAACAGGGTATTCTTCTTCATCTTCAGTTTTCTGTACCAGCACGCTACCTACTCCTGTTGAGCTAGCATCGCAATGAATATAAAATGGTTTAGTGAAATTGGGACTATGTAGGACAGGAGCACTACTTAAGGCGGTTTTAAGTTCTTCGAATGCTAATTGCGCTTCATCATTCCATTGAAACTTTCTACTATTCTTCAGCAAGTCAGTCAGCGGAGTAGTAACCGAAGCGTAGTTCTTAATAAACTTTCTGTACCAACCGGACATTCCTAAAAACCGTCTAAGTTGCTTAACAGATCGCGGAGTTGCAAAATTAGTAATAGCAGATACTTTATCCGGATCTGTGCGAATGATTCCATTCCCAACCACATGACCTAGATAGCGAACTTCTTTTAGGCAAAATTTGCTCTTCTCAACGTTAATTGTTAAACCTGATGATCTTATATGCTGTGCTACTTCTCGTAGAACATCTAAATGTTTGGAAAAACTTTCTGATATAATTAGAAGATCGTCTAAATAAATGAATACTTCCGTCCGTAAATGAGCTGGTATTACTTTGTCCATGAGACGAGACATAGTCTGAGGTGCATTACAAAGGCCAAAAGGCATAACCTTGTAGTGATAAAGGGGTCTTCCTGCCACTGTAAAAGCCGTTTTATCCTTTGAAGCAGGATCAAGAGGGATTTGCCAAAATGCATCTTTTAAATCTATGCTAGATATAAATTCCGCTTTTGGTAACCTACTTAATATTCCATCGATAATGGGAAGAGGATATGCATCCTTCACTGTCACAGTGTTAACTTTTCGACTATCAAGACACAATCTAATTTTTCCTGGCTTGCGCACTAGGACTATAGGTGATGACCATGCACTATCTGACTCTTCAATTACACCTAACTCTAACATCCTGTCTATTTCTTCATATAGCAACTTTTCAATAGCTGGTGACACCGGAAAATGTCGCTGTTTGATTGGCTTCGCATCGCCTACATCTATTACGTGCGTAATTACGTTTGTTCTACCAAGACCATTTTTAGCGAACGAAGGAAACAAAGTGATAACATTTTGAAGTTGCTGGGTTTGAATGTGTGTTAGTGCGTGTGAATTATTTTCATCAGAAAAGTATGCTGCATTTATTTCATATGAGAGAGATTTGGGTAACAGATTAAAAGACTTCCAAAAATCGATTCCTAAAAACAAGTTTTGAGATAAACTGGGGACAATGAAAATAGTAATTGGTTTGGTAACACCTCGAAATGTAATTTGTGTTTTTATTTGACCTACAACGTTTTGAGATTTGCCATCTGCTGTACGAATGGATGACTTAAATTTCTTGAAATTTTTATTATTATTTATAAATTCAATAGCAAATTGTGCACCAATACAACTAATGGATGCTCCAGTATCTAAAAGACCAACAATAGATTTTTCAAATAATATTACCTCAGCATAAGGTCGAATATCATTTGTTTTATTAAATAGTGTATTTAAAAATAATTTTCTATTATTTCTAATATTATGCCAAAATGAATTAATACGCTTGCTAGAACGTGTATGAGATTTAAGTGGTGAAATTTCATTAAAAATACGATTACGCGTCTTCATATATTCATTTACGCGCACATGAAATGGTTTATGGGGATTTGGTGATAACTTATATCTAGGGAAATTTATCAAACAATCTGGTTCAGTTACTTCATTATTTGCACCAGAATTGTTAAAATTTGTCTTACTATCTAATCTGTACTGGTCGATTGGTTTTTCAACTTCTTCGGTACAGCCTGTTTGAGTGCACCTCGATGTGCACTCGATTGCAAGTTTTTTGGATCGCAACATTTCCTACAACTTGGTTTATAAACATTGGGAGTGCCACAACCGTAGCAGAAGACTTTACGATCGGCCAAGCAATCTTGGTAACGATGACCACTTTGTTTGCAATTCCAGCAAATCAGTGAAATAGCATCTATTTCATCGCAATCATCATCAACTTCATACGAGACATCATTATCTTGAAATTGCATATTTATTTCTGAGATACGTTTACGATGAGGTATATTGTTGTTGTAATTTTGTTTTCGGCGTATGTCCTGCAGAAAGAATTCACGTTTTCTACATACTTCACGCAATTGAGAAACAGAATAAATAGGTAAATTTAAAATTTCATGTTGAATCTCTGGTAAGAGATTTCTCCTCAATATTTCAACTAAAGAATTTTCTGGTAGTGTCTGATTTAGTCGGTCTGTTAGCTGTACGATTGATTCATAAAATGAATCGAAAGTTTCGTTTACCCTTTGTTTTCTATCTCGAATCATTTCGCGATAGTCTACGTCAGTTCGGGTGTCCTTGTACTGTTGTCTAAGTGCATCGCACAATTCTTTCCAGCGAATATCACGTACTGACTTATGGTACCTCCAGAACCAGTCACTAGCTTTTGACTCAAATAAACTACTAACGTAACAACATAGCAAATCAAAGTTTCCGCCTATCGTTTGATTGGTTAGAGCTTCCACTCGATAAATGAAATTGTCCACTGGTAAGCCGTCAATACCACCAGTGAATCGAATTTTCCAATTGTAAATTATGTGTCCGACTTTGTCCGGGCGCAACGAGAAATCTGTTGAAACAGGTGCGCTATTAGTAGCAGGTGAATTACGAGAATTGGGTCCTAAATTACCAAACTCGTTTCTGTTTGGATTAGTAACATTTGGTAAACCTAAAAGCTGTTCAAATGTTTGATGTTCAACCGCAGGAAGGGATTGCATTACCACATTTGGTTGAGCTCTTTGTGCGTTGCCTACATCTGAGAACCGTGGCTCTGTATTTGCATTCTGCATATTCAGACGTCTAAAACCTGCCTCTATGTTTGTCTCAACTAATTTTGACAATGTTTCGCTAAGTGTCGCCAACATTTCAGCTTGTTGAGCTCCAACAGCTGCAGCTACTACGTTCCTAATATTGGCTCTACCTTCAGGTGAAGTGTGCACAAGTAATTGAGGAAGACTTTCTTGGCTACCTTGAGCTACTTCTTGTGTAGTAATAGTACTTGCTTGTCTTTGGGTTTGTGATCTAGTAACGACTGCACTAGGAATAGCAGTTTTAGATGGAGTTGACCTAGTCATTGTTGCGGCTTCTGGGCTAGAACAGGTAACACCACAAACAGGACAAGTTGTTTTTGTCTGTAAATGTCTTGCTATACAGGTCTTATGAAATGTATGACCACATATGGTCTTTAATAAATGACCTACGATGCTTATTTGATTGTTGCAAATACTGCAATGAAAACCATTTGCATCTGTAGATGACAAGTTGTCGTTGCTATGACGTACAGACATTTCATATATTAAAATTAAAAAAAATTTAAAAAGTAAATTCAGTTGTTTTTGAAAATATGAAGGTATTTCAAATTGTTCGAAAGGTCGATAAAAAAAATTCAAAAAATATAAAGATAAAAGGTAATTAAGATATGGCGAAAATTGTAAACAAAAGAAAGGTATAAGATAGTTATTATCAGCAGAGAGATATGTAGTTTGAGATACTCAAACTCGATAGTGTGATCAAGAAGATATACAAAAAAATTTGTTTGAGTTCATGGCAGCTCAGATAGACTTTGGTTGTGGTTGTCTTATTTGTAAATTTTGGCAGAATTTAAAATACAGAAAAAATTGAAAAAGTAAAGATTAAAAAAAAAAAAAAAGTTTCATCGGTAACCAGTTCCAAAGAAATTAAAACCTGTGGCCAATTCCAGATGAAAATAGAAAAAAAAATTGGATAGGATAGATAAACATAACAGAAATCCATAATCCTATGCAGTGGTCAGATTGTAGTTTATTCATCCACATATATCTGCATTTCCAAACCGCTAGGATACAGATTCACACGAAGAGATATGCTTGATTTTATATATGCCGGCTATCAGTTACTAACTCTTAAGTAAACTTGATATAATTCCTTGCATTTCAATCATAACATATGACAAATGAAAAAAAAAGTATAAGTAACACATAGAGGAATCCTTCAACCTGTGCAGTGGTCAGACTGTAGCTTTTGCATCCACATGTATCTGCAATTCCACAAAGCAAGGTTAAAGACTCGAACAACACGAAAGGATAAGGTTGAATTAGTAATGCTGGTTATTAGCTACGAATTTGCAGACTTTAAAATAAATTCCAAGCACTTTAATAGAACCTTATGAAAAAGAATAGGATAGATTTGAAAGGATAGAAAAGAAACCGAAAATTGATAGAGTAGAGTCCACACGATAAGATGAAAATTGAAAAAAAAATCATACTGGTTTTAACAAAAAATGATTGAGGTTTGAATGTGGGCCCCACGTTGGGCGCCAAAAATAATAAAATTATAACTGTAGCATATAACGATGTGTAATGTGTGACTAAGTTTTAGATCCTGGGTGCGGCAGCTTGATGCACGGCTGGTTCCGGCTCGGCTCGTCGGCTAGTGGGGTGGGATACTGTTTGCAACCGCTCACCTGGTTAGCACACCACAGCACTTATTATTTTAATTTTGCGTGCATCATAGATGGGGGTAGAAAAAGAAAGAGAAAGCTAGAAAGGAAAAGAAGGAGATAGAGGAAGAAGAAAGGAAAAGGAAATACAAAAAGAAAAGGACATTGCAGTTCGCATTCTGCCATCTTTGTTGAGCCTAGATGTTGTGGCATCAACAATTGCCCTCCCAACCATGATCATCTTCGAATATCCTGATATTCAAATCCAGTAGATGATCCCTACGACGAACCACAACCAAGCCCACTTCACTTCATGAACCCAAACTAGAAAATTCCTTATTTCATTATAATAACAAACAAATTTTTATTTAAATTCAAAATCTTAATCATATCGTAATTGTATTAGCGCAAGTAACAGAAATATTAACGAAAAAAAATGTACTAAATAGTATCAAATGAAAAAAAATTATAATAAAAAAAATATAAGTAAAATGTAGGAAAAACTAAAATATTCATTTATAATTATACTTAAATATAGGTACATAGAAAAAAATTAGAGAAAAAAAAAAGAATAATAATAAAGATTTATGCAAAACTATGATAATTCAAATTGAGTTTGCAAAAAAAAAGAAGATTCATTTTAAATGTAGTAAAAAAATAGACAAAGAAAAAGTAATAGTATTAAATAAGTTAAAACAAAGTGTCGTGAAAATTAGCGCATGCATGCATGACATAAAATATGAAAAGGTTTGTTCGTAATGCATTTAAAAATTCTCCTACCAAAACAAAAAAACAAAAAAAACCTTCGAAAAAGATCATTAAATTTCTCCTCTCTAACTTTGAATTATTTTACATACATATCTATGATACAGTATCAAGTTCAAACTCACAATAATTAACGGCACTGCTCCCACGATGAAAGATCTTTCTGTAGAGAGTAATGCTGGTAGTTCTGGACTGCATCTAGCTGGAGGGGAAGAGAAATATTTTCGAAGTTTTCGAAAATTTTAATTTGCACAACACTATATGTTGCGTATGATTAGCAACATGTATGTATGCATGCACTCTTTCACACTTATTTCTCCTAATTGTTTTCTTTTTTTTTTGTTTTAACTTAACTTTTAATGAATTTAATATTTTAGCACTTTACTTATAAAATAAATTCCGAATTGTTACTTATTTTAATTGTTGCAAGTGTTTGCGTTATGGTGCACAAGAGATTTCATATTTAATATAAAAGGGAAATGACGACACAATGCTTTTATCGCATGCTAGAAAATTTTGGATCTTAATGATCTCTTTAGCAACAACTCACAAACACATGTTACAAACTCTAAACTTATGCATATGTGCATAAAATAATTTTTAATATTTTAATTGAATTTTAATTTTTAAACGATTTCTCTCATATTCACCAATTCATTTTACGATCTTATGTCTTATTCGAGACCTTTTTTTTTCCAATTCATTTTAACAGATCTCGAAAATTTTTACAAATTAACCTTTTTTCTCTCACTTTCAGGCAATTTTTATTTGGTTTTTAGATTTTCACTGTTTTTTTAATATGTTTTAATATGTCGTGCATGATCTTTTTGTAATTCTTTTAAACTATTTTCAAGCTCTAATTTTAAGACTAGGTTATTAAATTTAATCAAATTAAATATTTATATATATATTAAGCTTCTACACCAAAATCACTTTTTCACTATTTTAGATCTGTTTTCGTGTGTTTTCGTTATATGTTTTTTTCAGAGTTTTTGCATGAGATTGTCCACCTTTTTAACTATTTTTAAGCTATTTTTAAACTAGGTTTCAAAGTTAGGTTATTAAATTTTATGAAATTATATATTTATATATTTAGCTCTACAAAAAAAAACACTTTTCTGCTACGCGATTTCGACCGCATGTTGGACCTCTATAGATTACCGAGAGTTACTGCTTCGGTAACATCTTGATGCCTCGTTCATCAGCTGTATTAACAGCTACAATAGTTAGTAGTGATTTCGCCGTAGTTTTTGTTGGTAATTTTTACCTTAATTATCGTTGTGCATAATTATTGATTTGGTGTCAAATCTATATGAATTTTATTATATTAATTAAAATGTACAAAAAAAAAAATGAATGGATTTAATTTACCCTTGCCAGGAAATGACACCGCATTGAAATAAAAATTGAAAATCAAATGAGACTTCAGATTTTAGAATTATTCTATCTTTTTATATATAAGTATCGCCAGGAATTTGAAAAGTTTAATTCTAAGAAGAAGGAAAAATAAAGAAAAAAAACTGTGATACGAAGGTACTAGTTTAGGGATTGAAGGGTAACTTACTCGGTTATGAAATGTTGTAAAAAAAAAACAAGTATAAGAATTTCTTTTGAAAATCTTTCACTAAAAACTTTCCACTTTAAAATTTATGTTGTTTCCTCGGCCGATGCTGGATTCAAAAGGAAGTTATGAACTCCTTTTTGTGACCAGCTAAGCTCGGTAGTTGCATCATGATGCAGCAAAATTGAGAGATTAGTTGTAATTTTCCAGTAATTAAGAAAATTAGTAGATAAGGATATGAAAAAATTAAGTGCTGCATAACAACATGATTATTAAAATTGCAGGGTGAATCAAACGGATGTAAAAAGGACTGAGACTAAATTTATATATAAAAAAAAATACTTAGTTGGGTGAATTTATAATGAAATTAAATGATACAACAAAAACAAAACTTTTGAAGCTACAAGCGCCTGTACAGTTTTTTTTTTGTAGCTTTTTCTCGGTCGTCGAAGTCTCAACTGGAAAACAGGGCTAAGTAAAGATGCGATAGACATTTGAATGAGAGAGGCTGAATATTCACGCTCACCAGCCCACTGTCATGATATTGATGCATAGAAACTGTGATGTATGAAGTATTTAGTGAAATGATTAATTTTAAAACTTTTTTCTTTGCTTTTTTGCCACTTAAAAGTTACTCTTTCCATTTAGTAAGGCACTTCAGTTCGACTAAATTAAGCTGCTAAATTTCAATCAAAGAAAACAAAAAAATATATCAAGAAATATTTACACGTGAGTAATTGAAAAAGAAACATCAATCAATTTCAATTACAATTTAGTAACTTTTAATTCGTTTACATATTTGTAATTGAAAGGAAGTTTGTTTTTTCCTTCGCTTACATATACAGCAACAGTCTCAATTTAACAAACTTTTATTTATAGCTCGGTCTGGCCTTACAGTTCGAACGTAAATACAAACATCCTTGAAGTTATCATCATTGTCGATGTTGTCGTTGGTAGTCGGTAGTTATTATCGAAATCGTCGTCGGTCGTCTGTAAAAATCAATAAAATGCCTCACGGTTTGCCATCAATGTATGATGTAAGCATCAATTCATTTTCCCAGGTACACTCAACTAGTCACGTCAATCGCAGTTTTAGTTGTACATAGTTAAGACAGTGAAATAAGCAACAGCAATGGGGTGTGTTGCCAACTAGTCTTAACCCACCTTTTCCCCACTTTCGGCCAGTTTCACATACGCGTCCATGTTGTTTTGCTAATTTCATTTAGTGAATTTTGATCAATGTAATGTATCGCTTCAGGTTATTATTGCTGCGTTTGTTGTTGTTTTTATTTACTTTTGTTTTTGTTGTTGGGTGATGAGGTTAGTTGAGCGCTTTCATATGAATTGCATTATTATAATTTAATTTTGTTGTAGCATTACCGTGTATTTCTAAATATACATATACCTACGTCGATATAAGGAAATATTGTCCTTATATACTTACATACTTAGTTATGTATGCTTATGAGTACATAACTATATACCATACAATAGCAGTTATGTAAATGTGTATTTTTAGATGTATTCATTATTATATTATTAATGCATTCTACGCACTTCTCTACGCAACACTCGCATGTCAGCTTCTTCTTTAGGTCCTGTCGGATTTTACAGTATTCTACATAGAAAATAATTTCTTACCTTGAAATAAATTTGAAGTTATAGCTTACGTTTTTTCGAATCATTTGTAGATGCTGTAGAGTATGCTTCTATCGCACACTATCTTCCTAGTATCAGATAAATCCAAATCACCATATTCCATATCTCCTTGGTAAAATTAAGACGAGAACTCACATCGCTGTTGTGATACTAGCAATAGAATCTATACGTAATGAAACAACATACTTGAGTTGTTCACAAGCTGTCGTATAGTTGTAAAGTCGTACAATTTTCTATGAGAAGTGAGAGGATTTTACGACAAAATAGAGTATACGACACTAAATATGACACCTTGTGAATGGCTCAACTGTCGCTTTTCGGTTAATGACATTTGGGTCTTAGAGTTTCGTAGATTTCAGAGTTGATTGGCGTCTCTCAAACAATTTCATCTAGATGCTGTAGAGCGAAAATTCGAACAAAAATTTTCTCTTAAAATACGATTAAAATGTATGAGATTTTCAACGGCAACAGATTTATTCCCACGCTCCAGTTTCACTCTCCTCTCCCCCCTCATACATTCTAAATTTTGCTAGTGCTCGGTACTATGTCTTGAAAGAAATGAGCGCAAAAAAAATTTGTGTGAAAATTTACCGAAAAATTTTTTCTACGAGGTCGAAATTTAATTTTTTAATGATTTAAAAAATATTTTGGAAGGTTTAGAAAGACACGTTTAGGTCTCTTCGTTTCTTTACAAACATCTTTTAATTCATGAGCAGCCATGGGTTAAATTGCCATAACCAATTTAAAATATCTATCTGCCCAAAATCATACATTGTAGTATAAACATTACTATTTTGAAAAAACACCTACAGTACTTACACTTCCCATGAAAAGAAATGAGATAGCATGCTGTATTAATATTGTAATAGTTTTAAAAGCCCATGTGAGTAACTGTGAAAGTATGCTGTCAAAGTGGAAAGCATTCAAAAGTTGCTCGAATGTTAGATCTTCTGGTTTGCTGTGGAATCTATTCGCTGTCAGAATCTGAATTGAAACCGAAAAAAATTCGTTTCGTTGTCATGCATTCTGATTTTTTCGATTTCATGTTCGAATAAGAATTTTTACTGGTTTTTAGTTTCGCAGAAACTGATTTTATTTGTTTGTTCATCGGGAAACACCAAGCACCTGATCTGATCGCTGACAGATAGTGAAGATTATGTACTTCTTTATTTTTTGGATCGGACATTTCAAGTTTAAATATTTTAATTTGTAAAAGTTTCTTATTCACAATTGGAGAAAAACACAAAAATAAAACCCAAAATTTTATAATTTTTTATTTCATGGTTTCCCGGGTTCGAAGAGGTACGAAGGAGTTCACAAAGTGTGACAAACCTTTTGTGGATTTCCTTTGGGAACAGCTGGCTGAGTCCTTAAATAGCGCAGGTCCGCCGAAGAATTCAGGATTCTAATGGTTGAACTGCGATAGCACGCTTTAAAAATTGTATGCTTTCCAGCGTTGCTTGAATGCTATAAATTAAAAACTTAAAAATGAAACAGTAAATTTCAAATGCAATTGAAAAACTTTTTAAAAATTGATTTTTTTTTTTTTTTTTTAAATGGACATACTCTTTGCCATTCAGTGAACCCAAGTATTTTTCAATTAGTATGAATATTTTTTCGAAAACAGATTTTTATTTTTCTAAGGAGTATGAGTACGCTTTTTAGATAAATATTTCAGTCATTATTATGTTGATTTTGGTTTGAAATACTTTTTGAAAGAACGAACGGACCTAAGCCTCTTAAACCTCTGATTCTAATTATATAAAATAGTAAGTAGTTATATCCATATTTCTGAATTTTGGTCTGATTTTTTATCTGAATTTTGGTCTGATTTTTTATCGGAGTTTTGATCTGAGCTGTAGTCAGCTTTTAATTTGAGAGTTTCGGTATAATTAATGGTTTTTTGGTCTAAATTTTGGCCTGAGATTTTGCCCGAATTTTGTCTGAGTTTCAGTCTGAATTTTAACCTGGGTTTCGATCTGATTTTGACTTAAAATTATGTCCCAGTTTTTGACCCAGTTTTGGCCTGTTTTTGGTTTTAGGTTTGGTCTGATCTTTGCTCCAAAGTTTGGTTTTTATTTTGTTCGAGTTTTAGTCTGAATTTTGATCTGATATTTGGCCTGAGTTTTAGTCTGAATTTTATCCGAACTTTAGAGTTATGCACAAACTTCAAATGTTAATATGTAAAAGTTCTAAAGTATAAAACAGAAGAAATCAATATGTGCTTCATAGTGTTGAAATCATTATTGGCAACAGCGGGAGAGAAATAAAGTAGGCGAAGCAGAAGAAGAAGAATAAGAGCGAACGAATACGGTTGCGGTTTTGATTCAATTCGGTTTTTGGATGCTTTTCAGCTAGTTTGTGCTTGTTTGCTTGCTTGCGGTAAGAATGTGAAGCAACATAACATCTGCATACGTGCATATATGTGTTGTTGCTGCCTGCTACTTGACTGTATGTGCAAACCTAAGCAAAATTCGCTATTTTACTCTTTACATTATCCCAGGTGTATACTTGTATGTGTATTGTGTGTACACCTTGACGCATAACTTTTGAGATGCGTCGCATTATGTGTTGGTAGCGGTGAAGGCAGCCAGCAGTATAGGTTTGGGTTAAATGGAAGATGTTTGGTGGTTGTTTTTAACCTAGTAGCGTAAAGTTGCCACTGTCGATGTTTGCTGTTTCTACTGCTTTTGGAAATTTCTCTATACCTAGAGATATTTGTAGTTTGCTTGTGCTTTGCTTTCTGCTACTGTGCTGCTGCATGCACTTCCGGTATACTTTATTTGCATCCCTAACCTATTTGCCTACACCTTCACCACCATTAATACCAATTCACCGCCAAACAACCAAATAGACACCCAACCATCCATCGTCCACCTTACTATTTTATTATGCCACCTGTTTCTGTTGCTTTATAGAGTGAGACCTTCCTTCATCTCATCCACCCCTTTGTGAGTATGTGTGTGCGTTGTATTTGTGTGTGTGTGTGTATGTGCGAGTTCCGTATAGTTAAATGAAATTCCTGCTGTTTGTTGCTGCTGCCGCCACTGCCACCAATGTTGCTGCTGCTGTTGTGGTTGTTGCTATTGCTGCTGATATTGCTTGTCTTTGTTTCTCGCTGCGCTTTACGTATTTATATTCATACATAGGTTCTGTTTCGTTACGTAAAAATATATATATATATGTATACACAATAATACAATTGGGGGGCCGAGAAGGCTATGGTTTTTCATCTGTTTTTAGGTCTTGTTTTATGGTCAGAATTTTAACCTAATTTTGGTCTAATTTTCGGTTTTAATTTGAGTTTTAGGACTGAGACTTTTCTAAATTTTGTCCCAGTTTTTATCTGAGATTTTTTCTAAATCTTTATCTAAATTTTGTTTTGAATTTCCGTCTTATTTTTTATCTGTTTTTGGCAGGAATATCAGTTTGTTTAGTTTCAGTTTTAGACTACTTCTGGTTATAGTTTTAATCTGAGTTTTGTCTGAATTTTAGGTTACATTTTAGTTTGAATTTTGGTCTAAGTTTTAATTTGAGTTTTAGTCTGAAGATGGTTTAATTTTTGGTCTGACTTTTTATCTTGATTTGGTCTCACATTTGGTTCGAATTTTGTCCGAGTTTTGGTCTGCTTTTGACTTGAGTTCTAATCTAATTTTTGGCTTGAGTTTTGTGCTAAAACTTGTTCCCGATTTTGGTCTAAATTTGGGCTGAATTTTAATCTAAAACTTAGCCCAAGTTTTAGTCTGAATTTGAACCTATGTTTCGATCTGCTTTTGCTTTGAGATTATGACCGAATTTTTACCCAGTTTATGTTTGTTTTTGGTTTGAGTTTTGGTCAGATATTTGCTCGAAAGTTTTGGTCTGTGATTTGGTGTGAATTTTTGTCCGAGTTCCGGTCTGAGTTTTTGATCTGCTTTGGTTCTAAATATTAGTCTGAATTTGGTCTGAGTTTTGATCTCTTTTTGGCCTGAATTGCGGTTTCTTTTTGGTGTGAATATTGGCATGAGTTTTGATCTAAATGTTTATCTGTGAATGATGGTCTAACTTAAGAATCGGAATTCAGTGAAATAAAACGAAAAATTTTATGTTTTCCGTTTATATTATAGCAAAATTCGCCCCTCCAAACACAAATCCTACATCCACCACTGCACATCCGGTATTTGTAGTTGTGTGTTGTTGTTGATTTTCGTATGTGTACGTATATATGCTCGCATTCGCCAACGGGGCATATTCCGGATTTAATGCATTTTCCTCTATTTCTCCGCATATTTTGCACTTTGTTAGTTTTGAGTCGTCGTCCTCATCGTTGTCGCTTTCGAATAGTGTAACTGACTATGTGTGAGTGTGTACTTGTGTATGTTTGTTTGAGAGTAGAACATTTATATGTGGGTTGTATTGTGTATGTGTCTGTATGTATGTATGTGTGCGTGTGCATATTTGTTTAGGTATGAAGTTCCTACATACTTTGCATCAGTCAGCATAGGAATCCATATCCTTGCTACTGTCGCTGCGTTGAAACCTACTGCGTACTTTTCTTCCAATTTTCATCACTGTCTACTTTTCTCCCTACACCCACTTATCTCTCTTCTTCCTCCATCTCTTTCTTCTACACACCCCCCACTCTTTTACTTTTTCCTCTGTTTCTGTTGTATCCTTTAACATTCAACATTCGTTGTTGTATTCGTTTTGGATACATTTTCGTTAATTTTCGGGGATGCTGCTGCTGTTGTTAGCCATTGCCGTGGCACATCAGTATATCTGCAAGGCAGGCAAGCAAGCAAACAAGCAAGCTGAATTCAATTCACGAACAAATGACTTGATGCGACGCTTCGCGATACTAGTAGATGCGACGCTTTGTGCTACTACGCACATTGGGAATAAATTCTATTTCGTATGTACAAAATTTAAATTGACAGCAACAAATTGTGGTTTTGTCATAAATTGTGTTATCCTTTTTCCCCATGAAACTTTGATTCTCATCTCTAAATTCGCTGCTGCGTCAGAGTGTCAAATTGCACATAGTACATGTCACAATATGCCACAATTAACTCAGATTAGTTTAGACTAGGGAGAAAAGGTCATTGTGGTATCAGGGAGCCTATTCTAACAACCCAAGGCCGGATTTGGGAGACCTACTAGCGTTGACGGTACGGAATGTCCTTCCAGTATTCGGCTTAGATGTAAAAGCAACGGTCAGCTGTCATCTGTCACGTACTTTGAGTCAATAGCACTTTGGGCATCAATAGTACTTTGGGCATTCAGTAAAGGGCAATATATGTCGAATATATAGCGAAGAGGAAGAAATAGAGGAGCATTTTTCAATACCACTGTAAAGGTCGTTTGCTGATTAGGCAAGCGGAGCCAAAACTTTTTTCCGCATCACATTCAAATTATAAGGCCATGTTCTCAAATCCACTTTTGATTGAAAATTCCTCTAAGTAAATTCTTGTTTTCATAAAATTGTATTCGTCGCGTTTCCCATTTCTTTGGACTTGCTAAATTTTCTTATCATCATTGGTGGAATAATTCACGAGCAAGTGGCTATAAAAAATTTCAATCATCCTATAAGAATTGTGGCCTTGTTTTTTCCTCTTTGTTCTTTACAATTTTTTTTTTGTAATTCGTAAGTTTTTTGACAAAAAAAAAATTCAAAAAAAAATATGGCATTGCTGCTTATATATATTCCACATAAATGCAATCCACTTTTGGTAGTATCACACTTAGTCAGAGGCAAAACCAAAATTTTCTTGGTAAATTTAGAAATTTCGCTAAAATAAAATACAAATATTTATTTTTAATAATGTAGGTATAGTTAAAAAAAAACAAAGAACATTAAAAATGCATTATAATAATAGTATAAAAACAAGCAACTTAGCCGGCCTCCGACTGCCAACTTCTTCTGGTAGAATAAGTACAATGAGAGCGTCAACCTCTACCGTCAGCTGTTTAAAAACTTGAACAGTTCAAAAATAAAAAACTTGTAAAAACATTCTATAATAAAGTTACGAATTTCCAAGCAAGTCAAACTTTTTGGGGGTTATATGGACGTACCGCCACTGCTTTAGACCCTTAGTTTTTACTAGCGATCTCAAGGAATATTATGCCCACTTTCTATAATAATCTAATTTATGCGGACGGTCAAACGTTGTCAATCTTGGAACAGTAATGATCTGATTTGTAATTGCTTCTTAATCTTTTAAGTAGTTTCACATAAAAATGTTAATTTTGATTAAACAACACGGAAGGTTCTGTGGTGGAGGTAAAATAAAGTCTAGCCTAAGTGACACCATCATATCCAGGGCTTGGATTTGGATAACTTAAAAAAAACTTCAAAAATTACCAATAAAATAACCCAAATAACTATTAAAAATTACTTAAAAAATTGTTAAAATTCAGAAAAACTTTAAAAAATGTCTGAATTCATATCATTTTTATTCCAGTACATTGTAAATTATCCGTATACATCCGTAAATTATCGAATGTAAATGATTGCCGATTCTCAGCCCGAACATTTTTGTATAACGAGAAACTCCATTCAACATCGACGCTGAAAAATTTAAATAAAGTTATAGTATATCGCTGAAGTTTTCTTGATGTTTGAAGTTAACGCTCTTATTATATTTGTTCTCTCAGAAGAAATTGGCGGTCAGAAGTCGGCTGCTTTGCTTGTGTTTAAAGCTTAAATCTCAATTTTGCAAGTAAAGTTAACGCGACATTTTTTAGTACTGGAAAGCTCGAATTTTATGTAATATTTACATTTTCACAGTAGCCATTCGCTTTCAAAAAACAAAAAAAAAGTAAATAAAAAAAAAATTTAATATAATTGAATAAAACTGCCCAATAAATGTCCCGAAAATAGAAAAAAAAATACCTAAAAAAGAAAAACTCCAAAAAATGACTACAAAATTACCTAAAAACATTTCCGATTCTGAATTTCAATCTCAAAAAAAAAAAAAACAAAAATGACAAGTCCGACCCTTGACAATCACAGTGACCCCTTAGATCTTCTGCTATTTCTCCAAAATTTATCAGTTCTATTGTCTAAGCCTCGTCAAGCGATTGGGTGAGAGAGCTGAAATAAAAATACATTCAGCTTGAGTTTTGGCGATAAGCAGTCAGGCCTTAGCGTATCAATCTGGAAAACAATGCGTAAGTCATAAAGGTTGCCAACGAAATGCTTACTTAGGCCTGTCATTGCATTACTGGTCTTGTGGACTTCACAGCTTCTGATAATAATTCTAAAAAAACTTGAACAATCTTTTTCTTTTTTTAATGGTACATTAACACATTAAAGTCCCTTTTAAAAAAAGAGGTCGAAAGATAGGTAAGAAAACATACCCTAGCCGGGAAACGAACCAATGACCTCGGAGACAAGAGTCTGGCATGCTGCTACTAGGCCAGCGAGGCTGGCAACGAAACTTGGTCCAGATTATCTTTAGCCAGATATAGTAGGTCATGTTGCGTATTGAGCAAAATCAGTCAAGTGGTCGTGGCACTTCTCGCTTAAGTGAAAGTGATATGAAAGGAAATACTGAACGAAAATAAAATAAATTCGATACACTTCGTTAAAACCACCTCTACTGTAAGGAGTGAGATCGAAAAAATCTTAACACACGTTTTACCTAATAATTTTTTTTGGGTGTAAAATTTAAAAATTTCTTTGATCTAGTTATCTTTGAAAAATGTGTCAGTTGTTATTGTTAATGACAAATATGTTGATTTATTGTGAGTTTGATCAAAATGAGTGAAGAAAAGGAAGTACGTCTTAAAATTATTAAAAATTTTCAAAAAAAGCCAAATTGGTCCTACAAAAAATTGGCCAAAGAATTGAAGGTCTGCCGTCAAACTGTTTCCAATGTTATTAAACAGTTTCAGGAGAATTTGACCATCGATAGGAAACCTAGTTCGGGAAGAAAACAAGGACCACATGATATTGGGAAAGCCAAGAAAATAGAAAGCATGTTGAGAAGATCTCCAAACACATCTGGTAGAAAAGCTGCCCCGTTAGCCCAGTGCTCTGACTATTTGGTGCGAAAAGTTAAAGCCAATACAGGTTTGAAAACATACAAAGTCCAAAAAGTTCCAGACAGGAATGCTGCATAAAATTTAGACGCCAAAAGTAGGGCTCGAAAATTAAAATCGAATTTTATACAAATATATTCATGTTGTATAATGGACGACGAAACGTATGTACTGGCAAATTTTAAGCAGCTTCCGGGTCAAAATTTTTATGTTGCTGATGCTCGAGGAAATGTCGAAGAACAATTTAGAATCCAAAAGCAGCAAAATTTCCTAAAAAATTCCTGGTAAGGCAAGCTATATGCAGTTGCGGCAAAACAAGCAAGTCATTTGTTACAGTGGGCTCTACAAATACCGAAATATACATCAAAGAATGTTTGAAAAAAAGACTTCTTCCTTTCATAAAAGAGCACAATGTGTCCACATATTTTTGTCCCGATTTGGCATCATATCACTATGGCAAGAAAGCTCTGGAGTGGTATCAAAATAATAACATAGTTTTTGTACCAAGAGAGGCCAATCCTCCAAATTGTCCGGAGCTAAGAGCAGTGGAAAAGCTATCAAAATTTAATAATAACCAACGACATTAAACTACTGTTTCAAGCAATTTTGCTTTTAGGCGTGGGAGGTGTACAAACTTAGAATTAAAAAGGTACATGCATTTTGACAAGTAAGAGGAACTTTGACAATTGGGAAAACATTTGTTTTGATACTTTTTGTAACAGCGTTGTATTTTCATGGTTCAATTCTTAAAAGAGAACTTATAAGAAAATAATTTGCATAGTATTACATGCACATAAGAAGAATTAGTTGCCGCTTTTTATATTATTTTTTAACTCTTAACATGTTGAAGGTATTTGCTAATAAAGAAAACAAATTTAAATAACATTATTTATACTTTTTTTAGTATAAATAAAATTTATATTTTAGTACTAAGTAATAAAAGTAGTATTAATAATCTACTACTAACTCTCTCTTTTGTACCCATTTCAAAAAATGCGTCTCTAAAATGTTCCGCTTACTTGTCAAAAATTCAAAATGGTTACTTTCTGAAAAAATGCATCTACCTCTAAATACTTCTACCATGGTTTTCCCTCTAGTTATGTTTTAATAATATTGGCACAAATTCGAAACTCGTACATTATTTTAGCTTTCTCAACTTTTCACCAAAAAATGGTAATAACTGAGCCACTGTGCATTAACGTCGACAGCGTTGTCGACACAACAATGGCATCGACGACAAATGAACGCGATTTGGTTTTACTTGTACTGCGCTGTTGTTGTTGTTGGATTTTTTTTCATTTCGCATTTCATTTCAATTTTTTTTGCTGTTTTCCTCTAAATTTTTTTTCTTTGGTAGCGTCTTTTTAGTCCGACTTACATATTCACTTTTTGAGTTAACCATTCGGAGTGTATCCTTCTTTGTTGGTTGACTGGTTGATTTTGGTGGCTGGGTCGAGTGACTGTTGGCTACTACGAGTAGTGAGACTTTGACAGGTGACAGCACAAGCAATTGTTGTTGTTGTGGTGTCTCAAACAAAAAAAACGGCTCGCGCCTACACTGACACATACATTAAGAATTAATAAATATATTTTTATACAAATATATACATACACATAAAAACTCATAGGGAGAGTGAAAAAAGGTCCTTGATTTTGCTTGCAAGCATACTATTTTTTTTATATCTTTTTCCTCCTCCTTTCTACTCCAGCTCCTCTGTTTTGTTTTTTTTTTTTTTTTTTTTTTTTTTACTTGCACTTGGTGTTTTGAGCAGAGCTCATACATTGTCCGGACAGTAGTAGGTAGTAGAAAATAGTACACAGAAAGTGGCAGTAGTACAGAAGCAGAATCCAAAAGGTACTTGCACGCACACAAACACACACACACATAAATTCACCTGCAAACTTTCATACATACTCGCTCACGGTTTGTTTGTTTATTTGCTCGAGAGTGTTGTATGTATGTATATGTGTGCGTGTGTTTGTGCTCCCGTTTTTTTTTTTATCTGCCGTATCGCTGCTTCTCTGTCGCGCGTGTGTTTGTGTGTGTGTTTATCTTTTATCCTGTTGACGGTGTATGTGACGTTGTGTGTTCGTTGCTCGTTTCTTTGGTCGAACGATTGTCGTTGTTGCGTTTTTTTTCTCACTTTTTTTTTTATTATTATTATTTTGCACTCATTGGCGGTTGTTGTTGTTGTTGCTGTTAAGTGCGGCTGCTGCTGCTGCTGCCTGCCTGCTTCTCTGTGTTGATGCTGTTGCTGCTGTTTTGTGCTTGTTGTTGTTTTGCAAATGCGTTCTCCATCGAAGGACATTCATTCATTCGTTTCTCGTTCATGTTTCTCAGTATACTCAAAACATTTGAGTTGGGGAGTTGAAAATTGCGGCGCGTTCTCACATTTCGTTTCAATTTCGGTTTCACGTTACTGTTAGTGGTGAGAAGTGGAAAGACGAAGAGAAGCAGTTGAATAACAACAAAAACTAAAACTGTAAAGTGAAGAAAACGGGCAAAAATAACAACAACAACAAAAGTAAAAAAAGTAAAGGATTTGTAATGCACATATACACGCACACACACACACATATACATATATCAAAAAGCAATTTTTTTGAACGAATATATTTCTGCTGTTAAACTCAATGTGCTTGAGCATGTGTGTGTGTGTGTGTGTTGGCGTGTCCTCCTTCAACTTTAATATTTGTTTGTTTGTGCGCCTTCGTCGTTGAAAGTTTCGCGTTTTTACTTGCTTTTTTTTTTTCTTATTCCTTTTCTTCGTCTTCTTATTTTTGTTATTCTTTTTATTCTTTCGTTCTTCTCGTTTGTCAGTAACTGATTATTTTTCTGCATACTCTATATTAAAGCAATACGAAAGAAGGACCCAAAAAAAAAATTAAAAGGCGCAACAACAACAACAATAACTTCAGCAAAGGACAAATAAGTGCACAAGCAACAAAAATATACAAAAACAAAAAATACAAAAAAAAAATACAAAAAAAAAAAAAAAAATCGTGTTGATATTTGGGTGTGGCAGTTATTTCGTGTTTTTATCATTCTTAGTTTTGTTTCATGTTTTAAATTGTGTTTTTTTTTCTTTCTTTTTGTTCTGTTGTTGTTTCTCCTCCACACACATATTTCCTTCATTGCGTGTGCATTGGTACATGTGTGTGTTGCCGCTTAATATGTATACGTTTAATGTCCTTTGCTCAATCTAACCCACCATCATATATAATAAATTGTTCGTTTATACATATACTAAAAGTTTCTATAAGGATATGTTTAGTAATTTGCATTGGTTTTTTTTTCTGGTGATATAGTGAAAACATGGATTCAAATTCGTATCCCATAGTAATTATTTAATATTAATATTCCAATTATAATATTCATAACATAAAACGGCTGAAATTATGCTGCTTAGGTGTAAGTAAATCAAAGTTTTATTTAATTGTAATTAATTACTTTATTAATGATGATGATGCTTTAAAGTTTCATGGAAGTTTAAGAAATGCTACACTAATATTTGTTTATAATTTGTTATAGAAATTAATCAAATTTGTGTGAGGGACAAAACTGATGTGAAATAATTTTTGTTATATATTTTTTTATTTACTCTAATTTAACTCATCTCCTAGTTTCATTTGCAAAGCTTTTCTTATATGAACCATAACTACATTATTCGATTTTGGAAATTTTATGAATTATTTATATTTTTAATTTACCTTTCAATGACTCGAATACTTTTGCACAGAGAGAGAGACAAAAAATAATATCGAACGAAACCGATCGACTCTCTAAAAAATTATCTCAGAAATGAATAACCTTGAGTAATAATGTACTCATCACATGATGTGATAACATACATTGTTGTTTACTTTATTAAAAAGTTTTCGTTTTTATGTTGCAAAAATATTGCGCAGAAAGAGAGAAAAAATAATATCGAAAGAGTCCGGTTGACTCTCTAGAAATTTTTCTTAGAAATAAATGAACTTGAGTAATTGAATGAACTTATTCTCTCATTAGATTGTAATACTATTTCAAATATAATCATAATAAAAAAGCCCGAATAGATAAAATACTTAAATAAAATACTAAAATAAGTTCCTTCTGCACTCATCACATGATGTGGTAACATACTTTACGCATTGTTGATTACTTCATTACAAAAGTTTTCGTTTTTATGTTCCAAAAAGTGCAACTATGGGCTTTTTAAAATTTTTATTTTCTCTTTTCTTCGCTTTTTGCATGTCTACATCGCTTAATGTTGATATTATTATTTTCAATTGGGAAAGTCAAAACTTACTAACTTACTTAGTTGGCTCTACAATCGATGATCGGTCTTGGCCGCCTCTATAAAGCCTAGCCAATCGCTTCTGCAATGCGCACGCCGTCGCCAGTTAGTAAGGCCAAGTGCAGTCAGGTCCCCCTGTACCTGGTCTTTCCAATGGAGATTAGGTCGTAGTCTTCGCCGCGTTCCACTTCCGTGACTCTTTTCTAGCCTGTCAGCGTAATTTTGCAAAGACGAATGACCTTTGCAGGGATACCAAAACCAGACATTGCGGCGTACAGGTGATCTCTAATCGAGGCGTCGAGGGCGGCTTTATAATCAACGAATAAATGGTGTATGTCGATTTGTTTTTCTCGGGTCTTTTCCAGGACTTGGAGTAGTGCGAATATCCACAATTGTTGACGATGGGCTTTAGTCTTTCACACAATACGTTCGATAGAACCTTATATGCGATGTTAAGAAAGCTTATACCACGGTAGTTGGCGTGGATCGTGGAATCACCTTTCTTGTGGATTGGGTAGAGTACGTTGAGGTTAGGAAAGTTTAAACTATAAACTAAAATAAACTATGTAATAAGACAATACAATAAATAAAAACAATTTTTGATATGTTCCACTATTCCATTGATATGTAAATATATGCCACAACCGTTTTTGATATAGAAATTATCTGTCGCATACTTTTAGGCTTAAAGCAAAATATATAATAAAACACACATATTATGAAATAGAGATGAGGTTAGCAGTGACTTTTTGATTTTTGGTGACAGCGACTTTGAAGTAACTATTTTTAATAGCGACTAAGATCGATGATTATGTAGGAAAAGGTAGCCGAATCAAATATGGCTTACAAATTTTTTTTAATATTATTATTATATTCTAATGCAAAAATTAATAAAAACGAAAGAAAAGGATGAACTTATAATAAAATATGAAAGAATAATAAGTATAACAAATTGTTGAAAATGATAGATTCATAAGAAAAAGATTGAAATATTGAAAGTGACAGCAGCTCTCAGTCACCACTAACATACAGTGATCGCTGGTAGCTGCTACAGTGACTTAGCGGTCGCTGGTATAAAGTAACCGGAATCGATATATCGCTCATCTCTACTATGAAAGTTCACATGACACCGATGTGGCATTTGATTTTAATTCCTATCAATTCACTCTACTATAAATTTTTTTCAGTTCTGAGTAAAGATGTTTTCACATCAAAAATTTATTCTAGTAATGCTAAAACTTTAGAAGATGCTGAATAGGAAGTTTTTATTTTTTCATTTGATAATTTTTTAAGTAATCTTTTGGATTTCGTAGGTAAGATAGTGAAGAAAAGATTACCTACTCTCACCTCTCTTACCAACTATAGTGTGGAGCAAACGAGTACTCTTCCTCTTCCACCGTTTTCTCGCCTTCAAACTGCAAACTGCTTTCAGGAATTCACAAATATAAAAGCGGGCAAAGACTGTAATAAAATGTGTTTGAAGGTAGTATATCGTTTTTAAGCCTTAACAACATTCGTCTTCTTCTTTCTACAAGAAATTTCTGCAAACGTATTGCCCTTATAATGAAAGAATCTTAAATTATAAGCACTGGTGAAATCGGAGTCGGTTGTTTTTTGAGGTTCAAAGTGATCCATACATACGTTTGTATATCAACTTCTGAGAAAACAAAAAAAAACCTTGTTTTATTAAAAGAACAGAAATAATTCAATGATTTATTTTTTACTTTAAAGTTCTTGCACAAAAAGTTAGAAATAACATTGCATAATTCAAAAATTACTTCAACTCAATTTTTTACTCGCTCATTATTACTCAAAGCCATTCAATTGTAGGCATTCGGTTTAAGTTGAATATAAACAGATTTCTCACAGATTCTAACCCATAATTTATGTGATTCTGTAATGAATGAAAAAGTCTTCAAACATATAGTTTATGAATTAAAAAAAAAAAAATTAATCATTTATTTTCCTCATACGAAAGCCACTCAGAAATTCATATATTAAATTGTGTGAACTTCACTTCCATGCAAAAATTAAGACATACCAAAAACATTTCCTTGTATTCCTTGTATGCTGGAAAAATATTTATACTACTTACATTCAGTCAGTTATCGATTACTTTTTCTCATTCTCTTCTAACCCCAAACACTCATCTCGAAACAAAAAAAGAAAAGAAAAAAACAAAATATAGCTTCCTTCATATTAAATCCATAAGAATTTCCTTTTCATATGCTAAAACAAACTTCAAAAACTTCCAAGCATATTCTCGATTATTCTATTTACTCTTCTTCCTCGACTATACACTTCTTTCACTCCTTACTCTACTCCTTCTTCTTCTTCTTCAACATAATCATCATCATCGTCGTCTGCTTTAATTTCACTCTTCCAACTACAACAACAGCAGCAGCAAATAAATCCTTTCTACTTACTTTTCTACAACAATATTTCATTTTTATACTCTTTAAAATATTTTCTCGCACATTTTTACTTACACCCTCACATTATCGTCACCGCTGCCGCCATCGCCATCGCCGCCGCTACATCACACACATTAAACACGAGTTAAATAAGTTGAAATTTTTGTTTGGCATTTGCTTTCCGGTAGTGTTCCGGTTACATACAAATACTCGTAGTGTAATACAGGAAAAGTACAAAAACAAAAAAAATAAAAAATAAACTCAACCAACAACAACGAACTTTGAGAAAGAACGAACGAATTTGTATTAGCGAAAAACAAAAAATAATACTCATTTAATGTGTGGTGTGGTAGTACGCGTACACTGCCGGAGAGAAAAAAGCTTGTAGGGACGAAACTCGGTGGCGGTGTGTGGTGAAAGGTAAAATCAACCGTTATGCGCTATATACATATTTATGTATGTAGTAGAAAATACCTTTAAATTTGCACTCCACTCACATTAGAACTTTAGTCTAACAATTGTGGATTTAAAGTGAACTGTGAAAAAGATATGATGCCGAGAGTAAAATGCGCGAAAGAGAGAGAGACAGAGGGTGTGCGATGTGGAGAGCTACGATTCGTATTTGTAATTTGTTGTTTTTTTTATTATTTTTTGGTGAAAATAGGAAACATGCCAGCACTCGGTGTTTAGATTTTGTTTTTGTGTGTAGCTTTTGATCTACTAGTTACAGTGGTGGCCATAGCATAGACAATTCAAAGTTGATTTTCCGAAAAATATTCGAAACTTAACACACATGAAGCATGAAATAGGAAGTATAATGGTGTAGGAGTGTTTCTCTACTTCGGAAGTGAGTGCCTTAAGTTATAACAAATTGACAAAAAAAAAAAAACGTGGAAAGCTGCGAAAATGGTTCGAAGAAACTCTGGTCAACAATTATGTCCCTCTGTCATCCTGGTAGACGGAGAGACCTCACCGCGATCTCTTTCGAATCGCCTGCTGTGGAAGACGCAAAGACATATTCACGTTTGTTCTGTCGACAATTTATCGAACACCTTGCAACAACCGAAAAGACCAATATAGCGATGATCAGGAAGATACATGCCCAGAAAACAGATAGCAAGTGCTACGAACACATCTTTACACGTCTGAGGTGACCAACGCCATTAAAAACGCCAAAGCGTCCAAAGCGCTTGATCCGGGAGGGATATCCATGATGATGCTAAAAAACCTGGGAATATCTGGGTTGGAGTTTCTAACAAAGATTCTCAACCTTTTAATCGAAACATCCATCGTCCCAGACATCTGGAAAGTCGGTCGCATCATCCCATTTCCCAAAGCGAGGTAACCTTCAGACCAAGATAAGGCTTACAAGCCCATCTCGCTTCTGTCACCAGATGCGAAGACGCTCGAAGACCTCTTGCTACCTACACTAGTCGACAGCCTCCCATTTGCAGCCCACCACCAACACAGCAGCACGACGATGCTAACCATGATCCAGGCGCAAATCACTCGGGGTAAACCATGCGACAGGACCTGGCTAAAGCGTTCGACACAGTGAGTCACTCAAACTTGTTGCAGGATCTCTAATTTGGCACTGCCAAACATCACAAAGAAATGGCTGCTCGCGAATTATATGAACGATACACACGCATATGTTGAATTACGGAACGCATAACCAAAACAAAGGCGCGTGAAACAAGACCGTAGGGCGGCGTCCTGTCTTCTTTGTTATTCAACTTCTACATACCCAAGACACCGATACCCCCAGTCAACCTTACACTGGCTTCTTATGTAGATGACTGCACTATCCTCGCCACGAGCTCCATCATCACCGATTTTACCAACAGCATGAACAACTACCTGAACGAGTTAGCAGAATTCTTCCAATTTCGTAACCTGCAGCTTTCTGCTGAAAAGTACACGGCTACCCTGTTCATCCTATAGACTAAGGAGGTTAGGCGAATGCTGAACCTACAAGTCGATGGCCAAACAATTCCGACAATAAGATACTCCAAAATCTTGGGAGTCACATTCGACTGCCTCTACACCTTCGCCACTCACGCAACAATTACGCTCAACAACATCATCAGACGCAATAACGTGCTAAAGTCACTAGCTGGCAGTTTATGAGGTAAGGACAAATAAGCAAGCACATTGGTAGATCGGTGCTCAAATAAGCAGCCCAGGTATGGACACCTGCCATCAGCAATTCTCATTGACGCAGACTACAAGAGTCACCGAATGCAGTCCTGTGCACTATCACTGTGTGTCGTCTTACCAGAAAACCAGGATGCTGAAGGTCAAAAGCCATAATGAGCTGTTAGCGAAGCAATTTTGGCTGCCCTCCCACAACGACGGATTCCCTAACTATAGACTCACCATACTTCCATCCTCAGCCCGAAAAATCTGGGACGACTTGACCATTTATGATGACAACATTACCAGACTAACTCTAATCGCCTTAATCAATAACTTACATTTATGGCACATTTTCAAAGTAGCAATTGAAAATAGTGATTTTCCTATCAAATATTATCAAGTGAATAAGTATGAAATACCTGTTCACACATAGATGGTTCCATATGTAATAACAAATGATCAATTTGAAAAACCATGCATTGATTGGGAAACGACCAGAATGGGAAAGAAGACTTGTTAAAGTTATTTTGCTTCATGATAATGCACCAGTCAAACCAGTTCAAGAAATGATAAAATCACTTGACTGGTAGTTGTTGGCTGGCCCACCTTAGTAACCAGACTTGGGTACTTCTGCTTGCCATTTGTTTTCATCGATGGGGCACGCACTTTAAGAGCAAACTTGTGAAGAACTAAAAAATTAGGTCTCTGAATGGTTTTCATAAAAAAAACTAGCAATTTTTTTTTTACGTGGTATCCACAAATTACCAGAAAGGTGGTCAAAATGTGTAGAAAGCAATGGAAAATACTTTGAATAAATAAACGTTATATTTTCAATTAAAAAATGGGTCTTTCATATTTATACAACTGGTAATTAAAAAAAATAGGTTTAAAGTTTTATTTGTGTTGATTTTGGCAAGGGTATATCGCCACCGTAGTAAAAAATTATAGTTTTGAGATAATTGCATTTCAAAAATATGGTATGTTTTCCTAAGCATTAAGCGTTAAACATTTTTATTTTTGCTCAAAAAAAAAGTATCACATTCAAAAAATTTTTACAAACGAAAAAAAGTCGTAGATGAAATCGTTTCATTGATATTTGCCATTTTTTTTTTTTTTTTGAAGAATTTTCGATTAAGAAAATTTCACTTGCATATGATGTGGCAACCACTGTATGTAGGTAAATGTAGAATGGTTTATACGCGGTTATGCGAGGTGAAAAAGGATGCTTCATAAATGTGTGTGTGTGTGTGTGTGTATGTGAGTATGAGAGTATGGCAAGTAAACGACACGACGACTGCATGCGAATCGACGAAGGATGAGAGTTTTGAGTTCAAGCAATAACAACAACTACAACAACCAAAACAAGAGAAAATGAGTCGTCGACAGACGAAGCACAGACTAAACGACCCGACGACGGCGACAACAACAACGATAACATTGACGATGTTGTGTCATTTCGCATATATTTACTGTAGAATGTTTTTTGCTTGTTTTTTTTTTTTTGTTTTTTTTTTTTCATTATTATTGGTAGCAACGACGAGCAACATGCGCTTGAATAATGTTGGTTGTTGCTCTAGTGGGGGGCGTTATGAGGCGTTTATATATTTGGTTTGGTGAACTAATGGGTGGCGATGTGATAATTGTGGTGTTTGGGTGGGGGTGGTGCGGTTGGGTTTTGGTAATGGTGAGTAGAGAATGGTAACGAGTTGCTGTTGCAACCAATGTTGGGCATCGATTTCAACATAGCTGCCGCCTGCTTACTTATTTGTATAATTTTTTGTGCTTTTCTTTTTGTGTGTATGTATATTTGCTACATATTTCACATTTTATTTAATATTTTGCCAACATATTCAACAAACACACACACACACTCATATCACATCATATTCTATGTGTTTGTAGGTACGTGTGTATGTGGTGAATAAGGTGTAAATCTGGGTGGTTAAAGATGGTTTAATTTTTCTCTAGTGTCATTTTTCTTTTCACATTTTTTGTTTGTTTCTGTTTATTTGGTTGTTGCTGTTGTTTCTGCCTTTTTGTTGCTAGTTTTTTGTTGCTCCCTGATGATAGTATCATATGCGCGACTTCAAGTGGTGGATTATTTGTGTGAGCTTTAATGGAGAGCTGTTGTTGTTGTTGCTGTTTGAATAAGTGGGCGGCTGTGAAAGGGAGAGAGCGAGTACGGAAAAGGGAAATGATGTGGTTTGTTAAGAGCGCTTGGGTGAGGAGAGGAGAGAGGGAAGGAAGTAGTGATATGAGGGAGTAGCAGCAGCTCTAAGGAGTAAACAGTTATGGAATGGCGATGCCATGTGAATTTTTTTTTTTTTTTTTGTAGACACCATCAATTTTCATGTGACTCGACTCGACTCGACATGATTCGGCCCGGCTCGAAAGTTTGTTTGGGTTTAATTTTGTTTCAATTTCGACGGGTTTGTCTTGTTTATTTTTTCGTGCTTGCTTTCTTCGAACAACGGATAAAAGAGGGTGGGGTGAAAAGTTTCAACAGTCGGTTTGTCTATTCGCCTGTCTGTTGATATGTACATATGTATATCTGCCTGCTTGGCTGTCACGCATTTTCTACTTTTTTTGCTTCCTTCTTTTTTTTGTCTACGTAGTCGTTGTTGTTAGCTGATTTTTTCTGCTTTTCTTACTTGGTTTTTTTTTTGGTTTCTGTTGAGCATTGAAATTGAATTGGTGGCTGACTGGTTGACTGGGGTTGGTTGTGCTAGGACACAATATTTGACATTAGCTCTCTCTGACAGTCACTTAGCCTGGCACTGGATGGTTGGCTGGTTGCTTGGCAGACTGCCGTGCTCTATATCTTCAAGTTTTTTACTACATTGTTGTTGTACTCGTGTGCATGAGAAAAAAGTTTGTGCGGCGCGCACTTTAAGATGAAATGATGATGGTGTGATGAAAGTAACCAAATACAGTTTTTAGAAGACTTTTCTTCCAGTGAGTTTTTGAGTGTGGTGAAATTGAAGTACACGCGTTGGCGTGGTGAATATTTAAAGTTTTTAATGCTTTAAGAAAATTGCACTAAAAATTTAAATGTATATAGAAAAATAATTTTAAATAATTTTACTAATGAAATTTTATTCTCCCTTTTTCTATTTACAGGTAAGGATAATATTTCACTTATGAATTCTTCTTCTTATTTGTGGATACAGCCAAGAAATGTATCTGTATTGTGTGAGTATTTGAAACTTAAATTTAAGCAAATTATTTTTAATTAAAATTTTAATTACTGAATTAAGAAAAAAGGGTTAAGTTTTTTATAGTGTACTCTTCCATTATACTCCAACAACCAACATTTTTCTATGCATTTAAATTGAGTCATCAATTTTCTACTTTGAATTTACAACATTTGTTTCGTTTTTCAAATATTTCTGTGTGTGGTGAAAAATATTAAATATACTTTGTGTAGATTTTTTCGCTCTATTTATATTTGTTTTGTTTTTACATACGTACATTTTTCTTTTTAGTGGTGCCTGCCTTTCCATTCATTTCGTCTTTACTTTATGCCATTTGTCACCACACACACGCCTTCGTTAAAGTTATCGATCCTTGTTGTGCTGGCTGCCGTTTTTATTTTTTCACATTTCCTTTTATTTCTTTTATCTTGCGCTTTTGCCATTTTTGAAGCCTTTTTCGTCGTCTTCCCATACTCAATTCATACTTTACTTCGCCCACCTTCATATACTTATACTTCTTCTTACCATATCCCTATCCATTTTCCACTTCATACTCTACCCATGATTATTTTGTATTTCGTTACGAATACGAAAAGTCGAATTTCAACACCATATAGTCAGTTCAGTTCGCTAATATATTCCTGAGTACATATGTAAGCATTTGGTGGCTGGTGGCTTGTGACTCGATTGTCACACTTATTTGCCATTTTGTCGCATTTGCGTTTTTTCTACTGTCCTGTCTGCTTTTCCCTTTTTTCATGCCTGATTTATAATGTATTTTGTGTATTCATAATCATTTGACTTTCAACCACCAACCATTAACGTTTATTACTTAACATCGAAATTAAAGATTGGAATATTCTACGTTCCTTTTTTGTACTAAATGTACATATCACTATGTAATATCTTCTTAGTCTCATATGTATTCATATGAATTTTCATTCATATTTCATTGAATTTTTAGAAATCTCTTCTTTTTTCTTTAGAAATTCTGCAAAATATTGAATTTTATTTTGAAGTAAATAACTTTCGCTGCCCGTTACACCCAATAGTTCAAAATATAATAAAATTTCCACTATAAAACTTTTTGCGACGCCATTAAGTTATAATATTCCCAGTTGCAAATATCGCCACCCACCATCAGAATTTATTATTCACAATTAAATTTAATAGTGAGAAATTTGGCTTGAAAAGTGTAAGTGTAAGTGATTATTGATAGTTTATTTTTACTGAAGGGGAAGTGGGGAGAAAAGATTGGTGTTTGCAGGGATCAAATATTGATTGTAATATTCTGAAGAAAAAGAAGTTATGATGCACAGCTAAAAGTTGTCGTGTTTCCTCCTAACCAATAAAAATCTCAATGGTAGGAAAAAATTAAAAGCCGTGGATCCGCACGAGCCATAACCAAAGATTCCTGATTTTCAACATTTCAATTTATAAATAAATAAATAAATTTTATCTTAGATAAAGGTTGTAAACCTAATTTCGGGGCCAAAAATATTCCTTTCCTGTTTTCAAGATGTCACATCAAATTATACACATAAATCACAAGAACAGACTCAAAAAGAAGAAACTCCATATTCTTTAAGGTACCTAATCTTTTTGCACGAGGCACCTATTTTGATCTTTCTCCCCTTAAATTGATGTCCTTGATAAAAAAAAAATGAAAACTGCACATTGCAGCATTTCACTGACCCAATTTTTCCATTATAAAAAATCGATTTTCTATTTTTGCAAATTAATATCTCAAAATTATGCTATCAGATTCTGATTCAGCGTCAAAAATTCTATTGGAAATCGTTATTTTGTTTCTTTGTTTCTCAAATAATTGAATCACAGCGTATTGAAATCTCATCGATAGTAATAGGAAATTTTTTCATTCTCCCGATCTTCAGATGAAGTATTTGTCGGTTAGAATGTATTTAATAAATAGAATTTTGATACATCTGAGAGTAAATTGTTCTTTTAGGTAGCCCATATTTGAGAGGCTGATAACTTCTATATTCAGAAAAAAGTGGATTAATTTTATTTAAGAGCAAAAGCGGAACGAAATTTGTTCAGAGCAAAAGTGAAACAAAATATGTTCAGAGTAAAAACGGAATAAATCACTATGCTGTTTTTGATCTGAAAGAATTGTTATACCATTTTTGCTCTTACTTTTAAGTCGTTTTATTTTTACTTGTGCCGTTCCTGCACTGAGATACCACCTTGATCAAAAAGTACCCGGAATTTATTCAGAAAATTAAAACTACAAGTTTATTCATCTAAATCAATATTGTCCCCTTCAAAGTAATCCCCATCGACTGCAACACACTTATGCCAGCGCTTGATCCAATCCTCGAAACATTTTTCATATTCGGTTTTCGGTATGTCCATCAGTGCTTCCTGCGATTTTTCCATACCTTTCTCTCGGCTGCTGAAACGCGTTCCCTGTAATGATTTTTTTACTCCATTGAACAGAAAGAAGTCACAGGGAGCCAAATCAGGTGAATTCGGTGGCTGTTGGATGGTATTTGTTGCATTTTTCGTCAAAAAATTACGAATAATGATGGCACTGTGCGACGGTGCGTTATCATGGTGCAAAATCCACGAGTTTTCCGTCCACAATTCTGGTCTCTTTCGGCGAATTGCTTCACGCAAACGCCTCATAACGCCCAAATAATACTCTCTGATGGTTAATTTGCGGTTATTGACCAAAATTTCTTTTACTTTATCAACGTTTTCGTCGGTTTTCAATGCCGATGGTCTGCCACTGCGTTCATCATCTTCGATTGACTCACGACCACTTTTGAACCGCTCGTGCCACTGATAAACTACCGTTTTCTTTAGAGAATCGTTGCCGAAACACTTTTCCAATATTTCCAACATTCGCGCACCATTAAATCCGTTTTTTACTCAAAATTTAGTACAATACAATTTAATAAAATTGTAAAAAAATCGCCAACACACACAGAGATAGATATTGTAACTTTTGCAAATGTCAAGCTATGACGCTAAGATGTAGAGGGAATATCAACAACAGATGTACCAACTTAACAAAAAAAAAAAAAACAGAACTCAAATCGGCATGATGGGAACGCCACACGGTGGTTATTCCGGCAAATTTTTTGATCAAGGTGGTATTAAATTATTTCACTTTTGGTCTTATGTAAATTATAGCCCGCTTTTCTTCTTGACCTGTCATTTAAGGATTTGCGATTTAGAAGAGATTGAGAACAAAAAGTAATTTTCAGCGCTGAATCCAGATTTTTCTGTCCTGTCAGAATGTTTTGAAATTTTAACCCAAAAAGTGGTTACATCTAATAAAGTTGCATTACATTTTAAATTATCTGAAACCTCGCTGGCCTGATGTTTCTTTTTTAACACTTATTTTATATTCTTATTGCTTTCTTAATAATACTAACTCAAAAGTTGAGTATCGCAAAAATTTTGGTATTAAAAACTATTGGATTGACATGAAAATCCAATTAAACATAGAATAATATTTTTTTCTGAATGTATTGTACATTAGGATCAATGAAGTGAAACGTTTGCTTTGCCATTGCTGAAAAGAAAAATAAATCAAATTCCTTTGAAAAGTAAAATAATTTGCATTACTTTGTTTTCACTGGGTGGTCAAGTAAATGCCACACACACACACATATATATATACCCATATATATGAGAACACACAGTCAACGGTATTCCGAAACTATTGCGTTTTTATTGATATGTGGCTCTTTTGCAAATTGAGTGCAATTTTGCGCAAATAGTACGAATAGTTTAAAGTTTTATAACGAATCTCTTGAATACATACATACATACATATATACATATATGTATATAAGTATGTACCATATAAGGCTGAACGAGGCCTGCCTTTCTAACTGCAGTTGATGCAGTATTGCAAGTTCGCTCTCTAGGATATATCTACATATCTAGGATATGATTGCATGCAGCAGCGACAACAATATCATCAGTAGCGACAGCGACATCCACAGGATAATACGACTGCTACTTCTCAATTCATATGTATATGTTTTCGATGCTTTTGCTTTTCACCAACTACTTGAATTGAATTGAATGTGCGTGCGTGTTGTGTGTGTGTAGGCGTATGCGTATTTATATGTATATATATATGTATGGATATGGGTGTATGCTTCTGTTTCAGCTATTTTGTTGTATGTTTTCCCCAACTATTTTGGTGCTGCTGACTGCCTGACTGCCTGCTTGCCTCTTTGCCATACGTTAGGACTTTTCGTGAATACATGCATGGATACTTTATCCATCCATCTATCTAACTATAGTCATGTATATTTGTAGTAAGCTTCTTCCTCTCTTCCTTTTTGCATGCTGCTACTATTTCATTATATATTACGTAATGTCGTTTTGTAGTTGTAGCTGCTAAATTTCTACTTCAACGCATCTTTTGTACAGAAAAAATTTATGAAAATTGTAGTATGTACCATATTTTTTAGTGCAGGATTTTAATAAATACATATTTGACTAAATATTCATATGTTTTCTATTAAGTTTTCACAATTTTTCTACAAGTGGGTATGAAAACCACCAATTAGCTTTTGGCTAATTCCTTAAAGATTTCTTTATTTTGCGCTTTTTTTTTTAGCCCCATTCCTACATAATCAACGGTTGAGAAAAGCAACGAACATTCTTTGGGAAAATATTTCCCATACAAAATCGAGAAAGTTCCTAAACAATAGTATTTTCGCATATTAGCATAAAACCAGATTCAAATCCTTTTTATTGCTTTGCTTTTTTAACCGGATACATTTTTTTTCAGTTTCTGTTTTTTAATGCTTACTCATTACTATTAATCTTTAGATGCATATACTATGAACTCATAAAAAAAATCATATTATTGGTTTAACCCATTAATGGCCAATGACAACATTTTGTCTCTAGCCTCTTAAACTTCATGTGAATCAATGCTTCATCGTTGTTTAGAGCATGTTTTGTAGATTTTCACCTTTAAATGTAGAGTTTTGCATGTCATAGACATTTTTAGGGCAATGATTAAATCATTTTGAATGTGATTAAATCAATTATGATTCAAAAATCGTAGATAGTTGAAAAAAAGAGTTTTTCATGGCTAGACTCAAATTTTTACAAAGGGCGTGCTCAATATTTTCGTCAAATCATTGTCAATATAATATTAGGGATTACACGGTGTGACAGTGATCTTGCACTTTTATGGAGACCTAGCACAAATTGTAGGTCCAGTAATGCTAAGAAAAATGGTATGACGGAAATTTCCCATACATCCCCAAAATCACGTTTTATGATCAAAAAATCTCCAAGATCGGATAATATCGTAAAAACATCATCCAAGCCGAAATGATTAAGAAATCGAAAAATCACAACTACGTTCAACTGCATGAATTGAAAACTGACGGAAAATTTCCGCCATACCATTTGCCTACCGCCTACAATTTGTGCTAGGTCTCCATAAAAGTGCAAGATCACTGTCACACAGTGTTATTTATGTAGGATGCGAGTAGGTAGGAGAGGAGAATGAGAATTGAGTGAGGGGTGATTTATCGTTTTATCTACGAAATTAAGAATTTCTTTGACAGGAGTACAAGAGAGGTCGCGATTCATATTTTTTGTACAATTTGTAATGTTTTCTCTCTAAATCTTTCATTGGTCACATTGTTATACTGCCTGGCATTGGAAACTACTTATATGAAATGTGTATGTGTTAGAGAAGAGAGAGTTAATGAAGAAAGTGTAAAGACAGGAAAATATCTTCAGGGGTTAATGAGATGAATAAATGTTTAGGGTCTCTCAACCTCGAACTTCTTTGTTTTACTGATGAACCTTAGAAGCTCAGTAAGAGGTAGAGTATGGACATTATTCATACTCAAGATATCACTATCCAACAGCCTTAATCTGATTCTCGAGAACGCCGGACAACTATAAAGATGATGCTCCGTAGTATCGTCGTCCTCAAGACACGATTGGCAGGTTTAATCGGTGCTGATGCTCATGTTGGTCAGGAGCTGATCACATGTGTTATGCTCGGTGATGACACCCACCAGTAATCTCAGGTCCTTTCTTCTCAGTTTCAGAAAAAATTCCGCTGATTTCGTGTTTGATTCTCTCATGAATTCTCGAGTCAAGCTCGGACTATCTTTCTCGATGGATAAAATCCACAAAATTATTGATCTAACGCATAATCTCACAAGAACTTACGCCAAGAAAAGATTCCGGATTCCATGGTGTAATTGCTGAACCTTCATTAGCTAGTTTATCAGCTAGTTCATTTCAGGTTTTGGACCCGTCAATTTAGAGTACATAACGGAGACTCGGAAGTACGACCTCTGGACTTAACCATTGATCACGTTCCGGGAACCTGACATCATATCTTCTTCCGAAGCGGATACAAGACACATCATTGTCCACGGGCACTGTACTAACAACTGGTGGTATATCTGACTGTGTCCTATATCCGCCTCGACATGCCAGACTCCATTTAACCGGACTCTGTAGGCCACTCTCATCGCTTCTTTATGGATTTGAAGATCCAGCGGAAGAAAGTCAAGCAAGGCATTGATGGCATCAGCAGATGAAGTACACATTGCACCCATTGATACCCAGGCACACACTTCTCTGAAGCCTGGTCAGAGAGTATACTATGAACTTAACCAAAGTTCGTCTCCTCCATACTACAGAGGCATACGTGACAATAGATCTCACAAGAGCAATGTATACTCTGGTTCAGATTCCATGTCTTGCCGAAAGCTCGCCTACACTGCCAGAAATCCTTCAATGCACGCGAGACCTTCAGCTTGACGTGCGTCTTCCATAATAGTTTGCAAGAATTATTTGACTTATAGTTTTCTTGAATGTTTATGAAGGGGTCTCACCTAGGGTAGCCAGACGTACCGATTTTATCAATACAATCATTTATTTATTTTTTTTTCTTTTTTTTTAATTTTAAATTAGTACACAAACCTACTGGTTTTTGGGTTTTGCATTGTTTTAGTACCGGTTTTTCTAAATCTATAACTTAAAACCGCATAATTTGATTACATTTAAATAATAATTTTAAACAAATTTATAATTACTTCAAAATCTTTTAATGAAAAAAACGTAGAACGAAATATAGGTTTTGTAAAATTGAATTGAATGTAGGCTGTAGAAAAAATGTCAATTTTTTTGGGTTCTTCACTTCAATTTCGATTCCACTGAAAGAACTTTCAGTTTAATGCTCATTTTTTAGTAGCGGTAGGAATGAAACAGACTGGCCCTGGTGAGTTTAAAATGTGAGTTTATAATAAAAACGAAAACGTTTGAATTTGTTGATGATTTTTTATACAATTCAAGTCCAACGTGCTGATTTTTTAGATAAAAAATCTGGCTAGCCTAGTTTCAACTGTAATACGATTTTTTAGTAGATTTTTCATCGCTGAATTGAATTGATAAATTGAAGTTCAAAAAGTCAATGAACCCTTCTTATTTTTTTGGAGCATTTCAATCAACTATAGTGCGTACACCTGACACGATAGGGATGCCCAATATGCTTCAAATTAAAGCCTGAAATCAATCATGAATTTTTGCACAACGAAACTTTTTTACGTGCGTACTTTTTTTTCATACAAAGTGTATGCCCGAGCAAATGGAAAATTTGTAGGATCAGATTTATGTTCAGCGGTGGAAAAATCTACCAAAATATCATATTACGCTTATTGCAGTAGACAAAAAGTTTTTTTTTGTTTGTTGATCAGTGTTAAGTATTAAGTATTTGAGTTCAAAGTTCTGCGGGGATTTTTTTTACAAAAGAAATCTTAAAGTGCTGAAACGTGTTAAAGTTTTCAAATGATATATTAATAAATAAATTAATGTTAACGTTTCTTTTTAAATGTGATTTAGTTTTGTTCTTACTAATAAATTCAACTGAAAATTAAGCATGGAATTTTTTAATCCAATTTAGAAATTACAAAAGATTTATGAAGTTTTACTGCTGCTTGATTGTTTGAATAAATCTGATTAAATTCATTTTTTTTTTCATGGGTGTAAAAAGAAAAGTCGCCATTTTGCTTTTGCGCCCCACCAAAAACTAAAGTTACTGTTGTTTTTTGTTTTGTTTTTTTTTTTTTTTTTGTAGCCTGTATGCAACTTTCTCCTGCGCGGCGCTTTCTTCTCCTACTTCACCCCCTCCTCTTCAGCAACAACAAATACATTCAATTGTAGCGTACTTTTTTTTTTTTTTTTTTTGTATAAATTTGTTTTTGTTTTATTCGTGTTTGTTTAATAAAAAATGAGCAGCAGCAGCAACAACAGTAAAATATTAAAAAGATTTTGTTTTTTTTTTTTTAATTTCTTTCAATATATGTACATACATACATACATAGAGTACACAGAAGATTTTACTTCTTGAGAATCACGTAGAATATGCGAGTAACTGCTAGTGGAGTGCTAAAGGAGAGAGAGAGAGAGAGTGGTGTACTATGCTGTCAGCGGTAGATACCGTAGGGGCAGAGAGGTGCAGTATGCTGGTGGGTAGCGTGGTGTAGTATGGTGTAGTAGTTGAGGTCGTTTGGCTGCTGTTGGCGGCGATGGTGATGCCTGATGGGTAGTGGTGGGGTTTTTTGGTGGGCATATTTAATGTTTGGGCTCATCATCTTTTCTTTATGTTTATGTTGTTGTTGTTGCTGCTGCTACTGTTTCTACTTTTTCAGCTTCGCTATTTTGCTATTGTGTATATCTTTATATATGTATATAGTAGATACATGCATATATGTATAAAAGTACAACAAGTATGCAGCAGAGGAAAGTTCAATTACTTTTCTAGCATCATTTTTTATTATTTTTTTTTTTGCTCTTGATGCTTGCGTTTCTTTCCTCTTGTTGCTGTTGTTGTTGTTGTTTGTTCCACTTTTTCACCTTTTTGGAAAATTTGTTTCTAGAATATTCTTTCATATGCAAACAATCCATACACATACCTACCTACATATATATATATATACAAATACAATGTTCACAAACATTTTTAGTGTAGGCTGCTGCTGCTGCGCTGGCTGACATTTTATATACTTACATACATACATATATTGAATTCTGTTCTTCTTCTTCTTCTTCGTTTTCATCGTCATCATTTTCTTTTTGCTTGTTTTATTTTATTTTCTATCACATCTCTCCCCTTTTCATGTTGGCTTTTATGTCATTTCTCATGTACCTACTTACATTTTTTTCCCACTTCTTCTTTGTTTTTTCTGCTATACATACATACATACAGATACTTGGTAGTAAGTATCTATAAGTACATTCATTTCATACATATGACAATTTTTTTTTATTATATACATTTTTGTGTTTTAAATTGAAATTCTTTTCCATATACATATATAGAATTTGTATATATAAATATTAAGCATTTTATATATGTATACCACCATATACAAAAGTATCTATAACTTGCTCGCCAAAAACACCTTTATTTTCTTCTACTTCTACTTTAATCGCATATCTATCTAGCGACTACTCCTCACTTCTGTGTACATTCCTAATCCAAAAATAGAATAAATTACGTACTACATACATACATACATTCTATATCTATATATTTTACTATACTGTTTAGCGATTTGTTTATAATTTGTTGTAGTTGTGGTTGTTTTTGTTGCTGCTGCTTTTGGCTATTTTTGCTTTATTTTTATTTAGTTTTTTTTTATCATTTTTTATATATATATTTTTTTTTTTGTTTTACTAGAATCGAGTTTTCGCTTTTGCTTTATTTTTATTGATTTATAAGCTGAATATTTTGTATGGATTTGAAGTTTTGCTCGCTTTATGCAAATTTAAGAAGGTTTCAGGGTTGCCTAAATAATTGTGAATTTCTTATATGTATATCTTTCTTCAGTATACATTTATAAGTATATGCAAGTAGATATGTTCTCTCTCTACTTGGATACTGCAAAACAATCCAAATTTATTAGCCTCGGTTGTTAAATAAAGTATACATATATAAATATCTCATACATTTGGTTCCTAATGTAATGTACGCCTAATGCTCCCAATCGAGTTTGATACGAATGAAAACGATCCTTGGTTCCGTGGGTTGAAGTCTCTTGTGCACTGCATCTAGAGAGCTTATTTGCTTATTCCTTTTCCATAAAATATCTTGAAAATTCAAATAATAATTTGTTTATTTATACCCGTGTTATACGCCCAACTCTATTTTATGGCGTAATAGTTTGGTGGTCAGCTCTTTCAAGAAGTACCCATCACAAACAATTAGAGGAAGTTCAGCGACTAGCTTCAATTTTAATTACATGAGCCCTGAGAAGAACGCCGTCAAAGGCGCTGCATACTATCCTGGATCTGCTTCCAATAGATCTGTTCGGAAATATCCTTAGGTCGGCGGTGAAGCTCAACGCGATTCGCAAGTAGTCCCTTACCAATTTCGATCACGAAAAGACTCTAGGTGAAACCAAATATCTTCCATCATCTGTCGATCTCACTCTCTCCTTTCTATGCTTTAGTAATAATAATAATAAAAAATTCCAGCTTGCCAAGAGTGGAGTCCGGGTAATGTGATATGTCCTGGAACCGTTGAAGTGTATACTGATGGTTCCAAATTGAATGATAAGTTTGGTGGTTAATTTTGAGCGTCTAAGTAACTCAATGCAAGCCGAACTGCTTGCGATCACTGAAACTGCTCACCTGATAAGATGTATTGCGATACCCTGTAATAATATCTGCATTTTCACTGCTAGTCAGGTGGCGATAAAATCCATCCAATGCCCCGCTAACAACTCCTTAGTTGCCCTTCAATGCAGATCGCCTCTGAACAAGACGATCAACCATCAACCTGCCCCTGATATGGATGACTGGTCATAACGACATTGAGAGAAACTGTAAGATTGATGATCCTGCCAGACTTAGCACGACTATTTCCATAATCCAGGAAGCAGATAAAGGATGGAACCTGCATGCTTCATTTGCTAGATAGTTATGGCCTACGCCAAACCAGAAACGCACTAAAGCACTCATAAACTTTGAACGAGTCCACATAAGAAGCTTAATCTCTATTCTCACTGAACACTGCCTCATTGGTAATCATGCCCCGTGGACTAGACCTTTTCTACAATGACTACTGCAGAAATGAAGAGGAGGACGACACAATCTTCCACCTTATATATATATAGAAAAACAACAACGGACATTTTTTGTTAATAATAACTTTAATTATATTTTGAACAGGACGATTTTGTCATTCGTCGCTTAGAAGAGGGACAAATGGCACAAATCATTCTATTTTTTCAGGATTTATTTGTTCAGTATTCTCATCATCAGTCGGCATTACATTTTTAATATTATTTGCACCGACGCGACGTAGTCAAAGTTGGTATTTGTAAGCGATTGGGTGGCTTTTGTTGTTTTATATAAAACATATTGTGAGCGTAATTGACATAAAATGTCATATTTATTGTTTTTCAGTTTCCTAATCATTCAATTACTTTTCGTGCTCATTTCGCATTCCAACAACAAAAACTATAACATAGGAAACACCATCTCAAATTGCAAAAGTTACACAACGGTCATGCTTCGACAACGCACATTTAAAAAAAATCATACTTTCATACTGTATATTCAGTTGAACTTCTGCACACAGCAATAGCTTGCCCACGACTGGAGCTGTATGAAAAACCAGCCCAATATGAACAAAATTTAGAAAGAAAAACTGTAAAAGGTAAACATGCGTCGTCGATTCGACGAAACATGTCCCACCAGGGTTAAGGAGTTTGCTCGTAAACGGTTCTTTTGTCCTAGCAGTTTGCTGTTTCGAGCTAAAATACTTTAGTAAGATTTCAGTTTTCGATGGGTAAAGCAAGCGCTTTGTTAAGAATTGAATAGTTGCACTCAGTAATGGATCCACCGATTTCTTAAGGGAGAGACTTTAATTATTGAAGTGCAACTTCTTTAGCGAGGGTAAATCGAAAATTTTGCAATGGAAATCGCATTGTTATTGCACTCATACGAAACTAATAAGAAACGAAGTTATATTGTTGTTAGTGTTTAGCGAACGAAGTGATATGGGGATCGGCTACATACAATCAAGCATAGAGTAGACTTCTAACAGTTTTATCTCCATATAGGAACTTCCTCTCATGTATTATATACGTGTACTACATCGTGTTTGTGCCGATAAGTGTAGAGAGTATCAACAGAAAAAAAGGTTCAGAAAATTGGAAGAGGAATAATGAAAAAGTTTCAACAACAATGGTCACGTGAAAATCGCGCTTTTGTTATACTCATACGATACCATTAAGCCTGGTTTTCACTATGTCAAACTCAATCAAATTTACCAGCATGTTGGCAAATTTCATATGGGAAATTCTCTCTTTTTCTCTCTTTGACGGCAAATATGACATGGTGAAAACCAAGCATAAGAAACGAAGTTATGCAGTTATTATTCGGCTTCATACAATCAACCAGAGAGTCTACTTTTCGCAATTTTAGTGAGAGAGCCGACTGCCGGATGCCTCTGCTTGATTGCATATAGCGGAACTTTTCTCTTATGTGTTATATACGTGTACTACGTTGTGTTTGTGCCGATAAGTGTAGAGAGTATCAACATAAGAAAAACAACAACGAAATAAAAAAAGAAGACTGCAAAAGATTCAACAGAATTTGTTATAAATGTTTTCTAATAATGTTCAAATAAACAACAAATGTGAGTGCCTGCAGACACATAATTTTTTTTCCTTCAAATTTCTTTTTATCTTATAAACCAACGATGAAAATGTATGAGATTTTCATTGGTAAGGGGTGGGGGGAGGTTTCAACTCTAAAATCACCCCTTTAGATCAGTTAATGGTTACACTACTGCACTACTGGGTCAATGACCTATCAATGCTTATTTACAAATTAATGCTCATTATCTGAATGACCCAAAAAACAAACCAAATCAAAGAAAAGAAAGAAATATAGCAAAACCCGGAGGTCAGGCCTGGCCTGGGCGGGTATATACCGATGGATCTTTTCTTCGTTGTTGAAGTTTTCAAACGTATTATCAAAATTTACATTTATCTGAAATCAATGGGTGGTGAATGCAGTAAAAAATTTGTTCTGTAAAACTATAATCCCTCAAAAAATCATGGGTACATCACTGCAGGTTTTAGAATAGAAATACTTTCTTCCTCTCTCTCTCTCTCTCTCACACACTAAAAACTGACTCTTGAAATACTCTCATGTTCTCTCTTTAACCTAATGATATGCATTTATTTTGTGATTATTTTTTTTTACATATACTCAATTGATATAATCACATTTTTTTTTTGTTAATTAAATATAATTAAAATTTTTTTTATAGATTTTACTATCAAATCTGAGCAAAGTTCCATCAAGCTTTAATGCACAGTTTATTTTACTATATATACAATACATTCAGAGTCATTCACAATAACTACACACCAAAAGCATTTGTAATTTATTATTTATTCAAGCATTTTGTTTCATACGTTCATACGCCGCGATAAGATTTTTAAAAATAACTTTTCAACAGCAACAACAAGAAAAATATTGGAAAAAACAAAAAACACATTATTAATAGTTTCAATATTGATCAAGTGTGTTTTTTTTTTTTTGTACATACATATGTAGGTATATATAATGTATATATAAGAAAGCGCCATTTTGGATTTTTCTATTTATTGTTTTTTGTTTTTAGCTAAAGTCTGCATTTTCATTTACATGCCTGCTTGACTTGCTGCACGTCAGTCTAAACTACGCTGTCGAAAATGTATCGATGAGAGAAAAGAAACTTAATAATAATATTAAAAATAATAAAATAAATAATAATAAAAATGAAAAACAAAAAGCCATAATGAATTTACTAAGTACATACATCAACACGAGCGAGTACGTGAAAATTTTTTATTTTTCTTTCTTTTAATCGTTTTTTTTTTTTCTATGCAAAAATTCGAAGTTTTTTACTACAAAAATTCGTTTTCTTTTCATTATTTTTAATTTTAAACAATTGCATTAAAAAATATCAAAAATATATGTAGGTATAACTATATAGAAATTGCAATCTTTTTTGCTGATATTTTTTTCTTTTTCGTTTGTGTTTTTTGTTTTAATTTCTATTTTAATTTGTTTCTATTTTTTCTACATTGTTTTCATTTCGTTGCTTTTTTATTATTTTGCATTTCTTCTTTGTAAAACTAAAGCAATTTTGCAAATGGCGACGCAACTCAATTTTTTTTTTTTTTGTGCAGTTGTGCGGTTTTACGTTAATTTTGCATGGCAAATATTAAAAAAAAAACACACAAAAAAAAACACACAAAAAAACAACAATAATAAAGAAAAAATAAAAACAATTGTTCTGTGTGTATATGGTTAATTTTTAACTTTTAGCTTTTAATTTAATTGAGTATGCATGTCAAGTCAAGTAGAAATTATTTTTATTACTATTGTTATTTATTTTGTTTGTGTTTGTTTTTGTTTTTTTTTTTTTTCGTTTTACAAAAATAATTTGCAATAACTCAACTGCAAACGTATGTATTTAAAATATGAACTCATATCGATAAATATCTGTGCGAAAAATTTGCAATAGTTTATTTAATAGTTGCCTACATATAATTTCTTTTATTTTCTTTAAACCATCTGGAAAGCTAGAAACTAGGTAACCTACCTGGAATATGAATTTTAATAATCTGTAAAAATTCTCAAAAAAAACTGAAATCAGCTCTAGGCCAGGCATGACCTAGTAAAAACCAAAGTCATAAATAAACTGGTTGATGAAGGCATATTTTCAATGCTGCTTTGACTACATCCTACTTTTCTACTCAGTGGAAGTCTGCAAATATCAATGATTATCCAGTCCTATAAGCCTTTTTCTTGCTATTCTTTCCAAAGTATTAGAGAAGCTATTCATTAAAAAGTTTATCGTCGCCTAAGAATTGATTTGGCGTATAGGTATACAAATTTGTATACACATACGCCAAATCAATTCTCAGGCGACATTATGGCAATTGTCGATGTAAAAACCATACCAAACCATTAACTTCAGTTCAGAAAACAGCATAGGTCTGTTGCACAAGTTCACAGATTTGTTGAAGAATTACACTGGCCTTTTTAACAAAACGCATTCTGTTCTCCTGCATTTCTCGCCCCATGTCAAGCATTTGTTCCCGTTGGACAGACATAAAGATCTACTCCACAAATAAAAAAAAAAAAGACTTTCGCAATCAACTACTACTAGGTCTGACAACTTTTTTGTAAGACAAAGCAAAGAAGTTGCATAAAATTCCAATTCATTTTCTTTTAAGCAGTTCGGAATTGTCTTTAACCCTTTCGGTATCACTGGTCACTGGCGACCCAAAATTAATTTTTTCAGTTTTTTTTCAAAAAGTTTTACACCGATTTTAATAAATTTATATTCGGTGAAAAAAAAATTTTGAAATTTTTACCTAATAGACGGCACCAGAGTGGCCACAGCTAAAAAAGAAATTGTTGTCTTGGGCCTGTTTTCAATTGCTCACAAATACGCTAAATTTTTTAATAGGTTATTGTAAAAACTATTTACTCAAACACAATTTCCCATTTTTTTATTTTTTTTTGTATTTTCTTTGGAAATTAAGTTTTTCTATGGGTCACCGGTGACTCAAAATTCCTCAGTGGAAACTTTTTTAGAACTTTTTACAATGAAATTTGAGTCAGCAAAGGCGAATCCGTATTCGCTTCCAATTTCCTTATGGTCAAGAAAGGGTTAAGTGAAGAATTAATTGTAAGGACTTTGTCTATCTTTTAAAAAATATCTAATAAAAAAATGTACTCAAAAAACTTGTAAAAAGTTCCCATTGAGGACCACAGAGTCGCCGGTGACCCATGGAACTTTTGGCCTTAACGTGGGATCAAAGAATATGAATTCGGATCCACTTTTGTGCTATCTCCTCTGGTTTCCTTACAGTCTGCAAACCAGACTAGATTACTTTAGATTACTTAACTCTATGACTTCGAGAATAGCGTATCAAACCCAACAAAAAAAAGTTCGTTCAAGTCACATTCACTTCCAGTTGTGATACTTGCTCCAGAGCTGGGTACATTTAGATTATTGCAATCGTAATCAAAAAGAAAGAAGTATAATTACGATTACAGAAATTTGGATTACAATTCCTTTCTGCCCAACTCTGACTTGCCCTCAGGTAAAACTAAAGGTTTCTCAAAGCCTTTGAGATGATAAGGCATCTAGCGGACCCAGGGTGCGGATTTCAATGCAGAAACCGGTGTTTTTCAGTCCATGAACCGTGATTTTGGGAAAAATTAAAAATAAATATTTATTTCGAGAAACATTTAATACAAAAAAAATTTGCAACGGGAGTGAAAACAAAATATTAAAAAACATACAAAAAAAAAATTTGCCAAAACGACCGCCTTGGTTTTTGTAGTGTTAAAAAAACAGAATTCTTTCAGTTCTGCTATTTTGGGGTTAACGCCTTCAAAAGTAAAAGTTTTCACTTATTTCGTCTTTGTTTGTTTTGTTCGTTATAAATTTCACAAATTAGACAAATAATGAAGTAAATTTCTTTAAGTGCGAGAAAAGTTCATTATTGTTTCACAGTGTAATATCTAGATTCAAACGTTTTGTAATTAAAAATTTATAGCATTCTAAAAATGAAACAATATTTCTTAATTTAAAATGATGGTGGATTAGCTTAAATTTATGCGAAAATAATTAAAAACACATAGCATTTTAAGCAGATTATTCATATGCTTATATTTAAAAGCAAAAAATTTATAAATTTATTTGTAGATGATGAGGCAGCAATAGAGTAACACATATATTCAACTAAACTAGCTACAGTCATAGCACGCTAATATTTTCTGTGTTTTAAACGCACTTTAACTAATAATACACTACATAGGAATGTTTATAGGTACGTGAGGCAACAACAGAAACACCAACAACAAGCAAATGAGTCGTTTTTATCTCAATATATAATTCTATAAATAAATGAAATAATTTTTATTTTCACAATAAAAAAAGTAAAAGCAGAAAAACATTAAAGAAAAAAAAAAAAAACACACAAAATCAAATGCAAACCAAATAAATTAACAACATAAAAAAGAAACTAGGAGAAAAATGAAATCATTAAGTACATAACTATAACGAGTATATGGTGATCTTAAATAACATCATCACAAGACTAATTATATACCTACAATTATTATATACTTATTAAATACGTATATACTTATGTATTTGTGTGTCTCTGTTTGCATCTCATTTATGTATATGTAGCTCGATTGATTTAAAAATTTAAATTTTTAGTTGCGCTTTTTATTAATTTATTTTTAATTATTAATTGTTTTCTATAAATAAAGCTTTTCGTATATATACGAGTTAATACATAGTAGATAAACGCACATGCATAGCCATTCATTAACATATGTATATACATACATATAGAAAAAATTTATTTTGTTGTTCACAAATCGTTTATATTCGTATATTTTTGATTTCCGCCTTTAAAAAGGAAATAATTTAAAAATTATTATTAAGAAATTGTAAAACAAAACAACTTAACAAACTTATGACGATGGCAACACTTTTCTTTTTTGTAGTAGTTAGTGACTGGCATAAGTTAAAGTGCATTAGTAATGAGAGGGAATTGTAAGAGAACACGAATATTATAAATGAAAATTTCAAGAAATTAAAGTGTTTCACTCTCTCTCTATCTCTTTCCACGTCTCTTTTGGGTTCACAGCAAGAACTTTGTATCCGAAAGCTGCTGAGAGTATGAGAGCACGAATGATATACCTAAACAAAAATATCAAGAAATTAAATTGCTTCACTCTCTCTCTCTCTCCTTCTATCTCTCTTTTGGGTTCATAGCAAGAACTGTATATCCGAAGGGTGCTGAGAGCATGAGAATACGAATTTTAAAAATTAAAGTATTTCAGTCTCTCTTCTCAAGCTCATGGCAAGACATTTATATTGTAGAGTTGTTGTTTGAGAGATGTTATTGGTTAACCTTCATACAGAGTTTGACTCAGGTTATGATGGAAAAAGAAGACAAAACAGCTATTACAAAAACAACAAAATAATAATTCCCACAGTTGCAAATTCTTTTATTTTTTTATATTGAGAAAAAATCATTTCAAAGTATGTGAGCTTTTGTTCTTTCAATATAAAATAAAAAAAATGAGAGAGTGCGAGAATAAAATTTGACCAGCTTGGTTAGAAATTTTCATCTCCGATGCCAAATTGTAACATGAATACAGTGCTATGTTGCGAAATTATTCTCAATTATTGAAAAGTACAAATAAAAAACAAAAAACCGAAAAATTTCTAAAAGTTGATAGAAAGCTTACCAGGAAACCGGAATCAAATTACCGTTAGCATGACATGTTAGAGTCGAAAAGTTAAAAAAACATAAATAGAGCGTAAAAAGTGATATAACCGACGATCATTTGACTATCAGGACATAGTGAATTTGACATAGTGAAAACCAGGTATTAGGGAAGATAAAGAGTAGAAACAAGATTCGCAATTTGTTTAGTTTTCACCACCTTTAATTTCATGACATGCATATTAAAACAAAAATAATTTAAAAATTTTTTGTGTAGAGTGTAGTGGTCATTTGTTTCTTTGTCTGACCATTGAATTGAATTCCATTGAATAAAAGTGAAAAGCTATCAAATAATAATAAAAAAAATTAGCATATCGCGTACGTTTTTTTAAGCACATCCATACACATACTGATGTAAATATGTATGTGTATGTGCGTTGAAGAGTGTTATGAAATTGAAAACGTAAATAAATACAAAAAGATAGAGAGAAAAAAAAAGACAGAAATTGCAAATAATTTTTTGTCTTTCATCTGCCCTTTACCCATGTTAAATACTTATTGTATATTTAAGTTAAGTTATAATTCTAATTAAACAAAACTCAAGACAACAACAAACAACGTCAACAAAACTAAATAACGAATAATGTAAACAACAAATCAATTGAAATTATAAAGAAAAACAAAACAGCAACAAAAGGGGGACAAAAAGTAAAAATAATAAAATTAAAAGGTTTAGAAATTAACAATTTTTCTAAAACGTCATTAAAATGAGGAAGTTTTATTTATACACACATCGCATTATATTTTCTTTTTTTTTTTTGCTTGTTTTTGTTTTTTTGTTTTTGTTGCAATGTAATTGTACTAATTAAATTATAAAAACAAACAACTGTAAATATAATTCAAACATTTCTTTGTAAATATGATGTACCTAATTCTGTCGTATATATAAAATGTCAGTGAAGTACGAATATGAATAATTAGGAAGATTTTCCATTAGTCAATGGAAATTTTCAGTAACTAGAATAAAACTGTACAGAATTCTCTAAGTCATTTTAGAAAGTTTCAAAGAAAATAACTGATTGAAATTATTCCAAAGTAAAAATAGAAAATGTGGGTGTGACATTCAGAAATCGTATGCAATCATGTACTCATAAATTGGTTTAGAATGACTGAAACGTTTGTTTATCTACTTCTTTTGTAATACTTAAATTTTCGATTTTATTTTCCTTGAGCATATAAAGTATTTATCAAATTTTTTTTAACAAAAATCGGTGAAGGTCAATTCGAAAATGTTTACAGTGTTGTGTTTTTTTTATTTTTATTTTTTTAGTTTATTTTTTTTTCTTTATTTTATAATTAGAAGACCTCCAAAGATAAAGTGCTGTGACTAAAACAAAACAAATTGTTAAATTAAAACACTGCAAAAATAATAGAAATAATAAGGCACACATTTTAATTAAGGCAGATAAAAATTATAACCAAGGTTAACTATATTGCAAAATAAAAACTTCAAAATTTCAAAAAATATTTATTTAGCTCTATTTTTTTTTTTTGTTTTTTTTTTGTATATTACGTATTTTAATGATTAAGCTCACAGATGTGTTAAGTGGCAAATGTGAAAATTTACAGGATTTTGTTTTTCAAATTTCAATTTTTAAACACCCCTTCTTCTTCCTTACTGATGAAAATTAAAATGTATGAAAATTAAAATGTATGAAATTTTCATCAGTGAGTCACAAATAGCAAAAAAATATTTAAAGGGGCAAACAACGATTAAAGCCTTCACCTTTGGTAATCTCAGGAGCCGCTTGTGCCTACTCCCAAATTCAAGGAGAATTCTGAGTTCCTATTCAGGTTTTGAAAACGATAATTTAAAATGCAAAATAGAGTAAAGCAAAGTATCTTAATCGAGCGAGAAAAATATATATTTATTTTCGGATATTTCTGCAAAATTATTTTCAACTATTTATTTAAGCGAGATGAAAAAGTATTTTATTCCAAATTTAGTTTCTTCAAATTTAACTTTTCCTAGTTAAATTTTCCTCACTTCTTTGATCTTCCCTATGGGTCTTGGGATATATTCAAAGACATTCTGAAGGAGCAAAAAGATTTAAACAAACTCTTCTGCTTCCGCAACTAGTGGTTGGGAATATATTCTGAGCTTCTAGCATATAAAAAAAGAAGAGAGATAAAATTATAATGTAAAAATGCTAATAGTTAATATAAACAGTGATTAAGTCGGAAAACCTGACGAGCATATCTGTGGTCAAAAGCAATAACCGCTTAAGTCTGAAAATCTCATTTCGAGTAAACACGGTTTGAAGTTAATGTGATTGGTTGCCACTCTATGCAATTGAACACCTTTCTTTTTTAATAACTTTTGTTTTAAAAAACATAGAATTTCGGGGATTTCACTTACATGTGCATTAGAGTAAGAAGAGCACGATAGCATTTATAATTCAATTTTGTCTTAAGTCGACTTAAGCGCTTATTGCTTTTGGCCACATATATAAATAGCTAGGATATGCCAATTTGATTGATTTCTAAAGTCCGTGATGGTTACCTACCATATACATACATGTGCCATGAACGACTGAGCTCTATTTCTCTGGCAATGAACCCGATACTTGTGAAAATTTCCTATGCTCTAGTGAACGATTGCTACTTTTTGGCCTACATTAGCTTATAATCATTCTCCTGTATATGAAAACTTTTTCACTTGACTGTAACTCAATAATTGCTCTTTCTATGGAGATATTTTATTTACAAACACTATATATTATACTACTATATTATGTACTTATAATGTATGTATATATATATTTTTTTTATAATTTGCATAGAATACTATATTTATACATACCTATAGTATAAATAATCTGCCTAAAGATAATGATGATGAAATCACAATTCTTTAATCTTCTTCAGTTTCTTTTTTTTTTTTTGTTATTTATTCTGAATGTAACTTTTTCTCGAAATTATTCAGTATAATATTTTTTTCTTGTATTTATTTGCGCAGCTCTTTTTATTTCATTTCGTTTGTGAATTTGAAATGAAAAATTCTTTAGAAATTTATATTCAATCAATTTCGTTGTTGTTGTTGTTGTTGTTATTGTTATTGTTATTGTTGCTGTTCTGTGGTGCTTTTCTTTTTATTGCTTTTTAGTTATTATGCCTATAAAGTGGCAAAAATAGTGAGTGAGCTTTATTTTTTTTTCTTCTAAAAAAAAAAACAACACGTAAGCAGCAACAACAACAACAACAGAAGATATCAACGCCATATTGGAATGCGCGAGTTTATATACAAATTTATAGTAGCTATATACTCGATTTTCTAAATGTACACTGCGTCTTTGTACCTACAGACAATATTTTTTCGCGTTTATTGACTACATCACTTTGCTACAATCTAAAGTTGTTTTCTGTCAATATATCTGTATTTCAATCTATCCATATATCTTCTAGTTATCGAGCTTGCAACAATGTTGCTTGCAGGATTTTGCAATAATATTGGCAATATTATCTTTTTGCAACAAAATTTGTTGCTATTTGTAATGCTTCTCTTGAGCTACATAATTTGCAACTTGTAGTGTGACCGTAGAATTATGAGAGGAAGAGGAGGAGGAGAGAGAGAGAGAGAGAGGTTAAGAAGAAGAGTGGAGTTATAGTAAAGTTATTGACACATGAGCACAAGAGCAACAACAATAAAAATTTTATTGGCTAAATTAATTTGTTGTTGATATCTTTTCGCTTATTTCTTTTATTTTTTTTCCATAATCACATACATATGTACATACATAGATATGTGTTATATACAAATTTACATACTTATGTATATAGGTACATACACTGGCGGTCACAAAAACCGCACCACTTGAAATACTGCCACAATTTCGGTAATATTTCCTAGCTTTGCCCAAATTTCCCTTCCTTTGTAAAGGAGATTCCCTTGTTTATGTTTTAAGAATGTATTCAAGCGGAATGTACAATTTTTTATTGCGCTTGTTTGGCGAAAAAAAAGAATTTTTGAAAAAGTGCCAAAAACAACTGCAAAGTATAAACAATTGTCGCGTCACCAAAACGTCGAAACTTTTGTTCTTAGGTATCAAGGAGTTAAATACCTGAAGAAATCTAATGCCTACATCGACTGCTGTTGGACTCATCCAGAAAAAAAACATCTTGTACCCGATTGAAATGACAAAAGGATCAAGAAGACTATGGAAGACAAATACCAGAGAAAATGGCATAACCTTAAAGAGAACCATAAATTATCGATTCAAAAGTGTAGCCACAATAAGGACTGAGCTAAAGAGCTATTTCAACGTGAATATAAATGTCGAAACCTTACGCAGAAAGAAACGAAAGTTCGGTCTGTATGGTAGACGATTAGCCAAAAATTCGTTGTCCACGAAATGGATGGAAACAAATCACCTGGCATGGACTAAAAACTACAACAATTGAATTCTGGCAGACTCGAGAAAAGTTATATGATCGGGCAAATTAAACTAAATTTTTTGTGCACATTTAATCTCCGGTCCGTGCGTTGCTCAGATATAGAGCAATACAAGGACGACTTCGGCGGCATATCATCGCTCCAAATTGGCAAGGTTTAGTTAGAGTATTGATTCTTATTTGTTTGCAGATTCAAAATGTTTTCGATGATGTTAGAATTTATTGGCTAGAGTGATCAAGTAGCTTTGACATATAATGAAACGTAAAGTTGCTCGAAGCATGTCAAAGAATAAAAAACCCCTTGTTGGAGTTCTAAAAAAAGCTTGGCATTAAGAAATAACGAATGATATCCTTAAAGTGCTTGTCTACTCCATGCCATTCAAGATAACTGCCATAATAAAGGCTAAGAGAGGGACATCATCAAACCAAACAATTTTGCTTGTGACTCTAATACCATGTTCTCATTGAGCCGAAATGCATAAATGTCAGAATAGAGCGCATTCATTTTAATATTCATTTCAGTGAACAAATACAGGGTTGCATTAGATTTTTGCGTGGTTTCGTTGAAACCATCTCATTTTCGTGGTTTCGTTTGACATACTTTTATATGACGAAATTGAGCATTTCAGAGCAGTTTCAGCCGAAACCACGGAAATGGTCGAAACCACGCAATTTCGGATCAGTGGGAATATAGTATAATATATATATAGTAATTAATCCTAATTTGCACCTTCAAAAAATAACAAATCTTTTTATTTTTACATACTTTTAATTAATACCCTCAAAAACGTGAAATTTCTTTCATATTTTTTTTTTTTTTAATTAAAAAATAATAAAATTTTTGTGTATGTTTCTTTCGCAATTTTGTTCATTTTGTTCCCGGAAATAAAAAAAAAATACATTTACTAAAACAAAATCTGGTTTAGGTCACATTTTAAACGATTTTCTTGAAATTGGTGGGTGGTGCGGTTTTGTGGCCGCCAGTGTACATAAATCTGTCATACATAAATACTATATTCATACATACATACAAACATATATAAATATAGTTGGTACATATTTGTATAAAATCAGGGTGACCATGGATGTTTTTGCACTTTTGATATTTTGCACAATATTTTGTTGTTATCGCGTCCCCAACTTCATTATTATCAAGCAACATCATTATCAGCAGAACTAGTAGAACTACAACGGCAATAATTTAATCATCATCATCATAGCTGTCGTTGCTGTCACTGTCGTTCGTCGTTGTCATCGTCATTTTAGTTTTTATGTACATATGTATGTATGTATGTACCTACAATGAAATTTTCGCTTAATTTGTGACTATTGAATTGTTTTTGTTGCTGTTGTTGTAGTTGTTATTGCTTTAGCTGCTTCTACATATGTACATACCACTGTTTCTACTTTTATTTATTTATTTATTTTTTTTTTCATTTAGTATTTCATTTATATGTTGTTTTTTTTTTGTTTCGTATGCTTTGTTTGCGCTGTTGCTTCTGCTTACTCAAAATCAAATCTCTCAACAACTTTTTAGTCTCAATTTGTATGTGCTTCAAATAATAACACACCAACCAGTCAACAAACCAAAGCTGAACCATATCCACCAACAACAACAACAACAACATCGTATATGTGCTGCTTATTCGTAGTACTTGTGCCGCTACTTCTGCTATTTACTGCAGTCAGCGCACATCCATACTTAAATATTTATCGTTTAACGTTAAAAGTATCGTATCGTTCGTCGCTATCCTCATATTGTATCGTTGATAATCGGTATCGGTATCGTTGGTGTTTATCGTCGTCGCATATATACTCTTCGCGAACATACGCGACATTCATTCTGTGTTGTGTGAAGCAAACAAAAGCAAAGTCAAACAAAACAAAAAAATAACAGAAAAATCTAAAAGAAGAAACAAACACAAAAAATAAAGCAAAGGAAAAGAAAATTTGTGAAAAAATTTCATATGAAATAAAATGTAGGTTTTTTCACTCAAATATTTTTTTTTTTTAAATCATTTCTTCTTCTTCCTCCTACCTTTCCATACAACAAGATTTCCTCGCCCTTACATTCTACGATTTGTGTTTTGTTGTTGCTAACACTGTGCAACAAAAGTAAAAAAGTTCATTGTTCGTAGTTGTATTTCAAGTTAAGAGATCTTAAATCAATTTTATACATTTCATTAAATATTATTTGGTTAAAATATGTTATCTTAAATCTGATATTTTTGATTCTACTTGGCTTAGTAATGACGAATGGTTCTCAGAAAATATGTGAGATATATTCTCTCACGGAACACAAGTTAAATTTACTCGTTCTCTTTGAGAACATATCGTGATATATTTTTCTTCCAGGCATCATTAAAAAATAACAATTCGTTGACGAGTAACAACTACTCGTTCTTATGTTATATGTCTCATGCGATATTTTCTCACCAAGCATCATTGCAAAAAATCAACTCTCTTTGAGAACATAAAAAGTTTTTACTCATGAGATATTTTCTCTCCAAACATCATTACAAGGTATTAACTCGTTGAAAACGTGGTAATATTACTTTTTCACAGCGAGTAGATTTACTACAATCTCAGAGATTATATAATTTCTCTATTAGAATAATAGCGAATATGAATTTGCATACTGAGATGAAAAACTGCAATTACAACAATACACAATCTTGGTACATAGTGTTATTAATGCAATAGTAGTATAAACCATAAATACTTTTATTCATTGTGTTTGTATCTAAATAACTATAGCAAAAAAAAAACAAAAAATAACAGCAAAATAAACTATCAGCTACTTTTCAACGCCTTATTATACTTCAGCTGTGCTGACCTCCTTCCACCTGGCATGGCATTACATCTCACATAGCGTCAAGCCAGATATTCTCTCTCTCTCTCTTTCTCTCTATGCTCTTTATACGCTCTGCGTTTCGTTTTTATTTATGAAGCGATTGTTTCGTTCAGTGCGATTTCGTTTGATGTTCATGCAGTGTTTACTATATTATTTGTTGTTTCGCCCGTTTTCGTCTTTTACTACACTATTTCTTCTTCTGCTGTATTTCTCGTATTCATTATTATTATTATTACTATTATTGTTATAATAACATTTTCTTCGTTTATCGCCTAAAAACGTTTCAATCTGTTCGATTTAAGTCGGTAAATATTCGTTGGGAAAACAGCGAGAAGGCAGCGCGAAGTCAGCAACGTCGTTCGCGGCTACGGTAACGACTGAAGACATATGTAGGTACATATATACATTGGAATAGTATATAGAAATGTACCTATATATGTAAATGTATATGCATTCATATGTTCATATTTATATATACTGGCATGTATTTTGTGAATTTTTATGTACATACTCAACTCAACTTTATTTATATACACAAATTAAAATTAATTTTTGCTGCTTTTGTTTTTATATGGTCAACATCTTAGTTTATTTTATTTGCGATTTAATGCCGCCATATTTCGCGCAGTGTAATTGCTCGCTATAAATGTATTTATATGTGTTTGTGTGTATTTGAGAAAAAAGAGAGAGACAAAGAGAGAGATTTATCAAGCGTTTGATTTTCTTGTTAAATATTTCAAATTGCACATTATTGACATTTCGGAATTTGTCTTCAATTAATTAACAAATCGATTTAATTAAGTACGCAAAAATAAATTTAAAAAAAAAAAAACAATCAATAAAACTTGCATATTACGTTTTTTTTTTTTTTAAGTTAATGAAACAAAAAAATTGAAAACAAAAATAAACTGCCACTTTCAGTTGAATGACATTTCGTTTTATTTTATGTGGTGTGAGTGTATAATTTTTGTATGTTCAACAATTTCCGAATTTTGATTACGTCAATTTTCTTTGTTTTATTTTCTATACTCGACATTCAAATTCGTAAAATCGTAGAGCGCGAATTCCATCGCATGATATATACATTTTTTCGTAAATACCCCGGATCTCCCCTACCATTTTTTTTTTTTCAAATATCAAAGTTCATTATTATATAAAAATTAGTAAAATTGTATTTGCTTACTTTCTTCTATTAATTTTCAATTGTGTTTTTATTGTTGTGCTTAGATCAAATACGGTAGAAAAAAAAACAGACACAAAAAATTATAACAGCACGAAAATTTGTTGGTGAAAGTAAAGAAAAAATTAGTTGCATATGTTCAATGTAGTAAATGACTTAGTACGTATAATCAAGTCAGCAAATATTGCTAATAAAAATAATAACAATAAAATAAAAAGCTAACTAAAGTCGCTTAGAAACAACAAAAATAAAAATAAAAGAAAAAAACTAAAAAACGAAAAACCTACATACATAAAATCTACAACATTCTACTCTAATATACTCTGCTCTCCATATTGCTCTTTTCGCTATTCGACTTCAAATCGTCACATTTGCCAGTACAACGAACAGTAGAGTATATCGTGATTATAATAATAATTATAATAAAAGTTATAAAAATATAATAGAAAAAAAAAGAAAAAGTAAATTAAATAAATGTGTGTACTGTGCCACACTAACTTTTTGCTACTTTGTTGTGTTCCTATACACTACCAATCAGTAAAGTGTTAATTATTATGCAAAAGTGAGTATGAAAAAGTATATATTTGTGTTTTTTTTTTTTGTTATTTCATATTTTACTTACATAAATTGCGTTATTATTATAAAAACAAAAGCTTATTCACTCCTCTGTTTGAGCAGATTTTAATTTGAAATGACTTACATATTAAATGTTTGTTTCCTATAGTCTCAAGTCATCATTATAAAAAAAATAGATTAAAGCGAACTTGAGAGTTCTTTAATCCAACGAGTTCGTGAGATAATGATTACCTAGTGAACATCTCTCCTAAACATATGTAATTGTTGTTGTAATTTCTGCAAAATCACTCACATAACTGCTTTGCTCTTTGATTGAAGAAATAGCGAATACAAAAAAATAACAACAACAATTCGTATTACAATTTAACCCTAGAATGCTAAACTATATAAAAATTACTTACTCATCAAATAAATCCCACATTAATAACCTTACTGTTGCTATACAAAAATTTTCCAAATTTTAAACGCCATTCTATGTGCGAAATGATCAGATTCTTGAGAAATTTCGTTATCTCATTATTTAGTGTAAAAATATTTTTCAGTAATTAATTCGAAAATTATGAAATTTAATTTCAAATTACTAACTGCCGTGACTAATAATTTACACATTATTAAGGGTAAGGTATAAGAAAACTTAGTTTCAAAACTTAAAAAAAAAACACACACAATAACAAATTAGAATTTTTGTTATTTTCTGCGTCAATGAATAGATGAGTTTTTGAAAGAGAAATTTTCGGTTAAATCAAGATATTTTTATGGTTTTGAAATCGGTTGCTAATTTTATTATATTTTGAAGTCCTACAACATTGCCGTCAGATGCAAAATTATCTTCTGGCCTACTAAACTAAATGTTTTGGATGCATTTGTACTGAAAACTCGCGAGAAGAATAGTTTAGAGAAAGGTTAGATCAAAGTCGTTAAACTCCAAACTATTAAACTTACCCACCGATATTTATCGGCGCACTACCGTGACCTTGATCTGCATTTAAAAAAGTTTATAATGCAGTAGTAGTTTATACGTGTTTTCGAAGAAATTGATCTTTCAAAATATCATCCATTCATCGTTATGTACCATCGACTTTTAGTTGTGTTTTCGTAGTGATATACATTGCACCAGCAAAGAATATGTAAGTTCAAAAATTCACATTTATAATTGTGACAGTGTAGATTAATAAACAGCCTCGGGTTTTTTTTTAGCTTTCAAACTAATTCAATTGAAATAATTGTGTAATTTTGTAAAATATATGAAAATAGTTTCTTATCTACTTTTTAAAGGTTTTTTTCAAAAGAATTTCCATCTATTACCGCGATTATGTTGAAATATACAAAGCCAAAAAAATTCGAGGAGTTACACATAAAAAACTCTATTTTACTTCATTAAAATAAAAGTCAATGCATGTATATGGAACACTTCACAAATCAAAGTGGCCAGAGTGTCACCCACTTTTTTAGTCAATTAGTTCCTTTAATAATTTAATCAAACTCAGAAGAAAAAAGCAGGGGTGATTTTTTCCTAAATCTCTGCTCTTGGATCTTTTTTCAAAAGTTACTACCTTTTATCTTATATTACCCAACATTATTTATTTTTTTTTTTAATTTAAATGTTATATAGTGCTAGCAATTAAATACAAATCTGTTTGAATCATGCAATTACACAATAATTTAAAATTGGAAAATTTATTACAAATATATTGTATCGATGAATAAAATTGATTGAATAGCTTTATTACACATCTTTTGAAATCAGTAAGTGATTCATTTATGCACTAAGAGATAACAGCATATAGTTTCAAATTGATCATGTTTATTATAAGTAAAAGCATCCTCCATATTCATAATCGCCACACTTAATTATTCTCTGTGGTGAAAAAGAATAACAGCTTAAGTTTATTTTTCTTGTCAGCCGAGCTTGATAGCTTTGTATAGAAATATTATAGAAAGTGTTTTAAAAGACTCTATGCTCAAATCAAAGACCAGGTTTTAAATAACATATAATTGCAAAAATTATTTTAAATTTCCGACCAGTTTAATATTTATAATCAAAAATATATGATAAAATATTTTGCATCTTAAGTCGAGCTATGCGGTTTTACTTTTTACCATTGGTTTCTTGAGAAATACTTCCTATTTGGTTTCATATAAGGTCAATTTCACAATGAATTATAAACTATTTACTTGCAATGAGCTTATCAAAGGCTAAAAAGTTAATAAGCCAGAATATATTTCAAAAGAATTGAAAAAATTATAAGAAATCATTTAGACCTTTCCACAATTATAATGTGAGCAATGGAAGTTGATCTATTAGAGACCTTAGGAGCCAAAAATGAAATAGTATTTAAAATAAATCGACCAATAAACTAAGCTACCAAACCCTACAATCCACTTATTATTGGCTATTGGATTATTGGCAAAATTGAGCAAATCTATCAAATTAATCGTTGAAACACGCTAAAATAAATAAAATATTATAACTTTTATGAGAGAGAGAGGGGTATGAAAGGACGTCCCAGACAAAAAATAAACCTCAAGTGGTTAAAATAAGTTCGCCATTTGTATTTGCATATTGTTTAAACTCTATTTTCTTCTTTTCTTGCTCTCTCAAAATTTGAATTTATTTTTGGAGTCTAGGCTGCGCTTTGGTGGTAGTGTTGGAGTCTCTTTCACAACATGTTCCCGATATGAGAGTATTGTAAGAGGCGACAACAACAACAATAATAAAAATACACACTACATTGACAATTGTGAACATAAAAAGTAGAAAACGACAAAAACAAAACTGCAATTCAACTGTAAATTCATTTGCTCAATCTCAGAGCTTTTGAGACGCTGTCCGTCTGTCTGTCTGTCTCTGAGTTTCGGTTTGGATTTGGAAACAACGACGGACAACGACAAGTTTCTTCAATTATTTTTTTTTCTAATTTGTTGTTGTTTTCATTTTAAACTCTCATCATACATTGGCAGCGGAGCAGCTTGGTCGTTGAGTCGTTAATAGAGCAAACCGATTAACTCCACATTTGAAAATGTTAAATATTTTAGCAAAAAAGCGCTACTGTAATTCAGGTGCAGTGTCAGAACGGGAAGAGGAATTGGCCTGCATCTTTGAGTTCTACATGTTTCATTTAAATCCTATATATTCGATCTAGTTATAGAATTCGTTATAAATAATATAATAAATTCTAATGCAATAATTTTATCCCGCTGAAGATTCATTTATTATAGTCAGCCCTTCTGACTACAACATTGTACCTTCGTCTTTATTGCATATTTTCCAATTCAATGCCCTCCACTCTTTGTTTGGTGGAGTTAATCGATTTGGTAGATGGGCAAACTCTTTTAGAAACTGCACAGAGCAGATTGTTGTTTAGTGGTTTGTTTGTAAAGTTTTGTTGTATTTGTTTTTTTTTGCTGTTTGCTACAACAGTTTGTGTGCGCTTTTTATTTTATTTTTCCTTAAGATATTTGAAGTTGTTGTGAGTTCTTTTTTTTCTCCAATGTTTTTTAACGTGGAACATTGAAATCGCCGCATATTCATACATACAACGAAAATAAAAAATAAAAAAAACTTTACTTCGCAGCATATATACACTTTACTACTAATGCTTTATTAATGTAGCCATGGAAAGTTTATTAACCTTTTGTTGTAAAAAAATAAAAATGAGAAAAAAGAAAATGATAGACATAAAACAGAAAAAATTAGTGAATTTAATGCATTGAATTTGTTTTGCTGCTTGTTGTTGCATGTAAAATGATATGAGTTTTATAATGACTAGAAGAAGTAAAAATCCAAAAATTGTCAACTGCACTTTTATAGATTTAAAAAAATTCTCTGCAACTTCTTTTGTCGTCAATCACTCACGCCCTCGACTGCATTTTTGTGCAAGTTTGTAGATGTGTATGTGCGCGTGAATGTGCACACATATCGATTTTAGTATTTCCTGAATTTTTCAAGGGTTTTTGTTTTCTTGCAATTAAGATGACGATGCACCCTTACGACTTTCTCTCACGCTCCATTGCTTCCTTTCTCTCTCTCTCTTAGGCTCATATTTACATACTCTCTTTTATTGCATGCTAATTCTTAAAGAATTTTCATACACACATACCAATTTTATTTTATAGCTACTAAAGTTTTTTTTGCTCTCATTTTCCTCTTTCATGACATAAGATTGAGCATTCGGGTACAGAATTATTTTGTCTTCTTATCCTTTCTTTTTTTGAGTGTGTATTTTGTATTAACAACACTTGGCAACACTTGTACGTGCGAATGAACGAACCGTGAACAAGACAGAAATGCAACCCTTATAGCGAGTGAGCTAACATATCAAAACAACAACTACAAACGAACAACATCATCATCATCTCATTCGCAGCTCACAAGTATATATGTATGTATGCATGTTTGTATGCATATAGAATACGCAATTGCTAGTTTTTGTATATTGCCCCTGGCCAGCCTCAGTCTCAGCCTGTGCTGCCTGTGTTTGCCTTTATTTTTTCTTCTGTACGCCTGGTATCAACCAAACAAGCAGCCGCTAGTCACACACAACATACTCAAATCGATTTGTCACTTTTTGCTTGCACCTATCCACCGCTCTTTAGTCAAACTTTTGGTCTTGGTTCGTTGATAGGTTGCTTCTTTCTAACAAACAATTTATATGTATGGGGGGTGTGTGTGGGGAGAAAACGACACGACTGCGATTACAACGATAGTAGCAACAACAACAACAATCATACCTATACTAAACGCACACACGAACGAACGAATGAACGATTATAAAAATTTATAATAGCGGCATGCAAGAGTGTTCTCTGTCAGTTGTCAGTTTCCCAGAGAGAGCATTGCGGACAAGTCGGTGGTAGAAATATACACATATAAAAATAATAACAATAATAATAGTGTGTGCGAGTCGAGTGCTTCATCATCATCGGCTTTTCACGATTTCATTCCTCCTTGCTTTGGCTGTGTGTGTGTGTGTTTTTTTTTTAATAATTGGTTCAACTTTAAATTTGTGTATTTAAGAAAAATAATAATAAAACAACAGATTTTTTTCTGTCGGCAAGTCGCGAACCGGTTCGCAACCATTCGGATGGTTGTCTCTCAGTGGTGTGAACTCGCGGCGATTTGTTTCAAGCAATAACAACAACAGCAACTACAACAATAACCGCGACGAAGTCATAAAAGAATTCCTTCATACACATGTACATACATACACTCGGTAAAATGTGAGGCTAACAACTTAAATTTATAAGCTTTTAATTTTAGCAGTATATAAAAATATATAAAAATACATACATACATATGCACATAGTAGTAAATCTTATTATATTGGGATTCGAATTCGTTATTCTTTCTTTCACTTATCGATAAAACGATTGAATAATTTGTTCGTTGTGCTTGTCGCCTGTTTTTCTGCAATTCATACATACAATGGTGGGGCACTAATTAGCATACCCTGTCTTTCTCAGCTATGATGGTACAAAATTAAAATAAAACATTAAAATTTATTTATTTTATTTATTAATATCTATTATTGTTTAAGTTTATCAAATATTTTACATTAGGAGAAAAAAAAAATGAGCAACAAAAAATTGGTTTAAAACATAATTTAAACTTTCCAAATACTTTCCGAGAAATTACGGCGACACATTTTATATGCATCAATGGAAAAATTATAGTAGAAAAATTTTCGGGAAAATCCTCACTTTGGCTTTATAGTGTTATACGGTTTGCTAACACACTTCTATTACATTTTATTTTGACCAAAGTTCCAACATCATGACCTCTAAAAGAGGTTCATGTTGCCTACATCTTATTTATAGTCTTCCTACTGTGTAATTCTTTGTTTGGAAAATGTTGTACATAAGTTCTACTTTGATTTATCGCTCCAGTTCATCCAGTTCCAAAAACATGAACAGGAACCATTACTGCGTTATATAAATTCACTCGATTATTTTTATTAATATTCTTCGCGCTCGGTTTCTTTACGCTCTGGCATTCCGAACGTTGTTTCTCAAAGTCGTTTTACCATATTTCAGAAAATATCTAAAATAATTCTTTAAGGGCATGCTGGATTATTATACTCTCTTTTTTTTAGAAGTTTTTATAGGTTTTGATTGCTTTCTATTTGCAAATATTCCATAGGCACTATAGTGTTTCAAACCATTTTGAACTCTTTCCTTCGAGTAATTCTTTAAAAAAGATTGTTGCTAAAGTTCTTGTATGCAACTCCTTCTATGTACGAAGTGAGGTTAAAAAAAAACGTTCCTGTTGCCGACCCACACTACTGTGTAATTTACTTTTAAAGTTACTACAAAAAATATTCAATAAATATTTAGTTATCACATAAGTTGACATTTAAAACTTTCTTAGAGGGTATGCTAGTCAGTAAGCCAGCTCTGTACATATTTACTATGTACCACCATCGATCGTCAACCCATCAACTATTAACCACTACCACTACTAACACCTTTTGTTGGTTGTTTTACTTCTTTCATTCGGTTGGGTCGTTCGGTTGGTTAGTCGTTCAGTCAGTTGGTCGCACCCGTTCACTCGTTCTTTCTTTCGTTTGTTCACTTGCTTGCTAGCGGATGATTGCCGTTCATAGAATAAGAAGCAGAAGAAAAGCAACATATCCATCGCAATTTAATACAAAATAATACATACATATATAGATAGCAACAACAACCACATGAAACATAAAAGAATCGAGCTAAAAAAAATTAACAACAGCAACAACAAAAGAAAAATAGCGAAAAACAACCAACGAAAATTTGCAATAGCTCGCTACAAATGCCGACGACGTCGCGACGCTGCTTCTGCTGATGATGATGTTGATGGTCCAAGCAAGCCTCAGCACAGCACCACCATTGTGACTTCGACTTGAAACTCTCAAACAAATGTACGAATACGACGACGCGACCACGACGCATACATACACACACTCACACGTTAATTTCGCATAGGTACATCGCGCTGACTGTGCTGTGTTGACTTGACTGTGGGGCACTTCGGCGCTCTAACCCAAAACAAAAACAATTTAAGTTCAGTCGGTTAGTTGATTATTTTCGCTTCGTTTGTACGTACGTTTTTGCTAATTTTTGCTTTTTTTCTTATTATATTTATACATGCTACTACTACTTATTACCTTGCTTGCTTGCTCTCCGGCTCAAGCAACCAACTAACAAATAGACAGACAGTGTTTCTCCTGCAGAGCGAGTATTGTGACGTGTCGTCGTGATTGTGCGGTGGTGCGCTAAACATTTTTGCAAAACTATAATACAATACTAATAAACAACAACATACACAGATATCTACTACATAGTGTGATTTAAATGCAAAAACAAATAAGCAAAACTACTAAAGAAGAAAATGCAAAAGCAAAAAAGAAAAAAATGAAATGTGCGAAATGATAACAGAAAACATACAATAATAAATTAATAAAAAAATAATAATACCGGCGGGCGTTGTTGGTTGGTATCGTCGTGCATCGTCGTTGTTGTCGTTGTCGTCGCATCTTAAGAGAGTGGGAGCATTGCCAAACGACCAACGAACGAGCCAACCAAAGGCAAATCGGTTGTTGCTCCATTGAGGAATACATATGTACAAACTAACAGACAAATACGCTAAATATTTGTAAATTCATCGACATCGCGTAGAGCCTGAAAGAAAATATCACAACAGAGCAGCGCAGCGTGTGTATGTTTTTATAGAGCAATATAGCATACGAAAGCAAAACAAAAAGCAAGAGCAAAGCATCAGCGCGAGCAGCTGGTAGTGTGTTGTTGCCGGTTGCTTTGTTCGTTTTGTGTCGTTTTCAAAAAAAAATAAATCAGCTGTTTTTGTTTTTTTATCTTTCTCTCGCGCTCATACCAAACATTCGTTGTCGTTCTCTTTTTTAAATACTCGTTTACTTGCACATACATACATATGCTGCCTACAACGGGTGGTACAAAGTTGGTGACGCAGACATCATTGGAACAGCATCAGTCTTCCCCAAAATCAGTGGTTTTTGCTGCAGCTACGGCCGCTGCTGCTACGGCAGCTGCTGGTGTTGTTGTTGCAGTGACAAAACGAAAAGTAACGACGTCAACGCAGCAGCGTAAACGTAGTGCAAGCGTAACAACTGCAACAACAACAACAGCGAAACGTAATCGAAAATTATCAGAGAGAGTGAGTTTAAGAGAATTTCAAAATTTACAAAGTTATTTATATATATACATATATTTGCGTATGCATGTATACACATATATGTATATGTGTATAATTATGCTGTTTTTGTGGGGTTTTCTGTCTTGGGATTTTCATTCGCTCGCTTCGTTTGTTCGTTCCGTTCTCTGTGCGACGCTATAGCACGTGCTTGCTTTTTTGCTCCAACATTCATTTTTTTCTCTTGGATATTTAAGAGCTTATGTGTGTAGTGTTGATTTTTTGTGTATTTACTGTTGAGAGTATTTTTTTTTTGTGTTCATATTTTAAAAGCTAAATGTGGAGCAATACAAATGCTGTCAGTTAATTAAAAAATTAGAGCAATTAATTTAAATTTTTTGTAATGTGTTTTGATTTTATATTGATTTATTTTAATTTTAGAACTTACTAGTATTTAAATAGATTTCTACAAAGTCGTAGACATAAACGTAATTATTTAAGATATACATACATACATATGCCTGTAAGTATATACATGTTTCTATGTTTTGAAGTAGGAAAAATTTTTTTCCATAAAAGTTACACTAAAAACTTAATTGGAAAGTAAAATAATGCAGGCTTAAATTATTAAATTCTTTCTATGATATGATATTTGTGATTCAGCCGTAATTGCTACTGTGCAACGTTATAGTGATTTTGGTTTTTATGGTAGGGTGAAAAAATATTTCGCCTACATTTTATCCAATGATTACTACTATTAAAATAACTACTATGATATCGACTGACAACATTGAATATCGTGATGCACCGATACAGCTTTTACGATTACGATTACAATTATCTTTTTTAATAACCGCCGATTACGATTATTGACTTTCAATTGTGAGATTAGTAAACTATATACTTAGAATGTATTTCATTTTATTCTAATATTTAATTGATTACATTTATGTAAATGAATTCTCTCTTCATTAAAAAAAAAAATGGAAATAGGGTGTTTTAGTGGCGAAATACAATTTTAAAAATTAAATTACAAGACCGAGCCTACACTATAAATTTAATAGTTGATGTTCTTTATATTTCCCACCACAAAAAAATAACCAATAGTTCTAGCTAACTTTTGATATTTATGAGAAACAAAAACAATGTCGACCACTTGATCTATAACGTAAATTTGGTCTTAAAAAATAATAAGAAAGGGTTAATATTGAAAATTACCAATTCGGAAATTTTTGTGCAAGTACACAGCACCTGTAAAATTATCTTTCAGAGTATTACCTGAAAAATTAAAAGCGTCCATATGCTGGCATCATCCAATTGGCTGTACAGAAAAACGTCATTCGATTCTAACCCACCGAATCTTTTCAGAACTTAATTGTTTGGTTCTGAAACCATAATCCTGATGGAGGTATTCGAGTTTTCGTCATCATCTAACTTTTTCAAGCACGTAAGAATTCCAATAACCGGAATAATCGCCAGTTATGATTAACTGTAAATTGTAATCAGTACATCTTTAATTAAATGTTAAAGCCATAAGTCCAAGTTTTAATAGTTATTATATCGGAGAGGAATGATTGTTGACATATTATTGTTAGTTTGGATCAGTAGTGAGTAGCACTCATGCACAAAAGTATAAAAAATATAGCACGCACAAGATTCATTTCCATAACATAATTTCGTTTATGTTTCAAAACAAAAATGTTCCTTTAGTTTTTTCTTATTAAGCAAAAAGTAGAATATTAAAAAATAATCCATATACGTTTAAGCGAATATTTACCGCTGGAAAGGTAGTTTTTTGTTCACTCTTACATTTGAATTGGCAATGGCTTTTAAAGTATGTATTTTTCAGTAGACCAACATCATTTGTATATCAGTAAAGATTAAATTTCGAAATAAAATTCTTCTATAAAATTCGCAATTCTATGCCATAAAAGAAATATGCTTCCCAATTTTTAATCATGATTTTACAATTCTATAAAAATTCAATATCTATCATGTTGTTTTTTATTCGAAAACTCAAGATTTAAAAAAATCCATAACATACAAATATCGAGTCAACAAAGACATAAAAACTTTTTTCCAGTGTATCAACAGTATTTTTCTCCTTTTTATATGGGAGAGTGTATGTGCGTTAAAAATATATAAGTAAATATGTGTGGAGAATGAAAATGAAAATTTGCGTGACGTCGTCTCTCGACCTTGACTCATCGACATGAACTGTAAAACTGCGGCGATGCGATGCGATACGGATACAACAACGACAACGGCAACAACAGCGAAAGATGATGAGTTGTGTAGTTTTGTTCGGTTGGTTCGCTTGTAACTCGTTCGTTGGAAATAATACTAATAGATATGTGTGTATGTAAGATAGTGTTTGCATGAGTGTGTTATCATTTCGTTTTTCGCTCTCTCTCTTTCTGTCTTTTGCTGAATGCAAACTGGTTGAACTGGTTTTATTTTTTTCTGCTTTTGTTTTTTCCTTCTGTTTTCGTTCTTTGTTTTGCTGGCAATGCAGTTCGTGATGCACTGAGAGAGGGAGACAGTGTTTTTATGTATGTGTGTATTATTCTTTTGGGCGAGATAAATAAGAGATATGAGAGAAAGTTTCATCAACTTCGAAAATTTGCTGCTATTTAAATTTTAAGTGAAAAATTAATTTTGCAATAAAGTGGTAATGATATTAGTATGTCTTGCTATTTAAATTTATTTTTCATTTAATATGCCATTGATTTGAATTTGAAATTTAATTTCCAACTTAAAAATTTATCTCATTCGAAAATCTATGAATTGCACAATCTTGTCCGTCATTCACAATAAAGCTCATTGTGAGATGATGCATATTTCAATTTTTATAGTGAATATGCGGAAGTGCAAAAATCGTATTTATCTAACATTTTTATACGTTAATTTTGTATTGTTGATTTTAAACATTTCTCAATAAACGTTAAGAAATAGTTTAAATTTTGACGATATCCAATAAAAATATTAATAATAATTTGGCCCAGCAGCCTAGCGATAGCTTTTAACTTAAGTTTTTGCCTTTTCATATAAAGTAATTTGTTTATCAAACCAATTAATTTTACGTTGAATAACTCATGTTTAAACATGAAGATTAGCCAAAAAAAAAATATTTATACTGTCTCGCCATTATTTGGGGAAGACATCACTAAAAGATTCCCATCCATGTCGAGCACATTTTCTTAATCGCAACAAAAACGAACGATGTAGAATGGCAGAGAAAAAGAAATCCACGAAATATGTAATTGTATTGTTTGCTGACAAATACCTATGAGTACTTATTTTTCTCTCTCGCTCACATCGTTTTGCAGATGTGTTTGCGCACCATTTATCTCATTCTTACACAAGAGAGAGCGAACATAGAAACAGTGTTGCAGCTTTAAAAATATTAATTGGGATATTGCCAGTTACATCATTATAGACATTAAAAAATTATTTTTTATAAACTAAATAAAGCATTTAAGCAATGTGTTACATCGGGATGCAAGTAAAATTTTATATGTTACATCGAAAATTCTTATTTACTTCAAAAAAGATTTTCTCCCCGAAAAAGGGAGCATTCTATGTTTCGTTTTTTATGGCAACACTTTTCCCTCGTATATAACCAAAGAGATACATACATACTGACTACAACAACATCACAACTTATATACACCACATTATTTCTTCCTTCCTTTTTTACACACACACACTATCGGGCAGTTTGACGACGAACAAAGTGAATGAAAAATTTCAAGTAAACTTAACGTAATTCGCAAATAAAGAAATAACAAATTTAGTGGAAAAAATAAATTAATTATAGATAAAAATAATTAAGAAAAATGAGCGCTGTTGAGTGAAATTGTTTGCTTCTAATATATTGAATAAATTTAACAAATTTAAGTGTAAATTTGCCTGCCGCGATAGCCAATTAAATTAACCAAGAAAAAATTTTTAAGTTTTTCATTTCTCACTTTTTTCGGCAATGGCTGCCGACGACGACGATGAGACAACGATGATGATGACGAAGTGAAATACGAGCGAACGCAAATACACGGATGACGACGAATTCGTGTGCAAGACAAAATTGGAAGAAATTAAAATCGGATAAAAATTTGAACACAAATTAACAAAAAAACAGAAAAGAAAAAGGCAACGAAAATAGCAAATAACCGTGCTGTGTAATTTAAACAGAAATAAAATCGCACGGAAAATAGTGTCTATGTGTATTATTCTAATGAAATCATTGTGTTCAGAAATCCAAGAAACAAAGAAAAGTAAAGTAAAAAACAAAAATAATGCGGCATTTGAAAAAGGTGACCCTTACGAAAAATACCAATGTAATTGTTGATTTTCTATATATGCGTAATTAAGTTGTAGTGATTTGAAAGTAGTTTTGCGTATTTAGTCGTATACTTGCTGAGAATAATCGAAAAATTCATAAAGAAAGCAAAAAATTAAAGCAGTTTGTCTCGACACGATATTCGCCGACGGTAGCCATCTTTGTTTCTGCTCTGCTTTGACATTTTTTCTTTTTCTCCTGCGTTCGTCGTTGCCACTGGTACTGCCAGTGAGTACCAGTGTTGTAAATCGATTCGATTCTTCGTTTTCGAATTTGTGTAGTTATCGATAATTTTTGTTTTTTTTTTGCCTTTTAAATTTTTCAAACAAATCAAAATGCGTTGGAAAATTGATGAAAATTGTGAGTGACACTAATATGAAGAGTACAAATTTTGGTACTAAATATTTATAACTTTTTCTTCCTTTATGCTATCTTGCTGCGACTTTCATGAATCATACTAATTCAGTGTGTAATTTTTATTTTTCAGATGTCCGCCGGCGCTCAATTGCAGATGGCACCACAGACGACGTCGACTATAAGCCATCATCATCAGTCGCAGCCACAGCATCATTTTGCCACACATCATAATCAACAGCAGCAGCAACAGCAGGCACAACATTTACCACAACAATTGCAACAGCATCAAATACAATTGCAACAACAGCAACAAATCCTTCCACAACATCACCCGGTACAGCAGCAGCAAACGTCTTTACATTTACTTGCCAATCATCATACACATCCACAACAGTTGCAGCAGCAGCAGCAACAACAAACTCTTGCGGCGCCGCTGCAGCAGCAGCAGCACACGCACAGCAGCAACCCCGACTCGAATATGAGCACAGGATCTTCGCATAGCGAAAAGGATGTTAGCGATATGTTAGGTGTAGGATCAGTAGCAGCAGCAGGCATTCCCGGCCAAATCGGATTACTCTCGAACAACGGCGGCGCCCACGGAGGCATGATGAGCAGCAGTGGCATCGGACAGGATGGTATACTAGGTGGTGGTGGCTCAGGCGTGAACAGTCAACCACAACAGCACAATAGTGGCAGTGGCGGTCGCTTGGAAAGATTACCTCGCACGCCCACAGAACGTAAACGAAAACGGAAAATGGCAGCACCACACACCGACGACAGCGGCGGAGGCGGTGGTGGAAGTGGCGGAAATGGAGGCAACGCCAGCGGGGGTGCAATCGCCACCAAGGCAACAAAGACTACAATGGCTTTTGGAGGACCCAATGCCGGTACGCAGTCATTAAGCAAAACGAACTTATCATTGAATTTGGGGACGCAGCAGGATCGTTGCAGTATGCCTGTTGGAGGCGGCAAAAATGCACGCCTCCTGGCACATAGCGGTGGTGCTGGTGACTCCAAAAAGATCAATGAATACTTCAGTAAACACAGCGGTGTGCCTAGCGCGGGCGCAACGCCAAGCCCCATGCGGCAACATACCGGTGGCTCAAAGAGTCCTTCGGCAGCGGCGGGACAGCAACAGCAGACGCAGCAAGTACAGACACCCGTTAGTACCGGCGGTGGTGGTGCCAGTGGCCCCGGCGCCTACTCCATGTATGCACCTAGTCCACAACTTGCGGCTGGTGGCGTGCCTACGCCAACATCGCAAGCACCACCTCCAGAATTCCTTTACAGCAGTGTGGCGAATAGTGCTGCGGCTGTAAAGCAGCGCCAGCAACAGACTTCCAATGCAATGGTTCCTCCGCAGTCACCGATGGTGAGTGTACTCACGCCCACTTGCATGGGTGGCGGCGTCGTCACTACGAGTGGCATGTTGGGCAGTGGCGTAGGTGTTGGCCCACCGCCGCCTCCCATGCCACAGTCACAACAACAACTTCCCGCAACTTCAGTGGCATCAGCCGCACAACAAACGCTGACCAGCGTAGGAGGTGTAACCTCGCAGCAGTTGGTCGCGGCGCAACAGCTGAGTTCAATGCAGCAACACACAGGTGGCATAATGACAGGAGTACCGATACCACCGTTGCCGTTACCACCGCCACCACCGGCCAGCACCGCAACTAAGGCCACGCAAACCGAACTCTCATACTTGGAAATTCAAGAGCGTGACTCTGAGATCGAGTCGGGCAAAGCAAAGCTCGATGAAATGACAAGACTGTCCGATGATCAAAAGTGCCAGATCGTCGCCCACCAGAAGCAGATCGATCAGCATAAATCGCACATCGCCAAGTGCATCGATGTGGTGAAGAAGCTGCTCAAAGAAAAGAGTAGCATCGAGAAGAAGGAGGCGCGGCAGAAATGCATGCAGAATCGTTTGCGATTGGGTCAATTTGTGACACAACGCGTGGGTGCCACATTCCAGGAGAACTGGACCGATGGCTATGCCTTCCAGGAGCTGAGCCGGCGACAGGAGGAAATATCAGCGGAACGTGAAGAGATCGATAGACAGAAGAAGCAGCTGATGAAGAAGCGGCCAGCTGAGTCGGGACGCAAACGCAACAACAACAGCAATACCCAGCAACAGAATTCGAATTCGAATGATTCGACAAATGTAGCAGGCTGTGATCGTTTGTCAGGCGGCACCGATAGTGGTATTGGTGGCACAGCGGGAGCAGTAAGCGGTGGAGGTGGTGGTGGTGGAGGCGGCAGTGGACGTAATCTAACACGTTCCAATTCAACGCAAGCAGGTGCAGCACAACTGTTACACAATGGTGGAGGTAGCGGCGCTGCAGGTGGCAGCGGCGGGGGTGGCGGTGTAGGGGATCGTCTCTCCGATCGTGGAGGTGGCGGTGGTGGTAGCTCTGGACGAGGTGACAACAGCAGTAGCGGGTGTGATTCGGCAACGTTCCTTAAGCCAGATCCGGTCTCGGGCGCGTATACAGCGCAGGAGTATTACGAGTACGATGAGATACTGAAACTGCGTCAGAATGCGCTCAAAAAAGAAGATGCCGACTTGCAGCTTGAAATGGAAAAACTTGAGCGTGAACGTAACTTGCACATTCGTGAGCTGAAACGTATTCTCAATGAGGATCAGGTAAGTTATAGGCGAATGGGAGTGAAGCTTTGATGTATGATTTATTTTCCATTTCCTTTGCAGTCTCGTTTTAATAATCATCCAGTGTTGAATGAACGTTATCTGCTGCTCATGCTGCTGGGCAAAGGCGGCTTCTCTGAAGTTCACAAGGCATTCGATTTGAAGGAGCAAAGATATGTAGCGTGTAAGGTGCATCAGCTAAACAAAGATTGGAAGGAGGACAAGAAGGCCAATTATATAAAGTGAGCTGTTTTGAAATTTTTTATGGAGTGTTGAGTTAAAGTAGTTTTGGTTCTTATTCTAAATAGACACGCCCTCCGAGAATACAATATACACAAGGCGCTCGATCATCCACGTGTCGTGAAGCTGTACGATGTCTTCGAGATTGATGCAAACTCATTTTGTACTGTGCTCGAATATTGTGATGGCCATGATTTAGATTTTTATCTAAAGCAGCATAAAACTATACCAGAACGTGAGGCGCGTTCGATTATTATGCAGGTGAATTATTGCTGCTTTCTTATTGGGATTATGATTTGAATTTTCTAATCGCTAATACATAAAACTTGTTCTTTTTCTTCTTTAGGTTGTTTCTGCATTAAAATATTTGAATGAGATTAAACCGCCAGTAATACATTACGATCTGAAGCCCGGTAATATTTTGCTGACAGAAGGCAATGTGTGTGGAGAGATTAAAATCACCGATTTCGGACTCTCCAAAGTGATGGACGATGAAAATTATAATCCAGATCATGGCATGGATTTGACATCTCAAGGCGCAGGAACCTATTGGTGAGTATGTCTGGGGAAATGCTGCGAATGCATTTCGCAGTAGTAGTAGTAGTAGTTAAGAAAAATAAATATGTTAATAATAAATAGTAAATTAGTAGTACATAGTTAGTAAAAATTATTTGTTGACAAAAATGTGGGTGGAAATTTCGTGCATTTGTGTTGTTATGTTTCTCTTTAAATTTTAGTTATTTTAATATATAAATAAACATACGATTACGGTTAAAATAATAGTAGTGACAAGAAAAAATAGAACAGTATTATTAATATAAATAGCATAAATATTTTTTATTATAAAAAACCGCTGGCTATAAAATGAAATAAATAAGAGTGAATGAAAATGTTTCCTTATGTCACTAATATTATTTTGAGTGCAACTGTATAAACATGCATTTTACAATGAATTTCCATTAAAAATTTATTAGGTTTTTAATTCTCTTATTAAATAAAAATCTTTTATTAATTTTCGTATAGGTATTTGCCACCAGAATGTTTTGTTGTTGGTAAAAATCCACCAAAAATCTCATCGAAAGTTGATGTTTGGAGTGTGGGTGTTATATTCTATCAGTGTTTGTATGGTAAGAAACCATTTGGTCATAATCAATCACAAGCTACCATTCTAGAAGAGAATACCATACTCAAAGCCACAGAGGTACAATTCTCCAATAAACCGACTGTCTCCAATGAAGCTAAGGTAAGTACAAAAACAAGCACATACTTATGCAGTATAAAAATGTGAAAAGAAATGAAATTTCTAATTCTTATTCTTATTGTTTCTCTTCCAACGCTTAGAGTTTCATACGTGGGTGTCTTGCTTACCGCAAGGAAGATCGCATGGATGTTTTTGCGTTAGCGCGGCATGAATATATACAACCACCCATACCAAAACATGGACGTGGTCAATCGCTAACACAGCAACAACAACAGCAGCAACAGCAAGCGCAACAGCAACAACAGCAGCAATCAACAACATCACAAGCGAACTCTGCTGGGCAGACATCATTTTCAGCGGGCATGTTTGGCAATTTGAATCAATCAAGTTCATCCTAGCTGCAAATAAAACGTAATTCCAATTCCTAATTGCTTATGCTAATTAATGCAAGCACTAATACAAATAATAATAACACTAATAATAATAAAGATAATAGTAGTAACAACATCAACATCAACAACAACAACAACAATAATAATAATAATATCAATAGAACAGAAGCAACAGCTGTACCTATACAATTACAAAAATGTTATCGCGCTCGCAGTATCCAAGTTGTTGCTGCTGAAACACAACAAGAGCTATATGATTCTAATATTGTGGCAGCAGCAACACATGAGCATCAGCAGCAGCAGCAACAGCAACCACAACCACAACCACAGAAAGTTGAAAAGAAACGTGCTGCCAAACGTTCATCAAAAAGAAGCAACATCATCAGTAACAGAAATAATAAAAAACAACAATATTGTTGCAGCAAAGAAGCCAATGATAATTGTACATTGCATATGCTTGTTGCTGCTGCTGATAGAGTGCATAACAACAATAATAACAATAGCAACCAACTCTACAACTTCACTGCGTTCAAACGAAAAATGTAAATTGTGTGTGTGTATGTAGTAAAACACCAAAAATCAACAATATTTCAATTTTCACTGCCGAACTAGAAAGAAAACAAAAATCCAAAACCAAAATGTTGTAAATTATATGAATTGTTGATTGTGAAATGCCAGCAGTAGAGGTCAAGTAGCAGTAGCTGCCAACAACAGGAAAAGCAGTTGCTGCCAACAACATGAACAGCAAGAAAACATGAACCTTATAGGCCAATTCTGTTTACCGTTCAGTCACTATAAAAAAAAATCTTATGTCTCTGTACAATTCTATATAAATTTTGAAAGGAAATCAATAGAATTTGGCCTATTAATCTCTGATTATCATGAAGCGCAAATAGCAGGAAATTACAATATATGATCTATTGGGAAATTTAAGTATGAAAAAATATAATAAACTAAAAAATAATTAAATATTAAATGTGATAATATGCTTGAATAATTTTTCGAGATGATGACCATACACCTATAATGATGATGAAATAAAGAAATAATGTAAAGAAATGAGTGCAAGTACCAACAAAAAAAAAAGAAGAAAAACATCTGTGTCTCTCTGTGCAGCATACGCAACTTCTACTACTTCTGACTGTCTGTTTGGTGTGTTTGAGCTTGTCAAAGTTTCAGACTTGAAAATAGAAAACTGCAAAAATTCATTTTAATGAAACTTTTCTGAATGTAATTACATCCCATCATTTTTTAAAAAATGTTCATACATTTTTTCTATTTTCGAAGGCATGAGTATTCATTATTAATTAACTTTTTTCAACGCAAAATTTTGTTAAATTTTATAAAAATCTCAATCAAAAGTAATTTTTATTGATTATTTAACGTTTTCGTTTCTCGATTTTGTATTTAAATAATTATGTTTTTACTTTTTTTTTTTCCTGTTTTTGGTACTCTCCTATTAAATTAAGATTAAATGGGCTAAGCAACTACTATGGGAATGTTGTGGTAATGAGAAGCTGATATCAATTGCATTGAGAAATGCAATGCACTATCGAAGCTTAATTTTATTGACATTGAAAAATGTTGATCCTAATGTGACCTTTTTTAAATTTAAAAATCCAGAGCTAATGATGTATGCCATTGGTATTGGAAAATTCAAAAGTAATGAGTGCATGATTACATTAGCATTGAAATATGTATTGCTAATAAAATCTTGATTGCCGGAAATTTTTCATAGAAATTAAAACTTCCTCTTATTGGCATTCAAAAAATGCAATGCTAATGAATGCACGATTGCATTGGCATTGAGAAATTTGAATGCTAATGAAAGCTTAATAATTATGTTAGGATTCTTAAATTTGAATGCTAATGAGAACTTCCTCTTATTGGCGAAATTTGCAATGACAATGCAAATTTCTTCTAATTGGCATTAAAAATAAATTTGCTAATGAAATTTTCATGCTATTGGGATTAAAAATTGTAATGCTAGCGATAGCTTCTTTTAATTGGTATTCTCACGATTTTAGTGATAATATTAGTTCACTTTCATTAAAAATTTATAGATATTTTTTTATTCTTTTTTTTTTATTTGATTACAGTGGAGATTTTTAAACGGATAAATTCCCTGGTGCAAAATTTCTTAAATAATAATGAATTTGAACAAATATTTTACAATGGCAATGAAATAGAGTTTTCATTAGCTTTACAATTTTCAATGCTAGTGAAATATTTAATGCTATCTGCTCAAATACCCAAACCATTCAGTTCAATGCGAAATTGTTGAGATACACAGAGTTGAGAAAAATATGAAGTGCGCGCAAGACTAAAATCAAAGAAATGATTTCACATTTCATTCTATATAAATATATATCTATATATATATATATATATATATATATATAGATATATACACATACATACACATAACCATTATTAATTTAAAAGAAAGAATAAAATCTTATATAAAACAAATTAAAAATATTAATATATGGTATAGTTATGCAGTAAGTTGAAATATAATAAAAATATAATAAAAATACAAACAAAAAAAATAATTCAAGTATATGCAAAAGTAAAAAGTTTCAAAACACAAAAACAAGAGAAAAAATTCATAAAAAAATAAACGCAAATGTAATTGAATGCAAGTGTTATTTAAGTTATATTTAATTGAAACAAACAAAAACACAACATTTGAAAGAAAGAAAAATGCGCCTGCATTTTATTATTATTATTAATTAATAATTAATAATTATATATATAAATACTATCTTTAAATTATAATAACAAATATATATATATATATATATATTTAAATATTATAACTTACTAACTAAAATATAATTAATAATTAATAACAAATAAAAACAAAAGTTTATTATATAAATTTAGTTATTAATTAATATTAATATATTATTATAATTATAATTGAAAAACAAAACAAAAAAACAAACAAAGTATATAAGCAACTTATCTACAAAAATATATTCAAAACCAATAAAAAACTAAACTTCAATGGTAAATGTTAATGCAAAATTATAAAAACTAAAAATAATTCTGCAAGAAATATAAACAGCGCATGATGATGATGATGTATGAAAGAAATGAGAATAAAAAAACATAAAGTTACATAATTTGTTCTTATTTTAATAAATAAATAATAAAAATAAATGCGAAACGACGATATAAAATTTTTGGGTAATATGCTATCAAAAACAAAAGATTTATAAATAATAGTTTAGTTCTGTGAAACAATGAAACGACAAGCAGCAGCAGCATCAATTCTCTTTACGCTCTATAAAATAAAGCATATAAAATGTGAAATATGAAACAAAATGGCATACAAAAATTCATTAATTGGATGCATTATAGCGAGTATCAAAAAAAGAAAAAAAAAAAATACAAAAACCTATAAAAGAAGTTTGCCACATATTTGTTAAATACTTTCGAATGAAATTTTTTTCCAACTAGAGAAAATTTCGTTCAAAAGTTTATAGCGAAATGTGACTGCTTGTAATTATTATTATTAAATTATGGTAGGGCTTCAGTGTCAATGCAAAAAAAATATTTAAAAACTAATTAAATTCAAAACAAATTTAAGCTACTTTTACCCAACAGCAGAAAAAAAAAAAATAAAAAATAAAAAAAGAAAAGCATATTGTAAATATATACATAAATATAAATATGAATGAAAAACTAAAAGGAAATCTAAAATGCAGCGAAGTTAATTTTTATTTGTATTTTTAAACTATTTTACTTTTTGAAACTACACATTTTCCTTTTTATTTTTACTATTATTATTGTTTTTTTTTTCTAGTATTTAGGTTTATCATTATTATTATTATTAATTAATTACTATATTATAAATTTTAAGATTTTTTGTGTGTATTTGCGTTTGTTTTACATTTTAATTTTATTTTTTATTGATTTAATCTTTTTTTTTTTTATTTTTATTTTTATTAATTTAAAATCTTTTATACTTTGTAAGTTTTGACTACAAAAAAAAAGAAAAAAAAAAATATCGCTAGTGTTTCTTTATATTCGAAATGAATATCAAACAAAAAGAAAGTAAAGAGCAAAAAAAAAAAAAAATCATTAGTTGCTGCATATTAATTTCTGCGCGTGCATGTGTTTTATAATAATTTCTTTTTCAATTTAATTTATTTTTAAGAGGCAAGTGCTGAAATTTAGAGATTTGAAAATGGAATTGAAGTTGAAATGGCAGGTATTGAAATCCACGTTTGCATAGGAAATTGAAAACGAAACTTTGCAATTTTTATTTAGAGTTTCGAATTGAATTTCTTTGGGAAAAATGGATTTCAGTACAAGACCGATAGTGTTTGTTGAGGGAAAAGAGATGTGGATACGAAAAAAATGGCCCAGTCAAGAGCTGGCTGGCTGAAATTAAGAAATATGTTCTTCATTTCGATTTTGATTTAAATTTCTGGTCGTAATGCGTAACCAATTTCGATTGTGCAATTGTGCAGATTCTACTCGATAAATTTTATTTAAATTGAAAGTCAGCTATCTCCTGGGTGACTGATGTAATACATTCAAACACATCAGTCATCCAGGAGCGCTAGCTAACTTTGAATTCAAATAGAATTTATCTGGGTAGAATCTGTCTTATCACAATTCGAATTCGAAACGATTTCGATTTTAATTTCAAGCGAAAACGTTTTGCAGAACATGATTGGCTACGATTTTAAGTTTCTAAAAGTCAATAGTTGTAAGTTTTAGCATATGCCTCTGACATTTTTCTGTATACCAATTATTTTTTTTTTTTTATTATTATTATTTTATGCAAAAATTTTGAAATAAACAAAAAAAATGTTCAAAAATTATATAAAAACTACTCGCTTTTTTTTCAACCCAATTTCAGAGTTTGTAGTTGTAGTTACGATTTTTGGCTGTATTTGCAAATTCAAAATGTTTGTATTAAGAAATCCAAATAGAATCTAATTTGCTTTTGGGTGCCGTCATACAATTTTTTTTTTGAATTTGTAAATGTAGTTTATGAATTCGTAACTGTTTCAAAAGTTTCTGGAATGAAAGTTGAATTTTTTATTAAGATTAGCAAAACAAACAAAACAAACAACCCTGCAGCAAAACAAAAAGAAAACAGCATGTAATAAAATATTAAAAACAAAAAAGTCTAAATATTTAAATAAAATAATAAAAGAAAAATTGAAACAGAAATATACTAGAAATATTATGATGACATTAATTTGATTAATGTTTAAATAAAGCAAACAAGCAAGCATATAAATAAAAAAGAAACATAAAACAAAACAGCATCAACAACCAACCAAGAGCATGATGAGATAAAATATTTATATAAACAAATAAAAATCTAAATAAAATAAGCATAAAACACAATTTACAACTTAAAACGTAAAATAAAAACAAAACAACAACAAGAAAAATGTATGAACATTAACAGAAAATAAAATGAAGAAGTAAAACAAAAACAAAAAAATATTGGAAATATTTGTTGAGTATTTTACTATTATTAATTATTATTATTATTATATTATATTAATTATAAAATTAAAAAAAAAAAAGAAATACAAGAAAACTACAAAAAATAATATATCAAATATTAAATTAAAAAATAGTTATTATTATTATTAATTATTATTATTAAAAATAAACATGCATATAATAAATAAAGAAAAAAGAAAATAAAATAAAAATATATGAAAAGAATATAAATAAATTTAAAATATTATAAATCAAACAAACAAAAAACCATGAATTTCACACACTCCTCTCACACACACATATACAAACAAACATACACCACAGAAATTATATATGCTAGAAATACTGCATGATGGAAAAGAAAATATTGAAACAACAGCAACAACAGCTACCCTAGATTTCAACTTGAGCCACACACACTGAGCTGATTGAAAGAGTTATAATATTTAATTAAAAAGAAAAAGAGAAAAAAAAAACCAGAAACATTATGCAAAAAATTATGAATGAAAACATCAAAAAGTTAGAAAGATCTATAAAGAAATTGAATAAAGAAGAAAACTAAATCAATAAGTTTTAATTAATGAAAACGAAAATGCAAAAGAAATGATACAAAAAAAAAAAAACAAAAAACAAACAAACAAAAAATAAAATTTAAAAATTTATTTAAAACAAAAATTCAAAAATATGTGCCGTTTTTTATTTATTTATTTTTTCTGATTTTTTTTTAGTTTATTTATTGTGCAAAAAGAAACTTAGTTTTTCTCAAACACATTTAACTCTATTCCAAATATTCACAAAATAAAATATCCGGTGAAATTTGTTTCTTTTTTTTTCCTACCAGAATATGAGGAAAAGAAACAAATTTTCCTGGGAAAGAAACAATGATGCTGCGCTTCGCTGTGTTTTTCTGGATTGGAAGATTTAAATACTGCTCAGAATTAGCAGGCAAACATACATTGATAGCAATCGTGGAGGACTCATGCCGCTTTACTCACGCGTTTCGCAATCAAAATTTGTATTTTTCTGTACTTTTGCACTTCCTTCAAAAAATTCCAGAACTTTAAGTTCAATAATGCATTTAGTTTTCTGGTTCGTAACAAGAATTTAGTTTGAATTCATACTATGATTAAAAATCATTTATCATCTGAACAAAAATTGATTTTTCAATGGAAAAACTGTTTTGGGGAATCGTTTGGTTTGAATTTGATTTGAACTCATACAAGGGTTTTAGTGCAATCATCATTAGTTCATGAATTGCACTTTAATTCTTAATGAAAATTTTTGGAAAAATTAATTTATTTTCAGTTTTGTAGATTAGAATTCTTTTTGAATTCATACTAGAATTTAAAATCAATCATCATTTGCTCAATAATTGGTTTCTCAATAGAATATTTGTTTAAAGAATTTAGTTATTTTTGGTTTCAGGTTAGGTTAGGTTGGAGTGGCTATCGAGAGACAGTCTTAGGCATGAACGGCCCATTGTGATACCACATATTTGGACCTACAGTTTAACGCCGATTCTTTTCGATCTCATATAGAATTGCTACTGAATTCATTGTTAGTTCCGAAATGAAAATTTACTTTGATTTTTGAAAGAATTCATTCGTAATACTAATTTTTTTTCTTGTTTAAATTTATTTTGAATTCATACAAGGATTTTACTAAATTATTATTCTTAATCAGTGTTTGAATTTATCTTGGATTCTCCCAATGTATTTTTTAATGAATTCATTTATTTTGAGTTTCATAACAAGAATTTGGTTTGAATTCTTTCGAATTCATAAAAGAATTCAAAATCAATCATTAAATGTTCAAAAATTCAATTCTCAACTAAAATGTTTTAACTATTTCATTTCTATTTGATTTTGTTTGCATGAATTTGGTTTGAATTCTTTTCGAATTTATAAAAGAATTCCAAATTTGTAATTAACTGTTCAAAAATTGAATTTTTGACTGAAATATTTTTAAATCTTTATTTATATTTGATTTTTTTCCATGAATTTGGTTTGAATTCTTTTTGAATTCATTTTTTTTTCTTTTTTATTCCTTGACACATCTACTTAATTTCCTTATCTTACTTAACTAATTGCTTAACGCTAAGAGATTTGAGAATTGAAGTTGATGCATCGCTGCTAATCGACGAATTCATGAAAGCAGCTTAATGAATTAGTTCAGCTCCATCTTCAGTTTAGTATAATCCAGATTGAATCCGCGATAAATTTTGTAGAAGAATTTATTCAATTCATTTTCAGTTTCATGCTTGAATTCAACTTCAATTATTATTAGAGAGAACAATTTAAATCACAAACAAATTTTGGTATCCATAGTTAATATTTATTTTCTGATTAGAACATTCAAATTTCAAATATATGCTATAAGAAAAAATATGTAAAGAATTAGAAAGTAATCTAATCTAACAGTTATAGGAAAAAAAATTATTCATTCATTCATTTTTCGTTTGCCCCTGTTCAAAAATTCATATGAGAAATTTTTTGAGGATGAACAGTAGGTTTTTTTTTTCTTAAATGAATTCAGCCTGCTTGATTTTAAAGGGAATTCATTAAGTTAAGTGTAAAATTGAATAAATTCATCATCAAATCACTGAATTTAATTGAATACTTGAATGAATTCAATGCATTTTTGAATCAATTATAAAAGCATTTAGAATTCAATGAATTCTTAAACTTTTATTTGCATTCGAAAATAATTCATTAAACTTCATTTAAACTTAATTCTTTTACCTTTAAAATCGTTCAAAAATGAATTTAAACTTTGGTATACGTTTGGGAATTCAAAATTTTTTGATTCCCAAACAAATTTACTTTGAACGAGTTCAATATATTTTTAAATAAATTAAAAATGCGGCTTGAAGATACGCTCATGATTCAAATATAAGCACGAATTTAAATAAATAAAAATAAAAAACTAGCAAGTGCATTTTATGAATGTGTATTTTAGAAAATGCAATTAATCGCAAATTTTTCTACATGATGATAATAAAGTGAAAGCAAAACCAAAACTTTTCTCGGATGCCAATTGCATGAGAAAGAAAATTTTCTTCAGCCAAACACCTCAAAAAATAAATGGAACTTCCTTTGGTTTTTCATTTTTGTTCAGTTCTATCTGGTTTTCGATATCTGGATGCACTCCTAAAATACTTACAAATGCTTGAAGAAGTGAAACATTGTGAAATAACGACTGCTGGCTTGATCTTGAATAGATCTCTCAACAATTTTAGTGCATTTTTTACGATTTTGAATATATTTTTTTGCTTGCAACATTTACTAATGATGAAGTTTTTTTTTTCTTCTTTTTTGTTTAGCTTCTTGATGACTATAAGTTCTTGAGTATTTATATGTAATTTTGTAGTTAAACATTTTTTCCCCAACCTAATAAAATTTTTAATGGACCACCAAAAAAGTATTTACAACGAATATCTTTTTTAATTTTTTATTCTACATACATAGATAACTTTATTATTTACAAAAAACAAAAAAAAAAAAAAAACTTTGAAATTGAATTGAAAATTCATCATTTTGTAATATAATAAAACTTCCATATACAAACAAGAAAAATTCCAAGAAAATTAAATTTATAAAACAAAAAAAATAGCAAAGTAATTTTTAAATAAAACCAAAAAATTCATAAATAAATTCAATCACTAAAAAGCCAAAATGAGAATTAAAAAACCACAACAAAAAAAAAAAATCAATAATTTTAAAAATTTGTAGATGTTTTCTATAGAAATAACAAATAAAAAACCAAACCAAATAATAAAGACAAAAAAAAAAAAAAAAAACAAAACTCAAATAAATCACACACACACAAACAGAGGTAAAAATAAAACAAAAAACATCTTATATCAAACAAAAACCTAAATAAATGAATAAATTAAAAAAGAAAATAAAAATAAATTTAGTGTAAAATTGCGAAAATAATAAATTGAAAATAAAATTAAATAAAATAAAAAAAGAGACTTCTTAATTGTTAAATGTAATTGAAATTTAAATAAAAATAACTTAAAAACAGAAACAAAAATTTAGCAACAAACAAAAAATTCACTTACTATATATATAAATTTA